>JAVTVJ010000094.1:2752500-5152500 GCA_034509425.1 Eopsaltria australis | reverse complement strand
GACTTTGCTTAACTTTTCTCCCTATAGTATTAGGGAGGGTGATTAAATAACCGTTTGTTTTTAACTCTTAGTTGAATTGGAAGATTTGTTTCTAACATGCTCTCCGTTATGAAATTTGATTAAATACTCAAATTCTAAAATAGCGTAAAAGTCTGTGTTAAAAACAGTAAAGTTGAGGGCTTATGACATCAGAGAGTTACAAACTGTTTCTCTTGCATAGATGTTTTGTACCAATCTTTGAATTTTTTGTGTGAAACTCTTATCTCCCTTTTTGCAAAAGAAATGCCTATTATTTAAATGTAGAATGTATAGCTTTGGTATTAGAATGTGATTTAGGACTGGAATACACTAGACTCTACATTGTTGCTGTGGAGTATTAACATTATTTTAGTTTTGTATTTCATTATGTTCCATTGGGTCTTGGATTTTGTTCAGTATAATATTAAATTACTGCCACAAGCATAAAACACTGTTCTGTTATAATTATTTTGAGAAATCAGCAAAAAACTTCTCTCCTGCTGGTATTTCTCTTTCCGAAGGAAGCTGGTCAAGACCCAAAGCAAATGTTACATTGTTTAGTATGAGAATCCTACAGAGTGGATCTTAAACTCTTATTGCTTGCAGATGCTGCCTTTTATGTAAATGCTTAGCTCTTTATAGTATCATGTAATTCATTGATCCTATTTCTGAGGAGTGTTAATCCTGCAACAGGTAATGCATTTAAGCCTGTTAATAACACAGCTAACTGCTTGTTTTCTCCCTGTTGTATTTTCCCAGATGTTGACTTACTTTGCCGCATTTGAGGTATTCTTCGAAGAAAATCTGCCAAAGTTATTTGCTCACTTCAAAAAAAATAACTTAACTCCAGACATCTATCTAATTGATTGGTAAGACATTGGAAGTGTAATTACTAATTTGTGTGACGTACAGCTCTATTTCAGTGTTCATGGCAGAAACTGGAATGTTCTAACCTGGTTTAATACTCTTCTAAGATAAACTCTTTTTTGTTCAGTACTTGAGCTGTCAATCCAAATCATTCCCACATACTTCTGTGATGTTTAACATTTGCCTAACCTTTATTATTGTACTTGTGTTAAGTTGGGAACTTATTTTGGAATACTGCTGGATAGCAGTGTTTATCCATTTTTAGTGCCTGTTTGGATTGATCTTCTGAGAAAATATGTTTATTGCATATACAGGTGTGTACCAGGGTTGTCTGTTCAGAAAATATTGTCAGTCTTGTGTTTGAAATGTGTACTTTGTCCTGCACAGATCAGGAAAAGCATAATTAAAACCTTTGTCCATACAACATAAAGCTCAAAGCATCAGAAAAGCTATTCCACTTAGCAGGTGGGCAGTTGGAGTCTTTTTATTAGATGAAACTGTCTTCCCTTTGAGTTCTAGTATAATCAGAACATTTTCCTTAGAGAGGAAAAATGACAAAGATCTTATTTGCACTTCTGCCAAATTTCAGTGTGGTGTTATGCAGTCCAAATTGAGTGTTTGCATTTGTGCCTGTCAGACCTTGGTTTGGTGCAGTTAAAATGTCTCTTTTTCAGCAAGACCTTGTTGTCAGTTTTGGGATGATGTGAAAGATTTTTTGTGAAAAATTGGTTTGCCCTTACATGGTTGACAATTTCTTCTGTTCTCAGGTATCTGACAGTTACCTTAAGTAAAAGAATAAATGCCCAATGGTAACAGTGGGATTTTTTTCCTGAGATTAATAAACTGTTCTTTTGGAAAATATTTGTAATGTTAAGGCAATTTTACCTGAACCTCTCTGGCAGTACCCTGATCTTTAAGACCTAGTTGGTAGCACTCACCATATTGCTGGTCTCTTAGACAAAAACACATTTAAAGTAAATCAGTAAACAAGCTTGAAGTTTGAATACATTCATTTTCATAGAATCATGGAATTTCTGAGGTATTGGAACAGTCCTCTGAGATCATCTCATCTAAACCCACTGCTTTAAGCACAGTCAGTTAGAGCAGCTTGCTCAGGATCTTGTGGTTAGCAAGTTTTTTATTTTCTCATGTTTAAAATGGAATTTTCTAGATTTCATTTTGTTCTTGTTGGCTCTTGTCCTTTCACTGGATACAACCAGGAAAAGTCTGGTTCTGTCTTGTTTTCATTCTCCTATCAAGTGTTTTTAGACTTTTAGGTCCAAGCCATCTCTTCTCCCAGCTGAACAGTAACAGTCTGCTCAGCCTCTCCTTCTGTGTCACATATCCAAGACTTTTATCACATTCTTGTGCTGCCTTTGCTTGATTTGCATAGTTTGTATATGCCTGTTGCACAGAGGGTGGAGCAACATGGGCTTTGTGTGACTGCTACACTGGGATTAAATTTTAATGCATCATGTGTAGGGGAGTTGTTGGGGGTTGTAATGAATAGGCTCATTTCTCCCAACATTTAATGGGAGAAATACCATGAGAAGGATTTTGTGACAAGGCTGAGAATATGAAACTGAAGTAGATCTATGCAGAGAGAATAGAAAAGCTACTAGGATAAGATAAGAAGGGAAGAAAGAGAGCAGAGGCTGGTGTATTCAGTGATAAGAGGAAAGATGTTGAAATTGTATTGCCTCAGTGTTGTGAAAAGCCTGTGTGTGGAGGAAGCAATTGAATAAAAGGGACATCAGATTAAGATGACTGTAAACATGTGGAAGAATAACTGGATAGACAACACTGAAATCACCAGGTTATTGTAGTTTTAATGGACAAAATGTCAATAGCAGTCCAGAAAATGCATCAACCTGTTATGTGATGAGAATGGTCACCTCACCAGCAGGGACACAGACAAGGCAGAGGTATTTAATGCTGTCTTTGCTTTGGTCTTTAACAATGATGATGTGCTTGGGGGTTCCAGTGCTCTGAGCTGGAGACTATGGCTGTGAGGATGATAAACTTCCATTTGACCCTGAACTTGTGTGGGATTTGCTGCTCCAGCCTGATGGTCTATGGGCCCTGATGGGATTCAGCCAAGAGCTCATCTCTCAATGATTTTTGTACAGTCTTGGGAATCTGGAGAGATTCCATTTGTCTGGAAGCTGGCAAATGGTGTCCTGATTTTCAAGAAGGACAAGATGGGTGTTTCTGGGAACTAAAGGCCTGCCAATGTCACTACAGTGACTGGCAAAATTATGGAGAAGGTTATTCTGGGACATACTGAAAGACACGTGGAGGATAGCACAGCCAGCACAGGTTCATGATGTCAAAGTTCTGCTTCACAAAATTAATTTCCTTTTATGACAAGGTTACCCACCTAGTTGGGTAGATGTGATATTCTGCACCTGGGATGGGACAACCCTGGATGCTCAGACAGCCTGGGGAATGAGATGCTGGAGAGCAGTGCCATGGAAAGGGACCCAGGGGATCCTGGTCGATGACAGCATGAGCCAGCAGTGCCCTGGCAGCCAGGAGGGCCAGCCCTGTCCTGGGGGTATCAGGCACAGCATCCTCAGCTGGGCAAGGGAGGGGATTGTCCCGCTCTGCTCTGCACTGGGGAGGTCTCACCTCAAGTGCTGGGGCAGTTTTGGGCACCACAATATAAGAAACATTTAACTATTAGAGAGTGTGCAAAGGAGGGCAATAATGAAACTGTGTGAGGGGTGGCTGAGGTCACTTGGTCTGTTCAGCCTGGAGAAAAAGAGACTGAGGGAAGACCTCACTGCAGTTACAGATTCCCTGAGAGGGGAAGAGGAGGGGCAGGCACTGATGTTTTCTCTCTGGTAACAGTGCACGGAGCTGTGTCAGGGGAGATTCTAGTTAAATATTAGGAAGAGATTCTTCTTCCCAGAGGGTGGCTGGGCACTGGAACAGGCTCCCCAGGGAAGTGGTCAGAGCACCAATCCTGGCAGAGTTCATGAAGCTTTTGGACAATGCTCTCAGGTACTTGGTGTGATTCTTGAGGTGGCTGCTGTGCAGGACCAGGAATTGGACTCAATAATCTTTGTGGGTCCTTTCCACCTCAGGGTATTCTGTGATACTATGGATTACTAGTTGGTTATGATGCAGTCATAAATATGGTGATTGCTATGTAGAAGAAACTAAAATCAAGCATCCTCGTGGTACAGGCATGTTAATATCATGCTGTTGTCTACCTTTACGTTGTAAAGGAGAAATAGTGAGAAATAATACCGGAAATTAGAGATTTAGAAAAAAACTGTTTTGACAGAAGGTTGAAGGTTTATTTTCCCTTCAGCAATTTTGCTTTGCTAGAACACTCTTTATTGTATTTTCTTGAGTGAACATTTATGTGATTAGTTGCTCTCTCTTAGTACATATATAGGGAAAAAACCAATCACAAAACCAAAACAAACCAAAAAGAAAAAATCACTGTCTTTTGAGTGAAGAACAGTAGTGATGAAGTGTTATTGAAGTCTTGAGGCATATGAAGTCCCCCTTTTGTTACCTCTGTGGGTGTTGTTAAGAGCACTTGAAAGGGACTTCAGTCAGGAGTGACTGTGGATGGTGCTTCTCAAGGTCTTTGTATCAGTGAACTGACAATTAGCATTTCTTGCTGACTACCTGCATCCATATTCAAGCTGTTTATTTTAATTCCAAGGACAACTTACTGTGTTCCTTCCCAGCCCTAGAGAGTTACAACACTGTGATCTTGCACAGGAATGTAGGCCATTCGAGGTAGACCTGCTCAAAACTGTTAAACTTTTTCACACTTGTCTTGAACTACGAAGCTCTGTCCTTAATTTTGTTAGACAGTGCAGGTTGTATTTATGTAAAACTTACATATTTTACTTGAATATATGTGTAAGTGTATTCATGTGTGTGTGTGCATACATGTGCATGCTTTCTACTTCAAAATACTTTGATCCTATAGGAAGCAGATTTAGATTTTTTTCTTTAAATTGCCGCTGTGGCTGCAGTGTGTTTAAAGTGAGGGAAGAATATGGTACAGTGTTGCATTGAGTAGGCAGACCTTCTTTTTGTTGGTAAAAATCTCTGTGAAACAGCCTTGCTCTAACATTACTTTTATTTAAATGAACATTTGTTCTGAGCTCCAGAGGGATGCCTGCTGCTATTCCAGTGGCTGGTGTGGTTACTGTGCAGGCATGTGTGCAGTAAATCTCAGCTGGTGCCAGCTCTGGGAGGCTCCAGTAGCCAGTGCTGCACAGACCAGTTGCTGGGAAACCCTCCTGCTCCTGCCACAATTACAGTGGAGACAGCTAGTCTGCTTTGTGCTTCTTCCTGTAACCCGTGCTGCAGGGCACAGCAGTAAAATTGGTGTGCTTAAATCATTTTTAAAGGAATATGTTCCAAGAAAAAGAAATACTGTAGGTGGGCCCAGCTGTGGAGGTTTTCGTGGAGCTGGTGGAGGACTTGGAAAGGAGATCCCCCCTGCCAGTTTAGTTCCACTGCTGCCTTCTATGATGGGAAAACTCCAAGGACTGAATAGTTTAATTAAAGGTACTGTGACATGATTATCGGGGCATACTTGCCACAAGTAAGACACTAATTCAAAAAGGACCCATCTGCTTTAAGCCCAAATTCCAACCGATAAATCTTGTTGAAAGAATTCAAAAGCTATACAAGGTTTTACTTTTTTTTGGTGAGTATAAAGGGGATCAAATGTGAAAAAACCATAAAGAGCAACGTGCAGTCAGGTTCACAGAGAACAGAGGGGAAATAGTGTGTCTGAATAGCCCAGTTTTGGCCTCTCACTCTTGTCAGCTGATGTTCCACAGGCTCTTGTGAGCAGAGTAGAATGTGGATTTGCCAAGGACACATGCTGTCTATTTACGGCCTGCTGCTGCTATACAAACAGCTCTTTATCCCTACTCAGGAAAATGATTTTGGCAATAGTTATAGCCAAGGGCTGTGTTTGTACTGATGGATTGATCAGTGGTTCTTTAGTATTACATGGACTGTGATTGTGCTCTGTGAACACGAACTCTCTATTGACACCGTGTGCTTGTTATGATAAAGGTCCAAGCCACTTTGTGTGACTGTTTTTAGTGAGCACTTCCAGTAAAGTATGTATAAGTTTGCTTTCTGTTACTTTGAGAAAAGCATAGTCCATACCCCCCGAAAAAATGCTCTCTTGCAGTCAGCATTTTATATTAAATAGTATTTACTTTTCTTTTTTCCAAATAAGAAACGAAGTAAACACTTCCCCTTTTTTTTAGATTGTAATGATTTTAAAATTTACAGACATGGGAAAGGAATGTGTAGCCCAAGAATACATAAGATCTGATTTGCCATCAGTGTTGTGTGTGAGTTGCTAATCCAAAATCTGGCCTACCTGCCTGCATTGCTCTTGCTAATATCTTATAAAGACTTTTTAATTAAAAAAGAAAGAAAAGAGCAAAAAGGAGAGGGGGCAATAAAAAGCAAAGGAAAGAACCAGGGAGCTTATGATTATCATGGCAGCAGTGCTTTGCTTTCTTGATGACTTTATGGTCATACGCTTTCGCTGTGAGCAGCGAACCAGCCAGGACTTCATGCATCAATCTCAAAGTACGCTTTGATCATAAACAGGGCAGGGGAGCAGCAGGAGCATCCGGTGCTTCTTTTCTTTCTCTTCCAAACAGAGAGAGGCCAGGAGCCTGCACCTGCACTGCTCTGACACTGGACATCTCTGTGTGAGCTAGCTGCGTTGTCTGCACCTGCAACTTGGAGTGGGTTGGAAGAGAGCTGCAGACAGAAAACATCCTGCAGTACAGCAAGAGCAAGTTGTATGCAAGGAGTGTGCCAGTGCTGCTGAAAGGCACTGCTGGAACTGCCTCTGTCTGGCAGCTGCTTTGTTGCTCCAATAAATTCCAGCTGTGTTTCAGACCAGTAGCTCAGATGTCTAATAAAAAATGTCTATCAGTAGGAAATGTTTGAAGGGATGAAATGCTGTAATCCATTCTAAGCAGTGATTCCTACTGATGTTTCACTGCTGTTTTTAGGGGGCCCAGTCTCTGCTGTTAGGGCTTGATGCATCAATTCCATGCAAATATTAATGAAAGTTAATTGCCTTGTTAAGTTCCCACAAATGGCGCTTCCTTACAAATTATGAAGAGCTCAATGGCAAATACCTTAGTTGATGTGACAGCTTTTTTGATATAAATCCTTTCATACAAGAGTAGTGTTCTAATAAACAGTTCTTTCTTTTGACAGTTAATTTTCTGCATAGTTGGAGATTTAATACAAATGGGTTATTCAGGTTAGGTCTGAGTCATGACAGAATAATGGCTTTTGTGAATAAAAACAGGTCCAGAAAGTTGGCACTGTTACTTATCTTTAACCAGGACTTGTTTCTGGCTGGGTGTTTGCCTGCTACTTGGTGACCAGGAAAGGACTCAGTTGAATTGTTTCCTATTACTCTGTTCCTTTTAAATTGAAAACCTGTTGCTGTTTCCTGTGTGTGTGTACAGACAAAAGTCATGGTTCTGCTATGTGGGTATTCTGTGGCAGTACGGTTTGATAAGGGGTGTGACTGTACAAAAAGATTGAAAGAGTGTACAAAGTATATGAAATCTGCAGGGCAGGATCAGCCAGTGACCCAAAGAAGGAGCTTGTATCGTGCTCTTCTTACACCTTCCTGTATGTGTGATGAACAAGTGCATGGGGTTTTCATCCCAGACTTATACCTTTTGTTTATTTTTATAATTCTAACTTAACCTTTTGGAGAACAGGATTTAAAATGTTTCCACTTGTTATAGGAAGATTGCAATAAGATGTAAAAATAGAAAAAACAGCAAAATCCTAAGGATCTTAAACCTGCAATTCACTTGCCACTTGAATTTGTGCAAATGTTAGTTTCATCTGGATGTTTATAAAATCAGTATCTTTTCCCTTTTTTCTAAAGTTTTCTGATTCACACAGAAACCATATGCATAATGGCACATCATTCAAATAATTTTTTAATATAGTAAAAAGTAGATAACACAGAAAACCTTTGATTATGAGACTTTGCTGTGAAAATACATTACTTCATATTCTATACCTATATATATATGTGTATATATATATATATATCTGTTCCATTTTATCTTTTTAATGTGAATCCAAGTTTCCCAAATAAAAAATTGGAGGGGATAGAGGGTAGTTTTAAACACACAAAAACTACTGTTCAATTCAGCATACTTGAAAAGGAGTTTTTTGTTAAAAGCTGTGAGAAGGTTCGATTGAAATTTGAGCCTTTGCTGACCTCTGCTGGGGAGAGAATTCTTTGCAGTTTTACAGAGATTTTTGTGCAGTGCGTCTGTAGAAAAGCTCTTTCTGAATTCTGAAGGAAAAAAACACTGTAACTCTTTCCCCTTGTATACTGTAAAATGATTCCAGGAAACTTAATTCTCATCACTTGCTGTTAGATCATTGCTGGTGGCAGTGCTCCCGCTCTGCTGTGTAGTGAGATGTTGGATAAAGGAGAGAGGAAGGAGCAACTTTTTGTTTCTGGCTGCAAGGCTGTCAGCATTTTGGTGAAGGAAGGGATGTGCTCATGGTAGCTAATGAGAATACAGTTTTAGCAACTGGGAGGAGGTTGTTGTGTCTGGTATCACCCTTTCTCTTTGGGGATCACATCCATGCAGGCACACTGAGCCTTATCACACCACCTTATCACCACTACCTACACCTCTCTGGACATCCTGCCTTGCCTCTTTCTCTCAACTCAAGGGAGCTCAAGCTGATCCTTCCTCCAAAACGCATGCTATTATTACTTTGCCAGTCAATCAAGCCTGGAACACGAGAGTTAATTTTATTCATCCCCTTTATCTGAACCACAGAATTCCCATTGCGGTTTGTCTTAAGGTTCAGCTTTTTGAGTTTTTGCAACTAAAACTGCATCAATTCTCAACTCTGAAACGAATAAATAGGCCTTTGATTATAGTGGTGTTCATTGCATGCCTGTTGTAAAACCATGTATATGGTTTCTTCTGGTGTGATCCAAGAAAATCAAACTTGGAGACCATGCCTTAATGGTTGTACAATTTTATATTGTTTCACAGACTCGTCTGCTGCAACTAACAGAAGCACTTTTGAAATATAAAAAGGAATATTCAATTGCAAATATTTGAGAAGCCTCAAACTTACTGATGATTGGTGTGTGTACTTCTGTGATTTTCCAAGACTTCTTGTCCAGTAACTCTGAAAATTTTGTTTTGCCTTTCAGGATATTCACATTGTACAGCAAATCTTTGCCACTAGACTTGGCTTGTCGTGTCTGGGATGTATTCTGCCGTGATGGAGAAGAGTTCTTATTCCGTACAGCGCTGGGAATACTAAAACTTTTTGAAGATATTTTGACCAAAATGGACTTCATTCATATAGCCCAGTTTTTAACAAAGCTACCAGAGGACTTGCCTTCGGAAGAATTCTTCACATCTATTGCTGCCATTCAGATGCAAAGTAGAAACAAAAAATGGGCTCAGGTAAAGAGGATGTCAATCTTTGGTAACTGATGATTCTTCTTTACTCACGAAAATGGGCTTGGGCAACATCTGGAAGAATGTTTTAGCAGAGCTAGTGTTTGATTTCATGGGTAGGTAGGACTTTGTAGCTTTCTCCATGCTTTTAGCATACATTGAGATGAGTGGATTCCCTCACCTTAAACTCCTCTGAAAAGGGAGAGCTCGGTTAACATTCAAAATTGAAATATTGAGTGAAATTTATGAAGTAAAAAGTCACAAAACTTTGAATATTTATTAATTACAAAGGCTGCTGGCAACATTACAAATTGATACTTAAAAGCAGAAATCCAGTCTTAGGGAGAAGGTAATTTGTCAGGACACGCTATCACACAGTCATTTTAATTTTATTGAAAATCTCTACTCTGCCTAATTTTGGGCTCTACAAGAGTGATTGCATCTCTGACTTCTTTATTGGGATTTAGCATGTGATTTCAGAAATTGTTTCATCACTGTAATCTCAACTAAATTCCAGTTTAAAGAAAAAAAATGTGTCACCTGAATGTGGAAATCATTAAGTGGCTGTAACAGCCATTCATGTTGGAGAGTGGAAACTCCCCCCTTTCTTTTGTCTTCTTTGTTCAAAGCAGCAATGCAGCCCACTTTGTGAGTCATTCCATAACACAACTCTGCCCATTTGATCCAATTACTTTTTTGCGGAGAAGACCAAAGGTAGTGTTAAACGTAGTGGTTGGGACAATTCAGCTGCAACTGGGTGTTCATGGTTCTTCCTGGGGTAGCAGTGCCTGTAGGTGCTGGGGATTGCCAGCTTTCTCTTGGAGATGAGAATTTCTAACCTTCACAGCAGGAGTGGCTCCACAGGTTGTTCAGTTGTCTCACCTTCCTGGAACATGTCTTGTGTGCATGAGGATTGCATTCCAGATAAATTCCCAGCCTGCTGCTGCTTCCCTCGTGGGGAAGGAGAGATAGGCATCCTGTTCTGCCAAGTACCCCAAATGAAAGGCTTCAGAAGTGTGTGTTGAGGGGGAAGAAGGAATTTAAACCTTTGTTAAATCTATTTCTATCCACCATCTCACAAGGACTGATGGGAGAGGTCTCTTGTCAGTGGAGAGGTTCTCTAAATTTAATTATATTTGATAGTTAAAATAGTATTGCTCAGGCATAATTGGAAACTCCTCAGAATGAATTATTGAGTAATTTTTTAATCTAATGCTTTTCTTCTCTCTCATTTCTTGAAATGTCTAGATACTGGCTGCTCTGCAGAAAGATAACCGGGAAATGGAAAAAGGAAGTCCTTCACTCAAACGTTAACATTGCCTCCAGTGACTCCCAGGAAAACAGCTAAAGTGGCAAAAGTATTGATTACTGTTTGACATGTATGAGCCTGCAAATCAAAGTGTTAGTTCAGAGTTATATTTAGTAGTAGAATAGCCTTAAAGGGGGAGAGAAGAAAAAATGAGGAGGAGGAGTGAAAAAAAGAGAAGGAAATTAGGGGATAAACCCCTTATAAATGAAACCTAGGCTTAGCCTTAAACTTCTAGTGGTATGAGCATATGCTGTGGAGAGTATTACACATTCTGTACTTCTGATGATGGCAGTGAAACAAAATAATATCAAGGGTTTGGGGTTTTCTAAATCTTTTTTCTTTGGTGTTTTAAAGGACTGGACATTCAGCAATGTTGCTTGCTTTGACAGCTATTTCCCCGTTTCATTCTTAGACAGGATATATTTCCAATACCCGTAACAGTAGCTGGATCTGGATTTTAGATAACTGGTGCTGGAATTTTAAATGATGTAAGGACCATTTCTTTAGAAATGCTTCTGATTTTATAGGCTGTGGGTCCCATTTACCAAAGAAGTCATGTAGACATAGAACTACATTCCTTTCTTTAATAAGAAAAATTCAAGTAGAAAGTAAGCTAGGAAGAGAAGTCAAACTAGCAGTGCAAAACTAATTATTCTTCAAGATGCCTTGGAAATTTATTTTTCCAATCTGGATGCATGTGGAGGAAATTCCCATTCATCAGACTAGATTCCAAACTCACCAAGAGGGTTGTAGTATTAAGGTGGCATTATTTCCCAGTTGTACTCTCTTTCCTCTGTTTAAAGCCAAGGTCACATACTACTGAATGTGTGTTTCCTTGTGTCCCTCTCCTGGGGCACTGCTGTTTCAGGATGTTCTTGCCTACCAGCTACTTACTCCTGTGCCATGTGTCCAGTCATGGGGATAAAACTGTGGACTTAACAGATAAACTGAGAAATGGTAAAAAGTCATTTTGGTAGTTACTTTAAACCCAGCTTTGCTTACTGGTGGAACCGAGGAGGAAGGGTGGTAGGGGAGGAGTTCGTGTTCACCAGTGTTGCTGCTGGAAAGGTTTTGTGGGATCGCCTGAAGCTGCTGCTGCTGCTGCCACAGTGGGAAAGTTTTGTGGAGCTGATCTATAGAGTGACAAGTGAAAGAAGTCTGTTGGGAAATATGCCAGACACCATCAGGATAAGTACAAGCTGTCATTTCTGAGCATTTTATCTGACCTCTAATACATGAGAGCAAGTTACAGCGGCAGCAAACTGCCGTTACATAAATCCCTCCTACATCTTAGATCCTCTCTGCATTCAGGTGAATGTTGAAGGGCAAATCATGAGTGCCTCTGATTTACAAGAATGTTTATTGCATAGTGTATAGTGTACAACCTATTTTATACTAATGATGATCACTGAAAAGGGAAATGTAACTGAAGCAATATTTGTGTTAACTGTGAACAGGCGTTACTAAATCCTCCAGCTGTTTGGTCAGCAGTTTCCCAGTCTTCAGCTGGTTTATGCTGATTATTTTGGCATTGTCTGAATAAAAACAAGAAGAATAGTTGCACACTGCTCAACATACAGTGTAAAGGACTGTGGGACAAAATCAAAACACAGTCCTTTGGTACAGACATTATTTCTATGAGGGATAGTGTGATTGTAATACTAAGAGTGAGAACAAGATTCCCTGGTAAGTGAGGACTCATAATCACTTTGAAAGATGTGTAATGCAAAGGCAGCCTGCAAGTCTGATACCTCATTGACCTCTTCTCCTGTCCACTTTGTGTACTTGGTGTATTGGATGTGTTTTTTTGTTGGTCATCTTAATTCCTCCACAAGACATCACCTAGGTCATCACTTACTGAAAATAGACGTTAATATGTGATAGGAAACATGTTAATTCACTCAGAATTTGTACAGAAGTTGTCCTCCAATGACTGGTACTTGTATGCTCCGTTGCTTTGAAGTGCAATAGAAAGCAGGAAGGTCAGTAAGTGTTTTTTAATATTACTTTTTCTATTACTGCAACAAATATGCCTTTCCATGAAGAATACGAGAGGCCTACCATCCGAAACATTTGCACTATGCTTTTAAACGGTTTATTAAACACAGAGATCACTTTTTCCTCAATATACATGTTTAGGTGGTACTGTAACTGGCGTTGTGATTTAAGTCTTCATTGCAACTACATTTGTATTTTCTTTTAAAGCAAGTCTACAAGTGTGGCTCATTTGTCTGGTTAAAAATGCATTTTTTAGCTACTAGGTATCTTGGCAGCCATCGACAGCCTGTTCTTTTTCTCTTCTCAATAAGATGTTGAATGTAACAGTGACAGTGGGCATAGTTGTGGGGAAAAGGCCTGCTGCAACACTTGTGCACTGTTTGTTACTTGCAAATGTAATTACTTTGTTTTGTGATTTGATCTGTTCTTAGAAGTTGTATATATTTTCTAAATGATTTCTTTGTGTATATAAGGTATGTTCTTTAATGAAGAAACAGCAATGCAATAAGGAGCTTTGCACAGTTTGTTTTCAAACAAAATACATGTGAAAAAAATCACCTGCCTAAACATGCAATTATTTCAACTTCTCAATAACTTGATTTGAAGGTAACGCTTGAATTTTGATAAAAACAGAGATGAGTAGTAATGGCATAGAATTTCTTGCCACTGAGCTTTTCAAGTTTCTTGCAGTATACCAAATCTCTTAATTAGCTAATACAGAAATCTTTAAGAAATTCAGGGAATTGCATTAAAAAATTGACAATTTTACTGTTCAGGTGCTTGAAAGTATCTGTAACAAGATGCATGAGATTTTCTTTCATGGAGCAAATGTCCCCATCAAGCAAACTTTCTTTTCTTCATGGGTTTAAAGAAAAATGTAATTGCTGCAATACATCAAAAGTACCCCTGTGTACATGCAGCAGATCAGAGAAGCCAGAAGACTCCAAGCAGCTTTGGGATTCTTTACAATCTGCACTTTATAATAAAGCAGTTTTGCAACTTCAATCTGCAGTCAATCATTAATGTTATTTCATTTAGTAAATTTCATTTGGAAATAAAAGGTACCTTGTAACAGCTTATTTTTGAATGTTTTAAAACAGGAATGATATATAGAGAAGTGTTGGTACATCTCCTGTACATCATGTTTAAATTGGGTTATGTAGTTACCACGTTTGTTTCGTTTAGATATGTGTATCAAACTGGAACTTTTTTCAACTGTAAATATATGGTTTTGTTAAATAAAGTCATGTAAAGTTATCTTAATCAACTGTTGTCAGTGTAATTCAGATAGCAAAAAATTCCAGTACTTGTCTTTTTCTTCACAGGTGGCTTTAGCAGTTTTTGTCTGTTCAAAAAGAGGACTTTGGGCCATTTGTGTATTGAAGGTAGAGCACTTTTTGTGGATGCTCTCCAAATTCTCATGTTAAAATACCTGTTAAATTCCCTGAGACATTTAGAAGATCTGATACTTACTATGCCTGGGGTTTTATCCCTTTTCATATGCCTTTCTCTGGATTAGGCCTGAGGTCTGATAAATTTATTATGAAAAATTGTTGTAAATACATCTTTGTGATATGCACAGAACTCAGGAATGCTTAAATACCTTATCTTGGCCTTGTTTGAAAAGAAGAAATCTTAGTTTATTGCAAGTTTCATAATCACAAAGCATTTTTGTGTCCAAGTTAAGGCAGTATTGTTTTACTTCTGACATAGGCATAACTTCAGAACTTAAAGTGGAGAAGCTTTTGCTAAAGTGAAAAGAGGTTGAAGGACCAAATAAAAGGGGGGAGAGAAGGCAGCACCTGTGCACAAGGGTACATGTGGAACACAGGAAAAGCCTTGGCTGCCATGGTTCTGATTTATCCAGTGAGCAGCTGTTCCACTTTCTTTTGCTGAACTCTCTCCTGATGTGCAGAATTAGAATGTGAAACGAGATTTGCTCTCTCTAAGCTGACACCGATGTGATACTGAAAGACATTTATATTGTATCTGTTACAGGAGTTACACGCATTTGTTCAAAACGAGATTTACTTTTCTTTACTTGTTTTCCCAAATAATAATTCAAGTTTCTTCAGCCATGCTCAGCAAGGAAGGCGGAATTTGCTTTCTGGCCTTTTATCTGAATTCCCCTACAAGTAGGGGTCAGCCCAGCACAGTGACATTTCTGCGTTTCCAGCTGCTGCCGCAGCAGCTCTGCAGTATCCACCTTTCCCTCAAGGTCCTGGAGCGGTGTCAGTTCCGAACAGCCCAGGTCTCTGCTGCAGTTCCAGGCTGTTTCTCCAAGGCTGGCTCTGGCCGGCTGTGTTTAGCTCAGGATCTCGCTCTCTGACACCCTTTGCCGCCTTTCTGCCTTGGCTTTCACTGCCACTAACTCCAGCTTTCCCATGAAGGGGCTGAGAATATGGACTGCGCTCGATGCTTTCTTTTTGAGCTTCAGGATTTCATCACAGATAAACGAGCTCTTTCTGCATGTGCCCAGAGTCCACAGAGCGCTGACCGCTTCTGTCCGAGCACTCGGGGTGGTTCCAAGCGTTTGGATTTCACGCCTCAGCCCGATGTTCTCTGCATGGGCCGAGAGGAGTAGAACCAAAAGACGAACGGCTGTACTTCGTTAATCCCCAGCTGCCCGGGCAGAGGCGCTCCGGTCGGGAATGCCCTGACAGCGCCAGGCCCCCCCGCCGCCATGCCCGCCCCGGCCCCGCCCCGCTTCCCCCGTTGCCGGGCAGCGCCGAGGCCCCGCCCCTGCCCGCGCGCGGCCCCGCCCCCTCGCGGGCGGCCCCTGTGCCGCGCTTCGCTCGGGGCGCTCGCTCCCATTGGCCGCGGCACCGGCACACGGGCCCCGCTCGACCAATCGGGACCGTCCCCTCGCGCTGGCCCCCCCGGTGCCCGGCAGCCGCGGTCCCATTGGCCGGTTCTGGCCGCGGCCTCGCCCCCTCAGCGCGCTGCCATTGGCGGAGCGGGCGGCGGGGGCGCGGCCGCGCGCGCGCGCGGGCGGGGTAAGATGGCGGAACTGGGGAAGAAGTACTGCGTGTACTGCCTGGCCGAGGTGAGCCCGCTGCGCTTCCGCTGCACCGAGTGCGCCGACATCGAGCTCTGCCCCGAGTGCTTCTCGGCCGGCGCCGAGATCGGCCCGCACCGCCGATGGCACGGCTACCAGCTGGTGGACGGCGGCCGCTTCACCCTGTGGGGCGCCGAGGCCGAGGGCGGCTGGAGCAGCCGCGAGGAGCAGCTGCTGCTGGACGCCATCGAGCAGTTCGGCTTCGGCAACTGGGTAAGGGGCGAGGGCGAGGGGCAGGGGCGGGGGGAGCCTCCTCCGCGGAGCTGCGGCCCTGACAGCCGCCCCCGGGCCGCGTCCTGCCCGGCGGAGCCCGGGCTGCCGCTGTCTCTCCGGGCGGGCTCCGCGCTGCTCCCAGGAGCGCACCCGGCAGCTCGGACCTGTCGCTGCCTGAAGTTCTGCGTTTGCCTCCCGTCAGCCCGTCCGTGTCACGGATCGTGCACCTGCCTCTGCCTTCTGCGTGTTCCAGCTGCTGCTGGCTGCTCGCCGTCAGTGTCGCTGCACAGCCAGACTTGGTTCTGAAAAACAGCAGTAAGAAAGCATCATTTCACAATGGGAGAACGGGTCAGGTTGGAAAGGACTGCAGTGGGTCATCCCAGAGCACATTGCGCAGCATTGCATCCAGACGGTTCTTGACTATTTCCAGTGAGGGAGACTCCACAGCCTCTCTGGGCAGTCTGTGCCAGGGCTCAGTCACCTGCACAGTGAAGAAGTTCTTGCTCGTGTACGTGTGGGACTTCCTGTGCATCAGTTTCTGCTTGTTGCCTCTTGTCCTATTGCTTGGCTCCACATAGCAGAGCCTGACACCTCCCTTCAGATGCTTATGGACATTGGTGATGTCCCCTCTTGAGGCTGAACAAGCCCAATTCCTTCAGCCTGGCCTTATAAGAGAGATGCTCCAGTCCCCCTGTCATCCTCATTGCCCTTCACTAGACCATTTGATTAATTTTGGTTGTTCTGATTTGTTGTTACTTATGTTTTGCTTCATTAAATATAAAGACTTTTTCAAAACCTTAACGTGTTTGATCATTGCAGCTTGCTTAGTTCTTAAATAACTGGAAAAGAATAAATATGGTTACTTACAGTAAATACTGTTCATCTGTTTCCATGTTGCTCCTCAGTAATGTGATATAAACAAGCAAAACCCAAGCTGTACAGTGCAACTTGGGACTTGGAAAGCTTCCTGGTCATGGTGAGCTGGCTTTGAGGGAGTGCCAGGGGTGCTCAGGAACCACCATGTGGTGCTGTTCTCATGGCTTACCTGCCTCCATGCACTGTCAACACTCATCCAGACCTGGAATCGCAGATCTGCTGGAAACATGGCCAGTAGTGCTAGAGAAGTTCAGGTACTGGGAATTGGCTTTTTAGGAGTAGGGGAAAAATCATGCTCTTTCCTGAGTGCTCGTTATGCCGGAGATGCAATGGGACTCGTTTTACCACTCCTCCTTTTTTTCTGTTTAGGAGGACATGGCTGCTCACGTGGGAGCATCGCGAACGCCTCAGGAGGTGATGGAGCACTACGTGAGCATGTACATCCACGGCAACCTGGGCAAAGCCTGCATCCCTGACACCATCCCGAACCGGGTGACGGACCACACATGTCCGAGCGGCGGCCCGCTGTCCCCCAGCCTGACCACGCCGCTGCCGCCGCTGGACATCTCGGTGGCCGAGCAGCAGCAGCTGGGGTACATGCCCCTCCGCGACGACTACGAGATCGAGTACGACCAGGACGCCGAGACGCTCATCAGCGGCCTCTCGGTGAACTACGACGACGACGATGTGGAGATCGAGTTGAAGAGAGCCCACGTGGACATGTACGTGAGGAAGCTCAAGGAGAGGCAGCGGCGGAAGAACATTGCACGAGACTATAACTTGGTGCCGGCCTTCCTGGGCAAGGATAAAAAAGACAAGGAGAAAGCTCCCAAGCGAAAGATCACAAAAGAAGAGAAGGAGTTGAGGCTGAAGCTGAGGCCTTTGTACCAGTTCATGTCTTGTAAGGAGTTTGAAGACTTCTTTGAGAACATGCACAAGGAGAGGATACTTCGAGCGAAGATTCGGGAGCTGCAGCGGTATCGGCGAAACGGGATCACCAAAATGGAGGAGTCGGCAGAGTACGAGGCGGCCAGGCACAAACGGGAAAAGAGGAAGGAGAACAAGAACATAGCTAGTTCCAAGAGAGGGAAGGAAGAGGGTAAGGAAGGTGAATTTGCTGCCATTGAAAACCTGCCTGGCTTTGAACTCTTATCGGACAGGGAAAAGGTGCTCTGCAGCTCACTGAACTTGAGTCCTGCACGTTACGTGACTGTAAAAACTATCATCATTAAAGACCATCTCCAAAAAAGACAAGGAATTCCTTCAAAGAGTCGCCTTCCTAGTTACTTAGATAAGGTACTGAAGAAAAGGATTTTAAACTTTCTGACAGAAAGTGGTTGGATATCCAGGGATGCTTCATGAAACTCAGCTGATCTGAAAAAAACACAGCAGAGGCCCATTACGGCCTCAAGGACTCCATTATTTTTTCCTTCCCTCCCCAAAGATACAGAAACCATGTTGCTTAAAAACAAAAAAGAGCAAATACATAAACCCCCACAGTCATCATGATCGTGGTGGTTCAAATAGACTTTTGCTTTGGATCATGGAAAATACTTAGTTGTGAAAGTTCTCCATTGAATTTCACTGCTTTTGGTACATTATTAGAACAGATTTTTTCTTGTGAATTTACTCATAGTCCCAGAGTAGTTGCTTTAGTCTGTACTATTGGATAAACGAATATCAGTGTAATCCTTGCTTTTCTTTGAAGGTAGGAGATAGTTTCCAGCAAATGAAACTCTCCTCACCCTTTGTTTTGTTTTTTTTTTGGCATAATGCTGGCAGCAAAGTGAAGCTTACAAAAGTCCTGTGCTCAGGGGCAGGTGAGCGGGGACTTTCGTGACCATTGCTAAGCTTTTGGAACATTCTCCTTAGTAACTACAGCCAAGGCATGGGAACACCGGAATGAGAGTTCCTGTCAAGAATACAGCAGGGGTGAGCCATGGCAGGGAGTGGAAGGAAGGAAGGAAATGTGGTAGGTGAGATGCCTCCAGGGACTTGTGCTGTGGAGGGGGATTCTTAGAGAGCTCCCAGCTGATCCAGGCATTCCTTTGACTTGAGTTTCCTGAAACAGACCCCTGTGAGGCTTTGACGTTTCCTTCTTGGTACCAGAGTGTCAGGAGCCCCCAGCAGCTGTGGTGCTCCGCTCCAGAGGAGG
Organism: Eopsaltria australis; assembly: GCA_034509425.1. Taxonomy (NCBI): domain Eukaryota; kingdom Metazoa; phylum Chordata; class Aves; order Passeriformes; family Petroicidae; genus Eopsaltria; species Eopsaltria australis. The sequence goes on along the minus strand of JAVTVJ010000094.1, from coordinate 5,133,520 downwards.
GGTCAGCTACAGCGAGGTACCTGATTTGGGCCAGAAATGGTGTTTGGCAGAAGTTGGGAGCCTCAGGCAGCAAAATCACTGTTTTTCCTTGTTGGGGGAGCCTGTTCCTCCTCCTTTGGGATCTTAACTGCTGAGCTCATATGGGCTGAGGAGGTGTAGCTGCCTCCTTCTGAATTTCATTGGGAAGTCAGGGAAAAGGAGCAGGATTGTCAGATGGGGTGTGATTGCTGAGATTGGTCTTTAAAAACAAAGATAACGGTGCAGATTTGGTCAAAATGCACTAAGTGTTCCTAACTTTGGAGTGCTTAATCCAGCCACTGTAGGGTTCTAATTGCACATACCTTGAAACGTAGCAGCCCAGGCACATTGAATCTGAATTTACTGACAGGTAAAAGGATAGTGCACCTTGGGAGGGATCTCCTCCAGTTCTGACAGCTACAGCCTGGAGTGCTGCTGGAGCTGGGCACCAGCTGGGATGTAACACAGAGGGAAACACAAATGCCAGACCCACAGTACCATTCTAGTAAGATCTATTGATTAAAGGAAAGATGTTGAAGGAAGTTTAGAAAAAGATTTTTATACCCATTTCATCCTTCAGTTCCCATGCTGGTATTTAACCAAATGAATAAAAAGTGGTGGGTGCCACGTGGAAGGTGGCACAGTGTTACTTGTGCCTAAGCCTCTCTGCTGGTCGTGTCTGGAGCAGGAAGCTGTGACTGGAGGCAAGCAGGGCAAGTCTTCTAGAGTGCAGGGGTACCAAAACTTGGAACCTGACTGGCTTCAATATGAGTACAAGGTCTGGAAATGCCATCTTGCTTTGATGCTTTGGGCTGTAGTCAGTGAGGACACCACAAAATCTTAAAGCAGTATTCTGATGTTTGGCAGAGGTATTCTGATCAGAACTGGGTTTCATTTAATACATCCAGCATTACCAAAATAGTGTTACCAGTGAGTTTAGAATAAAAGGGGTACAATTACAAAGCCAGCATTTCTAAGGAAAAAAACCAAAACTCTAGTGCCTTTTTCTTTTGAGCTTATGATGTTATGTCCCTTCAGAAAAGGTAAGGGCTATGTCCTCTGGGATGTAATACTTTGTTTGGCTTATCTGTAAGTGGTTTGTTGTGGCATACTTGAGACAAAACTGTCTCTTCTTGGCAGCAGTGGAGCTAACTGCAATGTGCTGAGTAGCTTTAATAACCACTTCCACCCGATATGCATGTACAAGCAGCACACAAGTTCATAAGGTATAATCCCTTGGTTATTGTCTCTGTCCTACTCCTGTGGGAAGGAAGCTCAGTCTTTCTTTTCAGCATTCTAGTTATGCAATTTGGTTCTTCCCTGTTACCTAACTGCCATAACATGCTGTTATGAAGCCTCAATTCTGCATGTAGCTTGAAGTTTAAGAGAATTGTTTTGGTTTTGGTTCTTCTGGGTTTTTTTCCCTGCAAATCTGTGATTTTCATATTTCTACACTGTTTTGGCACATCTAAGTTTAACTGAAGCAATAGTGTAAAGCCCATCAGAACAATAACTTAGGAAAAAATCTAGGCACCAATGAGTCATTTCAATGTTGAAGTGAATTTTGCATTTACACTTTGTAGCTTCTTAATTCCTCAACCCCTCCAAAATGTTTCTTTGGTGCTAGACGTAACTTATTGAACATCAAAATGAATGTAAAATAAAGTATTTTTAATGTATGCAATATGGATATCAATATTTATTTTGTACTTGCAAGCTAACTCAAGGTGGTAAATGTTTGCTTTAGCAAATACTAGTCCCTTGGAAAGGGCTTCCCTAGAAGCAATGTCTCATTGTCAGCTATGCTTTTAATTTTAAAGGTGACTTGCACTAGAGGATGCTGCTGTTCCATATTTCACATGGAACTGATTTAGTCCAAGCATTCCTTTGTTATGAGCTGCTGGTTTTCTGTTTAATTGCTTTTAAATTGAGATGCAGTTAATGTTAATCCAGCAATTTACTACAGCTATGCTGCTTCTCTTCTGTGGTGAAGGGGCTGAGATGGCAAAGAGCTCTTTCAGCTTATATTTTGTGTTGATCTGGAAGTGCTTCCTGTACTGTACAAATAACCCAGCCTTCATGTTGCTAATGACAAGGTGTTTTATATGCTTGATGCTCTTGACTTTTCTAATTAAAGTTATTACTAATGATATCTGTCTTAACAGCATTGATGTAAGCCTATGAAAAAGCAACACTCTCTAAGCTGTTGAAAATCCTGATGCTGTGCTCAGGGTAGGGGTTGTGCTGTGTGTCCCATCCCAGCGCTGTGTTGGAGGGAGCCTCCATCTCACTCCGTGTGCACTGCCCAGCGCTGGGCTCGGATGCTGCAGAGCATTCCGGCTGCAGCCCCTCCTGCCCCGCTCATGGCAGGCCCAGCACGCAGTGAGAGCAGTGTCTGTAGCTGCACTGCTCTGTGACCATGACCTGCCTTGTAAATCACCCAAACTGAGCACTCTGCCATTATTCTCTTGTGCGGCCGCTGCAGCCGATTCCTTCGCAACTGGAACAGGCTTCGTGAGCCTTCTGGTTTACTCTTCTCACAAAATGTTTTTGCATGTGCCCTGGTCACTCTTGAGTGATGACACATTAAATACTGTGAAGCAGGATACTCCATGAGCACGTTCAGCTCTTCAGCTTTTCTTCCTTAAAGGGAATGTTGCATTCATTTGAAGTTTACATTTGTAGCTGTGCCAGACACAAATGCCTGTGCTGAAATCACACAAAGCCTAACTGATGTGCACACAGCATTTTACTACATTTTTGCATTGTGTATTGGTAAATAAACTTGTATTAAAGTTTTCTTCCATGACTGATTTAATAATAATGTAGCTTGGGCAATGAGCAAAATGGCTTAAGTCTTTGCAATAACAAATGGAAATGGACTGTAGCTAAATGTGATGGGTGGAAATGTGGTCTTTATGAGATAGGTTGTACTGGTGGTAGCTTTATTGGGTGCTTTTACTTCAGAACTACTTTCCTCTGTTCTTTGATTTCTTCATTGCTCCTTCCTGGGCTATGGCAGAGTGCACAGGTGGTTGCAGCTCTCCACACACTGACCCACTCCATGCCAAAGCCTCCCTGAGGGCAGGCCAGGGAAGGGGAACCACTTAAGGGAGAGACAGTTACCAGCTTTAAAGATGAATCTTGTGCTGAACATTTAACATGAATTTGTGTTTACGAACACCCTGAATGAAGTAATGCAGTCCAAAAATGACAGTTTGTGTGAGGCACTGGGAGGCTCGTTAACAAAATCATCTGCTAGGGAACAAGGTGTCCCTTTGTTTTAACTCCCTCTTGGAAAACTTCTGTACTAAGGACGTCATTACTGCATTTAGTTTAGATCCAGAGGGATTGGGAGGGGACAAAACAACACATGACAGTTCTTGAAAGGTTTATAAAATGGAACCTGGTCCCTTTTTGGCATCAGTTGAGAACAGGTCCCAAAAAGTACAACAAAACCATTTTTTCAATCCTACTTCACACAGCTACAGTGTGCTCTTAAACCCAGATAGAGGAAAGATACTTCCAAATTCAACTTCACTATATGGAATCCCCCTTTTTTTCCCCTGTATTTTTAAATTTGATCTTTGCATTTTTTCCTTGTACTTGATTATTTTTAAAAAATTAACGTTGCCGTTGTCTTCACACATCAAAAAATTTTTCTCCTTCCTCTGCCCAGTTGAAGCATTCTTTTTTAGAGTAGAGAAAGAAGGAATCCTTAAATATGACTAACCTCCAAACAGCTGTAGGCACTTAGGCTGTTCCTGGTTAACTGTTTAATTCCCATGAGGCAAACCAGCAACGGGAAAAATATCTTAAGGAATGAGTAATCACTTCTCACCAGGAGTAGGTCCAGTGTTCAGTAAGCTCTTGGCAACTCTGCATCTGAACCACAAAAAATGAAATCAATTCCTGACTTCAAGGTAAGAAGATCCTTAGTCCACGATAAGCAGAAATATGGTAAAAAATTCAGAAGTACTTACTTTTTACAGGGCCTAATAACTTCCCTAAGTTTGAAGATTCTGTCTTGTGTGTTATTTGTATGGGCATTCAAAATACAAGGGGATGGATCCTTTGTCAGTTGTGTAATTTGCCAGGTTCCACCCACTCCTATATCCAGGTGACCAGACAAATGTAGGATAAAATGTTCAGTTAATTATGTACTGTATTTTAGCCTGATTCTGCAGGATTGGGAGCAGCAGGTGGAGCTGGACACGGCCAAGAGCTGCATGGGGAAAAGTTCTGGTGCAACCTAAGATCCAAGCTGAATAAATGTAAGAAATAATGAAAATGAAACTAAGTTCACATTTTTGTTTGAGTCGCTTACATGCAATTATTTATGTATGCCTGAAAGAAATCATATACCAAACTCAGCAGTTCACTTCTTTGGGTGTTCTGGCTCTCAGCAGGATGGTAACTACACTTTGTGTAACAAACTGATTGCAAAGCTGGAAGTTCCAAGACTGTAAAATTGTTTAAACCAATTTATACAATATTAAATTAAAAATCCAGAGATAGGATAAATTCTATTGGCTCTTCAATGCCATACAAGTATTAGATGGTTTTCTTGATTCAGTGTTAGTACAGGACAAAAAGGTTGAACAATTACAAAAGGTATCTAATCTCCATTGCCATTTATTTACAGTTCAGAATTCACAGTTTTGTTTCAGTTGTTGAGAGAGATTATTTTTGAATAGATAAAACAGGGCATTTGTCACATCAGTGTGTAAAAGCTGATGGGTGCAGAAAGCAGGTTATGTGTACTACCTCACCCACTTCTGCAATGTGAGATTCTACAAAACCAAAGGAAGTGTCTGAACCACTACCTGGATTTTCAATCTACACGCAGTGATAAACTTGAAATTGCAACATTCTTGTGAGCGTTTCATTCTTTCCAATTTAATTCACCTTCTCAGGTGCAATAGTTGTAAAAAACATTATCTAATCTAAAGCAATAGAGGGCTTAATGGCTCTTGTAGTTCACACCAAAGAAGAGCTTGTGGAACACTGATGTTGAAGGCCACTAAGCAGGAGAATTTCATCGGGTACTTCATTTTCACTGGGAGACCTCAACCAACTCATTTAAACCTCTCAGGGAGCAGAGGAACGAGGAAAAGCATGGTGTGAGAGAGAAACCATCCAGCTGTTTAATAGTTGTATGGCATTTGAAACTGTCAGCTGGAGCAGCTAAGCGTCTTTGACAACGCCCACGAGGGCGGGCCGCAGCGTGCGCCCGTGCAGCTTATAGCCGATCTTGGACACCAGCGCGATGGTGCCGGGCTCCTGGCCCTCCGCAGGCGGGGCGTGGAACAGCGCCTCGTGTTCGTAGGGATCGAACTTGGCTCCGACAGGGTTCAGTCTGAGCAGCCCGTGCTTTTTGAACACTTTCTGAATCTGTACTTCGGTCATAACGAGACCTTCGTATAAGCTCTTCAAGTGAGGATTGTCATCTTTAATTTCTTCTTTTGGAACGCTTTCTGTTGCTTTCTCCAAAATGTCTGCAACTTCTAGTAAGTCCTTACAGAAGCTCTGGATCCCTGAAAATGTATGGAAGAGGGGAGAATGGGATTAGTCCACGGAGGGAAACAAGTGTTAAAAACCCCCAACGTCACAACCCCAAAACCTACAGTAATAATCTGCACTCTTAGACTTTTATGAAAATATGTGATACTGTAATCATTTGGGGTAAAACGTCCTTTGCAGTTTTGGATAATAAAGAACTATTACAGATACCTTGAAATTAACACCATCTCCTCTACTTCTATGGAAAAAAAACATGATTTCAACTCAAGAGATAAAGATATGCTAATGACCTAGCAGTCACAGCTGAAATTCCTACCAAAACCTTAGGACAACTTCATGTGATTTCCTCATGTCTCTCCACCTAATGCTCAAAGCATTACACTGCCCTATTCCTACCCTTTAATCTGATGTCATAAAAATATCTGCAGAAGACAAAGTGTATAATCAGACTGATGAGGATTCCAAGAGATGAACAAGGGATTCTTCCTTGAATAAAAAGAACCTGCACTTCTCCCTCCCACTACAAACCTCTTTTACAGAGTCAGCAGCTGTAACTTGCAAATACTGAGCAATTCCCAAGTTAATCATAATCCTTGTCCTGAAGCTGTTCTCTGGCTCACACTAAGAGAATCTGGACTGATCTCACTTAAGGCATTAGCAATTAAGAAAAAATCAAAACACTTCAATAAAATAACACATTTCTACATAGTGGTAAACAAAGGACAAACAGCACTGGGTGTTGGCTTGGTTTTTGGTTTGTCATTTTTAAACCAGAGTCAGCTTTTTAAATTCTAGCTCACATTTTGGATAGGATTTTTTCCTTACCAAGAAGTGGTATGACCATTACCAGAGGACAAGTCTTGGTTTCAACTAAAAGCCCCCACAACTATGGAAGCAGCTTGTAAGATCTGTGGGGATCAGCCAGTTCTCAGGAAAGGGTCTCTCTAACAACTGCACAACTCTGTAAAGACTCAAAGTCTTTAAAGAACAGTTACTAACAATGTCCAAGTAGTTCCAAAAATCTGAGAAAAACCTGTCATGGTTTTAAACTAAAATCTAAAATCTAGAGCTGTGGTTGGGGCTGAACTGTACCAAATACAGATAAACCAGCTGTCTAATTATCTGGATCAAACCAAATCACCAAACTCTTCAGAAGGTGGTTCAGTTAATTTTTTTATTGTGTAAGTTATATTTGCAAGTATCTGTGACTGCAACTCAGAATTTATGCAAGTCTCAGAAATGAGTTTCTCTTTCTTCAACAGAACAAGCAGTCATGCACAAGCAATAAAACTTACAGATTATATGTAATGTAGTTTTCAAGATAAATTAATTTCTACTGTAACATCTCTGGGCCCAGACATGACTCAAAGTCCTTTGCAGTAAGTAGAACATTAGTGAAACAATGCTTATTGCAAATCAGCCTCAGGATGAAGCACTCAAACATCCATGAAAAAGAATGCAAGAGTACTGTGTACTTTTTCTTACAGTACATATTAACTGAAGACCCTGTATTCAGAAATTAGAACTTGAATATTCAGAATTAAACTATACAGCTGTGTATGGTGTGTAGTGAAAAAGAACAACTCATTTTTCAAGGCAGAGTGGCAGTGAAACACCAGGGTAAGACAGCACTCTGCTGCTGCAGCATTTGCACACAATTTCTATTTTACAGATTTGTGCTGGAGATGTCAAAAAGCTAAATCAGATGTTATTAGTCTGGCTCTTGAAGATGCACTTCTAGCACTCCCCACAGCCAGTGATTGTGCATTCCTAGCACTGAAAATAATCCATTCATTTAGAGGTATTACTTCTGTTTGGAAGCTCTGGCCTTCAACAGAAGTTATTCAACTGTAAAAGGCTAAAATAAAAAACAAACCACAAAAGTATCCCAAATTCAAAAAAGGAACAAAATTCAAAGCAAACACTAAGACCAAAAAACAAAACAAACAAACCAACAAAAAACAAACAAATACCCAAAATCAGAGCCCCAAAAACCTCCAACCAACCAAAAAAATCAAACAAACAAACAAAAAAACCCAACCAACCAAACAAACAAAAAAAAACCCCCCAAAACCCAAAAAAACCCCCAACCAACCAATCAAAAATAAAATAAAAAAAACCCACCTCCCCCTCCCTCAAAAAAACCCAACCAAAAACCTAAAGTAGAAGGCAAACCAATATTCCATGCTCTTGGTCAGATCTGAGACCAAACTACGTGAGAAAGGCAAACTTCAGGCTGCAAACTTACTAAAAAAATCTACTAAAGCAGTACACATTGTAGGAAACCAGATACCAAATATAAAGAAAATATCAGCTGTTGACTTCAGCAGTTTAAGTCTTGCCCTTGGCTGAGGAGATGGTCACAATTCTGATGCAAACTGAAGAACTGTTCCAACCTCTCTGCCTCAAATGCATTTTTTAACAAAACCGTCAGAATCACTGGGAAGTACAACTTGTCAATCCTGCAAGGCCAGTCAGCTTCATTTTTCCAAGCTTTGCATTTACTGAGTAAACACCAGAGGAGCCTCCACTGACCGTATAACTTTGCCTCTTCTACCAGTTTCTGGCTTCTTTGCCTCACATTTTCTGCATCTGCCAAGGCACGCTTGTACTTGTCCTAAAGAAGAAAAACCAGTAACAGAAGTTATTCCTCTTAGTCAGGCAGCTGACAATAATTCACACCAGCATATTCAGTATAAAACAGCATTTCAAACAGTTTCATAGCCTAAATCCACCATTTAGGGCAATCTGAAACAACATGCCAATTATCACACCATCCCTCCTACCAAGACAAATGTTTGCTTCACTTTACAAGGACAGAAACAAAGGAAAGGAAATGAGATGGTTTTCCAAACTCAGTACTTGTCAACAGATTAGCTGGAAGAAATTTTTCACTCTACAGATTTTATAAAGTTTTATGAACCCAGTATTTCTGCTTTTTCTGCTGCGTGCTCCCAGAAATCCTTCAGTAGTCATGAGGTACACTGACACTACAGCAAATCAGATTCAACCCAGCCATGACTTTCAAACCATCTCTTCCCTCTTCATGCACACCACAGAGTGCCCTCCAGTTTTCTCAACCTTTACAAACTACGAAGCCTAACTCCTCTGTTGTCAAATCAAGTTTTGGTCTATTCCTAGAAATATGGCCATTTACCAGATGTCTAAAATGTGAAATTCAGTAAAATTAATAAAATAAAAATTCAGGCTGAGCGCTTCAGCACCTAACCCAGAATGTGGGGTTCCACCCTGAATATGCCTGACCTTCATATGCCAGGGAAGAATCTCCAAACAGAATAAAAATAGCCAACAAGCTGCCTGAAGAGCTGCACTAGGCAACTAACAGCACACAAAGACATTAAATGACATCTCAATTTTTTCCTGCAGAGCTTTGGGAAGGGCAACAGAAAGCAAACTCAACCCACGTATGGCCCACAGGTGCTGGTTCTATGTAAGGTTCTGGGCTACCCCTTGATGTCTCAAATGCTGCAGGAAAACATTTTATATAAAGCACTAATTAATGCCTTGGCTTAAGGCCACCTCCCACCTCTCAGGGCATCCTTCAGCTGCTGGAGTTGTGCACAGGAGAGCATGAAGGTACATGAGGCCACACAGAAGGGATGTGACACTTCAGGCTGATGTCTGAAGGGCTCTCCAACAGAAAAGGTTTGAAACTTCCTAACTACGGCCTAAGTACACTATTGTAGAAAAGCTAAGCTTCATTAACTCTGACCTTTGGAAAGTCAGCAGCTGTTTCCATGAAGTCTACTCTTAACACACACAAATGCACACACCAGAGACACACTAACACCCTTCCATGGCTCCCAGAAATTACTTCTCCACTGAGCAAAACCTATGTGAAAATCAGTAACAAATTTTCAGGACAAGGTCCAATTCCATCCAGAAACTGGAAAGAAACTGTCCAAGACCTTAATTTTGGACCAGGGATGTATCCCAGATCTTGTAGTACACGTCCTCTTAAGTTTAAAGAAATTATCAAACGATGGATTTGATCTAACTAAACAGGAGTCAGATAACCACATCCAGACTGTGCACTGGGAACCCACAGTGCAGGCTCTTGGGCACGCAGTTTGTAACATGTGCAACCTAATAACCCAGAGACACTTACAGTAACATCTTTTAGTTGTTCTTCCAGCTTGGCCTTTTCTTCAATTAGCAGTTTTTCAGCAGCACTGGCTTCCACCTTCTGCTCACTTTGGCTCTGACTCTGCTCCTCTTCCAAGTTCTGGCCAGTATTTTTCTGCTGTGTTGCTGCACAAAGCAGCCGTGGAGATGTTCTAAGGGCAGAAAGACAGACGTTATTATTCTGTTGCTTTTTTTGTAAGATTATTAGCATTTCCTAGACATTCCAGACGCTTTGACACGTAATGTCCACAAAATTCTCACATCAAACCACGAATTCATACAGTTCTAGGCCTGTGAATATTATGTGCAGAACCCTCCGTCAGAAGCTACAGACCTCCGGCCATTTAAACTGTAGCAGAAAATAACTGCTGCAAGATAACAGCTTCTAATTGTCCACTACGTTCAGTTTATGGAGTCAAAGCACTTTTAAAGGGAGTATACGCTCGCTTTCAACACAGTGCTCTATCAGGAAACAAACTCCGTGATGCAATCGGCGGCAACAGCCTCTGAAAACACGCGCGGAGCTGGGCTTGGCCGCTGGAGCGGCACCCCCGTGCCGCGCGTCCCTGCTGTATCGCAAACACCGCGGCCTCCAGGGGCCTGCCCGCATAAATAAAGACTCTTCATCCCTTCCTGACGTTTCCAAGGCCAAGCGAGCTGAGCCAGCCGGACGAGGCCGCGGGTTCAGCGCTGCGCTGACACAAGGGCTCGGATCCCCGCCCGCCGCATGGACGCTCTGGGCCTGGAGCCCTCCAGGCTCCCCGCGGTGCCGGGCCGAGCCGGGCCGCTCTCCCGGACAAGGGCAAGGGAAGGCAGGGAAGAGCGGCGGGGGATGAGGGGCGGCGGGGGATGAGGGGCGGCCCCGGCCCGTCCCGTCCCGGCTGTCGGACGGGGCTCCCCAGGGCTTGGGACCCCAGCGCGGCGGGGCCGAGCCTCGCTCTCCTCCCGGTCCGGCGGTGAGCGCGGCCCCGGCCCCATCGCCCGGTGTCGGGCGAGCGGCGCGGCGCCACCCCCTCACCTCAGCGCGACGCTCAGCAGCGGCAGGCGCGGGCGCAGCGCTCCCCGCACGCACTGAGCCACGGCCGCCATGGCGTCTTCCTGCCCGCCTGCCGCTCGGGCCGCCCCCCGGCCCCCGCCAATCAGCAGGCGGGCTGGCCGGGAGTGACGCGGCCGACAGCCAATCAGCAGCGCGGACGCACGGCCCCGGCCGAGCAGGCGGCTATTCCGGCGCGCGGCGGAGCGCCCAGAGGGGCGCGCGCGCCTCGCCCCCGGTGACGCGCGGCGGGCGGGGCCGCGGGCGGGGCGCGTGCCGGGCGGCCATTTTGTCCGGTGAGGGGGAGGAGCGGCGTTCGCTGTTTCGTTGGTGCCGCTCGCGTGATTCGCATCGTTCTGTCCGAGCTGTGCCTGGAGAAGTTTGAAGATTTCAGCTCATTTTAAGTGGTGGATAACCCCGTTACCAATAACACTCTGTAGCACCTGTCAGCAATTTGCAGGCCTCTACACAGACGGTTCTATCCTGTGTCCCCACACGCTCGGTGTAACTGCTGTGTATGCTCTTGCGTGACAATCATTTCATTTAATGAATTCTTCAGCTTTCATTAAATGGGATAATGTAGGTAATCCACTAGTTCAGATTTGGCCACCTGCTTGTGCAAGCTGTTTGTGCAAGTGTCCTGTGTAACTGGAGGCTCCATGATCCCGGGGTAGCTGAGCTCGGGCAGTTCATCAGTTGCTTTGTCATTATCCCGGTAAAGGGGAAGGAAAAAATAATCGAGGTCACATATTTATTGTACAGCCGTGAAGCTGAGTGCTAGATCATGCACGGATGCCCGAACACCAGCTGTTAGCCTGATCACTGCCTGTGTTTGTACACTCTCTAAATGAAATCTGAAGGATAAAGATGCAGATTCCATAATGCAAATTTAGTAAATGTTATGTTCAAGCGAATAATTAAAGTGTATACTAAAAAAGAAGGTGTAGAAGCCACTTCTGGCTTGCTGCATGAAGATCCTGCAGGACCTTGCTCAGTACAGTGGAACTTTGCCGGAGCACACCAAGGTTCCAGCACGGCCTTTATTCAGCAGATTGCTTTGCCTGGGCGGTGTCACGGCCTGTGCAGAGAGCAGGATAAATGGTGCTTGAGGCCAGTGCTCTATCAGTGTTCATACCCTGGACTTTAGATCCCATTGAGTCATATTTTGCCAGTGGCTGTTCTGTGATGTGACGGTGGTACAGTCCCATGGCCTGCCTGTGCAGAGCACAGCAGAGGAAGGTTGTGTGCCGTGTCCTGTCCATGTGGAGTGAGGTCAGTATCTGCGTTCCAGAAAGTCGATCAGCTTCAAATTTCAAGTTTCATTCTCAGAAATACTGAAAGAAATAATTGAGGAAATTTCTTAAGATAATACTGAGAAAGAATCAGAGAGAACAGGGAGAAAACCAAGAACAGCTGAGAAGGATGATACCCACAGAAAACCATGAAGAAATGAGACAGAAAAGGCAATTGGATCTTTAGGCCTGATGATTTAAAAATATTTCTTGAAAAGATTATTCCTTACAAAACCTAGACAAGCTGTCTGTCTTATCTTTCTTCTCCGCTATTTTCCCCACATCTTTCCATGTAGATTCCTATTTCAACTTGTCTCTATTTCTTTGCTGCCCACCAGCTTTGGAAGTTGTGCTTGGTTAGTGATTGATCATAAGATCACAGAATTGATAACAAAAGGTTGAGAAGAACCCACTGCCAGCATGTCTCAATACCTAAGGCTTTATATTAGACTTAATATGACTGGAACGATACCCTTCTTGTATTAGAAGCTGTTTACCCCAAATGACATTTCACAGGCCTGCAAGTAACCTTTCAAGATATTTCACAGTGAAAATGCATTTTGTTGTGAGTGCAAGTTGAACAGCTGTCACAAAAAACCTGCAGCTGGCTTAAATGCTGATGGGTCGAGAGTAAACAACATCTGCAGCTTCAGAAGAAGAACATGCAAGTTTACTGGAGCTTGTTTGCATCATGGCTGATGTTGGCTGTAAGTACTGTCCTACTCAAGACTTTTTCATGTCTTGTTTTGACTCAGGCTCTTGCAGGCTGTTCTGGTTTTATTGCAGTGTCAGCTCATGAGTTGGGTGTTTTGAAACTGAGCTACTGAATATTCAGCATCTGTTGCTGGACCTGGTTGACTGTCATAGAATTCAGGAGCAAGGACAGTTTTTTCTCATCCAGTCTTCTCCATATCAAGTGATCTTTGGTTCTTTACATAAATACTGGGTTTGAATATGAATTGAGGATAAGTAGTGCTTATTCTGAATTCTAAACCATCAGCCACCATCCCTGTGCAGGCCATTCACTGAAGAGTTGGATTCAATGATTCTTGCAGGTCCCTTCCAACTCAGAACATTCTGTTGATTCTGTGAGCCAGCTGCTACTTTTCAACTTGTGGTTTGAAAGTGACTCTAACCTCTAATTTCTGTGAGCTAGTGATAGAATCAAGTAGTTTGGATATCATTCCCACTTCCTTTAGTGATTAACTTTGTGGTCTTGGGCAGTTACTTAACCTCATTTCTGCATTTCTACAACTAAAGCTAAGGGCAGTAATCTTTCAGTACCGTACAAGAAAGTAGTGTAGGGAGCACAAGGCAATTTCTGTGATATTTTGAAAATTCAAAGCATCAACTGAATACGTTTCTTTTTTAATATTAATATTGCACTTGAAGTAAAGAAACCCATAATCCTTCAAGATGAACAATGCCACAAATACAAGATTTGTGCTTGAAGACTTAAATGAAAAACTAAGGCATTTCTATTTCTCTAAAAAAAATGCCAAACCTAATTCTATCTTCTAATGCTAAGATGTAGTTTATTGATATTCAGGCAGCAAACAGAATGTCATTACATTTGTGTTTCAGATATGAACTTTATTATTAATATTTTGAGGGTAAAGGAAAAGGCTATCGTATCTTTTCCAATCAAATGTTATATCCCAGCCAGAACCAAATATTGAGCTGAGGTGGGAGCAAGCTTGGGGTTGGGGGGTGAACCACCAAAAATATCTCTGTAAATATTCTAGCAGTGACCTTTCAGGCCAGTAACCAGGAAATACCTAAATCAAATTAAAAAGATATTAATGTAGCTGTAAGACTGTTACTGAACATATAGCAGTGAAGTCAAACATTCGTACCTGTGGCCTTTAGAAAAGATCACAGATCAGACCAGGCAGCCATAGTATTCCAGTCTGCTGTGGGAAGATGTCTAGTGGAAAATTAAGGGACGGATCCTTTTGTATAAAATAATAACAATTTCTCTTCTATAAGGGTTATCGAGACCGAGGATCAGATACTCCATGGGTCCGTTTCAGACGGAGGACAGTGAAGATTAAATCAGTACTTGAATTCAGAAACTTTTAATCCTGAAATGCAGGTTGGGATGTGGGTGTGTAGGGAGACGACCTTAATTGCTTTTAATTAGAGCAGTACTAAAATAGTTAATCTGTACATTCAGAATTTATCATTTTTAATGTAAACATTTTAAGAAAACTCTCCCAAGAGTGAACATGTAATACTTATATTCTGCCTAGTTTCTCCTTAGGCTGAAAATACAGAATCATACATCTTGCTCTGATTATAAAGAGTATTTTAGAGTTCCCATAGCCTTTTGCTAACTAGTTTGAAGGGTGTATTTTGTAACCATCTTGTTGCCTGGAGAATGTTGTCGCTGTGTTGGAAATCTAATAGCTATAGCCACAGGGCTCTGAAGAGCGCTAATTAGAGCAATTTAGAATAACAAAAGTTCTGTTCCTGGGAGGACACTGAAGTGTGTTCCTTCCCCAAAGCAGCATGCCACAATTTCACAGGCAATTTATTGTAATATAATGCATAAGTCATCTGGTATCCCAAGGATTTACAAATCTGGCTATCTATTGCAGTTCTCTTAGCCCTCATGTTATAGGGGACACTAGTGTATGCCTTGTAGCATTCCTGGAGATACAAAAATGGAAAAACTCCGTCAATCAGGCATTGTCTATCTTACTTTATTTAGTTATCAGTCAGAACCAAGCTGTTCAAATGCACACAAACAATTTACTGTCACGCTGATGTGGCTTTCCACCTTGAGACAAAATTATTGAGCATTGAGAGAAGAGTTCTGAAATCTGTTGTGATTCTCTGAGTGTGGTGTCATGGATTTTCTTAATATTTTTCCGTAAAAATCAATTGTTGCCTCTGCACTTACCAGAACAATTGGACAGAAGGGGAGATCAGCTCTCTGGTCACATTCAGATTTCCAAGAAGACAGCAGTTGTTGGTCTCTATTTCTGCACATAGGCTAACAATGGAAGTGCAGTTACTGGAATGGTACTTTGACATTCAGATTTGTATTTTCCTCTCTTAATTTTTCTGTGAGTGTTGATGAATTAGTTGCTGTGGGCTTGTTTCTGCTGCGCTTGTGTACAAGTGATTTGTATTAGTCAAAGTGAGTGCTGTACAGTGAGGGATTGCCAGGCCGGATGCTGGTAAATAGGCTGCCAGCAGCACCATAGAAGCCTGAGGTGGCTGTTTATTGCTCAGGTGTGACTTTCTCCTTTGCTTATGACTTAATTTTTGTGATGACTGACAGGATGTTGAGTGGCAGGATTGGTTGGGCCGGTGCACAGAGCTCTAGTTCATCCCAGTGTTTTAGGGCTCAGAATCCCAGTGCAGTCTCATAGGTTGTTCTCCGAGCTCCCAGCTAGCTGACAAGGGGAATGCTCATTCTGCTGACGTTGTGCAATGGTTTTGAAAAGCTACGAATGAAAGAAGCATAAAGCAAAATTTTAAAAATATTATCTTCTGCTTTTATTCAACTCTAGAAAGCAGCAAGAGATTTTAATTGTATTTCTATGCATAATTAATGAGGGGGTGAACACTCCTGTGGGGCCACTCCTGTGCTCCATTTAATCCTAATCTGGCTAGATGAGTCTCACCAGAACGGGGGACAAAGAGTTCAGCTAAAAATAGCTGTAGTGGGAGGGAATAAAAAGCTTTCAAAAATTTGCCGTATAAATAAAATCTGCCCAACACATTTTTGGTGCTTTGTGTGAAAATCACAGTCTCTGAAGCTGGACTTGAACCTGTTCCTAAAATGAAAGCTTCACACTTTGTTTGCTTTCCACAAGCGTCTCTGAAGGTGCAACTTCAACCATGTTATAGGAGCTCATATCATCATTAAAGCTAGGCCAATGACATTTAAGGCAAGTGTGTGTTTTTGTCAGATTTCCCTCAGAATCATTTGGGTTCTGTTACTATGTTATATCTCCAGGTTTTGGACATAAAATTTGAATGTAAATCTTGTGCCAGGCAGGTATAGACACAACTGAAGGAAAGCACTTAATTACATCCATAGTGTTTGCGCCTTGTTCAGAAAGTGAGAACATGGCTGCTTACGTTTTCTAACAGTTGTCACCCAAAATACTTCCACTGCTGTTTTAAAGGTCACTCCAGATTCGTGAATCACCTAGGTTAATGTGTTATTAATCATCAGAAACTGGATGAAAATTACTGGTTCATCATTGTGGATGCTCTTGTGCTAGATGTTTATAAAATAAAGTACCAAGGAGGGAATCTGTACTTTAATGATTGGGGTTAAATAGGAATTCCTCTGCTGTAGCTGAAACCATATCGTCTTTTCTGCTGACTCCATTACCAGCTCCTGTTCTCTGCACTGTTGTCTGATCTGATCAGATGAGCTGTTTCTCATCGTCTCTACAACACGTTACTGGTCCTCGGCTTTGGTCCTTATGTTGTTCTTTCTCCTTCTTCCTCTTTTAACTTCTGCTCTTCACTTTCCATTGCCACATCTGCTGTGTTTAGAGTGGAAGAGCCTCTTTAACATGCTGCTTCCATCTCTGCTTACTCATTCCCAGGTTTTGCTAAAATTATGCTTGCTTTAGGTTTCACTGTGATCAAGAACCTTTTTGACACTGACCACTGCTTCAGCAGTGCTGTGTTCATCTCTAGAGATGGTGTGACTGGCACCTCCTGCTCTGCTCCATGATATTGGTATTGGGTGGTAACTATGCCTGTGCTGTTGGAAAGCACTGAGGTGGAGAATCCCTGCCCCACCATGGCTTCTCTTTTAGCTCATCATAATTACCAAACAAAGCAGGCTGTTCCATTTCGAACAAATAGCTTTTCTTATGACTAGTGATGTCTGTATTTTATTAGACCACCTTTCCCTGCTGTTTAATTTTTATTTTGACACTTTAAAAATTATATTTCTGTTGTGTCTTTTTCATGTGTGTATAACTTTTTTATGATTCCCCAAGTGCTTTGGCTGGCAAAGTCTTAATGAATAAAATTACTGTCATGTTACAGCTATAAAAATCCACTCCCTCCTTGGAATGGGACATGCAAGTTTGAGGATGCTGAGGAAAGTAAGAATCATATAATCATAGAATACTTCAAGTAAAATAGGAGTACATAGGAAAAATATTTGTAATATAATTTTGCAGTTATGAACTGTTGAAGCATTGGTCTTCCTCATTCTGCATTATGCACATGTACTGAATGGTGTATTTGTGCTATTTTTACAGTGTTGCTGGGTCTGTAGGACAGATCCACCTAGACAAACTTGGTATGAGTTGAAAGCTGATAGTAGTCAGGAATTACCAAGGAATTCTGTGTGAACTAGGAAACCTACTTAGGTGTCCTGGTACATTGTCATGCTAATTAACTCTGAGCTGGTTGTGCTTTTGGAAAGCTGGAGTACCTGAGGCAACTTCTGTCTCATGCAGATAAATTAGTAACTGCCTACACATTGATCTGACAGTTTTTCTGTTATTTGAGACAGAAGGAACTGTTTGGGGCTGTTGGTTGTTTTTCAATGACTGTTATTAATACTTTGGTACAAACCCAAGTGAATAAAATATGGATAAACAAGAAGTCGAGGATTCAGAGATAACTGAGAGCTGTAAAGTAGATGCTGTACTTTTCTGCCAGAAGACAGCATGACAAACTCAGGATCTGTTCTCATGGTCCTCTGCATTGCAAATAACTGTGTTTCAGAGCCAAGTTCTCCATAAACTCCAGCTAAACTATGTAGATCATGTTAGCAGTTGGCCAGCACAGCTACCAGCAAGGTCAAGCAAGAGCATAGCACAGGAACTATATATGCATTAATGGCAATTTTGTTGTTACAGCTCATGGTTTGTAAGGAATAATTTCCCAGCTGGGGGCTGTTCTAAGGCAGAAAGCAAATTTACCCAGCTTTTTAGTTTTCAGATATTACCTGCCTTTGTAAGGGCTCTGCAGATCACAAAGTGTGTGCAAAATACTGATAAAGTCAAGTGTTTACTTAAAGTCAGTCTCAGCTTCTCCAGCAGAGCCAGTGAATGGGAGACAGGATACATTTGTCCTCCTCTGGTGACACAGTGTGATGGGTTGACCTCAGTCAGCAACAAAGCACCCACCAGCCCCTTTTACATCCTCCCACAGCAGGAACAGGGGAGAGAATTGGAAGGGCAAAAGCAAGAAAAACTTGCGGGTCAAGAAGAAGACAGTTTAGTATTAAAGGAAAAAATGGAAAAGGCAATCACCACTGCTCACCTACTGGCTCATGCCCAGACAGTGTCTGAGACGTGACTGCCTTGGAAGGATTCCGTCCCCAGTTTTATTGCTGAGCATGGCATATGGCATGGAATAATCTTTGTGATAACTTGGGTCAGCTATCCCAGCCATGTCTCCTCCCAGCCTCCTGTCTGACCCCAGCCGGTTTGCTGGGGGATAGAGGGAAAACCAGAAGTGGCCTTGGCACACTGTAAGCACTGCTCAGCATTAGCTGAAAATCAGCGTATTATTAACACTGTTTTAACCATGAATCTAAGATACAGCATCTTAAAGGTTGCTGTGAAGAAAATTAACTCCATCCCAGCTGGAGCCAGTGCATAAAACAATAGGTAAACCTGACCTTCCAGTGAGATTAACACTCTGCTAACTCTAAATGTGACCTGATTCTATTTGTATCTTCTTTTTTTTATTTTCTTTAGTCCATGCTAATGACATGTATCCAGTTGTCATAAATACCAGTATTTAAACTTCTAATACATCTTTTGAAAGCTATAAGCAGAATTTTCAAATGGAAAAGCTGAAATTGTGCATCTGATCTCTATTTATGCACATAAATTTGGTCTTCAGGCATGTTCTTCACTTGTAGTTCCAGAAAACTTGTAATAGTCTTTATTTTACAGTGGTTGTGTATTCGTTAGTTTTCGTTTGCTTTTCATGACATCTTTTCATTGTATCTTTTGGTGAAATTCTAGTTTAGTAAATCTGTAAGCCAGATAAATATAAACCTCTGGTTTAGAGAAACTTGTTCCTGTAGAAGTGTCTCGGTTTTCTTCTAGAAAAGCATGTGCTGCCCTGTGGTAAAATATCACCTTGTTCAGGGACTTTCTGGAATGTAATTTATAGCAATCCTCCATTTGACCTGTAAGCACTCCTACTTCTCTTGAACTCATATTTTTATGTGAAATTTGTTACATTTATTTCTGGAGTGGAAGACTACTTGGAGCAGAGAAGCTGAGATGACATATAATGTGAGATGGAGGTGGTATTAGGCCGGAAACAGCAATGCTTTTCAAAACCAAGCAGTGTTTTGACATACAAATGGTAAAAGGATAAGTGGAGCATCAGGCTTCATTTTGCTTGGCCAGTGAGACCACTGTGGAACTCCTGTATCTGTCATTTGGGCTGACTGAATTTTCTGCCTTTTCTACCATGTCAGTTACAAAGTAAGTGATCCAGGTGCTAAACCTGTGAAGTCCTGTTGTAGACAACTCATACCCCACCTGGCCTCCAGCCACTGTTCTGGAAGTGTGCAGGTCTTACTAAGTCCTGTTCTATTTCCACTAGTCCCACAGTGATACCTTTACATATCTGTTTTTAGGCACCCGAATCACTTTTCAAACATCTAGCCAATAATAAGTCTACACAAATCCTGTAAGCCAGAGTTGTACAGGTACTGTATCAGCCATGTCATTGGAGCTGCTGTACAGGCTCCTCTGTGCATGTTGAAAGAAGGGCCTCTCAAAGACATTTAAAACCCAGCAAGTTGCTCTCTGTCTTGCAGTCAGCATGCAGCTTTGCTTCATTTGGATTTGTCTGCCTGTGCATCCCCTATGTTTGTGTGTCTGCTTAGCTTTTGGCATAATTGTTTATGCCCTTTCCAGTCTGCCTTTCAGAATCATCCTGAGGTGTTTGTTTGGCTCAGTCCTCTGGTCTTCAGTCTGTTTTTCCTGGCTCTGCTCTCATCTTCTTCACAGCATTTCTTGTGATTCTGACTCGTCAGTGGTTTACCCAGCTATTTCAGGAAGTGTTTTGAATTTTGACTCTTCCATTTTGTACTCTGTCTTGTGAGTTGGCCAGAAATGTGAGGGTCACCATAACCTGGATTTGAGTTATCTGAGTGTATCCTTATGGCTCATGTTGAATTCCTAAATATTTGCCAGCATGTTCTTCTTGCTTTGAACCATAAAACAAAATCAGAACACAGACTTTTAAATGAAAACATTGGCCTAAGAAGGCTTTGGATGCTCCTGACGATCCTCCTGTAACCTTGGATAACTTGTTCCTTCTAAGTGAATAGAAAGGGAGATCAAATGTTTGGTCCACTTGGACCATATTGAAAATAAACCCCATTGCATTTCACAATAAATGCTGTCCCATGTGCCACAGAGGAGTGTCAGCCAGCACACAGCAGATTGGAAAGACCTTCTATTATTTTTCTAAAGTGCTGAAATGAAGAGAGCATGCCTGTTAATATATTTAAGCAATATATTCTTTTTATACTGCAGTTTGTGTTCTGTAAATGCCCCTGATAATCAATAAAAACAAATTAGACCTAATGTAGTCTGTGTTTTGCAGGGAGACTAAGCCTTTCCCTCTGATTTATTAATGTTTGGAAAAAAGTCATTGCACATAAAATTATTATATTAAAATAGTAATTCATGATGTTTTAATCTTTTTCCCATAGTTAAAGAAGAGTAGGACGTATAGGAGTATTTTTTTTGTTGTTGCTCTGAAAAGATTTCTATGTTTTGACAGTAGCTGGCATCAAGAACAACAACAAAAACAATAAACCATGCTGAGTATTTGTCCCCTGATGTTTTATGTCTACTCAGAAAAGATAGGGTACAGACAATTGTTCAGCTGCAGTAAAGTTCTCATTTTTATTGTGCAGAGCTAAATTTATCTTTGCTGTAATTTTTCTGAAATCAGCAGAGTTATTTCTGCTAGGCAGGAGAGTGACCTGCTCTGATTGTGTTGCTGTTCTAGGAGGGGCTGCACTCGTGCAGAGTTTCTCCCCTTCAGCTGAATGCACATGTACAGGTAAATTGTGCTTACCTGCACAACTGTTTGTATGATTGTAGCCAGCACAGACAGGAGAGCACAGGGACTTGAATCTGTGCCTTTCAGGTGCAGGAGATGAGCTCCTGTTGTTTCAGGGGGAGGATGCTGCTCCTTATCACAGGATTCATCTGAAAAGCTTTACCACAGACATGATTAGGCAGAAGCCTTCTTTAGAAACAAATTGGGGTTAGTACTTATGAGATGTCCAGGCTTGATATTTTCTAGAGAGTTTTCTGAAATCAAGGCGGGGAAAGCTTTGGTTTTTAAAATAAGCTTCTTGTGTTGTAGCAGACTATTTTGTGGTTATTAAAAAAATCAACAAAACAACAAAACCAAATCAGCAGGTAGGACAAAAAAAATTGGCCGATAGGAGATTTTCCAAAGCTTCTATTTTAATAAAATAAGTATGTCAGAAAGGAATGGAGGAATATAAAGTTTAGACAGAAGTAGGATCAAACAGATATTTTTATATCCAAATTCTATTTTGATACTATTCATTTTCTCCCTGGTAGAACTGTACAGACCCAAACTGGGGAAGTTCCCTGCAAACTGAAGATTCATAATTCACTCCCAACATTTGATGTTCCAGTCTCCCTTGCATTGATATGAAAATCTGGATTTTTAATAGAGCTGATCAATTTTTTTCACCTTCTTTGGAAGTATCATGTTTCAGAAATGTATAAGGTTCATTTCTGTGCTTATTTTTATTTATTTTTAACTGGTTCTCTCACTCTTATCAGTAGCGTATGTATGATACAGGTTACCATGGTAAACAATGAATTTTTTATTAACATTGTAAATATTAATTTAAAACATGAGTAGCTGGTAACTGAGATGTTAACACTGCTTTGGAGATTTTTGTGCTCCTGAGGTGACAGAAATTATATATGGAGTTAAAAATGTGATAAGCAACATATCTTTGGAAGGAGGTTCTTCAGTGATAGTACAGCAGCCTAAGGGCACAGAAATGTCAGCTATTTGGACTGTGAAACAAAGACAACAGACAATCAAACATAAGCTGCTGAATGTTATTACTAGAGATGACATGGAACCAAGGCTCAAGTTTTAAATTCGTTCCTTGCATTTCTGGACCTTTTGCTGTCAGTTTTTGCATCAGAGTGTGACCAAGTGGCTGAGCTGAATCCAGTATAAAAAAACAGAGGAGAGTGTGAAGAGGTGTGATCAGCTTCAAGGCAGGGAGGGGCACAGGGTTGGCCCCCTTCAGTTTCATTTACGATGTTACATCTGACTTGCTGCTCTAATCAGGTAATTTTAGGCACATTTTTGAACAATCCTAGTTCCCCAGATTTCACTGAGCTCAATGGGAGTTATCTGCTAGGACGTTCTTGAAAATCCACTTTTCTAGACATAGCATATCTCTTAAAAATCATGTTCTTCATCAATTTTGAAATGAGTCCAATGCTGCTTTCTTTCTTGGAAGATAAAGAAATGGAAGTATTTTTGGATGGGAGGTGGTTTTGTCTAATGGCTTTTTTTGCATAACCTGTGGTTCCTGATGAGTTTCTTTTTATTCATGAAGTCCCTGGTGACAGAGTGTTAATTTTTCACTGTACATTTGCTTTGGAAGCAGAAAGTTACAAGGTGGTTGTTGTATTGCCTTGGGACTTTGACTCATATTTGATGCTGTCACTGAAGAGTGATTTCAGAAGAAGCTACATGATAAGAAGTACTATCTTTCAGCTGATATGTTAAATTGAGGTCGCTTCTGTCAATGGCCCTCTTAAAAATCACCTCTGTGTCTTGTCAGACATTCCATTTCCCAGTGAAATTAATTCTAAAAATCAAGGACTGTGTCTGAGATATAACAAAGCCCATAACAGTGGCTCTGTTTGCCCCGTCGTCTTTGGCACTACTGGTATTTCACTTACTATTTTTGTCAGGACTTATATTAGAAAACTCAATTTTACTCCGTTCTGTATCACAAAGCAGCATATGTCACCCTAACTCCACTGAGCAGAGTAAGATTACTACATGAAATCTTATATCATCCTGTGATATATATGTACACACAAGATTACTCAGAAAATAACTTGTCACTATTGTAGACACTTCATGGTTGCTGGGAAAAACGCTCCATATTGAAGGTCACATGTATATATACACTGATTTAACAGCTCTATTCACCCTTTGCTAGAACAGTGCTGCTAGCAGAATGACAAGAGACCATTAAAGCTTCGTAGTTCCAAGGAAAACTTTCTAATCCCCTCTGTTTAAAGGACTGAAGTTCATTATATTAGAAGGAAATAGAACTTATTCACTACATTGATTTGTGAAACTTTCAACTCCATTTCACCTTGGACTCTATTATAAGGACTCCAGATGTGTGACAAATGTTGCCGTACAGAGTACCTTATTGATTTCAGCATTAGGTTTGACTTTCAGAGTGTTAATTAATTGATTTGAATAATGTTGGGGATTTTTGGTTTGTTTTTTTTTAACTGATAAACAGTTCAGGTAGTTCAGTGTCTCTTTCAGCTACGATGTTATAAAGCATAGTTCCTTTCAGATTCCTTGTAGACTGAAATGATATAATGCATTCCCAAGAACAGGACTTTGGAAAGCTGGTTTTGGTGCATCTTTCTCCTGCATACTCTGTTCACTGTCCTGTGTGCTTCTCTCCTTGATGCACTCCAATAGTGATTTCAAGGCTAAGAAGGCTTCCCTTCTGCTCCTCTCAGGAAAAGCCACTTACATTTTGCCATATTGTAACCTACTGAAAAATGTAACATTTACTATTAGTGTCCTGTGCCTTTGAGGTAGCTCCCAGAAGTCCAGTTCTTTCTCTTGGTGTTCTCTTGGTGTTCTGACTTACTGTGTGTCTAGAACTAAAGTTCATTTTACCTATGTGGCACTGGTTGTCTTAAAACATTTCACAAAACCACTAAGTTGCTTTTATTTCTCTGGAATGTATTGGATAAGAAGCAAAAACATTTGACATTCTTATTTTGTCCACAAAAATGATGGTCTTAGTGATTTATTTGACTTCTAACACATCCACACTCAGTTTTTCACAAGGTTCTGATCTGGCTTTGTGTTAATTGATTTCATTAATAGTTCCAGTGATATCTTAAAACAGAAGAATGTTATATGCGACCCAGTAGTGATGTGCTCTTTGTAGGCCATGGAAGACACCTAAAAAACTATGCTCTAAAATCATTAGTTATAGATATAGGCAAAGGTTGAAGTCACTCACTGTTAAATTTCTCTCCCTGTCATATTTCTTAAATAAAGAAATTATAAAGCAGCATAACATTTATGAAGTCTAGTGACATTGCTTATTTTTATACATAAATTAGAGAGTACTTGTTCCATTTTGGAAATGCAATGGAAAAATTTCAGTGAGGCAAGTTTCCAACTTGTTTAATAAAAATGGAGGTCTCTCTCTGTATTATGTAACATCAACAACAACAAACCCAGAAACATCATTATACTCACTGTCAGTATCTCTTTGTGGAATTACTTCTTGATTGTCAAGTGGCAGCAGAGTCTCTCAGTGCTTTCACAGCAAGCTAGCTGGAACCTAAATTAATATTCTACCTCTTTCATATAAATTTTAGCAATTATATAAAATAAATAGACACCTTTTGATATTTATTCAAGTCCTGAATATTGAATTAAAATGCAGAACTTCCTAGTTATGTCAAATGCTGTCATGAAGAGTTCACTTGAAAGCAGTTCAGCCATTACAGAGGACTGTATGGCTTAGTCAGCTTATTTTTCTTTCACTTTACTTGAGTTCTGATGTGAAATTGCTTTAAAAGCTTTGCTTCTGTTTTAAATGTTTTGTGGGCTTTCTTTCTCCACAAAAATTTTAGTTGTCGTATTCAATTTAGGAATCTTTCCTTAATGAAATTTGTATTTATAAAAGTTGGCAACCTTGCAGGCAAAATGCTGTGTTTATTCTCAGGTCAGATACAGCATAGACAAGAATGTAGTGCTGTGGCTAGCTGAACTTGGTAATTCCAGTCAAGCTGCAATTTTGGGGACCACAATATAGAAAAGGCATTGAACTATTAGGGAGTGTGCAACAGAGGGCCACGAGGATGGTGAAGGGCCTGAGGGAAGCTGTGAGGAGCAGCTGAGGTCACTTGGTCTGTTCAGCCTGAAGGAGACTCAGCGGAGACCTCACTGCAGTCCGTAACTTCCTTGTGAGGGCAAGACGAGGGGCAGGTACCAATCTCTTCTGTCTGGTGACAGGATGAGGAAATGGCATGAAGCTGAGGCAGGGGAGGTTTAGGTTGGATATCAGGAAAACTTTTTTTTACCCCGAGTGGCTGGGCACTGGAATAGCTCCTCAGAGAAGGGGTCACAACACCAGCCTGACAGAGCTCAAGAAGCATTTGACAATGCTCTCAGGCACAGGGTGTGAGTCTTGGGGATGTCCTGTTTTGGGCTAGGAGCTGGACTCAGTGATTCCTGGGGGTCCCTTCCAATTCAGCATATTCTATGAATTAAAGTCATCCCTACAGCTTCTGGTAGTGGCAGCACTGTGTCCAATGCTCTGCATTGTGCAGGTGCTCTCAAACCATCTCCTGAAAAAGTCAGCTGAGACAGCCAGCTTTGCATTGAAGGAAAGGAAAAAAATTTGCTTGTTTCTTCTACTTGCAAAGGTTTGAGGGAAGCAGCCTGTGGTAAGGGATAGCAACAAGCTCTGTAAATAATTGATAACTGAGCCATTCTTCCTGCAACCATGAATGTGAACCATTACCTGAACTTCCATTTCTCTTGTTACTTCAGGTCTTATTTTGAAGTAGAAGAACAACTTCCAGCATTACAGATGTGCTCATTTTGTTCTGCATGGCTTGTGATGCAGGTTGCCTACAGCAGTGTAATGGAAATGAAAAGCACTTTTGCTGTGAGTTAATAACACTGGACACTTCTGCCTTATTTTAAATAGTTGAAAATTATGCAGAGCTGTGATCTATAGGGCTTTGGAATTTTTCCATAGTGGGGAAAGGGACTTGTGCTAACTATATGATAATTAACATGTAAAAATTGTAATGGTATATGGTATGTACACAGCCTGCTTTTCTATAGCAGACATAATTTTGTTTATTTTAAAGGCAGTATTTACAAGTAATTATCATTCTACTTTTTGAAATGTTAGCTTCTGCATAAGAACTGCTCTACTCGCTTTATTTTTTTTTTTAGCATAAAATTTTGTACCTGCAAAATTTTGGTTTGAGCTAAAAGGGCACAGTTGAACTCTGTTGTCTGAATCTGTGGTGAGCCTGTGTAGATGCTGATGAAGTGTGGGTAGACCTGCTACCCAGAAGGAGGGTAAAGGGACAGACACACTCTTCAGCTGGAGGTTGGCATGGCTCATGCAGAGCATCAGATTGCTAAGTGTGCAGTGTGATGCAAAATCAGCCACTGTAGCCCCAGCCAAGACAGGCGTGGTTTAAGGTAAGCTTTGACCTTGTCCTGAGGAAATGAGGATTCACATATTCTCATTTCTTGGCTCTAATGCAAAGGGAGTAATTCCAGCCAAGCAATGGCAACATGCAGCTCTAGGGCAGTGACACTGCCTAAGGCAGCATTTAGGGCAGTAACTGCTCTAGATAGCTGCTAAAAATCTAGTTTTCACTTGTTAGTTTTGTACCATAAGAATATACATATAAACTCTCATGAACTCAAAGAAGCAGATGTTAACTACACAGGTGTTAACCAGTTTAGATGTAGCTCAAGAATGCCATAATATTGATGCATAATACTTCAAAATAGCATTCATTAATCCCATCCAAGTCTCAAAGAGATATGTGGGGAAGAAAGGGTACTACATTACAAAGATTACTAAGCCCCACTGTCTAAATCAACTTGGGCATTGGAAAGAATAAATGTCATGGAAAGTCAGTAATATTTGGCTCCTGGGTGACCCATGTTATTTTAAATGTCATGCTCTGTACTAAATTGTGACTCATTTTGTACATGTTACTGATTAAAAAAAAAAAAAAAAGGAAATCTAGGTTAGACTAATGTGAATTAGCCTGTGAAAGGAGCAGTCACTCCCTGACCATGCCTTTCTGATTTTTTGATTCTTTAGTATTGATACTCCTGCAAGCGGTCTAAGAGAAAAAGTGGTTCATAAACTAAAGGTGACTGAAATGTCTAGTAAAGACCTGTAGCAAAGAAACCAAAGGTGTCAAATGCTGTGTTAATTCTGAGACAGAAGTGTTACATAGATAGACACACTCACAGCTCTTAAGTGTAGTTTGGGTCTGAAAGAAGGTTTTGCATGTATTTCAAATTTTCCAGGAAATAATTCACCGAAGTGATGTTTATGCTAAAATAAACATCTTTAATTTACTGAGGTGAAAACTATAGTGTTTTCTGTTATTTCTGTCTCTAAACTGTGCTTATGTGTCCTCCAAGTAATACAGATGGTTTTGATTGCCAAATAGTTGGTAACTTTGAATTCCAGGTGGTTTTATAGAGGAAAGTTGTTTTTTTCTGTCTCTTTCAGAACAATTTCAGATTGAATATGTGCTGGTCTCTACTCTTCCTTTGTATTAGTTATGTACTCAGTGCAATCAATGGCTTAGTCTAACACATCCTGAAAGCAGTATGTACTGTTTTATGTTCTTGTTGTTCACAAGAACATTATCACATAAGAATGTGATATGTTCTCAAGAGATATGTGATAAGAATGTGATACGTTCACATAAGAATGTGTTATGTTCACAAGAACATAATAACAAGCAGTATGTTCTGTTGTTTAATAGGAGCTGGACTTCTGAAAGAAAAAAAACAAGCCCCACATCCTCTGAGATGAGAATCCAGTTTTCTTTCTGCAATTTTAAATATATTTTGTGACATTTTTTTATGAACACGAGAGAGATTTTAGGGAAGCATCTTTAAGCCTACAAGAGAAGTTGGATAAGCAGAAATGTCTTGTTTCTGTTCTACCCAGATAAATGCTTGATTATAGTGTCCTCCTGTATGACAGTGTGGAAAAGATCTTGCTTCTATTTTGTATCCAATCAATTGTTCCATAGGTTTATTAAATTAATGGGGTTTTACAAAAATGCAAGAAGGGGAACTATGTGAACTTCAGGCTTGGTAGCATTTCTCAGTCCTTGAAGAGATTATGGAGGAAGTCATGTTGGAAGCTACTTCACAGCTATTTGAAGAGCAAGAAGAAAATTGAGAACAGCACTGATTTACCAGGATAAATTATGCCTGACCAATTCATTACTTTCTAGAATGAAATGAATGCTGTGTTGTAAAGGAATAACCATGAATGTTGTTGACCTTTATAAGGCTTCTGACATGATCTCCCACACCATCTTTGTAGCTAAACTGGTGAGACAGGAATTGGATAGCTTTGAAAAATTGGACTGTTTGCTCAAAGAGGCTCCTGTATGGATTGGGAAAAAATTGGCAGTAACTATGAGTGATCTCCCTCAGCAAACAGTATTGGGGCTGATACTGTTCAACATCTTCATTTGTTTATAGAATTATAGAATAATTTCGTTTGGGAAAGACTTATAAGATCATCATGTCCCACAGTTAACCCAGCACTGCCAAGTCCACCACTAAGCCATGTTCCTAAGCACCGCTTCTACATGTCTTTAGATACCTCTAGGGATGGTGGCTTAACCACTTCCCAGGGCAGCCTGTTCCGATACATCAGCCTAAATGGGCAGCATTCACCTTCAGCAAGTTCATGAATAATGCAAAATTGTGTGTGTGGAAGGAGAGCAGTTGATATGCTAGACTGGGGCAGAGCTTCCATACAGAGTGACCTCAACAAATGGGAGGAATGGGCTGGTAGAGTCCTCATAATGGTCACAATACAAAGGCAGTGTTCTGCCAAGACAGATTAGTCCAGGCTGGGGGGCAACTGTCTAGAAAGTGATGCTGCAGGGAGACCTGGGGGGTCCTAGTGGGCAGCACGGTGATCATGAGTCAGCAGGAACATGCTCAGAGCAATGAAAGCCAGTAGCATACTGGGCAGTCTTGTCAAGTCTGTAGCCAGCAGGTCAAGTGGTTATTCCCCTCTGTTCATTACTTGGAAGACCCCATGTAGAGAACTGTTCAGTTTAGATCTGCTCTGCAGGAGAAAGAGGAATAAACTGGAGCAGTCCAGCAGAGATTAAGATGGTTAGAGAACTGCAGCATAGCAAAATTAAGGCAGTGCAAGAAAAGTTGAGAGCACTGTGCTTGTTTATGCTGGACAAATTAAGGCTAAGGGAGAATCTAACTGCAGTCTTCCACTATCTCTAGGAGAGACAGAGAGAACGGAATTAGAAATACACAGAAAAAGGGCCAGATGTAATGGATACAAGTTTCTGCATAGGAATTCAAAGGTGTTAGTCAAATTTTTTAGATATGAAGTAATTTTATTTCACAGGGAGGAGAGGGTATTTAAGTATTGGAATACATTATCTGGAGAGGTTGTGGAGTCTCCATCCTTGCAGATACTGTAATTTGTTAAGTCCTTGGGCAGCCCAGTTTCACTTTGGAATTCACTATATTTTGAGGAAGAGGTTGATCTTAAGAGGTCTTTTTCAAACTGACTATTCCATAATTATCCCATTCTATAGTAAGTCTTTACCTCTGGACATGACATCCTTCTGAAAGGTAGGAGAGATGTAAAATGGAGATGGGAAAGAAGTGTGATGTTTGGAAGTTATTCTGTGCACCTTCACAGAAGATGTTTTAGATCTTAGATAAGTCCTTGAGTCGTCTCTCCTCCTGATTTCAATGTGTGTATTGATCTTTAGAAGTGTCACAGAGCTCAGGTAATGCCTGAATAACAGCATGGTCCTATGTGCAAGTCTGAGCTGGCTTTTGGACTTGACCGTACTGCTGCCTTGATAGTGTATAAGTCACTGGTTTGTTTTCCTCTACCATTCTTTCCCTATTTAGACTGCAAACCTTTTGGCTCAGGAAGTGAATTTTAACTAGCTGTTGAGCATACAGCACGCCAGGGCCTCATATTGGGTAAGCCTCTAAGTAAAACAGCATCTGAAAGTGAACAATACTGTAAAAATGCAAAATGTTATAGCTGGAATTTCTGTCTGATTACATTGGTTGTTAAACACTGAGAGAAAATGAAAGTCCTCAGTGTTGTATTGCTCCCAGAGAGAGATTTAAATTAACTTGTGTTATAAATGGAAGTGCTAGCAATGGTGACTGGAAACTGGGATTGAATTAGAGTAATGTGGAGGAGAGAAGCTGGAGAGCCTTGTTACAGTTAATGGGGCAGGACAGGGGAGAAGAATCTGTATTTGCTCATAAAACTCTGCTTGTATCTTGGCTCCTCTCCCTTCCTTCCTCCCAAAATAAAAATAAAACCACATCCTTGTTATTTGGTGGAAGACTTTCTGTGGCTTCTTTAGTGTTAATTCCTGGAGGGTACTGTGAACCCTTGGCTTCCAGTTAATGTTGATGTAAGTGCTCACAGAATTTATGAGCCATAATTATGAAAAATAACTGATGTGGACCACTGCCATAGTCTGTTGAGATTGTTTTGCAGCCAACTTTGCTGCCACTAGAATTGTTTCTGTTACTGCAGCTTCCTTTGTTTCCCTTTCCAAAATGAAGAAATGGCTGATTGTGCTGGGTCCCTGCAGCATCTTACACAGGCAGCTGGAACAACTGTTGAAACGAAGAGTTCAGAAACCAGTGAATAGTTCTAGTTGTGTTGCCATCCATGAGGCCGTAGCAGAGCAACCATAATGCCCACTTCATGGGCAGGGGCAGATTAACTCACTCGTGGAAGAGCACTATTCCTCCTGGTCTGTGCAGCTGTGGGTACCATCAGGACATGATGTGGTGCTTCAGCAGTGTGAAATGCCTGAAGAGCCTCTCTTTGGTCCTACACACAACATCTGCCAAGGCAATTTCTGACCATTGGGTAGGGGAAGTGTGAACTGTGTTTGTTGATTTACTTACCTTTCCCAAACTGAAAGCTTATATCTGAGACAGCTCAGGATGGGATGAAGCTTTTAAAAATATTAGTTCCCAGCAATTATTTTTCAGAATTCACCCTTCTCATTAAAATAACAACAACAACAAGGATTCTTACCTACTGAGAGTATAAAGCTATGTTTTAAATTACTCTGGAGATGACATTTCGAAAAGAAATACTATTTTCAGGTTTATATTAACTTATCCTTTGCTCAGTTTTGCTCTGATAGAACTCCTATGAACATACAACAGGTATGTTGAAACTCAGAAAGCTTCAAATTTTGTTTTGTTACTGCCCCTGTTTGTCTCATTATTCCTTGTGAAGTTCCAGGATGTGATCTGTAAGTGATTTGTTGTTACATGCACCTAGAAAGGTAATGTTGGTCTTGCAGAAAATCACAGGACTTGATGACAGGAGATACGGGTTTTTCAGCTTCATTATCTGTGTGGCCTCTAGCAAGTCACTGGATTTTGGTGTCTCATTGTACCTATCTGTGTAAGTGGGCCCTGTCAAGCGCAGCAGAGACTCAGTATTTATGGTGAACTTTTAATGGATTGTTGTGTGAAAGTTCATTACATGATTTTGTAAGTTTCCACCCAAAATTTAGAGCTCACCCAGGTAGTACATGTCTGCTGCAAACATTGCTGTTCTCAGCTCTGTTGTTTGGGAACTGGATTAAAGTGTGTGCAAGGGAGGAGAGCCAGCCTGAGGTCTCTGAAGCACAATGCAGCTTCTGCCTTTACGTGGAACTGCACTTCTGTCAATAGTAACAGTTTGTATGATGGTCACTATCATCATGGAGCTTCAGAAGGGGAACTTAAATCCTTCTGAAATTAATAGGCTAGAATTCAAATATCTTTACTAAATATGTAGGTGAGAAAACGTCTCTTCCAATAGAAAATTTTCTGACAGAAAATTCTTGATCTGTGATAATCCTGGGAAAACTGATTTATGGTGTAATCCTGCACATAAAATAGATTAATAGATGGCCAGCAGTAACCTGATGTTGATATCAAAGATAACACTCCTGTTGGATTAAGGCTTTTTTTGGTTGTTTAGTTTTGTTGTAGCTTATGATAACTGTTGTGCTTGGTGACACCTGACAAATAGCTAAGTAAAGAAAGACCATTCTAAAGCATAATCTACCATGTTTAACTTTTTGTTGAAACACATTTATGATAATGGACTTTACTGTTTTGTCTGCTGAAAAGGAAGTATCTATGCAGATAATTCTGTAAAATTCAGTTGGACTTCTATTACTAGTATATTTTTATGTGATAAAGAGAAGGACATAAAGTGATAAAAGAGCCAGAAAAATCAGTTGGACCATACTGATCTCAAATTGTGTGCTGGAGTCATGGGTCTGTTTAACTGCAGTATGAAGAATTCTTATTTCTGAATACATTTTCTTTGGTCTGATGATTTTTAAGTAAGTCTTTAAAGTTCCTGTATTTTTAAGGATTTTGCAGTTTTCTTTAAATTATGTAGGGCTAATGGATTGAATTGTAGCATAGAGGAGGCTGAGTAAATTTTTTTCCTTAGGCTTATGATTCTGGTACCTGGAATTTCCTTTCAGCTGATTGAAATTTGCATTGATAAAAATTTGATTTGAGAACAGCTACTTGCCTTAGTGTTCCTGACATACTCACACTCTACAAGGATAACACCTTACTTCTGTTTTTTGCAAGTGGTCTGTGGAACTTGTCACAAGAATCAAGAATTTTCATGGATTTGGGGACTTATAAGTTGATTCCAAATTAGACAGGTGGACATCAGTACTGTTCTAAGCTTTGACATCAAACAGCATAGCCGTGTGCTGCTAGCCAGCTGCTGTGTTCCACTCCCTGTGTTTGTGATTCCTCTGTCTCCCTTTAATTGTTTGATTAACTGGGAGATATTATTGGTGTCTGTCAAGGGCTTTGAAATCTATATATGAATGGTGGTGTAAAAGTGAAAAGCCATTCTTTGTTAATGCCAGAAAAAATAGACATTTCTTTGAATGTGGCCCATGGAGTTATCCTCAGTCACTCCCTTATCATTACTTGGCTTTATGAAAAAATAAATAAAACAATGGAGTATGACTGTGCTCATTAAAAACATATTTTATTATTAGCCATCCTATAAAGAACATACTGTAATATCAATTTTTGGCTTCAGCAGTTTGGGAAAACGGAGTATCAAAGTGCATGAAAGCCAATATGCACCAATGGTATAGTCATTGATTTTCGTAGGACTGTGGGAGTCAAGAATGGAAATTGATATTGCAGTGATGACCTGGGTAATTGACCATTTAAGTGATTCAGGAGTAGTTCTGTAGGTAAGGGAAGAGATGCCCTTCTTTGGTGCCTGTTCCATATTAATGAGTTTCGTACTTAGTCTTTTATGCTTGTTTCATTCAGAGTAGAGCTCTAAGTACCTTATCTTGACTTGAGAGTACTTGGCATCTTGCAGGATCAGGAACTGTGCTTGCTGAAGCTTGGTGCATTTAATTTAATTGTATCGTTTTATTCACTGTTACTCACTCCATCTGTCCCAAAGGGAACATAGAGAAAGGAAAAGAGAAAGGAAAGAGTGCCAGTAAACTATAATAGCAGAAGGAAGGAACTAATTTTAAACTGCTTTGAAACACGTTTTCTCTAAGCAATGTTGTCCTCTCAAGTGGCAAAGTGCTTAATATAGAGGAGAACTGCAATAAACTTTGGTTTTCTTCCAACAGCATAACATAGTGTATTGATAACACCTACTTATAAGCACTGTCTAAAAATGTTGTTTTTAGCCTAGGGAAATTGTCAAGTGGATAGGATGCAAAAAACCACAGAAATTCCTGTTGCGATCATAAGTTATAGTCCGTATCATACAGAGCGTTAATAAAAGACTATAGATAGTTGGGTAAAAGGAAAATCAGCAATTACAATCCAGTAGGTTGTTTATGATCATAGCCTTTAACTAGAGATTAAATCTTCCAATGATATTGTCAGCCGTAATATGAAAATCTTACATATAGAAATCTATATCATCTTTATAAGAGTATTCTCATTTAACCTTTAAAAAATACTTGTAAGTGGAACCTTATTGTAAGTGCAGCCCATATTTTGTGTCATTGGTTTCCACACTGCAGCATGTTGCTTGTTGTGCAGATCAATGTTGTCCCATTGCTTCTGTGTATTCCCTCATCTACCCAAATTTAAGAAAAGAGGATTTTTCTTAGATTAGTGTCCCCTTGCTCCTGTGGAATTGTGCAAATGTGTTTAATCACACACACAAATATCACGAATGGCTTCCAAAAGATCAGTTCAGGAAATGTCAGAATGAATGTTACCTGTTCCAAAACAGGCACACGCAGCCTTGATGTGAGGGCTCCCCTTCTCACAGTGGTTGAAATTAGGAGTTAAGCCTCTGTGTGGTGTTGTACATGAAGCAGTGTTCCTTCCCTTCATCCTGTGCCATGACATCCTACCATGTGGCAGGACCAGCCTGATGATTTGGGTGGAAGGAAGCTCCAGGCTCAGCAGTGTGTCACTGGTGGATTCACTGTCAGCCCAGTTTGAAGCAGGAGAGTATTTTTGAAGCAGATCTCCCAGTTGTCAACACTTACTGTGCATTTCTTTGCATCACAGAGCAGCTGCAGTTTGAATGACCTAAATTGCTTTCAGAGGAAACTAAACCAGAAGATTCACCATAGGTATGTACCAAATATGCCCCAATCCCTAATAATGATGTCTGAAACCATGAATTGTCCTCAGCACCATGAAGGTCTCCAGTATGAATCGAATGCACGCTAAGGAAAGGCTTTTGGACATTTGGCGCTTCATGCAGCAGCCAGAAATGCTACATCCTACACATATTGAACTGATTTTAACTCAGCTGGTCAGAGCATGGTGCTAAGAACACCAGGGTTGCGGGATCAATCCCTGTGTGGGTCATTCACGTAAGAGATGGACTTGATGATCCTTGTGCGTCCCTTGCAACTCAGACAATTCTGTGATAAAGGCCCATATGGCAAGTATGCCCTGGTGTTTGACTGCTGTTGACCACCTTGAAATTTGCTCCATTTTTTTTTCTCTTCTGGGACTACTCCTTCTTCAATATTGTTTTTTTTTTTTTTCCTTTATGAGCATTTTCTGGTGTTGCAGTCTGTCTTTGCTCACTTTGTTCTCTTACACAATATCTCATTTTTCCCCAGCTTGTTACTATTTTGGCCACTCATCTGCTTCAGACTTCCAGAAGGTCCAAAAAGGTACATGCTGAGGCCCCAGGAATATGGTAATTTTTCTTACCTTACACTGCATGAAAATGTGTTTCTTCTCTTTCTTGGCCTGTGTGATAATGAAAAATCAATTCTAATAAGTTATTTATCAAGCTGGCTTGTAATAATAAAGTAGAATAAAAACAAAGTAATTTAAAATATTTTTTAAAATTTAAGTTCAAATTATTTTCTTTTGAACATCTTTAAAAAACCCTCATACTTAAAACATGAGTATATAATAAGTTATGATATTAGTAAAAACAGTTTTAGTTACTTTTTAGTTATTTTTATTCCATAGAGGTTTATTACGCTGTCAGTATTTTCAGTAGTCAAACCACTGCAGTCACTGAGTAAGTGTTTGAAACCATTGGTTACTGAGGCTAGAATACAGGATTAGCTTTTTTTTCTGCAGATACAAAAAAAATGCTGCCTTATTTTTGACTTTTCAGATAGTTCAGTTCAATAGTTATTTAATGCCAAGCTGAGAAATTGACCTGTGCTGAAAGAGCAGAAAAAGTTGGTTATCTCTCAAACTGTTGATAGGATGATCAGATCTTCTAATTAAACACTTGGTGACAACACGAATAAAAGACAATCAGATTAGTTTGCTAATTTTAGATTAGGAAAGCCTTCCTTATCAATTAAGAAGTTTTGTAGAGAAAATATGATTTAACATTTTTCTTCAGGTATACAGCAGACTGAAGATTGTTGTTGCGTTCCCTGCTTCAGTCCCACCCTGGTACCGGCAGCGGAGTCCTAGCGCTACCCTAGGAAGTCGTTCGCGATCTGGAAGACTTCCTCGGAGTGCTGACTATGAGCACAGCTGGCCCGCATTCGGTCCGGGGAGATGTTGCCCCCGGAGCGTGGTGAAACAGCAAAGAACTACCAGAGAAGGAGGTCTCTTGGTATGTGATTTCGGTAGGTTTATTGCCTCCAAAGGGAGCACATGGACCAAGAGCCCAGAGCAGCTTATTACATCGGTATTTAAGGGAGGAGCAACACCCAATAGGATGAGGGCAGGGGACAATACAGGGGAGGGGCTGGGGTACATGATCAAATGGGGTTTAGGGAGGGGAGGGGAACAGAGAGAACAATGAATGAACTATGGAGTGACAGGGAATTTCCCAGAGCGGGAAACATAACAGACAAGTCCAGTAACCAATAGCAGGAGCTTGGGTCCGTGGATTGGTGGTCCAACTGCTGCCCCTGGGAGCTCCGGGGGGAAACCCTCTGTCCGTGGAACCTGTCCGGAAGTCCTCTGGTTCCGAACCACCGCAACATCTCCCCCTATCTTTTTACTTAAAGAAAGTGATTTGTTAGTACAATGAAGATAATAACTAAAATCCAAAGCAAAGTCTTGAAAATCTGCAAATAAACAAACAAACATTGTTAAATCATTGTCTCTCTACAGGACTGGGAATGATTGGGGTATGGGAGGTACATGGGGTAGGTTTCAGGAGAGTCTAAGGGGAAGATATCAAGAAGAAGGGTCTCAGTGATTTTTCTTGATGACTGTCGAAGTTTGGAGTTTTCTTTTTCCTTCTCTTCCACGCTGATCTCTGTGGAGCAGCGTCTGTTGGTGGATGCGACTGGATCTGCTCTGATGGATGTGTTGGGTGGAGAGTTGTGATGCCTACTAACTTCAGCCATCGTGGTTCAAGTGACTGGTCATCTGGGATCGCCTCTGATGGGGTCTCCAGTGGCATGGGTGGTGATGGAGAGCAGGACACAGTGGATTCAGCTTTTGGAGCATGTGGTGTCCAGGAGCCTGTGGAAGACTTAGGTGGAGGGTGATTAGAACTGTTCAGCAGGCTTTGAAGCTGCTGCTTCCATATCTTTTCCCACACCCAATACTGAACCTTAACTAAAATGCCTGTCAGGATTGTTTTTATGTCAGATGGGACCAGCACACCTTTAAAGTGAGGAGAATCTCTCCCAAGCTCTCTCTCCACTTTGCTAGGCTCTCGCAAGGCTGCAGGTGACTGTGATTCCCATCGTGGGTTGTTACCCTGAGGGCTGTGCACACCTGATGCCACTGTAAGGCTTGGCTGACCGGCTGTATCGCAGGCTTCAGCCTCTCCACTTTTCGGCCCCCAATCCCGGGGTGTGAACGAGGGAGCGTGGGGATCTGGAAGTGGGCGGTGGTTAGGGGCGGGACTGCAGTTGATATGAGCAGTCCAGGCTCGCGGTGGGGCGGGGATCTCCCTCGGGCTGGGGCAGGGACCTCCGGCGCGAGGGGAGGGACCCGACGCGAAGACATCATCGGCCGTGGGGGGGGAGCCCGACGTGGGGCTAATCAACGCGAAGGGGAAGGAGCCGTGGGAGGGGTTGGGAGGATTCGTGGGCTTTCGGCGTGAGGCTGCGCAGTGGGCGCACGGGTGTAGGCACGGCGCCACGAGGCCGCCGCCATCTTTAAACTCGGAACAATGGGGGAGCGCAGCCGGCGCGAGTTTGACTGAGGGCTCGGAGAAAGGGTTTGGGGTGAAGCTCGCTATGAGGGAATCAGTCTTATAGCGGGGAGAACTGAGGGGCGCACTTCCCTGTAGCGGGGAAGAGGGATTGGGAAAAGGGGAATTAGGAACGTGGGGTGGGTGAGTCGGGGATTTCGAACTTTCAGGACAATTACGCAAAGTATAACAAATTACAATCAACAACGGGAAAAATTTTCGGACAGAAACATCACCCCCTCTCTCCACTGCCTCTAAACGTTTTTCTACTAACTCCCAAAAACTCAGAGTTTTAACAGAAGAAGCAGAAGCAAGAGGGACATAGGCAAAGATCCATTTAACAAAACGTTTCCAAGCCTTCTTATTAGCATTCCCGTTTTTTAACTTTAGGGTCTCTTTAACTTGGACATAAAACTCCTGCTCTATTCGGGACAGCTTAATACCCATTGTCTCCGAATAAAAGCCTCCTTGCTCTTTTTATACGGTACAAAACTCTCCCTCGAGCCTGATTCCCGCTGCCTATCGCGGATTAGACCTCACCGTCTGCGCTCGGTTCTCGGTGGCTTTCCCGCCGCTATCACGGGCACCGAGCTTCGCCGCCGCGCGCGGATCCTGGTCCTTTCCCACCGCGCCTCGCAGCCGCCAAACCTCACCGCTCCGTGCGGGTCTTGGTTCCTCGATCCCGGCTTCAGTTGCCGTCACCGGCTCCGGAGGGAGAAACATCCAAAAGAGCAAGGGTCTCTGGTCTCGTCAGTCCGCTCAGCTAGCGTACACACTTCAGACGCTCCAGAACGGTTGCTGACGGCCCCTGCCAGCCCCCCGCTAAAACGCGGAAGTTCTCGCTAGGGGAGCGACGTCCCGAAGGCGCAGTCCGGACCGCTGCTGCGTATCCAGGTCGCTCGCAGGGAACCCCGAGAGGTCGGAGTCCCTGTTCGGGCGCCACTTGTTGCGTTCCCTGCTTCAGTCCCACCCTGGTACCGGCAGCGGAGTCCTAGCGCTACCCTAGGAAGTCGTTCGCGATCTGGAAGACTTCCTCGGAGTGCTGACTATGAGCACAGCTGGCCCGCATTCGGTCCGGGGAGATGTTGCCCCCGGAGCGTGGTGAAACAGCAAAGAACTACCAGAGAAGGAGGTCTCTTGGTATGTGATTTCGGTAGGTTTATTGCCTCCAAAGGGAGCACATGGACCAAGAGCCAAGAGCAGCTTATTACATCGGTATTTAAGGGAGGAACAACACCCAATAGGATGAGGGCAGGGGACAATACAGGGGAGGGGCTGGGGTACATGATCAAATGGGGTTTAGGGAGGGGAGGGGAACAGAGAGAACAATGAATGAACTATGGAGTGACAGGGAATTTCCCAGAGCGGGGAAACATAACAGACAAGTCCAGTAACCAATAGCAGGAGCTTGGGTCCGTGGATTGGTGGTCCAACTGCTGCCCCTGGGAGCTCCGGGGGGAAACCCTCTGTCCGTGGAACCTGTCCGGAAGTCCTCTGGTTCCGAACCACCGCAACAGATTGTTACTTCTCATAAAATAGCTTCAAATGCTATGTTATGCATTTGGGATGAATCTGAATTTATAATCTCAGTTAATTTTGACGGAAGTTACAAAGAAGCAGACATTTAACAACAGATGCTATTCCCAGGAGTCTGACTCCCTAAGACCCTGAAGAATCCAAACAATTGCATATTACTCAAATCAGTTCTTAATTTATTTTTGTCAGTAAAGAGAAAATAACAATGCATGCCAACAGTGAAAATTAACTAAGTAAAGAATACAATTGCAAAACAAAAGTAATGATTATTTAAGGTTTTCTACATGGTAATTCAAATTATCATTGAAATCTGTGGCAATCAGCATAGCTGCAAATTGTCAGTAATTCAAAGGCAACAGCATAGCTTTCTTCTCATCCAGTTTCACTACTCAAAGATAGAAATTTCTGTGACAAGATGGGAAATAGAAGAAAGATTCAGTGGCAGAAGCTTGACGATTATGTTTTCAGTAATTCTTTAGTGGCACAAGGCTTACTCAGTGGTTAAAGCTAAATTGAAATGTTCTTCCCTATATTGAAATGCTAAGTTACTCTGCAGGAAATCCCAGCCACTGCAGCATCATGTTGCGTTACGTGGTGGTTAACCAGTCTGAGACTATGGATGGTCTCTTGCTTTTTTTGGTGTTGCTTTCTTCTTACTCCTGGTAACACCTCTGTATTTTTAACTATAAGTACATAAAAATAAACTGACAACCATAAGGAAATTGAGCCAACAAAAGCAGCTCACATTTGGATATGAACAACAATGAAGAAACAACAACATAAGTCCTCAGAAGATCATTAATTTGGACTGAAAATGCTGAGCTGTGTTTTTAATTTTAACACTTTTAAATTCTGTGCTGTTACTTCAGGTTGTTTCACAATGGATTTAAATGGCTTGTGATGAATAAAATATTGATTGGTGGTTTTGGATGACAGATGCTTCTAAATCTGAACAAACATAACTAATATGAAATTCAAATTCTGATCAAACAAAAAATTAATATGAATTTATTATTTTCTTGCTTTTAATAAGCACAGATGTCTCGCCAATGGCTCAGGCTCTTTCAAGCATCACTGCATCACTTTTTGTGGGCTCAGACATGAAGGTGTAGAGCTCTTTCTATGTATGTGCCTTGCATGCAGAATCATACTGATGGATATTCAAGCATAACTGATGTTGCCTTTCTTGAATGGAGATTGTGGTCCTAATGTAAAAATCCTGAAACACTTTGCTTTTTGGGTACAATATACATTTAGTAATTTAGGACCAGAAGGGTCCTGCCTCATCAGTGAATCCTGACCTG
The DNA here is from genome assembly GCA_034509425.1 of Eopsaltria australis. NCBI lineage: Eukaryota > Metazoa > Chordata > Aves > Passeriformes > Petroicidae > Eopsaltria > Eopsaltria australis. Next base: position 5,092,981 of record JAVTVJ010000094.1, on the reverse strand, counting down.
GTCTTGCAGGCAGTTTGAACATATAATCCCTTTAACAGGCTGATGCAGCTCTGGGCCTCTTACTGCCTGACAATGGGTAAAAAAAGATAAAATTGCTGTTATTTGTTTTATCTTCTGCCAGGTTGCTGAAGATAACTAATGCTCTAGTCTAAATGGACGATCACTTTAGTGAACAATGAAGTACATGGACAGAAGAATTGCCATGTATGTCAAAAAACTGTATCTCTAGTCTGGTATCCCAGGTCTGACAATGGCCTGTTCCACAGTGAGATTTGAGAAACCCTTTCCTAAAATCACACAGTGACCTTCCCCTGAGAGAGGCATTTTTGTAATGGCTGTCAGTGAGAAATCCACCTAAACATAAGGTTAAATGTTTTTTTTTTCACTCCTGCTATATAAATTGTATGTTCATCCTGTTTATATAAACATTTAAGATTTGCTTTTAATGCCTGATGGTGATGAATTTCAGAGGTTAACTGACAATTTTTGTGTTTAAAATACTTCTGCCTTTTCCCTTCACTACTTCCCTGAGTGAAGATACACCAAACCTTGGCTGACTGTGGCTATAGCATTGATTATATATGTCCATCATATGTCTCTTCTTGTTGACATCTTGCTGAAGCATCTTATTTTCAAAGATAATAGAGGAAAGTAAGATTCTCAGAACTAAATGCACCATTTCTGCTGAGGACATACTAATGACTAGAATAAGATGGCATGCTAAAATATCTTTTATTGTATCAACCTATTACAAAAAATGTCTGAGAATCTCAAGAAATCATGTTTTCCCCTCCTTCTTCCATAATCCTACATGTTTGCCGTTTTATTTGCAGTTGCGTGTTGATCAGAGGCTTTTGTATTCAATCTGTTTACAATAGTGCTCCTGTCTCTTTCCTGAACACTTCTAATTAATTTAGAATTTATCTGTGTCTCATTAATTCAGACAGGATTAATGTATAGTGAACTGTGTCTGGATTAAAACCCTCATGTGTTGGATTACTGAGTGGACTGGTGAAAGCACGCAGTGCCTTTCAGTTCCAAGGCAATTTGATATGGTAATGAACAAAAATTTTCACCAATGGGAATAGAATTTGTGGTGGAATCATCTTGGCAATTTTTTTGTAATTGATATGTTTTTAGGAAATCTTCACCAAGAGGTCAAGACTGGCACGAGCCAGAGCTTGTGCAGGTGTCTTGGAGTGGAGGGCCAGGAGTGAGAAAACTGACACCAATGCTCGCTCTGCATTGTTGATTCTAAGAAGGCCCTGGGGAAGTATTTTATTTTTTTGTCAGCCAGGAACTTAAACGATATTTCTGTCCTTATCAAAGGGATGTCCTGACTGTGTTTTCATAGAAATCATAGAATCCTAGAATGGTTTGTGTTTGAAGAAGTGATAAAGATCATCTCGTTCCAACACCCCTGCCATGGGCAGGGGCTCCTTCTACTAGACCAGGTTGCTCAAAGCCCCATCCGCCCTGGCCACCTTGAATGCTTTCAGGGGTGTGGCATTCTCTGGGCAACCTGTGCCAGTGTCTCACCACCCTCACAGTAAAGACTTTTTTCCTAATACTTAATCTAAACTTTGTCTCTTTCTGCTTAAGGCCATTTCCCCTTGTGCTATCACTACATGCCCTTGTTGAAAGTGCCTCTCCAGCTCTCTTAAAGGCTCCCCTTAGGTACTGGAGGGTGCTGTGAGGTCTCCTTGGAACCTTGTTTTCTCCAGGCTCAACAAGCCCAACTTTCTTAGCCTTCATAGCAGAGGTGCTCCAGCCCTCTGAGCATCTTCATTGCCCTTCTCTGGACTGGATCCAGTAGGTCAATGCTCCTTGGGTCAGTCAGTCAGACAAATATCCTATATCATTCCTTAACAGCCTGAGCAAATTCAGCTAAAGATGGGCTGGTGACCTCAGCCATGGCTGCAGGATCCAGCAGGGATAATACGTCCTGATTAGGAAGCAACAATGCCTGAGAACTGTAGCTTCATTAGCTGCAATTAGCATGAATAAGCAACATGCTGAGACATGTTCAAGAGTGCAGGATGAGAAAAATCTGAAGAAAATTACATCCCTTTTCCTCAAAACACTTAAAAAGGACAAAAAATGTATGTCTGTGCAGGAGCAATACAGTGTGCAGACTATTACCTGGTTGAGTCCTGATGTGCATATAGATATGAAAATCTCATTTCATGGCAAGAGTCTACACAGTGTATTCAAAGAGTGAAAGGACACAATACCCTGGGTACACAAATTAAGAATATATGAGTGGTTACATATAATTTTAGATTGATACAGAGAGCAGATGTGTAGTAGATTGATAAATCTAGTATATGCACATATATATTAGATACAGGAATAAAATAAAAATATTTTCACCTAGTAGTATACATCTGTCACCTTATGAATTGCACACATTTTATCTAAACAGCTGGATGATGTGATGGAAAAAAAGAATTTATTGCTTCCAGAATGTTCAAGTGCACAGCAATTTAAAATTCTGAGGGTCTCTTAGATAATTTCTGTGGTTATAAAAGAATCTTCACCTAATGCAGGAGTCAGCCTGTCATGATAGGTCTTACCACAGATCATCAATTGATACTTAGAAATTCAGCATTCATCCCTGGCATTCCCTCTTTGTGGCAGTCAGTCCACGCCAGACTCATCTGAGATGCACGGCACTGGAACAACATGACTCTGTCTTTGTACTGAGCTGTTCAGGACTCTGGCACTGATCACCACCATCAATAATGTCTGTCTTACTCGGAGGAGCTGGAGAGGACCAGGGCTTTTCCCTGTTCAGTGCTGCACAAGGCTTGTAGCAAAGTGTCTGGCTTCTACAGTCTAAGGTTGAAGTGGAAAAGCAAAAACATCCCAAAGAAGTGACCATTCCATGTGTAAAGTACACACATGCATGTATCAGGGCACACATTTTTGCTAGAGTAAGTAAAGAAACCGACCATTTTGCTTAATTACAGGTTAGCTCATTTCATCTAGGCATCATGGCACAGGTTGGTAATGATAGAAACCTCTGCATCAGGTAAATAAATTCTAAAGTGCTAAACCACTGATACTGAAAGAGACCTGCTGAGGTTAGGAGTGTCATTCCCTTGTCCCAGTCTTCTCTGGGTTTGAGTCCACAGAGGGACCTGGCTGTATTGGTAGTCCTCATACAACACAAACTGGGATTTGTTCTTTCAGTGCTCATAACTTCAGGTACCCTGTTCACCTTCAGTACTCTGCCATAATTAATTATTTGTGTATTAATTATGCAAAGCACAGATGCCCAAACTGGTAATTTTCCATGACACTGAAAGATTGATTTACTATACTGAATAAGCAAAATCCAGCTGTCTTTCTGCATTTCTCCTCCTTACATTGTTTCTGTAGCTGGTGCATTATCAGCCAGCTAGTACAGTTTTGTTTGTCTTGTTTTTTGCCAGTTCGTCTTCAGAGTGGCTCACTGCACAGCAAATGCTGTAGCTACAGTTTCTGGTGAGGTATTTTAAAATTCTAATTCAGTCTTGCTGCTGCTCAATATGTCTGCAAACTGTCAAATTGATCATAGCATTCACATCACTCAGCGGTCTTCTGCGTAAAGCCAACATGTTGCAGCACTTGAGCAGCTTTCATGCTTTCAAACTCCTTGTTTCTGCTGACATACATTCTGCATGGAACTCAGAATTCACCAGCATTTTTAAAAGAAGGAAATAAAAATATTGGGATAAATTTATTTTTATTTCTGTTTTGTTTATTACATCCTCTTTTGTGATTATAAATTACAGAATCTGCTATTCCTTTTATCAAGGAATGGGGATTTTAAGAAATACTCACTTGCAGTTTATAGGAAAAGTTTTTGTTTTTATTTTAAATGCATTTTCAGGTCGGATTTTTTTTTTGGTTGGTTTTGGTGTTTTTTTTGGGGTGGTTGGCTGGTTTATTTGTTTGTTTTTGTGGAATATGAGTTCTTCATTACTTTCGTCTTTTCCTTATCATGGAGTGTGAAGATCTGAAGGTCTTATGGGGCTGTATTTTCACAGTGTACTTCCAACAAAATTACTTTTGATTTCAGTAGGCTCCATTACAACAAGAATTGTCCCTCTGATTTTAAAACTGCTGAAAATAATTAGCTTTTATTCAGAGATTTGAGAGTCAAGAGAATGCTACAAATTGACCTAAGAAGAATGTGAGTAGCAGATGCAGCCATAATGTGAAAGAAGGGATGCTGCTGGACACATCTGACCAGAATTACGTGCTCCTCCTGGTCCACTGCTCTCCTTGCACCCACAGTGCCTTTGTGAAGTGTAGGGACAGAGAAGGCAGTAAAGCACTATGCCCTGACTTTTCCTCCACAACCACTCTCACTTCAGCAAGAAGCTCCTTCCTTTAGGGTCAGATTCTGACATATTAGAAATAATCCTTCCACCCCTGCTCGTTTCTTTTTTATTTATTGCAGCTATATCTACCCTATTTTTCTAGACAATGGTGTGTTCTTGCAGATGGATGTTCCACTTGTGGTTTTAGCTTCCTTTGTCCTTTGAGCAGCATCAATATGTTTTTTTGAGTCATTTAGTGACAATAAATAATAACAGCCTCTTTCCTAGGGAAAGACATAGCCAGGTCTGGTTTCACAAGTAGTTATGCTTAAATCACCAGAATTGGAAAGGGAGTAGAAGTATAATATTCCTGCATGTTTTCTGAGAACAAGTTGGCTGGTGAGGGAGGTGTAACCCATTTGTGTTGGAATAGCTTTGATTCATATGTGTTCAGGCATCAGTGTCAATCCATCTTGAGTTTTCTTAATGCTAGTAGTTGTTGAAGTACATATTTTAAATCAGGGGTGCTCACTACAACATAGTTTATTTTGATTGTAGTTTGTAATTGGAAGGCTTTGTCTGGGAAAAACTGGATTTTCTGACACTTTTTCTGCAATTGCCTAAACTAGACAACTTTTTGAATATACAAGAAATAATCGTTGAAATTTGAAAGGTTCTCGATGTCCTTAAAAACTATTGGAAAAAATTCTAATTTATTTATTTGTAAAGGAGAGTTTCTATCGCAAGAAGCTGACGGCAGATATCTCAGCTTCTCATAAGAATCCTGTGCTTATCACCTCCCACATATTTTAAGAGCATATGTTTAGATATAATACTCAGATCCTTGTGTTAGATCCATTTTTCAAACTCACAGAAATCAGGTACATCATGATGCTTTCAGAATGTAAATATTTAATGCAGACTTTTTCCAGGAGATAGAACCATATTGATCCTGTGCTCCGAATCTTTACAACTTTGTCATTTGTCTGACTGAAATTTGAAAGCTATCCTTAGAGGGGTTTGGTGTTCTCTTTCCATTTGTACTGAACAACCTGACAAAACCCCAAACCACTAGGACTTTAATTGTGTAATTCAGTCTCTCAGCTTTATTGGAACAATATGTTTTGGTTCATTATTGAAATAGACTGCATTCTAAAACTAAACTGTAAGATGAGAGTCTAAGTGTAAATGAAAAATTCTGAACTTCATACTCAGGTGTAATTCAAACAACAAAGCAGATATTTTTCAGAAGGAGTAGTCATTAAATAGAGTAAAATCAAAGCTTCTAACACTTTTATCTATGTTGACATTGTAAGTTGGGATAATGAAAGTTTTAGTACATACAATTAATTAGATGAAGTTATATGCAGACCATAAGTAACAGAACATTCACGGTGACTGTGATGAGAGGGCACTGGATTTTAGTAGAATCTGCTCTCTTTTTATGGAATTAATTATACATGTTTTTCATGGTTTAGAGCTAAGATTTTAATAAGTAGTAACTACACATTGCTTCTATTCAGATTGATATTAATTATATGATAGAGACCATAGTTTCTGGTATTATCTGTTAATGACAAGACTGTCCAATCAACCTGGAATCGACTCTGCACCTTATTATAATGCAAAGGAGCAGGTAGGTGCCATGTAATGTGTTAAGAGAGTAGGCAACATAGAGAAGATTGGTGTGAGCAAAAACTCTAAAACGGAAGTTCTCATTATGCATGAGGCTAAAACTGAATGTTTAGAAACCTAACAGTTTGCAGCTCCTTTTTCCTGGTGAGCATTACTAGAATTTTACCGTCACTGTGCATTAGGAAGAGTTCAATAAATTTTAATCAAAATTGTTGCTGAAAATGTCTAGTAACTAATAATAATCTATCCAGCAGATACAGATTTCTTTCTACAGTTCTGTTTTTGCCATTATGTCTTTAATCCTATTTGTCCAGAACACATACTCCAGTCTACACTCACAATTTCTGAGACACTAAATCATTTCATTTTCCTAAATCCCTCTGTGACTAGATGATGATTTCTTACAATTCAGTAATCTTCCACCACTTCCTTTACTGAAGTAACACATTCCTTAAGAGGGAGACTTTAAGCTTGGTGCTTTTGCACCAAGTTTCTTGGACCCTCAGATGTTTACATGGCTGACTTGCTTAATACCTTGCAAAAGTCAATTAAAGGTCATGAAATTAATAGCATTTGGACAAAATTCTGGTAGTTGTCTGGCTAGTTTGATAATGTCATCTTGTCAGTCATTGAGTTTCACATGCCATTGTTGTTATTTAGTTATTATTGCTTTGCATTATTGCTTTGTATCTGAGTGTAGTTCATAGGGATAGAAGGGTGTGCTTGCTGCTGTGTGCTCCTTTTATACTTTAGCTGCTTTGCATTTAAAAAGTTAAAATGATGATGCAAACAAAGCAGAGAGATATAAATAGAACACTTTCTCTCAATATCCAGTAACAGATGTTTGAAGGAAAATAAAGGAAACAGGGAAAATACCGAATAATCTTTCCCTGGTGCCATCCAGTCTTTCTGTAAACGGCAACTCCTGGACTTTCAGACATGGCTGGATGTTTCATCTGTATCCTGATGTTCAAATGCCTTAATGTGCCATTACCTGTCTCTACTGTCTCTTTATGCTTCTGGCTTTCACAACATCTCATGTGGAGTTTAATTATGCTAAGAAGTATTTCTTTTTAAATGCTTTAGCCCTTCTGCATGCCAAATTAATGATATACTTTCTCCCTACCAATTATTTCATAGAACTATATTGTCGTCCTCTTCAGTCATCCTTCATCTAAGCTTGGAAGTCTGACTGGCCTCATACAGATGTTGCTTATACTTTCAGTCATCCTTGCACATTCCCTTCTTCAGGTTCTGCTACATCCTTTGTGAAATAGCAAGATCAGCACTGCACACAGAATTTCATAGAATCATAGAATGGTTTGGGTTGGAAAGGACCTTATCCATGCCCCCTGCCACAAGCAGGGACACCTTTCACTGGAGCAAGTTGCTCAGAGCCCCATCCAATGTGGCCTTGAACACTTCCAAGAATGGGGAATCCACAACTTCTCTGGGTAAAGTATAAACACAACAGTGATAACTGTGTTTGCATCTACTCCCAATTTCTTTTTTTAAAAAAGTGACAATCCTAGGGGATAATAATGTTTGCATACCTTGTCATGACATTTCCAAGGTCTTTACAGGGCATTTACCTTACCGTGATTTGTTCATCAAGGAAGATGAGAACTTACCCCTTTAATCTCATCTAATGCACCCTTTCCTACTTTTAAGGATTTTCAGAGCACCCAAATGGTGAAATTCTCTTCACTGGAAATGACAGGTTCTATAGCAGATACTTTGACCTGTACTTCCTTTAGCCCTTTCACTTCTGAGCTCCACAGCTGCCTCTGGCTGCTTCTTTGGTGTAACTGCAGCTGCCCAGGCTCTGTATGCAAAAGTCCTCCCCAGATTATACATGCCAGTACCTGCCATGTATATGCCATGTTCTGGTCTATGCAGTATACATATATGTATATGCACACGTACTGCACATGTACTGTAAGTATATACATACACTGTATATGCTTCTTCTCCATTACTTTGTTTATCAAGTGATAACAATTACAATCAAGATGACATTTTCTTGTGCCTCAGATCCATCTTCAAGTGAAGATGTCAAAACCGCCCAGGTCTCTGCAGCTACAGTAATAAAAATACTAAATAAAAATGCTAAATACACAGTAAGGTTAATAACAAGCACTTCCTATCACTGTGTTGTATTCATGGTTTTATACACAGGAAGTCTTTTGTACTTGTGACATGATAAAAAGTTATTGATAGATGAAACATCTGCTTAAAAAAAGCTACAAAATATTCCACTACTAACAAACTTCTACCTAAGATATATTTTTCTCTTCATAATCTTAGAGTGTATGTACAACATGTAAGGCATTTTGAGAATAATAAATGAAAGTTGCTGTAGAAATAATACAAGAGTGGTTAAGAATGACTTTTAAATGGTTCGGTGAAGTAGATACTGGAAAAGCAATCTAAATTCTATCAGACAAGGTAATGGAGGGTAAAGAAGCTGGCAAGCAGAGTGACTGGAAAACTAAATGATAATACAAGCCTAAAGCGTAGAAGAGCTTTGAAAATCTGTATGCAAATGGGCCAGGAGACCAAGGTATACAAGAAGGACTGTAGCTTGAAAGGAGTAAAAGGAATATCTGGTTGAAAAGGGGTAGAGAAAAAGCTGAGCCAAAGGTATTGCTGAGTATTTGTGCTCTTTTGAGGGCTTAATTCCCATTTGTGGTGTTCTGGTTTAAAATAAGGCCTATCTACATGTAAAATATAGCTGGTAATGGCCATCTGGTGAACCTCTTGGCTCCAAACCAGGGTCAGCTCTACCTCAGCCATTCTCCAGAAAGCCTTGTCCTACTGGTGCTTAAAAAAGTGCACAGGCATCTGCAGTCACCAGAGGCATTCTCTTCCAAGTGTTGGCAGTTCAGCTTATGGAACTTTTCCTGATACCTCACCTTAACATTTCTTTCTGCATTTCAGACCCTTTACTTCCAGCCTCCTCCTCAGCAGATGAGAATGAGATCTTGCTGCCATATTAGCTTGAATCTCAAACTCCAGTTCTCTGCTCCCCAAGTCTTCCCTAATATCTGTATGATATCCTTGGGCTCTAGTCTGGAGTGATCTGATCACCTCTGGAGGCAGGGAAAATGTCATCAACAAAATAGGAGAAATGTTGTCTTTCTGCTTAGTGTATTTTATACAAAAATATTTTCATATTGGCCTGATAGCTACTTGTAGCTACTTTTGTGGCTGGATATCTAGCAGCCAATCACAAATGTATGAATGCATCATATTAAGTCTGGAAGAAATGCCTGACTTGAAAAGGAGAATACTTCTTAGAGAAATCCATGGGAATACAACCTGGGGGAGAAACATTCATAGCTGGTGAATTCTAATTTGAATGTTTCATCAAAAGTGCTGTGACAATAGAGTGATTACTGATAACTTTTTGAGAAATATGTAATAAAAATAGCAGAGAGGCAAATTCAGTTCTCATATGAAACCATTGCTGAGAAATGTGTTCCCAGTGCTTTTCTAGAACTAGAAAAGGATTCACAGGTTTCTTTAGCAATAAAAAGTGCTCTGAAAAGAAAGCTCAGCACCACAGTCCAGCCACATGACAAAGTATCCTGAGTGAGTGAATCAGCGTGTCACATGCCTATCACAGGAGGATCCTGTGGGAGTTTCATAGATTTGGAGTGCATTGATGGCCGTGCTGCTGTTGAATATGGTAAAATAACAGATGCTATGTTGAAATTTTGTGTCAGGAGAGGAATCACACAAAAGTTTTTAAGTGTCTTATCCAACATGGTTCCTTGAGGATTTGGAAAGGATGTTCAGACAACATGCCAGATGAATGCCCTTTATCGGTCAGTGCTACAGCTGCACTCAGTCACTTACCAAGCCTAAGCTCAACACATATGGTGTGTGGAACAATTAACTTTGTTGACTTCAAAAGGGGTAAGAATTTGATGTAATTTGCTCTATTTTTAGCCAGTTGGATAGTGCCGCTTATTATTTAGTTTCGATTAGCTTAGTCAATGCACAGGGCTAGTACATGTTAAACACTAAAATTAATCATACAGCAGTGCCAGTTACCAACTCTCAGCATTCTGATGAAAAAAGCAGCCAGAAGTGCAGGTGTGCAGATGAGGAATTTTGTGGCATTAAGAGCCAAATCTTTCTGCCTCTTCCACCTGCACGTTTGGAAAACAAATAGAGCCAACGAAAGCTCTTCTAAAGTATTACTGTCCAAGGATTCCCTACCCAAACCCTTGTGACACATATATCAAAGAAGTATATGCTATTCTGAGAAGTGTCATGATACTGCACAGAAGGTGAGGTGATCTAGTCATGCTCATCAGAACAGCAGCTTCCAGGAGGGTTTGATTACCTGCAGTCTGGCCCTGACTCAGTAGACTGGTGTATGATTATCTAAAAAGCCTCCTCTTGCTCTCTATTAAACCAACAACAGTGTTCTCATCTTGTCATTAGTGGGTCAACTCTTGGCAATATTTCATGTGATTGCAGTTCACATTCATGAGCTTTCAACTCAAATCTTTGCAAATATCTTCTTTCTTGTTTATTTGTTGTAAGGGAGACACTTAAACTTTCTACCTGTCTTCTATATTTTTTTTTTAAATCTTATTGTAAGTTCATTTATTTTAACACTCAAAATTGCATGGTCAAACTAATTACAGAAGTAAGTGGTGCTTTTATTGATTCAGTGATAAATGCCTCATTCATAATCTGCATGGCAAAATCTGGTTTTTGTAAGAATACCTGCTCTGAACACTGTTGCTCTATTTTTTGAAGATGTTGATTCAGAATGTTTTAGAAATTTGGTCAAGTGTATTTGTGGAAACAATCAATCCCATGGGATAATATTCTCTGAAAGTTCCACAGACCCTCATGAAAGTTCTGCTGCTGAAAAGCAAGGTCCTCTTGTAATACAGGATGCACAGATGCCTAATATGTATATTCGGTAGGTCTGGAGAAGATAAGAAGAGAAAGAATGGTACAGAACATTCATAATCAGTAAATCTATTATGAAGAAAAGTCAGATCCTGACTTGCCACTCCAGGAAGCTCCCTAAGGAAAGAGCAAACATGGATGTGAATCTCTTCCTGGTGTCCAGTGAGACACGTTTCTCAGGGAGGAGTCAGTGCAGTCTCTGCCAGAGTTTAAGCTGGGTAAGTCAGCATAAGCCCAGCAGCCTTGGTAACATAGCTGGGAATGGCACAGCTGAGTTTAAGCAGAGCTAGCTGGGTTGTCTCTTTAAACCCTATGTGTGAATCTAGTTTAATGTATAAAACTTGGGGAACCCACAATTGCAAGATGATGATGGGGAATTCTGTCAGAACTCTTTAAAGTTAATAAATACCATGAAGAGAAAGAGCTAAACGTTTTGGAGAGATTGAAAGGATATCTAACTAACTGGAAATAATGGAACCTAATGAAAAAAACATGTTAGGAAATGTATCTTACTTGAATTGTGGCTCTAATGGTTTTGGAGATGGAAGGATACTCGGGCAATAAAAAAAAGATCAAGTATGCACCTGATTCACAGTAATAGTCATATCCCTAGGGATAACTACTAATACAGCTGAGGTGGAAAATCTAGAAAATTAAGGTGCTTTGAAAATAAAGTGGTAGAAATAAACTAGGGATGAGAAAAATTCTGTATCAAGCTATCTGCAACTGAATTTCTTCACTAATATTTTCTGCTGACAACAGAGTCCCCATGAGGAATCTTTTTTTTAAAATTTTTTCTTCCCTAATCAGAAGATTTGTGTCCTTTCATGCAGTTCTATGCAGGTTGAAACTATGAGAGCTGGAACTACTGCTGGAAAATTGCAGGAACAGTGATTTATTCCTGTATCAAAAACTAAACAAGGGAAAACATATAAACACTGCACTATAGGCACAAAGGGTGATTATTTTTGCCACATAAAACAGTTTTAAAATTCATGGGGAAAAGTAATTTTTGACAGTATGGTGTAGGTGGTTTCAGTCTTATAAAATAGCTATGGATGGTTTATTTGCTTTTCAGGCTGCTATTTTTGCTCTACCACTCAGGTATTTTTAATGGCTTTTCTTGAATAAGATTTACAGTAATTATGTTTATTGATGGATGAATTTATATGATTACAGCAGACTAAAACTGCAGAATCTTTACAATAGCAGAAACAAATCTGTGGGCTTATTGTATTTTTCTTGAGCAAGTTGTCTTGGAAGAAAAGATATGATCATTCTGTTTGATTGGGGTTTTTTAACAGTTGTATTTATTTTAAGTATTTTGGTGGATAAATTTACTACTTCTCCAGCTACACTCTTAATCATATATGAAATTAGAGTGAGGCATGGGAATTTAGCAGTAGTGTTGTCACTAAAATGTATATAAAAGTCATTCTCTGTTTCTTTGTCAATTTTTACAGTCTGGGTGATACAAATTCAGATTTCAAATAGTCTTTTCATGAGCCCTAGGCAGATTTGTTTCGTTAGGTGTTTCAAATGCCATTTTCCCCAGATTTTGAGGTCTGTCTTCTATAGTTCAGGGATACAGAATTATCAACCAGAAATGGAAAAAATGAATTCTAGTTAAAGTTCCTTTTTCATAAAAATTACTTCTGAAGGCCAGGCTGGATGGTGCTTTGAGCAATCTGATCTAATGGAAGCTTCCCTGCCCGTGGCATCTATTTGTGACTAGATGATCTTTAAGATCCCTTCCAACCTGAACCATTCTATGATTCTGTGATTCTAAGTATCATTTCAGAAGCAGAAGCAATCATCTCAAGTCTAGTAATGTGATAACCACCAAATGCTTTTGCAGTTTAGTCAGGCAGGAAAAGATGGTGAAAACATCATGCTAGACCCTTTTGGCACAGCACTGTGAAAGAAAAACTAAAATGTTGAAAAATCATGAGTACACCTTAAATAATGTAAAATTAAAATTAAATTATTGATCCCTCTTTGTTTTCCGAGATCCTGAGTCTAGTGGATTAATTTATTCTGTGTTTTCAGTCTTTCTTTGAAGACATGAGGACTACCACATTTGCTAAAGCCACCACTGAGACTTTTATGTAGTCTCCTGATCTTACAGCTGGAACTCTGTGAAAAATATTGTGACTCTATAAGCTGCTGTATAAGTTTTATGTGTTAGAATCACAGAATGGTTTGGGTTGGAAGGGACCTTAAAGATCATGCAGTTCCACCTCTGTCATGGGCAGAGAACCTTCTACCAAGTTACTCAGAGCCCCATTTAGCCTGGTCTTTAACACTTCCAGGAATGGAGAGTCCACAATCTCCTATGGATACACATTTGCTCTTACTTACCTCTCACACAGTACTTATTGCCAGGTTCAAAGTGAATGATGTACCAGGCATATGGAAATAACATAGATGTTTGCCAGATTTCCCTGTTTTTCATGATTCTGAAGAAAACTGGAACAGCCACTAATGCCAATTTTCTAAATGCAAATTTGTTTTCTAATGCATATAGGCTCTTAGCTCCCATTGATCTTTCTAGAAATTAGGAACCAAGAACGTCTACCTGCATTTTTAGACATTTAGACTCTTTCAAGATTTTGGTTGAACAGTGACTTCACAGTAGACCACAAATGTTTGGGACTGGAGAAAAAAATATCACATAGAAAACAAAGAGAGACAAATATTCTACCTTTTCATCGTATGTGTTCATATGATGGGATTTATAGAGGGCTCTTCAAAACAGTATGATATTTATGCACCAGTCTGGTTTTTCTCAAGGTAGTTAGGTCATCCTATGTTCATAGGAAAATAATAAAAGGTACCTTTCCTTTGGGAAAAGTAGGATAGTGTCTTGGTATAAGTAACCTGGCTTGGTGCATAAAACAAGATTTTTAAGATGTTAAAAATATGGCAGGGTTTTTTGTTGTTTTACTGGCTCAAAGGCAGGGCAAATGTGACTTAAGGGAAATGAATGCTTAAATGGAGAAATGGAATTGATAAGGGGTGCCTTGGAAAGTGTGAAGTGCTTTATATTTCTCCAGCTCGTGATTCCAAAGCCCTCCAGTCTTTTACTTACATAAAACATCTGCCTCCAGCTGTTTTGCTTTTCAGAAACAATAGTTTGTAGGAGAGGAATTGGCACCAGTTGTCTATTATGTTTCTATTTCTTTAATTTTCACTATTACTCATACGGCTTTTTTTTTTTTTTTTATTCTCCAAATGTGTGTCAGTCAGGTTCCCTGGCATCTGATAGTGCACATTTTTCACAGTGCTACGTTATTTCAGTAACTTCCTTTTTGGGGGGAAGACTTATCTTTATCTATTCACCGAGACCACGCAAATCTTTATAGCAAGCAAACAAGGAGAAAAAAAAGGATATGAAAAATAAGCCAGCTCAGAAGAAAAGGTACTACCTAAACAAAATTCATGTACGCTTCTGTTAATTATTTAAAGAAGACACTCCTGAACGTTGTTACTTTAAGTAAATCTATTTCACAGCTTAAAAACAGTGTGGTTTTCTATGTTTTAGCTGAATATGTCTTCTGCAGAAAACCCTCTCATTTTTCTTGGTTTGGCTGTGAACCAGCCAGTGCTGTATCTGCAGACCTCAGCCATGAGACAAAATTTAGCACACTCCCTGGAAAACTCAGAACAAAACCCTTCCCCATCCCTTGAAATAGGCACGGAAGACCACACAGTTAGGTCCCAGTCCCACACCCACTTAAGCTTGCATGCTTGCAATAGAAAGGATTTGCTCTATGGTCAGAACCTATTAACCATAAATTGGAGCCTACTCACATCTGCATTCCTTGCTAAGCTCTTTCCATGAAGAGTTCAAGGGGATTGAGGTAGCTGTAAACATGTCATACTGCCTTCCCACTAAACATCTACCAGATGGGAACATCTTCTCCTAGAAAAATGGTGCCTTTATGTAGTCTCCAGATCTTACAGCTGGAGCTCTGGATACTTTGCAAAAGACTAAGGCTGATTTATAATGGTTTGGTTTTAGGTGAGCTTAGTATTTATTTTTCTCACACCATTTTCTCAGAAATGCAACTGTATTAGCAAACTGCTTAATAAAATGACACTGATAAAAGTACTGTTAAGATTAGATCAGAATTTAAGTGGCTGGTAGGACATCAACATTATATTTGAAATAAAAGTAACTTAATAGACAAATATGAGGCTGAATCTAAACTTGAGGATTACATCCTTCACATCATATTGTGATTATCTAAATACCCAAATATTTCTCAACTATCTGTATTTTGCCAAATAAGCTTCATGAAATTTTAGGGCAGAAAACACATGAGTGCAAAGCTACTCTGGGAAAAACAAGTTCCCACAGTCTAGCTGGCCACAAAAACATTTCTTTCTCATGTGAGCTCCTAAGGTGTAGACAATGAATCCAATTCTCATGTTTTCAGAACTCTGCTCATTAATTGTTGATGAGAAATTATGAAGGTTGAAGACAGATAATCTTAGAATAGCCACCACAACATTATACTTCACCTTTTATTCTCTGTTTCAGACTAAGCCACTGTTTCAGGCTTTGTGGCAAAACAAATGTGTACAGGTTAGTTGGTATTTTTTCTTTTGATTGATGGAAGATAAAACTTAAGGAGATCACGACGACTTGCATTAATTGTCAGCCTGTTTTCTCAGTGACAGTGACTTTACTACTTCTCTTTTATTTTATGAGCTAGAACTAAACAGAATTAATAGTGTATGTTTACCTACTCACTAGTAAAAGTCCTGCAAAGTGCTGAGCTGCTCGATTATTTTCCTTGAATCAGTGACTGCCTGTTTACAGGCTACTTGCCAAGGGGTGGTTGTGTCAGTTTTTTCTGTGTACATGCTGTTTGCTTACTTGATACTGGTAAACTGGAAGCTATTTAGTGTTTCCTTAAATCTCTTACAGCTCTTCCAAATTTTTTCTCATAAGTGCATGTCAGCTAGTGTACCTACACCTGGAGAAAGCTCTCTGTAATAGTCAGAGATAATACACTATACTGAAATCCACTCATTCATATTGTTCAAATTTGAACAGGATAATTGAACATGTACTCTGTAGCTTAGTCAGTTCTTCATAGAACAAAGGCAGTTACTCACTTTTTTTGACTTCAGAACTTCCCACAGAAGTAGAGGTTTTTTCTTTCTGACAAGGAATGCTACCTATTAATTAGGCTTTCTTCTCTGGCCATCTGGGCTGGTTGCTGACAGCAATGTATCAATGAATTAATGCAAATAAAACAACCTGACACCTGCCTTGTTTTTTATTCTGTCAAATGGAGCAACTACTGAGAAAAGTGTTATGATACCTAGATTTGTTGACTATAGAAAGATTTTTTTTTGGTAGTTGCAGTATACAAATAGAAATTATTTTGGACCTTGAGAGGCCTAGCCAAATAAAAGCTCTGCTGTTTGGCATAAGGGTATGGCATTAGGTATAATAATTTTAATTTAATGGAGAAGAAAGCATTTGGGCTTTGTTAACTGAGTAACAAGTAAATAAAGCTTTGCTGTTTATTGACTTTTTATCTAATGATATAGTCAGAGTGAATCATAAGGTGCTTTGGAGTTGGGCATTTTGATAAACGTGTGAGATTAAGTTGCTTTCATGCATGAGCATTTTGTCAAAAAACCTACAGGTTACTGTGCTCTTAATGATGTGGTTAACATAAACACAATGTAACTGGAAATTGTTTTGTATCTAATTAATAGAATAAGGTATCTTAAATGCACCTTGATACATCAATTTAAATCAACCTTTAATAGAGGCTAACAATACACAAGGAGCACGCTTAAATGGGTAATTCTTCTGTGATTTTCTACCATATCATGCATCTGCAGTCATCTTGATTTATCAACCTAAGGCACCTATAAGGGTGAAACATGTAACAAATTGTTATCAATATTTTTATTTGCAAGCAAAAGGAATATTAGCATTGCATCTTCGTTTCTGCCTCAGAAGAATTTGAAACTTTCTGTAATGTTTCCAGTATTTGATCAGAAATTAATCTGGTAAAAATAAAGTGGGTTAATTGAAGCCTTTTAATCTAATCTGACAGTCAGTAAAAATGTGAGTAAATGTTATTAATATAGCACTAATAATTCTGCCATTAACAGGAAAAAACTTGCCTTGGATTTCTGAGCCTTTTCCATTTCTATTCTGGGACTAGAGGAGTTTAGAGGTTTGTGATACTCAGTTATTTATGTTTTTGTCTGCCCCTGTGTATTTGCTGAGCCAGAGTTTATTAGAGACACAAAAGGTTACAGACATTTAGGGAAGTCTCTTTGTTTTAGGAATCCTTAAACTAAATCTAAACCATCCTTTTGGCAACCCTTAAGAAGTTTCAGTTAAACAAGATTTGAAACTGAGAGAGCTCCTCACTTATCAGAGTTGGTCTCTTACATTGCTTAACTTGCTTGGGCTTTCTAGACAAAATTTTATTTTCTAGTCTGTAAATTAGCTTCTTTTCTTTATTAGCAACCTTGATGCTAACAAACCCATAAAAATCAGTAGCACTTCTGTTCTCTTGTGTTTGCATTTCACCGAGAATAGTCACAACAGAGTAAGAAGTAATTAAATATTCTGGTCATGCTTTGGACTAGAAATATGTTGTTTTGATTTTCCTTTGCATAACCAAACATTAGGAATGGAAGCTGGATCAACCTTTGTTTTCTCTTTTTGTACAGTACCTACCTAAGACAATTGGACCATGACTTTGGACAAAACAAAGACATCATTTTATCTCTCAGGTGACTTAGCTACAGGACTTTGAATGCATTAATGGGAGTTTTATAATGAGGCTTCCTTTCCAGTTTTGCAAACCTTAGCATTCTCATCCAATCTGCTCGATACTCATATTTTGAAACTCTGCTGTCATTAAGTGTGCACCACAGTGAAATAATGCCATATGGGTATTGTTTCTACAGCATCCCTCGACTAGAGATACATTTTATTATTGTGAATTACTGATATATTAAATATGCATTATTTATTAGATTGCAGGATTCAGTAAGTATGTATTAATCTGGTTGATGTAAAACCAGCTTCAAGAGCCATTGAAGAAGCCAGTCAAAAGCCTTTCACTAAGTGACAAGAGATGGTACAAAGATTTTCAGAGTATTGCCCACACATCTGTCTTGGTTATGATAATCTCTAAAGAAGGGAAAATGGAGAAGTTACTTTGGGTTCCATTAAACCCTTGACCTCTTAAAAGCCTGATACTAGGGGATTCAATTAGTGACAAGTACAGTTGTAGGTTGAGTGATTCGTCCCCATGTACTGAAGTCTCACAATTCATACATAAGAATTACATTCATTTCTCTCAGCTTTAGCATTCTTTAGGTGAAATATTTAATTAACTTGCCTAAGAATAAAAGGCTTTATTAGTCCTTGTCAGTGAGTGATTCATTGGGCTGTGTGTCTGTCCATCCACCTTGGTCAGAGTCTTCTGAACCCTTAAGACAATTTCAACTAAATTGGCAAACTGGGGGCAATCACAAAAATAAATGGCAAGTTTTGTGGTTGAGCAGACAAGGAGAACTTTATTAGTGGGTTTGCTAAGTTCCTGTGAAAATCATGGAAAAGATATTCTGACAGTAGGGAAGGACTCAAGCAGACCTTGCAGTTGACCAAAAGGTTCCAGCCTGTAGGAAACCAGGCTTTATTAGTTCTGCAACAACTGCTTGGTTTTCTTTTCCTTTTTAAGTCTCATTCTTGGAAAGGTCAGTAACTGATAGATACAGAGAGCTTGACTCTTAGGATGTTACCATCTCTTTGCTGCTGCTTATGGGAGCCCAACCTGTGAAACACAATGGTGAATGCAAAATGAATGAGCATGACAGCCACATTTATTCAGATGACGTATTATGTTTTTCATGCCAGTTTTAACATGTGGGGACTTGGGCCTTTCCATCTCTTCTGAATACTTTTGAGTTATTCTACAAACTGTGGGTAATTGTCACAGTTACACAGGAGATAGGCCATGATGTAAGAATCAAATTTATTGTATTCCTAATAATGGGCAAATGACCCCTTCATGTCGATTGATACAGTTGTGGTTGGTCAATGTTTTCTTAACAATTCGGCATTGCGTTTTTTCTCTTGTTCCTCTTCGTGCAGAGAAGCAAAAGGTGGAAGGTGACTCCCTCGGTATGAAACTGTTATTCCAACAGGAATGACTTTCTGCCTGTGTGTCTTCTATGAACTGTTGAATCACTGCCCAACCTCTGTGTCCCTAAAGAACATGGCCGTTTGACCACAGCTGTCATTGAGACCAGTTTACAAGAGTCAAGAGGGTTTTGCCTGGAAAACTAACTTCCTGCTCACTTAAACTCAGGTGTTTTTTGCCTTACAAGGCTAGTGTTTCAGAGGGATAAGACACTGTGAGAAAACAAAATGGATGCAAAGTCAGTCTTGTCTTAGGCTCCTGTTTCACCTTCCTTAACTCACTACAGCTTCTCCTAGGACTTCTGAGCTTTTGGTGTTGTCTCTAGAATCAAGATCTGAGACCAAAAATTAACCTGCTCTTTACACAAGATGTACTTCAGGAATTAATTTTATGCAGTGCCCCTTCAGGAGTCTCAGAGGCAGCTACTTGTGACCTGGGTCATGTGGTGCTGCCTGCCTGAGTTTCTGTCCATCCCTGGGCTTCTGTTGGCAGGGTGTTTGGAACAGAATCTCCCTAACTGGCATCTGGAGACTCCTAGATAAGGGGCAATATCTTCTTTTAGTTCAGACACTCTGCTGGAGGAACAAGGGGGAAGGCTGCACAGACGTTGTTTTGAGATTGTGGGGCTGTGCTTGGAACTCTGAAAGAGGACTTTTTATTAGGAGCTGCAGAAAAAGCACATGTGATTTTTCAAAAATACTATTTTAATTTTTATTCCATATTTCTTTTGAAATGGAGAATCATTCTGAATTTGAAACTGCCTTCTAGTTTGAGCTATTACAGTAATAACAGGGCAGGTTACCACAGGTCTCCTAGCACTGAAGGTGTACAGGTAACACGTAGTCATATAGCTTGCTGAAAGTAATTTTACATGAATTTGGTATAACCAGGTCACTTTAGGTCACTGTGGTAGTCATCACAAGCCTGTAAATGGTACAGTTAAACCAGTGGATACTATTTTTTCTATTAATCTTCCTAGAAAAGCCTTTTTAATCCTAATTTGCTAGGCCATTAGGGTAAAGGGAGATTACAACTAAAGCTGGTTTATTAACTTTACTCACCTTGGGTTTACTCAGCCCTGATCTCTTCTGTTAGGTGCCTATACCTGGAGTCATTACCTTTCTCAATGGTCTTTCAAGCTTGTTTTCTTACATTTAGACCTGAGTATCCTTATCTTACTGTGAAGTTAGATTCAGCTTCAGAGTTGGCCCTGGACTGAGCAGGAGGTTGAACCAGGACGTCTCCAGAGGTTCCTGCCAACCTCAATTATTCTGGGTTTCTTACTCTTTACAGCATGTGAGGCAAACTGCTTCACAAGTGCCAGTTTATTCACAATTACACAGCACACTACAGTGAAGCAGGAAGAGCACCCAATCGATGGTGGCTGAATCTTCTTCCACTGCTTCACCTGTCAGTAGAGTGACGCCACCCTGCACAGCCCCAGTCATCACCCCTCCTGGCTGTGACCATGCCAGGAGAGTAGTTCTTGGGGCTGCCATGGATCAATCCCAAATTAGAAGGCACATGTGCCCACAGTGGGCAAAAATGGATTAGCAATTGGCCCTGGACAATGCAGGTGACGAGCCTGGTCCCTCTCAGGAGCTGAGGGGCAGAAGAACGGAGAGGGTCCTTTTCCTCATGGAAGCGCTTGTCTTAATGACAGGAATGGTATTTTTGCACCTGCTTCATTTGCTCCTCGGCTCTCAGCTGCTGACCACAGACCCCTTCTGGCCGTTTCACTGCAGCCTCCTGGGACGGACGGCCAAACCAAGGCCATTCGTCGTGTCCAAAGAAGCAGCGCTGGGTGCTCGCCCCCAGCGCCCCTCGGGCTGCAGCGCACCGCCCCGAGAGGCTGCGTGAATCTTGCTCGGGCGCTCTCGGAAAGCCTCTCCCTGGAGCTCTGCGTGAAAGTTCACAAGCGGCGGGGTCTGCCGCTGCCGAGAGAGCCGTCCCCGCGGCAGCTCCCGCGGGGCGCGAGTGCCCGTGTCCGTGTCCGTGAGTGCCGGAGCCCGCCCGGCGTTTCGGCGCGGGCCAGCAGATGGCGGCGCCGCCCCGGCTGGGCGCGCAGCCCCGCGCACGGCGCTGCCGCTGAGCCCCGCTCCGGTTACAGCCCTCCCCCGCCCCCGCCCTCCGCCGCGGTGTCTCCCTCCCTCCCCGCCACCTCCCCGCCTGTCACTACCACGCCGGAGAGCCACCATGGCGCACGGTGGGCCACGCGTGTCCGCCGCTGCCGCTCCGCGCGGGGCTGCCCGGCTGCCGCCGCCGCCGCTGCTTCTGCTGCTGCTTCTGCTGCCGCCGCTGCTGGGCGCCGCCGCCGCGCAACGCTGCGCGGAGCCCTGCGGCCGCCTGCGCCCCGTAGCCCTGACCCGCGGGGCGCGCAGCCCTCCGGAGCCGCGGCGCGGCGGCGGGGCGGCGGCGGGGAGCAGCCGCTCCAGGAGAGCATCCTTGGCGGCCGGCCGGGAGCAGGTCTCCCTCATCAGCACCTCCTTCGTGCTGAAAGGGGACGCGTCTCACAACCAGGCGATGGTGCACTGGACGGGCGAGAACAGCAGCGTGAGTGCGAGGGGCAGTGCGGGCGGGGTTTGGGGTCCCTGCCCTTGCTGTTGCTTTGCTCTTCCAACTTGCGGGGCGCAACGTACGCTCCGCCGGCATCGGTGCGGTCGGAGCGCGCTGCTCTCGCCTCCGGTTGGCCGGCTCGGGGCGCGGGAGTCCCCGCGGGCAGCGCTCGGGGTGCTGCGGACGGTGAGGTGCCGCCGGGAGGCGAAGCGCCGCCGTGGTCGGGCCGGCCCCGCGTACCCCTCGCCACTTCCCTAGAAGTTTGGAAAGTTTGCGAGCGCGCATCTTGCAGAGGCGCCGGGTGCGCTGTGTGCGCCGCTCTACCAGGAGGACGAGGAGGAGGAGGAGGGCGGCTTGGCTCCGGACCGGCCAGGCGGTGTCCGTGTGCGGTCGGGTCTATGCCAGGGTATCCGGGTAAAGGAGAGGCAGGGACGAACTGCGGTGCGGGGATTATCTCCTCCAGCCCCGCATGAAGTCCCAGATTAAATTGTCGAGGCTTAATCGATTCACCGCGATTCAGTCATCCCCGTGTAATCTCCCCCGCGCCGCGCTCAGCCTCCTCAAGCGCCGGGGAAATAAAAACCCGAAACAAACCGAAAATGAAATAAAACGTAGCTCTGGGCTTGAGGTGATCTGAGCAGCAGGAGTGAGAGAGCGGGACGGCCCCGCCAGGCTCCGCAGGAGCGTAGAGGCGTCCCGCAAAGGTTCAGAATAGTAGCAGCCCTCCCAGGGGGCTTTTTACAGCCACATCGGGGAATAAAAGTCGTGAGCTGGGACCAGTGATACTGCGTTACAGCATCAGTGTTCCAACTTTTCACAGTTAAAGCAGTGTGTCTTGTCTTTATTGTTTATCTGTTTTAGACAGCAACTCTCACAGTGGGTGCCCCTAGTATTTTTTTAACTAATTTTCAATTTCAGCTTGTCTTCACTTCTTTATGTATTGATCCATTAATGGCTGTGTATTCTCACGGGTGGTTTCAGGGATTTGCTGCTTCTAATTTATTCTTCACTGAAACATTATATCATAACAGTGGGCGTCTTGGGTAAATATTACATAGCACCTTGCACTGTCTGTGTAACTTCATAGTCAGGAAAATATCGTTATGAAGGCTTAAGATGAACTTTCTCCTGGAGGATTTTAGTGTTTCTGGAAAACTCCTGAGCGTTTTTACTACAGTTCAGCTAAGCTTTGACTGTGCTTGAACTTTGTGAATTTAGTGTAAAGTTTACTTAAACTTGGCTCAGTTCAGAGTGTGTGTGTTATACTTCTCATAAGTATGTGAATTATCATCTTTTCTCTAGGACCTGAAGTCCTGGGTTTTTGCCTCTTTTGCTAGGGAGTCAGCCAGGATGTGGAGCTGCTAAGGCTCCACTGATGAGGATGCAGTGATTCCCTGGAGCATGCTGAGCGCTTATGTTAATGCTCTTGTATAATCAGGTGTCAGAGTTGAAGTCAGCATCATAAAGCTTGACACTTTCAAAGGCAGTTTTTGATTTGCTCAGGAAGGAAGTGTAAGATGATGGTCATTTTCTATGAAAAGAAAGTGTTGCAAATCAGCAGCATCAGCTATTTTGATTCTGTCCTTCCTCCATTTCTCTGCTATTAGACTGCTGCCGTTTTTTTGTGGACAGTGCTTGCAGGCTGTTAGGACAGCTTCAGTATTAAAAAGTTGGCATAAGTTCATTTTTTGACATAGAAGGCAAGTAACAGCTTTCATGCAAAGCATTCTGCACTCTAAAATGAATATAGTAGAACCTTGCTAATCCACAGTTATGACTAGCGGTCTCGCCTCGCCTCTCTGCAAAGATTTAATAACAGATGCTGCAGTGAGGGCTTGTATTGCTAAAATGTTATTATTTTTTCACAGTATGCTACAGCTCACTTAGAATACTACCACATAGTCTCTTCAAAAGCAAAGATAAATGGCAACTGTCAGAAGAAATGAAAGTGGTTACAGTCTTTGCTGCAACTTAGTTCTGTTTTTGTTTGCTTAGTTGCTATCTACTAATTCATTATTGCAGGATGATGCACTCATCATGAATGCCTCCAGACGTTCTCTACATTATTTGTACATTCAATAAAAATACTTTTGCAGAGTTACTTACAAATTGGGATGCTTACTCTGCCTGCCATCAGGTGATTACTGTCAAGCAAGACTGTTGAACAAGTGACCTGGTAATGAAAGACTCTTTGCTGCCTCAACCCAAATGAAAGCAGCCAGTCTTTGCATTGGATGTTTTACAGCATGACTGTCAGCATTTTTTTCAGCTTCTTTTCTTGTTAGTTGGCTTTGTTTTATTGCATGCTTGCAGAAGAAGAACTGATTTTAACAAATGCTTCCAGAGAAAAATGATTTGTAAAGACAGTTTGTTGAATAGTCTTTTCTTTTACTTTTTTTTTTTTTTTAAGGAGTGGAAGAAATACATTAAGCTCAAGGGAAACAGGATGGGCTCATGGAGATTGGATAGAATTTTGCTGCATGTTTGTATGTTATATTCAAACAATTGAAAATAAGCACTTGATCCCAAACATTTAAGCTAGTCTTGAATGCCTGTTTGTTTAAATAGATATGTATGTATTTATTTCTATTACTCTGGGTTGTTTGGAGGTAGGAACACTATGATCCAGTGCTTCTCAAACCTGCCACCTTATTCTGTGTTCATAAATCTATGGCAAGTTTTTCCTTGCCTTGCAAGCACAGGCTTGAGTCTTGAAGCTCTGTTCTGTCCCAGGCGCATTGCAGCCAAGGGGAGGCTGTCATTCCTACAGTGGGGTCTTGGATCAGGCCCTGTGAACCTCAGGAGGCTCTCAGCAATCTGAAAGTGTCACCACACATTTGGCACCTCATTGGAGGTACTCAGCACTTTGTAAACCAAGGAGCTAAACTAGTTTCTTTACCCTTTACAACTTCGTGGCTGAAAATCTGACAGTGATGAGCTCCAGATGACCACATAGCCTCTTAAACACCTCACCTAGTAAAATAAATGAAGAAGAAATATGCAGTAGGATTATTCCTTTGAGCTCCATGATGAAGAGACAAATAACCATAAAAGCAGAGGGGGCAGCTGCCATCTGTGTGTGAATCAAGGGGAGGTGCATAAATGTGAGAGGGGCAGAGGTTAGGTTGATGTGCACATAGGGTTTTAAAAAAATAATTTGCATCAGGTAAATCATCCTGTGCTGCAATAGCATGAGATTTTTGGTTGTATAAGATGTCTTGAAAGAAACTAAGGAGGCTATAAATTAAATTGATCCTTTCTCCTCCCTCTTCTTTTCTGTACAGTAGAAGTTTGGTGTTTACTTATTATCCTCTTGTAATGCTGTTAGTTTGGTGAGTTAGAGAAACAGTGGCTTTGATGGCAAAGCAGAGAATGTGTTTACATGGATTGTAAAGTGGGCTTGTATCACTGGGAAGATCAGGGTACAATTCCTTGCTTTGTCAAGAGAAGCTGTTCCAAGAGATAGGCAAATTGCATCCCAGTTTGTGTCCTCGTTACTTTATTTTGTAGTCTAATGATTATTTACGAATCCTATAAACAAGAAGCATGTCCCCAGCCTTTCTTGGCAGTGGGACGTATAGGCAAAACCATTGCTGGTGATGCAGGTCTTGCAAAGCCAGTACTTGTCACAGCAAGAATGTATCCTGTTAGTGAATTCTTGCAATTAGTATTTTTGCTCCCCATGCCCTCTGCCCACAGAAATCTGTTGTGCAGGCTTACTTTCAAACAAAGGCTCATGCAAGTGGAACTAATTTTCCTACAAGTCTTAAAATATCATAAACTGAAGACATGACAGGTGGGTGGTGCAACACACCATTTACTGTGGGAAGGGCAAGTAATTGACATCCGTGTAACAGATAAATAACATTGAGAATTAGAATATATATGGGTAGCATGCTAAAAGAATAGCCCTTAGTGTGTTAAGATTTGCATGTGCCCAGATTTGCTAAAAATATACAAGCCTTTCTGATTTGGGTGAAATATAGTCAATTCATGACAGCTTTTAAAAATCCTGCTTGTTTTTGGTGCTAGATAAAAAACTTTGTTTGCAAAACTATATTCTTTTTGACCCTCCTGAAGAATTCCCATTCTGCATTCATACTAGCCAATCTAAAAAAAAAAAAAAATCAAAGCCAAAGCAGAAACAAGGGGGAGAATGAGACTTGTATCCACAATTGATTTTGATTCAGGGTCTGCACTTCATGCTGTGTGCAGACTGCTAAAGTGTTTTGAGCAGGACTTTGGCCAGCCACTTCCAAGTCTGCAGTTTCATGGTGCCAATATTTCCTTTTTTTTGTTTGTTGTCAAAATATTAAGTGTGTATTTGTCCACTACCTTGATGTCATGATCCCCCATAAACATGTAGCTCTTTGTTATGGAAAATAAATGTAAACATACACACAGTTTTTTTTGAGTCTTAAATATTTAGCAGCAACTTAACCAGAAAAGATTTATTGCATGTCTACAGATATTGCTACACACAAAAACTTTACCTGATCCAGACTTGTCTATATTTGATATATAGATATTTTAATTCATAAACTGTTGCTCTTTTTGATACAATTTCACCATATATGATTTATAGAGCCTAGTGATCACTGCATGTATTCTCCTGGCAGATATTTTATTTAATTGGTTTTCTGTTTTGTTCCGTTTGCAATAAATTGTGAGGAAAACTATAAAAAGCATTGACTTCTATATTACTGTAGCAATACCTGTAATGGTAAATGTAGTTATCTGTGCAAACTGGGCAAAAGTCCATTCGTGGTAAGGTCTGGGTGGTGTTTCTGCAGAGTAGTCAGACTACATTTTATGAAACTAAAGGGAGCATGAGGTCAAAAATCCTGACAGCTCAGACCTTTGATAAATGGCAGATATATTGCAAAGTGAAAAGTAGATTTCCCATAGGGAGGGTTTTTCTTAAAATTCCTTGAGATGATAGTATGATTATAAAAACAAACAGAAACCAAACCCAATAATCGTATTTGAATGGAACAGCAGAATCCCGCATGGAAAGCAGAATGATTTTAATCTGATTGAAGTAACTCAGGAGTTTAAAATTTCTTTTTCCTTTTTCTTTTTTAATGGTATAAAGTTTCTTCTTACTTCATCTATTTGCTTCTACCAGCCACTGTTTTCCCTCTCTGCCAGCCTTACATCTTGCTGTAACTCATATTGCTGCCTGCTGAGCTGTCTCCACATTTCAGCAAACTCCAGCTGCTAAAGGAGAGAGCACCTCTTCTCAGCCCCTAAGTAGACACTTCAAATTGATACATACTTTAATTAGTAAATGTGTATTTCAAACATGCTCCAAAGTCCTCCTCCATGAACAGCCCTCTACACCTGCAGCCATACCTGGTTTTACCTGGTTTGCTGGTTTGACTGGCATTACCTGGCTTGCTTAGGAGCAAGCTATTATAGCAATACTACTGTGCTGATACTAGGACAAGCTCAGTTTAAATCTAGGAGGGAAATTTAGCAATGTGCACTCAAGAGAGACACTAGATTGAAACCCTCCCTCTGATACTGCTGATGTATTACACGTGCATGATAAACCAAGCAATCATAAGGGATGTGTTTAGACTGGGGATAGCAGTTCATGTATCACAGTGGGAACATAATGCATTCTTCCCAAGCTTGATGATCTTAGAAATCTACTGATACAGATCTTTGGAGAAAGAAATGAGGACATCCCTTTTGACATTATTAAAATTCAATAGAGTAGTAGATCCTTTTTGAAAGAACAGAAGGGGAAAATGATGAGTTTTTCATAAAAACAGTAATTGTTCTGCTAAAATGGTCTGTAAGGTATGTACCACTTTATGAATTTAAAGCAAGAAACTGCCCAGGTTACAGAAGCTTTTATGCCAAGCCCTTTGCCTGTCCAAATACAATATTTTATAGTCATGTCAGTTAAGACCAAAGGTTGTTCACATAAAGGAGAGAGAATCAGCACAATCAAGTGGGATACTTCTATGTTCTGAAAACTCAACTTCATTTACACAAAAGTGGAAAGTATAGATTGAAAGTATTCTGCAGTGTGTGACTTCTACCTGTAGCTCAGAATGAAACTTGATAACCTGCAACATCTTCAGCATTTCTATTGTCAAAGTCTCACATTCCTTACCAAACATTCCCATCCCCAACCCCCGCCCCAGTAATAATAATTTAAAACTCTAATGAATCACCAATGGCAAAACCACTTCTAAAGAAATAATGGGTGGAATCCTTTGCTGTGCCTTACTTCTTTAGGAAGGATAAAATTGTCCACTGCAAGGCTGGTGAGATGCTGGAAAAAGTTGCCTGGAGAAGCTGTGGGTGCCCCATCCCTGCAGCTGTCCAAGGCCTGGCTGCATGAGGCTTTGAGATGCCTGGTCTAGTGGAAGGTTTCCTGCCTATGGGAGGGGGGTTGGAACTAGATGGACTTTATGGTCCCTTTCAAACCAAACCATTTTGTGATTCTGTGATTCGACCATTAATTCTAAGCTTGGACTTCTGCAGTAGGAAAGAGATGGGGATGGTCTCTGGATTGATCCCTGACTATCTTAACAGATGTGCTTGAGAAAGTTGGATACATCTGCTGGACTTGCTGGCTTTGGTGCAATGAGTAGAGAAGTGCTGGGCTTATGAATCCTCTTGGATGTCGTCAGTCCTGGATGAGGCTGTTGTGGAAAGAGGAGAGGTGCTGAGGTGCTGCTGTACTGCAGGACTGAGAGCCCTTGGCAGAGCTGGTGATGCTCTGCACAGCTCTGTCACCACATCTGAGAGCTCTAAGCAGAGTTGAGGTGGTCACAGTGATGCCTGGGGGAAATTAAAGGCTTGGCCAGAGACAGAGCATGAGGTTCCAAATGAACAGCTGTTGCATTAAATTGAAGCTAAATAGTAGTGCCAGAGAACTTTTGCCGGTTACCTCACCAGTATCTTCTGAAATACCACTTGCCTTACATAGGTGATTTTGCAGTTTCCTACCTGCAGGGTGAGAATAAGAGTACTTCTCTATCTCTTAGGATGGCTTTTGCCTAAAAATTAGCTTTGCACTTCGATAGTAAAGTAATGTTTATCACTATAATACCTAAAAGAGGCAGGACTATAGAAAATCACATCTGTGGTTTCTTTGTTCATTTGACTGTGTCACAGCACAGCCCAGGAATTAGAGAAGAAAAGACCCTCTCAGGTCATGCAAACTTTTCTGCTTGTTCTGATGTTTGTTTTGATCAGGGCTCCTTTGAATGTGTAGTCCAGTTTAATTTAGACTCTGGCACTTCAAGATCATTGAGCAGTCTTAAGATTATGTGACTAAAAGCAGTATCAGTGAAACTTAAACCTATATTTAATACGATTTTTCTGCCTTTGTTTAGCAGTTTAATGAAGCAACTATACTTCTTTCTCAGTGTTTGTTCTTCTTCTACTCTTGTAGACTAATAATTATTTCTCTGAATAACATTTATTTTGATCTTTTAAGTTTTCTTTCATAGCTTGCTTTTGCTGGCTCTTTAATGGCACCATCTGGATTGGACAGTACCTAGATATAATAGTACCTGTCTTTTGTGTACCTAACAGGCATATTTTTAAAAAGGTACTTACACACAGAGATCACTGTTCATTTCTGGCATCCTTCTAATCGCTCTAATGTCTTCATCATTATCTGTTTTCCTAAAAAAAAAGTAACAGAACAGTAAATATGTTTGGTTTTTTTTAAAGGCAAGTCATAAAAACCACTTAACTAATTTAGTCATTAGCAAAACAGCTATTTTTTGTGGTTTCTGTGCAGTAACATTGTTAAAAGTTCGTTCTACTAGATGAAGTAGATGTATTTAATGTTGTTTTTCCCCTCATTCACTTCATGAACTTTGTTTCTTTGTCACTGGAGGCACAGTAAAGCTGCATGAGTGTAGCAGCAGCGTATTTGGAAGCACCAACCCCTGTGATGTTCCTTACTCCTGTGGAGCAGTAGGAACATGTTTACTGGCCAGTGTGTGCAGTTTTAGCAGATGGCAAGCTACACTCTCTGAAAACACGTTTATTTTAATCACTGTCTCTGGTCTGGCCCCTGGACTGAAAGTGCCACAGGGAAAGAGCAGTCTTCCCCCTGCATGTGTATGAGCAAGATGTATACTGGGGTTCTGCTCTGAGTTGGTAGCATTTAGGTGCTGTGTAATACCAATAAATGATGATGATGATGATTGAGAATTGAGCTGTTCCACCTGTAAATTTTACCAGTGTGCAGCTTGGCCTCCCTAACTGGGCTGTGGTGTAGAAATGCCGCTTTTTTTAGGCGTTGAAGAAGAGCCTGTTTATGATTAATGCATTCCCATGCTTCCCTCCACCAGCAATTGTCACTGCAAGACAGATGCCCAAGGGGATGGAGCTGGAGGGTGAGAGGAGTACGTTGGAATCACTCTTTTAGCTTTCGGTGCTGTTTCACAGTGGTAAATGTGACTGATTCTGAAGAAATAGTTGTTTCTTCATTGAAAACACAACTGTATCAGGGTAGTAGGTTGCCATAAAATTCTCAAGGGGTACAGTAATATATTTTTCCTGTGTTTGCTAGCAGAAAGATACCTTGTAACTTGGTCTTTTCAGAGGATTGGAACTGTCTGTGAATCTAAAGCATCTAAATCTGCAGCAGCACTCGTTAAATCTTGCCATTTATGGAGAGCAGAATGAGCTTCTCTCAGCTTGTTTTGTGCACCCAGGTATTGTTTTGGGTGTTCAGCCTAAGGAGGCACCAGTGTTAACATAGGTAGAGATAAGAGGGAACTCGTGAACCCCTTTAGTATGGGCAGCTCTATTTTATGCATGGTTTTTGAAGGGCTCCATGGATGAGATATAAAAACAGAAATAAACCAAACAAAAGCAGTATGTGCCAGAACAGGTGGATTAATGGATTACTTTCTGGGTGCAGAGATCTTTACTGTCAATTACCACCACCAGTCAATGGGGATCCAAATGGATGTAGTGCACACGTGCAGTGTTCCAACAATCAGCCTGGTACAGAGCTCATGAGGTGAATTCTGGGGAGATTTGTAGCAGCACATGCCTGGAGATGCCCACGGACCTGGCTGGTGATGCTGGAGCACATGCAGTTGGAGGTCATAGAAACACTAATGCTGTTGTGCCCACCTCACATCAACCTGCAGTGATTTCCCCAGTGGAAAAGGAAGTCAAAATCAGATTATTAGGATCTGCTATGCATTTTTGTGTTTGTGCTTACAGGCTCTAATCTTGATGATTCTTAACTAAAGAAACCCCAGTATCCTACTCCATGGCAGGTTGGTAACAGTAAACTTCTGTCTCTGAGTTCCCAGCTGGTTCTGGGAGGGATCCCTCTGTGCTCTTTCCGAGCACTTTGTGGGGCCCTGTTGAGAGTAGTAAGGGTTCACATTAGATGTGGCTGCCACACACTGCTATGTGCATGTGCTAAGTGAACTTCATTCCTTCTGTCCTCCCTCATTTTAGTCTTGTAATCTGCTCTAGTTTAATTGCTGTGCACAGGGTTTTGGAATATTCAGTATTGTAGTATTTCATGAAGTTAGACATAGAAAAAAACGTTCTTCTCCCAAGCTTTCTTCTCAGCCTCCTCACAGGCAGTAGGACTTTATCAAAGTTGCATCTTCTGATGTAAAAGGCAATTTCTTATTTTGCTAATTTATTTGGCTTTTAATCAGTGATTTCCTGTGTTTCCCTGCCTGTTACCCAACCACAAAATGGCAAGCATGTTGAAAGGTCTCAGCTGCCTTGAGAGCAGTCTTGAAACGTGTTCTTTGCCCTGAGTGAAAAGCAAAAGCTGAACGGAAACTATGCAAAACATTTATGCTGTGAGTAGGGTGGCTTCAGGGTGAGAGCTGTGTCCTGAGCACCAGTGACAGATCACAGTGAAGTCTCTGATTGCCCTTGACTGTACTGGTGCTTGGGGTAGAAAATTGGGAAGCTGTTACTATTAGTGGTTCTGAGCTTTTCTTCCTCCCTGGATGAGAGAGGCCAATATTGGCAGAGTCAGTTGAGATCTGATCCTCGTCTTTTTGAAGTTTCCCAGCCTGATAGGAAAAACAAATATGAAAGAATCCAGAGTTTCTTCTTTCTTCTCTTGTATGTGACATCCACCAAGGTGCTGCTGAGCACATGCAGGAGGGAAGAGGATGTGTGGATAGAGGAAAAGTGTCCATATTTTTTGAGCAATCAACCCACGATCAATGTACTAAATTTCACTTGGGTCACTATTATTTATCACTGCCTAAAACCATGTAGAGAAAAGCAAAAAAAAAAAAAAAAAAAAAAGTGTTGCACATCAGCACACAGCATTTCTGTAGCTCTGTGAAACCCACTTTCTGATCCATTGATTAAGGTGTTGGCTCCTATCAGCTTCTGTGAAGGAAGATGCAGAAGGAACACATTCCCTGCATATAAGCTGAATCAGGCACCATTGCTTAAAAATTGTAGGATGTAGCTCAGTGAAGATGTTTTCAGTTCATAATGAAATACATATGTTCATCTCCTGCAGCATCTCTCAAGCGCTACTGGGCAGAGCACGGAGGGCCACTAACAAGAGCTTCTTTTCCTTTTTTCCTTTCTTCTTCCTCTTCCAACTGCTTCAAACCAGATTTTTTTTTGTAAAGTGGGCTTCATTTAGAAGGCTTTGAACCTTTTAATAATCTCATTACGTCTGGAAAACCCTAAGAGAGAACTTTTAAGATTTATTATATAAGCACCTTGTGCCCTGTGTTCCATTTCTTGATTTAAAAACCCTTGGGACGGATATGACTGATATCAGACTACCATATATAATTCATGTGAGAACTGGGTTTTTAGTTGGTAAATTATCAATATAAAATTTCTTTGTGTGGTTTAGTTAACTGCAGAAAGGCACTTCTTAAACTGACATGAGCTGCTACAATGTAAGACTTGAATGAAAGACAAGTTTCTTCATCAGTGGGTGGACTTGGTTTAGTTTGATCAGTCTGCAAGCACACAGGAATGTTCAGGCTGCTTTTGTTTCTGAGGCAAGAGATGCTTTATGAGCTCTGGAGCTGCATGAAAAGAAGAGCCTCCACTTCCTGTTTGAATCAATGTCCATATTATTGTGAGGGATTACATCTTGGCTCTAATGTTCGTGACTGTGAAGAGACTGTTCCTGAAGATGGGAATGTAAAGCTACAGAAGGATGTAATTTTTATCTTGTTTGCAGAAACTGCCAGCAAGTCTGGTTATTGCATTGCTGTACTTTGTGAAGCACATCAAGGCTTCCCTGAGGGAGCAGAACTCAGCCCAGTGTGATGTTTCACAGGGGTCGGTAGCTCAGAAGTTGAGCCCATTGAGATGAGAGCACTGAAATTCACATTTAGGCGTAGACTCTGTGCCAGGGAATAATATAAAGAGTTCATAGTCTTTAATCCACAGTCTGTTGTATGTGGATGGTTTGCACAAAATATGCAAGCTTCTTATTTTTAGCTACTAAATAGACTTGTATTTATTAAGTGAACCTGATTTTTACAGTGACTATCAGTTAGTCAGAAACTTTGCTCCCCTTTAGGCAAATTCTACAGCTGTCCTTTGTTTCTGTTACTTTCCTGTCTGCTTTTCTTTTATCACAGTCCTCCTTCCTGCTTCCTTTGTCTCTGTGTGTCTCCTTTGTTACTCTCCCTTCATTTCCTTCTCTGTATTAAATCACCTTTTTCACCCCTGAGGGTTTGAACAGCATCACCTTCCTTATTCCATCTGGAAAAAAAGATCTTGAAAGACATGGTTAGCAATGACACTGACGTGTCATCAGTCTGGGAGTTGCCATTCCAGTGAAAATAGATGTTCACACTTGGTCACATGTTGTGTGTAGAGTTGGACAGACTGCATGGCATTGCTTAAGGAAATCTTGTGTTCATGGCAGGATCTTCAGCTCTAGAGCATAGCAATAGCAGATGTTTAAAAAAATTGTCCCCAAAATACATCATCTTAGTTGAAACTGGCCCAGGAGCAGTGTGTTTCACCTAATGCCCCAAATCAAAAGCTTTGAAGAGATCCCTTAATCTTACCTAGGGTTAGTTTTGGATTGGGGACATACTATGAAATGCACTGCTTCTGTCTTAAACTTTCAGGTGAGGTTAAATAATCATAATTTGAAATGAAATACTCAAAATTCCATTTCCAGTTCTGTCAGCTGCACATGCCATCTAATAAGAATTTGAAATGACTTGGTTGCCCATTCAGGTGTAATTGAAAAATAATCATAATCTATTCAGTGTTAGATTTAATATATAAAAGAGGTACTGTGAGCAAAACACAGCTTCTGAAATGTCTATTAATGTGCATTTTATTGTCTGGATGAAGTTCCGATATTGGTGCGTGTCATTCTCATACTCAGGTGATGTCACTCTGAGGTAGGACTTTGCCAAGTGTGCCTCATTATTACTCTTTGCAGCTGATAGACAATGAATTCTTTTTCCTTTAAATGAAATTAAATATTTACAAGTTTTTACTTATTGCAGGAATTTAAATGAATGAAGCTTCCTTTGAAAACAAACACAATCTGAGGAAAGCAGAAAGAGCAAATGAGTTTGAAGCTGTCACAGGAGGCAGCTTTGAATCTCATATTTCCAAGCTCTGTTGCTTTATCAGAGCCCTGAAAACATGAGAGTCAAAAGCAGAAACATGTCAGGTCTTGGCTTCTGGCATAGCTTATTTCTCTCATGCACGTGCACTTGCTGTATAGTCATTGCAGTTCATGGACTGAAAGAAGATGAACAGATTTAGAGTGCTTTTATCTAAGGTGAAATTGATACTGTCTTATGGGAATGACTTCTAAGAAGAACATGAGAATGTCTGAACTAGGCTAGACCTGTGGATATTTAGGGAAGAGCATCAGACTCAGATGAAAATTTTGTGATCCTTCAGCAGACAGCTTTCCTGGCCAACAGCAATTTGTGGCTCAGGGGTAACTGTAAAAGCTTCTCAGGTGCAAGAAACACCTGGTTTGTAAACATGAAATGAGAAGGAAGATGAGCTTATGTACTTGCTAGTACTGGATTTCTATTATCTTTTCCATAAAGCTAAAGGAGTTCAAATTTTGGGGTATGTTCTCTAAGTGATTTAAATTTTGTGGATTTGTCTCTACATTTTAGAATTTTAAAACCATTTCTTTACTCTATATTGATTTAAATAATTTAAGTTCAGACAAACTATATAAAGTAACAAGTAGACCTGTCAACACAATTTACAATTTATGGGGTTTTTTTCTATTGTAAGTTTCTCACCAATTTGGGTACTTTAAAGAGTGTTATTTTTCTTGAGTGAATGTTGTTTCTGAAAAGAAAGATTCATGGCAAAAGCAGTGTTAGATGTCTTTTTGTTTCTATGGAATTTATTAAAGCATCTTTTTAGACGTGTGGATGATGGTGCTGTCATATGCAAAAAGTACAAAGTATCCTGAATGTTTTCCTTGGTTATCTGTAATTGAATAAATGCTCGTTAAATGGACAACCTCATCTAAGCCAGGATTAATTTTAAATTCAAGTCATTATTCTTTTGGTACATAACCAATACTGTGTATGTTGTTATCAACAAGTGAGTCTAATTTTTAATTTATGGAAGTTTACCTGAGAGTATTTAAGTGTCTCACCCTTTCCATGTATGAAAATATGCCTTTGATGTCTCAGCATTTGACTTTAAAACAGCTGATCTTCTGGTGTGCTGTATAATAAAGTTGTTTTGATATATACAAGAAATTCTTCTTGTTTGTTCCAAGTTTGCATGGCATAGTTGAGCTAGGTTTTTGTTCAGTAAAAATTGGTGGTTCTTTTGAAATGGAAATCAATTCTTTTCTCTTAAGTTGCTTAAAAGGCTTATTAAACAGGCATGATCAAGTTTCTTAGATTTTAAGAAGTGCTGAAGGTGAATTTTGAAAATCTTGCTCATCCTTATTTACAAATAGTCCATGATTTTTAAATAGAGATTTCTAGTGCTCTCTTTCCATTTTAAATATTGTTTTGAAGGACATCAGTAAAAACATTCAATTATAGTGTTCTATCTATAGACTCCCTGCAAACTGAGCTGTGATTGTACTTCTCAGCTAGAGTAAAGCAGTGCCATTTTATTGACTTAAATTTAGTCCGTTATGGAAGGATACTTGACTTTAATTTGTCTCACAGGTAATGGAACGTTAACAGTAATGGAAATGAAGAGGTGCAAGATAGATCTCCTACAAAATGGAGAAAAGTAAACAGAAACAAGTAATAACCAAGAATTATATTTTAATTGTTGAATTCCACACTGTTCTTTCTTACTGTTCTTCCTCTTCATTTTATTTTTTCTAAAATTCTATATTACTGCATTTATCTAGAAGGAACAAGCCTCTTAGCATGAGCTGAGGGTTGTTATTTTTTGCCTTTCTTTGTTTTCTTACTCTCTCTTAGTCCTCCACCTTCCTTCCTATGGATTGGTTAATTTAATCTTTCTAGCTGCTGTGTGTTTAGCATCACTAGGGTCAGCATGTTACATATGGAAGACACATCGGCTGAAGGAAACTAATATCCCAGTCAACTTACTACCAGTGCAGATAGAGGGAAACCAGCTGGCACGAGTGAATTGATTTCTGCATCAATCTCCTTGCACAGGCAATCAGTTCAGCAGAGAGAAACGAGTCCTGAGTCCTCATCGCTTCCCTGTAGCAGAAGGTTCCCTATAGTGGAGTTTCATCCTCCTGAGCTCACTGCTGCACTCACTGAGCTGTGAGAGCAGGGGTTCTCCATATGGTGTCACTGAGCCCAAAGCCTGTGAAAGGCCACAGCAACTTCAGTGTGTTTTGGGTCAGATCCTTGGGCTAATGCTGCAGCCATCCTGGTAACTATGTTAGTTAACAGGTACTTAAGCCCCAAAAGCATTAGGAGGCACTCATCTCTCATTGCTAACAGCATGAGGCTCATCCTGACAACAAAAGCAGGACCAATTCCATTTGTAATTTTTTGTAGTTTCTGAATCACATGCTAATAATTCTAAGGAATGAAACACAAGTAGGTATTATTGTATCTACATGGGGAAAAAACATAGTTTCCTTCCTTCACTTTTTCTGCTGAAGGAACAGTGGTGCAGCAAACCAAGTCTGTTCAGTACTAAAAATTTTCAGGGCATTATACTGTGTAACTTAGGTAATTGCTTAAATAGTCAAGTTAAAGAGAAAATAATTAGAAGGCTAATTTGGATTCATCCTTCCCTATTACCACTTAAAGATGTTGACTGTAGAGTTCTATTACTGCTTCATTTAGCTTGACTATTGCAATGCAATGACCTAACTCCTTGCAAGTCAGACTGTCCTTGTTCAGAGGTGAGGCAGGGGGTTTGTGTTGCTGGATCAGAGCATGTAGCACTTGTGGCATTCCAGGTACCATGGAATTAGGAGCAAATAGGCTGATATTGGCTTACACAAGGGAACAGACGTGGTGTGCTTTGGTCCCAAAGGTGTCATTGATTCTATTTGCAGTACATGGTCAAATATTTGTCCATGGTATCAGAGAGGTTAACAAAAGGTTGTCATAGGGCAATGTTTGTCACAAATAGTGACATTTACTTGTTGATAGGATAGTATAATGTGAGCATGTTGTGGTGCAAGTGTCAACATTTTGTGATGTGACAAATTGTCCCCAAGGACAGACTTTTTCAGAGATCCTAACAGATGTTGGAGAAATGAGTAAGTTGAGATTGATTTTATTTGTGTCATATTCAGGAACAACCAGAAGTTTATAAAGCAAGGCTTGCAGCAATTTTTATCACTTTTCATTCTTGAAGGGTCTTTGCTAATGTCACAAACTTTAGTCATTATATACATGATGCTTCCTTAGCAGGCAAATTTATTGATGCATCATGCTTCAAGGCAGCTCCAGAGATGGCAATTTTTCAGTAATAAATGTGTTTAATTGGACTGTTCCCCATTTGTAGCAGACTGGATTTTCCTATTTTAACCACAAAATAGTAGGAGAATTTGGACAGTTTCCAGTCTGTCAAAATTTAAGTGTAATAGGAAGTAAGATAATTTTGTTTGTATTTGTTCTGTCCTTCATTCAAACCTTGTTAGAGGCAACTGTGAAGCATACTAAGCAGTGCTGCTTATACTTTATCTACACGGCAAATTCAGCTGGGATGGCTGTGCTGTGTTAACACAACTGAGCCCAACCACACTTATATTTGGTATTGCAATAGATTCCTGAGCTGTTCCC
Organism: Eopsaltria australis; assembly: GCA_034509425.1. Lineage (NCBI taxonomy): Eukaryota > Metazoa > Chordata > Aves > Passeriformes > Petroicidae > Eopsaltria > Eopsaltria australis. The sequence goes on along the minus strand of JAVTVJ010000094.1, from coordinate 5,055,151 downwards.
ATGTATGTCTGACACATACTGTGAGAAATTGAAAGAGAGGATGTTCAGTAGTTTCCAGAAGACATTTTGAATCAAACTAAGACATGCAACTTGCACTGAAATCAGGGCCTTTGAGATTGCTGATTGGGTTTCTTAAGTATGAAGGGGATGGATATTGTGGTGAGAATGGAGGGCTGCAGCTTTTTCTGTGGAAATACTAGATTTCCTGTTCTGTAGATATAGACTAGGTGGAAAACTTGTTTGTCCAAGCACAAAATAATTGAATCACAGATTTGCTCTTTAGCTGAGGTGTTTCTGGATTCAGTGGTGAAATGTAGTCTTAGACAGGCCTAATCATTCTTCAGGGTGATGGCAGCATGAAAGGCTGGTTCTGTCAAACACAGATCAGAAAAGTAACACGTAACAGCTCTGGCAGGCTGTATCCTGGCCCCTCTTCCTGAAGAATTTGTGCTCATTCTGAACTGAACTTCAGATGAGTGATCTTGTATGAAACTACTTCCTTCTGGTCAAGAAAACATGGTGGAGGGATCCCTCTTATATTGTGTATTCTTGAGAGTTTTCCTGTGTGAATAATTACGTTTTAAATAATCTTTCATTGTTGTTATTATTGATGCTGTTATTGTTAATTTTTAATTTTTTTTCTCACTGCTATTTCTAGCAAATTTTTCTTACCTCAACGCATGCCTCCAATTGGAGGGGGGAGGGGAGTGGCATGTGGTTTTAGAGGGAGTACTAAATTGGAGAATGCCATTCCTAAACCACAACAGCCTTATTTGTCAACAGAAAGGACTCACATGCTTTTACCCCAGCTGGCAACCAACCCCCACACAGACCTCACTCACTTTCCCACCAGTGGGACTGGGGAGAGAATTGGAAGGGTAAAAGCTAGAAAACTTATGGGTTGAGATAAAGACAGTTTAATAAGAGAAGCAAAAGCCACACACACAAGCAAAGAAAACCAAAAAATTAATACCCTCCTTCCTATGTGCAGGCAGGTGTTCAGCCATCTCCAGGACAGCAGGACCTATCTGGTAGCAGTGACTTGTGAAGACAAATGTCACCACTCCAAATGTCCCACCCCTTCCTCTTTCTTCACCTTGCTTTATATACTGAGCATGATATCACATGGTCTGAATTATCCCATTTGTCAGTTTGGGTCACTTGTCCTGGCTGTGTCTCCTTCCAGCCTCCCATGCACCTCCAACTTCCCTGCCAGAGTGGAGTGTGAAAAGCAGAAAAGGCCTTGGCTCTGTGTAAGCCCTGCTCAGCAGTAACGAAAACATCTCTATATTATCAACCCTGTGTTCAGCACAAATCCAAAATACAGCCACTGTGAAGAAAATTGCCCCAGCCAAAACCAGCACACGCTAGATATAAAAGATCTGTTGAAATTTGTGCTTTCCAAGTCTGTATGTTCTCAACTTTCTTTTCACACAGAAATTCTGTTTTGTGTTAAACACTTACTCTGCCTATGTAGTTTGTAGATTTAAAATTTGAGCTGCTGTTCTTTGAAAACACAGATTGATATAAATAAAATGTAGTATATTCTCTAAGTGAGGCCAGGTTGGGCAGTCCTTGGACAACTCCCCAGAAGCTGGGGAAGCCTGTCCACTCATGTTGGCTTTAACTGTGATGCTGCTGTCAAGAGAACTGTGCTCCTATGAGCTTTCCTTGCTGTACTTGGCCAATACTGAGCTAATTGTCTTTGATTGCACCCAACTGTAACTTCCTGTTGAGGAAGAAAAATTGAATAAAGAAAAAGCAGAGTGTTTGATGGATATGAACAGTGTTGAACAAACTTCAAACAGCTTTCTAATCAAGATATTTGGACATTGGGCTCTTTTTTCAAACTGTTTGGTCCAGAGCTGATGAACAGCCAATCCTTCTCCTCAGCAGGTTCCTAAAATAGGAGATTTTTGCTCAGATGGCCAACAGTGTAAGCCTCTTTCCATAGTTTCTATCTCAAAAACAGACTTCAGGTGAGTTGTGATTTCTCTACAGAGGACTGCGTGGTTGCACCTTGATGTGTTCCTGCAGAAATGGCAAACAAGGTGAGTCCAGTTGTTTTTTAATCTCTTGGGCTTCAGGAGAACCACTTTTGGTTTGTGGGGCTGCCAGAGGCTTTTTGTTCAACCTTGAGCAGGTAACTCGAATCTTTCTACATTTAAATGTCAAATATGGAAGTCTCGTTCCACCTCTTTGGTTATAAGGGCAACATCAAAGATCATTAAGTTGTTGGATAGTTTGGAAATTTATGCGATCGTGTTACCATAGGTAAACAGAAGAGAAAGAGTGGCAATCTACACAGGGAAGTTATTTTTCTGATGTTAGTCTGATATAAGGGAATCTCATTTTACAGTCCCTTATCCAGAGCTTTCATGTGGCTTTACATCCTCTATGGTATTGCTTTTTAAATGCTGTACTATACAAACAGTGGAGCATTGTGAATGGTTTTTCATTTTCATATATTTTTGATGTCTTATACTTGCATTAGTGAAAAATTCTTCTTATTAAGCCACTTCTAGTTTTGATATATATTATTTTCTTTCATAATAGCATCTATTTTAAAACTCCTTGGGAAATTTTCACTTCCTTAAGGAATGTTTGGTGTTTTTAAGATTATTTTTCTCAGCTATATGTTTTTTTAAATTTTAGTTTGGTAAGAGGTACAAATTTCTTAGAATCATCGCATACATAGTAATTTGAAATGAGTCTGGCATTAGTTCTGTAAAAACAATCTGGATGTTCTCTGATCTGGATCTACTGAGTCATAAAATATATATGGCACTGTATTAAGTTTTATAATGCTCATTACTTCACTGTTGTACCTGTTGGGTAGAAGATCACTGAAGCGAATGAAGAGTATTGCTCTTTGGGCAGCAGAAATATTGAAAGTACTTTTACACGGCCCCTTCTAGAGACAAGTTTCACTGCAGGGTTCAGCAAAGAAATAATTAGTATTTAAACTGTGTGCGAAGGAATATGACTTCTTCTCCCAACAAGAAGAATTACAGATCAGTGAAGCGTTGAAGTTTTATTTGGGCTAAAATAATTGCCACGTGAGGCCTTCAAGTTATAATGAGGGATATCTGTGGTCTAGGAGAGTGAGCTTATAATTCATTATTGTAGGACCTTGTTTTGATTCCTGAATCTTTCACATGACTGTCAATGCAATTTGGGGCAATGCTTTTTGTTCCTGTTCCACTTGTTAGAGCTGTATTAGCAACGTAATCTGTGTGTCTTTAATATTAACTGGGCCTTCATATTTAGTTACTTTCAGGGTCAATTGCTAAGCTACTTAGACAACAAATTTAACCTACCTGCTTTGTAATCACTGTAACTATTCTGGAAGGCCTGAGGGGACTACATGTGTTGTACAACATTGACCATTGTACTCTAGCAGCGAGCTCCAAAAGGTTAAATATTTATATAACGCTAGCCAATCTTATGCTTGTAACTATAGCCTTAATAGACCTCAACATTTGTCTCGATTGCTTTCTCTTTTTGAAAGGGATTTTAATGTATGTTCTGTAGTAGATGTATTTATTTAATGAGGATTGTGTTAGCATTGCTAATGGTCATATACGTTTCGTTTCAAAAGATACTTGGTTTGAAATTTACTGCAAAATAGTGTAAATCCAACTGTTTACTTGAAGTGTCTAGGAGAAAGTCATGTTGATATTTTAGTTTTAGAATATGTCATTGTAGCATTCCACTTTCATTACTGAAGAGCCAGTTATTTGTTATTTGTTCTCAGGAGAGTTGTATAGGGCATGAAACAGTCCTGTAAGCATGGTGGTGCAAAGCCGTAAGAGAACACGTAAGTTTGTGGTGGGTGTATAATCCCAGTGCAGTTTGTTGTCTAGATTTTGGATGTAAGCAGTTCCTGGGTGTCGAGCATGGCATGCAAGTGAGGTTCACCTATCTACTGACGGGTTTAGATGCTTTGCAGTATGCTGAGTTTGCATTCTCCCAGGTTTCAGCCCTCTTAAAAGAAACCCTCCAAACCCAAGGTTGTTTCTTAAGTGTACTGGTACTTGGTGCAGCTCTGCAGCCACTGTGCTGACACAACTGAGATAGATTGGACACTGGCAAGGGGTTGAGAAAACGTGGCCAGAGTAGTATGGAAACACAAATGCTGGGGAAACAGCTTTACTGCTGAATCAGTGTGTTGTGAAACAGATTCCTTAAGGTACAGTTTGCTACCTGTTTGTCTGGGTAGCAGTGCTGCCTTAAGCAGCTACAGAGTATTTCCAGACTTACACAGACACTCCCAGCTGGTTTCACTGTAGTTGTTTGTGGTGAACTGGAGAGAATTTACTGTGATAACAAGAACCTGGACAGCTGAGTTAAACTATTTTCTCTAATGTTTGATTTAAATCTGCTTCGCTTCAGTTTACTTCTTTCCCTAGCCACTCCATATGGAGAAAAGTTTATTTCCTGTCTGTTTTCATCAAGCTTTAATATCTCTGAAAGCCTTTATTGGACTTCTCCTATGTATTGTGTTCTTTAGATTTAATAACCTCAACTTTGTCATCCTTTCCTTGTTGCTTACTTGGTGCTGCTTTTGTAGACTGCTCATCATTTTTACGGTGCTCTTCCAGGCTCTTTCCAATTAATCTGCATTAGTCCTGTGATGCTCTGGCAGGAACACACTTTTCCAGCTGTGGTCTTCTAGGTTCATTTTATTGGTAAACTCCATGAATTTAATTCTTTTTCTTGCTGACTAAAATAATGTATAAGGAAATAAATCTTTTAGAAAAACAGGAAATTTTGTATTTCTGTAGCTTTTACTTCTCATGGCAAGAGAAGTAACTTTTACTTCTGCTTTAAATTAGTGCATCTACTTCAAGTCGTGCATAGTGTCATTGGGTTTTGCATGTCATTGCCCGGGTGTTCTTCCTTTCTGGCATATGGGCACACAGCATATGTCCTCCCCCATATCCTTTCACCTCTACCTCAATTCACTCTTACTGCTGGGCAGTCTCCTGGTCTCCTGTGATCTGTTTTTTTCTTTATTTCTTCTGTTTAGTCTCCTGGCACTGCTGGAATTTTCTTTCTATCTTCTTCTGCATCGTTAATTTTTCAACCTACATGAGCTTCATAATACATTTCTGGATTATGGACATTTATAGGTAAATTTTGCATAAGCAAAGTACACAAATTTAAAATTAGAAGCTCTGTGTACATGTATATATACTTACTTATGTCTCACTTTTGAGATGCTTTGTAGGTTAACCTTTCTTTATTTTCTCCACAGAAAATCATTGAAATGTTTACAAATAATGACCTCTGTTGCCACGGCTGAATGCTCCCTTCTCTCTGTCGCTTTTCCCTTGTGGCCAATGCAAAATCTGTGCTTCTGAAACAGTACCTTCTATGTCCCTTAGATTTTGGTTTTGGAGTAGGGCATATAGATGCTACGGTAAAGCAGGTAATAATATTCAGCAGATGTTAATGCATTAAACATAGGAGTTCACAGCCAGGCTTCTCACTTTTATTATTATTAGTGCACAGCTTTTAAGTGTCCCTGCATCTTCCTAGGCAGATATCTGGAATTTATTGAGTGGAGTAAATTCCTTCTGGGTGTTTACAGGAAAAAGTGACAAATGTGATTTGATAACACTGATGATTGTACAATTCCCTTTCTGCTGATGAATTCAAAACATCTTCTGAGAGCAATATGAAATTAAGTATTACCAAGACCAGACACTGAATTAAAGTAAAACCAAATGTTGGTTAAACCCTCAGAACTGCAAAATTTCTTGCAGAGACATTCAGAGAACAGAGGAAAAAAATGCCAGAATATTAATGAGCTTTACATCTATAAGAATTAAACTGATTTTTCAGATAAACAGAAGTGCACAGCTTGCTGAACAGAACAAAGAGGCATTGCTGATGCTTCTACCAAGCCATTGCTACCAACAGGGTGAGGAAATTGTTGAGGAAGGGCTGTTAAAGAATAACGAGTGGGCTGGGTGTGTCTGCTCTGCACACAGGAGTGCTGTGGTAACTTCACACAGGTGAAGTTTCTGGTGCAGTTCATGTGTAGCAAAATGCTTCGCTGTCTGGCATGTTCTGCACTGGAAGCTGAGTAGGTTTCGTAGGCTGCTGCTGGCATTGGTTTAGGTAGGAGAAGACTGAAAACTACAGGGCTCGCCATGAATTGTGAGGAAGCTGAAATGCTGAAGACATGGAACTGTGTGTTTCCCTGGTATTTTTTCAGAGGTCAGTGGAGCTTTGTCAGCAGTTGTGTACACTGTCCTGGGGGACCTGTGTTGTAAAGAAGCACTTGGAGTTGTAGTATGAGAATTACCACTGGTAGGGTCCAAGATTTCATTAGCTAAAGGCAGTACAAAGCCAGAGTACTAAAGGAAGGCTTTGCATCCCAGAAGCAAGAGGTCTTGGATCTTCAAAAGATGTAAAAGATTTGGCATTTAGGTAGTTTCACTGAATATTAAAGATTGTTCTGGATTTGACATTTTTACTGCTTGGACTGTTTTTTAGTGCAGTCAGGAAGTTTTTCGAGCTCATGGTGTTCTTGTAGGAAGAAACAAAGGTGAAATTTATAAATATGTAACAGAGGCTCTGAAAATAATGTGGGATCTGGAAACAAAGAGCAGAGGAGATTGGGTCAGTGGAAGTTTCAATTGTGATTTAAAGTCTGCTGCCTCTCTTGGGAGTCAAGAAGTTTAGTTCTGAGATAGTGTGGGGTCATGTTGAATGTGGGGGTATTTAGAGTTTTGTGATGGGGAATAGTGATACTGTGGTCATCAGGCTCAGTTTCCCACTTTGACTTTACTACGGTCAGGTTGGATTTTTGAACAAGTCCTGAAATCAGTCTCTTCCTTGACTTGCATAATCTACATTTTGTTTTCATTTTGATGCTTTTAATCTCTCCAGATAAAACTTCAGGGAAAAGGCAGTTTCTTATCACGCATATCTGTGGCACAGAGTGCAGAGGAATCCCAAATTTGAACAGAGTTTTGAAGTTCTATAATGTGGAAAGTGGAGTTCACCAAAAGTAGAGTCGATACTCATTATTTTGCCTGCAGAGCTGTAGCAGATCTTTGGAGAAAGTTTGCAGAGAGAGCATTGGCTCCACTTGTCTAATAATCTATGCTTCAGTAGTTTGTGATCCCACATATGTTCTGCTTCAGGCTAGATAATTAGTGTTGCCAGTGGTTATCTCTTTCTGTGTAATAACTCATATCTGTCCTGGACTGGAGGATGATAAGCTTTTGTTGCATCTAAGGGCTGCTGTGCATCCTCATGCCACTGTATATACAGTATTTAATCAGTAATAGTCTCTCTGGATTTTCTTGCCATTGCTTTTCTGTGCCAGTGAGCATCTTTCAGGGTTTGAGAGAGAGAGTGTGAGTGGGTGGTGATTTTCACTGGGGAATGAGGACTGTTAAGAGGAGGTCATTGGGCAGACAAGACTTCCTTTCACCAGGGACCATATTTTAAACTTCCAGGGTGAGAAAAACTGCCTGTGACTTTGCTTTCTGAGTGAGAGACATGTCATAACAGCTATGCAGCATGTAGAGCTTAACAGGAATATTTAGCCATTGGTCTGTATCAGCACACAGGAGATCAGCCTGTAGAGTTTCTGGAAGTGATGGCAGCTTGCTGAGAGCTTGTATGAAGATGGGACTCATGGTGCCTGGACAGCACCAGTGGCTTGGAGTTGGCACAGATTTGAATGTATGCTCCCAGCTTTTTTGGGAGAAATGGCACAGCATCCAGTTACAACTAAGGAGTAGAGAAAAGAAGTGGGGAGCAGGAGACCATTGCCATGATTTCTAATTGTAAATACTCCTTCAGTTAGCCTTTACTCTGTACTGAATCTAAGTCAACAAGGAATAAGCAATGAGGAATAGGCAGAAGTTATGAGTGAGATGTACAGTGTAACTGAGTTCCAGAATGTTTACAAGATCACACTTTGATTTTTAAACAATTGCTTAAACAGATAGTTTATTGATAGAAGGACATTTCTTGCGTTTGAAAATGATTTATGGTTTATACAGTAATTGAAGTGGCAGTCACTTCATCACACTTAAGTTTATTGATTTCATTAGTACATTGACCTTCTTTCTGCTGAATCACCAGCTTGAATGTCTGTGCTGTGTGGGATAAATTAAAAGGAAAAGATGTCATTTTTCCTAACTATGCAGGATCCAGTTTTCTGCAATAAATAAAGAAATGAAAACAAGGAAACTAGTGGAAAATTAAACATTGTAGGAGAAACAATGTTTTGAATCTCTTCAATATTTGAGGGATTTTTCAAAGTAACTTTGTGTCTGTCACAGAATGTCTTTTCTGCATGTCAGTCATGGGTGCTGAGTTAGCTTGCTGTGTTACAATGGCCAGCATCTGGATTCTGGCAGTTTGAATACATGGAATTCCAGAAGAATATGAAAACTATCATATGAATGGGAGAACAAGGCCAGCTGGAAAATTATTTCTGTGTGATTCCACTTTGTATATTCTACATGTTAAATAACAGTTTCCACACTTTTATTTTTCCCTAGGAAGATTGCTCATAGTTGGGTGATGCTCAAAGCTGCAGAAATAAAAATGGCACATGTGAGCTGAAAGACAGAAATCACTGAAACACTGAAATTGCAGAAAGACAGAAATCCCTCTTTGCTTATGTTCTGCTGGGGCAGCAACTCCCTCTCCTCTGGCCTCTTTAAAAGTGAGCTGCCTTCTGCACTCTTGCTCAATCTTATCTCTCCTTTGGGAAGATAGTGGTTTTCTGCACCAAACTGCCTGTTAGAGCAGGAACTGCTACCTTGCCAGAAGCAAGGGATTCTTTGTCTCTGTCTGCCCTCCCTGAGTTCCTGGCATTGTTCAGCTTGTGGCAGTTCCCCAGAGCAGTGTGGGGTGAAAGCTGCTGGTCTGCCATCACACTGAGTGCTCATCCAGCCTGAGCATAGCACTAAGGAGGGAACATTTTGGCTTGTGCTGAGTGTCCCTTAGATTTGATAGGTTTTCTCTTTCTCCCCTTAATCACTGATGAAAGTCAGCCAGACTGAAAGGACATGTTTTGCTCCTTGTAGCTGGGAAACAGAACAAAACAAGGTAAAGATTTGGCCCTTGGGATAACTGAAATGAGAATAACCCATCATTCTGTGTCTGTTGGAAGGATAGGTAATATTTTTACCGTTGATAGTATATGCTGGGCTAATGGATTTAAAGCTTCAAAAGCTCCTGTAGGATATTATGGCCATTTAATAATGCAATTCTGAAAAATAAAAGACTTTGATTACAACCAAGTCTCCATATAACACTATCAAGCTAACGTTCAAGGTCTCTTAGTGGTACTTAGTTAGTGATAGGAGAGGTATTTAGCAAAGTCATCTTAGGAGTGCAGTATTTTTAACAGCGTGGCTTGTGCCTGGCTTACCACAAAGTGAGTTTTGACATGGTTCCAGGAGCACCTTTTCATTGGATTTGGCCCAGGCATGCTGTGCTTTCACTGGAATAAGCCTGGAAAAGCTAAAGGGGAGAAAAAGGAATTGGGAGCTGTCATGCTCTTTCCAAAAGTTTTTTTCAAGCAGATTTGTTTTCATTCTATTGTATCCTATTGCAATAGGGAAACTTTTGGATGCAGAGTCTGATTCAAAGCAATCACCTAGTCCTGCCTTTATTAAATTGTGATGTGAGTTGGGCCATATGGCACAGAAGTGGAACAGGGAGACTGTGAAGGGTTTTCTCCAGGGATCCAACTCTCTTTCTGTGACTACAGTAGAATTATTGCCATTTTATGGTGCAGACATGCTCAGGTGCTGTGCTGAGAAGTGCAGTGCAGTAATCTGAACTGGACTGAATTAATTTCTTCTGTTTGACAGCAAAGTCTCTGGCCATATTTTGAGGTTGGTTATGTTAGTGCTGTTGCTCAGAAGTTTACAAGCTTTCTAACAGCCAAGTGGAAAGGGCATTTCTCATTATTGTACTGATGCATGAGACATTAAATGCATGATGTTGTGTTCACAAATGAGTGTACAGATTTTTGGCAAAACCTAAGAGTCAGATTCAGTCATGCAGATTAAGGTCATATTACAGTATATCCAAGGGGGTTATACACACCCAGGTTGAACCACTGTGTCTTTCATGCAAAATAAGGAGTAGGTTTTTTGCTAAATGATATAATTGGCATAGTATTTTACCAGGCTTTTCTTTCTTTCTTTTTTTTTTTAAATCTATTTGATTAAAGAAGAAAACAGGATCTAATTTAATTTCGCTTCCTGCTCCCTGTAAAAATCTGTTTTACTGTCAAATTAGAATTTCTGAAAATTTTATCAAGCAAATACTTTCCATCTGACAAGGCTGAAACTACAAAGTTGCCAGGAAACCAAAAATCTAGTGAGATGTTAATTAGAGAAGATGGTCTGGCTTTTGCTTTTGCCATCTAACTCCAGTTTTCTATCCTTGCATCATTTCACATAGTCCAATAACTACTTTAGGTTCAGTAGCCAGCTGATTGTCTTGTCTTTAATATTGCATAGCATGAATGAAAAAAGAATTTATTTACAAAAGTATCATGAAATACTTGTCTGTACTACCTATGAAAAAACAATATATTTTTCAGATTTTATGTGGCCTGCGCTTAAATGACAAAAGATGGAATAGTAACCAAAAGAGTGGCTAAGCATATATAAATTGCAAGAAAAGCCTTCCACAACCTCACTGTTTTTATTTTATTAGGATGATGATTAGGAACCAATATGAATACTTTGAACACAGAAAGGTTATGCTTCCCACCTCCTGATTTAAGGAGATGCATAAGAATGAAATGAAAGCAAATATGCCCCTAATTGCTGTGTTGTGTGCATTCAGCATACTTGCTCTTTGACAAGTATCCAGCTCTGTTCAGTGCCAGCTACTTCCTCACCAAGTAATAGATGAGGGTGGAAGGAGCTGCTCAGCATATTCTGGTTGAATTCTGCTGCTGGGTAAAGAGGTTTAAGTGGGCCAGATGCAGAATAAGCAAGATGAGGCAGGATGCTGTAGGAGCATGGGTGCTGCTTCAGCTGCTTGTTGTAGGCTTTATTTATGTTTTTTTTTTTTTTTCTTGAAGGATCATTGGTTAAAGTGATTAATAAGTGATTAAAGCAGTGGATTTATTGCCTAAAGTTGTGTTGATACTTGTGTCAAATGAAGTGATCCACTGTCTCTCTGGCTAAGGATTGCAGGACTTTCTAGAAGAGGTGATTTTGGATAGATCTATCTTGTCTTTATTGTTGGCCTGAATATTAGTTACCTTTTTTGACATTTAGCTTTCACTGTACTGGCCCCTTGCCTTGTGATATTTATAAACACCTGCTGTCAAAAATCCCAAACAATAAATTAAGAAATAAATACGTATTTAAGCTGAAGCTTCTTTAGTCCTGGGATCACAGGGACTGTCCACATTGAGGATTCACAGTGTGGCTGTATTAGAACTGCATCTTCTTCAAAGAGAATTAAACCAGATATTAGGGATGAGTTTTTACCATCCTGCGGAAATACTGCAGAATAGTGTGAGTTTAGACTGTGCCATAAAGTGTATCCATTTTTTCTGGAAGTATTTATATGTAATTTTTTGAGAATTTTGGTTAGAAGCTTGACTTAAATGGAATCCTTTAAGTCACAGTAATAGAGGTTCCTTTGCATTTGATGACGAATGTCATTGTCTCAGATCAACAGAAGCCAGCTCAAAGTGGTCGGTCCATGGGATCTTGAGCTTCTGTTTTGTATCTGTAAAGTGAGTACAGCGATGGTTCCTAACATACATATAGTGACCCTGAAAATTAATTTATTAACCTCCAGCTGCTGGTGGTGGTAGTGTTGGTATTGAGTATAGTTACATGCACACTATATCCATGGAATGCACAGTAATATTTTTGAGATTGTCCAAAGTTTGATACATTGTAGTACACTGAGATGAGGTCAAAAGCGGAATCTGAAGGTCTTGTTTTTCTTGAAGACTCTTCCTTTGGAACCTGAGATTCTGTTCTTTCCAGTCATGGTCCAAATCAAAACAAAAGTGAAATAATATTTTGCATTGTCTTCCAATAGGCATTGGATATGCATTGGATATGCGCATGCGCCTCAATTACGCTATAAAACCATGTAATAGCAATAGCTCTGGTTTGTGTTAGAGAGCTGAGTCCTGCAGTGTGCTGGACACTACTGCCAGTTCTCACTGCCTTTGCCTTGGAGTGTTCAGTGTGCCTCTTAGGACTGTGTAACCAAGCAGAAACACACTGCATCCATAGTATTTATATTCTCATTCTACTGTTTTTCTTTCTCTCTTAACTGTTCTCTTTGTCAGGCTTGGCCTCTGAATATTCTCATTTCCATAGATTGTTAACAAAGTTTTCCACTACCTGTCTACTTTGTATTCCCTAATGGGAACCCTTCTATGTAAGAGTAGAAACCTTCAATCTGTGAAGATCTGGTGAGCCAAGAAGACTTTTTGCAGCCAAATTAATTTTTAACGGTGTATTGATTCAGTGTCTAGCAGCTTACATGTCAGAGTGTATGAAAGTCACCTTTTGTCCCATCACTAATGCATTTCCTTTGAGCAGTCACTCTTTGTGCATCTTTCTGGTTTTCATTTTTTAAATCCAGGACCTTGAAATGCTCTGGTGCTCCTTTGTTACCTTTCCTTTAGTACGAGTGGGTTGTGCTGGCACTCAGGGACGCTGATGAGCGCTGATGGTTCAGTGAAGCTCCACACCCCTGGTGTGCTGTGCTGGGCACGAGGCTGCTGCTCTCCCTGCTGGCATATGCCAAAGCCAGGCAGTGTTAACAATGTGCCATACCTAACTTAACTTTCACATTTGTTGTGGAATAACATAAAGCAGCCTGTCACAGAGCAGGAGCTGACACTCCTGGGTTTGGCAGATTGGTGAGAAGCTGGGAGTGCAGACTTTGGGATGCTGCTGCTGGTTGTCCTGCTGATTTGTTACTGCTTAAGAGTTCCCTGTGCCACACTGCTAGCCCCATAAGCTGAAATTTTAAGCTATTGCCATCTCTTGTTGTGATGCCTACTTTGTAAAATATTCCTATTAACATCACATTTGTGTCCTGCATTATATCTGGTGCTTCTGTGTAGCTGAGAGGTGCAGGCTTTTTAGCCCAGAGTGAGTTTGTGACTTGTATTCATATTCAAATTTTGGTATCATCTATCTATGAAATTATTCATCGGATTCCTGTGTGAATGCTTTTAATGGTTTAATGTGTTCAGCTGATAACAAACTGCATGCTCAAACCTAATGTTGCTCTTTTTAGACTTGATTAGACTCTATCCTTGATTGTGATTTAATGGCTGTTCACAAGCTTGTTCGCTCTTGCTGTTGCATATTAAGTACCAAAGTATCCAGCCAGGTCTGCCAAAGTCTTTTAAGAGACCATGGTTTCTCAAGGAGATGAAAAGCCCTAAGTAGGCTAACGTTTTGATTCAGGATTTGGATCGTTCTTGATCACCAAAGATTTTGTCCATAAATCCCGCTGGAAATGTCTGAAGTGTTCAAAGACTTGTCTCAGTGCTTAATTTTACTATCCTAAAATGCTATCTAAACAATCAAACAAAATCCTTTTAAAAGCAATTAGTACAAACAATAGCAGTCTAAACAATTCCAAATACAAGGTTTATTCACCTCCTTTTTCTAAATGTCTATCTTAGCTATTGTGCCAGAAAAAGTAGCATATGATTAGAAGTCAGCTACTTCTCATATGCTTTGTGGCTCATCTCTAACATCTTGTAGTTGTGTATCATGGGTACTTGCGTGGTCCTGGTTACCAGAATCCTTGCTTTTTAGCAACTCAAGTGTTTAATGTACTGACCTGGTGCCATTCTGGCTATCTACAAGCACCATATCATATTAATGTACATGGAATTGGCCTAATACTGGACCTGGGAAAAATACATGTCTTTTTAGATCAGCCAGGTGTGGTACACTAAGGCATCTGAAATTGCACTAAATACTTATTTTAATTCAAATTTAAATGCCTGGAACTCTACTGGCTCCATCTCTGCACAGTTAGCTCACAGCTGGCTGCACACCTGTGCCTGGAAAAGATACCAAGCCACCAGCCTTTCATTAAGCAGAGGCATATACTTAGAAATTAAATACAAAATGTTGTGCATGAAGGAATGATTTTGCAGTAATAAGTAATGTGGTAAATACTAGTTATCAGGGGAAAGCCATAGGAAAGATGCAATTTCAACCCCTGGTGAGGTGCTATTGACTTTTGAGATTAATCTTACAAGGAGGCAAGTTCTTGTATCCTTCTTTAAAATGCTTCCAAAGAGTAAAACCTTCAACATGCCTATTCCCATCCAAGTGGCTCTTTTCTGCTTGTTTTCAATCCCATGCCTTCATCACTGCCTACTAAAAGTCCTTCATTTTTCTGTCGGGAAATACTTGCTGGCTGAAGTGGATCAAGAATTACTTTTTTGTGGATCAGACTCAGCAACAAGTTTAATTACAGTTGAAGTGGCAGATATTCCCCTTGTGACACATCCTCCCTTTAATGGTACCAGAAGAAACATTTAGCAGTGGAGGAACTTCTAACTTCCAGGAGAATATTGTGCATTTCTGCTGCTCAGACCAGGTAGCTCTTACATTAGCCCAGCTGCCCATTTCAACTTCCTTTCAGGAAAAAAGCAATATATATCTTGTATTTTAATGTGTAGCCAGCACAAGGATAGGATATGGCATTTTAAAATCAGCAAAATATTCTTCATACTTAAATTACCTGTTAGTATTTTGTTAATGCAGCAACTCTGAATTTTGTTGAGATGTAGTGTAGACATTTTAATTTCTTACTAATCAAATCCTAGATATGTCAGGAACATGATTTAGTTTCTACTTAATAATCTACTAAATGCAAATACTGGAACTCTTTAAACAGGCTAAATATTTTTTCACTTGAGCTTGATGAAGCTGATTAAGAAATATCTGCAATAAGTTGTTTTAGTTCCAATGTAAACTATTGGTTTAGTAAAATAAATTACCACCTCATGGGAGTGTAAAGAGAAATAATGGAACATACTAAGGGCAAGGTTTTCAGAAGGCACTTTGTAGTGGCTTAACTCTGCTCTGTGAATTTTCTTCTTCACTTCAGAGGAAGGTGAGGGAAGTACCTAGTGTCCATCTTGCACAGAGTATGCATAAACATTTTTCCTCTGTGTTCTTTCTAAAATGTTTGTTCAGCATTGCTCTGAAATCCTAGTTGTCTTGCTAAAATCAAAAGTCTTCTGCCAAAGGCAAGGACAGGTTAAACTAAGTAAGCTGAAAAACATCTGTTAGACTCACTGGCAGTACTTTATTGTCTGTGTCTTGTTAGCTTTTTGTTGGATTTGGCTCAGTTCCTTGAGAAACAATCCCATCTCTTGAAGAAATAAACCTCATGTTACCACCTTAAAATAATATGAAAAGTACTTGATTCTTCTTGCTAAATTCCTCCCATCTTCTCTTTTTAAAGCTGTGTTGTTTGACTTTTTAATGTTGGACACTTTCAGTACTGAATCCAATACCTGTAGTATTTTACATCGCTCTATGCCCTAAAAACTCAAGCATATCACAGAGCTTGCCAGAAACCAGTCCAGCAAAACATCACCAGATTATGAAATACTTTTAATTAACACACATACTTAGGAGAAATAGGCAGTATTAAAGACCGCTCAGCCAAACTAAGCATTGTGCTGTTTTTTTTATCCACAGATCTTCTCTCCTTTCCCTGAATCTCTGTTGAGTGATAGCATTAAACTGTGGGTCCTTCACAGGATGATGGATTTGGGTAGTTTGCCATGGAGCTGGGCCCCACCCTACTTTCTGGAGCCTGGGAAGTATTAGACCGTGCTAGGGAAACAATGTGGATCCAATTTGAAGTCCAAGAAGCGAGGATGTTCTGTGGCATATCAGAAATGCATGGCTTTTAACCCACTTTCTCAGGCCTGCTCTTGCCAATGTCCCTGAGAGCACGGTGATCCAACATGACACACAACACACACTAGCTCAGCTAAGCATACTGGAGTGGGGGTGGGCAGAGCTGTGCCCTTAACTTTGAGTTTTCCATGGTTTGGCAATAGATGGAGCATAGCTCGGTGTTGATGCTGATTCCATATTGTGCATTCTGAAAGGGAAGGTACCAGGGCTTCCCTGATGCTCCAGGTGGCTCTGGCCTCCTGGAGAGCAGGACAGGGTTGTTAGGCAGCAGCACTTTGCAGGCTTATGAACCAGCAGCTGTTCACAGCCACCTCTTCTGCAGAGCACCCAGATTGCAGGTTTATTCATTGTTGTTAATTGTCCTTCTGGATGGTGATGAAATACAGAGTGAAAAACACACTAAATGTTAACTGTAGTTTCTGTTTGGTGCTGGAGTTGGATGAGTCTTGTAAGTTGCACACTGTTGAGGTGTGTGGTGAGTGAAGTGTCTGCTGGAATTTAATTGCTGGGGAAACTGGATGTAATTGCCTTTGGGAAGTGAATGTATTCATTTCAGGATCCTGCTTATTAAGCTTCCATGGAGAAGGAAAGAGAGCTTTTTGTGCATGATTCTTTTCACACAGATTGTGAACACCTCTCTACAGCTGTTTGTCTTTTCTTTTAGTTCTATGCTAGAAGCTCACAGATAGCTGCATTTGCACGCTGAGAAGGCTTTGGTTAGGCAGAGGCCTAAGTGAGGTCCTCTGGTTCCATGTCCAGTCCTTAAGCCTGACTGTCTTTGCAGCCTTAAATAAATCAGTTAGGCCAATGTCTTTTTGAATGTTATTATCTGAAGTTAGACATCCAAATTTGTAGTTAAGCATGTAAGTAGGACTGCTCTGATTTTTATAGACACTGACTCCCACGGTGTCTTTAAGTGTTATATTGTGTGGGGGTTTGCAGCATTACTGAAAAACTAAATGAGGATTTAGGAGTATAATGTAAGTCAGCCAAGTTTGAGAATGTCAGCCTTGACTTACACACTGTAATTTTTTGCTCCTCTGTTCAGCTAACACAATAAGGCTTACCTTGCTGAAGAGGAATGCAGAAGGACTAATGGACAGTGTGTTTTGATCAATGAGTAACTGATACTTTCTAGTTTATGAACGAAGACCGTAATTATTACAATAGGAGGGAGATTTCTTCAGACCCATTGCCCAAACATAATTCAGTTGTCACGTGTAAATGTAGCAATCTGATACATTTCTGAATGTCAAGACTGGCTGTTAAACACAGCCTGGTTTGATCCACCCTCTACCAAAGCAGATGAAATGCAGTTCCTGAATGAGTAGTTAGACAGTTTCTTACAGACATGTGCAATATCATACTGATGAGATAAAGGCTCCTTTGTGGTACTCTGGATTCATAGGAATGCTGGCTCAATGGGCTGGAGCAGAATGCTGGAACATTTTATTAAAAAAACCATAATTTCCACTGTTTGGGTAAAGTTTTGGGGCCACATTCCAGTCTCATTTTTATGACATAACTCTGGCATAGAGAACAGAAGATCTTACAGCTACACTGGTATCTAGCTTCCTTTTCATCATGTGGGGACCAAAGAGTAGAACTCTCCATTTAAATTCCTCTAGTCAGGGTTTACAGTGGCAAGGCCACGTTAATTTTGCTATTTTGCTATATAATAATATAAAGGGAGTGAGTTCTGTGGCACACTTTAAAGGACTAGATTTGATGGTAGCACATAAAGTTGCAGCTTTCAGCTTGTTACAGTTATGCTCCAGAGTGTGCATGGTAAAATAGAAGTTCCCAGTGAATGTAGTATTGTTTGCAGGCAGAAGTGTCTTCAATTCTAGTATCCCTCTCCCTTGTGTTTTGTGAGGGCTGTCACAACTCTGCCCCTTTTGGGAACAGACCGAAGTCTAATGCCAGTTTTTGTGGAACGTGTATCAAAGCCTACTTTTGTCTTGCTGAATTCAATGGGAATTTTGTCTTTAAATGTAACAGCAGCCTTGCTGGATTTCTTCTGTTATAATTTATTCTTTAGGGAGTTTATGTCCAAAAGTACTTGACTGCCTCTTGCTTCCAGTGACTTAAACATGAGCTGACTGCTCACTGCTTTTGGAAGGTGCGGTTCTTCACTGCAGAAGATTCTGGTTTAAACAAACAGACATAATTGCTCAGAAACAAATTTTCCCTGGACTCCTGAGAAGACTGTTAAATCACAGGTGGTTTGCTTGGGTGCAGAGGTGTGACAGTGCTTTTCCCATAGTTGAGTTAACCCTGAAAGTTTTGTCTATTTTGATTATCATGGTGCAAGTTTTCTTTTCAGAGGTGGAGAACAAATACAAAGACAGCATCATTTTGATTGCCAGAAAAACATTCTTCAAGTAAATGGTTTTATCACATACTTGATCAATCTTTCAAAATCCAGATGTTGAGCAGAATCAGCAGAGACAATTGTGTTTTCTTTGGTTTTAAATAATGTATCAGAAAGGATCTTGGCTGTTTAGAAATGCACTGCCTATGTTGTTTTTATCATTCTGAAGCAGTGAAGCTGCTTTGCCCCAATTTGGATTCAAGTGTCTTGAGCAGCACAGGGCTGTGTGCAGTACACAACTGCTGGAATTGTTTCTTTTTTTAACTAAGTGATTGGCAGCCACTTGGATGAGTCACAATCATGAGCCTAATTTTAGCTGGTATGTATGTATTGGGAGAATCTACCAGAGACAGTTGCATCTGAAGGGTTGGGAGAGGTGAAGTCCATTTAGTTTTGGGGCTTCTTAGAAATCAGATTTTGTATCTGAATTCTGTTTCTTCTCTTTTGGTTTTGTACAGTCATATTATATGACCTTTCTGGTGGAATACACCTAATTTCTTCACCTTCAAAGAGTTTATCAGGAGACAATTTAGAGTGACAACATCAATACTTTGATGCTTGTTTGGTATGAGTTTGATTTGTGTTTGTGTTTTGAACATAATTAAACTCAGGGTTTAAGCTGTCTATAGTGTCCCATTTGTTAATTTGTCCATACGCAGCCTCTGCTGATTTCCTCCAGCTGACCTGAGACATAGCATCCAGGCAGGTGTCTTAGTATGGAGCTTGAGAGGAGTTTAGTGTATGGAGTTTGAGAGGAGTTTAGTGTATGCAGTCAAGCCCTCCAGTCATGTGGGCTGCATAATCTGGCTGCCAGCACTAACACCACTGTTTAACAGCTGCTGCTGTTAGTTTAAGGCAGTTCTGTTGAGTTCTGCATTTTGCTCTTTTGGTCCACCTGTATCAAAGTAACGCAGCTTCTGGCAGGAATTGGTCCCTATTGTGGCAGCCTTTCAGGAAAGCAATGTGCACAGTGTTGCCTGCCTTTAAATGCTGTGTATGTGAGAAAGAAAAGGTGTGTGCTTTTCATGGCACCTTGCAGTTTCCTAATGCATTATTCCTGTTTACTGTGTGGCAAAGGTGTCAGACTGGATTGTGCAAGGAGATGGAAGCTGAGTTGTCATTTACTGCCTGTGTTCTGAAAGCAGCCATTAATAGTACTCAGGTCCCTCCTCTGCTTTGTGTTCTGCTCAGCCTCGGTGTGTGCCTAGGTAGTAAACTACCATATGTTGTTTATAGCGAATGCAGAGGCAGTGTATTGTTTTCCACTTAATCAGGGGGTTCCTAATCGGGAAATTGCCCAGAGAACTAATAAAGCCAAATGCACTCAATAACTACTGTTTAAGAGACACAGTAATTCTGCTTAGCAGGAACATCCTCAGGTGATTTACAGGTACCAGGCCATGTCCCATTTTTAACCTGAACGTGGCTTGATTTCTCTTAGAAGAGCTTTTAATGTTTGTCTGAGTTATGATGCAGGGAGTGTCTGTACAAACAACTTCTCTCACTGTCTGATCGGTGTTGAAACTCTACCTTTTCTAGACCAGGTAAACAGAGTGTCCTTACAGTTGGTGCTGTGGCTGAGCAGCAAGCTGGGCTCTTGCTCTGGGCAGAGACACTTCTTCCATTGCCCTGAGGAGTCTCAGGCTGAGGGCTGGTGGTAGTGATGTGTTGGTCCTGCTTAAGCTTTGCTTATGCTGAGCATAAACATGTCCTGGCCCTGGACACGTGTTCCTGATTTGTGCTGCTTCTTGTGTAGTCGTGGCAAACTATTTGTTCAGCTGTGCAGCAGCTAAATCTGCAGCACAGCTAAATCTGCATACTGATCTGGCTGAGAAATAACTTACAGAAAAGGGGGAGGAAAGAAGAGAGGTGTCTCATCCAAATGGTTTTCTAGCCTGGTTCACGATATGGCTACACAAACAGCTGTACAAGCACAAAGAAGGGAGTGGTGGGAATAAGTGGGTGAGGTCAGGGAGAAAGGAGGCTATTTAAGCCAGTACTGCTGCCAAAACATTACTTGCCAAATTACTTTTGAGCTCCTCTGTTTTCTTGAACATTTCCTCACATCTGTTCTGTCATAGTAAACTCTTATGGATGTTACCGCTTCTGCCTAATAACAGCTGTACTGGTTCAGACAAAGACTTCATCTAACCCAATATCCTGTCTCCAACAGTGGCCACAGTAAGCAGACTCAGGGGGTAAGAAGGGGACAAGCCTGTCTGATGTTTCCATTAATGTTCTCTCAGCTTCAGAAAATATTTAGCTCAGGGGATTTCTTGAACCTGATACGGTTCATTTACACAGTAACTGTCAATGGATCTCTTACATACCTGTCCAATTCATGTTGAACACCATGTAAAATCATTGTATTCATGACATCTTTTGGAAGGGAGTCCCACAGGTTTCCTGCTTGGAAGTGTGATCATGAAGTCTGTAGGACAGGCCTGTAATTTTTATTAATGTGTCTTATAAATAATGTTGATTCACCTATACAACAGATAAAAATAATCGAGAAAAGGCTTCCCTGAAAAATTGGAAGAATCATAGAGTTGGTAAGACCTGCTAACTCCTGCTCAGTGATGGTGTAGTGTTTTGATTGTCTCAGTCCAGTATGCAAAAGAAAGATGTGAAGAGATGCTTTTCATAAGCCAGTGAAGGGTAATTAAGTTCTCGGTGTGCTAAGCCAAAATGACTGGAAAGGAGTATCAGGATGTGCATTACTGCTTTCCTCTGCTCTGAGATGAATAAATTGAGTTTATATCTAAAAACACACCAGTCAGTGGAAAAACTTGCAACCTGCATCAGTTCTGTGGGTGAATGAAATTTTTTAACACCCTGATGCTTGTCTAATTCCGTTTAGATTCATGATAAATTATAAACTGGATAGCTCTGAATGCCATCATTCTCTGTGCACATCCGTGCATGTGCGACCAGGTCAGTGAATTGCAGTGCTGCTTGGGAAGGGTGGAACCACTGAGAGAAGACTGTGCTGACAAACTAGGGCAAATTTTAAATGTTTATTTGCTGGAGATTATAATTCTTCCTAGAATATGCATAATTGTTTACCAGGAGGAGAGGGAAAATTATCCATCTCTTTTCCCCTGATCTTCATTGTGTTTCTCACAGTGACCAGGCCAGGGATGCAGTCCTGGTCACTGCAGTGCTGCCTGAGCCACCTGAGTTGCTTTGTCAATGAGGAATACAGGGGGAAAGAGAATGAAATTATCTGGTATCTATTTGCTCAATAAAATCTTTTTATGAATGAAATATACATTCCTTTCTCCTGCCCCATTGGGATGTGATTCCCCCTTTGTAAGGTGTTCACCATTTATGTAAATGATTGTGATTGCCAAACTAATCAAACCAAGGACAAAAGCTATCACAGGCACTCATCTAGCATCCAACCCCCACATTAGCTTCTACTTCATTAAAATATATATGACCCAATTCAAGAGCTAATTTGGACAAAACCATTAGGCTTCTGTCCTCATCACTGGTAGAAGTCTGAGGTTCATTTTCACACATGAGTGAGCAGTTGCAGCTTTAAGATGCATGAAGGTTATTGCTGTGTATGTGATGCACATGATAGGGAGAAGGAAAGAGGCAGACAGTGGATGCACTCTTTATTTCTGTGACTGCATCATTTTATAAGATCTTATTTGTGCTCCACCTGTGGAATGCTAGAAAGGATATAAAAATATATGGGCAAGTTACAGAAAAGTAAAACTGAGTCTCTGAGAAGGGAGAGTGACCAGATGATCATACTGCATTGTAACTGGTACGTTCCTGATAAAAAAATTGGTTGTGATCTCAATGGAGTCCCTGGTGGAAGATGTGTGGTTGGATTTCCAGAGGTGTTTGGACCAGGTACAGAGAATCTCTACACACTCTGCAAAGTTGTTTGGTTTGATTTGGATTTTTGGTTGGAGTTTTTGTTAGTTGTTTTTTTCTTCTTTTCATATTAGGTAACTATTTTAAAAACCTTCACTTAAAAGAAGCCCTTAGCAGAGAGAGTTTGTGAAAATACTTTGAAAGTCCACAGATTCAGAATCTCGTGATGTTTTATAATCTAGCAAATCCAAGCAATTTATCCCCATAATATCCTAGTCTTGGGAAAGATGCCATGACTAGATTGCGTCACCAATATCTGCCGGCGTGTGTGGCTGGCAGGGGTTGCTTTCCTGGAGCCACTATCTGGGGTATCAAGTTGCTCTCCAGACTGATGGATGAGTCACCAGAATCTCTGTTTTGTTTGTGGGTTTTATCAGAGCTCATCAGGTAGCCGTCAGTATGATTGACTAACTCCGCGCCAAGTGTCAGGCAAAAGGAGCTGAAGTGAAGTAACACAAGTGACAGCTGAAGAATAAGCAACAATCTGTCTTTTCAAATGAGTTGTTCTGTTGGCAATTTGACAAATTGTACGGTGTAACTGAAAGTTCTAGTTAATGTGTTGCATTACTTTATTTCAAAATATTCTGTTATGAATTGCTTACATTTAAATTCTGGCAGATAGAATGCCTAATGAAATCAGTACAAATACAGTAAAATTGACATAAAAATACTGAGACAGTGCAAGTCTTCTGCGATTTATTCCTAAATATACTTGCAAAGTCCCGCTTCAGCATTTTTAAAAATAATTTGACATTTTTGTCTTCTACCAAATACAATGTAATGGGATATTTCTCAATATAAATGGACAAGAGGGAGAAAGGGTGGGATTGGAAACAATTTGTTTCCCTGTAGAAAACCTCCTGCAAACTTTTGCTCAGCAGATTTATTCGGGTGCCACACAACTGTTTGATCTAATTTATCTGCCTTGCATGGGTAATTCATGTTTTTCCCATTCTAAAAGAATTTGTCTTATTTTTTTTTTTTTTTAGTTTCATCACAATTACTCTGATTCCATGATATTAGGATGACATTTTAATGGGACATGTAAATAAGGAGTATCTCCATGAAATCAATTTTTTTTTGTACAAACATGCTAGGAATGTTAAAAGAATTTTCTCCCAAATCTTTGTTTTTCATGTCTGGTAATGCCTTGGGAAAGCTCACAGCTCTTGTGAATGTCAGTGTTTAGCCATAGTTTTTTTTGAAATTACTCTCATTGTATAAGAGTGTGAATCATGGTGGAATGAGCACTGGCTGTGTTATGACCAAGTTTCAAGGTCTTATAATTTATTTCTCACAGGCTGTCCAGTCAGTGTTGTTTTTACATGGCCAGCTTGTAAAAAACTTTACTGGAAAAATTTAAGTGTGATTTTAAACAATTCCAGATTAACTGGTATATGTCCCTGTGGGGATATCTGTAGTCTACAGTGATCTTTTTTTTATTCCTTTTTTTTTTTCCTAGACTGACAAACCAAATTTGTGACTAAATTGAAATATTCCCCTCTGATTCCAGAGGAAGCATCCCCACATGAAGAGCTGCTTGCGAGCAATCAAGTGGCCATATATTAAAAACTTGCTGTGAAGGTACTTTATATGTCTTTGTTTTATTTTTTATTGCAAAGGACTATGAGTGTACATTGTCAGCTACCATGCTCGACTGAGAGTGCTGAGTCAATCACTTGATCATTGAAAATACCCATTAAATTGCTGATACTCTGTTTTGGACTAAGATTGTTTGGAGGTTTGCAGCAGTTTGCAGTTATCTAGGTGCTTTAGGTTTCCTGTCATGCTTGTTAGTCTGATACAGTGTGAAAGCACCCTGCTTCTGTTGGCAGGTTGCAGCTTAAGCACCATTTGTATGGTACACATTCCTGGTTTGTCTTCCTCGCTCCTACCTGCTTGTGTTGTGGTGAAGATTTACCCTGTGCTCCACAAGCACAAGAGCAGACAGCAGGACCAGGTTTTTGTAACTATCACTTCTTACATAAGACCTTGCAAACAGCAAAGGTATTTTTTTGCATATGGCATTGCGCAGGCTTTGATCTCATCCCTCCTGATGACTGCATGGTTGCTGGGAAGAAGCACAGAGTGCAGTCATCATCGTTACGTTGAGGCTTGGGGCTAATGCAGAAGACAAGGGAAAGCTACTTCCTAGTTCCTCTGCTGAAAGCAAGGCAGCACCTTCTCAGTGTCACTCTTGTGGGACTGGCACTCTCCCTGCTGATACAAAGGCTCTTCCTGATGTTTTGGTATGGTTTAAGCACCACTGATATCAAAATGTGTGACTTTCTTCTAGTGTAGCTGAGATGACAAGTTTCTTCTCAAAATGTGTGATGCTGGAGTTCAGAGAGCAGCCAGGTGGTCATGGCCTAGCCTGGATGAGAAGGAGCAGAGACCTTTTAAGTAGAAGATTACCAGCAAGTTATTGCAGAGAATATAGCCACTACTTGCCCTGAAGATATTTATCCCTTCTCTAATAGCTGAATTTGCAATGACATTTTAGTGCCTGTGGTAACTAGAGCCACAAGAACCTTTTCTTTCAGATACCGGCTTTGTATCTCAGCCTTTCAAGGGCAGAAACTGGTGCAGCGTGTGCTGGAAGCAGCCAGGCTGAGCTAACTTGGGCAGCCCCTGCTGCAGCTCCAGCCAGGCTGGTCAGTGCCTGTGTGACCCATGGCCCCTCATGCATCCTCTGCCTTGGGACTACCTGCTCTGCGGCTGGGGAGGCAGTTTTGGAGAGGGGAGGAAGGGAAGGGAGAGCTCTTCCCTCTCTCTACTCTCCAGTCAGCCCATTTCTGTGCAGGGTTCTCCTCTGATAAGAGGATGGGTTTTTTTGGAGGACATACAGCTGCTGGCATCATTCCAGGGAGTGTAAGACATGACAATGCTTTTGAGATCCATCACAGAGAGCTGTAGGTGGAATCTCTTGGCAAGAGTTTAAAAAAGAAAAAAAGACATTTGTACTAACCTTGCTTCTCTATCCCAGTTTAAAAGAACTTGGATGGAGTTGGCATTTTCTCTTCCATTTTCATAAGGATGAACACTAACCCAGAGGTGGTGATGGTAATGGTTGATGGATTTACCTATGTTGTGTAGTAAGTGTTGTATTATCCTTTTGTTCCATGACTTATGATTAAAAGTAAAACTGCTGACAGTTCTGAGAATGCAGGGGAGGTTTGGCTAACATACATATCAAAATTTAAAAAAATTAACCTGAAATAAAATTACATTCTTTATTAGTGAGAATATTTCTTTCAGACTAGTTTTTCCAAGGCAGATAATAAAATTATATTATCTAAATTCAAACAACTATATTTAAAATATTTTATTACTTTGTTGGCTGCCTTTTTACTATATATCCCCAGATTTTTGAAACACAGAGGTCATCTTCTTAAAGAATCCCACCATTGCCTTAGTTTGAAAATTAGCTTCTTGAAACATCAGCTATACATATCTTGCATTTAAAAAATTAATATATTAAAGAAACAAGAAATTGATTATTCAATTACTGTGAATCAGGCACCAAATATCCTAGTATGTTAGATGAAGCATCAATAAAAATCTGTTTCATCAGCATTTCTTAGCAGTGAACTAGCTGCTTGGGAACATGCAGATCCCTCTCTCCTCTAAATGTTTTCAGGTATTATGACTGAAGCACAAATATCCTGTGCAGTAAATCTGTGTATAATCATGGAATTTGTTGTGTGTGAAATGCAATTTGCATTTCACTCCTGGGAAGAACGCTATATACATTTGTTTGTATTATGTTTGTCTGAGTGATAAAGAAGCAAGAAACACATTGTAAAATCTACATGCAGAGAAAAAATGTGCGTCTAAACATTAAAACTGTGCTGAGCACTGGCAACAGTCCAGAACCAAAACTGCCATGGTTTCTATGTGTCTGCTTGTTTCCTTCTTAAAGATTCTTAAATCTTTGCTTGAGAGCAGGCTCTTCCAGATAGTTCATAGAGAGTGCTGCCAAACACTTCTCGTTTAGAAGCCACACAAAGCAAAACAAGTCTTTTCACTGGGAATTTGTGTGCAGAGTGATTTCTGAACACTTAGCCTGCCTTTTCAGGGGTGTGTATATCAGAAATATTCCTGTTGCAGTTGATGATCATGTCTTACTATGTACTGCATAAGAATGACAATATATTTTTATTTTGAGATGTGGACAATAGAATATAATGAGCTTGTCACCTTTAGCTTTCTGTTGCTCCATTTGGATTTTAAGCGTGCAAGCACCAAGCCATTGCTTGCCGTTGTAAACGTCTACAAAATAATGATTGTGATGGGCAGTAGTGTAATTATTGCACTTTGTTGGCATATTTGTTTAATAATCTGCAATTTGGATTCTCCAGGCCATGTTCTTCATTCTAGATAAGTCTCAGACCTCTGATATTTGGCAAATGTTGACTGTGGTTTGTGTAGTGTATTGAGATTAAGGTCATGACAGTGCTCTTTTTCTACTGGCTTCTGTAGAGTTCCTTGCCATTTACACCTGAATAACTAAGATCAGAGTCAGGTAATTGGCATTTGGAACCTTATTTTTCTTTCTTTCTGTACTAAAATCCATCTAATGGCATTCATCTGCATGATGAATTTTGAGGAAACCAAGGTAAATACTGCTTTGTGGTATGGAGGTCTTTCCTACATTTGAGAAGTTTTATTTTGAAAACAGAATCATGCAAGCTAATTTTAATGCATTTTGCATAACTCTGCTAGTGATCTCTGGTTTGTGTTACTGGTATACTCTCTTCTAGCCTGAGATCTCCCAGATAGTCCTGGGAGATGTTATAAAAGTAGAAGAATCTCTATTCATCTTTCTATGAATCTGTAAAAACTATTGCCACCACCACAGATCTACAAAGATGAAGGAAGCAAAGCAAGTTAAACTCAAGGCAGATTTATGTCCCTCTTCAGCCAAATATTTCAGCATGCATTTGACTACAGACATGGCTTTAATCCATTTTTAGTCAACAAGTCACTTTAGCGCATGACTAAGTCCTGCTGCATTGCCATGAGAGGTGAGTGTGGGTGTGTGTTCTTTGCTGGCTTGGAATCTATTCCAGTGCAACTGCAGGAGTCTGATGGTGTCGTGTGTGTGACGTTTGTGCCCTGGTAGTCAGTTATAAGGCCACAGACTAAGTGTGAATCATCAACATCACCACAGCAACGAATCTCTTAATACTCAAAACCTTTCTCTCTTGCAAGACACCATGTCTTGCTACACAACCTTGGGAGAGTGGTAAGAAGATTTTTATTGGAACAAACTGAGCAGGAGGCTTGTGTGTGTTGAAGTTCAACCACCACCCTTGCTTTGCTTTGCACAGGACATCTCAGTAACTTCTAGTCCTGTAACTGCATTCTGGACACTGCCCCAGCACTCTCAAGCACCTGTGTAAAGCTGGGGTCATCCCCATGCTGATGGATATGCAAGGAGAGGAGCACTGGAGACCCTGCTGCTCCCTGTACTGCTTCTGCCTGCAGTCCAGAAAGGATCAGACTTGGTTTAACTCACAAACAGTTGTGTATCAGCAGAAAGTACATCTAACTGCACCTCGTAGGGCCAGCCATGAAATTGAATTATTTGATATACCAGATTCTCAACTGGTGAGATGCAGTGCCTGAATTAATTACAGCGATGTAAACATGCCAAGGGGAGGGACCCATCCTTCTTCCATTCAGAGAGTTTGCTCACTGAAGCAGACATCTGAAGTGTTGTTTTTTTTTTTTATTAGAAGCATAAATTGATTATTTTGAGAGAATGCAAATGTTCAGAATGAACCATGTTTCCCCTATTTTGGGATTTGAATGATTGTACCAGAAACTGAGAGCTGGTATCTCTTCTAGTCTCCAGCAGGATGAGGAATTTTGTAGAATGTATCTGGTGTTGTCCTGTTCTCACAAGCAGGGGTACAAATGTTTCTGTGAGGACTCAAAGAGAAAAGATACTTTTTTAACCTTTACATCTGTTTTTCAACTTGATGGTTTAAAACGATTTAATGACTATGATGAGTCAGATGATTTATAAGACTTTTTGGCTTCAGTACGCTTTTCTTGATATGGATGAAGGCACTTGAAGCTGAACTTGGAGCAAGAGTCAGAAGAGTGGCTACGATGAGGTGACCATCATGGGAGTCCTTTTTTGCCCCCATAGTATTTATTTTGATAATAAAACTCTTGATGGTGGCAGAGAAGAGATTTATGTCTGCTTGTGAGCAGAAAGGCATTGCAGGCATAGCAATGTTGGGTACCCATTTGAAGAGTTGGCCAGTTTCATTTGTTGGGATAGTTTGAGGTTTTTTTCTCTTCCTGAAAAATAGCAGGAGGCAGGGAATACTAAAAACTATACTGAAAAGACAGAATTATAGAACTGTGGAATGGTTTGGGTTGGAAGGTATCTTAAAGACCATCTCTTGTTACAACCCTCCTCTTATGGATAGGGACACCTTCCACTAGACCACATTGCCCAAAGCACCGTCCAACCTGGCCTTGAACACTTCCAGGGATTGCACATCCACATCTTCTCTGGTCAACCTGTGCCAGAGCCTCACCACCCTCACAATAAGCAGTTTCTTTTTCACTTTAAAGTAATTCCCCCTTGTCCTATTCCTCCATGTCCTTGCCAAAAGTCCTTCTGCAGCTCTTCTGCAGGCCCCATTAAAGTCCCACAGTGACTATTCCCCAGTTGCTGGCTCTTGCATCTGTCTGCCTTATACTGTTCTCCACCTCAAAAAGTTTATTAGGAGGTAGCAGAGACGCTCCTTAAATAAAAATCACAACAAAACAAAACCAGAAGAATTTGTTGTTGAATGTGGAAGAGAGAACACAAATGTCTGACCAACTCGTATCTGTCTTTTCTTAATTACGGTCCTTGCCCTGGAGGTTCTTGTGGATCTGACAATGCTCGTTTCCCAAAATTTATATCCATCTCTCATCAGAAGTTAATGTGGTAGAGTAATTCCAGTCCTGCTTCTGTGCTCTGTCTCTGAATTAAATTACTTGAGACAATTTGAGGTGAAGAGGGGAAGTGCTATCCAGAAGTTGAAACCTTCTCTCCATCTTTCAGGAATTAAGAGCTATTTTGTAGGTATTCCTATCAAGAATAAGAAGCTTCCTTCCCAGATGAATATAGTTCAGTTTAATGATTTCTATTTACATCAGTATCTGTTAAACTAAGATTTTGTGGCAGAAGAGTGCCAGCTAGGGCTGAAAGGCCTTTTCATATGCTCTCCCCATCTCTTCCAAATGTGCATTGTTTTTAATATGATACCAACTGTGGAGTTCATGGGCTTAAAGGTGTCATCTGACTTTGGCCTGGCAGTACTTGTATAGTGTGTTAAGCACTTATCAACTCTGAGCTTTAGTTCTGGGAATTCTTAAGGTTTGCTTACTAACTATATTTATAGTTGATATTTTGAATTTTTAAGTGCTACACTAGATGTGTTACACTGTGTGGTTGCTCACTGTGACAAAATATTTGTAAAATTTGTTATCTGTCATACTGATTTTTTATCAGTTAAAAAGAAAAAGAACACTTTCATTCCTGAGAACACTTTGTTCTGTGTTAATGGATGTGACAAAAGGGGTAGAAAACACTGTATGGTATGAATCTGTTAATACACAAATGCACAGGAGATTTAGAGAACATGTAAGAGGACATTTTCCCCAGGTAACATGTACTCTGTAGCTTGTTGCACTGCAGAGCAAGTGATGTGTTAAGTGCACAGCTCAAGAGACACACTTCAGTGTAGTTTTTGATCGCTTGAACAGTCAAGACCCTTATGACTTCTCAGTGTTGAAGAAATAATTTACTTTTTTTGTCTTGAAGTAACCATTGCATTTGTAGTTCAGCAATATTTAAATACTACATAAACTTTCAGAGCTTCATTTCTCTTTTGATGTACAGATTATAGTCATTTTTGGAGGCAGAGTAGTCCTTTCCAATCACAATATAAGAGTTGCTGATTAGTTCACAGTATTTCCTGAGATGTTTACATTTCTAGGTATATTTCTGGAGAGGAGGTAAATGTAACGTAATATTATGGTTTTCAGTCCACATGATTAATTTTTTTCTCATGATATGGCTACAACCTAAGATTTGGCAATTTCAATTTATCAGGTCATAATGGCCTTCTCTCCAGATGTAATATATTGAGCTCAACAGACAGCAGCCTTATAACATTTGTGTCTTTTAAATTGCTACTTACGTGGAGAAGATGAGTCAGTGGGATCAGCTGGATTCAAGTTTTCCCAAGTCTTCAGAATGGAAGACACAGGGGGAAAATAAACTTCTGAATGTCTTCTGGGTCCAACTGGCAGTGGTGGGTTATTCTCTGCCTATGCTAATATATCATAAGTTATTATTTGCAGTCCACAAGATAATAAACTGTACTGTGTTCTAGCAGGGAGTGTAAAATATGACCTCAAGAATTTGATATCCTTTTATATTGAGGGCTAGATAAGACATGGATTCTTTATTTACCATGAAGATTCAGAAATAGTTTCATATTTAATGGCAGCTATTGATTTACTAAGGTTTGGAAAGAGGAGAACTTTTGCTCATGCATGAAGTCACAGCAAACAAAATTTTCAAATCCTAGCCACATCTAAAGGTACATCCTTTAATCAGCATAAACTGTTAGTCTTTCAATTTCTTGTATTGCTCTCTCTTTCCTGGAGAGGAATCAGAGGAGATGGGGATTATCTCCCCCTTTACATGGAAAGGCACTCAGATATGTCACTACTGCATCAGTCTGGTCCATGAAAAGACTCCTGACCCCAAATCTGCGATGTGTAGTCTATCTGAGATTTCATCACTCTCTCTTAAATAACCAAGTGACCTGATCTGTATCACTGCTAAGCACTCGTACCTTCTAATAACTTTAAGTTTCATGGTGTTCATCATTTGGAAAGAAGTTACTTTGATATTTTTTTCCAGCTTTAGGATGAAATTTTCAGTATTTTAGCCTTTATTTTAATGATTTGATCATAGGGTTCAGTGCTGTTTTCTGGAATAGTCTTTTAGATACATCATCTCTTTGGCTGCTCTTATCTTCCCTCCTTCCTTCTCCTGTCCCTCTCATCTGCGATCCCCTGAGCAGTTACAGCTGCTGTTCTTGCACTGCTCTGGGTCAGCTGTCGTGGATAATGCTGAGTGAACACATAACCATCATTCCTTGCCACCACGATATTATCCATTCTCTCACCCACAGCTCCCTCGAAGAGCAGGGACGATCTGAGCAGCCGTGTGTAGGTGCAAGTGTCTATCAGTGTTTGCCAGAGTTCTGGCAGCTCCAGGCTATTGTGGCTCTGCCTGTGTTCAGAGGCTGAGGACGTGATATTGCAGTAATGCTCATTTTGCAGCTCCACCATGCAGCCATGCCTTTGCTGGATGCTTCTGCTCATGACCAAAATCGCTTGCATGACAACAGTACTTTGGATACTTTGGAGATTTCTGCTTGCAAGGACACCTTTCCATAGACAGCCTCATTCAGTCTTTCAAGGCAGAGAGCACAGGCTTTTTATATGTAAATTTGCTAATAAGAAATTTATATTGTACAAGTTATAGTGCAATGATTCGTTGAAGTAGGAGATTTTAGGTGGTTTTTGTATGTGCTAATGTTATTTATTGTCTTCTTGTCTTTTTATATATCCATATGCAAGGTGACTAAGTTGAAAAAAAATGAATTGATAGAAAGTATTAATTGTTCGAACAAGTAATTTAGAGGACTAACTCATTCCTGAAAAAGGAATATTTCAAATACAATAAACATTTTCTGTGCAAACTCTGCAAAACAAACAGTTGAATTTCTTTCCCTGAGTGTTGATGTTTTCTCTACCTTTGCTTAACTCATTGAAAAGATCTGCTTTGTCATGTACCTGAACTCTATAAACCTCACTGGGAATTCAGTCCACTCATGAAAGACATTTATACTTATTAGGTAGCCTGGTGTATTCTTAGAAAGAAAACTTCAAGATGTCTGGGAAGGATTTAGTACGTATTGAATGAGTACATGATTTGTATACTGCAGAAGGGGAAGAACTCATTTTTCTTGTGATCTCTTGCCTATACAAAAGCTTTCAATATTTTAACAAACTTGGGATATTGTTTCTAGCACACACTGGAGGAAAGCCAAGCTCTGCTCCTATTTGGCTTCAATTCTAGTAAGTAATTTTTGATGATTTCAATTAAAATATTCAGTTCATGTAATTCCAGAATGCCTTTATAACACAGAGGCCTGTGCTGCACACCTGCAATGTCAAATTCACATAATAGTTACTATTTGGGAAGAACATAATAGAAAGTAGTGGAATAAAAAAAGTATAAACTTGCTGGTTTCACCTCTTGGTTACACCTGGAGCTCTACAGCATTCTTGTTCTTGTTGGCACGTTTTCTGCCAATACCCTCAAATAAACATAACATTTTTGAAGAATAAATGATTGATTTCTACTAAAATAGCTCTTTGGGACATCTCGTATTGTCTGATTCCATATTGGGGTGCTGGCTGAACATAATGCAAGGCTGTAACTGTTCCTCACAGCATTTCAGGCCTGTGGTTTGTGGCATTTGGGATCTAACGCAGATGAACGCAAAGGCATATGGCTAAAGATGAAATAATATTTGTAATACTAGTTTCAGAGCATAAGCATGAGTTCTATTTTTTCTTTTTGTTTGGAAACATTGAGCTCTCTCAGTGGTGCCTGTTCTTTCAGAATAACCCTTTTCTTCAATGGACAGAATTCTGTAATTACCATAATGCCCCTGCTGGGTTTGCTGACAGGGCTGGTATATCTGTAAGGGCTGTGGCTGGAATTGCAGCTGCTTCTGTCTTGGGTGAAGAAGAAAGAAATTGTACTTCTTAGTGCATAGCTGTTTTTCAGAGGGGGAATTTTTTAGTCATAGATATTAGTGTAGATACTGGTTTCTGATGGGGTACTACCCAACCAGACAGCCAGGCTGTTGCTTTCTAAGCTTAAGATACTTGCATTGTTGGACTGTAAATACAAAGCTGTAATCAATAGGCTGATCAGTTTTCTGCAAGCAAAGAGAGCAATAGTGTATGCAATAATCACTTTGTGTATATGTACCTTGTTGAACTGATTAGAAAAATGATGGCATCAGCCTTTTTATTACAGCAGTTGGATTAGTTAGGGCTTTGGTTTGCAGTATTATCTCAGAGATAGCAAGCAGATAAAGCAGCTGTTAGGGAAGCTTTGCTTGTTCCCACTTACAAGGAGCTTGCACCTGTACTTGTTTGTTTTCCAGTGTGTGGGAAAAAATGCTGAGAGCGTAAAGCCACTAAGTGGCCAGAAATGATACCAGTCCATTACAATTTTCATGGTTCATATTTTTTACTGTGCTATACTTAATTAATCCAAACCGCCCATGGAAACACACATAAACCATGTGCTTCCCCTATAATAGAATATGGGAATACTACTGTTTGCCTTATTCTCTGAGTGAGTGATGTATTCATCCTGATTGTGTAGCCTTCTTCCACGTTGAACAGTCCTTCCTTAGATGTAATCCCAGCTCAGTGGGACCCTCTCTGGAAGTACAGCTTTGTGTGTGGGAGAAGCTGCTGAGTCAGGCTGTGATTTCTGTTTTAACTTCCCAGGTGCATGGATTTCTACTTCTTATTGATCAAAGGCAGTAGAAATAAATATACACATGCCAGGATTAGGGTATACAGATATCATGCAACCCTTCCTTTCTTTGGTCATATATGATTTGAAAGGTAGGCTTTCAAGTTTGTTTGGGTTTGGGGTAGGTGGGGTTTTTTCAAAATCACTGCTTAAATCCTGTCTGGGCTTTGAAGTACACGGTTTGATTTTCAAAGCACTGAAAACTGAATCACCTGACATAATTTAGAAATCTGATTTAGTTTCCACTGAGGTATGAATATCAATTATGTTTAATGTTTATTAAGTTTATTTTTTAAAAAATAAGATCATCAGTATGTATTCCCATCAAGACTGTTATTTCTCTGCATTCACAAGGATGAGAATGAAACAAGCTTTTTTCTCCTTGTGGGGATGATTTTTGTCAATGGTTCACCTAGAGAAAGGTTCCCCCAAAATGTAGTTTATGTTTGGAGTTAAATATCAGTCTTTGGCAAATTTCTTTTGACAAGGACTTTAATATTTGGCATCCAGCCATTGAAAATACGTGGTCCTTGCTGCTTCACTCAAAGCTGCATTGTTTCTTGAGAGCAGAGCTGTCCTGCAAGACCATGGAAAATGAGGGGATTGTAGAGGCAGCTTGGTTAAAGGATTTGCAAATTTAAGACAAGGCTTTAAAATATTTTTGAAATTAAAAAGAAATATTCATGTACTGCAGAGATGTGTTTGTGTAGGCCCCTGTTTGCCATGTGTGTCATCATAGTCATCTGCCTTGTCCTAAACATAGACAGATAGAACTGTATCAGATCCGTACAGAAACAATAGGTCACTGTTAAATTTGCTTCAATAAAAGCGTTCTGCTGTTGATATTATTAACTGAGAGGCTTCCTTCAACACTTACAACACTCCAAGGAAGAAGGGTGATCTTAAAAATAGCTTGGACCTACCTAACCTTTCATAGCTCAGCATCAAGATCCTGAGCTGTATTAGGGTTAACAGGGCGGATATACGGTCTGAAAAATTGTTGTGTTCCTTGTGGATAGCTGCTTTCTCCAATGCTTGCAACTCTTAAGTGTTCCACAACTGCTCCGTATAAAAATCAATACAGTAATCCAGTCTGGAGGTCCCAAGGTGTAACAGCAATGGCAATTATGCTTTGACAATAGACTCCTTGTGTGTGTGGTATGGCTTCATTATGGTGAATAACTTTAAATTCCCTGCCAGGTTTCTGATGCTGCTCTGATCGCGGCTGAGCTGATGGGGAGATCTTAAATCAAGACAGCTGCTCTGTTGAAGCAGTCCAAGCAAAGGGGTCTTAATGGTGGCAGCTAGCATGGTATTGAAAATCTGTTTGCTTGGTGTAACACCTATTGCTTGGTGTAGCAGAGCTTTGGGTACCACAGAAGTTTGTCTTCAGATGAGCAGGGGCATTATGATTTATTTAAGGCGGCCAGAACAGATGGTTAAAGAAAATTACCCACCCTGTATTTCAGGGGAACAGGAAGAGTTCAGATTACTTTGTGCTGCCTTTGTTGCTTTTTTTTATTGTAGACATTTGCAAAGATTACTTTGAATGTGTACATAGCTATAAAGAAACTTGTAGTTTATGCAAACAAGGAATCAAACTTGCACATTTATCTGAGGTACAGAAGATATTTAAAGCCATTAAGGAAATGAAAACATAATGATAGAAATAAGTCCATATGGATATGAAATTATTGTATTTGGTCTTCTGCCATTTACAGCCTTTGGAGTTGTAGTGTTTTGCTGTCTTTAATATAGAGATGTGGCCACTGACTCAGGTGGTCAGAGTTGGAAGTTACTTAAATCAGAATTCAGTATTGCCTGTTGAGACCTGCAGTTGTAGGGGACTGTACCTTCATCGATCAGATCAAGATGGATGGCTGCAAAATTGGATCTCCAGCCTCGCTGAGCCACACTGGAGTATGAAGGATTCAGGCAGAGGAATTATGCTCTGGCTTGGCCATACAGCTGCAGCTGTAGCCCCAGGGCTGTTGCTGCTGTTCCAGCAGTGTCTCTTTTGGCCAAAGCCTAACTGCCCCACCCTTGAGGAGTTTAGGATAAAGGAATGTGTGTTCTAGTATTAAGAAAAAAGCCATGTTTCTAGCTGTCAGTACAGTGTGTGTAGCAGGCCTTTTCTGCTCTAACTTCAGGTTCATGTGGGAATTAAAAAGGTCAATCTCTTGCAAAGTAACTGACAAGACGAGGTTAAGTTGCTCAAACAGATATCCCTCTGTTTCTCTGAAGCATAATCTATCAATCATTTCTCAGCCTCTTTCTTTGCTGTCATGAGATGATAGAAAATTAATTGTGTGTCTGAACATCAAACTTCTAAGTGCATCTATGTGCTCCTCTGCAAAAATATGTTTCAAATGGCTTTGCAATTATAATTCTAGTGAACACTGTCCTTCACCCTTCACCTATAGCGTTCTAAGTCTTTAGACAATCATGAAGAAGAATTTAATCTGGTTTTAAAAATCAGTTTTTAAAAATTGGTGATTATTAACAGAAGAGGATGACTCCTAAGTGGCCTTATCTGCAGAAAATGCAACCATCTCCCTAAGACCCAAAATCTCTTTGTTGCCAGATTTCTCTAGCAAGCTGTCCTTATCACTGGGGAGGAATTTTCTATGGAATTGATTCCCTTGACAGTGTAGCAGGGGTGCTTAAAATAAGTCAAAATACAGTATTGCTCACCATTTTTGAAAGGGCAGCAGGCTCCTATGAGTTTGTGTGCCTTGCTGCAGCAAATGGGGATCTTGGCTGCCTGTGCTTGTGCTGTAGGATTGACCTACAGAGCCACATGAAAGGGTACGGCTGTAGTTTCATGGGAAAGAGAGCCTTAAAAATCCCATTTTTTATTGCTTAAACTGATGAGAAAGACCAGCACCTTTTGCAGGGCTTTTTGTAAATCCTAGTTCTGTTAAGACAAATATCTAGGTCAGAAGCTAGAGGTACTGTCACCTGTTTTTTCAAAGGTATGGTATGTTTGAAAACTCTTTAATAAAGTTGGATTGCTATAAGGAATCCAGTGGGTTTCTAAAGCCCTCATTGAATTTAACCTGTAAAACTCGACTTCCAGCAGGTTAGCTGAGGATTGTCAGCTGGTGCTTCTCAGCTTAGCCTGACATGAAAATTTTGAGAAAAAGCAAAGAAAAAATTCCGTGTTCTCTTTATCCTATTCACATGCTTTTAGAGCTCTTCTCATTTACTTCACTTCCTTCATTATGTTGCAAAATCGAGCTTACCTGTCTGTCATTGAGCAGCGCAGGGCTCTTGGCTGTGTGGCCCCATTCTGCTGCTAATGAGGGTATCGAGTGAGCCCCGTGCTGACGAGGCTGAGGCTGCACTGGGCACATCCAGCAGAGCAGGGGCTGCCAGCATGGCCAGAATTCATGTTCACTCCATGGAGCTGAGCCTGGATGCAGCAGCTCTGCCTGGGTTGTGCAGAAACAGGACACCCA
Organism: Eopsaltria australis; assembly: GCA_034509425.1. Classification (NCBI taxonomy): domain Eukaryota; kingdom Metazoa; phylum Chordata; class Aves; order Passeriformes; family Petroicidae; genus Eopsaltria; species Eopsaltria australis. Next base: position 5,017,825 of record JAVTVJ010000094.1, on the reverse strand, counting down.
ATGCGTGCTTGTTAGGGCAGAAAACCTGTCATTCTCAAATGAGCACCTTTGTCCTCCAGGACTTTTTGGGATTGTATGTATTTTGCTGGTGGCAGTACCCTTTTTTTTTTTTTTCTGTTATAAAGTGATACTTGTTATTTTGGAAGTCAATTTAGAGAATCAGCTGACTGTGACCTCTTCAGAAGATGCATCCTGCTGATATCAAAACACATGAATTCTTGTTTAGATGTGTTTTTTCTCTGACTTCAAGAAAAGGTTTTTAAAAAGCATGTAGTTACTTAAATATTCAGGCAGAGGCCTTATGAAATTTTAAAAACAAACCTGTTCTTAGCCTGCAGTTACTACAGGTGCTTAAATGCCTTTAAAATCTGCCCTGTGGCTTCTGTACTCTAGATATTGCTTCAGTAAAATGAAAATATAACCAGGATTAATTCACTAACAGAAAGTGTGTGGCAGCTGGACAGAGTGCTGAGGACAAAGAGTAACTTTCAAAAATCCAAGATATCCAAGAAATGTGAAATTCTCACAACGTCTTTATAAGACCAAAATGAAATAACAGGTCTGACATGGTGGAGGTAGTAGGAAGAAGAGGTTTTTCGCATACACTCTTAAGAAACAATGCCCCCTTAGTGGCAGAACCTTGGGGTCCTTTTCAGAAAGCAGACTGACAGCATTTGTAGGTTAAATGAAATGAATTAGCAAACAAGTAATTATATTTGCATGTAACTTCGTTAAGATAATATCCTGTCCATCTTAAACCTGTCATATTAGACATATTTAATCTTTGTGACGCATGGAATGTTAGATTGTGTTTGACACCTTCTAAAGGAAGAAGGGCGAGAGGCTGTAATTGGAACACTGCCATTGGATAATAATGATGAGCACTTCTCATCTTCAAAGGCTTTCAGCCTCTAGCTAATCCACATATCCTCTGAGTTAGGAAGGTAAGTTTGATCCCTGTTTTACAGATGAGGAAACTAAGATGGAAGAAGTCACTGCATTAGAACTTGAAGTGCCTAGGTACTAGTCATCCTTTGTGAAATCAAAATTAATTTTATTTGTGAACTCAAATGAAGTAACTGTGTTGTTTAGAATTGGATTACATGGCTGACATTGATCATCCTGACATTTGACCCTTCAAATATAAAGTTGGTCTCATGCTATACCAAAGTAACAAGTGTTCTCTAGTAACCATACTACTGTCGAGTTCAATAATCTTTACAAGTAAAATGTGCAGAGTTTCTGAATGTTTGCACTTGAAAGTGAAGATCTGATCCTGAAAGCGTTCTGGATATAAAATCTGTTTTGTAATTCTGCAACTTCAGACTCTGAAAATTGTGAGAATACCACCTGTGGCACTGGCAAAACTCTCACTAGAGTGGGGAGCTTCCTGAGCAATTTTAGTTGTTGGATTGACATGTTAAGGCAATTTGAGTTTATTGGTTATTCAAATGGTAAAATTAACTCAGTTGCTGAAGTGGACATCTTCCTCTCCCAAAGTGATTGCTTTTGTTGTTAAACCACTAGTGGTTTAAAAACAACATTTCCTTTTTAAGTCTTTAACTTACACATAGAGTTACTTATGGTAGCTTAAACTGGATAATGTTTTAAAATAATTTTGCCTACTACTGTTAATGCTTTGTGTTAGAATTTCTTTTATATAAAAAGAGGTGGGCCAATTATCACACATATTATTTACCTCTGGTACATTCTGTTGTCCCAACAGCTAGTGAGTATGAAATAAACATTAGAGATATTTATAGAAAGTCTTTCATGAAAAAACAAATAGTAAACTATTTTCTCCTCATTTTCAATTTATTAAAGCTTCCCTAATTTTAATGTACAGATGAGTCATAAGCAAACATACTATTGTTCCTTATTGGAACCCAGTGGATGAACTTTATGCAGCTGGTGAACAGACATGGAAATAGTCTGACTGATGACATTAGTAATTACTCTCTACCTGGAGAATGCTTCATATATACAAAAACCACAAACAAAATTTGCAGCATTTAAAAACCTCATTAATAAAACCAAAACCACTGCCTTTTCCTTTTTCTGATCGTCTTCCCTCTTCATGCAGCCGTCCCTTTTATTTTCTTTCCCTTATTTCTGCAGAAATTTCTACATGCTCTCATTAGTTCCCAAATAAAAGAAAACATTTTCGTCTTTACCTGAGTTCTATCGGCTGAAATGACAACACTGTTAAAAATCAATGTGTAGAAAGCTGGATCATTACTGAGGTTTCCCCTTGAACACTTCATAGACACAGAAAACTCAGGAAAACAGCCTGAGTACACTGCATCATGATTGATTTCAAGTACATCTGATGGGGTATAATTGTCTACCCATTCATTTCTCTTCATTCTCCTCTCTACATGCTTCCTCTTTTGGGATCAGATAGTCAGTAGCAATAATAAAAAGAAGTAAGGATTAAAAAAAAAAAAAGGAAATACATAGAAATGGTTATCCATAAGGTTTGGCTGCAAAATGAAATAGCAGTAGCTTTATATTTAATTTATTAACTCCCATATTCCACTATAATATCATCAGAATCTTTGGGAAAACCCTGACTCCACTTTAGATAAAGTTAATAAAAATGCACACTTGGGTTTATATTAATGGTTATGCTGTTAGTGGCATTGAGATTAAATTTTCAAACATGTCAACATCACCATCAACATCTTTTCCCTCTTAATTTATTTTATAATGTGGCAAGAGAATAATTACTTTGAGGGGTTAGGATCCTAACATTTCTGGATGTTTTTTTCTTTGTTTGTTTTGTTTTCCTGTGTTTCTTTCTTAATTTTTCATTTATGAAAACATTTACGGAACTCTAAGTGGAATTTCAAGTTCCAGTTCAGAATGTATGACTCTTAACTGGCCTATTTGAACAGAGCATTAAGTGTGGAATATGTTCTGATACCTACTCAGTATAAAACCAGATTATTGAATTTATATTAATAAGCTTCCTTCAATAGGAGTCCAAATCAAAAGAATTAGAGATTTTTCTCATATTCTTAACCTTGTAAATTTACATCGTCACAAATTCTACTGGAAACTCTTAATATGAGAAGAAATTGTTCTTTTATGATTATCTACCATGGGCCATAAATCTGTTTAAAAAAATCACACCCTGTTTAAAATATTATTCTAGAAACTATTTATAGATTGGTATTCTTGCTTTCAGGAACAAGCAAATATCTTAAGGCAACGTTTCTGTTTTCTAAAAAATATATAATACTACTGTCATTTTACTTATGTATAGTTATAACACACCTGAAAATGGCTCTTACTGCGCTGAAAGAACCTGTTGTCATGAATGCAGGAGTTTTTGGTTCCTCATATACTCCTTGCTGTAACTGCTTTCATACCATTGAGGATATTGTCTGAGCACTGTGATTTCTTGATGCTGTTTGCTCTAATGTTGCGTGTTACTTTTAAGTTCTGTTTAGTTGTAAATTGCTCTCTCAAAAAATGCCTTTGTTGGTACATCCCGGGGTTCTATAGTTGCAACTTGTCAATATTTTAAGTGTTAAGTTTAACTTTTTTTTTCTTTTTTTTTTGGCCAGACCCATAAACTCAATTTTGAAATGTGAGAATTAAATCATGTCCCTTCTTTTTCTGTGTGTGTGCTTAAATCTATTTCCAGTAAGAGATAAGCTGCTTGTGGCAGAAGGTTCATTGACTGTCATCAGAAAAGAAAAATCTGCTTTTTTAGATTATGCCTTCAGTGACCTCACTCACTGAAGGTGAGGTTATGAGGAATGAAAGTAGTAATATTTTGTTTTGTTCAGGTATCTTGCAAGGAGCAGATGCCGTGGAAAAGAAGGTGTCGTTCTATTTTGAAGCTCTTCAGAACAGAACAATACTTTCAAGTACCTGAAGAATCATATCTGCTGTCATTTTTATAGGCAGTTCATTGTACACTACCTAGCTATTTCTCCTTTTGCACTAAATTTTGGGTGTATCTACCTCCTTCCCTTCTTTCCTCTTTACTTTTCATCTATTTAGTTGTGAACTACATTGATGTTTCCTTCTCTTTTCTGCAGCTCATAGGTTTTGCTTCCTTTGCTATTTCATTGTAGGTGAGCTCCTCTAGCACTGAGGACCTTTTGTTACCCAGTTTAGAACATCTTGCAAATGATACAATGCATAGAAGTGCTGGTTGGGCAACCAGAACTGTGTTAATACAGCCTGTTGAGAAGTGATTTAAATGTTTTCAGCTGTGTTAATGTGATGATACAGGTAAATTTGATCAGTAAAATATTGGCAAATATTTTCTAGTTATGTATTACACAAGCTTTTCTACATTCTCTTCCTATTTTGTCTGACTTTAGGGAGTTCTATTTGCTTTTGCCATTTTGGATGGATTCTTATATCTGTTTATAAAAAGCATAAAATGACTTTATGGTAGGGAAGGCCTTATGCACACTGAGACCTTCACAGATATTGAAGTTTTAGAGAAAACAGCAATGAAATGTTTTCTGATGAGAATTATAATTGCATTAATTAATTACTTAGTTGTACTAATTTTAGAATACAAGCTGACATTGTGTGTCTTTTCATTGTCTCAAAATGTGTTTTCATTAATTAAGCAAGATAGCATAAGGCGTAGCTCCTCTCCAGTTTAAAATAAAGAAAAACATTAGAGCCTACACAAAAATGTGTAGATTGTGTGAGTTTGATATCTACCCTCTTGTATTCCCTCGCTTCTTGTATTTCAGGGAAGTTCAAATGTATTGGTATAGTCCATGAAAAATGTTCAGCTAGGTAGATCTGTGGAATTTGACTCTCAATTCAAGATAAAATTCCACACACAATTCTATTCCTATATTTAATGAGAATCCAGCCTTTTTTTTATTTTTTATTCATTATTACTGAAGTATAGATAATTAAATCTCCTTGGTTTAGCTTAAAAAAAAGCCAACCTAAAAAAACCCCACCAAAAATCTCACTGTATGTCAGAAATAAACCTAGCATTGGAGGACAGACTTTCAGGTGTGGTTCTCAACGTCAAAATTTTGGGCCATGGTAAAGCTCTTTAGTTACATATCCATAATCAAACAGCCAGTTGAATTCTTGGGAGAAAATTCTTATAACAAATGTAACAGCTGATGCTGCATTGTGTGTGACTAATTCACAGGTCTGTTCCAATTGCATATTAAAGCACAGGAACACACACTTCCGATTTCATCTGTTTCCAAGCACAAAATTACACACTGTTCCTCATTATTAATATTCTCTTAAAAATAGTACAAGGATGAAGACAAAGCCTGGACTATCTCTAATAATGATGTCCTGGAGCATTAGAGATTCTACAAACTTCAGATCTGGATGTGAAAATAGTGAGCAAATAAAAAATATCTGTATACCAAGAAGGCAGTGAAGTCTTCCTAAATACTCTCATGTACTTTCTTTGTTTTGGTGGATTTGGATCTATACCACTGTGGTTTAACTCTCATCCAACACAATACATTAGTTTCTAATTACTCTTCAAACCAGTATAGTTCTTCAGGCTGTTTTTAGAGGTGATGGTTTAAGATACTAACCCAGATTATGAGTCATAATAGTTGTTTGTTACTGAAAATACAGAAGCTGTGCTGCTCATAGAGAGGGAAGACTACCTTGTGCCTGTGAAACTTGAGAGACTGAGACTTAATTTCTTTATCTTCCACAGATTTCCTGGGCTATTATGGGCAAGTCTTTTACCCTCATAAAAGGACTTGGGTACTAGTGTTTATTTCTTGTGCTGCTTATTTTCTCTCTCAATTTTCTTTTCTTTTCTTTTCTTTTTGAGTGGTAAATACCTAAATAGTCCCTTATATGGGTAGTAGAAGTGTTGGAAAGTATCTCTGTTCCAATCTTTTTAATGGTCTGGTCAGTAGAAGGCCTTCTATCAAAGCAAGAGATGCATGTTTCACTGTATGACCAACATCTACTGGATAAGTGTTTCCTCCTTTGTATTAATAAATAGAATTGTGGGTAACTGAGAGTTGTGAATGACAATAAAAGCCTGAGAATAATGAATGCAAGTACGTGTAACGAGTTCTGTGCAACTTGTAGTGAAAAGAGGAAGAGGAACTGGTTTTAAGGAAAGTCTGTGCCTTTGGCATGAAGTGCTCTCCTCAGAGTCCTTGGGAAAATAGTTTTGGGAAATCTACCTTTTGATAGAGCCAAAAAGGAAGCACAGAGGGGCCATAACAAACATGATAATATCGTAAGCAAACAGAAAGACATTTTTGGAAGGTAATGCAGGAGGACTGAAGAGCAAGATGCTGGGGCAACCTCACAGAAGAATCCTTCCCTTGCTGCCATTATGATTGTATGTATGAGACAGAGAGGTGAAAAACTAAAACTGAGTCACCTGTAAGGAAGACAAAAGGGTGCAAATCTCTCTGGCAGGGACATCATAGTTGATATTTCTGAATTTATGCTTTTATCTCTGAATATGACAGATCTGTCAGGGCAGTTGGAAAGGCTGGGACTAGCAGGACAGATCTTTGTAGGGGAAATATGTGTTCCTCAGTTCCTTTTTCAGTGCTTTGTTTTTTCCCTCTCTCTACCAAGGTTGTTTACATTTCATTGCTGTGTCTGGCTTGTAGGCTCTTTAGTCTCTATAAAGGACCTGTTGCAGAAAAAGGTCTAATAATGTGAGATGCTCAGTTCTTGTTAGTGCAGCTGCCAGTGGTGCTAAGGGAATTCTGCATGGGTGGCTGTGGGTGTGAATTGAAAAAAATGGGGAGGTGTTGAAGAAATCAAAGGTGGTGTGAATGTGTATGGAAAAATTGGATTGTTGAACATTTCTTGTCCTGCAGCAAAAAACAATTATTAATGAAAGTTTTACTCTGCAAAAATCTGTTTTGAGCTTTGTGCACACGAGCGTTTCCATTTGGCGTGCAGATTTAAGTGATGTGGAGAATGCAGTCTCTTTTAGAAAGTATCCACTGATGATAATGGCACTAACCTGGAATTTGTTTCTATTTCCTGTGAGTTTGGCAGAACTGGCTAGCTAGAAAAGCACTGAGCATCTTTTGCTATTCTCACAATGAAGAGAGCTGATCTTTTGCACTGAGCTTTGGGTTCCTCCAACTCTGCCAAATAGATTATCTGTTGCTTTTTCAGGAAGAAGTTACAATAATTGTATTGATTGTCTTTCATTTGACTCTTGACTGAGAGGAATAAAAAGCTTCACGATTATTGATTTAGTTTGCACTCAAGTATGTTACTTTTGTTTTTACTTCCCATAGGACCTAATCCCAAGGCCATTTGTGCGGTTGTGTAAGGCCTTAATGCAGTAGAGGTAATGCAGCCTGGCTGTGCAGAAACCTGAATCAGCAGACATCCTGTGTGCCTGTCTCCTTGCTCAGGCATTTAGAAGTATATAATCTCAAAAAACACCTAAAATTGATTTCAAAGAAGTTGAAAGAAATAGATTTGTTTATTCTTTTTATGAACTAGTCTTTTCTCTTATGCACCCAAATGATTTCTAGGTAGATCTTTATTGTATCTACCCCTGTCAGTAATCAGTACCAGAGGGGCAGGAACTCAGGGCTAGTGATTTTTAAGTGCCAAGCCTACCCTGATCTTATTGCTCATAAAATGCTGTATCTGTCATAGTAGAAATGGTCAGTGGATTGTGCTTTGGAACATGCACTAGCAGGACTTGGGCAATGTTATCACAGTCAGTAGTTAAATTTTAGTGTTTAAATATTATTTTCTTCTCTTTACACCCTATTCTGCATCCTCAAACAAAGCAGAGCTTAGACAATACTGATCCCAATAATTCTGTAGGAAAGGCTGTTGAACTCCTTGTGAGCTACAAAGGTGATGCCCAGATCAGAGGCTGGAATTATTTTTCCAGTCTCTCAGTGCTTCAGTGTTTGTGCAAAATTGTCTCATGTAAATGTGTTGAATTTTATGCTTAATATTGATTTCTCCAATTCTTTTATTTGGAAAAATAATTAAATAAACATATAAATAGAAGCAAATGTTGGTTGGACAGAAATATTTAGGCACAAAACATAGTAAAAAAACCAAATAGTACAAGATAAGCTTAGAAATATGACATTAAATACAAGTAAAACCTATCTCATGGATTAGGGTCTGTTGAACTTAAAGGCTTTGTGATGAAAAGACCTCATGTAGAATCAACAACTTCTTTATCTGGCAGCTTATGCACTGTGCCTGTATATATGTGTAGCACTAGTATGTGCATTACTAAAATCACACAATCCTGTAATGACAAAAGTTTGTCTTAATACTTCTGTAACACCTTTCTTCCATCTCTTTCAAACATTTTCACAGGAGTTACATTGCTGCTATATCCTGCCACCTAATTTTCTTGATGTTGCAAGTAAGGTATCTTAAACACTAGGAAATACTTTGGGGCAAAAGTTGTGTGTCTTTAAAATTGTTTTATTATATTAATGCAGCTTCCACTCCAATCTGAAATGCTGCCTTATGCACATCAGAATTTTAGGAAGGCAATTAAATATATTTAAGTCCAAGTCAAGTATGGTCACATGAACAAAGTTCTTTCTCCTAGGATGGTTGGTACCTAATAACAGAGTCAGGTTCTCTAGTCTTAGTTTTTACTTAGTGAATGGCCTTGGCAAATCTTTTCTGTCTTGTCCTCATTTAAAGATAAGGAGGCAGAGAGATCCATTGCACAATGCTTTGTCATCTCTTGATGAAAAATGCCATTTCATTTCCAAGTTTTTGTTGTTTTTGTTATCATCCAAGTGCAGTTAGTATTGTGTTTTCTTTAGAACATTAAGCCCACTCCAGCCTGTGCTTTTTTCCTCCAAAAAAAATTGTGTTTATCTACCTTATGTCCAGGAACCTCCTGGTATTTCAGAAAGATTGCAAGATACCATTTTCTCTGTTTTATAGATATAACAGCAAGGAATCTGTAAGGAGCAAGATTCTTTTTGGATAATATACATCCTGCTCAGTGGTCCAGGTTCCTGTCTCCCAGCAGCTTTAATCATTAGACAACTTTGCTACCCTTTGTAAGAGAGAGAGGGAGAGGAAAAAGCCCATCTGCTGCTTGTGGTTGCTAGGGAGTCACTTGCTGCCCTCAGGTTAGACTGAGCCACTTTCTTTCACATTTGTATTGGTTTGGGCCACCGCTCTGTACCGAGCTGAAGTTAATTTAGCTCTTGGTTTTTAACTCCCCTGCCCAGTAGTATGGCAGCTGGAAAATTCAAAGTGGGCTGCATGAATTTAAACATAGAAACTGTTAATACACACATGCAGAAAGGGAGAGCAAATGTAGATTTTGGAAAGTGTTGCTCTTCTACTTGCTTGTTGTCTGAGGTATGCAGCATGGATGAGGAAGAAAACTGCTTTTACTGAAGAATACTCTCACCCGAGACACTGGCAGAATACTGAGCTTTATAGAAATCTGTTCATTATGGCTCTGTGGGGAATTTCCAAATGTATTAGCATTTTTAGGTCCTCTTATCAGCACTTCAAAGATAAAGTGGCGTGAGATGAACACGTCTCCCTTTGCATGCCGGGTTTTACATACACTGTGCACCCAAAATAGGCAGGAAAATCTAAAAGGGATTTATAAGCAGATGTTAAAAAATGCAGTGAATGATTTTTCGGATGGTTTTTAATTACGGTTTGTCAGATGGTTTCTCATAGGAGCATAATCACAAGGCACATATTCACTGATGATTTATTTAAAGAAAAATGAAGAGAAGGAAAGGCAGGCTGAGTAGTGTTTTTGTGAGGTACTGCTGTTGGGGGCTCTGTGTGTCTCCATAATGTTTATCTCCCTGCTCACTGTCGTCATGGAAGTTCAGAGCCAACTGGAAGATCCTGCTCTGCACGGGACTGGATTACTGACCCTACCACATGGAAAATTGAATGTATTAAGAAGCAGCCGCATTTTCAACCCTAAGGACTTCACAAGGAATTTGAAACAAAAGGCCAGAGACCTCTGAGGAGATTTTCATCCCAGGGGGGAGTCTCATTTTTAAAAAACAAATTAGCATCACCATAGAGAAGCAGCTTCCAATGACCAAAAATTAGAATATAAAATGAAAGATTTTTTCTTTCTCCTGGGTGCTGCTTTCTATCTTCTTTTGCCAGCTGAAGGAGCTCTCTTGTCTTAAATGTAGCTGAGGTGAGCTAAGCTCTGACCTCAATGCAGTCAGTTGCACTCACATGGGAAGTGGGAAAACTAGTGACATCAGAATGTCTTGCCAATCCATGGGTGAAAGATAAAAGAGACTCATTCTTTTATAGCGTGTTAACAACAGCACTCTCTTTATTTATATGTATATAAACTCACTGCAGTCCATGAAAGAAGAAATCTGCAGGAATTAATCTAGCAGGGACAGATAGGTGGGTATTTTCCCTCCTTTTCCTCCTGGTGGCAAATATCACAGATGTCTAATAAAAGACAGAATTCCGAAAAGATCTGTGAAAGAGAGCTCATGAGCTGTAAAAGCTTGGCTGGCATATACTAGCAAGTGGAAAATGCGGATATCCTTCAGAATAGGGATAGCCAGGAGCTTTGGGAAAAGGGCTTTAAGGTTTGCATTTGGAAGTGCAAAGGATGGAATTGCCAGATGTAAGGCACAGGCAATGACCACGCGTCTCCTTAACTGCAGTTTGCTGCTCTGCTGCACAGATTTGTGTTGCAACAACTGGCTGTTGAGGTGCATGGAGAGGTTAATGGCAGATATGTGTCTGTGCTTGTGAAATGGAGGGCACAGGACAAGCCTGAGAGGCTTGTTTTGCCATTTTGCCCCCTGAGGCAGTAGCAGGATAGCTTCTGCCAAGGAATTCTGTGGGGACTGTGTGCTGAATTAATGCAAAATGTGTTTCACCTACCTTTTCCTATGACAGATGCTGTCCCCTGAGTTGACGGTGTATGTTTTGAGCTCCTCTAAGGAGCTGTTTTAGCCTTGTTGTAAATGGTAGCAGATTTATAAGCTAACAAGCTTATACTGATGAGTATTTTCACCTTAGGCCTGGCTATCCAAATGTAATAATACTCTGCAGATTTTTCCCTGGAGGGTGCCTGTGTTGCCTGTCACTTTAGAGGATGTGCATTAAGCCTGAAAAAACACAAAGAATAAGCAGATTTTAATGATAGCTGTTGTCATATGAGATTTTGCAAGTGAAGCATGAATTTTTGGTGCAACCAAACCAAGACCAGACCCAGCAGTAGTCACTGTTTTTTGATTCTTTGCTGAAGAAAAATACTAAAAATATCTACAGCTATAGGTATTTATATGCAAAACACTTTATAATTATTAAACAACTAGTTCTCCCAAAGTATACACTCAAAGCCAAAATTGTCAGAAGGCCTCTCCTCAGCTCTCAGATTACTTCTTTGTTTCTGTCATCCCAGAATTATTCATGCAGTGCTCAGTGTTGATTTGGTTTTGATGGGATAGTACTGTAGTATAGTAAGGAAGTAGGTAACTACACAATTTACTTTAAAATATTAAATGCTACAGCATCCTTCACTATACTTGTGTATAAGTCTGTATGTGGGCATGTGTCTCTGTACAATTAACAATACTGACACAGCAGTTTCACCACCAAAAGCTCTGGTTTTGGACACTGTAGGACATAATAGAAATCTTTTATTGTAAAGGTGGCAGCAAAATATCCTTTTTTGGCTCTGTTCACTGAACACTTAAAGGTCACACTTGTCAGGAGCAGCAACTTTATTTTTGCAACACAAGTGAAGTGTTTTGTCCTGGTTTCATGCATTTTACTCTGAGGAGTGAGTTGTGGTGTTTGTAGTGTGACTTTGCAGTGTTCAAATTCAGTGAGTGTTGGGTGATACACTGTGCCCAGTGGGGGCTCAGGCAGAGAGGCACCAAACACTCTGGCGTGATTTTGATAAAGAAAGATGCTGAATCATTGTCTACTCTGAAGAAATCTCCTCCAGCAACACAGTTAAGATAAAAGGACAGTAGCTTCTCAACTGTCACACATAGTATTTATTAGTGTAAGCATGTACTAATGGTAGAAGTGGGATAGCCAAAACATTGCACAGGGTAAGAGAGTAAAGGTAGATCATGGTAGGACAGAAAATGGAACAGAGATCTTTTCTCCAGGGCCAAATGTATATGGGAACATGGCCCCCCCAAAAAAAGAACCCTAAAAACAAAACACCAAACCCACTCTATGATTAACATGGCAAAAAAGTAGAGATGCTGGCATGCCTGTGTGTGAATGAGGAGAAGACAGTGGTGACAAATGGACACACGACAGCCCCCCAGACATTTGCAGCTGATTAGAAGCACGACAGACGAGCAGCTGTCATGCCAATGAAATATTACAGAATGGAAATGAACTTACAGCTGGTTGGGGTGACACCCCTGGTACTTCACTTTTATCACTACAGCTCCAGGCTCTACTCTTTACCCAACCAATGAGTCTCTCTATCTCCCTTCATGCATCCAATTTAATTAGGTTCACTTCAGATCAAAATGGGGCTCAATTCTGCAAATCTATGTTCTGTAAGGTGGTGGAGGTGTGGAGTAGACTTGGACTGTTCTCCTCAAGCACAGCTGAGATTAGATAGGTTATCACTGGTACAAGAGTGATGCTAATCACCTAATAGCTGTGAAGGTTTGAAGACCACTAGCTTTCAGAAATTCTGGGATCACTCTGCTTTCTGCTCTTCGTTTATCTCACCCTTCTTTTCCAGGCTCTTTTTCCTCTACCACTGTACAGAAAGCTTGTTAATATTTTGTTCAGCTACCAGCTGAATGAGGTTGCAAATAAGGGAAATACTTCTGAAGTAGCTGTATCCTTAAAAATATATGCCTATATACTTAAAATGCTGAGCTTTGGTATAACATGTGTACAATATATTTGCAGATCATTTAGTTCAAGCCATGGTGTGAAAGGTAATTCTACTTGACTGCTGGGAAATAGGAAGTGTAGCCTCTCATTTTCTGCTTTCAGTGCTGAGCTATTCATGGAATCTGCAACTTTTTTTTTTATCTTTTCAGTCTCTATTATTTTCCATTATTCTCTAGATTTAGCAGCTTTTAAATCCAAAGGAATACTCTGGATTTAAAATATTGCCTCCAGGAACAGAAAGTCTGTTTTGCTGTAGGATGGATGTTTTGCTCTTGAGTCTATTAATTACGGCCTTTTCTTTCAACAGGAATAATTGTGTTATTAATAGTCTTTTCATGAACAGAAGAAAGGCCTCTTTGGAAGGAGAATGCTTTTGCTTCACAAAAGGTTTCTGATAGCCTTAAGGTGGATTTATCTGGTGGAGCCTTGGCTAACCTTCATATTAAACAGACAGAAACAGTTCAGGGAATTTGGGGATGTGAAGCAAATTAGAAAATAAATTAAAAGCATTATAGCTCAATAGTATAAATTAATGCAGCTGCTGTAAGCTTCATCCTGAGAGAGTTGTCAATATCTGCAAAGCTCCTGCTATGGGGAAGAAAATTAATGTGTATTTTAACATTTGTGTTTTGCCCCACAAGAAGCAATTTGAAAGAGTCCCCTGTAGCTTTGATGGCTCTCCTTATCTTAACTCCTTCCACACCAGTGCCCTGGGTATCCCAGGAGACTGCAGAAGGAAAGGACTAATAGCCCATCCCAGGCAAAGCATGTTGTGAGTAAAAGCTGTGCAAAACAGCTGCTGATGGCAACACTGATGCCCAGGCTTCCCTCTGCAGATGCTTCTCTGGGCTCCTGGCTGTGCAGGTTGTGGCAGGCTTGGTCCAGCAATTTCTCTGTCTTGCAAATGAATATTTGTTGAGTCTGATGATTCTGCAGAGTAAAAATCTCTTCTGTTCTGCTAAGGTTTTATTTGTTTAGCTGGGAGAAGAGCACTAACCTCCCTCCCCTTCCTGTATCCCAGCCCTCTGTGGTGTCATTCCCTCTGCAGCAACTCCTTGTGTCTGCTCTTCCAAATGGAGATTTTACTGTTGTGTCTTTCCTCCCCGACTCCTGAGGACACCTGGGTGGAGGCTTTACCAAGAGATCAGAGAGGGCAGTGGCATGCCTTTTTTTACTTAGGGAACAGAATGAGGCGTGCTGGTCATCCTAAGCCTACATGAGACAAACCTCCAACAGCAGAAAAGAGTAAGATAGCAGCAATTCTGTCTTCAGCATGGATGGAGTAATTCAGAGTTGTTACATGAGAATTGATGAAAATAGAAAAAAACGTGCTCAGTTGCTGATTATAAAGAAGACTTGTATGGTGTATATTTTCTCTGGTACTCTTAATATGAACAGGAACTGAAAACTGCTCCTCTGGTTGTGTTTATATTGTAGCTGTATTGGACACTCTTGGTCCATGGTGCTCCAAGAACTGTGCAATCATACAGTATTAAATGAGAAATTATGTTTCGGGGAGCTTGTGATCTTGATCAAAATAAGACATTTCAAAACTCTTGAAGGGATCGAAAGTTGTGATGGCAACCATGATGTGCCCCATTGTTGGCTAGGCAAAAATCAGTCCCTAGGGTATGCAGAAGGAGATAGTGTCTGGTGACAGTTAACTGCTAACCTCTAAGAGGAATAGATTTGACAGAGGAACCTTTTGAACTGGTCCTAAGACAGCATTTCTAGGGCTGGATGTGTCAGAGTTGTAGGTGACAGGACAAAAGGCTGTTCGAGCATACTGGAGTGGGACAAGTAGTGGAAACATAGGCTGTGCAAAGGCTCACTGCAGAGGCCAAGGAAAGTGTCCTTGAATGAAAGCCAGTGGAGGGAGTTCAATTATAAGAATGATGTGTCACAGCTTTATGATGGTCCCTGTGGAGGTGAGCTCAGTGTTATGAAAATGGTGAGTGTGCATGCTGGGTGCATGCTCCTCTCTGTGGTGAGGAGGAGGAGGAGGCAATCTGTGGCAGAATATGTCAGCAGCAGATCTGGAGAAAATTGATAGATTTATCTAATTTGCTAAGATACCTTAGAAGAGACCACATTCCATGGTTGTAGATAACATAGAAGATGTTTTTTATGAATTTTAGCTTGCAGACTTTTCTTAGGGGTTTTTGTGTCCCTTAATTTTTAATAAAAAGAATGACCTGCTGTCCTTAATACATGCTGCTACTATTTAAATTCTAATCCTAGCACTGTGAAATAGATTATAGCTTGCTTCTGGCAGAACATGACTTGCTTCTGGAGCAAGCAAGGAAACTCATAATCTTGAAAATCCAACTTTGCTTAATTTCTTCTTACTTGTTCTCAGTATGTTTCTCCTATAATTTTCTCTTTATTCAAACCACAAGAAAGTGTGAATATTGGCTTTGTCTTTCTGCCTTCTTTAAGGTACTCAGTGAACTTTAGATGCCTTGTAATTTTTAGTGTAAGGAGAAGGGTATGTGCAAGGAGGACAAAGAATTGCTCATATGTGGAGAAAGATGAAATAGAGCACTTGGAACAATGTTGGATTGAAAAATTCATGTTAAATGAAAGCTCACCTAGGCATAACTCTGTATCTGGTATATAGCCTAAACTTCTCACAGCCTCTGCCACAAAACTAGAGAAATGCGGTCTGGGCAATTTGTGTGAGCTCCAAACAGTATGAATGGAGTAAGGAAGCCTCACATGTGACAGCAGGTGCTAATATCTTTATTCTGCTGCACCTGAGACCCTGACATTCCCCCTCTAATGCTTCTGAAAATGCAGGTCAATTAATAGGAGCAGAGTTCTCATTTTTGATCCTATATTTAATTCCCTGAAGCTATTATTGCCTTGAGGGAGTGGGGGAAAAGTGGAGAAGATAATTATACTTGACCTTGTGCTATGGACTTGTGCAAACTCTTGGATTAGCAGTGAACACTGTCAAAGCTTGGTTAGGAAGCAGTGGGGGACATGACACTTTGTAAAGCATGTTGCTGAATATGCAAGTGACCAAAATTGAAATGGAGAGGACAAGAGAGAAGCAGAAAACAAATACTGAGGCCAACTCTGTAAGTGCAGTGCTGTCAGGAGTTAATGCCTTTTTCTTTCTTGTTGTCAGAACACCAGTGATAATCAGACAAAATGGTACTTACCGTAGAGAAACAATTAAGCTGGGCCTTCACAACCCAAATGATTAAAAAAATAGGAATTACACTACAGGAATGTGTTAGAACAGAACCTGTGATGGCTAAGCAGCAGCCATACAACAAATAGATGGAGCAGAGAACTGATTCTTATCAACTTTGCTTTGCTTTACCATTTCCCACTGCACTTTCTATCACATTATCCTACTATTAGCATTGCCAGCTTCCATTTTGGTAAGGATTGCAATGTCTTAAATAAACCTTATTTTGAGAACCATCTGGCCTCAGATGTCAAAGAACAGCTGTAGACAGAGCTGGCTTCTAATGCAGCTAAAGTTCACATCTCTCTGTGAAACAAAACAGAGCAGTGCCCACATTGATGCTGATGTAGCAACACTGAGCCTTGGGGAGTTCTGTTTCTCCTTTTGGTTTTCCTTACCTTCAGCCTCTTCCCCCACTTGGGATTCTCAGCCAAATCCTGTTCACCTTGCTTGTGTGAAAATAGTTTTTGTTATCAGTAGAATTATTCACTTGCATTTTTAGAGCATACAGTCCGTGTCCTAAATGTAGACATTGTTTATCAAATACGAATGAAAGGAAAAGAAGGTGATATGAGACCCCACATAGATCTAGAAATTTTGCTATGGTTTAAACTTAGCTAAATACTTTTTTTGGTTCGTGTGTGTCTTTGTGGCACTGGAAATCCAAAATCTAAAGCAGTTCAGCAAAATTAAACACACCAGAAAACACTTCAAAGAGTGAAACTATAGGGCTGGATTCTGCTCTCATTTCTTGTGGTGTAAATCTGGTGCAATGTGGACATCCTACAGATTTATGTAGCTGTCATAAACTGTACTCAACCTAGGAAATGAAAGTGATTGTTGTTTTCAAGACTGGACTGTGTGCAGGAGGGAGAATTTGAGAACTTGACGTGATTTATGAAAATGTAGTAATTTTCTGAATTTCTAGGACTTAGCAGTAGCATTACAGCTCAGCTGGAGCTTAACTTGAATTTAGAAAATTTCAAAGGCAGCATTAACAGCCAGATTGCTTCCAAGAATGGGCATGTGGTTGTTGCATTCCCTGTGCATGGGTCCGCAGAAAGGAGAGCAGTGCCACAACCCTTTCTTTTCTTTCCTGCCCCTGGGGCTTGGCACAGTGAGCAATGCTGATCTGTCCCAACCCTCTGTACAGGGGAGCAGAGCAGTACATAAAAAGATATGTTGTCTTCATAGCCTCTTCTGGCTTTTGAGAATCAAATAGAGCCTGGGAATGACCTGGCTTGCTGATCATCCCTTTCTACTTCATTTCAGTAAGTAAAAGTACCTGTGACTGCTGTGTACTGTGGAGCAAGCAGAATTGTATTTGTGTTATTGCTTTAATAATGGGCTGTGCTGTCAAAACAGAGCAAATGGGGAATGAGCAATGAGAGAGGAAAGTAATCCCCTGTTTATACCAAATCATTTTCCATAGCCCTCTCTGAAAGGAACAAAGAGAAAATAAAGTCAAGGGAAGAGGGTGCTGCAAAAACATGTTTTGATTACTTTATGAAGAAGTATCTGTTAACATTTGTCTTTAAAATTTGCTAAGCTTCATTGATTAACACTGCACTTAATGTGGGCATTTTCCTCCAGTGCAGCTAGATTATCCTACACCTGACCTCTTTCCTTTGTTTGTTCTTTTATTTTTTGAGTGAATTTTTGATAATGAATTGCAAAACAAAATGTGATTCCCTGTTGTAAGTGCTCTCTTTACTTTTCTGTATTCTTTGACCATTGAAGTAATTGCTTGTAGGAGACAATATGTTCATGTTATTAGAACCACTCCCTGTAAGTATAGTGTATATCCAAACTCATATCCTTGTCCCAATCAGATTTAATTTTAAGATAAAGTGCTCTTGCATATAGTCTCATATTTAACAAAGTGCCTTGACCTATAAATATTCCTGTGAACATTAAATGAAATAGGTGTTGGGCTGGATGAGTTTTAATATTTTGTACTTCCTCCATGGAGTTCCTGAAAGTTAATCCAAACCCTGTTTCCCTTAGGCTGCCAAGTAATGAGGAGCAGAAAAAATGGGGAGAAAAAGGAAGAAAAAAATCTCCAGCAAAGTGCAGGGTAAAAGGCCATTACAGGATGAATGAAATACTAAAAGGAGAGGTTAAAAACATTGGCCAGCCACACTGTAGGTTTATACCAGGATTACCGACTGAAAGCACAATGAGAGGAGCATATGTGATGTATGTAAATGTGATGTAAATGTAAATTATATGATTATCATCCTACATCTAAGGATGTAACAGTGCTGTAGATTAAAGTTTATATACAAGATACATTTTTGATCAAGTACTGCATAGGTGAATTACCTGAATTGCAGGGGGCTTGGGTGATGTGCTGTAGCTACTGGGCCAGTTACAGAGCTGAGATTAACTTTGAGTAACCTCAGAGTGAAGGACTGTGGTGTCCGGCGGATCCGAGAGCAGAGCTGGGATTGGAGCTTCCCTACATGAAATGTCTGTCAGGATAAAACTGAAGATCACACACTATGTTCTGGTCAACTCAGGTTGAAAATAATCTTCAACTGTTGAGGATTTTTTCACTTTTCTGTTTCAGTTATTCTGGCATCTATCCGAGGACTTTCTCTTGCTGTGAGATCTCTCTGTGTGTCTGTGTCCCTGTGGTTAGACAGCAGTCATATTCAAGATATATTCATGAGCTAACTTGATGCTGAGAAGCCAGGTTCCACACTTGTTCACCTATTTCAAAAAGAAACAGGTTGTGATTCTGAATTACCTTATGGAGGCCTTTATCTTCTGGAGACTTTGTCATCCATGGATTCATTTAAAATTTACTTTTTTCCCTAGGCCAAAATTTGCTTTGTGAATGTCTATCCAGGAGTCCAGTGTCAAGACAAGGGAAGGGTAGGTACTGCCCTAGCTATTTCATGTTCTTTGGCTGGTGTCTAACCAATGACTTTCTGAATTTAGGCTTTCTGGGAACTGAGTCTCATTTTTCTTTGCACCTTAGTTCTTCAGAGGACTCAAACTCACTCTTGTTGTTGTTTAACCAGTAAATCAACTGAGCCATGGTGATTTCCTGTGACTGCTTGTTCATGAGGCTCATCCCTTAACTGTGCCCTGATTGCTCAGAGATCTCCAGTAAGCTGTCAGTGATTCAGCAGGCTGTACTAGCTTGCTATCTGCTCTCCTTGTTTTTCAATGGTGTATTAGTAATCCTAAATCAGAAAAATGATTGAAATTTTAGTTCAGTTGCTAGTCTATGAGAAAGCTTATTTTTTATTAATCTTAAAATTCTGTTTACTGTCTTTTTCCCCCCTCTTTTAAATCAGGATGTGTATTACTTGATAATTTGATCAACTCTGCTGCAACAAAGGCCAGCCAGCGCCTCATTGCCTGTTGTGCCCTCTGGTTTGAATAGTAACAGCACATTTTCATGCTGAGTTTAGATGAATTGGCTCCTGCCTGTGTGTGCTGGGTAATGTCCTTTCATATTCTTGGCATTGGTAATGAATAGGATTTTGAACACCGCTTGTAGATGTTAAGGCTTATTGCAGGAAAAATGCTCACAAAACCCCTAAGCTTCTAATAAGTGCCTAAAAGCCAAAGAGGGTATCAGAATTATGGTACTAATTCAGTTGCTATTGGTTGCTTACTTGATCTCTAATTGCCTGTACAACCACTTAAACTCATTTGCTCATACTTTACAGTTCTCAGATTTCTTTTCCTGTCCTTTTGCCCATACATAAGAGAACCTGTCAATCTGTTTGCTAATAGGTCTGCATTCATTTGTAAATCCCAAAGATCTTCTTGAACATTAGTAGTATTCTGGCATCTTAATTAAAAAGAAGTTTGACCTGGTTTTTTTGGCCTGAAATAAAAAAAAAAATCAAAACTCTGTTACCGATACCATGGTTTGCAATAGGGTAAAAAAACCCATCAAGAACCTTAACCTGATAAACCCCCAAACCCCAAGACCCTACTAAAATGTTGTTTGCCTGAAGATGGTCAGAGTATTAGCCGCCTTGTGATTTATTGTTTGCAAAACCAGAAACTGTCGAAACTGTCCACTTCTTATTTAACAGAGTGTATTTCTGAATAGTAACACAAATTACAAGCAACTGACAAGTAACAAATCACCATTTTTGAGCAATTACTGGGATTTGCAGATCCTATTTGATTTTACAGCAGAGTAATGCTATTGAAAAGCTGGATTTAACACAGACAGTGAAGAGGGATTCTGTATGTTGAGGTTTTTTTTTTATTATGGGTTTGGGTTTTTTTTTTTCCAAGAGAGATGTTTATTTCAGCTGTGGATTTAATCCTTCCTTCAGAGAGAACTGAAGCATAGAGTGCCAGAGCAGCACTGTGGGTTCCTACTGTACTTTTGTTCTTTGCTACTGCAGTGCTAAACAAGTTTCTGTTAATGTGGTGGTGCAGGTGAAAATGCTGGAACTCCATTAACAGTCCTGCTGACGAAGTGTGAGGCAGAATAAAATCCAGTTCCTCCTTTGTTCACTGAGTTAGATTTGCAGGACGAGCAGAGGCAGAAAGCAGCATGCCCTGCTCCTGTTATTCCACTGAACAGATTTCACTGAGACTCTACAGGGGCAGTAGTAAAAGAAAAATAGCAATAAAAATGTGAAATCTTTATGCAGTCACAATTTTGAGTAAAACCAAACACCTGAGACCTTCCAAGTGAGACTTCACAGGCAAATTACAATGGGTCATCTGTGCTGTAGCCAAAATACACTGAGAAAAATATCTGGAGAATGACACATTAACAAGGAAAAGGTAAGGAAATGAACACATCGTTTTACCTTGCTGTCTGTGTAATTCAGCACAGTGTCAGAGAAGGGGCTCAGGCTCTGACAGGCATCTGTGGTTCTACTGGTGCCTGATTTTCTACCTCCTTAACTCTAGCATGTATAAAATGGATGGTCTTGTGGCCAAAAGCCTCTCTAGGTTTTAGGAGTAAATCTGAATGAATAATAATGATTTTTCCAATTTTGTAGTTAGAATGAATTAAAAAAATTGAAACTAAATAAAATGTTTTAAACCAGTTTAATGCCATTGATTTTTTTTCTTGCCAATTGTTCCCCAAGTGTCACGTGAGAGTAAATTCAGTGCTATGTATGTACTGTTGCAATTGATAGTTTTAATAGATAGGCAGTGACAAAAAAAGTCATGTCCAATTAGAAAGGTAGCCAGCTCACTGATTAATTACAGTAGATGCTAAAGGAAAACTTGGTTTTGTTCTGCCTTTCATAATCGCCCTGGTAGAGCTATTTTCTAAACAATATTTTACATAAACCAATTTAACTCATGTTAAAGAATGCCGCAACATGTTTCTTAAGAGTCTTGAACAAATAAAACCTCTTGCAACAATTGTAGTGCATCTAACAATTCACTATTCTTAAGTATCACAATACAGAGGAAAATGAAAAATAGAAAATCACAGTCAGGTGAAGATGATAACAACAGAAATCCTTTAAAAACTGGTGCTTCTGGTCTCTTGGTAGTGCAATCAATATATTCTCTAAAAGATTTAAGGCAGTAAGAGTTTCTTTAAATAGTAGAGTAGCTTTGAAATTCCCTTTTATACCTGGGTAGAGCAACATTAAATCAAGAGGCAGCATCATCAAACTTTCTTTGACTGATGAAAGAAAAGGGGTGTTGGTTTTTTTTTTTTTTTCTCTAAGAGATCTTGCTAGCTGCAAGTCATTTGTGACAAAAATCAGATTTTGCATCCCTATTACCTTCCTAGGGAGATCTTTGCAGTTCTAACCAGTGCTTTACCTTTCTCCCTACAAATCACCAAAATCTTTACTGTTTTTCACTCAGTCATGTATACTGGAGACTTTGCTTATTTCCCCGGGTACACTTCAGATGATGCATAAAACTTAGGTCATGAACACTGGTAGTAATTAAAGATCTGTGGTATGTATGTTCTAGGTTGTTAACTTGGCTATCTGGGCAAAATTCCAGCTTGGGTAATTACGTGCTGTCTCACTGACTTCTGTCATCAGCTGCCACTGGGTAAGGTGTTGCATTCAAGTCCTGTCCTACACGAGTGTGTAATGCTATTGTGTGTTGGTTTGTAGGATTCTCAACATGAGCCAGCCATGAGCACTCACAGCCCAGGAAGGCAGAGGTGTCCTGGGGTGCACCCAAAGCAGTAGGAGCAGCAGGGAGAGGGAGGGGATGCTGCCCCTCTGCTCTGCTCTCCTGAGACCCCACCTGCAGTGCTGCATCAGCTCTGGGGACTCCAGCACAGGAAGGACAGGGACCTGCTGGAGTGAGTCCAGAGGAGGCCACAAGAAGGCTGGAGCATCTCTGCTATGAAGACAGGCTGAGAGGTGGGGTTGTTCAGCCTGGAGAAGAGAAGGCTCCAGGAAGACCTTTCAGTGCTTAAAAGGGGCTACAAGAGAGGTGTAGAAGGACCTTTGACCTGGGCATGTAGTGACAAGACAAAGGGAAATGGCTTTTAACTGAAAGAGGGCAGGTTTAGGTTAGATATTAGGAAGAAATTCTTTACAGTGAGGGTGAAGCAGGTTGCTCAGAGAAATTGTTGATGCCCCATCCCTGACAGTGTCCTTGGACAGGCTGGATGGGGCTTTGAGCAACCTTCTGTACTGGAAGATGCCCCTGCCCATGACAAGGGGGTCGGAACTAGATGATCTTGAACGTCCCTTCCAGCCCAAAGTATTCTATGATTCTGTGATTCTATTGGTTGCTCAGTCTCCTGGGCATGTGTTCTATGAACAAATTTACCCTTTGAAAAATCACTAATGACTTTATATGTCTGCCTTGTTGCTTCATAAAAACATCCAGTTCTGACAGAGCACATCCTCAATACTTACTGAAAGTCCTTTCAGTATTCCTTGTGAAATTAACTGTGTGAAATTACCAGTTATTTTGGAAAAAATAAGCTTTCATCAGAAATTCAACAATTTCTGAGCAGGTTTTGTTCACTCCTTTTTTTCCCCCAGGTATTCCCTCCTCTCCCCCCAATAACATTGTATTTGCCTGAGAATATGTGTATCTTACTGTCAGAGAAGAGTCAAGGAGAGCTGTAGTTCATGCTGTCTTTATCAAAAAGAAGGCAATTAGAAGAGAACTCGTTGCTATTATCTTAATATATTTGTATATTTATAAATATTGACATTAGGTTCCACTGTGTTGTCTGAATGTTAGTTGAAAGCTTTTGAATGTCTAAATCATTAATACTGTAACAGTTTCTAGTTCGAGGAAAATAATGCCACTTTTTATTCCATCAAATGCTTTGTGAGAATTGTATTTTGTCTTGTTCATGCTCTGCTGGCAATTACTGCTAAGCAGCAAATTCCTGAAGATTTTGGAGGCGTAGTTCTAACAGCACCTTCTGCTGCTTAGAACAGAGGGCTAAATATAGCTCTGGTCATTTTTATTTTTAAAATTGAGTTTTGTCATAAGAATACACTTCAGTAAAGTATCCCAAGGGACAACTGTGATGACGTTAATATTGCAGAGATTTTGTCTTTGATAACATCACCTGCAACAAACTGTGCTGTCACCAAAAACATTCTGCCATTATGGAAACAACCTGCTCGGGCATAATTTCTGTGGTTTTTTTTGAATAACAGGAATGGAACTCCAGAATGAAAAATTAAAAAAAAAAAAATCAGAGACTAGATATTAGTATGATTTTATATATATACATATATATGTGTGTATCTCATGCTTCAGAGAATAGGATACCCACAGATCTCCTCACCATCTGTAAGTCTGATGCTGGGACTGTTGACTGCTTACACAGACTTTCCTTTCTGGTGTTGGAGAGACTCACAGCAGTTAGTGTCATGGATTCTGAGATGTCAAAAAAAGCAGATTTTTTCCCTTTTTCTGCTGCATTTTTTCCTGTTAAAGAGGAAATAAAAAATGGAGAGGATGCAATATGTCATCAGATGTGATCAGAAAGCCTCTTTCCTGTTGAGGTGGGACTAGCAGCAGTTCAGGAAAATTCTTGGTCCTTTGATGCTATAAAGAACATAAAAATATCACTAGATATTAGTAAAAACATTTTCACCATGTAAGCCATTGGTGATTAAGCATTACAGCAGATGTCCAGACATTGTGTCCAGTTTGTGGGATCCTCACTGTTTGGATTGGTACAACCCACAACAGCCTGCTCTGACTTGGAAGTTGACCGTGCTTTCATCAGGATATTGAATCTTATGACCTCCAGAAATCCTTTCCCTTATATTTTATGATTCTAAATATGCATCTGGATATTTGGAAGTGAGTTTATCACTTGGTTTTCCACTAGCGTCACTAAATTCTTATCTAAAAGATCTATCCATGTGCCATTACAGCTGGTGGAGATGTTAATTTTGACTTCAGTTGGAATTAGTACATGTTCCAAGTCTCGATAGTCCTGTTCTAGTGCCCATTAAATCAGACCTTATGACTCTTACTCATTTCTCTGATTTCTCTAATCCATTTATATATGTGACATCTATAATAGTGTGTGGGAGGCAATTCCACAGTATTACTGTATGAAAGAAGCACTATTTTGTAGCCTAAAAGTTTAGCTACTGTTTTATTTGCATTCTTTCCCATTGCCTCCCCTCTGAGGGTTGATACGGGTTTGTCAGGCCATTTATATGAAGCAGAAACAGTAAGAAAAACATCTTGAGTAAAAGAGCTTAGTACATAACACTGTCAACTATGACAGAAGATGAAAGTGTTGAAATTTAAATAAGCATCCTGGGCAGTGTATTTCTACCTCATCCTCAACACTAATATGCCCTGGCTGTGATGGTAAGACATTCTGCATGCAGAAGTTACAGCCTCTTCTCAGAGCAGGACAGGTGTGCAATGGATTATTTCTCCAAACTCACTGACTAGCAGTGAGGGCTCGGCTGCTTGAAGGGCATCCTTCCACCCAGCTGATGAGCAGCCTGGCACTCTTGTTGCTTCTGAGAGGAGCCAGATTTGAGCTTGTAACCCGGAGGTGAAAAGCTCTGTATCCCATTAGCTTTTCTCTGGGGGATGTTCAGTCTTTCCATTTTCAAGTGTTTAAGGTTTGCTGGATTTTCTTTGATGGCTGCATTTGGCAGCAGTGAACCGTTGATAAGAAATGAGATCAGAGGTCCCCTGAGGTTTCCTCCCTCACCCTCTGCACTTGTAGCTCAACAGTTTGGATAGTGAAGAAATCAGTTATTTACCAACAACGTACAGTAGTTGAGCAGAAAAATGTCCCCACGTCTCTCTAAAAGAGTGTTTAGCTCCAAATCATGCAAGACACTGCTTGAAATGGCTGGAAATATGTAGCTACTTCCCAGACTGGTCTTTAAAGCACCTACCCAATGGCAGGACCTCCCTGGGAGATGGGAGAATGTGGCATCTCTGTGTCTGTGCAAGGGACAATTGAAACAAATAAAAATGTTGGCTGTAACAAGCAAATATAGACTTTCCCATGTGCCTAATTGTTTATTCCTGGAGAACCTATAGTATAGGAAATTACTTTAATTTCAGGCATTTCTGTCTTGAATGACATGTGAAAATGAGTAGTCCTACTTGAAAGAACACAAGATAAAAAATGAACAGTGATATTAATACTTTTTAAACAAACCAGCTGGATTGAATTTTTCTCAGGTGCTTCTCAGTACAGCCATATTCAGCAGCCTGTTACAAAGAAACCACGGAAGATGCCTCATTCTATGTATGGAGAATTGATTTGAGCAGATAGGCTGGAATGTGGGAGGCTGCCACTACAGCTGATACGCCACCAGTGAAGCTGGGTGACATTCCTTGTGGAGCCTGACAGGAGGCTTCAGTGCAGTGTAGCTCTGCCAGCTGTCTCTC
The DNA here is from genome assembly GCA_034509425.1 of Eopsaltria australis. Lineage (NCBI taxonomy): Eukaryota > Metazoa > Chordata > Aves > Passeriformes > Petroicidae > Eopsaltria > Eopsaltria australis. Next base: position 4,991,955 of record JAVTVJ010000094.1, on the reverse strand, counting down.
TTCATGGAGTCCAGCACAGTCCATTTACATTCAATTCTGTTTTTATTCTTTGATGATTGTTTAATAACCATTTCCAAATCTCTGCACAGTTGGGAAGTGACATTGTCAAGAACAGGTGCAGTCAGCTGAAATTATGCAGTAATGCTTGTTGTAACAGCCCCGGGAAGATGTAAAGCAGAAAAGTTTTATTTCCATCAGGGCAGAGTTAGCTAAATGGAATTGAGTTATCCCAGGATAAAATAATTACCCTCTTGCTTTGTCTTAATTTCCACCGTGAGAAGAATGGGATGGGATTTTTGGTTAGGGATAAAACGTCAGACATTCTCATCCCGGCTTTGAGATCAGCTTGCTGGATGACATTTGAAAAATCACATGAACAAAATTTTGAGCTTATTTCTTCTACAACCAGGTGCTTATATAAGCCACTTAGTTTCTTGATGTAAACCCACAACTCTGCTTTTCGTTCTGGACACCCTGCATTCCCAGCACTTCTATTTCTGTAATTAACTGGGTATTCATACAGACATTCGTGACTGAACGTTTCAGCTTTATGTTTGCTGTAGGAACTCTCTGGGTTTCCAGGAAAATTAGTGGAACCTAGAAGCATGCAGCATCTTCTGAAATAATTATTTTACTTCTTAGTTTTTTTCTGGTTGAATTTGAGGTAATAATTCATATGTCATCAGTTAGAGTTGGGTCCTGCAAGACCCTGAACATCATTGGCTCTTATGGATATTAATAGCTGATCATGCAGAGCACCTGGTGCAAGAAGGAAACTTAATATTAGCAATTGCTCTGAGATCTTTGCTTTGAGATACTTTTCAAGTGCTCAGGTTTATTTGGTTCTATCCTAAAAGTCAGTGGGGATGAGCTGTTTGTGGCAATGTTCTTTTATTTGCTGTATGTTTTACTGCCTTTTCTCTGATCTTTTCCACTGACTGCTTCATATAAATGTTTTGGTGAACTCTGTGAGTACTCAAAAGCCTCCCTTCTTGCAACACTCCACTCTCCTTTTCTCTGTTTTCTTTTTCTGATACTCCACCTTTTTGCTTTGCTTCTTCAGTGCAGCAAAACAGCAGGCACAGAAATCTCGATCCTTCAGAGCAAAAGGATTACAGGGGTTAGATGTTGCAAAAGTATACATGGAATGAATAATTCCCATTAGAAAATCAGTTTGTTGACCAAGGGAATGTATCTGGGGAGGAAGGAAAGAGACGAAAAAATTATTGTTCCCTGTTAAATCTTTGTTAGTGTGAACAGCTGATGTCTGTGTGAATTCTTTGAACTCCTTGCCTTAACCATGAATCCCCTCTTCATGGCTTTAACTCCCTGTTTGCCAATAGATGGGTTGCCTCAGTAGATGGCAGTCTCTTTCCTCAGTCAGTGCAGAGGCCGTGAGCTGGAGCTGCAGGGAGGTCTTGCCAATGCCCTCTTTGGGAGAAGACACAAAGCCCACATCCCAGGGAGCTGGGCTCAGCCAGGATTGTGTGCAGATTCCATGGAAGTGTGTGTGTGTTCCACCCCAGCAGGCTCTAGCTCTCATTAATTACATCTCATCTTTCCAAGTTAACAGCTGTTCTTTTTTATTGGACCATAAAGTTTGGAAGCAACAGACATGAGATCCAAGCCCTGTCTCACTAACAGTAGCTCTGCAAGGCTGTTGAGCCTTGGGACTGCTATTCATTCACACAGTGGAAATGGAAGGTGTGTCAATCCCAATGTATTTTCTTTAGCAAGGTGTTTGTCCAAAAATATGAGAAAAAGCTCAGGGAGGTCAGTAATATGGGTAAAACCCTAAGGACAAATGACATATGAGATGGACTGCTTCTAAGCAAAGCTTCTCACACAGAGACAGATTTCCTCATGGAAGAGAAGCTATTTTTTATTTCATTCACATTATGATAGTTGCAGCAAAAAAAATGCACTGTTTTTAGTGTAACACAAAAAATCACTTTGTATTTTGTTACTAATAATTAAATGTTAATAGTTTACTAAATATTTTAGGAAGAAATGAAATCTGGTATGCATTTCTTGTTAAAATAAGAAAACTTTCAATTCTAAATTAATGAATTATTTTTAAAAAGTCATTAATGAGACTTAAAAAGAATACAAAATTTTGAAGTTGAGGTTTTTTAGCTTCTGAGAGATTCTACATGATTTTACTTAAATCAAAGAGAAACTGGTGAGATTTTTAAAGAGTGCTTTTGGTTTTCTTCAGATTAGCTTTACAAGGCAAGTCAAATTCCAGTCCCAGACACCATCATACAATGGCAGAAACTCAATCCTGGAGTTTCCAGTTGAGGGTCAAATAGTAGGATAGATTTGAAGAGAAAAACTCTGGTGGTTGTTTGGTTTTGTGGCTTTTTTTTTACTCTCATCAGCAAGTACAGTGTCCAGAGCACCACTGTGTCTGTGAGACAGCAGACCCATTACTAATTGGGCAGCTGCCTGTTACACCAGCTGGAGTCTGTTAGACCTCTCCAGCTTTCAGTCAGTCCCATGCACTGTGTGCTGCAGCAGTCAGGCTTGGAGGGCACAAATACATGAATGATCCTTGTCTCTCTTCCACTAGTACAGACAGACATACAGGCCTGAATGGATTAGTTACAGAGTTCACTCCAAAATGTCATAGCTTATTATCATTTTTGCCCTTTGAGCCTGAAAAATAATTTAAAAACTTTAATGCTTCTAATTTTGTAGCCTCTGAATACAATTTAGTTAAGTATTTTGCACCCTGCATTTTGACATACTGTGTACTGTCACAGTGTTACTACAACACCTGCTTCGAATTCTTCCCTCCCCTACCTGTCAGTGCATCATTTCATGCTCCACTAAGTGGTGGGAATAGCAAACCCATCTGTTCATTACTCATGTAGCCATTGTGTGAAATATGAATGAAACATCTCATGTCTGAAAGAGTCATTGTCAATTGAGTCCAGCTGCTTTGGCCGTATTCTGCCCAGAATCCAGAGTCCAGTTGCTTCCTTCAGTTGTGCTTAGTCTCAGCTCACTACTATTCAAGCAAATGTCTAACATGTTACTCAAAATCCTCAGTTTGTTCACTTTCTCCCCCTTGAAGTGTACTTTGGGGTTGAGATCCTTGCTAGGACATTTACTGTGGCATGAGGTCATTCTTTGATTTTATCCTTGTAGGCACAGATAAGTGAGTAATATCTGTGTGTATACTTACAAATAAGGGGAAGAGGTAATCTTGTTATGTACTACAGGAAGTTAATGAATGTTTTAAAGAACCTGTTTTTCCTTCCACACTGTCTTTACTCAATAACTTCCATTTCCATCAAAAGTTTTCTCGACCAGCTCTAGAGTTCCATTTCCATCAAAGCCATTTGCACTGTTCAGTGGTTTGGCAGAAGGAATTGTTCCTTGGGAAGCCGTCATTGTCAGTACTACAGATCAGATGGCAATGGCTTCTAAAATAGCAGGTTAATATCCCTGTCTGACAGGATTAAATGCTTAACAGTGATTCTTGCTTTTACAGCTATCAGGGTAAGTGATGCCATATGCAATGATAAAGATGTGACATTGTTCAGCTTGTCTTTTGGAGAATGATTAAATGGCATGCTTAAATCCTTTGTGGCCTTACAGTGTTCAGTGGAACAGAACAGCTAAACTGTAAGTGAGGAACAGTGGCAAAGTTACCTACCTAAAATTTATTTAGTACTTACAAGTTGCAGGCAGAAGGAACAGCATGCATTATTTTCATTTGTAACTTGATGAACTGATCTATTGTAAAATCTGGCTCTGGTGCAAATTTCCCCACACTCCTTATGAAGGCACTCCTCTCTTTGGGGTGGAAAAACTTGGATGACAATGCATTCAGTAAAACCTGAACCTGCATCATCCCTCTAGATCTTGAGAAAAGATTCTGTTTTTGAATTTAAACATCTGAATAGAGTAGTCCACAAGTGAAGGAAGCAGGAGGCAAAAATTCTTTTACCAAGTCAGTAAAGATCTCATTGTAACAGTCTAAAGTTATCCAGCTTGAGAAGTAACACAGTCTGGGGCTGTTCAGCATTGTGTGCTGGTTGCTGATATCAGATTTAAAAACAGTGTTTGGAGTGGTAGTTTGGTCTGCTTCCATATTTTGTTTCTGGCATAGAATTAATCACTCAAAATAGGATATTACAGAAGGTAGTGTTGGGAAAGAGAGATCTCAAGTGCTAAAATGGTCATCAAACCTCCCAAGTCAGGATTAGCTGTGCCAGTACATTTGGAGAAAGCCTTGGAAGGGTAGACCACTGCTGGTAGGTGCTTGGGAGCCTCACCCACCACTCACGTGCTGATAGTTCCATTGATCTGGATTCTGTTACAGATGTTTGAGGACTTTCTCTTCATGATCAAGTTTTTCTCCACTATGGAGATAGGAAAAAAGTACTTTGCTGTCTTTTGGCTGTTCTGTAGTTCCTTAGTGTTCTTCTCTTGAGAATCACTTATTATTTGATATATAGAAATGATATCATTAACCAAAAATGTAAGGAATTTGAGAATTCTTTGATTAAATTTTAATATAAGTTTATGTGTTTATTTTAAAATGAGAACTAACTGTCAGGCATAAACCTTCTTTATGAAGAGCAGGGCCTGTGATTCTTCAGTCTCTCTGTTGTGTAGCTTTAAGAGATCCCCCTAATGGTAAATTAACCCCTATATAATCAGGCAGCTAACAATTTGCAGTAGGATAAAATATAACCTTCAGGGTTGCCTTATGTACAGTTTCCAGGTTTGTAGGGCATGAGCAGGTTTGGGTCAGCCCTAATGTTGAAAAATGACTCAAAGTTCAGAAAGCTGGAAAGCTGATGGTGTTTGCTTTGCTTAATAAAGCAAACTGTAAGTCAAACATTTAATCACAGCACTCTGGTAACAGGGGGCCTGTTTTAATACAGCTTTTTTATTGGCCTCTTTGTACTTCAGAAATAATAAAGGCGATCCTGATGGATAAGGTGTTTTCAATGCTAGTCTCATGTGGAACTTTTATTTTCAGACACGGGCCTTGTATAACAATATGAATCACCAATGTGAGAGCTGTTCTGATCTATGGTGGTTTTTCCAGTAGGGAAATAACCTGCTGAGTTTATTAATGTTTGTCTAATTTACATCATTAGAGTAATTTTTTAAATAGCCCTGACTGTTTGTTTTATTGCCGACACGTGTGTAGGAAGGAGGGATGCCAGAGTGTGAGGCTGCTCATTTCTGAGCGGGGTGGGAAGCTGAGCCTCACATCCTCTCTGCTCCCTGAGCAGAGAAAATCTTTGATACTTCAAGCTCTGAAGGCTGGCACACCCCTGCAGGTGTTCATGTTTCAGTGTGGTTCTCCTGGTTCTTCAACAGACCTTTGTGGCAGTGGGAGAAGAGCAGGGGCAGGGAGGCAGAAGAATGGGGCTCGTGTGCTCATCAGGGGGACAACACAACACCCATTTGAGTTTCAAGATTTTTAAGGGGAGTTGGTGGCGTTCCTCTTACAGGTGTTGCACATATCAGCTGGCAGAGGGGGATTTTTGCAGCTCTTTGGTCATTTGGCAGTGCCTGCTGACATCAGCAGGACTGTTCTTGTTCTGCTGGTGATGGAGAGGGGGCTCAGCAGTGGCCCTGGGGAATGCTGTGGTGTTTCTGAAAGGCTTGCCCAGCTCCCACCCTCCCCTCTCAGGGTGGATTGCAGGAGACAGTGCCATGTTTGCTACTAACATCCTTAGCAGTAATACAAGTAATGCCCTTTAGCTGAAAAGACTTGATTTGCAGCTCAGACTGAAATTCTGTTGGTTTTTTTCCCTCCTCGTTCATTCTCAAAGGGAAGTAAAAGAAAGGTAAAGGTCATAGTACAGTTGGAATCTAGCAGACCAAGTTGCCATCTTTGTTATTCTTTGTCAGTGAAAATCTGGAATCTCCATTTGGTTTGCTAGTTACTCTGGATTTAATACAATGAGAGAAGAATTTGATCAAGCTGCTATATTTTTTGTGCACTGTTTGTAATTGGTTTGCTAGTTACTCTGGATTTACTACAATGAGAGAAGAATTTGATCAAGCTGCTATATTTTTTGTGAACTGTTCGTAATTGGTATCTGTCTGTCTCTCTATCCACCCATACACAGGCAATATGTGGACAGTTGTCTGTACTTCACTAAATTTGAACTTCGTTGTTGTAGTGGCAGAACGAATTAAATTCATAGTTTCTGACTAAATCCTTTTTACCTGAGTGGGAAAACTTCAATGAATTCTCCAGTCTGAGTTGTAATGCCTGTTAAGTTTGCCCCCAAGAAGCAGGGAGGTGCTCTGCCCCATAGTGCATCCAGCCAGGCAGGTAAAGCAGAGTCTGAGAGTTGGAAAAACCCTGATCATTTCTGTTTCTGAGTTTATATGAAGTTTCTGAGTTAAATTTAACTTTCTCATTTGTACAGTGTTATACAGATTGCTTGAAGAATTGTGTTTGAATGACTGATTCTCTTTGTGTAAATACATTGCGGATTTTTAGGTTTTGAGGTTATTTGGATTTTGGATAAAAAGGAACTCTGATGGAGCTGTTTATTCAGGTACATTGGCTGTACTTAGTTCTGTATTTGTAGACTGTAAGGAAGAAGTTACAGGCAACATATTTTCTTCTTTTTCCTGGGTAGGAAATTTTTTTCTTCACTTTGTGTGGACAGCTGCTCAGCTGCAGGTAAAAAATGTTATAGTTTATGGGACTGCCAGCTGGAGCCAATTAAAATCTAATGGACCAGGGTTGACACTAAAATATCTTATTCTGCCCTAGCAATGCAGAGGTTTGTTCTGCTGCTTATACGTGATTTAAAAGGTTTACAATATTGTTAAGGAACAAATTTGCTTACCATTTTGCAAACCAAAACCATGTTTGAATTTAAAACCTGAAGTATTATCATTTGGGTTCTTTAATGAGGTCATGGTTCTACTGAGCATGAGGAGTTGTGATGGAGGGACTGTCCTTGCCTGATGTCCTCTCCTAAATATATGAGATGGAAGCAGAGAGCTGACAGACTTGCTTTGGTCACACCAAAGATCTGCTACACACCTAGGAAAAAATGTGGGTCTTAAAATAATCTGTCTTAGTTCTGACTGCCTCAAGCAAAAGAAACCTAGGGAAAGATAAGGAGCTTGAGTTACAGTACTGGAGAGTGGAAATCATCGTTATTGAGAGTAACATGGGCAAAGGGAGACACAGATCAGGTGTGCCAGAGGGACAGAATAGAGAGTAAGAACTCAGCAAAAAGAATTGAGTTTTCAAAAAAGAATTCCATTTGAACTGGAAGGAGCTGTTGTTTGTTCTTGAGAAGTATGATTCAGACTAGGTTCTTTGTGCAAACCTAAATGCTCAAATGGCACTTTTTGCCTTTTCAAAGTGAAGTATTTTCTAAGATTGAATTGAAACTTTTTCACTTACTTTTGAAGCTGGGGAGAATTTTTTTTCAAAACACACAAAATTCACCAACACTGTGTGAAAAATGGTTAATGTAGGCAATCTTTCTATCTTGGAAACCTTTCCATTTCTTTACTTAGTGGTAGTTTATATTAATTTAATGTTTTCAGTGAGAACATTTAATCCAAGGTTTGTGTGATAAGCAGGGATTGCATGTGATTGTTTCTCCATGTTTAAAAGATTGCTCAGGGCACAAAAGATACCCTGATAGCAAGAACATAAGTAATCCTGTAGATGCATGAAAAAGGACAGATTACTCTTGAGGCCTAATCCTGGAGCATACTGTCCCATGGTTTCTACAAACAAACAGGCTGTGCATTTGAAAGAATGAGAAATGTGAATAGTGGGCATTTGAAAGTGTCCAGTTTCTCAGTTTTGCTATTCATGGGACAGATCTAAGCTGCTTTTAAACTTTATGTCACTTACTCAAAGATTTGTGTATTCAAAGATTGGTCAACTGTTGCCACTTTTAATCCTGAACTAACCATTTTTAACCCAGAAATGGGTTATTTCATGCCTATGTTCTTATGTGCTGCAGGTGGACAAGCTGCTCTAGAGGGCAAAGAGAAAAGAGGATTGGAAAGACAATAAAAGAGCATGAGAAAAAATTGAGTTTAGTGATAATTGTATGGAACAGATTATAAAACGCCTGAAAAACTTGTCTTTAGATGAAGTGCTTCAAAATGTCCAGGGAGAGTCACAAAACCTGGAGTGCCTTTAAGTGTGATGGTATCTACAGATAGTTGCTGTTTCTTTGACTTGTCACAGTGTTTCACTGCTTCCTGGGTGACCAGTCTGCTTATGGATGAAGTACTTTCCCTTCCTGTTGGAGTACAGGCAGTTACTTGATGTCTTGATGAAATGCCAACCTTAGATGGGTTTGTGTTGAGGAGCATTTATTGTTATACCACTCTGAGGTGAAGATGTGGAGCTCAGAGAAAACTGTCCTCAGAGGAATGAGGCTGGGGCCAGGCCTAATTCAATCTTAATTTTCATTTTTTCCATAGTTTTCCTTTTTTTCTTTGGGAACCATTTCTATCTATTTTTGAGACAATAGGTTAATTAAAATACAGGTCATTTTTTAGAGCTTTAGACAGTTAAAACTAGGTAGTTTCCCTCCTTATGATGTATTCAATTCCCCTCAATACTCAAACCAAGTATTCCAAGAGAAGTGGAGATCACACAGCTACAGTTTGGTTCTCAGGCACAGGATTGAGACACGCACATGAAACCATTGAAAATACTCCATAGATGGTGTTATTGTGCCTCGGTCAAAGCCAGAGCACTTCCTTCTCTGAACTTATCAATGTGTCACTTAAAATAGGCATTAATATTTGAAGGGACACAAAACTTCATAACATTAATAAAAGCTTCATAACGTTGAAGAGAAATATATAACCTAATTGGGGAGTGAATGTAGACTTTTTTGGCTGCTCTTCAGACAGGAGATTTATTAGAAACACTGTAGTGTTCTAATTCCTAACCTTTCTGTTTTCCCTCAGTTTACAGTAAGGTTCTCCATTTGCCTCTCTCTCTTCAAATCTTTTTAGGTACCATTTTTTAAGGAAACATTGTGTAGGAAAAGGAAAAAGAAACCAATCCAAACCAGAATATGGATGATTCATAGTAAGAACTACTGAGGCTGTAAAAAACCCTGGTAGGGATTCTGACGAGTTGGCATATCTCCTTCCACATCGATAAATTTGTCACTGGTGAAACTGTTTATTCCTTCACAGTTGTATGATTTATGCTGGACCTTTTGTACTGCTTATGTGGACCTATAGCTCATCTTCAAACAGTAGAAGATGAACTCTGACTAATAGATCCCAGTGACTGTCCTACAATTTATGCAGGATCAGTGTTTTAAAAGGGTAGTGTGCATGATTTAAGTAGGATTTGAGTATATAGCCATGGTTTGTCCTTTGCTGTCAGCAAAGCCATCCTAAGTTCGTTTCTTTAAAAAAGCTCCAGGCCAAATGTCAGGAAAAATTAAATCAAGCAATGATGTAGTCCCATAGGGAAAATGTATTTCAATTGTGAGGTATTCATGGGTATAATATGTCATCCTGTAGTCTGTGACTGTTGGGTGTACTTACAGGCAATGTGGCTTGGTAATTGCTACTTGTTAAGAAATTTGGGTATGATAAAAAATGACCTGCCAGGAAGAGAGACAGTTTTGTTAATTTTATTTATGAGACTTTCATCAAAACTAGAATGATGTGTGTAGGTAGCAGAAAATCCTCTTTGTAACAGCATCTTTTATTAAAGAATATAGCTTTTGTCTTCCAGCAAAGCAGTACCATAATCTTTTAGAGCTTTGGCAGTCTGAGAAACAATTTGGAGACAAGCTCCTTATTTTGCTCAACCAACATTCTGATAACAATTTGCCCTTCCTGAGGGCAAGTGTAAGCAAATTTTCCGTCTTCCCAACAGCTGTGGGACAAAGCTAGGCTTGTCGGATCAGCCTGAATCCAAACCTGAAAAGAATTAATTCTATCTTCTGTAGTTTTGTTTTTGTAGAAAGTTTCTTCTTTTTCCTGGCGTATTCTAAATAAACCAAGCCAGATCCTGCAGTTTAGATTATTCTTTATATGGATACCTGACCCAGGAGCAAGATTAAGGAGATCATAGTTGGAGGCCTGGTGAGCTGAGATGGAGCCACAAGCTTCCTGTCCATGAGACACTTCGCTGCCCATGCAGTCGTATTAGCTTATTCTCAGACTTTCTGGGGGCACAGGGGCTTGCAGTGGTTTTCTGTATCATCTTCAGTTACAGATAGGTAACTCTGTGGTATCAGTAGCCATAAGCACTCATGTGTAGCATTGAAGCATCCATGTCATTCTTAGCCCTGTTATTTGATTACTGTGGAGCATTGCATGTAGAGCACACTTATCATTTAGGATCTTTTCAGATGCAAATGGCAGTTTAAATCAGAAGAAGCTGATGCACATTTGATAGCAGCATCCTTCCAGAATGGGAAGTTTCATCACCTATTAGATCCTTACCAAACAATAGACCTGATCTCTAAGCTGGACAAAAACATTGTATTGCTTTGGGCTTTAGCAACTCTCTGACATTAATGATCTAACCCAGTATTGCTCCTATATTTGAGGAAAAGGGTGATAAAACCGTATTTCACAGATTTATTTTAAGGATGTGAGAAGTGGAAGAGGCCAGATTCTGCTTCAGCTTGCGTCACGTTAAGTCCAGAAGAGGTGAATTAAAAACCCGAAGTAATTTTAAGCAGAGCGCTTGGGTTATTCCACAGTAACACTTTCCTAGCCAGCAGCCTAAAACCAATGACAGAAAACAAATGAATCACAAGAATTTCTGAATAGTTTCATTGTGCTCTAACACAATGCATGAGATGTTCTGGTAAGGAAATAGGTTGCACAGAGTTTTGAATAGGAAAAAACCCTAATGTACTTAACCCTTTGGAGTCTGCTGCTGGCAGGAAAATTAAGGATGGGCTGTCATAAGACAGTTTCATCTGCCCCTTGCATGTCTGGCAAGCCAGTCCTTTTGGGGAACATTTTATTATTCATGGCCTAGTTGCAAAATAGGTCTTTTCACATCAGATTCACCTTTATCACTTTTTTTTGGAGTGGATTTGTTAAATCAAAAAACCCCTCTAAAGAAAGGCAAAGTTTTTGTTGCATTCTTTAGTATTCGTTCTTCTGTGTCTTAGAAGAATTATGAATTACTCAAGTTCTCTTAGAACTAAAGTACTGCAGGAGACAATTAACCAATGCCTCTTGACTGGAAAGGAACTTGGTTCACAGATCAAAGTGCATCTTTCCCATAATAGTGAGCAAAAGATTTTAATCAAGTTGCCCGTACGGCCATAAAGAGACGATGTCTTTTCCTGAGGAGTCAAGGCTGCTTGTGAATTCATTGAATCTTTCCAAAGTGCATTTCATTACAATGGCTTTCCTTTGTTGTATTGCTGGAATTTGTTGTCTTGCTTGGATTTAGGACTTTTTCCCAGGTTGTTTCAGTGTCCAGCCTCAGTGATGCTGTGCCATCCACAGATATCTGTTTTAACTGTTTAGGTGTCTAGTAAAGATATTACATAAACCATAGATTACTAACAAGATGGAAGCATGTTTGTTGATTAATTTCTCATATAAATCCTTTATATATTTCTTATATAAATACTTTTCTAAACATTGGTACTGTCTGTTTAGACCAATATGTAATGTTCACAGCTCTTGGGTTGAGTAAGCATTCATTCCCATCCTTTCTTCCCCAGGGTCTCCTTTGTCTTGTTTCATAGCAGTTTTCCTGTCTTTGATATTGCTGCTTGCAGTATTTTTCTCCTTTTGTCTCCTTTCCAGTTATTTCTCCTTTCCTTCACTTGAACCAATATTACTAATTTTTTTCTAGATAATTGATTTTCGCAACTCTTTCCCTAGTTCCCTCTTTTTTATTGTTTTATATATGTTCTCTCTGGTTTTGTTTATGGAGAAGAATTATATTTTATGCAGGTAGTTAAAATATATTTCCCCTCCTACCTTCATTATTTTGGACATAAGATTGTGCTCATAGTAGCTGTTAACTCTTGTACAGTTGATCAGCAGAACCTGCAGGTATTTCCTTCTGTTTTAGAGTCTCATTCATTGCCTACTGACCCTGGCTGAGGCTCCTGAGAGTTGGAAGCTCCCACTGAACCTATGAGAAAAGGTTTGATAAGAGGTAAAAGAAAGAATATTCTCTAATTGGTAAATGAAGCAATCTTTGCTGAAGAAGATGAAGACAGCACAGTTGTCAGTAATTGTGATTTCCAGTTGTTCTCCTTTGACAAAGCAGTTGATGTAGATGTTTCCAAGTGAGAGAGGAGAGCACAGCCCAGAGCCCACCTGTGCTGCAGATGGCAGTGGGGGCTGAACCAGCTCCTCTTGGATCAGGGAGACTGAGCTGTCCAGGCCTGCAGCTTTCCATTTCTTTGCATTTAGCCTTTGAAAAGTGTGGTTAAATTTTTCAGTCTCATTTATATAGTTTGGTGCATAATGATAGATGTGCTTTTTACAGAAGCACAATAGTTTTGTTACAGTGTTATTTCTAAAGACTTCAGGGATTCTTTTTGGGCCATATGACTCACAACTTTGAAGTCACTGAGCAAAGGGTCAAGCCCTTCCTCACTCAATAGATGCTTTCAGCTCCAAGTGCTATTAGTACATTCAGGGCTAAAACTCTTGTTATTGAAACAGCTGTAGCTTCAAAATGTCGTGAAGCTGCACTAACGCTTCATTTCCTGCAGTGAATCATTTTACTTATGAAAGTATAAAAGCCAGGGACATTTAGGAAAAAAAAGACAGAAATAGAAAGAAATAAACCTTCTGTGCTCTGAAATGGATCTTTTTTTTTCCCCCCATTGGATAAGTTTATCCTATCACAGCAGTAAAATGCAATGATATGGAATAATTATGTGCTCCTAAGCTTTTCCAATTGATCTACTGTTGTGAAAATATATTCAGTAAATTCACCTGAGTGACTTTGGACAGCAAAACACAAGGACATTATGAATAAAAGAAACACTAATTTGGCTGATACAATGGAGTATTGTGACCACAAGAACATCATTGTCAACCTCTATTCTAGATTAGAGTAGGTTTGTTGTCAGAAAAATCAGTGTGTGGTTCAGAAGGTGACCTCAGTGATTACTTGTGGGCTTTCATATTTATTCCCTCCCTCTACTTTCTGTTCTTAAAATTCCATTTTGAATGGAAAACCAAGCTGACTTATTCCTGTTACTGATACCAGGGAAGTGATTTTATTAATTAATTAATTATATCAATAATTTATTTATATTTTTGGCAATTTTTCTGGGTGAGGAAACAGGAAAAATAAAGCCTAGATTTCTTCTCCTGATTGGCTTTCTAATACTGCTCATATTTAAAGTATAACTTAGTTTTAAAAATACTCAGATTTAAGGGAGGAGATGAAAAGAAGGATGTGCCATTATTAGTGATTTGCATCTATCAGTAGCTGCATTTTGAAGCAGCTCTGTATTAGCACTGCAAACAATGAAAACAGAAAAAATGCAGTGTCATAGATAAGAAGTATACTCATTGCTATTCCCCTGTTTTCCTGCAAGTATTCATCTTCTGCATTTGTCAGCCATACTTTAAAATATGAGGTAAAAATTGTTTAAATGTTTGTCAAATGGGGATGTAGGAGTTAGGAAATGCTGTAATGAGAAGTTATTTCAATACATGAGATAATATATATGCTTTGTAATATACACAGTTTGATATTATTAAGACATTACTGCAGAATTAACAGATTTCAAAGGACACTATGTAACAGCCAATGAATCTGATATATTGCAAATAAGGTCATCTTGTTACACAGCTAGAAGTAATAAATTTATAGTGCTCATGATTGTTTTTCTGTATACATTTATTCTTCAGTGGCATTTGAATGTTTGTCTTTGTGTTTTAAAACAGCAGAAGAACTTACAGTCAAACATCAGTAGCAATGAAAATGGAAGGAAAACTAAGAAAAGAAAGGAGGCAAAGTGCATTTCAGAGGCTGGGTAGTAGAGAAGAATATGCCTTCAAAAATATATGTTTATATATTTTAATTTCAAGAATATATTTTAATGAGAGACTGTAAGTTGCTCAGATACAGAACTGCTTTAACAAAAAGAAAAGCAACCCTTTCATGCTTCAAGTTTTTGTACTATTAAAAGTTTGAAAAATTCAATAGAAAGTTTTGAATCTTATGGGTTTATAATTAAGTGTTTGAATTTTAAATGCCATTTCCATCTGTCTGCCTCCTGCTTTTTGATTTCACTACAAGAAATGAGAGGATGTGGGAAAAGGAGGAAAAATCCAACTACAGAAAAAAGAAAAAAAGGAAGCCATAAGTTTTTTCAAAGTAATTTAAAAAATCTTCAAATATCTCTTCCAAAATGTTGGGATTCTTCCTCCCTGTTTTTAATATGGAGAAGTCAATTTTTGCCTACAAACACCTACTTTGAAAAAGAAAAACCTGACTAGTTTTATTTGTTAAATTATTATGTTAGAAGTGAGCATTTAGAAGGTTTTTGAATGGTGTGACAACTATAATTACCCACACAGGGAATAATTTTTGAGAGTAGAGGGATCTTCAATCCCGTTGTCAAAGACCTGGCAAGAAGATTTGGCTGGAAACCAAAGCAAGACAAATTCAAGCAGAAGGTAAAAGCACAGGTTTTTAACTTGTGTGTGTGTGTTATCTATACGAACTTCTGCAGAGCTAATACTCGGAGTAGCTGAAGAAGTGGAGAGATGGGAGAGGAATTTTGCTTACTTTTTCTTGGCTCTGTATCCCTTTGTATGCAGTGACAAGAAGCAGGGTAGTGTTAGAGGTTTGTAGACTTGGATATGTAGTTCCCATTCATTAAATAACACAGATCATGGCTGTCCAGAGGATGAAGCAAAGTAATTTTAGGTTCACAGTGTAAAGTGGGGAGATTGAGACAACAATATTTGACCAAGACAGGAGCCTGTTTTATGCTAGGGTCAACAGGCTCCAGCTCCTGCTTTGCCCAAATGTGTTCCTGGGTGATGGAGCAGCCAGGGCAACCTGCTGTCTGCTGGGTTCCAAGTCTTTCCAGGGACAAGGAAGGGCTGTTGGGTAGAGCTGAAGCTGTGACTCTGTGCCTGCTCAAGACTTGCTCTTGGGAGGAAACAGGAGACTATTTAGTGAAATTTTTGCAATCCCAGTGGGTGAGCAGAAAGTAGTATCAGGTTAACTTGCATGCTCTGAAAGAATTAATGAATTGTGCTAGATCAGAGGCTTTGTGCAGGATTAGTCAGCATTAGTACTGGGCCATTAGGAGTTAAATTGTTTTCCCAGAGTCTCAGAAAGGAGTGGAATTGGAGCCAGCACTTGAAGCCAGGATTTGAAGCCAGGTCCTCTGGATGGACAATGAAGCTCGGCTCTTTTTTCATGGGGTACAGAGCAGCTGGGTAGAAACATTTGTAATATATGAATTCAGAATATCTGCACAATTAAATTGTAGCATCAATCCTTCAGCAGTTGTATTTGAGACCTCTGTGGACTAAGGAAGTCAGTCTTTAGTAGATTTTATATTTTCAAAATTGATATTGTAATCATGTTTTCACTATTTAAAATTTTCCCCACTGAAATACCAACATTTGATATACTTCCTCCATCTGTCTCTGTCCAGATTTGAATGGTTTGTGAGGTAAATTTAATCTCTCTGTTGCATCATTAGATTCAACAGCTTCTCAGAATTTCCATCCTGAGCTGTGTTATGGAGGTCTTTGTAACTCATCTATGTACTAGTGAAATTTGGACTTAAATGACTAAGATGTGAGTGGTTTTCCCCCCTATTGCTTATGGGTAATTAAAATAAATTGGTATGGAATGTATCTTTAAGTTTGAGGAAGACCTAATGTTTAGACAGGGAATTGCCTAGGAGGTTGTTTTTTTGCTGCTTACACTTAGGTAACACCCGCCTCATTAGTGCAGATTGCAATTATTGTTAATTAGTCCATGCAAAACAAACAAAGGAGATTGCTTAATTATTTTCTAAATCTCACCTTTTTTAAACTGGTGTTATTCCAGCTTTTGTTATAGAACTACTGTAGATTTACACTTAATGAGTACCATGACATCCTGAATAATGCACTCCAAGTCAGATGTGTTTCTTGTTTGGTAAAACCTGAACTCTGTGATCTTCAGTTGCACTGAGTAGTATCTCAGGTCAAAGAAAGGTATAGCTCATTCCCCTGTGTACTTCAGGCACCTCTGTTTTACTCCAGGTATTCACTGCTGTAAGCACTCTATGCCCAGAGGGTGCAGATTTACACAGCTGTGTGCCCTCTGAGATGCAATTCATTTAAGCTATTTGCTGCACTGACACAGAGAGAGGTAGAGTGTTGACCCAGGGCTTGTGGCAGCATGATGTCTAAACTCTGGCTGGCACCTTACTCAAGATAGCCTCACTTGGAATAATTTCCAGCTTTTGCTATGATCAACCTTATTTGTTCCATCTCATTAGTCTTTTGAAATCTAGGTATGCTCAGTGTGTACCTTAAGGACATTAAGTCAGCTTTTGAAGTCACAGCTTAGCAATCCTGCCTTGTGTGTTCCATGTGTTCCTTGGCATTACTAGCTCCCTGCTCTAACCAACTGAGCTAGTTCACCAGGAATGAGTGGAACAGAGGTAAAGGATATGAAGACAAACAAACAAGTATGGTAATTTAAAATGTTTTGAAATAAATTGCTTCCTGCATTAGGTATGTTAGGGAGAGATCTGTGGTGTGCCGAGATGGGCAGAACCTGGACACATTGATGCAGATTGCTCAGTATCTTGTACTATACCTGACATCCAAGAGGCAATGAAGGACCATTAGAAATTAAAATCAGAAATTAAAAGTATAAGTAAAACTCTTTATATGCTTCCATTCACAATATAGAAGGAAGACACCTAAAGGGAAATCTATTTTTTTTTCACCAGAAGGATTTAAAATGAGAGTAGCAGTATATAGAAGGAATAAATAATATATATAAGGAATATATAAGGAATATATAAGGAATATATAAAAAATAAACCCCAGACATTTGTTGTGTTGAAGCAGGAGCCAGCTTGTAGCATTTTTGCCATTGTGCTGCAGACAGTGTCTCTGTTTCACCACTCTGGAGGGTCCTGCAGGCTCAGGGGGTCGATTGTCAGCAGTCACATTCTGAAGCTACATTTCTTCAGTTGCTTTGTGCTGCTTGATGTTTGCTTACAAGATAAATCTCCCACATTCAATGCTGGGTGAAATGTTGTCATCTGAAATCATCAGAGCCAGCCTTTGGCACCAGTCTTTCCAGTGCTCATTCTTTCTTCTGCTCTGGGAAGGATCAGGGATACTCCCAAGCCTCTGTACAAGAGCTGAAGATGAGCCCTCCCTTTCTACTCCAATTCCATGGGATGGTTATTCAGGAATAGTCCTGATATTGTCAGAAATATTTACTGTATATGCTTTTGATCTTATGCAAACATAAATAATATTTCTGTGGCTTTTTCACTTGTCAGTCAGTTACGTGCACACAGTGTAATCCAATACTCAGAGAAGCAGGAAGTCTCCAAAGTGCTTTTGGCTTTTCAAGAATTTTAAGCTTTGCAAATAGACTAACCTTTGGCAGATGTCTAGTATGAAGGGTCTGAGTAGAAAATAACAATCATTATGTATCTGCTGTCATTGTTTCTGTGTTTGTTCAGAGCTTGGCAGTAAGTAATGTTCTAGTTTGGGGTTTTGAGTGTAGTTTTTTGGTTATGGTACAGGCAAGAGTTGCAAAAGCACACTTGTTTGTTTCAAGTTTCAGAGGAGAGGCAGGAAAGGATACTTGATGAAAAATTAGATTAAAAAGGTGAATAGACTGGGAGCACAAACCCAGTCCTCTTCTGACTTAGACTGGTTCAGCCAGCCTCTGTGTGACTTGTAAGCACATGCACATCTATTGGATCCATGACATTGCACTTGTGTACAAAACTGGAAAAGAAAAAGGGCGGCTGCCTTTGGTGGTGGTCTTCCAGATTTGCTGAGGTATTGATAAGTTTGCTTGCCAGAGTCCTTTTATTGAACTCACTGAATTTATGTGCAGTATACAATAGGCTACATAGTTGCTTTGTGCTTGACCTGGTCTGTTTTATGGGGGAATAAAAACTAGTGGCTGAATTAAAACAACCAAACCTCTGAAGAGGTATTCAGTAACTTCAGTTAAAAGCAGTGATTTTGTAGTGCAGGCCTGCCTTATGCTGTATATTTTTTTCAGTTAAATGAGAGGCATCTTTGCACAATATTTAACAGGTAGAGCTGTGTGAAAGAAGATGCTTCCTTAAAACATGAAGCAGAGAAGCAGAAAACTGTATTGGTGGTGATGGATCACTTCAGCTGTGGTCTCTCCCTACAGACTAAGAAATGTTATTATGTGACCTCCTGGTGAGAGCAGTTATCATTAAAATAGTTAAATTCAATATGGCTCAAATCAAGATAGAGATTTTATGCAATAGTCACAGAGGGTCTTTGCTGCTGCTGCTGCTGTTATAAGTTTTTATGACTAAATAGCTTTGTATTTTAGATGACAACAAATCCAACAGTTTGGACCAAAAGAAAAGCTGCTAGAAATACAAAAACTATGGATATGACGTATTAAAAGTAACCGATGTCTTATATTTAAGTAGCTCAAATACAACTTGAATGTGTCTCAACAGACTGATGCCAAAAAACTCAAAGCTGCACAAGCTTATCTTGGTTTCTTACTTGAATTGTTTTCCCTGTTTATCTTGAAAGCTGACATATTTTTGTCATTGATATCTCTGTATTACCAAAATATTTTAGATAACAAGTTCTAACTCAATTTGTGGAACTTGACTGTATTTCTTGGTTTTGCCACTTTGTGAAGCTTAAACTGCAGATAGGTCAAAAATGAATGAAAGGGTATTAACTATCCCTTGATATTAACCCTGCATATGGATATTACTGGGGAGTCCAGAGACAGCTGTGGCTCTGGGGACTTTTGGTGGAATAGGAAATTGAAACCAAGAGATTCTGTAATTTGGTTTAGCCTGAGGCAGTAAACAGTAATATTTCTGAGGTCTGCTGGAATGCTGCAGGAAATTGAAACTGGGCTCAGTGCAGCATCGAAGGTGATGGGTGTCATTGTCAGAATCTTTCTTGCACTCTTAAGAGAGGTTTGAAAGAACTCAGAGACTTGGCAAAGGACATGCCAATGGGGCAATGATGGGAAGATGCTGCTTTCTTTCTGTGCACTTCTAATTTGTCCTATGTCATTTGTTGGTATCACTATTTTGATATGGTGGAGCAACTCTTTCAGCTTTATTCAGCTTTTTCCAGGCATCTTATTTCCAAATGTGTGCTTTCTGTCTGTGACAAATGCCCCAAATTGGCAGCCTGAATGAAGAGGTAGCAGGAGGTGGGAGAATTTGTTAAAGAAAATACAAGAATTTGACTTCAGTGTGGAAAGAAAGACCAATAATATCTTAATCATTGCATTTTTGTAACTGATTTGACACAGGACATTGGTGACTGGAGCCTACTGAAGCAATGTGGTCACTTCACACAGACATCAATATACAAATGCAAGACTCATAAGAGAGGCATGGTTTTCTTGACTACTTGGCTGTTTCTTGACAAATGCAAAATGTAGTGGTCTGTGAGTGCCCTCCTTGCCATTTTTTCAGTGTGAGTGTATGGGTGAGTGATATTGAGAGATGTAAACAAACTGTTTCATTCTCCTCCTTGCACATTTCTTTCTCTCTTTCTTTCTCATCTATTTTTTTTAAATTAATTCTCCTTTCACTGTTATGTGACATCAAGTAATGGCACTCACATTGGAAGTTTTTGGGAATTTGGTTAAAAAGGTAGGGAGTTTGACATGGGGACTGTGCAGACAGAATATGTGTGTGTGGCAGATGTTTCTTCTTCTGCTGGTGAGTTTGACTCCTGAGCTTTTGTATATATCAGAAATATAAACCCGGATCTGACTTGGCAAAGAGCTCCTAGCTCCTGAGCAGCTGACTTAAAACCTCAGGACAGAAATCTTCTTGTTTTCCCATCAGCTACAGCTTTGAAATGTAAATAATTTCGTATTGATTTTGTGTATTTGTGTGAATGTGTTCATACCTACATACTTCCTTCCACCCCCCTGCCCTCCTCGAAGTATTTTAGAATTCTCTTTTCTGTAATTTTCCTTTCCTTCTGTTTTGTCCAAGGCCTTACTACCATTTCAATACATAAAGGATGCTGTGGAATAAAAATCTGTGTAGAGGTAACACCTTAAACTGGCAGTCAGCCCTTTGCCAGCTGTGTGGGCAGACACAGGGACCATTTGAAGGCACTCTAGTTTGAAGAGAAATCCAGCTTCAGAGGAAAGATAATGTTTGAGAAATAAAACTCAACTTTCAACAACTGGGGCACAGGTTGGATGCCATCTGGATTTTTCTTCATCTTATTCTTTTTAAAAGTTTCCAGTTTTAGGTCAAAACCATGATTCTTGCAGAAATACAGCAACTTCAAAGTCATTCTGCTGACAAAAGTTTCACAGCTTGGGCTGAAGTTACTGATACAATGGAAACTGCTGTGGGCCTTCAGACCTCATGGAGTGTTCTAGCCAAAAAGCTCTTGTTCGTTAAGAATTGAACTTAAGAGCTAAAAGCAAAATGTAGGAAGGAATATGAGATGTTTTTAAAAGACTATAGTTTTAAAATTAGTGTATTTTATTCTGTTTTCTTAATGTTAAAAAATGTCATGCAGCATTCAGAACAACCCACTTTACTCTTTTTGTAATTAGCTTCTTTGATACTGGTGGCATCTTCCTGTTCTACCATCAGTCAGTACCTTGTCTGTTACAGAAGTGAACCAAGAAACCATTGTGACAGAATGGATTTGCAGTCTAAATTTACAAGTATTAGCAGGAGATGAAGAAACATTAGTGTCTCTTTTTTTTAGATGGGGTATATGCACTGGAAAATTTAGTAATTTGGGCTTACATAATCTGCATCTACTCAAGACCTGGATCCCTAAGAACAGAGCCCACATTTTGCAAAATCTCCGAAGATAGGAATCTGTTTTGTGTGACTGGGTGTGCCATTGAACAGGCCAGAATTATTTGAGAATCACATAGAAGGTGGCCTCCCCAGTGTAAGTCTTCCCACAATGTAATTTAATTGTTGGTTTTCTAAGTTCCATTTCACTGAAAGAGAACTGATAGAAAAGTGAAGCAGATTTTCTATGGCATTCACAAGCCAGATATCCCAAAGAGGGGTTATAAGGCTAATGTAGGATTTCCCTTGCTTTTACAGTAGTTCACCTGCTCAACCTTCACCACTGAGATATGAGCAGAATCACAGTCTCCATTACTAAATGCCACTGATTAGTTAAAAGGCAGGTATGTGGAAGAGTGCTACTATAGGCTTATATGTGATCAAAGCAACTATAAAATCCCACCACTATGCTATATTAAAAAAAAAAATTAAAAAAATAAGTTGTATCTGTTACTACTGAGTTTGTCCAGGTTCAGACTTAAAAAATTTTGAAGTTTGGGTCCTATCTAACCTTGTAGTCCTATGTAGAGCTAAACCATATAATATTTTAATATGATAAATACAACATTAGTTTACCTTGTGATTTAATTTATTTTTGTATTTATTCTTATCTGCTTGTAAAAATCAATCCTTTTTTTACTGTGAGTTCTGTTAATTGATCTCAGATTTTTATAGAGTGGCTTCTGCTTCCTAATATTTCACTGAGCTGGTTTTGAGGCAAATTAAATTTACCTTTTTGAGAGCAGTTTTCCTTTTTAGTTAATAATCTTTGACTATATAGCAGAAATTGTCTGAATGCTGCTTTTTGCACTAAATGTTTAGTTCATTTAATTTCTTATTATAAAAGCACTTTCTGTAACAGGACTGGCATTTATTTCAACAGTACAGAAATGTTCTGTATCATTATCAAAGTAACCACCTGGAGTGCTGTAAGTACTGCATATACATGGAACAAAACTGTGCTTTGTTACAGATTTTCAAATGCAAAGTCGCTGCATGTCAATTTAAAATAACTTCTAACTTCAGTAGAGTTTCTTAAGATTTATACATGTGTAATTGAGAACAAAATGCAGCTTCCTGTATACATCTAATAATGCAGCAGCATTGCTGGAGAGGTAAATCTGAACTTTATTGCTGTCTAATAAATTATCTGGTAAGCACTGTAATTAAACTACAAACCAGGTCATTAGTTGCAGGCGGCATCACTAAATTGGGTCTAATAGAAGCTGTGTAGTTGCAGAATGTGAGTGTCTGATTGTGAATATTATTGCTGTGACAGCAACAGTTAATTCAAATAATGATGGAACTTTAATGAATGAGGTTGTGTGACAGAATTAGCAAGAGCAGATTTGCTGAATAATTGGTTCTTTCTTGGTACAGTAAGTCATTGATTTCTAGTCTCTTCCTTTTCCTCCTTCCTCCTACAGTTGTTATCATCAATCTGGTCATATGTGCACAATGTCCTGAGATCTCAGCTACAGCTGCAGCAATAGTCTGGTGCCTATCAGAACAGAGCAGGCCTGGCAGAAGAAATGTCAGACCCAATCCAGCACCAAGCCCGCAGGCTTGTGGTCCCAGGGGTCCAGGTTGTGAAAGAAAGGCAGGGAAAGCTCTCAGGGGTGAGGAACAACCCTCCTGCTGTGCTGCAGCCAGAGCTGGGACAGCAGTGGGGGTTCTGCTGCAAAGCTCTTCCACCTGCTCCACATTGTTTTAAGAAATGAAGTTGCAGCCTAATGTTGTGCTTTCCAAGTGTAAAGTGATGTGTCTGCACTGCAGATCTCATGTATTTGTTTTATTTGTTCACTTTTCCTTGATTTGATCAGTTGCTATTTTGCTCAAACACATTGTCCTTTTCTCTTATAGTGTGAATACTCATCCATTTATATTTACATGAGCCATGGCAGAGTATGTGCTTGCATGGGAGCTCAGGAATGTATACATCTGTACATAGCACATGATACAGTGTTTGCAAGGCCATAATGTCATAGTTTCTCAGCAAATGCTTTCTGGGTGTGTAGCATCATCTAGTACATAATCCTGTTTAATACAGTTTTTTAATAGCACCAGACTATGGCTTGTACTGCCAGATTTGAATTGAAAGTAGTTACTGTAATAGCCATATTAAAGAGAAATGAAAAATATGAACTAAACCACTGGAAGCAGTTGGTTAAGATGTGGCTTGATAGGCAGATGTCCAAAGATCAGATGTATCTCTAGACTCTTTATAAGGATAAATCAATTTTCTTGTACATTTCATTTTTCTTAGCATTTCTCAGAAAGTTTAGGTTTGGAGCTATATTTAGTCCCTGAAGGGCCCTGCTTTGATTTTGTTTTCGCATGCTGAAAGCTTTGATTGGACCTGCGTGTTAACTTGCCATCACTTCAAGGAAGTGTTGCATAGATTCATCAGTACTCATTTTCCCGTGCCCTGACTCCCTGACGTGTTCTGCAGCAGGCGGGGGGAATGACAGCTCCCTGCTGCTGATGCCACTGCAGCCTGTGCACTCCTCTCACACACACAGTCTGTTTTTTAATGCCATATAACTACATTTAGGTGTTCAGAAATTTGGGACATCTACTTTGCAAACTCTGACAGTGCCGAAACAAGGCTCCTAAATAATTTGTAAAAATAACATTTTTCATAGGTCTCCACACACTGAAGTGACAGGTACAGGCTGTGCAGGCACAAAGAAAGCTGTTCCTTTTCTATGTGCTCTTTGTCATACCCTTACCAATATTATATGTTCTGGAATCCCAGATGATTCCACATGGATTCTAGAAATCCTCTAATTTTGGGTTAGCCTTTTGGGTTCTAATTTCATAGAATAATGAAATACTGACCCAAAGAAGGGACGTAAGTGTTCCCAGAGCTGGAGGAGATGTAGAAATGATTTAGATAATACACACATTTTGGTTCCTCTTTTACTAGCATGCAAAATGTTTACTGGATTCTGGAGAGTTGACAAAGTCAGGCTTTTTAATCTGCAGTCTGTAGGATTCTTGCAGATACTTTGCAAATACTTTTGTACTCCAAGAACTCTGGACTGATCTTCTGCCAAAATCCAGGAGGTGTTCTCCTGCAGTTTCTGATAATGCAGGCAGTCTTTGCTTGGCATCCTGTCAACCTGGATCTAGAATAGCATAATGATATATGTGCTGCTCTATTATAATCTTAGTGATTAGATAACATTTAAAATAATTTCCAAATGGTAAACTCAGTTGCAGTTCATCATTATAGCCCCTAAAGATACAGGATTAGATACAACAGATGAAAAGCTCAAAATCTTGTTTAAATATTATAAAATCTGAAGACTTTTAAAATCTGTAACTTTATGCTTTGATTCTGAAAAGAACTGGGCATACATTATTTATATTGTGTGCAGACTTCTGTCATTTTTCCTTTGCACCTGAGTAAGGTTTTTAAATGACCATGATTTTTGTTTTGTAGTGATTTGTAGTGTACCAAAGACAATCTGATATTTACCCTTTGGCAGCATTTGGATGCTACTAGGGAGCTTCAGCTTTGGCCATTTGTGTTGATAATAAAGCATCAGTTGCTGTTTAAACAGGTGCTCAACAGAAAACAGTTTTCAACTACTTCCTTACGGACCTTTTCTTGCCAGTGCTCACTGCAGCATCCTGCTGAGGAGTACTGCCAGGAACCACTGACACTGTATTTTGCTAGTTTACATACAAGCATTAGACAGTTCTTCATAACAAATTCTCTTCGTGTTTCTAGTTTTGCAGCTAATAAAAGAAATGAGCAGATGTTCCCATTTCTTTTGAAGGTCATGGATTTGCCTACATTTTCTCTAAGTTTAGTCTTTTCCTTCTGGAACAATAATAGACGTAAATTCACTAACAAGAAGATACCTGAAGGAGGTTGTGGCCAGGTGGGGATCAGTCCATTCTCCCAGGTAACAAATGAGAAGATGAGAGGAAATGGCCTCAAATTGCACCAGGCAGGTTTAAGTTAGATACTAGGAAAAGCTTCTTTATGAAAAGGTTGTCAAGCACCAGGATGGGGAGTCCAAAGAAGTGGTGAAATCACTGTCCCTAGAGGGATTTAAAAAATGTGCACAATTGGTGCTTTGGGACGTAGTTTAGTGGTGTTTTTGCACCTGGATTAATTGTTGGACTTGATAATATTAAAGGTCTTTTCCAACCTAAATGATTCTGTGATTCTGTGAAATCATGGAATGGCATGTTATATACAAACCTTACAGCAAATCACTAATGGGCAGTTCCTGAAGGATATTTAAATTTAATTCAACATTTCTTTGCTAGATTAGCTTTCAACTCCTATATCAGTACAATGAAGGTTTACATATGAAGTTGTATATAAAATAATATCATATAAAGAATAATGTGTATAGTTGCTGTTTGACTCTTTAATAAATATTATCATTGGTAATCCTTAAAGATCCAAAAAGCTATGTGAAACAGGTATTTTAGAGCTCTACTATCCAACATACTCTAAATATAGTCTAAAATTTACTTTATTTAAGAATGAGTAAAAAGACACAGGTGTGTTTAAATGTATTCCTGTTTTTCCATGCACAACTGTATATTTTAAAAAAACCAGTTATATCAGTTCAATTTTCATTTGAATGTTTACTTATGGAAATGAAACCTATCTGAGTCAGATGTATTTTCTAAGGGCAACTGCATGGTGTTCAATGATGCAGTCTGAAATTACATTGTATATGGTACAGACTCAACTGAGTGTGGAATGACTAATTGGAAGTAAAATTGATTTAAACCACCTCTAGGGATGCTTTATATAAGTACCACACAGAAGGGTTGGTAAGTGGTAACTTCTTAAGTGATTGTAACTCCATGACTCTCAGTAAGTGCTGCAATCTTCAGGAGAAACTTAGGGCTCAGACTTGTAATCAGTTTATTAAAGCTTAATAAATGACCTTTCATCAGCTGAGGTACAACAGTGAAAGCCCAGCCACATAATCTACCTTAAATCTCAGTGTAAGAGGTTTGAGCTCCATGGGATTACCTGGCTGTGGGCTGAGAGTGTGCATAAGGATATCAGAGTTGTGGTAACGTGAATTTGAGATGATAATGAAGTGTGTTGGGATAAGTGTTTGAGTTTTTCCTGGTGCATTAAAAACCTCAATGGATTACAGCCACCACTATGTAAATGAAACATCTGTAGTAAGATTCTTGCAGTAGTACTGCCCAAGGCCTGTAAATTAATTACATAGGTATTTATTAGAATTTTCTTTGCAAATTCCAGTAAGCTTGTGTTTAGATGATTAAATTATATACCTTACTGTTTTTAAAAAATCTTGAACTTTGAAATCATTGCAAGTTGCTAAAGGTTCATCACTTTTAAAAACAAGCCATGTGTTTAAGCTCTTAATAAAATAGGTGGGCCTGGTTTGAGCACCCTCAGGATATGATCCATAGTCTATTACATTAATAAGAAGCCTTCAATTTATCTTAAAGATATTAAGTCAATCTGCAATCGATTCTGAGCTATTACTGCATATTTTAAAATAATTTATTTTAAAGACTATCTCCTTCTGCAATGGATGGACTTCTGGAGAGGAATTCACATACAGTGATCATATCTGTGTAGCTGTACAAAACAAACCAGTGACTTGGCTTAGAAAGAATTGCTCAGGGACTGAAGTCTGTACAATACAGGTCAGCAGGTGAAAAGGCAGACTCTGTGTAATTGGTAGTGGTTTTGTTATTCACAGGTGTAATGTTTCCTCTGAATTGTTCCAATATTTTGACTTGGGTTGCTCTCTGCGAGAGATCTCTGTGAAACGATGCTCCAAGCTCCCCTGCTTCCCAGCAGTGTCAAAAAGGAATCTGATGTTCCTTCACTAGTGCTTGATTTAAAAAAAGGAAAAGAAATCGGGATGTCAGGACCGTAAGCATTGTCCCATTGACTTGAATCCAGTCATTTCAGTAAATACAACCCAAGCTGCTGTAGAGTTACTCATATTTTCCCCATTGGATGGGTGGTAGGAAGTAGACATTAAGACCTGAGTATAATTCTTCTTGCACAGGCATTAATCTTGCCTTACAAGGATGTGGCAATGATGCTGCACCAGCTGCAGGAGCCAAACCCAACTCTCTTCTGCTGAACACCCTTCAGGTGAGTTCAGAGGGTTGTGGCTGGGCATGCTGGACCTGCTTTTTGATAGCCCAAGGATGGCAGGCTGGCACTCTGTCATCTCTGTCCATCTGGATCTCTGGTGTCCTGACTGTCTGAGTGATTGGGGAAGCAAGTAAGCGGAAATCTAAAGCACTCTTTTGAGGCTTCATTAATTTAGGGCAACACTCATGTTTTCTGTTTCTTTGATTAAACTTCTCTCCAGTTAAAGTACTATGTGTTTTTATAATTAAGATACATAAAATCAAGATGAAGTAGTAAGCTGGAATGATATTTTTTAGAAAATTAACCTAATTAGAATCTTACTGTCATCTAGTACAATATATTTTATTAATGCATTTAAATTGTCAAACTAGGATACGATCAATTAATGAGATTGCATTTGATGCAAATTTCAGTTCATTGTTACTGTCATCA
This sequence comes from Eopsaltria australis, assembly GCA_034509425.1. Classification (NCBI taxonomy): domain Eukaryota; kingdom Metazoa; phylum Chordata; class Aves; order Passeriformes; family Petroicidae; genus Eopsaltria; species Eopsaltria australis. The sequence continues at coordinate 4,964,382 of JAVTVJ010000094.1, read as the reverse complement.
CGTTCATGTACATTGTAATAACAGCTGTGTACTGAGCTAGTTCAAAAGGAGCTCTGCCATGAAATGCATTGATGAGCATGCACAGTTGGGAAGAGTCTTGGAATGAGTCAGAATTGTGTATTTAATATTGAAAGATTTCTGTGGTACTGTAGTGATCTGTAAACACTGAGCTTGAAACAGTAGCTCATTAATGCAAACCGTGCTGTCTTATGAACAACAGTTTAGATAACAATCCCAGACTGGATAAAGGATAGGCTTTGATTTCATTCTTTATTTCTTTCCAGATTTCACTTTCTTCCATTAATTATTGAGCAGAAATATTAGACTGAGAAAACATCATTTTCTTCACCTTTTCCAGATGTGAATATAATCTCAGGAAGAGAAATCTACATAAACAATATAACACATTTCTTATTCTGAGTTAACAAATTAGGAAGAGATGACAGAATATTAAAGAACTAGTAGTTCCTTATCAATCCCTTACTCAGTTTTTTTTTTCTTTTCAGTTATACAAATAATTTTTACTTGAGGAGCCTCCATATGTATTTCACTTCTACTTCACGTCTTCTCTGGACTTACTTTAGAAGACAAAAATTTGCTTGCATTTTCTTTCTGTTGTAGCTGGTTTTTCTTGTCTTTCAAGATTGTAATGCTATATTAGCATTACATCTGTAAGAGAAAGGGTCCAAGACACAACCTGAAAGAACAGATTTAAGAGTATGTGCTGCAAATGTCATTATGTGACTTTTTGTTGATAGACAGTCTCTTTGTCATACTTCCAAAAGGCTGATGGGCTTATTTGGATATTATTTGAAACTAAATTGAGGTAGGAGAAAAACCCATGTGTTTGTATTGGAAATGTAAAGGAACCCTTTCAGGATCCCACTTATGAATAATGATGTCAGCAATGGAAAGAGAAGTAAGACTGCTCCTGATATGTTTCCTTTCACCATTTATTGTCCTAGTTTTTCAGCAGCAAACTGGAAGCTGTTCAGTGGCACTGTGCAGTGCTGTGGCTCTCCTGACAAGCCTTTCCCAATGTCATCCAGGTATGAAAAAGCCTTTGAACCCTTTCATAGATGTGTCTGAGTGTGACCTTTTCTGGTAATTCTTTTCCGTGTTTTCTTACTCAGAAAGAGGGGCACCTGCCTCTTTTCTAGAAGCCAAGATCTGAAAGTGGGTAGCTTTAGTAGCTGTCTTTCATCATTCTGCTTGGAGGAAGAGGTCAGGCCACTTCACAATGATGAAGACTGATGTATCATGGACAGGGTCAGAAGCAGAATTTGCTTTATTCTCCTAGAATTACATTAACTCTTAAAGAACTGGATCTTGCTCTAGCTTATGTACTTTAGGTAATATCTTCACTGACTTTTGTGGGACAGTTTGCAGATAAAGCATCTACTATCAAGATGAACAGATAATCTTAATCACTGCTTATATAAATCTGTTTTTTCCCATCTATCATCACTTTGTGAACAACTATCTTGCATTTTCCTTCTTCAGAGCTTTAGTTTTCTCTTCAGTCTACTTTAGTCACTGAGTTGCATAAAATGTCCTTCTTGTAGCCAAGGTAAGAATTATCATAAAATTCCATAAAACTTTCCTACGTTGTATAATGTGTCCATTTATGTTGGCAAATTCAGTTGGGTGAAATGCATGGCATGCAGTCTGTTCTAAATCCTTCACTGATGGGAGGTTTGTCAACAGACCCTTCTTGAATCCTTAGCAGAGAGAAGTTGGCAAGGTCAGGATCACAAGGTGACCATGGTAGACCAAATGCTTGGCTGAACCTGCATTTTGTTAGGAATTGTCTAGGTTTCAGAAGATTACTGATATGATATGCTATGATAGCCATGTGATAGCTAATCAGTAACCTATCTTACCGCTTAGTTTTTGCATGCCAAGTCCCTTTGAAGCCAGTGCCTTGAAGAGATGTGTCCTATAATGCCCATACACAAGACCAGGTTGAAACATACTGCTGCTCTAAATGCAGACAGGCTGACATTGCTACAGCTTTCTCTACCAGTGCCATGGCTGCTGAGACATTGTTGCCTTTAATGTTGTTAATGCGTAATGTTTAATAAAAGTAACTACTTCTGCTCTGACTTAATATCTTAACCCAGATCTGACAATCTCAGAATCATCTATCACACAGGAGTTTCCCTGTTCCTCCTCTTGACAGTTTATACCCTTTTGTTTCAGACAGAGTTGATCTCTGATGCAAATGTACCACTTTCCAGACAGTAACTCTATCCCGTGAAAAAGATTTATTAATTCCAAAAGTCCCTTTTCTTAGTGACTCTCTTAACCACTGTCTTTCTTATCCATTTTCTACTGGAAAGGTTCATAACTAGCAGTGTAGTTAACGGTGAATTGACAATGAACGCATAGAAGGGTGAGTCTGTGCAGGTCCAGAAAGCTGTAAAAGTGGCACAGCATTCTTGTTGGAAAGATTTTGTTGTTGAAATCCAGTAAATGAAACTGGAGCTTTCAAACTGAATGTGGTTCCTACTTAGAACAGTTTAATCCTTTGTTTCCTCTAATAGGATAACAAAAGAGTATCAAAAGCTTGCTTGTCATGATCATACTCAGTTCATAATAAACCATAGTGCAGCAAATTTTGGGGTCACTCTGAGGTGGTAATTTTCATGACTTTTGATCTTGTTTTTATTGGAGATTATCTCCCAGGGATTCAGAAATTGTTCTTAATCCATATATATGTAGGATTACATTTTTAAAACTGTCTAATATAGTCTGCTCCCATTGGTTGCAGTCAAAGGCAGTTTTGCTTCTGACTTCAGTGATAGAACTATGTGCCTACTCAACATGCTTTTAGCAGTCAAGTTCCCTAGTTGTTTTAAATTTGGATGTACTTGTCCCTGACATTTGTACTTCACGTAATAAAATTCCTTCTGGACTTGGTTCTTGACCATATCCCATGAGCAGTATAACCTTGCTAATAAGGAATTATAAACTCGTAGGTGGTTTTATCTGACCTAACTTTCCATAGCAGTGCCTTTATACTCTCACTTTTACTATTTGATAACCATTTTGTCTTCCTTGAGCAAAGACTCTTTGAAACATTTCAAGTCTTATAGGAAATTCAGTGTCAAAGGATTTGAAAAAGATTTCTTCTTGAACATCCCATTATCCAAAGAATACATGAAGGGAATAGTTATGGTACCATGAGGCTTCATGTAAGAGTAATTGATTGGAAGGTTGTATTTTAATGTTGAAATTAGTGCTCTATAAGAGACTTAACTGAGAATCGCCTTGCATTGAATACAGCAGTAGGTGAGATCATCGTTTAGGTGGTCACAGAAATGACTGGGAATATCTGTCTGTTTCCTTGTTATTCTCTCCTTCATTCTCTGCCATTCTTTTCCTCTAGGTCTTCCCATTCAAGTTCACCACGCAGAACAGCTGCCCTGGTCCAGCCCCTGCTGAGCCAGGCTGATGGGAGAGTGCAGATTTTTGTTGCTTTTCTGTGCTAAGTTGTGGGTGGGTGCTGCACATAATGAACACAGAAAAAAAAAAAAAAAAGAAAGAAGAAGAATAAAAGAAAGAATAAAGAATAAAGAAAAAAAAAAAAGTACTAAAACCAAAACAGAGCCTGAGCACTTTTGGGCAGGGTGGGCTGGTTTTCTGGGAAAATGCAATTGCTGTGTATTCCATCTGTGCCGGCATGTGAGAGGAACGGTTATTAGAGCAGGACCCAGAGCATCACACCTGCAGTCCAGTCTCTGTGGGATCAGTAATTACATGTTAATTAACAAGTCTGGAATGAGTGAGAGTTTGCATGTCAGCAGATAATCTGTATAGTGACTAATAAACTGCAGAATGTTTTCAATTAGCAGGCTTGAAAAGGAAATCCCAGTGAGTGTTTTGCTTGGTTGGGAAAGGACGGAATGAATGCACTCTGTTGTTAGTTACCCTCCAAATAGGAAAGTGGCAGATTTAAAAACTACATCGTAAAGATTAAGATCTGAGAACACATATGCTTAAGTTACTTGCTACTACTGTGCATTGATGAAATCATACAGAGTAAACTTCAGTGAAATGAAATTTTTCACTTGATTAAATAAGAGCAAACATGGAAAAAAATCCATTCTTGCATAGATTCTTTCAAGCCTTAAGGTCTAAAATGTATTTTTATTGCAAGCTTTTTAATGGACTGAACTAGAGACAACTCCAGAACCTGTTCACCAGGGAAACAAACGTTGCATTCTTTCTTCGGCCTGAGTTCTGGGAATCACTGACTATATTCCACCTCTCTTAGGCTTTTCACTGTGATCTCCAGGTGTTAGATTCCCTCCATTATATGTTTACATAGTAATGGAAGGAGAACTTATTTCTTGGTGACCTGGCATGTCTGTTTTAACTTGATTTTATTTCTGTTCTGTCCATGCTTGCACTCAGGGGCAGCTTTTGAAAAGGTAATTTCCAAAAGTGGTGGAGCAATTTTATAATTTTTAATTTTTTCCCCTAGGATGATATTAGAAGACCAGGCAATCTGGGACGCTGCTTTTTAATTAGCTACAAGTAAAGAGAGGTTATACAAGGGAAGAATGATGAAAAATTTTTTCGGATTTAAAATTTATAGAAGTGAACTATAAAACTTGTGAATTAAGAGCTTCAAGACACATAGTACATAATTCTGAACAACTTTCCAGCACTGCAGATGGATCAAAACCATTCAAATCAACTTTAAGTCATAGTTTTCAAGTTAATTCTTGATAAGTGAGTTGCATTCAAAATTAAAATGAGTCAGAAGATGTATATTGTGATGGCCATGCTATATTTAGAATTACTGTAATGGAGATATACTCAAAATATAGATGATTTTCAGCCTTGTGAATATCCAGAACTACCTGTCTCTGGCTCTGTATTGTGTAGCTTCTTTTAAAGTTTTGTCCCAGAGAGGATGGTTTTGGGAAAGGAAAGCTGGTACAGATCTGCTTTGTACACTCTTCATCTGCATGGCTCATCTTCAGCTCCTCCCAAGCAGGATTGGAACTGTGTGGAGCCATGGCTGTGCTAAGCTACAGAAGCAGGATTATAAACTCCACTCCTGTGCTATTGCCACATCATATATCTCTGATAATGAACATTTTGCAGCACGAGGGTTTTTTTTTAAATCTTGGAACAAGTGCAGCTTGGATATGAATTATGTCAACAGTTGGAGCTTTTCTTCTTAATAATCATCAGTCTTCAGGTTGGCGATGAACTGTTGGCCTGTCTGAAGTACAGAATGTAGAATCCTCCTTTACATCCTGGGTGGTACATCTCACCCCATTTAACCACTGAACTAGTTGTGTTCAAGGCATGAGTTGCCCTTTTTGGACCTTCTGTCAACATCAATTTCCCTCCCTCACCCCCATCCCTCAGATTGTTGCTGCCACTCGTAGGGAAGCAAGGCAAAGGCACATGGAAAGAATCATTTTCACATGGTGAGATGTAGCAGAGTTGGGCCAGTAACTTGAAAAGTCCAGATGCTGTGACAAGTTTTCCCCAATTTCTCTTCTGTGTTTTCCTGCAGACCCCTCCCTGGCTGCTACACTGAACTGATATTGGATACAAGAGATCTTGATGCAATCTAAGGCATCTTCTCCTTCATGGAGCTAAAATTTTATTACCTTGTAATTAATTTGTATGGTTCTCTGTAGCACCTGTTAGAAAATTAAATTGGATTTGGCCAAGCCCCTTCTAGGGTGGGCAGGCCATTGGTTTTCTGCCATTTCAGATAAACTATGATCCCTGACTTCAAGTCTTTTCAGTTCTTATGGGGGCTTATCACAGCTCACCTCCATCAAGTGCATGATGGTAGGTTATCCTTAATTAAATTAATCTAGTTCAAGATCTTCCCCTCCTCCCTCTCTCCCCCTCCTTCCCCTCCTGTATTTCTGAAGGATACCTGACCTTGTATCTCACTCACATCAGCTTGCAGACTTTTTAGTCTTCTCTTGTCATGTTAAATCTAGGATTGGTTGGAACTCAAGAAATAGTTTATGTTTTTCACTCTGTAGACAGCATGCATCTAGAATTATGTCCTCACAGGTAATTGAAGTTGCAGCTGTTGTATCAGCCACCTCTTTTCACACTGTCAGGGAAAAGAGGTGCTGTGGAAGATTACTAGTACTTCAAATCAGCAGTTGGTGTTTCTAACACATGCAAACCTTCACATTTATTAATGTGAAGATGTGTATTTACAAACATTGAGGTTGAAATTAGAGGCTTCTTTGTATAGCGAATGTTATTGTGGTCATTTCATGTTGATCCTTCAGGTTTTCCACCAGTCTGACTTCTGTCCATAACTTACTGCTCAGAATGTTTGTAAAGACATAACAAGTTACATTTTTCCTCCCTTACATGACTTGTTCCAGATTGAATTGATTTAATTTAATTATTTTTAAAGTAATTTCTCTCCTAATTTTGGGTATATGTAGAAAGGATCTAGTTACTTGTGACTCCTCTTAGAAATTTGCACTTTGACAGGTTATGCTATACGACATGCTAAAATAAAAATATCAGTGAAGCAATAACAGCAGGACAGGACTTTTCAATTGCTATGAAATAAAGCCACATGGAAGTAGAGTGCAAAGAACTCGACTTAGGTTTTCAGATGTTCAGCCAACCTCATGGAAGTCATTTAACCCTCTGTACCTGTTTGTCTCTTGTTTGCCATCACCCATGTGATTTACAGTTTCTAGAAATTCCTCTCACAGGTGTCTCTAAAATGCTCTGAGACACCTGGATGCCAAAGAACTATAAATATTAGCAAAAAGTCTTCCATTTGTATTGCTGTCTAAACTGGGGTCACCACCATAGCTTTAAAAACAGGCTTTCAAACCATGCAGTCTCAAATTAGAAGTAGTTTTAACAGGCTGATGCTTTTCCCAAGGTCTATAAAATCAGCTGATCCCAAAGAAAAGCTGATATCCTTAATTCATCTTGCTTTAATTTCTGCGCTGTTAATGCCTCTTGTCCAGGCTGTCAGCGTGGCTCTGCGGTGAATCCCTCTGTATCCTGTTTGCAGGGGCTGCTGAAGTTCTGTGGGATTCCAGAGCTGAGGTGCCTGGCCAAAATCCTGTCCTGTCTGCTGTGTGAGAGTGCATCAACCCACCAGGCAGGGGGCCATGCTGAACCTGCTGGGTTTTTAACTAGGCATCATGAGTCAGACACTTTACTGTTAAAAGTGCAGGGTTTGGGCTATTTAATTATTTGTTAGCCATAAGAATCTGAGGACTCACGAACCGTCTCTTTTGAGGAATGCAGTGATTTCATCAGATAAATGTTTAAAGCAGAGCTGAGATAGCAACCAACCACAGCAGAAAAATATTTTTTCCTTTGAGATAACCTCTTAAATATATACATATTTAAAACCATTTTATCTTTTCTGTCTGATTCTAAGCACCCCTTCTGTCAGCAGCAGACAGAATTAAAAGGAGAAAACCCTCAGTGGATGCCTTTCTTTTTTTTGTGAAATGTGTCAGATGATAAGCAAAATGTAACTGGGTATTTATTCTACTTTTCATGTGCCCTGCAAACTGTGGAAGGCAGCAAGAGATAGATAGAGCCGCAACAGCCTGATAAGCCTGGCTTTTCCCTTTTTGCGGCTTTCTGTTTACTTTACTTCCTTTGAGGGAACACTGGGCTAGAGACCAAATGTCTTTACTCATCTGGGAGATTTTAGAGCTGCTGGGAATAGACTGGTGTGAAAAGCAACTCCTTAATTACAAGATTTGTAGGTAAATGTTACCCTTGCAACAATCACCATTTCCCCTCCATCTCCTCCACAGCACATTATGTTCTAGCAGTCCTTAACAAACAATAATAGCAAAAATAAGGCGTATTTTTTTACACTGGTGATTTTCTCTCTCCTTACTGAAAAGGACACATAATGGAATGAATCTGGCTTCCCATCTGTTGCTAGGTGCAATTCAAAGTGGCAGTTTTGACCTATAAAGATTTGGCTGTTTTGCGTCATGCTTACCCTAGAGACAGCCTCTCCCCTTTAATTTCTCTGTGTCTCCATTTTCCATCTGTGAAAAATCAGGATAACACTACTTTCCTACTTCACAGGGATTTTACAAGGACACATTTATTAACAGGCACAAAGCATAGGCTCTATATTAGACATCACACAAATATCTATGTCTAAAAACTTGCTGCCACCCTCAGTCCCACAGAACTCGAGTTGATTGACCTTCATTATGTGACAGAAGGTGATTTGTTGTCCTAGGCTGCATTATGGATGTCTATCTCTGAATCTTGCCACTTCTAAACACATTCATAATAGGATACTTGCAAGTCATCCAGCTGAATTTGGTGTTTCCCATTAAATAGTTTGGGACATCCCAGGGGTATGAAATTAACCTATCCTTGACCTATCATTAAGTGTGTTTACATGTTGCACATGTGGGTCCCAAATAAAGTAAGGGCCTGTGGGGACCACAAACTATTTGACTGGAGGAGGTGTGTGTGAGATACCTGCCTATTTGGGAATGGTTTGCTCAGAGCCTGTATCTCCAGAGCTGTGGTTGCCTGTTGTATTAGAAGGGAAGTAGTTCTTCAGTTAGCTCCATAAATCAGTAGTTCTCAGGTGCATTTTTGCAGTCACATGCAGGTCAGGTTTAAGTAGTTCAACGTGCCTGTTTGAGAGAAGACATCTCCAGGGCACGTTGGTTGATCAAAGTGATATTTTAGACTTGTACTAAATTATGGACTTAGTCCTGCAAGAGTTCAAGGGATGGATAGGGTTTTTTTGAGGAGCTGTGGCTTTACAGCAGCAATCCTTCACTACAGACTCAGGGTATTTCATACCTCCCCTATTTCTGATGAGATTGTTGGAATGACAAAATCCAAGCTCAGCAGTGATAGTAGTTCAGTGACTGAACAGCAGACAGGGCAGCCGCATTCCTTGTGGATGATTACAAGACATGGTCCATCAGCTAGATGGATTGACTTGCTCACTGATGTGGGCTCTGTGCCTACCAGCTCTTTATAACCCTTAGTAAAATCTTTGGAGTCTTATTTCCAGGCTGTGCTAAGCATGGCTGGTGCATATGATGTTAGCCCCCAGTGGGGATATTGGTAGCTATTCCCAGTCTCACAGCGACAGAAAAGATGCAGGCTGTGCCAAAGTAGCACATGGGAAAATATTACAGGGTCTATTAAAGATCATTGCAGTGTTTTAAGTTTTTCACCATATTACATCCAAATATTCTATTTTTTTTCATAATATTATCTTTGTAACAGTAATGAAAATTGACCTTGTTTAATAAGAAACTGTTCTACTAAAATTGCATTGTGTTGTGTGGGTACGCATACACAAGCTTTGCAGAAGATACAAAGTCTTCTGCAGAGAGCTCTACCAGCCTAAAAATGAGAAAATTGGAGCTGCCACTTTACCTCTCTAACTCCCCTTAATTCTGTTCTTTGTGGTTATAATAAATGTAGGGCTTTATCATTTTTAGGTATAATTCTATCTTTTAAGAATCTGGTGGAGAGAATTTAGAATAAATAGATAAAAAGAAAATGTAGCAGAGCTTTCTTTAACCTGTCTTTAGGAATATGTTACTGTAACTGCAAATAAGTGGTTAATTAAAATTTAGCTTAAAACGTCTTCACTTTAGTTGACTAAACAAAACAGAAGCCACTTCATTTGAACATCAGTGATGTGGAAGCCACAGTTTTGAGGTTTGGCAGTGACACAGCTTTTGAGAACAGGAAAAGAGTATCAGGGAAAGATAGCAACAGGGTCTCATCCTGCAAAGCTTTACTGATTTGATAGCTCTTCTTAGTTCTTTAGGGCATGTTTGCCTGTAGCACTGCATTCCAGTGGAAAGGCTCTTAATTTTGCTCAGAGGATGGGGTCAGGAGGAGGTGACATCTCCCTGTGAATGAGGGAGCGGGCAGGTCGAGCCGTGCTCAGCCTCCTCCTGCTCCTCCTGCTGAGGCGAGGAGCAGTGCCTCGGCAGGACCATGTGAGCTATCTCACAGCACCTCGTTAGCATGGGATGATGGCTTTATTGGAGGAGAGAGCCATAAAAAAGCTTCCTTTGGTTAAAAATGAGCAGTTTTATTTTAGTGTGATGACAGCCTGATACTGAGGATTGAATTTTTGTGTTGCAGCAGGTTTTGTGTGTATGCAGGCAAGGGAAGGGAGCTGTGGACATGCATAGCTAGAAAGCAACTGCTGCAGGGGGTGAAATCCAAAGAAGGAAAACCTGTGGTGATTTTTTTTTTAAAATTATTTTTACTTTTTAAAGTTCTGAGGTTTTCATGGTCCTGTCAGCTGAATGAATATCTCTTTGAGTAGCAAACTGCTTATGTGGAAGTCCTGGCTCTGAATCTCACTTAAAAGTGATTATTTGCAACCATGGGTGAGCTAACTACCTAGGATGAAGGTTTCAGATGTAGGTTTTTTACTGCTAGTTGTAAAGCAAACATTTAATTAAGATATTGCACAGTCCTGTATCTTGTCATCCTGAAAACACAGTCTACAGAAAGATTCAGTGTTACCTGTTCCAGGGAAAAAAGATACTGCAGGAAAATGTGTCAAAAACCCTCCCACCTTATGTAAAACTGATGTTTAAAAATCCACGCTCACCTTTCATGACAATATCACAAAGTGCTTTTCAGATGGAGAAACTGGTACCCAAATTAATGATGCAGTAGTTCTGGCACCCTATTACAATATATTTATTTTATCTTTCTTTTGTATGTTGTTACCTAGGAAGGCCAAGCCTGGTTTTGTGAACGGCTCACACCAGAGAAATGCCCCCGCCCTGCCCTGCTCTGGGGTCTCCAGGTGCTACTGCAATGTAAATAATGCAGGTCAGCAGTCACCTGCTGGGGCAGGGGCACAGCCAACACAACCCAGGCTCCAGGGCAAGTTCACCTGGGCACTAGAAGAGACTGCCTCCATAGTATTGGTTTTCATCACTGATATTATACTGAAGAAAAATGCCACAGAGAAGGAGTATTTGCTGAAAACAGGGTCAGCACGATTGTTAAATTTAAAAGGCCAGTACATGCATAGCTCACCCCAAAATACACGTGAATGTCTGCTGTGTGTCACAAGCTAATGTGACTGTCACTGGATAACCTCAGACGTGCACCATGAAGATGATCGAAACTCTTCCACAGGAGGAGGACAGGCCGGTCTCTCCACCTGCCAGGGCGGCGCGGGCGGATGGAGCCGGGCAGGGACCGGACCCAACTCCGAGCGGCGCCTCCCTGTTCGCGCGCCGGCCGCCAGCAGAGGGCGCCGGGAGCTGCCCGTCGGCTCCAGCGCCTTCCCGGAGCCTAAAGGAACCCTCCCGACCCCAAAGGAACCCGCGCCCACCCCAAAGCAACCCTCCTGACCCCAAAGCAACCCTCCTGACCCCAAAGGAACCCTCCCGACCCCAAAGGAAACCCGCGCCCACCCCGAAGCAACCCTCCTGACCCCAAAAAGGAGCCCTCCTGACCCCAAAGGAACCCGCGCCCACCCCAAAGCAACCCTCCTGACCCCAAAGGAACCCTCCCGACCCCAAAGGAACCCTCCTGACCACAAAGGAGCCCTCCCGACCCCAAAGGAACCCGCGCCGACCGTGGTACTCGACGCCAACGATGTCCTGCTTTTGCTGCGAAGATGCTTCACCCACCAAGCGCTCAGGGCTGCTGGAGCTACCAGCAGGCAGATTCAGTTCTTCAGCACCTACTGTAGACCTCGTGCTTCAGGTCGAAGTCTTCATCTAACTCCACTGGCAAGCAGAGAGATAGTGCTTGTGATAAAGGATTTTCTGCTGAAATAGCAAATAATATTTGCAGATAATGAGTTGGGATATGAATGCATAAATTCGGGTATCCATATGAATATCCATATTTAGAGAGTAGTTGGGGAAGGGGAGAAAGTGTTGCAGATCTTGTATAGTTCAACCACCTTGATTGGAGATGAGCCTAACTGGAAATACTCTATTTCTGTGCTCACTTATGAAGGTTTTAGGAGCAGCTGTTCTCTGTGATGTCCCTACTTCCCTGGATGGTGTGATGTACAACTAACATACAGATATATTACCTGTAAGGGAGGAATTAATTTAAAAAGGAACTAATTTAAGAGGTGTTTAGTGTGGTGGGCGGATTAGTAAATAAATTGATCAACTGTATGGACTCAAATTCTCATGTGAGACACTGTGACCCTGGGGCTCTGGCCTGGACTGAGCCCTGGGGCTCTGAGCGCTGGGACTCTGGGCTCTGGGGCTCTGGTTCTCTATCTATAGCTACCTATATATTTATTATATTTTTTCATGTGATGGCTGCATTTAATTCCCAATCTTTGTAAAATAACTTACACAGTAGTGCCCAGGTTATTATCATGTCATATCATACCCAGAGGCCCTGGGCATTATCATGTCATGAATAACAGTAATGTCATTTCCACCTTTAAAGCCTGTCCTGACCTCATCATGTTCTTTTATAAATATCGATCTTTTAAATGGTGTTCATTGTTACTCTTCATAAAATCTGAAAAAGGACCATCAGCTTGCCACAGAGAATACTGAATCCTAGAGCAAACAGATCAGTTATGATATCAGTTTTGGGGTGTTTTGGTGCCTTTGTATTCTTCAGGTTAAAGTGCTATTTATTGTTAGTGCTGTTGACCTGATTTTAATACTAGCTAATGTCTTGCAGCCACTGAATGGAATATATTGAGAAGAATAATGAATTCAGTCTTACAGAATGATGCTGTAAGAGCAGTTTAAAAAAGGTCAAAGATGGAATTTATTTTCTCTATGTTGTTGGAACTCCTGTGTTTGAGTGTTTAGAAACTTGATATGCCTTTCTAGCAAGTGAATAAATCAGAGAGAAGCTAGAGCTTTACATTGGCAGTTCCTGAGTAGCTTCTCCTCTGAGCTAAATCAGTGAGAGGTAAAAGGTGTTGAATGTCTTCAGCTATTTGTGGATATAGAACAGATCAGAGCAGGATAGAATAGAATCCATCCATGAAGTAAGCCACCACAAATGATTTTCAGTCAACACACAGTTTCTGCACACACTATAATAATAAAGAACAGGGGTGGCTGTATCAGAGGTCATAAGGAAAAGCTGAAGTGTGTTAAATGTTCACATCTGTCAATCCTATTTGTTTAAGGAGGGATGGAAAATAGCTGAAGAAGTCATGATACCTGTCCCAAATTACTCTATACATCCTATGGGAAATCTCTAGGGATGGTATGTGATTCTGAACACACTGTCTTTTCTCATCAGTCATCAAATTGGCATTGCACACTGTTGTCAGCCTATTACCCAGTTTTTTGTGAAACATGCAGAATCTTCTCAACAAGATAAAGCTCTGGGTGCAAATCTCCATGGCTCATAACAAACACTTCTTGAACAAAGCAAAATTCATACTCTGGTTTTCTTCTGATGATGTTCTGAGCCCTGTTCATTTAATACACTAATATAGCAGCACTGTAATCAAAATGAGAGTAATAGAGAGCCTAAGGACATGAAAATATTTCATGAAATCTACTCATGAAAGTGAGGATTTTGTAGATTGCTCCCTGGAACAGTAAGATCCACTTACATGTGAGCACTTACTTGTGATCCCTGTAACCTGACAGGGCACGTGAAGCTGCTCTTACAGAAGGGAAAAGGCTTCCTAGCTGATACAGTGCAATTTCTTAAAAGGATAATTGGTGATTATAATAATTTTTTGACAAATGCTTTCGACTGTACAAAAGTAATTAATCATTTGTGGATTTAAACAAAATGCTGGTGACTGAAGATAAGTATTTTTATTATCTTGGAGACTGTAAAGACTATAGGATTAATACTGTCTGTCAGATTTCCATTGACTGTGGTGGTATAGGACCAGAAAATGTTTCTCCGTTTAACAGGGAAACCACTTTGGCTTTTTCTCTAGTGCTTATGATGTTTAACTTACTAGACATACATTTGTTTTTTAGTTTGTAGATGTATATTGTTTATCTTGTGCTGGTTTTGATCAAACTAAATAGACTTCTAGTTTTATCTGCTCTTCTCTTGAAGTGAAAGAGGAAGCTTATTTTAAATATGGTATTTTTAATGGAATCTTTAAAAAAAGTATCAAAAAGAAGTATCAGAAATACTTACACAAATTTTTGGGAAACATTTGTTCTTTATTTTGAAAAAATTATGTCTGCATTTCAAAATTATGGTACTCATCCCTTCTGAATATATACATAGACAACATAGACACAGGGAAACATAGACAAGGAAGACAGAGAAATGATTCCATGTATTCATTAAATTTTACACTGAAAGATGTGATTCTTCTGGTGTTCAGTTTTCTACAGATGGTTTAGAGCATATTTTAATGTACAGTGGAGGCACATGTATGTAAACCCTCAACATTTGGAAACAAAATCAACTTTCTTATAATCTGTATAGATTTTTTAAAAAGGACCAAATTCTCTTCCTTGCTGTTCAGCAGAAGGGTTTGTTTGCAACAGGACAACAGCATTTCTAGCAGATTTTTGCCAGATGTGTAGTAACTTTGTTTCAATTTGGGAAGGCTTTAAAAATGACTTTTCTAATTCAGGATATTTTGATAGTAAATAATTTAAAAGATTCTGGATTAGGATGAATGCCTTTAATAAACGTATTTTAAATTAAATAGGATTAAAATATTATTTTTTTCTGCCTAGCTCCAAGTTGCCTATCAAGGCATATTTTTGGTTAGCTCCAGATTCCTGCCTATGTAAAGTCACGGGGGTCAGCAGATTTAATATATGCAAACGTTTTTGCCCAATGTCATATTTGGTGACTTAATTTATGCTTAATTGCTCCACATAATTACTAGGAGTACTTTAGTGGTAGTTTATGAGAAATAATCTCAATGAACCATTGCTAACACCATGGCTCCTCAAATGAAACATTGCATCACAGTCTGCTAGTTCTGGTACCAATTTCTGTGTTAAATAAATGAAAGGTGACATGAGTAGCTCAGCTTGCAAAAAAGAGTAATTTCCTTCATACCACATGAAGATTTCTTGCTCCATATATAATTTCCCTACCCTGAGTGTAATAAGATTCTGTATAAGCCATCTCTGCAGTCGAAGAGTACCTGGTCAGTCAGGCTGCTGTATTCCTGCTTGGTGTCTCTGGGATAAGGATGGGTTGCAATAATGACACAATGCTGGCCACTGGTATTAAAATTGTACTGGAGAGTCTGCTGCTTACAGGTTGCATTTGTCCAGTGCCTGTGTTGCAGGGAGCTGTGTGTTTTAACTTGGGAAACAGCATCTATTACAAAAGGTTAGGCTGGCTTAAATTGACACTGCAACTCAGAACACTGAGGAGAATGACACCACCAGCAGCTGTGGAGTAACTCATGCCTACTTTGTAAGTTATCTAGAAATACATCTGTCTATTAGTATATAAACTTGCAATAGATTTGTATTCTCTTTTCTTCAGCTAGTCACAGTATTTTTCTTTGTTTCTCTGTATTGCATGAAGATTTCCAAGGTTTCTTTCAAGCTATTTCCTTAAATATTTGATTTTGTTACTGTTATGTAAATACTAGCAGTTTGGGGCAAGATGCTGGTCTGCTTTCATTTGCCAAGGTGTGGAGGAACTGCTTAGCTGAACTATTCTAGACCTGTGTGGCAAGGGAGGTCACGGTCTGGTCCCTACCTGAAGATGTGAATTGTAGTCTCCCACTTGATTCATCTGCATTGTTCTCATTATCCTTAATGGATGTTGTGGACATATATTAGGAGAATAGGCCTGATTAGGAACTGTCTAAGGAGTGAAATGAAAATGATAATCACTTTGTCTTGGATGAGGTATTGTATTTATTCTATGGGATTTTAAAGGCTATTTTAGTGTTTAAATTATCTGGTGCATTAGAGAATGGTTTAGATAGGCTTTGGTTAATTGTCAGTGGTGGGTAAGTTCTAGAAAATTATTATACACATTGGGACTTCAATTTTGCTGTGAATTATATTATTTTTGGAGATGTAAATTGCAGTCTCTCCCAGGAGACAGAAATAATGTGCTGCTTATTTGATTTTTAGCAATAATTAAAATGATGTGTTAAATTAGGTGCAGGCATTGTCATGAAACAGGACAAACCTACTTGTGTGGGGGAGTTCAGAATCCTTGACAAAGCCGTGACATTTTTGTAGTAAAATAAACTGTGTACCTTGTGGTTTGTATCCTAGAAATCATCCTTCTCATGTATATCATCATGTAAGAAGGCCAAGTAGTCTGGCAGAGAGACAAAGCAACAGAGCTGTTCGCTGAGATGGAGGATGGATGCACTCCAAATGGGAATTAAACTAATTGAAGTGGACTGGAGCTATTGCCTTGCCTGACACTTAGCTGACACAGAAGACTGTAATTTTGAATGCTGTTGATCCTTTAATTTTCATCCCTTGCCATTCAGATCAGACGAGGCTGTGACTGAAGCAGTAAGTACCTACGTAAAGGCTTCGAGAGAGGATTCACTGCCAGCTGCACAGTGCAGAGATCTGCAGGTTACATCTCACTTCTCAGATCACCAGCCTTTGTGGTAGGGCTGTAGGAGGGAACAAGGCTAAAAGAAAATCATTTGGTCTCCTTGTTATTTGGACTTTATGGCTTCCTACCAGCAGCCCCAATTTAGTTAAGGTTGTTTTTCTCCCCCCTAGAGTACAGAAATAAGTAACGTTTGTTACAGCTGATAGGAAACAAATTGAGTGCAGTGGAGTGGGTGATCTTTATTGAGAACTAGGTGGCAATGTCACATATCACCCTGTGGGCAGAACCTGCAAGATCCTCTTTCCTTCCTAACCAGAGCAGGGAGCATCATGCTAGATGGATGGAGTGAATGTGTGAGGACTTGGGGAGTTCTTTTATGTTGTAATTGAGAAGAATCTTAGATAAAGTTGTAATCTCCAAGGGACAGCAAAGAAAGTTTTATCAGCCAGTTGACAGCTTTGTTAAGAGAAAGAAAAAGACTTAAGTGTGAGTACTATCACTGCAGAGTAAGTTGTTTTTAAATAGGGCTGTGTGTGTCTGTGTGCACATCCTGAAATGCTCCAAGCACAAGGTGTTTGTCTGAAGCACAGGTGTGGGATTTGGAATAGCATTCACATAATTTCCTAAATTCCAGCAAAGACAAACCTTCCGTATCAGGGATCTGCTGTTGTACAGCATTGTCTGCAGATGCTCTATTTATAGTGAAATGCTTTGCAATTTAACCATGCCACTTCTTAATGGGGTCATCCAGTGCTTTGAGACCACTTATTATTCAGATACTGCAAGGAGCACCAAGAATGATTCTGAATTTTTTCCCATTTTTGTCCTGGTCCTTAGCACAGAAGGTGTTTATTTAACTTCAATTACAAATCACTTATGTATTCTTTAAACCTGTAAGTGTACTCACACCTTAGGATGTTAAAATTCAGCTGTGCTAGGAACTTACAGCTCTCTGGGGTCTCACAATATATTTCCCAGTGTTTGTGAAGTGTAAGTTAGCAACATGGTATTCAAATTCTGTGGAATTAAGGACCATCAACTTAGGCATCTCTCTAGGCAAACTCTGAATGGAATTGTCAACCAAACACAGGAAGAATGCAAAACTTGTGGTGTTGCCTCAGAAGAACTGTGTGACTCCTATAGTCTCTACTGCTAGGAAGTACTTGATTTTTCCAAAGACAGGGATAGAAAATGGCCAGTAATATGTAACTGCCAAATAAACAAAAATATCAGCATTACTGAGGCTTATCATATGCAAACTGAAAAAAGTAAGTAGTATTATATCCAAAACATTATTTGTAACATTAGTGTATTGATTGGATATTCTCTCAACCATTGTTTTTATTGACTTTATGTTCACAGCTGTTCATCATAGTACTTATTCCTTTCCTCGTTCCTTTTCTTTTTCATACTTAACGGCAAAAGTGTCTTTTCATCTCAATAACAATAGGACTTGATGATTTTCACATTAAAAAAAAATAAAAAAAGCTCGAGAGATTCCCTAAATCTTCCACATTCTCAATTCCTATTTTTCTCTATCACTTTTCCCAGCTTCCTCTGCTTTCATCTTGATGACCACTTCCTTGGCAAATCAAAGTCTTCTTGCTGTCAGAGAAACTCTTTATTTCTTCTGTCCTTTGGAACAATTTTTTCACATCTCTCCAGCTCATCAGTTCAAGTTATTGACAGTCCTCTGTGTTTCAGATTTTGTCTAAGAGTGTATCTTTCTCCCTTTTCTCTATACCTTCATTTCTGTGTCATTCTACTCTGTCTCAGTATCAGAGTCATTAATTATATATTTTCAAGGTTAAAAAAAAAAGAAAAAAGGGTAAATTTTGTTTGAAAAACTCAAAGTAAGATGAAATTTTATAATATTTCCTCTGTTCTGAAAGTTCCTGAGGTTGCTTTCTCCCTGCAAAAATGTTCTGTAAATGTTCCCTATCAGTTCCCAGCTCTGTCATGCAAAGTTGCATCTTGACATTGGTTTGTCTGTGTTGGTTATGGCTGTGTAGAAAAGGAGGGTGAGCAGCATTATTTTTCTACTGTTTCTGCTAGACCAAATGAGAATCATTCCTTCTCAAAACCATAGGCAAATATTATGCAGCCATTTGCTGTGTAGCACATGTAAGGAAAAGCCATCGAACAAAAGTATCTTAACCATGAAATATTGATACCATTTTTCTAGAGCTGAAACTGTAAGACAGAATCACAGAATTGTTTAGTTTGGAAAAGACCTCTGAAATAATAGAGTCCAACCTTTGACTGATCACCACCTTGCCAACTAAACCACGGCACTGCGTGCCTCGTCCAGTTGTTTCTTGGACACCCCCAAGGACAGTGACTCCACTGTCCTGGACAGTCTCCTCTCCTGGACAGTCCATTCCAATGTTTAGCAACCCTATCCATGAAGAAATTCCTCCTGGTGTCCAGTCTGAACCTTTCCTGGCACAGCTTGAGGCTATGCCCTCTTGTCCTGTCAATAGTTGCCCAGGAGAAGAGACCACCTGGCTACAGCCTCCTTTCAGGTACTTGTAAAGAGCAATAAGGTCTCCCCTGAGCCTCTTTGTCTCCAGACTAAACCCCCCAGCTCCCTCAGCCACTCCTTGTAGGACTTGTGCTCCAGACCCTTCACCAGCTCCGTTGCCCTTCTCAGGGTCACTCTCCAGCACCTCAGTGTCTTTCTTGCAGTGAGGGGCCCAGAACTGGACACAGAACTCAAGGTGTGGCCTCACCATTGCCGAGTACAAGGGTAGAATGATTCCGCTGGTCCTGCTGGACACACTGTTCTGGATCCAAGCCAGAAAGTCATTTACCTTCTTGGCCACCTGGGCCCATGCTGGCTCATGTTCTGCTGCTGTCAAACAGGACCCCCAGGTCTTTTTCCACCAGGCTGCTTTCCAGCCACTCTGCCCCCAGCCTGTAGCACAGCCTGGGGCTATTGTGACCCAAGGGCAGAACCCAGCACTTGGCCTTGTTGAGCCTTCTGCCGTTGGCCTCAGCCCATCAATCCAGCCTGTCCAGATCACTCTGCAGAGCCTTCCTGTGCCCTCCAGCAGATTAACACTCCTGCCCAACTTGGTGTAGTCCCCAAATTTACTGAGGGTACACTCAATCCCCTCATCCAGTTCATCAGAACATGACTGGCCTTGTCACTGGTCCCTGGGGAACATGACTAGTGATAGGATGCTCACTGGATGTTTTGCTGAAAAAGCAAATTCAGAGCTGAAGGGAAATTAGAGTGGGAATAAACCTTGTTGATGAAAAGATGTTTTTACCATGGTTAGAAGTGTTTTGTACAATATAACAGTAAATGGCCAAAGTGGCAAAAGAGACCAGGGTCTGCCCCAACCACACCTGAGCTTGCTGTGTCTATTAGCAGCCTCATCTGCCATGACTGCTGTGTAAACAAGAGCATTACTTGTCTGTCACCTCAAATGGCTTTGTGTTAAGGAGCTGTGCTGTCCTGTGGGCAGGCTGCATTTCAGACAGTCTTGGCACAGAGGAGCTGTCTGGTCTTGGGGAGTGATGTTTTCCTCTGCTTTTGAGTGCATCATATGTTTTTCACAACTGCATTTCTCAGTCTGACTGTGATGCCATGGCACGTGGATCAATAGTGTTCCTCTGTGGCAAGGTGTACTGAATGCCAAATGTCTTTGGCCGTCTGTTATTCTAAGACAACTCAGCAGAGCCAAGAAGCCTGCACCACCACTTTCATTAGGGGTAATTATCCTCAAGCAGCTGGGATAGGAGCCGGAGCCTGAATGGTAATTAGCTGCCATTGCTAGGAGATGCATTTGCAGGTTTCTGTTACCATTTTACTCTCTGTTTAAAGAACAGACAGGGAATTGTGATAAATCTTAAGTCCTTGCTGTAGGAGAAGAGCTGCCTGCCTACAGATCAGCTTAAATTAGGATGTTCTTTGCATGTCCATCGATGTGGTCTTGCTGCAGTAAGAAATCACCCTGCACTTCAATGATTTGGGTCTTTGCAGCAGCATGAACGTTTTCTTATATATTTTCTCAACAGATGTGTTGCTTTATCATTGTTTTTTATGTTGTAATAAAGTGACAACTCCTGCAAATCTGTTTCAGTTTTGTTATAGAGGCAGAGATATGTATGCATGTCACCTGTGAACAGAATCAACAGACTGGTAGAACTAAACACAAACTTCAGTCCAATATAAGATTGATGTGTTTCTATCCATCAGTATTTTCAAAATGTACATTTTCAGTAGAAGTTTTGTGCTAGACTTAAAAAGAAGAATAACTTTTTATAACATTTCAGTATCAGTATCAGTAAATAGCATTGGAAGAGCTTGACAGGTAGTATGTCCTTCCTGAAACATCTTTTCATGATATGGGAGAATTTTTAGAGAGATGGGAAAGAATTTGTAGAGCTTTTATCATGCAGAACAAATCTGCTCGACACTTGATGACCCCTGCTTTGTTCTCGGACAATAACAATAGTCATCCCTATCTACTAATGTTCATCTTCAAAACTTTTTACAAGTTACTAGTTAATGAACTTTTGGAGCACTATTTAACAAATAAAAAGAGGTGCATGATGGAAAACCGAAGTAAAGATGTTAGGCAATACATACTTGTCCTGTATTGTATTACTGTTCAGGCAACAGTTCTTGTTAGATTGGAAGGAAAGAAAGCAATCGAAGGATTCTGTGCTTCGCTAAGGACCCCTGAAGAATTGTGTCAGTGAGAACAAGGGCATTCAGCATGACACTGCTAGATGCTGGGTCTGGTAGGATTTGCCCTAAATGTACAGTTACATTTTCTGGTTGCCAAATTAAGTTTTCTATGACTGGCATTTTTAGTGTACTATGTAATTACTGATTTCTGTTCACATTGCGTATGGGAATAAACGATAACAATCTCTGTCTATTACAGATTTGTCCATATATCCTTTTATCCTGCAACTTCAAACATTTGAGTTAAGGTTTTTCTGCTTTCTGTGGGAAATCTAAGGCAAGGTTCATTTCCTCCTCCAGTTATAGCAGAATTTCAATATACAGTATTTATGACAGTACTGAGATTCAGTGATGCATTGCATCGGTGAGAGTGGAGAGGACTTCAGCAGAGGCTGAAGTGTTTGAGGGGATAGACACAGGTTTGATTTTTGCTGTATGCCTTGAGGTGTGTTTTTTAACTTCCTGAAAGCCTTTGTGGAAGTCTGTTGATCTCAGGAGGGGAGGCAGTGCTTGTCTACCTGTTAATCAGGAGCAGCAGTTTTCATTGCCAGGTACATTTCTTCCTTTGATATTTTTTTCTCTGCAAACCACGAAGTCCAGCAGTTCACATTCTGCTGTAAATGTGCTTTGTTAGTGCCGGTATTACTTTGGCTGCTGCCTTTTTGTATAGAGGAGAATGTGGTACAAAGACTTGGTTATAGTGAAGCCTAAGAGACAAGAGCTCAGAGGATGGAGTAGGGTCATCCTGACTTTAAAATAATGATCCATGTATGAGTAACTCTCTTCACATACCTTCCCTTGCAGCAAATCTTCTCCCTGCCTTCTCACCTTTTTTTTGGCTGGTCTTTGTGTCCAGCAGCTTTTTGCTTGTAGGTTCTGTGAAGTTACAACTTAATAATTGAAATTTCCCTATTGCCAGCTACATATAGGCCCCCTGGTGCCTTGTTAAGTGCTCTGTTACCAGTGAACATTCTTAATTATGTTATGAAAGATGTTGTTCAAGTCACAAGTCATTTGCTCAAGGTTTGGGCCCAGCAGGTTAAACATTTTCAAATTAATTTCAGTTGCTAAACAGAAACAACTTAGATCTCCTGAATGCTGATAACTCGCACTTTCTACTGAATTCTGTGGGAGATTATTTTCTGTATTTTAAAATCAGGCTAATTGCTGGGTAAATGAAAGGATAGGCTGGTTCTAGTCTCCCACTTTAGAATATGCTGAGTATGATTTTGCTGGAGAGGTGTCTGTAAAGTCTCTGATTTGCATATTTAGAAGGGACATTAATTATGTGCTAATGAAAACAGTCACCTGTAAAGTTCTAGGAACAACTTCTGATCATAGATGAGTAAACACGAAGATTTGTTGTTCTCTATCTTACCAGTTTTACATAAAGTGAAACAGTAAAACTACCTTAAGAATCTTGATTATTCCTTTGTGCATGCAGATATATACTATGGCATTGTAGATACTCGAAGGTATTTATGGGTGAATGCTTTTTTTTCTAGATCATTTTAATTAAGAACATATCTGTTTTTATGGATCTTCACTTATATGTAATTTTTTTCCCTTTCGTTGGAAGTCATAGAATCTTTCTGATGTCATTTATGTCAATATCATCAGCAGCTTTGTCCTCTACCCTTTTTAATTAATGACTGACAGCCACTGGAAGCCCAGACTCAGAAATATTGATACAGGACTGTGTGCAGCATGAAGGGCAGGGCTGCACTGCTGCTAGACACGGAACTTTGCAACAGCAGACTTTTATCTGGCCAAAACTAGAGGCTGACAGATAATAGGGGAAAGTGTTCCCCTGCCTCCCATATGCTGTTGTAAATAAATCAATAAATAATGCTAGCAAACAAGTAAACTAAAAGCCTCTGAACAGATATAGATCTCCTTTAGCCAAGCTTAAATAAAGTCATGAATTTTTAGTGAGAACATCATGACCACATCCTGCTGACCAATAAGGGAATGTAAGGTTGGGAATTTGTAATGAATGTGGCCTCAGTTTATGATGGAAACATGCATCAATTACAATTATACCTGAATTTCCATAATCATAATTTCGACAGGTTTTGTTAGCAGAAGGATAGCTTGTATTAAATGTTGTCATGGGTTTATGTAGCAAACTACAGCCTGGGCATATTATTATCTCTGTCCCTGGGGTTGGGGATTCCTGTTACTGTATCTTGAAGTACGTGCAGTTTTGTTTTTTATTCACTCTTGCTGTTGATAACCTGTTCACCTTTGGGAAGACATGTTAGCTGTTTTAATCTGAGCTAGTGGTGGTGAATATCAATACTTTTTAGTGCTATTACTTCAGTTACCATCTGTGACTTTGTTAGTATAGAACTTCTGACTTCCAGCAAAGTGATCTTAATCATAGGAAGCATTGAGCTCACAGAAAAACTGTCAGCCATAGAATTTAATTGTATAAATAGCTATAATGCTATACTTGTTAAGATTACTTTGGGAAAATACCACTTCAACACACATCTGCATCGACCCACAGTAAAAAATATTTTTTTTTTTTTTAGCTAGGTAAAGCCTAAAGATTACTGTCAAATACTATTCAGGTTGTTCTGTCTGGGTTTATGGAATAAAATCTATCTATATGTAAGTGAATTTATAATAAAAATTTGGATTTTTATCAGTGAATCTTGCCTAAAATATTGTACGTGTAGGGCAGGGATGGGAGATACCAAACTCTGTGAAGTGTACAAGACATACAGCCCCTGACCTCTCCTGCAAACAAGAGGGAGAGCTGAGAGGCATCTGACAGGAAAGCTGTATATGGATGGAGTACTTAGTCACTGGGAGGTGGGTGGCACTAAAAATGTGTTTGTGAGACTGGTTGTGTGTATTGAGATCATACAGGTTGTGTGGGTATTTGACAGCTGGGTGTTGGTGGAAACTCAGGGGCTCCTATTGGAAGAACACATAAATAATGGGGATTTGGGCCATTTTGTACAGAAAAGCAAGTAGGTGCTTATAAAAAAAGGGTACTGGGTGCTTGGGGAGTGTAAGGTACAGCTGGATTTGGAAGAACATGAGACTGCTAAGTCAGCAGTAGGCCCTTGAGCTGGTGGTTTTGCTGCTACAGCCCTGTGGTCTCTGCTAGTTAAGTACAGGGCAGCTGGTGGGGGGGGGTCTCTGACTGCCCTTTCTCCAGAGGTGGCTGTGGCTTGAAGCTCTGGGTGTGCACTTACTGTCTCCAACAGGACTTAAGCTATGGGTCAGAAGTGGTCTGAGGTGTGGTGAGGAGCTCTCTTCTGGTGAGTGGGCAGCGCACCACTTTCTTTCCAAGTAAGTGGGTCAGAAGGGCAGGGGTCCTGCTTCAGTACTATAGGCACCTGGATACGTGGTTAAAATGGTAAAATACCTCAGAAGAGCTGTCAGAAAAGGCAAAAGCTGCAGACATTGTGGGTATAGTGGTTAAAACAGTTATCACTGTGGAAACTGATCGCTTGTAATAGGGACTTCAGCTTCTTAATTTTTAACAGTTCCCTTTCCTCTGAGAATGGAGAGATAATGTGCCTCAGTCAGGTTCTTCTGTCCTGCCTTCCTCCCAGGTCAGTATAGATAAGAACTTCTTTCTTCTTTCGCAGCCACTGCTGAAATCTGTTTTATAAATAGTTCCCAAAATTTTTGCTTCCATCTGAAGTTCTGTTTGCTTCTGAGCAGCCTGCCATAATGTAGCTATCCCTGTGTGCCAGATGCCTTTCTCAGTTGTTTTGTCCCCAAAGAATTCCCACTCTTCCCTTTTGCTGGGGATGTGGGGTTGTGCCTCTGCCTTTCTTAAGTAGCCTAGATCAAAAGGGACAGAGTTGACAAGAATTATGGTAGCTTTCTCTGCAGCATATTTATTCTACTTGCCTGCTGATCTACACATGGTTTCCTCTTTTGCCAGTCTTTTTAGTCACTTCAGTGGGACAATGTCTCCTATAATAGCCATACATTGATATCAAAGGGTTTACTGGAATTCAAGCAGCAGCAGTTGCTGCTATGTATAAGCAGTAATTAACATTCTTTAACTCCTCATCCATAACAATACAACATCAAAGACCTTGGAGATAAAGGAGCAGTAGCATCTAATGGTCCAGAGGCTGTTCTTACCAGTTCATATATCTGCACTTTTAAGTAAGCGTTTGAAAGCAAAACTAGAAGTTGTATTATTTTTATTACTTACAGGAAGGCAAATACTTTAGCCCATCACGTGTGCAGAGGGTGTGTATATCCGCCCACTAGTATGAGGAAGAGCACAGAGTTCATGGTTAGATTGCAAAAAGCTTTTTGAGGACTTCCATGAGTTGAGGCTCTGGGTTTATTCTGCCACTTCTTCATATCTGATACCCCACTGCTGTGAGTGAAACATGCTGGGGAGTTATCATACTTTCCTCCCTGTGTCATGGTTTATCTCCTTTCTTTCAGAGAATCCTGAGATAGTTTTTGTTGTATGAACTCCTCCATGTGTTTAATCACTAAGAATAATCTAATGACCTTCCACAGAACAACAACAACACGCACCTGGTAGCCATTACCTAAATAACTGGAGATATGACACCTACAGTGTATCTGCATGGTGCTCTCTCCCAGAAAACCTCTCTATTATGGAAAATTCCTTGAACTGGGGTGACCTTACTGAGAACACAGTCCTGCAAAAGCTGCAAACAGAAGCAAAATTGTTAACTAGATCAGTAGACTGAACTGCTATTGAACTACTCCAGGCTCAGCAGCATTACTTTCCTTTGGTAGATATATTGATGAGCCAACACTAATTCCTCAGGCTGTTTATACTTCATGTTGTCAGAAGACCATCTAATGCTTTTTCACTGCCTTCTGGAGGCTGAGAGAATTCTAAACTGCACTTTTCTTTCCAAGTTAGTATTACACTGAAAGACATGTATTTAGCTAGTTTCAGCTGCTCTCCTTGTGTTTCAATCTCCCCAGCTGTCCTTACTGATCACTTGCACTAGTTTTCCTTGCTCAGCCTTTATCTTTGTCCACCTGGCATCAAAAGTTGGTGGAAACAGCAGTCTCAGCTGTAGCTTTTTAGCTTAAAAATGTGCTTCCAGGTTTGCTGCACCAATATCCTGAGGGACATGATTTTATTAGGCTGTGTGGAGCTTGTGTGAGCTGCCAAAGAGATCAACTGATCACGTAGTAAGTGAGTTAAAATGTCTGAGAAAGAAAGGTGTCTGCTTTGGAGGGACATCTGGTGGGGCTACCTTCAACATCATCCAAAAGTAAGTTTGCTTTGTTAATATGCAATGAAATCTTGTGATGTTGTCATCAAGGGGTGAACTTTATATTTAGAAATACTGTTTTCAAAATATGTGTGTATACAGTGAGCAGAGACTTCTTATTCCATCGCAAGTAAATTTTTCCTTGTTTCAAAGGTTGCTGATGAATTATGACTATTCCTTAATTTTTGGCTAAGTAAAGGGAAAAATCTCCGTTCATAGTTCAGGAGTTTTATCTCATGCATAGACTTGCTTCAGGGCCTTGTATCAGACCACACACTGCAGCATCTCAGAATACTCAGCATCTCCATGTGCCTATATACCAGATACCAACAAGTATTAGGGCAGCATCTTGTGTAGGCTGCTGTACTAATTGCTGCTGGTTACTCTTCTGCATCAGCCACTTCTAAGCTCCCTGGCATGACTTGACTCTGCAGTTCAGTCTCTGGTGTTCTTTGACTTCATATTGTTGTTAATATGTCAACTGGTTGGGGACTTTCCTTGTAAATGATCTTTCTAATCTCATCCTCGTGATACCAGTAACTAACTTGCATATGGACCTTTTCAATCTTTTTTATCCGCTTCCCTAGCAGTTGTTCCTTGAATTGTTACATCTGCTGTGAAGTAGTTGCCCTGAGGCTAAGAATTAGAGCTTATGTCTTTAGGAAAACCCCAGATTTGGCACCTACTTTATAGGTCTGTACACAACGTGGTCTGTAGGTTAGTGCAGTGTGTTTGCATTGCTCACCCCAGTGCATTTGGAAGCTCCCTTAGGAATTGTTTGCAAACTGACTTTCTGCAGACGATGTCTTATGTTGTACATCTGGGCACAGAGCTCTGGCTGGGATGCCCTTGCCAAGCATGGCACAGCTGGTTTCACTTCACTTGAGCTGTCTCTTAAGAAAACTGGAACGAGGGAAACTGCACAAACGTATTTGCAGTGCATACAAATGGGCATTCAGAATTCTGCCTTCTGGCTTGCCATCCCTTTCAGTGTTTCAGGAAGCCAGTCTTAAATGCCTTCTCCCCTCCGTGGAAGAGCTGTAAGCTTGCACAGCTATCTCTAAGACTCACTGAGAACCCACGAGCAACAGATTTTGGTATTGCTGTTGAAAATTCTGACATATACAATGCAGCTTTTTATTTAGCATTTTCATATGCAGAAACAGCAACTCCGAAATTTGAGTACAGCGATGCTTGCTTTGATCAGTGTGATCAGTAAGTTTTCTCTCGCGAAAATGCTTTTACCCTCTGAATCTGTTGGCAGCACTTACTATTTTTGAAAGATCAGCATTTTTGAACACAAAAGTCTACAATTTCAGGCATAGTTAGGATGCAACTGTTTGTCATCTGTAATTGATAACCACTGTCTTGTTATCTGGCTTTAATGCTAAGATGCAGATCTGGAAGGTTTTTTGGCTGGGTGGGTAGGGTTTTACTTGGCAAATGCAGCTGGCTTGCTGTTCTTGTCCACCTGGAAGTGACACAGCATGTGATACTGGTTATCACAGGTAATATGACAGGGAAAAGGTAAAAGAATTTCAGAATGTAAAAGAAGTAAGAGGGTAAAAGAGTGATTTTTATAAAATACTGCTGTTTACTTAAGAATATGATTTGTCTGTATTGCAGAGGTGAAAAGGGAAAGGGTGAAATCATCCTGATGCTCATGGTGGTACAATTCTGTGACAGAATAACTGTATTTCCTAATTATATGAAGGGGTCACAACCCAGCTGCATCCTTATCATACTCTGTATAACCATGTAGAATTGGAAATGCTGCACTTTAGGTTCAGGAATGAGCAAAATAAACAAGCCAGGAAAGGCAAGGACAGAAATCTGTGTGTTGGTGGTAACTGCATCATTAGCAGCAATCCAAATTGCCCAGGCTAGTTCTCGTGTCAGGCAGATGAGATGCATAATGCAGTTTCATAACAAGAGACACATCACCTTTTACACTCCTAAAAACAAACTAGCCATGGATGGAGTGTTAGAGGGTAAAAT
The DNA here is from genome assembly GCA_034509425.1 of Eopsaltria australis. Taxonomy (NCBI): domain Eukaryota; kingdom Metazoa; phylum Chordata; class Aves; order Passeriformes; family Petroicidae; genus Eopsaltria; species Eopsaltria australis. Next base: position 4,935,945 of record JAVTVJ010000094.1, on the reverse strand, counting down.
TGCACCATATGCTTGTGGGTTGTACTGAACCCCCCAGTGCAGAAAACGAGAAAATCAGAAGGGTTTCTGTATCTCAGCAAAGGCGAAGTAGGTGTTGGGAGAGAAGGCTGATGGAGGGAGCAAAATCACTGCAATATTCTGTCAGGTGCCATCATAATGTGGCTTGGTGCCAAGCCTGAATGAGCTTCCTGGCCCTATGTCCCCACGCATAATTGTGGCTCCTGCTGCTTAAGAGCCCAGCTTGTCTGCCCAGCCTGCCAGCAGCTCACTGCAGCAGTGGGCAGAGGCTGGCAGACAGAGGCTTTCCACAAAACAATTTAGCCTTGAAAAGCTTCATCCTGCCTACAGTAGTTCAGCTTTGGAGAGCAGAAGGTCTAGTTGGTTCAGAGTGTATTGCCAGTGCACTTGGCCTTGCGCTCAGCTTAACTTCCTGTTTGCAAGGAAAGCATCCTGCAAACTCCATCTATTCAGAGAAAATAAAAACCCAAATGTGAGCACGGTTTCAACAGTGCACATATTGATGCAATCCCTCTTCTCCTAAGCTCAGAAGCTGGTCCTACTTTGTGGGGTTAGTACTGGGGAAATGTGGGCAGTAGGAATTAGCAGAGGCCCAAACCACACCAATTGCATAGAAACTCTCTCTTGGCATAGTTTGCCAACATCTTCCCGAGGGGACCTGGCTTGTGTTGAGAAAAACACGTTGTTGTCCATACTCAGTGATTTACAGTCTCTTGAAATCTTCTCTTTAAATGGATCTTTCATGCAAGCAGAGGCCGGTGACTTGAAGCTGTCACAAGGTATGGGAGCACAGGACAGGAGTCCCAAGAGCTGCTTGTTTACAGACACAAAGGAGCTGTTCAGGATTTTTTTTTTTTTTTAATTCATCACATGCTATAGATCCTAAATATATTTTTATTCCTTAGAGCAACAAATTTAAACACATTTCTTCGTATTGCATTGCCTGGAGTTCTTAGATACTTTGAGAGAGTAAGTAGGTAGTTAAGACACTTTTAAAACGTGTGTAGAATTGACAAGTTCTTTGTTTTTTCTTTTTACTTGTAAGGCTTTATATATATGTGTGTGTATATTTATACACACAGAGGAAGGATCACTCAAAATTTCTGATTGCATTTTATTGATGTGAAACTGTAATATTTGCAAGAACTTAGGTGAAATGGGAAGCAGAGATGAGAGCTTTGAGGGTTTTTTTTGAAATCTAAAGAGAGCTGCTATTCTTTTTCACTGGTTGGCTGAACAGTGTTTCCTGCACATGCAGTGGGACCTCCTCCTTCTGTTGATTTTATTTTAGACACTGAGTGCACTCAGCCTTTACACAGGGGATGGAGATCTTGACCCCTTTGAATGGGTATTGAAATTGTACAAACAGCTTGTGCACATTGATCACACTCCTATCATCTCAACTGGCCATCATCAAATCCTTTTCCCAGGAGAGACAGCTTTTCCTGCAGGCCTTCAGTGCTTCTCATTTCAGCTCTGAAGTAAGATGCTCTGATGGGAATATCTTTAATGCAAGTTCCTCTCAAGTCCTTATAAACAGGAATCAAGGTTATTGGCATCCACTGCCTTTGAGACAGAAAACAAATCTCATGATCTGGAACTCAAAGAAAATGTTTCTTGGTTTTCGCTTGAGAGCACTAATCCTTATTTTTAATTGGGAGACAAAACTTTTAACGGGAGGGTTTTATTAGGCCTCATGTTCCATGAAGTAAAAGAGCAATTTGTACAGCAGCTTTGTATTCCACTGGTGGTGAGAGAAATGTTTGAAATGGGCATAAAGGTTGAATAGAGATCCAGTTCAAGTGTGTTAAACATCTTTTATGAAAATGTTGCTGACATGCTGTGTTGTTAATTTGGTGGGTTTTTTTTATTCCGTTTTGTTTTTGTGTGTGTTGTTTTGGTTTTGTTATTTTTGGTTTTGTTTTGTTTTGTTATTAATGTACCTTTTCTGAGGGAAAAAAAAAAAGGAATTTACCTGATATAGTATAAGGACTATTTATTCCCTGTTGCTAGCTTCTCCACATTTTTACTTAAAGCCATAGAGCTTTCATATTCTGAGTGTATCTGGAGAAATTGCCATGCAGATATTTTTCTTATACAGATGACCCACACCTCTTGAGGATTTTCATGGGCAAAGAAGTTCGGTTGCTGAAAATGAAAGATGGTCATTACAAGGAAAAACCAGAGTAACTTTGTCATCTTACTGCAGAGGAGAACAGTCCACTTTGGTTTGGGTTAGTCTCAATCTGCATATTGGAAAGGCTGACATAAACTTCTCAGAGTCCATGCTGTCAATAAGTATCTTGCTAAGGCTGGCCTTGTTTTCTCCAATTCCCCTTCTAAATGCAGTTGTAGTGAGTTCTTAACTTTACAGCTTGCAATCTTTCTGCCAAACTTGTTGCATAGGTGGTGAACTTTCAGCTGTGAAATTATGAATGAGGGGTACTGTAGAGGCACAAAACCCTGAGATAATTTCCCTTCATCTTTCTTCTCGCCCTGCAAGAAAGGGATGAAAGTCTTATCTCATGTTTCTGAAGACTTGTCCAGATTCTGCATCTCCCCCTACATCTTGCAATACAGAGTAAGCAGCTGGGACTGATTTTACTGTAATAGGACATATCTGTGTTTCCAGGGAAGGGAGAATCTTGAATTTACTTAAATTCCTTAGCAGCTCTATTCAAGTAATTCAAGACCCAGCACATCCCATGTAGATCTGATAGCTGAACCATGTATCAGAGAAATGCAATTAAACGTAATAAAATGTAGATTTGAATCACAGTTTGGCCTGAATGTAACCTTGAAGTCTGTGCCTTATAGTAATATTTAAAATAGATATCAATCATTGCAATTAGTAATAAAACTAATGAGACAGAAGCAAAATAGTAACCTTATTAAAATTCTCATTTCAGTAATGTAATGTGACTCAGACATTTGAAGTGAAAATGGATGCACGCTGATTAAATTTGAGAAATATTCTTTGAGTCTTTTTCTTAAAAAAATTCTTGTTGCTTGATTGGTCACTAGGGTTTGCAGTTACCTGTAGTGAAAATGCAGAGTTCTGTTAAAGTAAATGGAAGTCATCCCTGGAAATGTTCAAGGTCAGTCTGGATGGGGCTCTGGGCAACCTGGTGTAGTGGAAGGGGAGTTGGAATGAGATTATCTTTAAGGTCCCTTCCAGCCTGTGATTCTGTGATCAGGAGAAAGAATAGCTGGAAGGTCTAGTCTTGTAGCAGGCTCCTGCTAGAACAACTTTGATTATCATTTCTCTCTGGGGTTATATGTTTTGCAAGTTAAACACCATTGTGCATAACCTAAAGTTCTTAGGGATTAGGAACATTTATTGGAACCATAAAACACGTGATCATGCTATCAGATGTATTCATAGCATCAGGTGTGGTAAATATTTAGTGATCCAAATACTGGATTTTCCATTACTTATCCTATTTTTATAATCAAAACAGCACTGTAAAATTGAAGCACTCAATATCTTATTGCTCTTATGAATTTTTTGCTAACTCAGACAGTAAAAGGACAGATCCTTCTCACCACCTCTTAGCCAAGAAATGTATATTTTAAAATGAATTCTCAGTACTTTCTGCAGCTTTCTGTGTTCTCCTGCCAGGAATCCTCGGTTCTGATAATGATTATTATCAAGTTGCAGTCATGTTAGTCATAATGACAATAAAAGATACTTGGTGCTCTAAGCAAATACCATAAGCAAGAGAGTAGAAAATTCTTTCAGTGCTGTCTTGGGTTTTGCAAGCTTAATGATGTGACCTGTCTCATGGCTGCAATTTTTGCAAAAACACTTTTCCTCACAGATTCTTTCCTAGCTTTTGGTCTTAGAGAGTCTCTCTATCTTCTTTTTTTCTTCTTTGTTCCAGACTTTCTTAATTGCTACAAAACCTAGCTCACAAAAGTCTCATCTGAATGCATCAAGCAGAATTCTCTTGGCTCTAGCGGAAATGTCTGTCCTGGTTTTGGGGGTTTTGTTTGTTAGTTTATTTTTAAACCCCTATTACAGTAATTAAAAGATTCCTTCTGTTAGCTTTGTAAGGGTTGCATACAAAGAAATTAATCAGCTTCTGTCTGCCAGTTGTAAACCTGTCTTTTCTCTTATTACAAATATTTTCTGTAGCAGGAAATGCTGCTGTTGCCTGATCCTGTCCATTTTCTACATTTGGAAAGCATGGAGAAATACAGTTGGCAAAAATTCTAGGTGAACTGGGATTTTTGAACCACTTCCTTTTGTTCTTTACTAGGAAGAATCTCCATTATTCCTTAATTTTGGTGAGATTCTCCCGCTATCTCCCTATTCTGGTGTTCAGAGTCTTAGAGAATGTGTGGTTTTGTTTTTTTTTTTTTTGTCAGTTTTGCACTTTCTTTGGCTGGTCAAAATTCTGAGAAGGCCTGGTGAATGCTGCTTTTTCATGTCACATCTGGGCTCAATATTTGATTTTGAGCTTAGTGTTCTAGAAGGGTGTTTTGTTTTGTTCAGACCATTAGCATGCTGGAATAATTGCTTATGGGATGAGGAAGAAGCCTGTCATCAGTTTTTGGGTGCTTCTGTCTCATTTTGCCAATTGGATCCATTGATGTTTCTTGTTCTCCATGTGGATATACAGGTGGTGGCTCCCCTGGGCCTGTGAATGCAGTGAGCAAGAGTTGCTGTGCCTTTGGTGCTTTTTCATAGCCAGTATGGAAAGGCTGGCTTGGCATTTCAGCAGAAGTTGCTGTGTCTGAAAAAGGGTGTTTTTTGGCTAAGCAAAGACTGAGTGATTCAAAGTTATTTCTGTATATGTGAAGTGAATTTCCTTTCCATGCAGCCTCAGTTCAAGGATTAGGCACTCTGGCTCTAGGGTCCTCTAGTACTGTTAAATCTGCTGTATATACACTTTATATGGGCTTATCTATACTTGTAAGTTCATTGAGGCGAGGATCTTTTGGGCTTGGTGTTTGTGCAGCACGTAACACTGTGGGTTTAATAAGAGACCTATTGTTCATGATCATCATGACAGCTAATGGTCTGGTGGAGCTCAGGGGAGAGCTTAAACCAAGCTTGTACCCAATTTTAGTAGGTTCCCTGTCTTCCCAGGAAATGTTTGCCTTTAAATAGTTTTAAATAAATCAAGAGCAGAACGTCCAGAACAACTACAGAGGAGACACAGGGCTCCATACTGCTCGCCAGACTAACCATGCTGACTGTCTTCCCTGGCATTCCTATTTATTCTCACATACTTTCAGAATGCTTTCATCCTTTCTCAGCAATTTGAAAACCAGTTATTTTCCCTTTTTAATTTTTATTTTAGTCACAACACTTCTGAACTCCCAGCATGTTGTTAGAGCCTTATTGTTGTTTTCTTGGGTTCAGGGCCATTTTCCTTACCCTTGATGGGACTTTCATTGCTAACTGGGAATTTGACTGACAGGAGAAATTGTATCATTTTCTTGCCTCTCTTGCTGGTGGTTTGGAAGAGAAATTTCCGACACATTGCACATGGGACATGCCTGTGTTTACCTCTGTCACATGAAAAGGGATGTTTTCCTTGATCCTTAGTGTGGGGAGATTTCTTCAGTCCTGAGTGTATGATTTGTCAGTGCCCCAGGAAAGCCAAGTCCCTTGTGCCTGACCAGCCTGTTGGTGTCCCGTTATGGAGCCCTTTCACTGAGCAGTGCTGCTGGATCAGAGGGCTTTCACTGACCTAGTCAGGGGCACTCCAACAGCAAAAGGGAGACCCCTCAGTGGGTCTTCCACCTTATTTGGCTTTTACCCACTGCTGGAGACTACTGGTACCTATGAAGGACTCACACTAACAGTTTATGAAATAACACTTTATATTTATAAAATTGTGACAGGCTAAGTTTTGAGGATTGCTGGTGATAGTATCTGACTGCAAAAATATACTCAAAGCAAAACACCAACTCTAATTCCTAGTAAGAGTATTCAGCATGCACAGAGTAGGGTTCTTACCTAATAGATGTGCCAATGAGGGAGAAGGGATTCAGTCCATTGACTGATCCCAACAGTTATGATGAAGTCTTCCCTGACTTTTCCCCATTCTTGACTTGCTTTTGTACTATTTATTTGTTTAGGTGAAGCTGCAAAGTACCATCGGGTTCCCCTCTCTGTGAGGATTTCAGCACAGCCTGGCAGTGGTGCTTGTGTTCTACTGCACCCTTTGTTCATTCCCTTAGCAGGTGCTGTGGTTGCAGATTCTGTTTATGGAGAAGCATGGCAGAGGTTTTGAGCTGCCAAACGCATTCCATCCAGAGAGCAGCAGCTGCATTTTATCCTATAATTTCTGTAGTGTTGTAACTTCTGTTAGAATGTGAATATAACTTCTCAGTTTCCTAGAATGTTGCCCCAAGCCATCTTTCCACACTCTCCTACTGGAGTTCCATATAAATTTGGTCTTATTACTGCAAGCTTTTGTTTCTTGATCGCTCCTGCAAGTCATTCCCTCATGGAGATATTTTGGCGCTTTAAATTTTATTTACATCTGGATATTGTGCCTGCAGACTTACCAAAGTAAGATGCTGACTGATTAGAAGTAGTCTTTTTGTATTCCTATTAAAGAATTTACCATCTGTGATCTGTAATCAGACTTCTTACTAATTAGATGTAACAGAACTACATAATGCCAAGTTTGAGGAAAAATTTATTAGAAATACAATGTATCATATGACTGATTTGTTTCTTTAAGTGTTACCTGTAAATAAAATGTTCCTCTAATGTTCCAAACATACAGTTTCTCACCCCTGTGGGCTTAAAAATTCCTTTTAGCCATTCATGATACTATGTTGGTTGCTATAGTGATACCAATTTCCTGTCTCAAATTATTGCACTTCAGAGGTACATGAGGCCTTTTAATCTTCTTTCCCCATTCCCCTCATTTCACTCTTTGATTTTACAGATGCTCTTGTTCAAGGACTGGAATTCCTATACTGTTGGACTATTTTTTCCACTGTGTAATGGAAACCAGAATAAATATATGCCTTTTTCCCATAGGATTTATGAAGATTCTTGCTGCCTTATTGGTGCCCTCACTGAACATTGCTCTGTATCAAAGCCATACAAAATTTTTATTTAGTTTTGTTACAGATCACTAAGCTAGAGAAGCATGGGCTGTTCACCTTGACCAAATCAAGAACAGCTGCACCCAGCCAAGTGAAATTCAAACATTTAGGAAAAGCAGCTTGTCAGCAATGATGCTACTGAAAACCAGTGTGAGAAGTCCAGCTAGGCCAAGGCTCCACAATGTGACTTAATGAGGATGGAACCCTGACTGAGACAGTTTGCTGTTCCTGTGACATGTGTAACAGAAATCATAAAACCTACCTATCTACCTATGAAAAAGTTTGTGTGATGGTTGAATTTTATGTAAGATTTAAGGTGTTTCTGGGGAGCTGTCACTGTGCTGCTCCATATTGCTTCCCCTTCTCAGTGTGCATCCCTGTGAGGCTTGCTCTGATCAGAGATGGGTGTGCATTTGGCCTGTTAGTCTTTTGATGCAGACTTTCAAGCAGAGGTCTAAGTCCCTCTGAATTTTGTTCTTCCCACAGTATGCCATGGCCACTGTAATGTTGATCATCAGCATATGCAGCATTTGGTAGCCTCAGTTCAAAGGTCTGTATTGCTAAATGTCTTTCTGTTCAAAAATCGCTTGTACAGATGAATGATGCTGTTTCTGATATAGATCACATCCTGAAAAAATTTCTGGGATCAGGTAGACTGCTAGAGTTTTTAAGCAGCAGGGGAAAAATAAATCATTACTGAATAAATTCCAAGGGGGGATTATTGGTGGATTATATATCCAAATGGGTAAAAATTGTGTGGAGAAGTGTGCATAGAAAACATTCAGGAAAGTCAGGAAGAGATCCATGTGGCTGGGAGGAAAGTGGTGTTTTTGTATTTTAGGAGGTAATACATGCTAAAACTGGAGGAGAAATAGGAAATGAAGAAGATGGATGTATGTGGATCATAGGATGAATTATGATCCCACAGATTTATACATTAATTAAGCAGGTTGGCAATGGTGATTGTATAACTGAGAAGGAATATATAATATGCTCTTTATGAATGTCTTTCTCATTTACATATATGCTATTCTACCCCATTTTCTTTCTAATTTAGGCTCTCTTCAGATTTTTGTCCCTTGAGTGGCTCTCTAGTGTGGTGGATTTATGCTGTTTGTTCAGCAACATTCCTACTCTTCTGAATTCTTTCCCATGTGCATTTAACATAATCTTCGTTTGCATTTCCACTTGCCTGCTTGTTTAGCTTTTTCTCCCAGGCCATTAGTTCAGTTCTGTTTCCTTGTGGGGGAAAAATTGTCTTTCTGTGGTAGAAGTAATTAAGTCTCTTACGCTAAAAAAACATCTTCTCCTGGATACTCCAGGTTTATTCTATTAATACTTCCTTGGAATCCATATATAATGTTTTGGATTGGTGACAGAAAAAACTTGGCTTCTCCTGCTCCTTTTCCTTATGATGGAAGTTTCTGTGGCTGAGCTGGTTGGCAGCAGGTGTGTTCCAAAGCAGTACCTGCACCACACCATTAACAGCTATTTGCTGTGGCTCCAGAAACTTAGCCTGTGGTGTTGTCTTCTTTTTATCTGTGCTACAGTTCTCGCTTAGCAGCTGCTCACATCACTATCTGTTTTCAGCTGCCTGTGTGTGGGCATAAAACCTGTACAAGGATCGCTCTCCTGTGGTTGTAATAGCAGAAAATAGACGTATTTTCATCTCTCAAAAGATCTTTAGATCTTTTCAAAGAGAAGTGAACTGTGATTGTGCAGGGTGAAAAGGGTCTTGTGCTTTTTAACTTCTATATGATGACACAAGGGACAACTGCATTTCTTTCTTCTTTTTCTGTTCTTTTTATTGATGCTAGGAATTCAAGGCTTGTTTGGCTCAGGGGAATCCACAGGATTTATCTTTTCTCTCTCTTTTGTACTTATTTGCCTTTTGCCAATGATTGGTTTAAAAGTATTTCTATCAGCTTTTTAACGTTAATTGACTGATGGTGCTGTCTCTCCACCTCAGCTTCCAGTGTGTGCTGTAACCACCTCTCCGAAACTGGAAGAATATTGTAAAAAAATGCAGAAAGAGCTGGTCAACCATGATCTGAAAATTTGTAAACTTCTAATTTTTTTCTTGCTTTTTAAGTTTGATCTGTGAATAGCAAAACTGGATTAAAAATTAAGTAGAGTGAGTATTTCCCTAGTTGCAGGAAAGGTATCAAGTTAGGTCTGAAATCAAGCCAGGAGATCTAAATAATGGTTCAGGAACATCAGGGACTGGGATGGGGAACAGGAACACCAGTGACAGAGCTCAGGCCAGGACCCTGTGGCAGAACTGAAATAAGATGGCAGGCTCTGCATAAGGGAGTGCATGGGTTGCAGTCCAAGGTGAGACTGACCATGGCAAATAAAGCCTGTTGGTGCTCTCAGGACTCTGACTAATTTAACTTGCTGAAAGCATTTACTGGGAGAATCTTATGGCAGAAGTCACTGAGACAAATTAGAAGTGCCCAGTAGAGCTGAAAGGTGGGTGATGCTGACTGTGTTGAGAATGGGCATGAGAATCTTATGATGAGTGAATGCTGGTTTTCAAATGGAACAACTATGAGGGAACATGTAGAGGAGATAATATTGCAGCATCAGGCTGGATGAAGCCCCCAGGGACCTGTGATTCCAGTCCATGCTCTTTTGTAACAAGACTTCTTGTGAAGTAGAGAAAGAGGGATAGGGACAATTGTATTTCTTAGAACTGATGAAAAAGATGTTAACTGTAACTGATTTACTCTGAAAATAATCAATGAACTTAGATGACACTTGCTACAAAAGTCTATCTTTCAAAAATCTTTTTGTGCTTTTGATCTGTGAAAGGATCTGCAGGGGATACTCAGGTCATGTTCATATCAAAATACCTGGTTTCAGACAAAAATCAAGTACTTAAAACAATAAATAATTCAGATTGTGGTGGTATCATTTCCATAAAAGATATGGATGCAAAAAGAGATGACAGTGGAGAACCAAGGTCAAAAATCAGAGTCTTAATATTATCTGACTAATATTTGGTTTCCTGAGGCATTTATCTTTTAAGTAGAAGACTCTTGTGGTAGGGGTATTTTCTACACAATGCCCTTGGCCTTCTGCCAACAGATGAGTGCTCCAGATTGATACTAATGAAAGAAATATTAATGCACCGTAGCATGTCAATTATCCTGAAAAGGTCTCCAGCAACTATTTATCACTTAAATTTCACATCTTATAGCTTGGGACCAAATTGTGTTACATGTTAGAATAGTTCTGCCAAATTTGATCCATCATTAACTTTCATTTGTTGATAATTTGAACATGAATTTTTATTTAAGTTATGCATCTTTGTCAACTTGATGGAAGCATCTGAGGTTATCATGCTGTCATAGATGAGTGATGCTGTTTCCCAGTTGAGATTTGACTGTATTCTGAAAGGTCTTTCAGGGTATAACCCCCTGGAAAAAGTCCTGAGGCCAGGGACTTCTTTTTGTATTTGAGAGGGAGGGGATGGGGAGGGAAGGGAAAAGAACAAGAGAAAAGGGGAAAAATAGTTTTATGACTTAAATTGGATTCTCAGTTGCTGAATCATGCCCTGCAACTTACAGGTTTGTTTTTTTTTTTTTGTTTTTTTTTTAACCTTATCAGAATGGTGACTTCCATTGCTAGGGTTACCAGGCTACCAAGAAAGATGAAATAGTTACAAAGCAAAAAGGTAACACCAGAGTAAACTTTATTTATCTAGGTGGGATTCTGTGGGTGCTGTACCTCAGATGCAAGAAAGCAAATGAACCCATTGTAGAAGATGCAATGCAGTCACAAGTTTAAGCAATAAGGAATATTAACATCAGTAGTCTCTGACTTAAGATGAAAGCAACAACCCAGAGGGGCAACACAGGAGCATCTCTCCCCATTACATTGGGGGAAATCCTTTGGCTGAAGGAGAATATTGGACCTGTGCAGTATGAGATGGCTCCCCTACCTTCTAGTATGGGATAGCGCATGGGAGGCTGTGGACATTTTTATCTTTCTGTGTAATTTATCTGTGCAATACAGAGCACTGCAAAGCTCATCAACTTCTTCTGCCTGTACCAGGCATACTTCACCTGCTTGCCTTTTGAAAAGCAAACACTGAGCAGGATAGATTTGTGCAGTTTTATTGAAATTCTCAAGATTTTGGTGGCATCCAGACTTCTGACCAGAGAAATCTTGGAGAAGGCTACATAGCAGTTTTAAATTGCTGCTTAGTATTAGTATTTAAATTGCTGCTGTAATGTGCTCAGATACTGTTTTCAGGAGTGTGGCCTCTGTTGAATAAACAGAATGGAAATCAAAGAAAAAGTGCTTAAGCAGCCAGTAAATAATTTAACAAGCTCAGGTGACACCATCAGATGATATAAATCAAAATCGGCAAGAAAGGGATCAGAGAGGGATAAACAGAGACTGTAGCTGTATGCAGCACCTTGGGAATGAAAGCAAAGTTTTGGCTTTGGGTATAAACATGCTTTTTTCCCTGGAATTGCTGTGTCTGGTCAATATTGTTGCCTGTGTCTAAATGGATAATGGAAACACATTCTTCATGCAAAGCTCAGGATTGCTGCACGTGTTCTGTTTGTGCCTGCATTTGATCTAATTTTCTCTTCTGAGAATCTGTAGCAGTGTAAAGGCCTCAGGTGGCCTTTCTCATCACTTGCTGTAGTGATTAGATCTTTGCATTGTAAGTCAAGAGATCATGGCTGTAGTCATTTTTCTATTACCCAGGGTACTGGGAGGTTGGTGTAGGCTTTGGATAATGTGTCATCCAGAATATACTTGGCGTGCGATTTAAAGACCCTTGAATCACTGTTCTGAGCCCCCAGGATTTTGGAAAAGCTAATTAGCTCAAGTTGTCAACATGAAATACCTCTGCTCTGCTTCTAGACAAAACCTAGGTGAGAAGCCGCAAAAATGAGTTGTTGCTGCACCTGAGCTAATAAACCTTCGTGTGCTCTGTGTGGAGCTGCATCCATAACCCAGGACAGTTAATTGGCAGCTTAAATAATCTGACCATGGCTGGGCATAAGTGACAGAGTTGCTAGCATTTTGCACCTTTGTCACATTGACCCAACTTGACAGTGACCAGGACCTGATTGTCACTGTATGAATTGTTCTGGCCCCTGTGCAGCAGCCCTTGTGTGTAGGGTTGGGTTTTGCTTCAGTGTGTAAATTCCTGGTGTCTGTCAAAAGCCATTGTGCTGGATAGAGAGTGCAGAAGTTACATTTCTCAGGCACCAGACTGAATGAAAACCTGATTGTTTGTGTGGGGGTTATGGTGATGTCTCTTCAGGGAATTGTGGTACTTGATGGGGGAGTTCTTTTCTGCTTCCCTTCACTTCTAAAGCAGAGGGCAGTGTTGTTAGGGCAGGCTGGGTTCAGAGGGAGCACTGCTGAGACATGGGGTCAGGTTTGGGGCTGTCACGAATGCACAAATGTCAGGTCCCCTACATTACCAAGTGTTGACATCCCCTGAACACTTAATACATCTGGTTTTAATTTTATGTTGCTTTAAAAACACCATGATTCCTCAGTGGTACATGAAGAAAATCACTCCAATTTGCTTGTTTTGCAGCAAGTTGAATAGTGCTCTGATAATGAGAATACTTCTTTATCTAACAGTAGGTCGAAGATATCTGATACATGTCTCTTAGTGTAAGAAAAGCTTTCAAATTGTCTTGTTATTTTCTAGTTTGTGTCTACATTATTCTAGAGCTTGTCTTTTGATTTTTTTTTTTTAATGTATTTTGTATATATTTGGTACATCTTTTTGGGTCTCTTGATATTTATAGTTTATTACTTAGTGTTAGTATCTCATCTACTTAGTCACTTAATCTCATCTACAGAATAGCATTTTGAGTTGTGCTTCTTGTTTAGGTTTGTTGGGAAAAAAAAGCAAATTTGGGCCATCAGAAGTGTACTAATACACCAATCCTGATAAAAACATTTCTCCCCCCTCATTGAAAGAATGAAAAAGGAAAAAAAAATAAGCATCAGACTGTGTATTAAAGGTCCCTGCAATAGTGTGTAAAGAATGGAAATGCTCCTTTAGTTCATGTATGTCTCTGAAACAGGAAGGATTTGAGTCTGACAGTCACAAGAAAGATCTTGAGGCTTTTTTTCTAGTGATGATGCATATATTTCATTTGAAGTAAGTAGGGGAGATGTTGGTAAAGTTTTATTTGCTTGCTAGCAAAAAACTGTGTCATCCTAATGTGAAAAACTTCATAGTAGGTCTAATGTTTTCTTTATATTAACAAGCTACTTAGCTCATCACTGAATGAATTAAGTGATGTGACTTGGTCACCCTCCTTCTTGTACCATGGAAACCAGATGGATGCAGAAACTTCTTGTTGGAGACAAGTCATGGGCAGTCACCTGAGCAGTGAGATGTAGGGGAATTGTTGTGGAATTGATTTATGCAAAAATACTCTGCAAAAAGGAATAACTTAAATGTCAGTTGTCATAAACTTTCTGCTTGTTCCTAATGTTAATAGATTTTGCAATGAAATTGGTCCTCAGGGAAAACAAGAGTGACAACAGCCATTGTTACACCAAACTTCTGCTTCCTGTATTCCCCATGGAAATTCTGCTCTCTCCCATTACATTCATGGTTCATGGAAGTTTGTTATTGACTCAGTGTTGCTATTCTGCCTAGGAGGCTTTTAGAAAAAATAAATTTAAATTTTGGGGATCTTTGTTATCAGCATATAATACCATTAAATTGGATTCAGGAATGAGGTCCCAGACTAAGAGTTGTCTGTGTTTTCCACTGAATGGCAAATAACCTGGATGGTTTCTGAAATACACCTGCATTTTGCAGCGTTGCATGACCAAGACTGGTCTGGTCAGAATTACACCTGTGCACCTCTGCTCAGCCGAGGATTGCTGGGGAGCAGTTCATCCACATCTGGGGCTGTGCAGTGGGGATCAGTTGCTGTGAGGCTGTTTCTCTGTCCCCGTGTCCATTTTAGGTAAGAGAAATCTGACTGCTGGAGCTGCAAAGCAGTGAATGAGCTCTGACAGCCTTTGGCTCCTTGTGACTGAGGTTGTCTTGGTGCATGGCTGTGGGGGAAGGTTTTCCTGCAGGCTCTGGACACGGCCGTGTGTGCTCTCTTCCCTTTGGTCCCTGGGCTGTGAGATCTCATGGCAGGAAGGTGCTGGCTCATGCTGCTCCTTTGTCCTCCCTAGGAGGCTGTTGCTTCTCCCAGGCTGGTGTGAATCAGAAATAAGAGTCCAGCTCTGTGATTGTTAATCCCAGACCAGGCGCTCCTTTATCATCCAGCAGACCAAGTGTGATCTGGAGCACTGCTGTCAAATTAGCCAGGCAGCACAGCGTGAAATCCGTGCTGGCTCTGTGCCTGATGCTGGAAGACAGATGTTACCTGATCCATAGGGGTGATTGGAGTGGTGCAGGCGGATAATACCTGAGCCAACATAAAGCTTGACAATAGCAAATTAACTTTTCAGCATTTGCTTGTCAGATTTGAACTGTCAGGCTGAGTTAATACTGAAGCAGTGCTTTGGTGTTTTTTTAGGAGCCCGAGGGGTAGCTCTGCAGTAGTGTCAAACAACAGCCTAACTCCAATTCAACAGCTATTTATGTAAAGCTGCTGGTGAAATGTTGAAAGAAAATGAGTGGTTGTATGTCCTCAGCTGTTTTGGAAACCTTACTGTGAGAGAGGTTTGAACGCAGTGAGAGCCACAGCTCTTCCTAACCAGCAATCAGATTCTGCTCATTTTAGTTTTAGATGTAAAATAAGCAGTGTGAGCCTGGCTTCCCAGGTGCTGCCTCTATGCAATGACACTAAATGAAACCAACTGCAGATGAAGCACAACTAGGCATAGTGCTGAATACTTTTTATTTCTTAGCTCTAAGTTTTTAAGGAAATTTTACTATTATTTTGGATGTTTCCTATTTCTTTTTTGTTTCACAGCAGGAGAAGGGGATTACAGTAAAATGAGTTTTTCCTTCACATTATTAGCAACATGATTTGCTGTTTTAAAGGCTATGTTTGTAGTCTAGCAGTGTGTTAGATACATTATATAGGTTTCTTTATGTTTCTGTGAAAGAAAGGAATGCTTTGAAATAAGTCTTTCCACCAAAAGAAAAAAATATTCAGGCATTATATACTGATTTATGAGAAAAATCTGGTTGTAAATTCGTGCAACTTATTTGTGCAATTTTAAGAGGTGTTTAATAGTTTACAGCTAGTTAATACTTTCACTTTGAAATCTTGATATGCTGCAATGAAGCATCGTTTCAACAAATGATAATTTTGCGGTCTGAAGAAGTAGTTGCTGAAAAATTTTCTCTGTGAGATAGTTCTCAGCAGGATCTTACTGGTGCAGATAATTTGTATAAATTTGAAGACTTATTCTTTGCAAAGTTAATTCATTTTCCAGGATGAAACTACACAATGATCAGAGCATTGTCTTAAGGAAATAAATTGGTCCTAAAGGATGAGTAGAAGAAGGCTTCCTTTTCATTGTGCTGTGTACTATTGCAAAGTTATCCTAAGAGGAGAATTCTTGCTTTAACATATCTGGCATTATCCTGTTGGAAACAGGCTACTATTCACTTTTTTTTCTAGTGTGACTTACAGTGTCATGTAGTTATCAGATGTTACAATAGTAGAATAAATCATATTATTTGAGATTATTTTAAAATACAATCTGTAGGTATCCTGAATGACTTTTTAAAGGTTCTATTTTCAAGCCATTAACATTTGCTGTTTAGAGTGTAATGATTTGGTTCAGAAAAGAAAATGAATCTTTACCAAGGAATAGGAATTTTTATATATTCGTGTAGGATCTAAGGGGACTTATTCTGATGCATCACAATGGTCTGTATAAGTGTTGGCATTCATGTGACAGGAGATGTTCATAAAACACTGCTTGAATCTGTAGAGAATGAAAAAAATAAGAGTCAGACCAGACAAATGTCATTTTGTGGGAAGAATTTCACCCTAACTGCAAGTTTTACCTTTCACACTGACACATTCTTAAAAGCAGAATTTCATTGGTCATGAATATACAGTCATCCTTGTGGCATGAGAATTAGATGCTGAAATGAAATGTTTGTTGGGTTTTTATTTAATTTTTTTAAAATAAAAGCCCTGATATTTACACCACTGATATTTACAGAAACAGTATCACAGCTCATCCAATTACATGTCAGTACTATAAACAGATTTGAACTATTGGGAATTTCCAAGGTGCTACAGGTACATAGGAGATCATCATAAAAGTTCTTGTGTTGTACAAAACAAATCTGACTCCAGCATCAATAGAATGGCACTATTCTTTATTACAATAAAATTCATTCACATTGAAAGAATTGGCTTTTACAGGAGAAATATCAGAATTAAAAAAATAAACTAATAAAACCCCCACTTCTTTTGATGCATTTTTTCTTTAATTCTGAATTGCAGCTGATCAATGACATTCTCTATCCCATTGTATGAATGGAATAAAAGTTGGTTTGGAACAAATTGCTGCTTTCTAGGTCAGCAACACAGTTGTCCTTTAGAAAATGAGTGTTAGGAGTTGAGGCCTAATTTGATGAATACTTGGTATGTGCCTGGGTGCATTGCTGAATCATGGTTTCTGTGCTGGAAGTACAGGCTTGGCTCCTCCTAATTGAGTCCCCTTTGGGCTGTCTCAGAGTGGTGGCTGGCAGGGATTCAGATTCTGGGAATCCTGCACACTTAGAGCTTTTTTAGTTGAGAGAACGTCCTGTGCAGTAGGGAGCTGTGTGAACTTGTCCCTTCTGTGGGACAACTAATATATTAAACTCCTCTTGGTAAATAGAAGTCTGTGTTTCCATGCTTCCTAAGGTCATGATTTCTGTCCCTTTTGAGCACCCTGCACAGGGTGGTGGGGAAGGGTCATTTTAAGTTTATGATGAGTATTTGAGAAAGTCACTATTCAGGCTTGGAAAATGTTGCTCACACAACTGAACAAGTCCATGCTTGTTGCAGTGAGCTTGGACACTTGCTGCAGCTGCACTGCTCTTAATTTTTTTTTCCCTAAGCTATGCATCTTTTTGCTCTGAAAGGTTCTGAGTTCTTTTCTTTGTGTTTATGTGCAGTTTAACAATAAAAAGTACTTTTGCAGTGGCCTTTTTTTTTTTTATTTTTTATTTTTTTTTATTAGCAGCATTGATTAAGACAGCAATTCATGACAATTTGGCCACTAGCCTCCATTGTGGTTTTCAGAATACACCATTATTTTCTTTCTTCTTCGTAGTGGGCTACTAGCCCAGAATCCTCCCACTTCTGCTGCTGTAACAGGATGGGCTTTACAGAAATCTCTGAGCTCAGAAGAAGAAAAGTGACTCATCTCCCCTTGCTCATCTGCTCGTGTACATCTTATTAGAAAGAAGTTTGTGTAATCATTTTGTTACGAATGTCAGGTAGAGATTCGGTCTTGTCTTTGCAGTCTGTTAAATTTTTCGCGGAAACAAGTGTGTTCAAAGGAGTTAATGTTATCTCAGAGGCAAGTGAGCACTCAGGGCAGATCCTGCCCACTGCCAGCAGCCCTGCTGCTCGTTTCAGCCGCTGCACCTCATTGCAGGAAAGATGTGAAAGACATGCTTTGCAGCTACAGCCCTGGTCGCTCTGGGAAACCAGGCACCCTGGCTAAAAATAGGCTCCTCTAAGTTAGCAGCTTTGCTTGTGAATGCACAGCCATGAGAAGCTGATTTGGGTAATAAGTGATTTCCACGGACTGGGAACCAGGACTCGCTAGGAAGAGACAGGCAGGAGAAAGAGTTGACAAAATGTAGTTGTTTTAATCTTAGCTTTGGCTATTTACAGAGTGCTTGATGCTTCCTTCTTTAATTTTGCTAACCACTGTGCATTTCCCTAAGATTCTGTCAACATCAGAGTTTGATTCCACTTAATGCTTTACTTACATGAGAACAAGTGTTTATCTTGGAGACGGTAAAGTTTTAGCAAATCAAGGACTGTGTGAGGAAAACAAAGAATTACTGTACCTATTCTCTGGTCATGGGGAGTTAAGTGATGGAGACTCCTTGAGGCTGAAAATTCACCTTCAGAGTAACTTGATCTGAATTGTCTGTGTTCAGGATGTGTGTCTCCAGACTAGTTTCCCTCTTCTCCTTATTCCTGTTTGGCTTGGCTTCACCCCTCCTTCTGCAAAGCTCTCTGTAACCCCACTTCTTTTCGGCCGTGCAGCTGAACTGAACTTGCCCTGCTGCCAGGGGTGATTCCTCTGCTGCAGGGTGAAGCTGTACACATCAGTGTTTCATATGCTGGTGTAAATTACTCATTTTATCAGCTAGGGAAGATTTTCAGCTAGCTAGTTTGTGGTACAAGGAGGAAAATAAAAATGGAGGTTGGGAAATGCAATAGATGAAGTCTTAAGTGGTCACAATTTAAATCTTAAATTGCCAATTGCGTGACTGGCTAGAAAAAGGAAATGTGAGCAGAAAAAGAAGGCAGTAAACATGATGATTAAGTGGATCTTACTCAGAGTAAATTATAGCATTCCCAAATGAAAGTCTTCTCCTTTACACAGAAATCATTAAATGTTAAACTCACACTATTATTTGCGTTTCATTGGGTAGACTTGCATGTGCAGAAATATCCATTTTAATTAGTGTTGAAAAGAAGTCTCGTGTACAGAGCACTGGCTGGTTGGTATTTTTATACTCTCTCTCAGTGAACTCATTTTATATGATGATGATTTCTTCTAATTTTTAATTAACATGTCTAAGTTAGAGTTGGGGAAAATGATCAGTGTTTCATTAACTGCCTCACACTTGGAGATCTATGCAAACCTAATTGATGTGGATGCTACAGGGTACTTTGTCAAAATGAGCCATCCTGCCACTGCCTTTCTCCCCTTGCTTTTCAGTCCTGTGAATTTGAGTGAAAGGCATACTGCAGCAGCATATAGTTTTACCTTCAAAATGACAGCAGATGATGTGGCATTATATTTCAGTGCAATGTTTCACCAAGAATATTTTGAAACATTTTACAGACTGTGTATTGGAAGATCTTTTGTGTATCACTGGTACACAGTGCCCCCCTCCCCCCCTTTGCAAAGGGTATATGTAACAGTGTTTTGGAAAAGCAGTCAGAGTTGCTCATGTTCCTTCTCTGGGGAAAATTATTGGCTCAAATCTGTGCATCGGAATTTAAAATATACTTGCTAGTGTATAACTAACACCCCTGAATTTATAATGTATAATATCACAAAATATTAAAGCTTATTGTTGCTATGTATTGATTTATTTAGCCATATATACAAATGAGTTATAGTATCTCACTGGAAAAAAAAAAAAAACCACGGAGATGTGTGAACCATGGTCTAGTGGTAAAGGAGGTGTCCTTGGCTCTGGTCCCAGCTCTGCCACCAACCTGTCCAATGACTGGCACCAAATCACAGAATCTCAGAAGGGGTAAGGTTGGAAGGGACCCCAGTGGGATCATCTGATCCAACCTCAACTGAGTACAACTATTGGCACACTAGAGAAAATAATTTCTCTGGAGGAAGAGACTGTTACTAAGTTATGCTCTTACTTGTTAGTATGTGAGTATATTTGTGAGTATTATTCAACTGGTTTAGGTTATTATAGCTGTAGTGTTACTGTTGCCATAATGTGATAATGAAAAAGGATAGGAAAACAGCAGAAGCAAAGAAGAGCCGAAACCCAGTGATGTACTCTGTACTCTGACCACGAATTATGCCTTGAAACTGAGTTAGAGATTGTAAAGTCTGAGTAGCAATCCGATGTCTGAACTTGCTTTATCTAAGAAAACCAATAATTTTTACTGTGTGCTTATCATAGTGATAACAGCTGACTGCAACAGCAGAGAGAGAGTTGGTAAGTTATAAATTATTCAAATATTTTTTTATGAAGCCATTATTAAAAGGATAGAAAAAATTGTCTTCCTTACAAAGTGCTGAAAATGGTTATGATACTAAAATATACTTGGCTTCCTTTTAAGTTTTGGACTTAGAAATTTGATCAACATATCCTTTATTTTGAAATATGATATTCACGTAAGATATTAAGGCACATGAGGTTTATTTAAGCCATCTATGTGACATGGAATTGCAGAGTAATTGAGGTTGGAAGGAACATCTGGAGGTCATCTGGCCCACCTCCCAGCTCATAGTTGGGCTTATATCAAAAGTGAGATGGAGCTGTTAAGGGTCTTTCTGCTTCAGACATAATTTGAGAACACCAAGGTTAGAGATTCCTCAGCCTCACTGGATGATTTGTCCTAGTACCTAACTACTCTCGGGGTGCAATTATTTTTTTTATATCCCCCTGGAATTTACCCTGCAGCTTGTGGTTTCATTTTTCTTGTTCTCAGACCCTGGGGAAGAGTCTATGGCTCTCTTCTCTTTAGGTAATGGAAGGTTCTGCCTCAGTCTTCTCTTCACTGGACAAATGGAGCCACCTTACTTTTCCTTTTCTGACATGTGCTTCAGCTCTTTAATCATGGCCCTCACTGGAGTCACTCCCGGCCGTCGGTCTTTATTGCAGCAGGATCCCAAATATGGACACAGTATTCTAGATTGTGTATGTTGCTATTGTAGGGAATTGCTGAATGATAAATATCAATGAGAGGATTCCCACACCTGCCTGGATGTGAGAGGACATCGTTTTAATGCCAGACTTGTCATGAGAAGCTGAATGCAACCAGGAAGGATGAATTACATAGATCTGTCTTTGCAGATTGTATTCCATTTCTGAGGGGGAAAACCAACCAAAACAGGTAGGGAAGAAACCCAGTTTGAAAGAGAGTGCTCAGTTATGGTGGTGATATTCAAGTACAAATTTTAAAGCTTCATTTTCCTGGAGAAGTGACAAAGGAGCAAGTTGCATCGAGATGAGTGAGAGTGTCTTTTGGCACATTGCTCACTGAAAGACTGGAGCCACTTTAGTGCTAAGCATGATGTAATGCAGTGAACAGTTTCCGTTTTTAACTGTTTCCAGTTCTGCAATTAGGAATGTAACCCCTTGCGTTATGAGAATAAAATTTATTTTTCCTGGTAGGCTTTTTAGTGTTGGGTAAATATGACAGTTGAAACACATGGTGTTTCCTTAAAAGCTGTGAATTCCAATGATGGCTTAGTGTTGAAAAAATGATATTGGGTGTTTACGATCCAAGGCAGGTCTGTCAGCTACAGAAGTCAGAGCATGTTTTCCACAAGCTGGAATAGTCCATTTGGGGCAAGTGCCAGGAAACAGGGAAAATATCCCTTGGGGAAGCAGTGGGGACGTAATTCACGATTTTGTGAGAACTCATTAACTTAGTTTCTAAGCTTTAGTTCTGAACCTAGTACCAGTCAGTATTTCCATATTTTCAATCACCAGTATGGATAGTGACATGTATTTGCTGATAAGTTTGTAGATAGCAAAAAAATTGCTAAAATAATGAAGGTTGTTGCAAGCATAATCTGAAATGGTTGATTAGATGAAAATTCAAAAATTCATTTTTATGCAGACAGATGGAGAGCTGTCCATGCAAAGATAGAAGGCTTTCAGGATGGAAGGCTGCTTTGGGACTTAGCAACCCTGAAGTCGATGTAAGGTTTTTGGGGGTAGCTTCCTCAATGAGTACATCAACTGAATTGGTATGGGAAAGAGCTCAAGAGGTTTGTTCTTGATGCTGATCTTCTCCTATGTATGTATTTGTGAACGGAACCTGGAAGATGCTCTTGCTTTCATTTTTTTCCCTCCTTGTCTCCAGCTGCAGACGTTTTCTTGACAAAGCTGCTTGCTCTTCTGCAGAAAATCAGTTGAATTCTGCTGGCAATTAGCCCAGGGAAGCAGAGACTAGTTAGAATAATTATTGCTGGAGGTGTAGGTGTAGGTCTACAAAGCCTAAGGCTAAACAAGAGGAGACAGATTAAAAACAGCTCTTTGGAGTCTGAGAGATGAATAATGCCTGGGCTTAGAAAGTTCTTGAATTCTCAGGGAGAACCTGGTAGAGTGGTTGAAAAAATGCTGATTATTTTTATATGTATATGCATTTATTTAGTCCCTCCTCTGCATGGCCTGATTTTATTAGGCATCCTTGCCAAGTGGTCTTCTACTTTTAGGGAAAGAAGAACAAAATGTTTTAACTTAGTTTTCAAAGAGCAGCACTATGCTGGCTTATCCCAGAATCGCTATTCCTGGAAACCTGTGGTGAGGTTCCTGTAATCTGTTTATGGGCTGGCCATAAAGGGTATATCAAGAACAAGTAAGAAAATCAACTTGGCTCTGCCTTTGGTAGCTGCTGCTGCTCAGATCTAGTGTCCTCACCTCAGAAATGTCCTCAGTTTTGGAGAATATATTCTAAAGATAAGGGGTGAGGGGTAGGGAGAGGACCAAAAAAAATCATCTAGATGCTGAAAAGTCAGCTTTATAAGGTGAATTGTAGGGAGGCCAGTCATTGATCTTATCAAAGAGAAAAGGTCAAAAAGCAATGTGATTACTGTGTATAAATATTATTCATGGAGAATATATTTGTCAGCAGAGGTCTTTTAATCTTCAATAAAAGTATGTGACAAGATCCCATAGATAAACATCAAAGGTAGATAAATTTACTCAAGAAATAAGTCATTATTGCTTGCTTGGCTGCATGAATACATGTGGTACTCTTTGCTAGAGGAAGAGGTAGGGGCAGTATATTTTTTGAAGTGTAGACAGCTGCATTTTGAGCGATGTGCTTTAAGTATGTTTCTGAGTTATATGGATTTGGGGCTGGACGTGTAATAGGAGAGGGAAGTGGACAGAGGATCAGGTGATCCTTTCTAGCTTTGGATTTAGCATCTGAGATGCCTTCAGTTCACTGCTTTCCCTGGAAGGAAAAAAAGTGTGTCTATAATCTTTATAAAAGATTGTGTTTATAATGGCTGGAAATCTAAAGCAACATGATTAATTACCTGACACCACAGAATACCAGTCTAAAGGAGGTCACAAAAGATCCCTTTTCCTCCTGAACATGTGCTTGGCTCCAGCTGCAGTCGCACCTGCCCATGTGCACCCCTCAACAAACTTATGTTCCTTCAGGGAGGTGAGGACAGCCACAGCCTGGGATGAGGCAGTGCCTGAGGTAATGCACACAAAGATCTAGATCTCTGGCTTACCAACTCTTTGTAAGGGGAGCCTTTCTAGGAAATGTGATTGTATTTTGTGCTTTTTGAGGGCCATTTCCACTGTTCAGAATTGTTCCTGCCTCATTGCTTAAGAGACCATCTTATGCCTGTCATCCTGGTTCTCCTTATGCCTGTGTCATGGCAATCTTGACTATGGGAACGTTGTCCCTGTCTTCCCATTCCAATGTAAGAGCAAAACATCAAATTAATCAGTTAGAATAAATCAGAATGTTTCTGACACATGAACCCTCAGGAACAATCACAGGATCTTTCACAAAATACAAAAAACATTAGGGTAAGTTAGACTACAGGTACATCTTAGGAACTAGAATCTACAGTTTAGAGAACCTAAAAACTAGACTACAAAATACCTAACAAGCTCTCTGAGATGCCTAAGTACAGAAATAATTCATTTTACTGTAAAAAGGAACCACTGCCAGGAAGCAAAAATACTTTTTTAGTTCAGGAAAGAATTACCTTCTCTGCCAGCCTAGTAAACACTTACTTTGTAGCTTTTATCCTCTTGGATTCAGTATTAATTTAGCCAGAAAACATTTGGCTTTGTGATCATTATCTGCCATTACCTGCTATGAGGACTGTTACATTTCACTGTATTGAACACTATTGGAATTAAGGTTGTAGTTGCAAAATTATCTATTTCCACAGATTTTCAGCTCACTTCTAAGCATTCTGAGTAGGAAACATTTAGCTCCAGGCAGTTATTTAATTTTTTATTTCCGTCTTTTTCTTTTGGTGTTGAAAATAAATTTTTCATAATCTTTGAAACTAAAATAAACAAATTGTCATGGAAGCTTGCTGATTTCCACCTTCTCCCTCCTTTTTACTTTTGTCCATCCTCCTACCTCTCTTCTAGCTGCAGTGGGATGGACCCTTTTCTCTGGCCTATCAGTGTGAAATAACCATGAGAGTCACTGCAGAGCTGAAAGGTAATTAATAATTAAAGACAGATCCAGAGAAATGTATCTATAATGCATTGATTTGTGGGGGGTGGAGTGGCTTTTCTTTTTTAAAGTAAAAGAAGGAAGTAACAACTAATCTTCGTTTTGGACACAAATCCATTTTACAAAATTCAGATTACACTTCTAATTATCCTTAATGCTGTTTCTGAGCCTGATGGGTTGGGACTTCAGTTTGCAGTTCTCTGTCTGTCTTTGTATTAGCCAGTCATGCACAGCCCCAGACTAATAATATTCTTTGCTCTGAGAAAATAAAAAAAAATTAAACAAAAAGAAGAGAAGGAGGGACAACCCTAGGTACCAGGATACTAAAACCAAAAGAAAGACTTGCCTGAGCTGTGAGCAGAGACCCTGCATATTTCTCTAAACTATTTTTCTTCAGGCACTGAGGAGTAAAAATTTCTTAGGGACTGAAAGATCTCCAAACAGCTTAACTCACTGAGAAAATAGGCACTGCCCTAGTTAAGATAGAAACCAAGAAACTGAACTGATGTGTCTCAGTATCTATTTCCCCCTTCTTGGCTGATGCATTTTCCTGGTAGCACATTTACTGCCATTTTATTCATGGAGAAATTGCATTATTTCCAGATATCAGATAATTTTGACTTCTTCCCTGTAGTCCCCTGACCTTTATGTCCATAAACTGGATCTCTTCTTTCTTTGTTAAATTTTTTTTGGACCATCATCTATTGGTACCTCAGTTAATAAGCACAACTGATTAAGAGCTGTATGTGTTATGTCTCCTTCCTGAGAAATGTGCTTCAGGCTGTTTGTGTTGTGGTTTGGGGAAGGGATAGAGAAGCTGCAAAAAAATACCATTTCAGATATTTGCTGTCAGTTTGTTGTCACTGAGATTAAAGAATACTTTCACCTTCTCTGGACCAGGGAATATTATTTCTTTCTCTGCTGATATGGAATCAATGCCCCTGAAATTGCTTAGGTTTATGTGGGTTGTGCTCTGAGCTGGGCAGCTTGTGAACATAGGTAGAAAATCCCTGGACTAAGTTAAAATCTCCCAGCACTAAACTTTATGTTTATAATTTCTTTTTTCACATAGCAGTAATAAGGATGCTGTATTAATTAACTAATGTGATGTGTAATCTTTGCTCATTTTAAGTCTCAGAAAGGAAGCCTGAGCCATTTTGCACAGTATTTTTCCTATATCATGCACAAACATTTTCATTGGGTTACCATTCATACAACTGACTATTACAAGTAATATTTTATCTGAAATAAACTTTAGTTTCCTTATTTTTAACACTGTGTTTCCTGAAGAAATGTCACTGGTGTTCTATTGGGAAAAAGACAGTTCATTGGAGAATTGGCAGGGAATATAGAAGTTCTTTTGGATTTTTTTTTTCTTCCTAAAAGCTGGTCAGTTTTGACATGCTTCTGTCTTCAGGAGATGGCGGAGTAGTCTTGAACGAATGTTTTATTCATTTTACTGTGTCTACAAAATAATCTTTTACAGCTATTTCTTGAAAACTTCTTTTTCCTTCTACTTTCTTTTGAAAAATACAGGCCTACTGTCCTGTCAAAGATGATGATGGGCTTGGGAGAGGTTGGAATATTATTGCTGTGCTGATGAAAAAAATATTTCTTGTTCCACAGTGGGGAAATTAAAGGATTTGAATGTTGTTTTAGACATATGGGTGATGTGTTTTTCCTGTGGCCTCTAATCTTGTAAAATTCTTGCAAAATGCCGTATTTAAAAAAACAAACAACAACAAATGTATGTGGTTGATCAGGGATTGACATAATAGGTCTGAGGTAATTTCCAGTAGTTACTTCTGCTTACTTTCTCTTGTACATTTTGAGTGAACTTCACTTCAAGCAATGTCCATTTAGAGACACCTTCAGCAGTAAAAGTTCACACTGTATGATGAAAAAGCTTGCATCATTAAGTTTAGCTCTAGCTATTCTCTTTCAGTAGTCTCATGTCCATTTTAACTTGACATTTAAAGTCATACATTTGCACAATTACATAAATTTTGTGGAAAATACAATATGGTTGTTTTTCCTATGCACAGAATGTGTGAGACTTGCAAATATTGATTTCATCAAAATTGGATCCTTCTGTCCATCTGAAAAATGTCAAGATCTGATTTATTTTTCCTTTGTTTAGAATGGGCTTAATCCAGATTCCCATTGGTTTAGACATTGGATTAGACTCTGAGTAAATGCATGGGTGTGGAAGGGTGAGGAGGGGGCAACAAAAACATCCATTTGCTAAACAACATTGAGCTGAAAAGCTGCCATTGGTTTTGGGCTGTAGCTTCTGAGCTCTGGTTATTCCTGTCTTTCTGTCGTGGCATAAGTTAAACCCCTGACTTGAGAAAAACAATTTGCAAGAATTAAAAGGTTTGGGTTTTTTTCTTTGTTTTGGGTTAAGTTGACTTCCATCAGAAAAAGACTGTTGACTGGTAAACAGATAAGACTATTCTCTATGTTTCAGAAATAAAATGTAAATAGAGACGGGCATTTACAATTCAAATATAGAACAAACTCATTAGGAAAAAAGATTGGAAAATAAGTAGTTCTAGAGAGATGCTCAGTATAATGGAGGGCAACAGTAAATGTCATGTACACTGTAAAGAAGTTTTAACTGTGTGATAGTATAAAGTTCTGTTGTAAAGAACCTTGGTATGAAGCAAATCAGAGTCATACCTACCACTTTGAAGAAATGAAATATGGTGATTTTTAGTAGTTAGAAAATTTAGTCTGCTACACCTTCTGAGATTATATGAGAAATTTTACAATTTTCTTCAACTCTTTCCTTAGTTTTTCTTTTATTCTGTGGTGGAAAGGGAGGTAAGGGAAAAAATGATTTCTTCCCATATTGAAGATATTGCCTCTTTGGCACAGTTTCTGTACATGTCAGGACACTGGTGGTACAGAAGCACATAAGTACTGCAGACCTCCTGGCTCCACAGTGTGGGTGTGCTGTGTGTGTGTTGTGTGTAGCAGTGACAGGAAAAGGGTCTTGGGACCCTGAAGGCTCTAGGGAGGATGTGGGAATTAGGTCTGGGAGCATCATGAATTGGAAAAGATCCTTGGGGGCTAGGCATATGAAATTTAGACACGTCTGTTGATCCTACTTCTCGGTTTGTTTTCGCTTTATGTGTTGTTATCTGCTCTGCCTGAACTTCTCCTGCAGCTCATTTAGACAGGGATTCATCCAGCCTTCCTGAGAGGGCCAGGCTGGAGTGTAGGTCCTCAGTATGATAAATCACTTGGAAACAAAGTACTTCCAAGGAACTGTTCACATCTAGATGGGCAAAACTGATCTCTAGAGGTATCTCTCTTTTCCTGTCCTAAAATTGGGATTAAGCAGGGTGATACATCTCTACCTCTATTTCTCAACTGTAAAATGGGCATTATGTTAAGGGGGTGCAAGAAGACTGAAATTACCACATTTCTACAGAAAAGAGCCGTGAGCCTGAACAAGTGTGCTTGAGATTGCTCAAAAGGTTTAAGGGGGAGTTAAAGGGGAATGCACCTCCACAAAAGGTGTAAGTCTAGAGATGACTGTTCAGAAGAGTTCTAGGCATGAATTAAAAATATTTTCCTTTCACTTCTTGTGCTGCTTAACTGTTGTACCTATCCTTAAATCTGTGAAGACAGAACAGAGTAGTGCTTATAATATGAAGAAAGAAGTACTTAGCATATTTCTAAAACAATCTGTAGTCACAGGGGAGAGACCAGCTATGAAAAACATCAATCTTTAAGGGAGAGAATTTCACAGTAAGAGTTTGTTACTGAAACTGCTTTGCAGCTCTAGCTACAGCTGATTAAATGCTGACATGCAAAAACTGTCTCCAAAGAATCTGTTGAATACCTAAGTCTCTACTGGAGTAAAATCAAGAAATATAGATCTCATTTATCAGGGCCTACAATCTTTTCCTGCTTGTATCTACTTGATCTGAGGGTCATTTAAAATGTATCAGAGGTTTAAGATTGGAATGCGAGGCTAATTTGAAACCTGGCTCTAAGATGACTGATTATGTTATTATACTTCATACTGGTTAAACTAAAACATAGTCTCTGTATGACAAGAGGGATCCAAAATGATGTGCCTGGTGAAAGGTCTGTTCCTTTTCACAGATAATGCTATATAATTCCACTTAGCTTTTTTATGTCCCCATGGCTCGTAAAGTAATGGACACCTAGGGCAGAGGTTGGGTGAGGAAACAGAAAAAGCTGGCAAAAACTCAGGGCTCACAGATTGGAAATCTCCTGGTTTGGCTTCAGACTGAATGTGGAGAACTTTCCAGCACTCCCTCAGTCGCTTCCAATGTTTTCTTTGACGTATTTGGCCCCTGACCAATTTTCCCAACTGCTCCCAAGCCCTTTCTAATAGTCTCCTAACCCACTTGGATGTTCCCTCAGCTCCTTTACGCCCTTTCCATTGGCACGGATACGAAGTTCTGCTGCTTCAGGAATAATGCTGAAGATAAATGTGCTTTCATCCTTCTTCTCAAAGGGGTTCATTCCCAGTATTTTACAGTAGCTGAATTCTGTTAATGTCATTTGAGGTGTTCCAAATTTTTTCTGAATGGGGCCATGGGGAGCAGGCAGATTTGGCATTTTAGTGGGAATGGTTCCCTCTCACATTATGCTAGGAGCAGTGTGTTGATACCTCTGAAATTAATTATTCTAGCAAGATAAGTAGAGATGAAACAGTTAAAAAGAAAGACAGTCAGAGAGAGACCAACTTCCACCCAGGAAAGGTGAGTGGTGTTGGACCTTGTCTGTCCCTGTGTGAAAATGCAGAGAGAAGGGTCCTTGTTTGGAGAGGCATTCAGGAACTCCTCACTAGGAGGGTGATTGAGCTGGGGGACTGAAGGACTTTTGTTAGACAGCCCCAGATCTATTTTGGGTTATTTCTGTTTTACTAGGCAACCTGATTTTTTTTTTTTTTTTTTTAATCCCCTTCACTCTCTTTTTGTGTCATTTTCCAGGCCTGATTTTGACTTTGGAATAAGCAGAGTTAAAGTATCCCTGACCATGTAAATGCTGATTAGTGCAACATACACAACACGCACACTCTATATCACGAAAGGTGTGAAACAAGATTTTCATCTGCCTCTGTTTTGTCTCTGGTCTTCTGACAGCAATACTAATCAGCATCACTCTGTCACTGTAATAGAGCTGCCTTGGTCTTTAGCATGTTTGTCCTGGCAGAACTCCTTTCAGCTAGGAGTGTGCCCATGTTCCACTCCATAGACCATATTCCCATGTTTATCTTTCTCACTCATACAGAACAAATTCAGGAACCTACAATATTCAGTTAATTTAAACTTCAGTCCTTATTCATGATGAAGAAGGACAGTGTGGCTCTTTGATCTTGATGAAGGATCAAAGTACTTTTTTCCATGTACAGTCTTTATAAAACCTCTTCATGATAGGCAATTAGGTCTCATTTGAACACCATTAGCCATTTCGGAGATAATTAAATGTTATTTTGAGGTCACTGTAGGTTGATGAAACCTCTGGTAAATATGATGTTATTTGGTACAATGATATTTAATCCTGTGGTTCTGGTGAAGACAGAGAAGCTGTGAGGGAGAGTAACCAAATGTGAACGTGTCTGCCAACAGCCCTGCGTCAAAGGGATGCCCTGCCCAGCTTGTGGTATCCTCCTCTATAGCTGTTTCCATATGTCTTGCATAATAATTTCATTTTTGAAATAAAAAAGCATAGTTATTTTTATATGTAAATGTTTTTCTTTTTTAAACAAAAAGCTCTGGCTTTGAGAAAGGATTTAGTGATGCATATTAGAAGCTCACTTTCAATTTTTATATTTTACTATTGGGCAGTTTCACCACCTGAGAGATCAGGAATATTTCACAAACTGCACTTAAAATCTGATTTTTCTTTTTGAGTAGTGAATAGCTATATAGTAGTGATGACTGAAGTAAACAGCTTATCCATAATATTGGATTCCTGAAATATTTGGAAGAGACTAAAGATGTTTTACATATGCCATCTTTTGATGTTAGCTCTGCTTCCTCTTGAATTTTCATGGGAATGAAAAAGAATATTCGCATAATAAGTTTGGTTCTGCAGGAAGGATTGTTAATTCAATTTA
The DNA here is from genome assembly GCA_034509425.1 of Eopsaltria australis. Classification (NCBI taxonomy): domain Eukaryota; kingdom Metazoa; phylum Chordata; class Aves; order Passeriformes; family Petroicidae; genus Eopsaltria; species Eopsaltria australis. The sequence goes on along the minus strand of JAVTVJ010000094.1, from coordinate 4,905,657 downwards.
GAATACATTAGTAGGGAAGATAAGTAAAGCTAGTCTGTACTAAAAAAATCACAATTAGGAGACAAGAGAGACTTAGGAAAAAATATTCTTGCTTCATGCTTTAGAAACTTATTCTCTTGGCATATTTGCAAATGTGGGTTTAAGAACTTATCAAGTGCTATGTTAAATATTTAAACCTAAAAATTGCTCTGGTTGTGTAGTAAAAGGCAATGACAGAAAACTGGAGATTTTTGTGTCAGAGGTGATTGTTTTGGGCTGTTTGGAAAAGAACAGGAACTTTAATTCAACAAGTAGTTAAAATGTTAGACAGTTTCCAAAGCTGTAGGTTTGAGTCTAATAATTCTGTGGTCTTCAAACTGCGTTCCCATTTGCTTGAGCAAGCTCTGCATCTGCAGTATGCCCAGAAATCTTGGATCTGCATCTAATGGTTCCATCCAGTGAAAGGAGCAGTAATGTGAATATGTTCAAGTAACAGCAGCCCACTTTGGCTGACCAGATTGTACATATGCTTTGATTCTTGGGGACTGACCATTAACAGTCACGTAGCAATAGTCTCTGTTCTTGGGTGGGTGGGTCAGGCAGTACCACATAGAAGCCTGTGCTCATCCAAGCTGCCAACTGCTAACAACTGCAGCAGCAACCCAGCTGCCCGAGTTGCAAATTACTGAAGATAGGAAAATGCATTTGGGAAGCATCTTTATTTATATGCCTTCCCTGTTCTTATATTTTTTGCACTTTTTTATCTATTCCTGTTCTAGATGGATCTGTGCTATGGACTTGTGGTATAAACTATAAACTGATATGGCTACTTCAGCCATATGGCTATCTTCTTCTCTGTTAAATATGATTGAAATCAGTCAGTGGATTTAGAATTAAAAGGTAGGGATGAGAAGCTGAATTCATATATATATATATACACACACACAGTGTCATATATATGGTGTGGCATCACATAATTTTCTTAGGAGCTTGCATTGGCATAAGTTGGTGATGATTGATGGTGATGGAATTGAAGACTTCTTGTGTTCTGAACTTGAACTGTAGACTCTTGAAGGCAGTAGGTTGTTTTCTTGTTCTGTGTTTGTACAGAGCTAACAGAGTGTGATCCTGTTCTGTGCTAGATGGTGGATTAAATATGTTTGATACCTTAAAGTTACTCTTCTGTATGGATGTTTTCAGGGTCAATGTGTGAAGTACTATGTTTAAAATGGTTTTGAATCTGGAAGCAATCACAACCACTGCTTTCAAGACTATGCACTTATTCAGCTCTTGTGGATGGAAATACCTCTTAGAGAACAGGAGTTGAGCCATTATTGTGTCTTAGTTTGAATTATGAATTAATTCACTGTATGGAATTATTACTAATGTTTAAGACAACAGCACTGGTATGGTCAGTGACTTCATACACAGTAAGTCCTCTCATGTCCCAATACACTTTAATTGGAAGAAATAGAAATCTAATTCTTTAAGTATTTCATATTAAATCATGTATTGTTTTTATGAACTTTATTACCAGAGAGGAGTAGAAGCTTATACAGTGAATTCTTAATAGCTTAAGTAGTGGTTTAAATGTTTTCTTTTTTATCTTTCCTCATAGTGCTGCAAGAGAGTAAGCCTAAATGCTCTTTTTCTGTTTAGTTTTCCCAGCATAATCAAATTATGTAGTTATTAATAGTAGTATGATAGTCTGTCCTTGTAGTAATGTACCTTCATATTAATAATTTCCTGAATTCTATTTTTCTCATAAGAGTGTTTTAACTAAGAAATGTGAAAATTAACATTGCTCTTAGCATGATGATTGAAGAGCCTGCTGCTGCAAAAGTGGAAATGGCTTGAGGGATTGGAGTAGGTGGTTGCCTATAATTTGTTAGCATGCTTTTTGATTATTAGCTGTCAAAAAAGTCTTGGAATTACAGGGGGTGGTAGTGACAAATGAATAGGCTGTGCCTAGAACCTCTTGATCTCCCCAAAATAGTTGTGGTGTACAGTGGAATAGTTAAACAGCTGAAAAGGTGAGTGAGGCTGTGTTCTTGAGCAAAACAGCAGCTTATGTTCCAGTCACACAGAGTATTAAGTGCTGTTTCAAGTGACTCTCATAAACACTTCTTTGGATTTCAGTAGGTTCATTCACATGAATTAAATTAAGCAGATGCTAAAAAGTTTGCAGAAACTTGAATCTGTCTGAGGACTTTATTTTCCTGGTAGCTCTGTCTGCCCAGAAGTATTTACAGCATGCTCTCATTTTCTAAAAACTTGAGAAAAGACAAAACCTTGCAATCATACTTTTAGTTGTGCATTTGAAAGTATGAGACTTTTGCTATTAAACTTCTGAATACATGCCAAAAAAATTACCTAAAATCACAAATTGCAGAGGTCAAATAAAACTTTATCTGTAAGAATCTGCATGTAGATAGAAAAAGAGAGATCTTTGTTAAGAATGGTTCATGAAAAAAGCATCATGGAGGGAGCATGGGGAAAAAATAAAATAGTTTTCCAAAAATTGATGTTTATCAAAAAGAGAAAGATCTTAGCAAATCCTCCACAAAAAGATAAAATATAAATACCAGGAAAAGTAATTGATCTAGAATTCATTCCTTTTTCCTTTCTCAGCCCTCTTAGCTGACATGGTGATGAAAAGAGAGGATTAAAATGGGCCAAAATTTTATTAGGAAGTGATTAAAAGCACATTGTGTCTCACAAAGTGAAGTTGTGCTCTTTTTGCTCCAGCCTTGCTGCAAAGCATTTTCAGAGGAGAGCAACAGAAAAGGAGAGGGGATAAACGCAGATCATTCTAACTTTCATTATTCACGGGTAGTAGTATCTGTGAAATTTTCCATTTGTTTTCCTGGTCTGTCATTCACTGAAAAGCCAGTGCACCCCAAAGACAGGTCTATATCCAGAAAGGATTTTGGATTGAAACTGCTTCAGCTCCTTTGTTTGGAGAATAGTTTTGAGCTGTGACTACTGTAACAGTGAGAATTCACACAGGCAGGAATGAAGTTATGGAAGTAGGGGAATGATGTGGGAGAATCAAAATTCTATCTGTGCTCCCTACTGCCCCTCTACCCCCAAAAAAGGAGGGGAAGGATGAAGTAGAGAAATTTTTGAAGGCCCAACGCAGAGAAATTGACTGGAGCTAGTTATTTCTCCCATGGAAAACCAACTACTAATGCACATTGCATTTGATTTTTGTAGTCCTAAGGGATTTATCTTCCGTACTGTGGCACATAGAGAGAAATACTGGCTTTATATAGAGGCCTTTACCAAAGGCTTTGGTAAAGAAGCAGGTAATGGAGTACCAATTTCGTGATAAAAGCTGAAAGTTTTCACTTTCTTTTTCCCCTTTCAGTATTTTTGTCTAGAAGCACCATCAGGTGTTCACAGGTCTCTAGCACACAACAATAATTACTGTTGTCACCTCCATGGTCATACTCTGGGAGGGAGCTTAAAGAACTGTGGGTAAATTTAAGATCAAATGGTTTAAAATGGTTTCACAAGTGTCTGGATGGGGTGGAGATTTCTAGATAATCCTATAAATCTACTTTTATGTAAAAAATCTGGTAACTCTCTTTCATTGCTTAAATTTATTTCAGTTGTAAAATAATAACAGAAAAAAATTAAATTTATTTTAGCTGTCCATGACTGATGGTAGTATGAGCTACTTAAGAATCATATATCCTTGATCATTGCTCAGTTGCTGCTGTGCCCCTCCCCAGCCACAGGCCACCCAAGCACTTTCACTAAGAGAACCATGTGTGTGAACCACTGGCTGCAATCCAGCCTGTAAAATGCTCGTAATTATGGAGTCTCATTAAAATGAAATCAGTGAAACAGGCTTCTGCTCTTAAAAATGATGGGTAGAATCCAGAGATCCTGGAGACCTTTATGCTTTCATTGTGAAATAATTCTTTCTGTTCTTTGGATCTATCTATTAATTTAGAAGAAGTACCATTATGGTTAGCAGGATTGCCTGAAAAGATGCCCATAGTCTAGGGGACAATGCTGTCAAATCTGTTAAATAGCTTACCTCCACTTTTCAGATACTGGGTTGAAATTCACTGGCATAGTTGAAATGATGGTCAGCCCCTCAGCAGCTTCACACTTCTTAAGTTGTGACAGAAATCTGCTAGTGGTGTTTGAGAGGTCAAAGGTGGCTCATTATGGATTTGTTTTCCCTACTAAGTCATTCTCTCTACTTCCAAAGTGCAAAATTAGGTATTTTAATTTTTACATTAATTTATCAGTCAGATTGGAAAGTACTGACATCTCTTTTTTCAGAGCTTTGACTCAGTTTAAAGCACCAACCCTGCAGTATCAAGAAGACATTTTACTGCTGATGGCTGCTCCCCACTGCAGTTTGCAGTTACCTGAAAGCCATTCAGTTGAAGTGTGTGGAGCATCAAGGGCTTTCTGGTTCACTGTGTGCATGCCCAGATGAACTGCAGCTGGCCAGCAGTACTGTGAGCCCAAAAGTCTTTAATGCTTCTGACAGGTGCTGAGGTACAGAAATGGCTTATCTGGAAGGTTTGTTGTTGGTACATCCATACAGGTTATGCTCAAAGTGGATGGACTGAAGGTCACCCAACAGGATTTTCTGTGTGTGATTTTAATCAGTTTCATTCAGGAATGCAACATCAGGCTTTAGCCTGTGGCAGGGTAGCTCCAACACAAGTTGCTGAAAATTATCTGAATTTGAAAAGTTCTACTTGTGGGATATACAGCGATGAAGAAAGTTGGCTTGCTAAGTTCAGTATTCAGTCTCCATTTCTGCATAAACGGAAGGAAACAAAGTATAATCTCTTGTATTTTTAGGTATACTCTCTTTTACTTTCATGTACCAAACATGCATTCTTGTAGCTCTTAAAAGAAAATCCAGATCGGTTTTTATGAAGAAGAGAAATTACTCTTGTTTGGAAAAGCACAGTCTGAAACTTTTTCCTTAGTAATTAAAGCCAATAGATGCTCCCAGTAGTGAAGTTTCTTTCTTTTTCTCCTTAATTGCAAGCACCAGAAAAAGCTGTAGTTAAGACACTGACAATACAATAAATAGCTGACCTGGTGGAACGTGCTTGGGCTGTAGCCAGGAATCTCATCCATAGATACACTGTCCTTTGGGAAATGGTTCTTTCTCTTTGCTTTGTAAGTCTTGTAACCTATTAAAATGAATTTTTTTTTCTTTATTTTCAGCCAAACCTTTATTTTTATAAATAATCAAATTCCAGCAAAGAGGTCTGGTAGATAGTGAGTCTTTAGAGAATAGGAGGGAATAATACTGCTTGTGAATTATGGGTTGTTTCCACTTTTGCTTATATCAATATACATCCAGGAATATGTGTTGTGAATTTATTAGGTTTGGCTAACCCTGAGTGAGACTGGTATTATACCTCAGTTCTGTAAAACACTGCATTATTTCCATGTAATAACATCCTTGGTCTGGAATTCTGTTCTCTCACAAGCTCCAGCATACAAGGAGTGCAGCATAAATGCATCATCAGCATATTAATTATCTGAATAATCAAAGCGAATGCCTACAGTTGCTGTTTGCTGGAGATTTCATCTGGTGGTCAGGAGCAGAGCGGTGTCAGTTAAGGAACAGCTTGCTCCAAACTGTTGGAGACTGGTGTTGACCTCACATTAAAGAGAGCCTCCACCTGTGCAGGGAACCAGCTTGTTCTACCTCTGTAGGGTTGCTATGAGCATGTGGCTCTAAGAGCCACTAGTATGGACTGGCAGCAAGTGAAAGAAACCTGCAGAAGATCTAAACATAAACCATAGCATTCAGCTTGAGACGCTGGTTGTGGACTAGTGCTTTACATTATTTGGCCAGTGAATTTGTCACATGTTGAGCAGATGGGAAGTGTTTCTTGCTGATCCTTTTCATAGGATGAAGATGTTTCGTGGATGAAATTTGCTTTATTTTGTTGGTTGTTGGTGATGTAGATGAGTAATTTACTGAACACAGAGCTGGTTCATGAAGGAGGAAAAGTGATTCTTCAAGAAATGAAAAGCAATAGCCATGAAAGTTGCATTGCTCCTCTTGTAAGGAAGGCCAGAGCTCATTTTTTTCCTGTTTTTTAAAATCTGGATAGTCAAAGTTAATGACCATTGTTTAACACTTTGGGAATAAAAAGAAATAATTGTGTCTGTAGAATTGCTTCCTAAATTTAAACAACCAACAAGATTGGTTTTTCCTAATCAGAAAGTCATAAAGATTGTTTAGGGGATATCATGTGGTGGTGGTATTTATGTGACAATTCCAGCTCCACTACTTGTATGAAATGGACAATCTTTCGCAGTCATGAGGTTTGTAGAAAACTTCAAGTGCTGAAATCACTCTTCTCAGAGAAATTTAAAAGCCAGGCTAAAAAGCAAAACTGTTAAGAGTTAAAAATGAGGTCAAATGCTCTTCAGATTTTCAGAAGCCTCACTTTTGTATTTCCCAAAATAATACTGTCCATGATCTGTTTCTGTTTCTTACATCAGTTTACATATTTAAATCTGTTTATTCTCATTCTCTTGTAGGTGATCCTGATCCTTACCAAGTATTATCATACTGACATGGGGAAAGTTCTGGAGAGCTCTTTGTGGAGGTAAGTTCTCTGCTTTTTCTATAACCTTCCCTCCTGCCGTTCCTGGAATAGGTCCATTGCTTCCCTTTCCAGACTGCTGCTGAGTTGAGTTGGTAGCTGACTGATGCTATTGTAGTAAGATTACCCAGATTGTCATCAGCTCTTACTCCTCTTCCTTGAATGCAGTTCCTGTAGTTGAATTAGAGTTTGTCATGAGTTTTAACAGTAGAGACAAAGAATGATGGAGAATATAAGCTACCTTCTTGATGTCACTTTGCAAGTTGCCATGTTTTTCCTTTTCCTAGAAATTTTGCATCAAATTTGCTTTAAGTTTGAAATACTTACTATGTTGTGATGTGTCTTTTGGGAGTTTTGCTGCTTGAGTAGTGTACTGAGGTTAGTAAATAATCCTCCTTTGGAAGTAGTTAGGATTGTCTGGATGACATATACCAGCAGTGTAGGTTGTATTGTGTTTTATGACAACTGGGAATAAATAGTAATCCAAATAAATTTCTGAACTGATTCTCATTCCCATAACATTTGTGAATTAAGATACCAATATGCCTGTTGCCTGTGTGTGCACAGATTGCACACTCAGGTGTACATCAGCACAAAAGCAGGGCTAAGGTAAGTCTATGTTATATTAGTCACACTGGTTATCTTTTCAGGTCTTAGTTGTGTTTTGCTAAGAAAGCTTGTTGTGCTCTAATAGTTTAGTGCATGTGTCTGTATAAATTTTCCACAAGAAATTTTCGCTAGACCCATCATGTACATCTGAAAAGCAAAAGTATTTCACTATTATCAAGAAGTATGATACTGAGCCAGTATTTGCTCTGCTAGTTTGCTGGTTATCTCTAGCAGTAGAAATAAATGACAGGAGACTTAAACAGTCATTCAAATGAAATTCCAATGTAGCTCATAAACTTCGGGTTTAGAAATAAATAGTTTATCTAAAACCTTGTGGCTTAGGTACTTGCAAACTTCATGCTGGCCAAAGAGCTTGTACAGGGACTTGACCTTCAGCTGTGTGTGTAAGGACCCTTACAGAGGCAATCCAAGAAAAGGACTGAGTAGGGGAATAGGGAGTGGGAGAAGTCTGTGTCCAGGACATGCCGCAAAACAGCCTTGGTACTTATTTTGAAAGAGGTGGCATTGTTTTAACCCTGTGGGGTTTCTCAGTGACAGTGCTTCTGTAGTACCTTGTCATACAAGGACAGTGCTCAGTCTGGCCAGGGCTAGTGGTCCATGCAGAATAATGGTATTTCTAGAAATTTCTAGTTGTAAGAAGAAGGTATTCAGGAAAGAGAGTAAGATCAAATGGAGACTGCTTGGAATTGGCTCAAGATTGGCCTTTTTAGGGCTATGACAGTTCATTTGTAACTATCATTTAAACTTACAAGATGCAAAATTTATTGCACATTTGTTCCTGTTTTAATTTTTGTCCAACATCTTGCACAAATAAGACAACCAAATGACAGTTTGGATACTCCCAACTGCGTAAGCACACACTGCTTTCCTATTATTTGCCAGTGGCCCGTACAACATGTGCAATGTATTTCAAGTTTTGCAATTCATACTTCAGGGTATCTATCACAGTCTTTTAAACATTTTCAGTTGGATTCCTCAAAATAAACTCTTTGGTCTTTTAAAATAAACATAAACCAGGCCTCAGATAATGTTTCTTTCTTTTAAGAACATAAACACTTAAAACAAGGTCATCCAGACCTTGCTGACAGCTGGTATAAAGAACTGGTGTGAACTGCATTCAAATAAAATCGATACTAGCGTGCATCATCTGGAAATCGTGTCTTTTTACTTACAAGTAACAGATGTACCAGATGCTTTGGTACTGGCACAGGTCATGGTCATGCCCCAAGGGCTGGGCACAGATGTCCTCAGGGCTCTCAGTGGTGTCAGGCTTTGGGGATGTGTCATGTGCCCATGGCTCCACTTTAGTGGGGCAGGGATGGGGCATCAGGGGACTCTCCTTGGGTATGTTTTGCAATTTCACAGGGCACAGTCCAGCCAGGGTCTGGACATCAAGGGGCCTTGGGCTGTCCATTTTGTCAAGAGAGCCCCTGGGAGCTCACTCCTTGATGTGATGATGCCCAGAACCTGCTGAGCCAGCAGTGGGGTTGAAGACTGGGGCTTGTTGACCAGACAGGGTTGGATGGGTTCTGAGTCACGTGGTCCAGTGGAAAGTTCCCTGCCCATGGCAGTGGGGTTGGGACTAGATGGGTCTTTTGGGTCCCTGCCAACTCAAACCAAACCATTCTATGATTCTGTGGTTTCCAAAACCAATATGGAAAAGCTGAAAGGAAGTGAGTGCTAAAGATGAGTTCTTGGGCTAGAGGTTACTACGTAGGTGATCCGTGCCTGGATGTATTCTGGGCTCACCACCTTCCTCCACCTCTGCCCGCTGTGAGTAGAAGAGACACATACAGTTGTCAAACTGGAAGAGTTACAAAGGGATTGGATCTGGAAGAGTGCAAATCAGACCAACTACTGCAAAAATATCAAATAATGCCTCTCTCTGTTGAGATGTAGCTCACTGTTTGTATTAAATAACTGAATGAAGCTTCCTTTGCAGTTGGGCAACTTCTGTGTTTTTTCCCTGCGTAAAATGGTTGGAGCTTCACCAGTTTTCACCCACATTTGCTGATGGAACTGGGGTGTTGTATTCACATTGGCAGCCTGCCCAGAACGCATAGTATATATATTTTTCAGCCTTTTTGTTTGATTCTCTTTTGCATTCTTGTAATTTGTATCAAATGTTCTGTAAAACAGGTGTGAAAAAATAGAGGTATGTTTTCGTCAGCAGCGAAATGCCATTAATCTGTTTCTGGGCCCTGGTGGGGCCGGTTATTTCCTGAATTGGCCCAATGTTTTGTTCCTACCTTGCCTGGTTAGAGAATACCAGAAGTGATATTGTCTAAGTCACTAAGTGAAAAAAAACTAGTTTTGTAAACAGAGCAGTTCTGACCAGGGTAATTTTTCAATGTTAATATCCCGATTTCTCTTTCTGGTCAGTAAATATTCACCTACCTTGGTGTTTATCACTTATTTTGTACCTTGAAACTACATCTTTCATCTTCTAAAACGTATTTCCACTTAGTCTCTTTCCTCTTCTCCCATCACTCAAAATAATTTTTTCCTCCTTGTTTAGTGGAACAAAGAATGAGAAAGAATGGTCTAGTGATACTTGTTTGTTCTTAGTGACCTTGGAGCTGCAGTCAGACTTTTCAGAGTGATGTAAATGGTGATGAAAAACACCAGTCAGAGCTACATGCCTGGGCGGGGGGCTCTATGTGAAGATGATTTGTAGGTGGATCTTGGTGGTGCATTTCTGTGCCTCTGCAGAGCATTGTCAATTTGTGTAAGTAACTTATGTCTGCCCACACAAGTCAGGTTACAGGCTTGGGAGGCCTAAATTTGAATTACCTTGGAATTTTTCATTGTTGAATAAATAGGGAAAATAGTTCTCTGTAATGAAAGTCTTGACAAGGTTTTTACTAGTAACAGCCATGTATGGTTACACTGAGGAGGTGAAGGCAAAATATTGATGGAAGTATGCAGTTAAAAATACCAGACTCTGCTTCTTTAGTCAGCTTTTTCTGATGCTTTCCTAATTTGCTCATTAAGTAATTGCCAAGGTGTAAATTGTATAATTATTTGACTCAAAATAAGGTAAAGGAAATAGAGATGACTTTGGTTACTTCTTGAATATAAACTAGAATAACTTCTTGAGAAGGATCAGAGGATTGTTTTCAGGTCTACTTTTAGAGTTTCTAAACGGTGGTACATATTGGGAATACTGGTTGGTTGTCATGTTAGAGCTCATTAGCATAACGAAGAAACTGAGAATTCTAGTACTAAAGTTATTGTCATGAGTTGTGCATACATAGAACATACTTTACATATGAAGAGCTTTTCCTGTCAGAGTTCACACATGTATTTATCCAGCATATTTCCAGAATGAAGGAGCTGAATCCAACTGACCATTTAGGCTGACTGTGTTTTCATATGCTTTATGGACCCATTTGTGCACAAATATACAGACACATATATTTTACAACCTCAGGCACCTGCTTGCATCTGTGAATGCCCGCAACTTTAGATGTAAGTATTTGAATTTTACAATCAAATAGTTTAACTTTGAATTAGTAACCACTAAGAAATCAATGCTAATACTTATCTCAGTTATTTATTCCTAATTATATTGGAAATATAGATGATTATTATTATTCCATTTTATACATGGGACAACTGAGATGGTAGTATTGCTGAAGGTTATGCAGTGATGACTCAGCACTATATGACCATGGAGTTATCTTCCAACCCTGTGCTTAGACAGGCTCAGAGTCCTGTTACTGGTAGGCATGCAGCCTTCCCTTTCTTAGCTTGATCTAAGCAATGAATAATAGATGCTGCTGATGATTGCTAATAAAGTTCTGATTGCATATTATCAAGCTGTAATGATACACTAGTGCTAAAGTGGCTTGCTGTGTAATTGCCATTGTTCCCAGTGGCATCACCATGTTGTTACTGCTTCACCACAGCAAAACAAATGACATTGCTTGATGTTAACTGCACTGTTGGATCCTCTTAGCCTTGCCTGCCAAATGCCAGGTAACCCTCTTTTCAGAGATGTTGGGTTCTTTGGCTCCATGTTATATAATACAATATATATTATATGTAATATATCTCTTATATAATGAAGAAACAGACTTCCCCACCTGCTTAAATATTTTTGGATATCCCAGCTGAACATTCTGGGACTCCTGACTCCAAATGCAGCCTTAAGCGGGGAGCAAAGTCGAAGCGCTGTGGGAAGAGGCTGTAAGTCCAGATCAGTGGCTGGGCAGGTGGAGGTGAGAGCAGTTGGGAGAGCCTCACAGACAGCCTCGTGCTTGCCAAATCTGAAAGAGTCAAAAACATCCTGTGTGTGGTGGCACAGCTCTTTCTGTCTATCGCAACAAGCCAGCTATTCAAGGACAAGGCTCACTTGTGCAAGCCTGCTGGCCATCAGGAGCGATCGGGGCACAGTGACTGCAGGGGGCTTTGGGCACAGAGTGCAGGCCAGCACTAAGGCTATAAAATCCAGACTACAAAGACCCAGAGATTCTTTTAAGGTGGATATAGTGAACAACATATGACTCAGGAAAGTAAAATTTCCAGGTGGCTCACAGAATGTGTGTGAAAATGAATATGGATGTTTGTTTCCAAAATCTTTGGAATTGTAGGTGAAATTAATTTCAACTGCTTCCTGAAATTAATTTAAAAAGGAAAACAAAAACCCCCAATATACGGTTCAATGCCCCAGTGAAATTTTTGGTATGAAATACTGCTTAATAAATGAGCAACTGTATTCTGCAACAACTTGCACTTCCAGATGGCCTTATATTGTGGCTCTGCTTTGAAAAGTGACTTTGTAGAAATGGCCCCAAGGGAAGGAGTTATTGAGTCTATGATTTTCATATCAAATTTTCTCTTTCCAAGTTAAAAAGAAGTGGCTTTCTCGTTATTAGCCCAGTGAACTCAGCTTGAGATCTAATGTCTAGCTGTGCTTTCTCTAGCTAATGCATCATCATGAGTAATGCAAGTACTGCAATCAAAATAGACTGTCTTCAATTATACCTGTGCAGCTCTTTTGTGCTCCTATTATATCCTTATTTACACCTGTTCCACTGAGCAAAGGTTTTGGGCAGTATCATTAAAAAGGCTGTCTTAAAATTAGAATTTTCTCTTACTGAACAACAAGTTTTTTTTGCTCTCTTTGATCATATTTCCATATTCATCTGATGGTATTACAAAGACTTTCATGGCCTTTGCTGCAACTTGCTTTGTCTTACTAAAACTCAACAGTATGCCATTATGAGTTGAATTGGGCAGGGAAGTATTTTAAATTTATTTTGTACGTTTAAAATGTGCTGTAAAACTGCAGTTAAAAAGTGGATGTAGTGGGTTTCAGGATATCAGCAATGTTTTATTATGGGTGTCAGGATGAAAAATATGTAGAAGGTAAAGGAAATTAAATAAACATGTCTTGACAAACCTTGGAATGTGCTAGGTATTGAAGAGGTGGATTACTGATTTTTTTAATGGGTAGTGGAATTGATTCAGGGGCACAGAGGGTGCGGATGTTGCAGTGTGTGCTCTAACGGACACGTGACCCACCATCGACTTTCTGAGATCAAGGCCCAGCACACGGGGTTGGCAGTAACCTTGCTGTTCCTTTGGTGTTACACTCAACCTGCCACTTGTTCTGGCTGTAGCTTTTAGCCATGCAACAGAGGACTGAAATTTGGCTGTGGATATTTGGGACTGTTCTCCAAGTTGTGACGTGTAGACTCCTCTGAAGGGGATGTCTTTTAAAAGGCTCTCTCCAGTGCATGCGATTTAGCTTTAGCAGGTACTTTTATGTCTGTTTTGCCATAATAGCATTTTAAAATGATTTTGATGTCTTAGTATGTATGAAGGTCTGAAATGAAAAAAATGTATCCTACAAGCAAGTGAAAGCTACCAAATAAGTCTATCCAAATTTCTTTATTGAATGTCTGTTGGTCACATATGAGAGTGTTGTCATAACTACTTTTCCATGTCTTCAGCAACTTGGAATAGTGATGATGATTTTTAATGTTAACATGTTTCTGCACTACCTTGTGATCACATAGAGAATATATGACATGAGAATTAAGATCCAGTTAGAAAGCTGTGATTTATGTACCTAGGAAAAGGCTCTTGCAGTACACTTGTGTTTATTGAAGCTGATTGAGGCATGGCTGCTGAACATGTTAAATATATCTTGGAGCATGGGAATTTTGCTGCTTTACAGGTTGATTTTTTTTTTTTTTTCCCCTTAATCTTCTTTCTGGAAAATGAATTAAGTTATTGCAAGATATAACTCATAAAGAGTGAGTCGATTTATTGAGAAAGAATAGCCATTTATTTTAAATGGCTTAAGAATTCTTTTCTATTGTTTGAGTAACTTGAGCCTAAGTAATAGAATTTCTGATTGCTTTAACTAGTGCTGCAGACTTTGTGGGAATTAACCACAGGTTCTTTTTTTAAGTAGACTCTGTTTGGCCAGGACTGATGGTAACAGAATTGATCTTTCCTTCCCAAGACCCAGGCAGGTTGGTACCAGTAGAATGTTTAGGGAAGGTGCTTCACTGGTGTTTCCTCAGGTTTGTCATGGTATCTTATTGAATAAGCCTTCCTACAAGAGATGATCCTTTTTCTGGCCAGCCTCAGCAGATGAGTTTAAGGTGAGAAACAGGAAATGCTGTCTTTCTATGCATTAGTCATCCATGGAGCTTGTGATTTGCTTTTGCCCTCCTTCCCTGCATAAAAGAGGGAAGTTCTGCCCATCATCCACATTTCTATGTGATTAAACTGAGAACAGCAGTCTTGGAGCTTTTATTGTGGCATGATTCCTCTGTACTAAATTCATATGAAAACAGTTGAGCCATCAGGTTTTTTGGTAATCGGAGGCACTTTTGCTGCATTGTCATCCATTAACGTCTACTGTCAGCAGGCTTGCACAGCAGGGAGGTGTAGGGCCCATAATCTGGGGTAGATGCAATGACACCATCTCTTTCTCTCTCTCTCTCTCTCTCTCACTATCTCTCTATATATCTCTATATGTATGTATCAATGTTTCCTTTGCCACTCTGCGAAATGAAGTAAATAAGAAACCAAAATCAAAGCAAACTTTCATTGCTCATCACATTTTCATGATGATGAATGAGGTATAAAAACTGGGATAGAATATTTTTTAAAATCTGAAAAGGGTGAAGTTGGGGAACTTGTGATAAGGTACATGTGACATTTCACTTGGCAACTAGTGATGCAACTAATGATAGTTCCACCTTCAGCCTACTATGTGACCTTTTTTGAGAACCTGCCATTACTGTGCTTTCCTCACTTGGTCTTTGACCTATTTGTTTCTTTGCAGTATAGGCAATTTGGAGAATTGATTGTGGGATCCCCATCAGTACTGGGGCTGTAATACTTCATTAATGCAAATAATAGGAAGGAGCTCTAATGTTTATGAATGTTTAATGTTTGTGTCCTCAAAGTTGTTGGCTTGAGCCTGAGGAGGATAGGAGTCCATCAGAGAGCATGGACACACCATGACACTCACCTGAAAACACACGTTTTCCCTATGAGGCAGCTGATGGTACAGTGCCTTTTCATAGCTGATCTTTGAAAATGCTGTTTTGCAACCCCCAGTGCATCTCTTAGTGTTGAGCACCTTATGCAGTGACGTGGTGTGTGCAATGTGAGCAGCTTCACTTGCTTCTGCAGTACGTGCAGTCTGCTCCAGAGCATCCACTGTGAACTGATTGCAAATTAATTTGGATGTTGGGACTGAATGAATGAACAGCTGCATGGTTAATTATGCAGAATGGTATAGAAAAATGTAGTGTTAATGTTTTATACCCTCATTATCTCTGCAGTATGGAATATATTTTTCAGTGTGAAAATAACAAAGGCAATATTTCCCACATAACTTATTTATTAACATCATTGTATTGTTCGGCAGCTTTCTCTGCTTTAATTCTTTGCAAGAATTTGGACAATTAGAAACTCCATACAGGCCAATTAAAAAAATGTAAATATAATCTTATATGCTGAAGAATTTAGGGGTGTGGGTAGTTGACAAAAATGAAATGCATTTTACAGTAAGATTTAAATGTTTTGATTTTTTTTTGGGCCTTCTGAAATACAGAATGTTAGTTGAGGGCTTTTCCTCCCTCTCCCTGCAGCCTCTAGCTGACAAGATAACTGATAATTTGTCAATTAGTCAATTGAATCTTGGTTCCAGCTAAGTTTTTAAAAATTATTTTGGGGGTGGCTTTATGTCTAAGTTTGGTTTGTCCCTTCCTGTTTCTGCACCCCCTCTTTCTCCCTTGGTGTATTTTCTTGCTATTGCATATAGAACAGGGTGGGATAGCAAGTTACTTTGTTTCAACAAATACCTATTCTCGAGCTAACCTTCAAAAAGGATATTTCACTTTCTTGTGGATTTTCTCTCCCAGTGACCTTTTTTTGCTACCTGTTACCCTCCCTCTTTCATAGGACTGGTTTGTCTCTTCCTCATTCCTAGGCCTGACTTCTTCAGTCCAGACTGGAGAAGCTGCTTTTTAAATGAGGGTGTTAAGTGTCTTAAGTTTTTGTATTTTGGCCTAACATATCAGCTCCAAACCTGTTTTTTGATGCTGTTCCAGAGTTGATATCCTTCTTATGGCAGGGCTTTCTCCTCATAATTGCTCTGACAGACTCCAGATGTATCAATGAGCTGTGAATACATTTTATCCTAACTTTCTATCTTAGGATCTGAAATTGTCATTTTGAGCAGGAATGAGGCAATTCTTGTTATCACCTGTTTGTTGGAAAGCATCTGTGTGAGTTAAATTTTTTTCAAATCTGGTATGCACTTTCTTTACCAAATGGATATAATTTTTCTTGAAGAGTGTGCATGCAGCTCAAATTACGCCCCTTGATAAAAAGACATTACAGTATCAGTGAAATACAACCACCCCTGGGCAAAAGCCAGGGAAACAAGCAAAGAGACACGTGGTAAAACCTGCTTTCTTAATATCGAAAAACTTAACAATTGAGTTCAAAAGGGTCTATGTCATTCAACCTTTTGATAACCTGGCTTCCAAGCTTTCCTTTCTGGCAGGAAGGGGATGTATGGTTCTGCTTTCTGTATGATTTAGAATAGTTTTCTGTAATGCTGATCCTTCCTTAGTATTGTTGGCTGTTCTGAAGACTTCAACATAAAATTATTTTAAATTTTACTCTCCTCCAAGAATTTGGAAACTTATCATTGTTTTATCTTAGTTCTTACCATATGCTGTGCAGTCTTTAATTTTGCAATGCCTCTTTGGAATAGAATGTAAAAATCACGTTGTGCTGTTTTGAAGTACACTGACTACAGTTTGAGATTTCTTTCCCTTTACCCTACCCCCATGCAGGTTTTTTTGGAAGCAAAATACACGTGTGATGGAGTTTTGTATATATGATGATTTCAGGTAAATAATAATTTAAGTTCTTGGTGCTATTTTGGTGCAGTTATCAGCACAGTTCAGACTACTCAGTGCTAGTGGGGAGAATGCACCAGTAAAAGATTAAACCTCTGTGCTGTGAAAATGCAGCACATTCTGGCAAAGTGTGGAAGCCTGGAGTGAAAACTCCCATGCCTCAGCTTTCCATGTGGCCTCAGGTGAGTATATGAATCTATCGGTATTCCAGAGTGGAAAGCATCTGAGAATCATCTTTAAATAAAATTAAAGAATGAAATAAAGGTAATTATTTAAAGACCATAAAAGTATGTTACAAATATGCTTCATAAAACACCACAACCTATCATAGCATTACCTTTACAAGTCACAGTTAGAGGAGATCTCCCAACATGTGAAAAGCAGGGTTAGAGTTCCAAGATCTTCAAAGTGATTAATAGGACTTAGCTTCTAAAAAGGCCTGGAAACATTTGTAAGGTGCATCAGTAAGTAAATGTTCGTGAATATTTAAATATCAAATTATATTTGATTTCCATGCTAACTGGCAGGCTTGGTACATCCAAGTGCTTGAGTTCTTATGAGTTTTTAATTTCATGTTTAGAATAGATGCACAGTGCTGTTATTATAATAAGCATTATTTTTTTTTTTTTCTTTAGTATGTTTGTTAGGGCTGGGAATAGGACATAAATTTTCTGATACCCAGTTGGTAACTTATATCATTGCTTTACTGGCAAGTTTTCTGCTATATTGCATCCATGCAGAGAATGAATTTGGTTGCATGGGATCACAATGGACATCAAGTATAACCCATGCTCAAAGCAGGAGTTGCTGCAGGAGTCAATCAGGTCACTCATGGCCTCATCCTGCCTAGTTCTGAAAAACGTCCAGGTTGGAGATCTCACAGCTTTGCTGGGCGATGCTTTGCTGTACTTGTTGTGAGGGGTGATTTCAGCTGACATTTTCCCTCTTGCAGCTTGTGCTTGCCTTCTATTGCATTTTCACTGTTGACCCTGACCCTGTCTTATTTAAAATTTCTCTTTAGATACTGAAAGAGTGAAATGAGGTTCTCCATTAGCCTCATTTCCTAGAATGACCTAACCCAGCTCCCTCAGCCATTCCTTGTACATCTTGTGCTCCAGTTCCCAGCATCTTAATGACCCTCCACTGGACTGGCTTCACATTGCTGATCTCTTTCCTGTGTGAAGTGACACAGATTTTTTTTTTTTTTTTTTTAAATTCCATTTCCAGAACTGGGATTATTTGTTTTCTGGAAGTTCCCCTCTGCACTCTCCCAGTATAAAATAGACAGTTCTATGGTGAATTGTTTAGAATAGTTACCTTATTTATCTGAATGCAAAAATAAGTGTGAAATACTGAAATCATTAACTGGGGAAATTCAGTTCTTTAGAAATTGCTTAGACACCCAAGTCACTTCATTACCTGTCCAGAAAGATAACATTGGTCTTGTTTGCACTGAACCGCTCAGTGTAAGAACAGTGGGGATGCCAGCATTAACTTTTTGTCCTCGCTTTTGTTATGCAGTATGAATTCTTGATAGGTTTTGATTTAGTTGCTGGTACATTATTTATGACATCTCTTGGCTGCAGCTGCTGTAATCCACAAACCAAAGCCAAGCCTATTATTTCTAGTAATAGAATTGTATTTTGTTGTAGAGCAACTCCCAGGTAATTAGACAGGATGTGCTGTAATTGGTTGTAACATAGGCTCTTCTAAATAAAGCATTAGTCAGACTGAAAGGCAGATTAAAGTATTTTTTTTTTCTTTTGAAGATTTGTCTACTACAGGTAAATATTTTTGTCACCACAAATATTAGGTTTTGCCAGGAAAGGAAGGAGAATTTTTGTTTTAATGATCCTTCACTTAGAACAGTGTTCCTTTAAGTGAGAATATTGAAAAGTGCAAAGCAGAATTTTTTGAGGGCAAGAATTCACATACTAATCCTGAGATGTGGGTAAATCTGACATCTTATTCAGAGAGTGGACTTCATACAACAGTTTTAATTGCTATTGGATTTGGGTTTTGGACAATTTTGAATCATCTTTAGCTTGACCTATACTTTTGTATATGTATATTGTTAATTGACAGGGTTTTAAGGGTCAATGTAGACACGTGAAATCCCTGGAGTAAAATCTGCTGGTTGCTTTAAAAAGTGATTTTAAGCTGAGAAGGAATTGTGAGAGGTGCAGTTTGGTGGATTTCTTGTTTCTTGGCATCTTCCCATCAAAGCTGGATTTTTTTGTGGAGTATGTGATGAATACAAGTTAACTGGAAATAATTCAAAGGAAATGGAATGAAGTACAACTTTAACTTTGAAAGTCTGAATGTACAGTAGCCATCCCAGAAACTTTGAGAAGCTGATGGATTTGCTTCAATTCATGCAGCAAAATAGTGAAACAGTCATTGTCATGAGAACATTCAGAACAGGGGATGGGAAACAAAAGGGAGTCAGGTTGCACTTGTTCTGTTGAAAGTGGTTCCCTTCAATATGTTTTTTTGCCACAGTGTTTTGTTAGGAGAGAAATAAAAGAACAAAAGGTCAAAGCTTTTGTGTGTTATGATTTTGTCTTTTTTTGAATCTGTATGTTCCATTTGGCTGGCTAATGGGGAATGGTGTTTATGAAAAGGCTCTGGTCTGTTCTCTTGTGTGTAGTGAAGCAAAGTGAATTACTGAGTTACACATTACAAAGAAAATGTTGGGATGACACTGAGGCAGAGCCTAGACCACACAGGGTTTGTTCCAGTTTTCATTTCGGAACTCCACATTGTGCTACAAATTCACTGTTTAATTTTCCTGTGCACTCTGTAAAATTCCCATGAGAAGTAGCAGCTGTTGGTGCTGCTGTGCTCGCAGTAAGCAGCATTTCCCCTTCAGCAAGTCACAGGTTGATTACCAGAAAACAGCTACTCCAGGAGAAGTGAACTGTGTGGTCTTACCCTTGGGGCCAAGCTAATCTGTGTGGCCCTCCCTCTTCTCTCCTGGAAAACAAACTGTTTTAGGGCACAAATGCATGGGGACATGAGAATTAAGTGGCTGAATTGGCATAATGCACTCCAGCACCTTTGGAAGCACTGGGGCTCTATTGATTTGTATGGGTTACAAGTCAGGTCCTAAAATTGTACCAGTTGTAGGTTCTTTAGACTGAACATCTGTGCAGTGCACTTCTTATGCTATTTCTTCTAGGAGTAGTAATCATCTGTTCCCATTCCTTTTCCCCTCTGCTTGGTGGCCTCTGAGGAGGCATTTGTTGGATTGCTGGAGTTTGTGTTCCACAGATTAAGTCCTGCAGCAGAAAAGGGGTTAAACTCAAGCTCAACAGCAGGAGTTTGCTCATCTTGACAGTTTGCTCAGCAGTTTTGGTTTTTGCATCATAAAGAATTTTCAACTAGGCAGAAAATGGGTGATTGTCGCTTGGGGTGGGAGGAAGGCAATATTGAATATGTATAGGTAAGATTAATCTGAGTGAAAACTGTAGACTGGAAAGGCCTTGGGCTTCCTCTATGCATTTGACAATGATTGTGTTGGTTTGGACATTAAAATGGAGAGAAATAGTGTGTTAGAACTAAGTCTGCTGATCCACTTATTCTCATCTCCCTGATCTATTTTTTGTCACATGGAAAGATCTTTCTTAAACCTTATCCCTTATTGCTCATTTTGTCACTTAGTGTAATGGGCAGAAGATTTCAAGGAGGCACACTGGAGGCCAAGTGGCTTGAGTAGATTCTTGGCTCCTGGTTTCCTTCTGCATTTGATAGCAAATGGCAGGAGTCCCAGTGTTGAACTGAGTTCCTCTCCCCCATTAAGCTAACCAGGCTTAACTGCATCCTACCTGGACAGCTGGAAGGCAGCAAGACAGCAGAAAGGCAGTAGTTGCTTTCACAGTTTACTCACAACACTTGGCTTAGCTCCATATTGAAAACAAGCAAATGGACCAGTCCCACCTCTGCTGAAAGATATGAATATCAAAATGTAAGTGTACGAAAACTGCCTCCAGTTGTGTGGGGCCACTGCTCAGAATTTGGTCAGTGGTAGGGTGCAGATGAGGTGTGACTTCTGGTGCTCTTATTTTATTTTCAAATGAGCATATGAGTCACCCAGAATATTGTAAGACTCACCAAAGCTGTTAGCATGTGCATTAAGTTGGTCACTGTCTTTGTTCAAGTGCTAAATAAATTAGCTAAATCTTTCTATAAAGAACAAGTACATCAGAGCCTCTTGTCTGCACATTCAAATGCATGTAGAAAAAGGGGGATAGAGTCATGGGAGCATTTGGAAACTGGAGGAAATGGCCTGCTGTGAGGGATGCACAGCCTTCAGACACTCAGCTTATCAAAGGGAAGCAAAGGACTGTTTAAATCTAAGGTTCAATTTACAGGATGGCTTGATGTTTGCTCTGCTCAACCCTGGGTGACCCTTGCTGTAGCCAGTAGGCTTCAGGGAAGTGATGGATGTGTCTATTGATTTGTTTTCTCTTTCTGATATTCCCCATCTTACCTGGTTTGACCAAAAAGATCTTTCTGACTTCTTGCTCCTTAGCCAGATTCCTCTGTATATTATTTGGTGAGTTTATTTTTTTTGTTTCTTTGTTTGTTTGGTTTTTTGTTTGTTTGTTTTGTTTTGTTTTGTTTTTTAAAGAAAGGGAGGTAGTAACTGCTTAGTTGGATGGGCATGTTCGTTCTCCAGTAGTTTTTCTACAGTCAGGTAGAGGGAAGGTTGGTCAAAGATTAGTAAGGCAAGTAAAAAAATACATACATGAAGGAAGCTATCACAGTTCTTTACAGAAAGCTTTATAACATTCTGACTTGTCAATAATGCTTTTTAAACAACATTAACTTAGTTGATAAATTTCATCCCATTTATAAATTAATAGTACATAGCACCAACTGTGCACTGGAAGAGTTGGTAATCTCCATCTTATTGCTCACAGCCAAGTTCTTAACGTGATCAGAAGCCCCAACAGAGATGATGATTTATGTTCCAGTAGAGAGCTGCAGTAGGAGGACCAGGAAACTGATACAAATGCAGCTGTGAAATATGCTCTTCTCTTGGGATATGGATGATTCAGAGCTTTGGCCATCATCACCATGTTTGGATTGATATTTTCAAATGTTAATTTCATAAATATTAAATTTTGAAACTGTCAAATGTTAGTCAATTCTTTTAGGTGCTGTGAAATCAGAAAGTATCTTTTCCTTTGTGCAGTAGGAAGGGAGGAACGAACACTCGTGCCTGGGTGTTCACTGAGAGCCTGATTAACTTGGGTGTCTTAGCAAAGTGTAGTGTGTACAGACCTGGGCTGTGCCTTTGCATGCCTATGCACCACCAAGCTTTGGCATTTCCTTCTGACAGCAGAGGCAAGGATATTATTAATGTTTTCTTTGCTTCTCATCCATGTATTCTGTCACTGTGAATTGGGAATGTTTTCCCCAGTGAGCATTAATTAAGAGAAAACAAGGTAGTTCAGATTGAAAGGTTATCAGCAAATGCTACATGAATGAAAACGTAAATGAGTGAATCTTTTGTGTGTCTTCTGTGTCAGTTCTGCTTAGAGGAACAATTCTGAAAAAGAGACAAAATACCCAGTGCCTTAGATTGGTAGCATTTAACAATTTGAAATACTCAAATTACCCATGTACTCGTTAGTAAAAGGGGCCAGTACTCAGAGGGAGAATGGATGACTTGCTAATTTATGGTGTTACTGAATCATGGAAATGAGGGTTTTGTTTAGCTTTAAATGGAGATGTTATGCAATGGTGTTAGACAGCTTGGATGTGGGGCATTTCTCTCATTGAAGATTGTATGTTTTTGGTAGGTTTTAATGGTCAATTTGCATGGCATCTGTGCTGGGTAGGAAGTCTTCTATAATTTGAAAAATTATTCAAGTTTTGTTCTGAATTGCCCTGTTAAATTTAGATGGATTGAATATTATTATAATTTAAAATAAATGGGTAGGAAGGGGAAAAATAAATCAGGATGAAATCTCTGTTGGAGAATATGGTTTTGAAAACCCCTACTATAAATGCTCATACATGCAGAGGAAGCTGTTTAGGAGATTATTGTTTTAGGAACTTCTTCCTTTACATATTCCCTTCCTTGCCATTATTTCTTTCCTCTAATTTTTTTTTTCTATCAGATGAGGGAAAGTGACATTAAACTCATTGAATATGGTAAGAGTCAGAATGATGTAGTGCAAAGCAATATTAAAGTGGTTCTCAGCTACACATTCATCATTTTCTGCCCCTTGTTCTTTGGTTTGGGATAAGAAGCCATTGGGTTCTTACGAGTCAGTTCCAAGCACCTTTAGAAAGAGTAGGAGTAAAAACAGATTCTTCAAATAACAACCTTCATTTATATCCTGGGTAAGTTGTATGAAAAGGAAAATCTCTCCCTGGCAAACTTTTGCAATGTGAGAATTGAATTTAACAGGCTAAGCTTTCCGTGATAATAATTGCACAGCTAAGGATGATGCAAATTTAATGACTCTAATCAGATGAGGTGAAAGAAAGCAAATATTAGGTTTATGCTTTAATTTGTGATTTCCTCTACTGTTGATTCTTCCGTGCAAGAAGAAAGCTGAGTTGTGTGTGCTGTTCTTTTGCTTTCCTTTTTTTTTTTTTTTTTTAACCTTTGGAAAACATTCGTCACATTGAGTCCTCTTCATGAACATAAATTGATTCTGTCTTAAAGGGATACATTTTACATATTTAAAATAAAAATAGTTTACTGAAAATTATCATCTAGAAAATGGGAATGACTATAGGTCACAGCAGAGTACTGAGCTGGGCAGTCCTTTTTCTCTGCCAGTTGCTCATAGCAGATTGGACTGCCAGAAAGGACAGAAGTCTGTAGTGGAGTTTCACAGAATCACATAATGATTGAGGGTGGGAGGGTTTCAAGATCATCTAGTCCAAGGCCCTTTCTCCAAGCACTGTCAACCCAGGACCATGCTCAGCTGGCTTTTGAACAGTTTCAAGGATGGAGACTCTAAGCCTTTCTGGCCCAGTAACCTGTGCCAGTGTTTGACCCTCTTCACATTCCAAGGTCTTTTTTAGACATTTGCATAGAATTTCCTGTGTTTCACTATCCTTTCCCTGTTGTCCCATCATTGGACACCACAGAAAAAAGTCTGTTTTGGATTCCTTAAACCCCTCCATCATATGTTTATGCTCATGAGTAAGGGACCCCTGGGTATTTCCTTCATCAGGATGAACACTCCCCCAGCTCTCTGTCTCTCAGTCAGGGGTGAAGGTGAGGTAGACATGCTCTTAGCTTCGGGGACATTCATTCTTGCATGAACACTCTCCCTACCTTCTTGGGCATTTTGAAAAATGCTTGGGCACATTTTTCATATTTTTAACCCCACAATGGTGGGTTATGAGGAAACACCTGCTCCACTTTATCTTGTAAGCTTCAGATTTTGTGGACACTACAGTTTCTGATCCTTGAAGAGGAGTCATTTTGTTTCTTTTTTTGCCCTTGTTTGTCTTAGGTGTATTTCTTATGCTTCCCTTGTGTCCTTGTTTGAGGTAAGTACAGCAGTGTTGAATATTACAGGTAAGGGCACAGTGAAGGGGCACATACAGTGCTATAGTGGTGTTTTCTGTGTTATTCTGTTACTTTTCTAAAAATTTCTGAGTTTGTTTTTTGGATCACTGCTGAATGACAGGTTGGTGTTTTTGTGGTACTGTGGGTCATACCACTCAAGTACTTTTACGATTTATTCAGAAGCCTTCATTTTGTATATAATGTCAGAACTTCCCTTTTGATTTATGTACTGTGAATGTATTTTGCCACTTTAATGACCAATCACTCAGCATCATAAGGTTCATCCACAAACTTTTATCTTTACTATCTTGCTTGATATTTGTCTTTGTTTTACTCCTTTGAATGACACAGTGTTATCAGCATACTTTTGACACCATCTGCCCCATTTCTGTAATTATGATACATTAAATAGGACTGATGAAGAACATTGTGGGACTCCTTTGAGGACTTTTCTCAATAGCAAAAATTAATCAAACCTAATGTTTCCTGATTTTGGAATAATTATTCCTCCAAATGAAGACCTATCCTCCTATCCTCTAGCAATACGGCTTCTTGAGCACATTTTGTGGGGGATCTTCCTGAAAGACTTCTAGGGAAGACAATTTGGTTGAATTTTACTTTTTATATATTCATTGGATCTGTCAAAAAAATGAGGACGTTAATGAATGAGTCATGCATTCCCTTCTGAAAGTCATGTGGACTCTCAGTACCTTTTATTTCTCTGTATGTCAAATTACAGAGATGGAATAATTTTTACTATTTTGCAGACCTTAGTGCCCTGAAGTGCCTCTCTGAATTGCTCTTGGAGACTTTTAAAAAATTGGAACCCATATTTGCAATGTTCATTTCTCTAACACAAACATGATTTTAAATGAGAAGACACTCTCTGCAATTAATGGCTTAGTGATTTCATCCTTGAGCTCCTTTAGAACATTTGGATGAATACCATCTGATCTGGGCAGATGAGTAGCATTGATTTGTGTAAAATTTCATTCACTGATACTTTTATATGAGACATTTCTTAATACAATGGCAGCAAAGAAGAGCTCTGACATGGGAACTTTTCAAAGCAGCTCTGGGATGAACAGAGATGCAGAGCATTAGTTTGCTTTCTCTGCTGTTGCTTAGTCTCTGAGTGCTCTTTTCTCACCTTGCCCGTGTATTGGTTCAACAGATTGTTGTGGCAGACTTCGCATCTTTTGGGAGGTTGACAGAAGATTTATTATTACAGTGTAAACTTTTTCAAGTTGTGTTTCAAAGGTTTTTATTTTGGCTTGTTGCATTATAGAATAATCCTTCCGAGGATGTTTTTCGCCATTATCTTCAGCAGGTCAAAGTTCAGCTTGTTAAAGTTGTGTGTCTTTCTTTGAGTCATGTTTCTTTTCAATCCTGCCTTCCTTTTTTCTTTGGTCCACTTTAGGTAGCATGAACTTGCACTGAAATTCAATCTCATGCCTTTAAAAAGATGTTTCCAAACTTTCACCTATTGCATTCATTCTTTTAGTTGGCTTTTTTATTTTTTTTTTTTTTTTTTAATCAAGCTTCCTCCTTTTTGTGCAAGAACCTTGCTGAACCCACTCTCCTTGCAGATATTTTGGATTCATTACTTCTGCACAGATGTCGAATCTATGTCCATGCTGCTCACAGTTGCACAATGACTCACTGACAGCCCTGCTAAGACCCAGTGAAGAGTTGCTTCCCCTCAGAATTTCCTGAATAGCTGCTCATGAAGCAGCCTCTGAAAATTTGTTCTTGGCACTGTGCCCTGATATAACATTTAAGCAATCTACATGGGGTCGTTGAAATCTCCCATTACTTCTGTGTTTCCTGATCCTGTGTTCGTTGAGTTAATGGAGCAAATCTCAGTGCTCCCATCCAGGCCAGCCCAGTGGTGATATGCTAAATGCTGCATGCTGTGCTCCCAGCCCTCTGTGGGATGAACTTCCAGTCCACAGGGATTCCCTGCTACTTCCTATGCTTAATTCATTTATTAGATTTAGCTTTCAGATTTTTCTAGTGGATAGTACCCTTGCTTGTTATTGTGTTTTTTTTTCTGCATTCCCCCTTTATTTCTTTAAAATCTAACATTTATATATAGAAGGACATTGACTTCCTTATCCTTTGGTATGCTTTCCTACTTCTTTTCATGCTTGTTTAAATGGGAGATTTTTTTATCTGATGCTTACAATGATCTGTAGATTCAGATTTACCAATCCCTCTCTTGTTTGCTTAACAGTATAGTGTTTGCCTCCCTCCTCCAAAAGTTGCATTGTCCCAAAATGTGAGTCCTTCTGTGCCTTTGAACATTCTCTTTCTATATGACTTTTCTTAATTCGCTTTCTCATCATGTGGCTATCAATGTTATAGACTTTAATGTTAGTAAGAAAGTAAGTAGAAAGATGAGAGGAAAAAAAAAAAGGAAGTGATGCTAAATACCATCACATATCCAATGTTTATACAATCAATATATTTTTTGAGAGTTCTTTTCTTCTTTTCCTATGACTGTGAGTTTATACACTGGAGATGCCAAAAATGAGGCAGAACTGTTTCTTTTTAGGGAAGAGTGTCATTAGCTCAAAAGAATTTCTGCCTTTCTCCCTCACTCCAGTGGCTTCCCTGGGAAAATTCTCACTAAAGAGTGAGGGAGCCTTTGTAAAATCCTTGGCCATGTGTTTTCTGTACATTTGTCATCTGGCCTTTTCCTTTTTTTTTTTTTTTCTTTTAGTTATACATATTTGTTATAAAACCAAGTTGAAACTAACCAGCATGCAGAGGCTTTGACTTTTCTGGTGAATTGAAACGGAGATAGTACACATTAATAAAACAGACTTCACATGTCTGCAGCAGCTTCCCACACTGTTTCCACCAGGCAGCCAACACTTTCTACTGGCTTTACAATTAAAGCTCTATGCATTGGCCATCATTTGCATCATTTAAAATGAAACTGCTGTTTAATGCTTCATGGACATTACCTCTGCAACATCATTTTTTTGTTAATTTTAGTGGCTAGAAACAGTTTAGTCATCTGGATTGTAGTTTATCTTGCTACTGCTTCTGCCTGTAGTAGATCCTGCCTGTCAGTGATTTGAGCAGTGTTGTTTGGGAGTCCCCTCTTTGCTGTCTGAGCCTCTTGCTTATGCCTTCCCCTTTACAGGGAGACATCTGTCACCTGGGAAGAGATCTTTCTTCATCCTCTGCCACCCATTTTTTAGGGTGTTTTAAAATATCAGCAGATATGTTAATAACAGGAGATCAGCATTTCTAAGAAAAAAGAACAAGAATTGAATATATTATGGAGGTAATTGTGGATCACATTTCCTAGGAATTTCATAAGGTTTCCAAGCCCTGCCAAATATGATCTCATGTATTTTTAAGATAAGAGCTTTTGTTTGTTTTTGCGGTAGTAAAACTCTGCCTATGACCTTCCTGTACAACACAGGGTCCTTTCCTCACTAAGGAGCCTGTTACAAGAACAAATCTTTATATCAGAGCTGTCAAGAAAAGAAAAGAAAGCCTTGTCCTCTTGTCCCTGCATTTCTTTCATCTGGTCTATTCTGTGTCTGAGTAAGAGGAAAGGATAGTAGGAGGGGAAAACTCGTAAAAAAGAAAAGGAGACATGGGAGAAACTCCTAGGAGACTATTTCATACTTTCTCTTTCTTTGCAGAAAATACTAATGTGCAAGTAAATGCTGCCTGCCATTTAAAACTATTAATGTTTCTGTCGTCATTAGTTTGTCAGCCTGTGTATGTGAACTTGACTGTGTGTATTTAGGGGTATAGCATTGCAGTGGAGCCCTAATCCTGGCAAGCTCAAACCTGAAGCTATGTGCGAGTGTAGTAGGGAGAAGGAAGTGGTCACCAAGTAACTCATAGTGCTTGAATGATGAAAATTTATGTCAGTGCTGTTTCTTTGATAAAGTGCTAAATAAAATCATTATCTTTTTTTGTTAGCAAAGCAGTCTTTATAGAAAGAGAGGACTTAAACCTGTTACCCTGGACACATTTCAACTGCTACACGCATATTTTTGGACTTGGTAGAGGTGTTGTTCTCAGGTAAATGGGGATGTGATACTCTGTATTTGTGTGTTTCTGTGTGCACACATGTAGCCTGTTTAGGAGAAATCCCCTGTCCTGTGTAGCAGAGGAAACAGCAAGTACTGGAGAGCTCTAATCTCTAATGAGAAAAAGGCATGAATAAAAGCAATGGCTGGGAATTGAAGCAAGACAAATTCAAATTAGAAACCAGGCACACATTTTTAATTAGAAGCATAATTGTATATTGAAACAAACCAGTCAGAGTAAGTGATAAATTCTAAGACTGGGTGGCTTTCAGAAAGATGTGCATTGGTCACATGAGTTGCTGTCCTCTAATGTAACTGCACTTGAGCAAAATGTTCTGGCCAGTTTTATGCAGCAGGTCAGGTTAGAGGCTCTGATGCTCATTTCCAGATTAAAACCCAGTGAATCTAAATATTTTTAGTATTGCTGTGAAGCATATGTATTTAAAACTGGAAAACAGCAAACTTAGTAAAATGTAGAGGGGAAAGTGTTTAAGGGAAGGCACATGTTCAATGCTTAGTTTAAATTTCTATTCTCTAGCTCTGTATTATGATTTTTTCCTTTCTCACGGGCATGTTCTTTTCACGTATTGACAAAAAATTGGATGTAGAAAAGCTTTACAAGTTAGGATCGAGCTGGATTTCTTAATGCACTTTTGTTGTTGGTTTGATTGGGGGATACTGAGATGCTTTCATTTTCCAATGAGAAGGAAAGAGCAGCAATTTAAAATAGCATTTCTTTTCCTTCCTGGTTTTGGCACATTTGGCCATTTTAGCATGTAGACATAGGAATAATTGTTTCTGTGCTTTTTCTGTTGTGCTGTGGGGACTGTATTTTTCTATTTATCATTAATTTGTGGTTTCTGTTTCAATTAGAAGTGTGGAATGAAAAACTGGACTTTCCATCAAACTCTTGACTCTGGGGGGGTATGAAGGGAAGTAGGGGTTGAACAGGCATTTTTAACTGGTTTTCTATTCCTTCTTGTACCTTCTTGTGCCTGACAGTACATTGGCAGCCAGAGACTGCTGGCATCCCCTGGAGAGGGAGGAGAAATCCTGCTTTGATGTTATGTGGATATGATCAGCTTTCAGCAGTTGCAAGATCTCAGCCACCCAAAGCTGCTGTTGTTGTCCATCTTCTTAGTTTCAAAGATTTGTTTTTGAGTGCATTTCCTCAAAGCTATAGAAAGACAGTATATAGCTCTTACAGTAGTAAGAAATAATATGTCACTGCAGTATTTTATATATGTGGTACTCTAGGAGACTAAGAAATGTATAGAATCTCTTGGAGAGTAACTGTTTCTGTATCTTTTTTCATTTTCTTTTTTTTTTTTCCTGTGGTGTACTAATTAAACAGGAAGTAAAAATACCCATTCAGCTGTTTTCCCAAATTTTAAATAGGTTTGGCTATTCCTATGAAGTCATCAGTCACTCAGTTATTGCACAGAAATGTATTCCTAAATGTAACAGGTTTCAGATTTCTGGCTGAATTCCTCTTTGCCTGTGTCAGAAAACCCCCACAAACTACAGACAGCTGAAGCTAAACAGAAATAATCATTCCCTGGAAGTGCCTTTACTGTGTTTGGCAAGTGGACCACAGTTACTTAAATGCTTTTTAGGTTTGTCTGTGTATTTTTGTCAAGACTGTACACAATATTAAGGAGGTTATAAATTTTAAATTGCCCTTTTTGCTACTTTTCTTACAGTCTTGAGTAATTTGGAGTTGAGGAACTTATTAGTAAGGGCTTGAATCCATTTGTTCTGCCAAGCAGAAACCATCTAAAATATTTAGCAGTGCTACTAGAAACAAAGAGGAAAACAAGGAAAATACAGATGCTTAAGTTTTAATGAGCAGAATTGTAACTAACTCCATTTCCCTCTTTTCCTTGTAGGTTTTATTTTTTAAAGAAAGAGCTCTTCTAAATTCATCAAGTAACTGTGAGCTCCAGATATTCCTATTAGCTTAAATGCCTAAATTAAGTAGGTAGTTGCCTGAGGACATATGTGTAGCTAATGGAGATGAGTACAGGCCTCCAGAGGACAATTGGGAAGATAGGGGTGGTGACCTGGCCGTGGCAGTTGCCTTTCTCTGTCCACTGATTTCTGTAAGGTGAATGTTAAGTGGGATGAATCTGGACCATGAGAGTCCCATTGGGAAGGGAGGAGGGAGGAGTCAGTTGGTACCAGCTCTCTCAGATTCTCTTGTTTTGTATCTAGGACGCATTTAGAGAAAAAGAGGGAACAAAAATACAAACAATTCTGGGTAGGTGGGGTTGGTGAAGTTCAGCTTGGTGCCTTGTTGAGCAAGAGACACTAATGAAGGTGGGAGGAATACAGCGGGAGAATGACTGAGTCACAGAGTGAGGAAAACAGGAGCAGATGAAATCGATCTTTTCCAAACACTGTTCAGATGATGCTTGTGGCAGGTTCACTCCCATCACTCAATCCATGCAGGAGACTTCTGGAGTGGGGAAAGATTTGCTGCTTGTATATTGTATACGGAGGTCTTCCTAGGTAGGTGATGATAACCATAGTTTTAGTGTTTTGGATGGAATAGGGATGTTGCTGCCTCACTTCCTGCCTTGTCCAGTGAGTTGCTAGACTTCTCCTTCTGAGAAGTTTCAAAAAAAATGGTCACTACAGTCCTCCTCAACTAATTCCTGGATTGCTTGGTAAGGAGATGGGCAGAGAGGTTTTTCTTTTCTTATGTAAAGAAACAGCTTAGTGTGGCACTTTCATATGCTGGTTGAACCGATTGGCAGCAGGGGTATCTGAACTGATTTCAGAAAAAAAAATTAACACATTGGAATATATAAGTAGGAAGGTAGTGTATCATACGCTTAAACCCTTACTGAAAAATGGAATTTAATCACCAAGAGATGAAAAATTACAGCTGTCCCTTGGATGATTTCAATAATATTTTATATTTTCATGGCAGGGATATAATTACATTGATTAATTGCATAAGATATTACTGTGGAATATAACTTGACTGATACAGGCATATCAGTGTATTTATACTACTGAAAATATGATTGAATACACATCTTTACTTGGAAAAGGCATAATGATTTGTTCTAAAATTCAACCTTGTGTGAATCAATTAATTATAGAAACTGTATATTTTACAGACTTTGTGTTTAGTTTCTGACAACGTGTTTGATAATCTCCTTTGTTATCCTTGCAGTGTAAAATTACTTAATTGCTAATTAAATCATTAATTCCACCTGAAGAAGTCTATTACCTAAATAGTTCTAGTAAATATGTTCTGTTCTGTACAGAGCAGAAGGAAGTTTTCATTTTTAAACTGTTGGTCATTTAAGTGCTCTCTTATTGTTGCTACACTTCATCATTTGGATTGTGCTTGGAGGAGGAACTTAGGAAATGTATTTTTCTTTTGAGACTTTACTGCATAAAATACTCTGAGTGGCATGCTGAGAACCATCAGGGCAAAGGGATTTCTTCTGTATCCCAAAAATGGATTTCTTCTGTGTCCCAAACATTCAAGGCTTTCCCGGAGCAAACTAGGAACCTTAGGAAGCATAGAGGTGAGCTCTGTCAGCTGGCAAGTTTTCTTGGCAGGGTGACTAAAATAGTGTCTTAATGAAGTCCTGATCTGTAACTTTGAAGTTTGATCATTAAAAGGTGCATATTTACATAATTTTAATTTGTGTGTGTATATTGCAAGTATGTTTCTGAAGCTTAACATTTGGACCTTCAGCATAATGTTGTATTCTTGTTTCCCTGCTGTTCTTTTCATCTATAGGGAAAGAAAAAAATAAACCCAATAAAAGCTATAAGCAAAAAAACCCCAACCAGTCAACCAACCAGAAATCTTTCTTTATTTCCTGGGAATATGATTACCTTTATATACCTTGATATTGATCTATCAGTTTATTTAAATGTGGATTTTTGGGTGTGTGTGTGCATGTGATTGCTGAGAGAAGCATGAATTTCTGAGCTGTACATTTCAATGGAAAGAAAACCAAAGTGATACAAGAGCAATTACTGTCAACATCTTCTCATGTCTGTTTAGAGTCATAGTTTTGCATCTGGATATCATAGTGACTTTTTGATGGGAAAAACAGTGTGACTTAATCCTTTCTGAATACATTGATTTGAAAGCACTGAGAGTCCTGTGGGTTTCAAATGCAAGCGACATATATTAACGACACAGCTGAGGATAGAATGTAATTAATTTTATTACTAGAGAGCTAAATTAAAAAAATAAGTCAAAACAAACAATGTGAATGTTACAGCATTTTGGAAAATACTTGAGGTAGAGGCCAAGCTTGCTTACTAATGAGCAAATTTAAAAATTATTCTGTTAGGTATAAATTCAAAATAAACCTTGTGCTTTGTTTTATATTCCTTCTCTTCTAGAGTGGCAGACAATGTATTTACCACTATGTAATAGCAGCATGCAACATTAATAGTTCGGTATTACTAGAAAACATTTCCTTATTACATGAAAATTTTGTAAAGTGTTTGGATTTGAAATCAATGATGCTTAGTTTTCCACGTAATGCCTATAAGAAGATCTTCCAAAAGCAGCTGGATGTGGTAAGGAATTGGTGTAAACCTGATCAGCTGTTCATTTCTTAAGAGCTGTTTATCATTAGAGCTCCTTTCTCCAATCTTTGCTAGTTTGTAAAGTGTGGCTGGCAAGAATATGAATCTAGTATCAGCAGGAATTGCACTTTTCATGACGTGTCCTACAGATGGTTGTCTGATATGCATCCTGTTATTCCACTTGAGTTTCTTTCCTGTGAGAGGAGACAGTTTTGTCTTCATGACAATTATTTTCTCTCAGCAAACACACCTTCAATTAAGAGAACATTTTTATCTTTAAAAAAATGAGCCCAAATAGAGTTTCAATAACCATTAGCAGCTGTGAAACATTTCTATTTTGTCCTATTAGAATATGCAGTACATACTCTGGCACTGCAGGCAGGAGAGTATAATACATAAATGCACTTTGAAGAGTAATAGCAGTCAACCTTTTCAAAAAGAAGTTGATTTGTATATTCCCTGATAATGTACCATGACTAAGAATATCAAA
The DNA here is from genome assembly GCA_034509425.1 of Eopsaltria australis. Taxonomy (NCBI): domain Eukaryota; kingdom Metazoa; phylum Chordata; class Aves; order Passeriformes; family Petroicidae; genus Eopsaltria; species Eopsaltria australis. The sequence continues at coordinate 4,872,373 of JAVTVJ010000094.1, read as the reverse complement.
ACCTGTTATTTGTTGCTGCCTGGACTGGTGGAAAGTATTTTAGGAATGGTAAAGTCTGTGAATGTTAGGTCAGTGGGCCTATTAGTGGGGTTTTGTGCTAGCTCCCACTTCAGAGACATTGACTGATATTCCTTCTTCAGCCCTTGCCTACAAGAAACTTAATTAAAAAATGAGAGCTTGTTGTATTGCTTCAAGATTTTAAATCCAAAGAGCAGAAAATATACTCAAAGGGATCTGAAAGGATATACTGGTATGTCTGCCACAGAAATGTCTGGGTTTGATGTCTTCTCTGAAAAGTAAAATTCATTCTTGCAATACCCCTCGGGCTTTTGAACTCTTAAGCCATTCTTCAAGATGAGATTATTTGAACAAATGACCCATATCTCTCTAGGCCCTTCCTACAGGGGGTGATAACACTGGAGATTTTTTTTCCTTTGCCTTAGATTTGTTTCAAGTTAAGATGTAGAGCTTTGCTGGTCTAAAAGAGGTTCACTGTATTTCATGTGCAATATACCAGGTGCTTTTTGTAAACCCTTCTGAAGGGGAAGATTTAGCCCGAATCAGGATTGCAGCTGGAATTGCCCACTTGAATGGAATCTGATGTCATCTTGGCTGACTGGGCCAGAGGTAGGATTCCCACCTTTGGAAATAGTGATTAGAATGAAGCCTGAGCTCTGAGAATGAGAAGTCACCAGAGTATAACTGTTACCTGGCTAGGTTGCAGAGCTGATGTATATAGAGGAATGAAACTTCTGAATTTCTTTCTCTGTTCAATACCAGAACTGCATGTACAATTTCAAATTTCCCTTCTTATTGCTGCCTTTCCTTGGAAAGACATGTGTCCTTGAGCAAGCACGTTTGAAACTGTTGGTGTTACATTTTTAGCCTGGGGGTCTTAAGGACCTGGACCTCCGACCAGGTGAGAGAGAGAGGCTTCTCTGTCCACGTGCCAAGGAGTACAGCAGGGGCCAGGGTGAAGCTAAAGGCATCTCCTTGGCCCAGTGGAGGTGGTTTAAGAGGAGATGGTATGGCACAGAAGTTTGACATCAGATGAATATTAATTCCCTTTGTAGGCAGTAGAAACAGATTTGTTTGTTTGTGGTCTAGTCTCTGAGGCCTAATTACCCACAGTTTAAATCTCACAGGAAGGGATAAGTGAGCTGGAAAAGCAGGATCACAGAATCCCAGGTTTGTTGGCTGGAAGTGACTATTGGAGATTGTGGTGCAGCCTCCTGTGATCTTTGCATTGGGCAATTTCACCATCAGCAGCTGTGCAAACTGAGGTGAGGGGTTATTGCTGATGCATCTGTGGGGTTGGGTATTTACCTTATACATATGCATATGTTTTAACAATTGCTTATTTTGGTACTGTCTCTTCTCCTTGTAATCAAGGTAACCCTTATAAAGTGCTTATGATAGGGATCAAACCACTGAGGTGTACTCATATAAGTAATAACATTGGATGTTTGCATCCTTCCACATTAGTTGCTAAGAACAGTGCCCTAAACAGGAAGTTCAGAAGTTGGCTCCAAATATTTGACTTTGCATGAAACTGGATTTTGGGAGAGTTTTTTTTTGTTTTGTTTTGTTTGTTTTGTTTTGTTTTGTTTTTGTTGTTTGTTTGGTTTTTTTTTGGGTTTTTTTTTTTTGGACAATGTCAAAATTTTATCAACATGTTAGATGAAGACAGGCTGGTTTTAGTTTGGCCATATAAGTGCATATATGAAGTAATAAGGGAAATAATATGGAAATGTGAATCAGACTTGCATTTTCATGGGGTACCCCAGGATTTATTAATTTCATACACATATATACCTTACTATTATTTTAAAGATAGGTTATAGCTGGGAACTCCATCTTACTGTGTTTCAGAAATATCTGATGGTATCTAAAGGATAAATATTTTAGGAACACCTTGTGCTTTTGAAATATGAATCATAGTGTTGGGAAGTAAGGGCCACCTTTTATCTTCAGAACAGACTCAGTGCAGGTGATGGTGGGAGCAGTTTCTCAGCTCCATGCTGTGGGGAGGTCCATCTTTAGCAGAGGGAGGGTGCAGCCTCTGTGGCTGTTGCCTGTTGAGCCACAGCCACCTAGTGTGTCGTTGACAATTAGTGCTAATTGTGTCCGTAGCTTTTGTGAGTCTAACTAACTTTTTCAAGCCATTCGTATTGCTTTCCTGGATCTTGCTGGATTATTTAATGTTGCCTGCAGTAAGAAGACATGTGTTGCACAGGTGCCAAATCAGATGGTTTAATATCTCTACCTTGTTGAAGACTGATGGGTACGACTTAGGGTGAAAATAAACACTGACAGCATCTAGGAATAATAATTTGATTTTCTCATTCTTAGTTGTGGGCTTTTGCACACAGATGAGATACAAAGGTATTAATAAGCCCATCTGCTCTTCCAGCATTTTTCCACCAACTAAAATAAACCAATCTTATAAGCCAATTGAGTCCCTACCTTTGAAGAGGTGTCTGCCTCCATCAGCTCTGATGAGTTTTACTTTAATTTCTCTTTTCTAAGGGTTCATCTGGGCGTGGTGTAAAGGGGAGGGGGTCTGTGATTTTGTGCTTACTGCACTTAGGGACTAGGGCTGAGAAGTTAAAGGACATAAAACTGAGATCTCAGGGTGGAGGGTGCAGGCTGTTAGTCTTTGGATTCTTATAGCTCAAGATTTTTCCTGTGTGCTGGAGGGATCCCCACGTTGACAGGAGCACTCAGCTGAGTGCTCTGGCATGTTGCCGTTCGCTAACTTTCATGTGAGTCTAATCTGCAAAGTAATACTGATTTCTCAAGTAAATGTTTTAAAGCTGCAGAATGTTCTCACACTGAAAGAAACCCCAGGGAATCATCCGTTTCCTCTTTCCTGCTTCAACAGAGGAGATTATTTCTGCCTCTTTCTTTCCATAGTATTTTTTCCAACAGTACCTCTTGTCCCAAGCCATGCAGTAACCTAGGTATCTGGCACTGCCAGTCAGGAGTGACCCAGGAACTTAGTGTGCAAGTTGTAAGCAGAATGGAATATTTCCTACCCTTTATTTAGCAATACAATACTGGATGGAAAGAAAAATGCTTTGCTTTAGGAAGTTGAACTTTTATGCTCCGTGGATTAACTTACTGTGTATTCAGAACTTGATACATTCTGGCTTTATGTCCTTTATAGAATGAAGTGTAAAATTCTTGTTCCATAAGAAGTTATTACAGTAAGAAGTGAATAGCCTGTTTTGATCATCATTGAGAAAATATATCATAGAAATATAAATATCCATTTGTGTTTATGAAAGTACAATTTAAAAATTAATTAAGGAACTTATAAAGCTGATGAAGATTTTTGTTTGAACATGTTTTTAATAGAAGTTCCTGTAGTGCTTGTTCATTCTGAGTAGTGATCTATCCAAGATGAACAACTAATTTGGGATCCAAATGCAATTTGTGAGCATCCTTTCTTATTCCTAGAAGTCAGCAACCTGATACCATGTCCTTAAAAATGTGGTGTTTAAGAACTGAGGAATGTTCAGAACATGGGCTCGAACCCAGAGAAATACTCCACTATTGTCAGATTTGACAACCTCTAAAAATTCTGGGGTTTTGCCTTGGTTAAGTCTTCTGTTTCTTAAACTTGAATACTGCTTTTGTGCCAGGGCAAAAGAGAGTTAAAAGAAATTTATTGCTGAAATAAGGGAAGAAAATGAAATTCTGCCAGCTGCCACTAAAGAGTTATGGACAAGGAACACACAGACAATAATTACTTTTAAAGCCTCCCTGGAAAATATAAAATCTCTTGGTATTAGCTAAACTGCCTTTAAAACTAAAGAAGTCTTGTGCAGGGCCTGCACAATTTCTTTTTGTGTGTCCATGTGTGATTCTTTGAAGATTTTTCATTTCAAGTCTGCATTTGCAATACTCTCCACTTTCCTTTCATTCCATTAAAGAACTTCAAATGCCTGCTTTGACACACAGAACCCAGAATTCCACTATCTGGTTTGTTTATTTTTCACTTGACTACTATGTTTTATTAAAAAATTGCACGGACACCTTTGTTAGCTAAACATATGTGTTGATTGATAAATTTACAGTGGGAGCATGTGTCTTAATACAGGCAGTTCTTCCTTTGCAGAGACTTCTCTGGTCACTTGCAGTCTATTTGTACTTTTCTCGGTAATATTTCCCAGAGATGGGATTTGAGGAAGGAAATGGAGCAAATCTAGATTCAGGCTTTGCTTTTGGATCTCCTCTCTCTTGAGGATCAGAACAAATCAGTGAATTTAATCAGGCACTTGAATGTGTGAAAATTTGGATATTAATCATCAGTGGGAACCAGTGTTCCATGCTCATTAAATAGGAAATTTTGGTGAGTGCTTCCCATTCCCTTATGAGTTATCAGAACTGCATGTATACAGCAAGCAATGTCAGGTCATAATGCAAATTTTCTTGGAAGCAGAGCACTGCATTATTATTATTATTATATTGTATTAGTTATCAATGAAACCTCAGATTCCACTTTTACTCATGTAACTTTAACATCATAAATATGTAAAATTGCTTTATCATATGCAATACAGGATTCTCAAAACTTTTGTTAATGGAAGTCTGGCCTATTTAGAAAGACTAGTTGTTAGAGTCAACATGAGAATTAGATTGAAATCACATTTCAAGAGTGGACAATATTAATTCAAGTGGCATTAGAAATAAGCGAAACCTGACTTACTAATGAAGTATATATTTTTTAAAATTAATTGTATTTGCTTACAAGAACAGAACATGACCTAAATATTTGGGGTCATAGAGGACTTTAGGCAATGTCAATCCTGTACATTCAGAATTCAGAGACAGGCTTGAGTTAATAACCTTTGAATTAATTTTTCTTGTCTTCTGGTGTTTTTTGTCTTTAGGGCTGGCATTTTTAAGGTTTTTTTACTACTTTCACAATGAACAGAAATTCTCTTTTGCATTGCTTTAAATAAAGGGAAAAAAAGAAAGCTGGGATTTTTTGGTGACTATCTGTCTGAAAAGAAAGGTCATTTAAAGGAAATAAAAATTACCTGAAGTCTCAGGATGATACTCAGATTTGTCATAAGATTTCACAGTAAAAAAAAGAGGACAATTCCCAGGGCTAGACCTGTATCTTGCCTGTTCCTGGAACAGAGTTCCCTCCTCTCTGTAATGCCCCACAGCTGGGGGCAGCCAAGGTGTGTTGAGTTTTGGTGTAGGGATTTGCTATTCCAATGGGCTCTTTTGCAGCAGGGTTGTAGGAGGATACCTGCAATCCAGCTGCAGCTTGTGCTCCAGGTTGCTTTGATGCCTGAAGGATTTTTTGCTTTTTCTCCTAAATACTTCTTACACAGTTGTCTATATCCACAAGTATTAGCATGCATACTTGTAATGCTTTAGGTGTGATAACTTAGCCTGGTTTCTTGGTGTCCAGTAGGCCGGGAGACTAAACACCCCAGAAACTGTAGAGTTAGGAGAACAAACACTCTATTGTCATAAGCACTCAAGGTCCCCTAGAAGGACAGATTCTGTAAACTAGAAGTTAGCCCATCCCAGCCCCTTATTGGGCCCTCTTCTTAGGTATGCTAATGTGTAAGGTCTTTAGTTGTATACTCAGTTGGGGGGTGGGAGGACATTTGCGATGCTGTCACCTGGGTGAAGCAATGCATGGAATGGGATCCTATTAAAATACCGAGCTAAACAACCCCCAACCCTCTAACAGTGTCTGAGCTTTTATTTCCTAAAACCAGGAAAAAGGCATCAGCGTCACCTGCTGCCATCCTCCTTCCTGACCCCAAAGACGCCTGGCACTGTGTGCTGCTATGGGGCTGTCACACAGAGACAGCACGTGCAAGTTTTAAACCATGAGGGCTCCAGATCGTGTCACTGAGTGCTTCTGTGGGGATGCAGAGTCCACATGAGGGCTCTTCCACCTCACAGGATGTCAGAGCTGTTCATACTCTGCGTGGCCATGGGGAGCTCCCCTGGAGTTATTTTTGGTTTGTGCTATCGGAAGCAAAGGGCTGATTGAAAAATGATTCAAGATCCCTGTGTAGCATCAGAAGGAAATAAACCAAACAGCAAAACAAAAAACATGAGGGGTTTTAGGGCAATCAATATAGAGCACTTAGGAGCAAAGCAAATCCTGCAGTGAGTTTAAATTGTCTTTTCTTAAACCACTTGAAATATGGAAAAGCAGCATCTATACTAACCCATAAGAATGCAACTGAATCTGTGTAACATCTGAAATTATTGAGTGCTGAGGTAAAGCTGCCTTTTTAGAATACAAGTACGAATTCACAAATACATATGTTTTAAAACATGCAAAAAATCCCTAGATTGAGAGGAGGCAGTTGAATTCATGCTGTTGGATTCCCTGAAAACAGTAAGGCTCACATGGGTAGGGTTTTGCACAAGCAGATCGGGGGCAGAATCTTGTTTTCCTTCATTCACCTGGCAAGTCTGATGTTCTAGGTTCAGAACAGAGCACTTCCCTGTGACAGCTGGTGAGTTGCATACAAACACCTGCAGTACCAAATTCAAATGTCAGAAAAATTATAAACCACAGTATTTTTAGCTTTATTCACTTTTACAGTATAAGTCCATGTTTATAAAGGTAAATAGTTCCAAATGTTAAAAAAAAGTCAAGTTAAAACAGCATATGCCAGTTTTAATACATATTATTTACCAGCTAATGTTACTTAAAACCAGATTTTATATGCATATATTATATGTAAGTTCTTCTAGTCATAGAACAATAATCGAGTTTAAAATTAATTATTTTTTTAAAGATGAAATACTATGTTTGTGCTTAATTATGTATTAGAACATCATCTATTAATACAATGTATGTTACTAATTAAAAATGATGCCTCCGAAGAGATTTTAACTTCTCATTATTTGTTACTGATCTTATGCAGTAGTACTTGAATATTCTTACTTCCCAATCCTGAATGTTAAGAGGTGGAATGGAACAGCATTCATTCACTTGCTTGGTTTGGAGGCAGGGGAGGGCTCGGGGAGACTGTGGCCTTATTTATTCTAACCTTATAATAACACATTTTAGTTTACTTGTGTACATCAGCAAATGTATGCTCCATGCATTAAAGGAAAATATGAAACCTCTTTTTCTAGTGGTGTTGTTTTAGTTGAGTCTAGATTTAATAACTGAGATCATCTGCCCTGTAAACCCATTTGTCTGTAATTTACTCACTACAAAAGGCTGTTATTTTCATGTCCTTCCTGTCCTGACTGACTGGCTTGAATTTCAAGAGTAAATGAATTTGTGAGCAATGGTTTGTTCCATTCTGGCTTTAAGGCTTAATGAGCCTGTAATGCATCCAGGCTGAGGTTTCTGTTTGATCTCATAATAGTAGGAAATGGACAAGTAGATTGCAGTAATCATTAGAGATTGCCCATGAATTTGTTTCTCCCTGTTCTGTCAGAATGGCCATCAGAGGCGTGGGTTGGATTTGGGCACATGGTAAAACCAGAAGGGTTCTATTGTCTATCTTATGTAATGTCACTGGCAAAAAATACACAGCTGGTTATGGAGAAGGTTGGGCATCTTTCACATCTCCTTCTGTAGGAGCTGAAGATGGAAGGGTCAGTGCTGTTTGAAAGAGCAGGATGATTTTATTGGGACCTTCCTCCTCCTGTGACCTGCTCTGCAGGTGTGACAGCTGATCCTAATGCCAGTCAGGAAGTTGGACACCTGCAGTCATGCCCCATGGGAATTAATAGTCCAGAGTATTGTGGTGGAAGTGGTGGCAAAACTGTGTTGCGAAAGAGTTCACCTTTAGCATAGTGACTCTGGTGCTCTCTGAATTCATTCCTGAGACTCAGTCCTTTTGTTCTCACAGGTGTCGGAGTGAATTATCTGTCCTGCAAGAAAAGTCTGAAATGAACTTCCTTCAGGAAAATTGCTAAATTAAATTAAACTTTAAAGAACCCTCAGAATGCCTTTTGAATATTTAACTTAAACCTTGACTCTTTTTTCTTCCTCTCACTTGGTCTGCCTTGGGACAGAATCAGAAATGAGGGCTGGAAATGCAGAATGGGAGAGCAGCCCTGAGGTAGGAGTTGGGTTTTTGGATGGTGGCCCATCTTTGGACAAAGCCAAACTGGAAAAATTGCAGAGGTGCTAAAGGCTCTGAGCCCACTAAGCTTGAAAAAACTGCTGACCTGAAAAGGTAATACTAAATGTGTTGTAAAATTTCTGGATGATGGAATAACATGCAGTGAAATGAGAAACAATGTTGGAGTTTTCGGAAACATCTGGATATTCTGAGGGGTTTTTGTTGGTTTGTTTTCTTTTTTTTCCCTTCATGTTAAATAGGACTTAAAGAATCTGCAATGTATGGGAGCTGCAAATTTTCACCATGTGTTGCTGCTAAGTATAAGGATGTATGGTATTTGCAACAAATTCTGTTTATTTATTTATTTAGCAAAGCGTTCATGTGAATTGGCTGCTTGCTTTGCTTTCCCTTCCACCTCAGTGAGTGAAGGCTGTCAGCTTGTAGCCTGACAAGGAGGAGAGAGATTAAAGCTGTTTCAGACAATGGCATGATGATCTGGAGATGGACACAGAACCTGCCTGAAACAGACCTCAGGAGCCTGAAGTTTCCAGCCTAACTTGCCTGCCCAGTTTGCTTTCCACAGCCCCTGTCAGCAACGCTTAACTGTGGTGCTGATAAGTGCTGTAAAATCTCAGGGATGTTGTCTAGACCCAAATCCAGATGGTGTTGCATTAGATTTGATCTTGGGAATATACATTCTCTTAGAAACAGTTCTGATATTAAAAATAATCTTTCTTGCACCAACAATTGGTTGGCGGCCCTATAGACGCTTTCCAGTAACAACACAGATTATTTGCTTTTGGAAGGTTTTGCTTCCTGAGTTCATGCTCCTTTTCTGCCTTTCCCCTGATTTTTTTTTTTTCCCTAAAACAGGACTAGATCAAGGTCCAGTGAGTTTTGCAAGAAACCTTATGTTTTTTGGTGACAAAATAGATAAGGAAGTGAAGTGTCTTTTCCTGACATACAAACATTTATTGACTGAAAGAAACTGTGTATGAGGCGTATTCAAACACTTGGAGAGAGAAGAATGGCTGTGGCAGCTGGGCTGTGTTTTTTAATGCTGATAAAGATAAAAACGTTCCAGTGCTTTTTTGAACCTAAGAAAATTATTTACTTGAGGAAAAGAAAGACAAATTCTGGTGTAAACGAAAGAAACCACATGCACGGTACACTTAAATTCTATTGCAATGATTTCAGCAAGTTGAGGAGCTGGGAGTGTTTTCCCCAGGGACATGTGGAGCAGGACCTCGCAGCCCAGGGAAGGCTGTAGGAGGCTCTTTGGGATCCTTATGCTTTGCGAGGTCTTTTTTTTAAAGGGCACTCAAACTTAGGTGATCTGCTTTTCATGAGTAAGTACTTAGCAATAGGTTACCTCCTTCCTTTGAAACTTTTTGATGTTTGAAATAGCTCAGACTGTGTTATGCACATCTTGGTGGCATGGTGAAAATGTCAGAAGATGCCAGCTGGGTGATAGGGTACTGTGGACTGAGATACTATGACTAAGACTTGTGGACATCCAGTCATAATGGAGACCCTCAATAACAGATGCTGTATAATTTTTTAGTGCAAATGCAATGAAGAGTATCTCCCTGTATTTCAGAGCATTAGCATCCTGTTGAGTAAGCAGATGGTTCTGGAAGCCACCAAATAAAGGCATTAGCTATCTGTTGTAGATGTGACTCTTACTCATAATGATGGTTTATTAGTCTTAGAACCATGGCACAAATTTTCTTTGTTTCCCTTGAAAGATTTCTTTGCATGAGATGACTAAGATTTTCTTTGCCTGGAGTTTTCATTGAGGGAGTTTTTTTGTTTGTTTGTTTTGTTTTTTGCGAGTTTTTTTCTTTGTTTTCCTTCAGTTTATTTATTTTTTTTTTTACACTTACTGCTCTTAAAGACACCAAAGGTTGCTAAATAGCTTGCAAAAAGTCTGCTAAGTTAAGAGGTGTGTCACAGGATTGTACCTAGCCCTGAATAGTGAAGAGTTATCAGGTAAGAATAAAATGCAGTCGTTGTGCGATGTCTTCTGGAACGCAGAATAGATGGACAGTGTAGTTCAGGCATAAATCCTGGGTTTAGCTCTGCTCTAAGTTTCATACATGGTACTCTCAGAGATTTTTCTAGGAGCTTTTTCTAGACATCTACAGAGAATCTCGGTGACAGATTTTGTGCATTTAGGAAACATGAGGCTGCAAGGTCAATTGTTGCTCTGGGAATGTGACTCCCTGGGCTGGGTACTAAGCTTGTTTCACTGGCAGACACAGGTACTGTGTTTCTCACATCCCATGCAAAGTGCTCACTGCAATCCTGTCTTTCTGGATGTTTATTCTCTGTTTGTAATTGTCATAATCTTAGTGCAATTATGATCTCCTTCAGGGCTACTCGTTATCTATTTTCACGTTATAACTTGGCATGCTGACAACGACTATGAAAACTGTGGAAGACACAAGCTGTATTTCAGAGGGTTTCAGGCCCAAAGGAACCACAAGAGAATTTAGTTCTTCTTTGGAATTTAGTTCTTTCTTTAGAGAAAATAATAGAATATATTTTTAAACTCCAATACCCATTTATTCAGGTTAAAGCACTTTTGTCTTCTGGAAACTATTCCAGAGAGCAGGAGAGATGACAAAGCCTCCCAATTCATGATACTCTTGGAATGAAAGGGAATTTATTAGGTATGATTACATGAGTTCATGAGAAAAGAAAGTTCATAGCACCATTTTCCTGGTTTTGATTGTGTTTAATCTCTAACAAAGTGGAATAAATGAAATAGAGTTCTTTCTCTTCTGCCTTTGGAATAAGTCTAGTCAGCTGCATGAAAGGTAGAAGGTGTTGTTTCTGACCTCAGTGGGTGATTTTGGAAGCCTTAGGACATGGGATTTCAGTAAAATCATCTTCTTAATGGAGGACAGAATTCAGTGTGACTCTGCAGAGAGAGGAAACTCTGTGAATGAAGGCAAGAATCTGTGAATGAAGAGAAATGAGCAGGCAAAGGGTTTGGAGTCTTAGTTTTTCTGCCTCTGAAAGTCAAAGCATGATCTTTCTTGTTCAATCCAAAGCCTGCTTACTGCAGAGAATTTTTGCAGGGAAAAAAAAGAAAAGAGAAATATATTCTAGAGGGATGGCATAATATTCTTCTAAAGACTTCAAGCAATGCAGAATCCCCTGGTAAAATATTTCAATTTGATTTTCCCAGCTGTGAAAGTAATCAAAAGCTGCTTTTAAGGTTTAACTTGCTAATGAGATCCAGTGACTGGAAGTTTGTTATACCATTGTCTGCACGATTAACTATTTCCATCCTGTTATCAGATAGCTTTTATGTGTGAAAATACCTGTGTGGTGATGAAGTCAGCTTACAGCCTTCTCTTTGATGATCTGAGTATGTTGCACTTCTTAAGTCTCAGATCATAAATCATGTTTTCTAGACTGGAGTAATTTTTGTGGTCCTCCTTTTAATGTTTTCCAGTATTTCCACATGTCCCTTAAATTGTGGATATTATGCTGGTCTTTTGTTGGAGGGCTCACAAATAATATGAAATGGGGATGATTTCTGCTTGTCTAAGCTTTATATAGTTATTTTTTCCCCTCAAGAATGTAATTGATGCTTTTCACTAAGAAAGTATTTCAAGAGTTTTTCTTGAAGTTCTCATTTTTATTTTCCCTTCAGCTTAATTTTTTTTCATCTCACTTCCACTGAAGCTGTTTTCCAAGTTCCCAAAGTGGGTGGCTGTCATGGCAGTAATTAACCTATAACCTTCAGCCATACAACTCTGGAAGTGTCTATTTGTTTTCTGTAATTCTGTAGAAAGCATAGGATCTTATTTTAAAAACTTTGACAAACATCTTAGCTAAATTCCTTAAGTAGGCAAGGCAAGGACTTGACAACTCTGGACTTCCCATTCAGCACATAAAATTCCGTTCTGAATTCCCCTTGCGTTGCCTTGCACTTGGTTCTCTTAAAATGAATTTTGTTAAATTCTCCTTGTCGGCAGGAACTCAGTTTATTTCTCAGGCATCCCATTTTCTTCCCTTACCCTGAGAAACTGTCTCACCTACCACTGTGACCACAGTAGATTTTATATTTTTCATGAAAATAACTTCAGATGAAGAATGAATTCCTTGTTGTTCCATTAAATGAGGAGTTGTTGGTATCAAGAACATTTTGAGACCTGTGAGTGTACTACAATTGAATCCAACTGAAGTACACTCTGTTAATTCCACATCATCATTTTTTAATTGAGTTGTCATGTTGTACTAAGTCAAATGCCATGGAGAAATCAAGTGCACTATAGCATACAATTGCCTTTGTCAAGCAGACCTGTTATCTCTTCATGAAAAGACAATAGGTTTGTTTTACAAGACCAGCCTTCCATTAAACTAACTGATTGACATTAATTAGATTTTTAGCCTCTAATTCTTTGTTGATGAAATTTCAAATTAATCACTCCTTTTACTGAATGCTAAATAACTATTGTAGAGGTCAGTGGCCCGTCTCTTTTATCCTTGTTTAAATATTAGATGTCCTTTGGCAGTTCTTTTTCTTTAGAATTTCCCCATTTTTCTAAGGTTTGTTTAAAAATGATATTAGCAATTCAGGGAAGCTTCTCAGCATGCCCTTTGAGCACTCAGGGGTATGTGTTATCCAGGCTTCTGATTTGAACATTGTTTAATTTCAACAGATACTGCTTAACATCCTTCTTTATCACATGTGGCAGACTTCCTATTCCATCCACAACTTTGCATGAGGTGAATGCATCCTCCTGCTTCATTCTGAATACAGAACAGGAAAAAATTAGAGAATTTCTGTGTACTTTATGTACTTTACATCATCCTTTACAGTTTTGCCACTCACCTCTTGCAGATCTGCTGTATCTTTCTTGCCACTGTTACCTTTTATGCTCTGTCTTTCACTTACCTTTCTTCAGCCTTACACATCCACATGCTCACTTTTATTCTTATGGCTTTTTATATGTTCCAGTTTCTTGTCTGTTTTCCTTGCTAATTCCGTGTCTCGTTTTATGTGTGATACTTTCATGACCTGTTTTTTCTTTGTCCATCTGAGTGATGATGACTTCTTGGGAATTTAGGAGCTTTTACTTGTAAAGACACCCTCATATTTTTTTAAAACTTACAACTTAGAATTTTTGTTTGTTTGTTTTCAGTTTTAATGCCAGCTGTTGTTTTCAGTTTTGGAGAAATGATTCTTCAGAGTTTTCAGATTTCCTGTAAAATATGTGCTTGAGTTTTTAAATAGAATTTTCTTTATGAAGATGTTTTGCTCAAGGTAAGCACAGCGAAGTCATCATCATGAATATTGCAGTCTGATGTTGGGCACATTTTTTTAAACAGTGTTTCTCATTCAGATATGTGATGAACCTGAAGGTTCTGAGGTTCTTATGTGTTGATTTTGTGAATGTACGAAGTCAAATATTTTTACTATGATTTTCTTTACTTTTCTCAGTGGAGCTGAACAGTCAGCTGGTGCAGAGCCCATGGAAAGCTGTGCTGCTGTGCCAGCATGGAGACTCAGTGCCATCGGCAAATTCCAGCAGCCAGTATCTGCAAATGTGACATACTTTTAACAATACTCAGTGGTATTTGCACAGTAGTACAGTGAAAACCTTTCATTCAGGCCCTGTGGTGTGTGAGCTGTTATGCCATGTGCTACATCTCCTGCTTGCTGTCCCTTCTGTGTTACAGCTGCAGTAGCATTATTATGGCTCTCTCCTCCCCCAGTGTTTGAGGAGGTGTGGTTTTGGATTTTATTGAACTGTACTGGCTATCTGTGGCATCTTCCATGTGCTACTCTGGCACCCACTCCTGCCCTCAGCAGCGTTTGGTATTTTGGCAGCAAAGAGCTCTGTAGCACCACAGATTTAGATTTACATTTAGGAAATTCTGCAGAGCGAAGGCAACCACCCAGAAGTGGTTGATGCTTGGTGTGAATCCAAGACAGACTGTGTGGCCATCCTGGAACAGGTTCTGTTCATAATGGTGCTCTGATGGCTCTTCTTTCCATCTCCTCTATTGTTCAGTGAGCTCAGGTAGGCTCAGGGTGCTGCCGTGGTGACAAACAGTTGTGGGCAGGAGGTTTTGTGAGGCTGATGAGGAAATCTCCTCAGACAAAAACACCTGTTGAGAGCTTTTTTTAGGGAGCAGAGAGGAGCATAAGAACAGGGGCTGATAGTTGAAAGTACAAGGCACAGGGTAGCTCATGAGCACATGACAGCTCATCTTGCAAATACTCCTGTAGGGTTGTATCCAGTATCAGAGTACATATCTTTAGTATCTATTTCAATTAGAAGTGTCTCACATAGCTGTATGTTGCTCTATTCCCAGCCCTTCTCTTGGGGCTAAAAGTCTGGAATTTTAAATGCAGAGACTTAAGATGCTACAGACTTGATGTCCTGAGCATAACTGCAGCCTTCAGAATCTGATGTGTTTACCACAGTATTTTCTATACTTCTCATGCACTTCAGATTTTGACTGTGAGTCCTGTGCTTTATTCCCTTCCTCATTAGTACTCTGCAGTTCTCAGGGCATCCTCAGCTGCTCTGACTGCTGTGGTAAAGATAACTTTATTATGAATACAATTAAGAGTGTTTATGGTTTATTTGACCCTTTTTAATCACTTTAATCACTTTGCTGGCTGCTTTGTTTTGTAGCTGCCACTGAATGTGTGAAGTCTAAATAACCTTGTACTTCAATCATATCTTCAATGTTTGTGTCTCTAATAGAAAAATGATTGATCAACTAATTGATAAAACCCAGCTAGGAATTCCCTAAAGTGCTTGTTGGCACTGAAGAGATGAGGAAAAAATGGAAAACCTATTTATTCTAATTAACTCAGGGGAAAACAAGTTTAGGAAACAATATCTGCCTCAGTGGTGTGGAAACCTACAGATGGAAGCAAAACAGCTCTATATAGGATTTCTCATTTTATTAAGAGTGAGTTTCTGATTTGCCAGAGAGGGTCAGTTTGTAGCATTTTTGCTATACAAGTAAGGCAGAAGAAAAAAATTAAGACTAGATTCCTGGAATCTTGAGTCTAAAATGTACTCACCAGTGGTCTTTGTTCTTGCAGCCCCAAGCACAGAATATCTCCTGTGCTGTTTCATTTCTTGCCTCAATGCATATATTTGAAGTAAGCCTGAGACTCAAAGTCAGCAGTAAAATTCAGCACCTGAAACATGGGAGTAAAATGGAAAGGAGCTGCAAGACATCAGCTGCATGATTCTAAATCTGATTGATTTTTATCTCCTTCCTTGTCTGTTAGAGTTCAGGAGAAGCTTTTTCCTCCGCCTCCTGTGTTCTCTGTGAAAATGACAAAAGGGTTGTGTTGGGCTGTAGGTGCTCTGGTGTTGGAGGGCATGTGCATGGATGGATAATTGAGTCACTTTCTACAACTCTTTGTGCAGCTCTTAATATGTTGCATTTTATTCCTTGGGTTGGATCTAGTCCTGTGGCTAAGCTTTTCCAAAGAAAAGCCCAAAACAAAGCACCGCCACTATCAGCAAGGAACATAAAACCCCCTAAATCTACCAACAGCAACAAAGAAACTCAAAACAAATCAAGCTCCTCTTTCTTCAGTAATTTCTTTTAGTAGTTAGAAGTGCAAACCAACAACTCTTTGCTTGTCTAGTTTTTAAAGCCTGGCTGCAGGAATAGTCATTAAGGGGTGTAAATATTTATTTCACGGAGATGCCAAAAAAAAAAAAAAAAAATTAAAATCAAATGATACGGGTATGGATACCAGCTCTTTGAAGTTTAGTTAATTGTTTCATTGCCTCGATTAGGATGTAGAATAATTAACTAAATAATATGCTTGATTTTCAAACTCAGGCAGCTTCCTCATGTACCTAAAGTACATGAGGCAGTATTTCCTCTCCATCTGTCACATTTTCTGCTTTCCCTATAGCCTTTCCTGACAGGATTTATAATGTCCTTCTCCATTTTCAGTGCAAAACTTTATCCATGTTGCTATTTAAATCTTCAAAGCCATCCAAGTTAATCAAATATATTATAAAATAAAATATGGAAGTAAATGCAGACCAAATCATTTTAGTTCAGTGTAAAATTTTATTTTTCATTGTGGTGCAATACTTTCCCAGAAATTGCAGTAAATTCCTGACTGTTATCTTTGAATTGAGGCCTTTTCCCCACAGGAGGTGGTGCTTGCATGCAGGGAAGTTCTTCTCCATGTGCAGGCTGGGGTGGGCAGCAGTGGACACTCGCAAACTTGAGCTGCCATTCACTTCTACCCTAAACAAGGTGATCGTTATCTCACTTTGGCATCTTTAGCAGATGTACTTTAAAGATCGGATATAAAAGATATAACTGAGTGCAGGACATTCTCTTTCTAAAAATCCTCTTCTCCTTTATGAATAGCAGAGGGCTGCTGCTGTTACTGCCAGTGCTGCATTGAGTGGTAAAGAAGGTTGTTCAATACACCTTCTTCCCATCTGAAGATGCTTTCATGGCTCTCTGGCATGCATTGGAAATGCCTGGCTATTGGAAAAACAGGAGATGTACTGCTTTGACTAATCTTTATTTAAAAAAAAAGGAAAATTCTAGTGGAATTTAAAATATTTATATATTTACCAAACTGTTTGAATTTTCTACAAGAAGCATTACTATATTTTATAGCTATATTACAAGTATGAAACAGGATTAGGTTTAATATGGACTGTGATCTCTTTGAAGAGTTTGCCTCATTATGCTTCTGTGTACCCTGAGTTACATATTGTCAAGTGAGTCTATTGTATTGTGGAAGTTACAAGTTCAGTTTGGGATGCCATAGCTCAAATTGCTGCAAATTGAATAGTTCTGGTTCAAGGGTCTAATAAGCTCCTCAAGTCTGAATGTTCCAGCTTGAGATATTTATATCCCCTGCCTGTATGAAGGCCAGGGTAGTTTGTTTGTTCTGAGGAAAGAACAGCTTGAGAGTGCTTTTCTCTTTTTCTGTTTACTCCATAATATGCTAGTGGTTTTTGGTTTTTTTTTTTTTTTTAAATTATAATTATTTCTCCAGGTTTTTCTTACTTTGCGCACTCACAATACTGTTAAATAAGCAAGTCACACACTCATGACTTCAGTTCAGTAGGGGTGGAAAAAAACATGCACAAACATCAAGAAGCACAAACTAATTGAATATCCAACTCTAATTTGACCCAAGTTGTCTCTGCAGTAAGATAATATGTTGCTTTGTAGCACTGGCTGCTTAGCATATAATTAAATCTGAATTAATTCTAAATCTATAGCTGTAAAAAGTTAAGATTGTCAGATACATCATACATTTGTCACAGACTTTGAGAGCAATATAAATACTAGTCAGTTTGTAAAATGTTTATATTCTTTAAAGTTACATATTGCAGACTTAGGGGCTTTAAAATAGCATTCATTTATTACAACTGCAAACCTATCTGATAGGAATATTTAATGTAGGAAATTATATTTGATGTTTGGAATACATTATGAATAACTGATTATTTTAAGAAGAAAATTTCAAGTGATGCTCAGGTTAACCTTGGAGAGTTGGTGTGATGTGTGGAGAGTCAGGTGGATGTGAGATAGAAGCTCCTGCCCTGAGTTCAGGGTGTTTGCAGCTCAGAGAAGACCTTTAGCTCCTGGTACAGAAACCATTGCTCAAATACAGCACCCAAAGAAAACTTCCTTTTTTGGAAAGCCCCTTGTAAGGCTGCAGTAATGGTGAAAGAGGGAAATGCTCTTCTGCATGAACAATTTTGCCTCAAGGAAATCCTTGTCAAAAGTATGTCTTCTACAGCTCAGCATTTTCTGCCTTATTTGGGCATTTTCTGTAGCATTATTTACATGTGTTCATGTAATTAAGTTTACTGAATAAAGCTGACACATTTTCTTTCTTATTAGCTTTCTGATGCTGCTTTCCCCTCTTCCTCCCTATTCCATTAATAAAAAGAAATTAATGTTCTTGGGATTCAGACCCTAAAGGATGAAGTCAGTGTCATATCCTTGCACATTATCATTATGTATGCCCATATATAGATACAGATTTTTATTATGACTCAATCTTTCTGATGTTCCAGCATTGTAACTGAGAGCTGTTGCTTAAAAAGGAAATAAAAGTAAAGGTGAAAATAGAAAGACAAAAGTTGGGCTTTGTCCTTTGATGTCTTACAAATGGGAAGAATGTATCTGGAAAATGACTGCCTTCTGAGGCCTCCCTCTGATACAACTAATCTTTTAAAATTGATGCTGATACTCACTTTTGTTCAAATCTGAGAATAAAACCTGTTCTAACAATGACCTGTGATCGGCTTCCTTTTTTCTCTGCTCTTTTCTCTGTCTCCTCCCTTTCACATAAAGCCTGCTTGTGAAAAAAAGGTCAACATGCTATATACAGCTAGTTTTGAAAAACAAGTAGCTATGTAAAAATGAGTTCACTTTGAGCAAACTTGCTCAAAGTTGCTCTATTTCTCCAGTAATGCCATGCCAGCAACTTAGTTGCAAGTCCCTATGTTGCTGAGGGTCATACATTATTTTTTATCTTAGGTTTATGGGTTGGAAACGTATGAATGATCTAGTGAATGCACACATTATCTGTGACAAGATTTGAATTGGACGCAGATTAAATGGAAATCTGTGTATCTGGATTCTAGGCAGAATTCTGAAGTGTGTGAAAAAATGAGCTCCAAGTGGTGGTTGCTATTTAGTTTGATTTCTTTGAGGTTTGGCTACATGGTTTTACAGCATTTCAGGTAACAAAGTTAGTTAGTTAGTTAGTTGGTGTTAGCTGATGAAGGCATCAGCATTATTCCTTCAGTATGTGTCCTCATCATGGCAAACAGACCAAGGACTAAACAATACAAGGCAATATGGCAACAATACAAGGACTAAAAATACTCTCCAGTATAGTCCACAATGTGCATGTGTGTACTGGTGAATAATTCCCCTTTACTGGATTAAGTCTAAACAATCTTCTATAAGTAAGCCAAGCATTTAATGGAAAGCTTCGCATATTAATGTACCGACAAGGTAGAAATGTTTTGTATTTAACAGAATTTAACACCACCTATTCCCCAAACATTCTGCTCATTGAACTCTTAGGATGTTGCCCCTATTTCTGTTAGAGCAGGGAGCCCTGAACGAGGCCCATAAGTAGGGTGAGCTTGGTGGCCTTGCAAAGCAAATGTGTTGAAGCTTGTGGAGCTGTTTTCCTTTTCCCCCCACTTACAGTTGTGGATGCAGTGGCTACTTAAGCAGCACAGACAGACTTTGCAATTCCTTAATGGATCGGTCTAGGAGACAATACTGAGAGAGCTCACGGTCTGTGAAATTGCTTGCTATGAAGCCAGAGCACGAATGTTGAAGTGGTTGTGTGTCTGTGGCTGGATGCATCCCTGGGAGGGGAAGATGAAAAACTGTAGTGCAGGATTAATGTAGTGCAGTAGTTGAGGTAGGCTCCCACTCACAGCCTTCCACAAAACAACCCAAAAATGAAACGAAAAAAGCCAACCACAAACCAACAAACAACCAACAACAACCAAGCCAAACAAAACCCCCCCCAAAAGACCCCAAAAATGTGTTTTGCATAGCTCAGAAGTAGCTGCCTTTGGTAGCAGCAAGCAGAGCATGAGGGAGAGGGGAGGGTGGTGGAGATGAATTCCAGGAGAATGTTGCCTGTTAAGTGGAGCTGGGCCTGTGAGAGCACAGGATCATCTGGGTTGGGAATAGATGCTTTTGTGTTTCATAGCTTTGCGTAACTGGTTTTGTTTCAGGGGTACCCATGCATGCTGTCAGCTCTGCAGGGAGGCAGAGTTCAGTTAGAAAATTCAGCCAGATGTTAAGTAGCACAAAGTCAGATGATGACCTTGAACACTTGTTTTTAGGTGGATGTTTTGCCTTGTTATTTAGTGTCTTTGTACAAACACTTAGCACTTAGCATTGTAGCATTTTCATTTCCCAACAGTTAAGACTTACTTGCCACAGTCATGATGCAGATAACGATAACCATGGAACAAATACTTTCTGTGCTGCAGAAATTGCTCTTATGTCTCAAGGTAACCTTTTCACAGGAAAAAGAAATTTCAAAATCAGGAGATGTGTCTTTCTCAGTCATTTGCCATACAGCTGGTGCTACTCTTGCAGAAGGTAATACTGAATAACTGCAGATATGATCACAGCCCTGTCAATTTTGATCTGAAAAGGTGTCTTAAGTTATTCTCAGCCTTTTTTTCTGGATCATACTCTTGTTCCTTATAACAGAATTCTTGTCCTCATGATACTGTCCCTAACTGGTCATAATACCTAAATATAGCAGGAATTGAAGTGGTTGCATTTTTATGCCAGCAATACACAGGAGAATTACAGTCTTTGTTTGAATTGTACCCATTTTCATAGGAAGTTTATTTTTACCAAACTAAGGCACAACAATTGTAATTGATTGGAGAAACCTAAATCCTTGCCAAACCTGGAAAATATTCAGCACATGGGTTTTTGAAGCCTGTCTCACTAGCAAGGAATGACATAGGATGCTTAGGACAGAGCATGAAACCACACACACAGAGATATCTGCTTCTGTCAGCATTCAAAGTTTTAGACTCACAGAACTACAGGTTACATCAGGATTACTGCAGCCATTCATGAGTTCTTTGCTGATGAAATACTGAGGAAGATGACCTGCAAAGAACCAGTAAGGCTGAAGTCTGTTCTATGCACATCCAGGATTGCTCACTGGCATAGGAATCTGCTGCCCCTGCTATAAGCATATCTTTTGGAAAACTGTCCACCTTTTTTTATAACCTACTTTGTTATCATCCTCTTCTCTGCATGTGAATTTTGTTGTACTGCTTCAGTGAAAGCTCATCTTCCAAATCACGGTTTTCAAGAGGATTTATCTTTTCTTTAAAGACAAAGGGTTGGCTCATATAGTTGTATCCCAAGTACTTCATTCAACTCCGCCAATTATTTGCTTTGATTTAAGACAAGACTCTTTATCCATTTTGTGAAAGCAGAGGTAATATTTTTCTCTAGAGAGGAATTTAAAGTTTTTTAATATTTAAAGATACTGCACTACTAGGTCCACACTATATCATAATATTTTATTCATGAACTGGACAAATGAATGCAGCTTATAGTATAGTGAGATCATGAGATATTGCTTGGAAGACAGCTTAAATTTACCTAGTGGTGAAAATTTGGTGCACAACTGAGTATCTCTAGCATTTCAGAAATATATCTCTCAAATATATTGTTCTTCTTCCTTAAACAACACTTCATAGTAGATTTTTTTTTTAGTAGAAGTAAGGACAAGTTCTTTATGTCCTATTGGTACGTGCAAAGAACTTGACTCGTATGGAATGGTGGTTAAATATTCTCTGAATTTTCTTATGAGATATCAACCCTCTTTTTTCAGGCTTTTCTCACATTTTTAAAATGTAAAAAGCCCTTTGATTCCACCAGCCTTCGCTGTCCACATTTGGCTGCTTACCCAACCTGGCATGCCAAAGTCAGTTTGCTGATTTCAGCTCTTCTAGAAATTGGTGAAAGAGCCAAGCAGTATTTTTGCCTCAGAAGATGTAAGGGAAATAGTGATTTATTGCATTTATTTCCAAGTTGAAGTACAGTGCCACAGGCTTGTTTTCATCATGTTTTCTTCTGGTCTAAAGCACACACTAAAATGGGTGTGTGCTTGTGACACAGAGAGAAAATGATTCCCATTAAGTGGTGTGAGTGGCTACTTGCATGTGGGTGATGCTGAGCAAATGCTTCTAAAATCTGCTGAAATGTAACAAGGAAAATCACTGTCCTGCCATAAGGTTCCTGTAGAAATCCATTCTCCCTGATCTCAAATGTGGAAAGAATGTTATTGCTCCATAGCTGCCATTGCTTCTACTCACAGGGTTTTTCTCTTTTTTGATGAAAGCATTTTTTTGAAGATTGTGAAAATATAGAATCAGAAAGCAAGGTTACTTGCTTGTCTGGATGTTTTTAAAGGGATATTTATCCTCTGTTGTGGTGTAAATTAAGTGAAAAACAGCTGTGCTATAAGTAAATGGACTGCTGTGGTAAATTAGTCAAGAAATACGTTTTTCTCCATGCATTATTCTAAATGATGTGTTCTATCCAATCCTATCCTGTCTTACTCTAGCCTGTTCTCTTTTTTAACGATACTACATTCCTTAAATGATAATAATGAGTTTAAATGCAGCAAACAATGTGGTCAGGAATAGTGCAAAGCCACGGCTGGGCCAGTTTCTTAGTGCCAGCTCAGGGATGAACTACTCTGAACTGAACAGCCTCTGTTTTCAAGCTCTCCATGAACAAAACTGAGAAATGTTTTAATTGTTGACCCTCAGAGTGAAAAAGCTCGTCCATTAACTTGTAATGTCTTCTACTATACTGTGTTTATTGATTCCTGGGGCCAGAAGTGCGGATAATAACTAACTGATGTGCTTTAACAGCAAATTGCTATAATAATCATGATTGTTTGATGGCACCCCTTCCCCTTTTCATTCTCTTCTGCAGCACTGTCTCATCTTCTATACTATTGCTGCATCGTCGATCATCTGTCCTCCTTTTTAGTGTCTAATGCCAAGTTTCAATTCCTCATTAGAGAATCAAAGAATTTTGTGTGCACAAGGACAAACCAGGTTTTCATAGCAATGTATTTGCAGTTCTCTGGGTCAAATTCAATAGCAAAACAAAATACCTCCTGGATACCTCATTTTAGAAGTTGTTTTGTATCTTCAAAGTAGAGCAAATACCGTTTGTCTAAGAAATGAAGAGCTGGTGTGGACTGACTTGTATGTATGTTAAACTGCCTCTCTTTTATTTGCATCTTTGCTCCTGATTTCGGTCTTGGCAGGTTCAGAGCTCTGCAGGGTAAACTTCATAAATGCTCTACAAATCTTTAGTAAATTAGGCTGTAAGGAACATCAAAGTAGTGTTCGATCTCATTATCTGGAAAAAGCATGGCTTGCTGCAGAATTTAATGGTGATTGTTGAATTAGATAATGGGTTTTATGCTGGTTACTGTAATCTCTGGTGATGTAGATGGATAAGCTATTATTCAATGTTCAGCTTATAGAGATAGAGAGTAGATAGCTCAAACTTGGATGAAGGGCTGATGATATTTGATGGGAGAGGGAAAAAAAGCTATTGATCAGTGAATACTTATGTTTGATGCATTTAATCTTTCTCATAATGTAAATGATATCAAATGGATTTGGCAGGTTTTACGTAGTAGGTAAAATATTTAAAGAGAAAAATTCCTATCTCATTTCAATATGATGGGTCTAAGCTCCCACTAACAGGATGTATAAATGCATGTGAACTAAAACCTTGAACACAAACACATTGCAACAGGGAGAGACTGCAGCTGCTGCAGGTGACTAAACCACAACAGAAAATTGCTATAATTGTTTCTTTTGATAATTTCTATTTGTTTTTGACTCTTTTCAACTGGTGCTCAAACCAAGTTTTAAAGGTAGTTTTTTCCTGGTGTGGACAAATGTTTCTTTGTCTGGATTTGAAGCCAAGGCATTGGAGTGTCCTCCTTATCAGTAATATGAAAAAAACCACAAATTATTCTCTTCATTCCCTGACTGCTACAAGAAAAGGCAAGAAGCTTCTATAGATATGATAGGTTAGAGTAGACCTGTAAAGTAATTGACAAGGTGATTTACTCATGCTTTCAAAGAAAACATGACTTTCTATACATATAGCTGAACATCAGTGTCATGATAGGCTAATGAAGAATTTAATTCAGCCAGCAAAGAATGAAATTGAATTATCAAATTTCTGCCTGATTATTCCAGCATTATACAGTAGGTTTCTCTGAAGCTCTGCAGTGAAGAGAATGAAACCAGCATGTCTTGCTCAAGTGTGACTATTTGTTACTTCTGGTGCACATGGCTGAGGTCAGGCTCTGGAGCCTGTAGATGTTCATTGTGTCCCTATGGAGATGGATAATCAAGCTATGCAGAGGTGAAATGTGTTCCTTCACCTGCTGGGCTCTAGTGAAACCTCACCAGCACAATAAGGGTTATATTTCTAATGCTGTGTGTAGCATGATTATGAATTGATTTATCATGTGCCTGTGTCACTTCTTGGTTTCAATATGTCACTCCAGATACAAAGATGGTCTGATATGGCTTCTTTTTTTTTTGACAGTTATTTTGTTGGCTTATATATATTGAGTTATGTGAGATGGTCTTCATTTTCCATGCGTTACTGCAAAAGATGATAATACTTTAGCTGAACTACCTGCTAAATTCTTTGATTGAAGATGTAAATTAGTTTCGCAGACAGCAGAGATGAAAATTCTTCTAATGGAAGTATTTACATTCTGATTCCTTGGTTTAAAGACTTACTCGACTAGGGCTGTAATGGTCTGTGCTTGGTCTCTGCCCAAAGAGTGAGGGTTTAGTTGGTGTGAGGGGGATTTTTATCTACTTTTCTCTTTAAACACAAGCCAAAATGCTTTAGTCATTATACAGAAATATGAGAATTGAATTGTCCCTGCTGTCATTATGCAGAATTAGAAAAAAATTGAAAAGGCTAAATAAAAAATGAGTGAAATCTAGAATTTGGGGTTGAAAAATCCTTCCCTTGGAAGAATAGTGGTATATTTAATTATGTTCAGCAGGGGGAAGATGTTCATTTTTATGTTGACTCATACAGCTGGTTTTAACCTCACGTATCAGTGCTCCTCATGAAATCTGGCCTGTACACATGCTTGAATAGCATTCTCTGTGAGATGCTGTGGATGTGTTGTGATGTGCTTACTCCTGGTCACATTGTTTTTTTAAGCATGTAGACTGTTTTTTTTAGACCAGGGGAAGAAAAATTAAAATGAAAACCTTTGCTTGGCTGTTTGCCTGAGTACAGGGCAATCACCTACTGTGTGTCTTGTTTTCCATGTCTTCTGTTCAGGATTGTGCTCAGATGCACTTGAAAATGTTCTTCTTCATGGTCCTGTGGCAGCAGGGTTTCACTGGTATAAGGGTGGTCCTTGAATGTGAGGGTAGAAGGTGGTCTCTGAAACACCTCTGCTCCTGCAGAGTCTAAAGAAGGGATTGTACAGGAGGAGATTTCAATAACCTCTTTAGGACTGGAGGACATTAAGTCTGAAGACTGCCTCTAGGATGACAGGCTTCTGGAACTTTTCAAAATGTCCAAAACATAGCAGGTTTTTTACAGTTAGTTCTCTAAGGGCAACCAAATTCTGGTTGCCTCAGTAATTTTCTTAATGAACAAAATTGATACTGAAAACTGTTCAAAAGAAGATCAAAACCAAAACATGCTTTGCATTAGCCCAGTATGTGTTTTCCTAATACAAAGTTTTGATTTTCATGGAGGTCTGGAACGTTGTTTGCTTTGATTCCACAATTTCAGCTCAGTTTGAGAACAGTCAATTATTGACTAAATGTTTGAGAGAATTTTGACTTAAAGCAACTAAGGAAGCCAAGTGATCATAAATGATAGTTGCCTAGTTTCTTAAAGCTATTCACAAACCTCTTTTAAAGATGTAATTGAAATCTTCATGGTATTACCCTTGTTCTCAAAATAATAATTTCCGTTTATAGTGCTAGCATGCAGTTGTTACACTGTAACACTATGCTCTGGGTAGTATTTATTAAATGTTTTTAATTGGAAGAACTCAGAGCATTTCACAAACCATTAATAATCCCTGTAATTGCCCTCCTAAAGGAAGTATTCATAGCCCCAGTTTTCATGTAAAAGAAGATAAAGACATTGAGTCATTTGCAATAGGTTACAGACAAGCCAGTGGCAGAGTGAAAGTGTAACCTGTGGGTCCTGATCTCCAGGAACTGAAATCAGTTGAACACAGGCAAATGTTTTTCACTGCATAGAAATTCCTTTATATGAGCAAGGGGAATAGGATAATTGGGGAGTTTTTATGAGTGAGTGCTTATGGAATTATGTATTAATTTTCTTTGACTCTTTCTCATAACTTTTTCTTGTGTTTCTGTTTGGAAGAGTAGAAGTCATATTTGCAACAGTACTAAATAAGAATGCTTGTCTTCAGTATGGTGTTTTCACTATGGTATTACAAAATATATAAGTACAAGCAATGCTTTTGTGAGCATTTGAATTGTAGATTAGTTTTTAACTGTTCAGTTGCAGTGGTATCAAGAACTACTAAACAGGGCTCAAACAAGTGATAAGGAAATATAGAACAATGAAATTTTTGCGTCTGTGAGAAGATTTGAATCATTAGACTGTGTAAAATAAAGCATATTTGAACAGATATCAGCCATATAAGAATAGACACTTCTGAGTCAAGCTTATTCCTTGAATATAAAAATTCTTTATTTACATAACCAAAATTATGCTACTATAGCATTTTTCTATGAGAAATGATCTACATTTAGAGCTATAAAAATATAAAAGTTTAAATTACTCTTATGATTTTAGTAATTAACATTCTGTTGCACATGAAGTGTATAGCTTAGTTTGAGGTCTCTATATCAGTTTCTTAAGAAATAACAGCTTATAAATTAAGCTTCATGTCAGAAGAAAAGAAATTCTATATTAAAAAGGAAATAGTTTATAATGAAGAGATTATGTGTCTGAAGTTTCCTTTTTCGTTTAGTACAGGCCATCTTATTCTCAATTTTTACTCAAATAAAGAGATGCTTACTATCCTTCCCATGGTCTGTGCTATATTAAAGTAATATTGATGCTTTTTTTTTTTTTTTTGCATTTTGGAAGATAACCCCACTGATTATAAGATCTTCTGCCTTTGCTACTGAAGGAAGGGAGTCTGATGCTGTATTGATTTCTAACATAAATCGTTCCCAAGTTCATTGCATTACATTTTATAGTGATATAGCACGAAACAAAGACTATCTTATAGCCCCCGTGGAGAAAATAGCCTACTCTGCTCTTCAGGTCCTCAGACCTGTGCTAGCACTAATCTTTCTTCTGCTGTTAGTGATTTAGGAAAAATTCTATTACTTAGCACTACTGTGATGCTTTGTAAAAGAAAAAATGCAGAATTTTAAAAATAAATGTAATAATAAAAATATACTTAGTGATGACTTTGGTCTTTTTATGTGGGGTTGGGCACCTTACTGAAAAGAATCTATTAAACATACCCTAAGTGGTTCTGACCTGACTTGAGCTGATGAGAAATGAGTTGTTGGTATTAGGATTTTCAAAATCAGTATTCAGTCTGCAGTGCTGCATGAAATTTTACATATTGAATGTATTCTGAGTAAAGCTGCCATATTTACTCCAAGAGAAGTAATTAATGCTAGTTGCAAGGATTGCTGTTGTCATGACAAAATCCAAACATTCAGTTGAACATACCTGTCCACCTGACCACTGATCTTTGTATCTCATTTGGAGACTGTTGTACATTTGTGACCCACATCTGAATGGCACCTGTTCTTTAATTGGAAAAAGAAAAAAACATTATAAAAAAAAATAAAAAATTCACTTTTAGAGGTATACCTGGGAAGAAAAGTCAACTATTTAAGAGCAACAGATAAAGACTGTGGATAAGCAGAAGAAGAGAATGTAAAGGTCGAAATTTTCAACAGTGCAGTTATACTGTCAAGTAACCAAATTACTTTGTTTTGCTGATATAAGAGAATCTGTATGTTGATCTTCAAGCAGCACATAGTTACTAGGGAACCAGTGATGCAGTTAGTCCAGTGTATAACAGCAGAGTACCAAATGCTTAAAGAAAGTGCAGAACGGGTTGAGATATTTCTTTGGTATCTGAACTGCGCGAGACATTGAAGAATTGAGTTCAATAAGGTTTTCAAAATGTGATGGAAAACTTGCCAGTAACTCTAGAAATTCCTATTTCTCTAAATATTATTCCATGAGCTAAATATAATTCTTCTCTACTTGATTTCTTTACTATGTGACAGGGAAATCTATGCATCAGTTCCTCATGAAAGATTGTTTTGCTTGATCAGGTTTGATTTGATACATTCTTTTTTTCATTCTGAATACCTTTCTCATGGTACTGAATTAAATAAAAAAGTGTTACATCAGCCCTCTGTAGCATGTGCTTTTGTTATACAGCATGCTTATCACCTTTCCTCAAATTTTATCTTTGTAAAATAATCTTCCAGCCTTTTAAGTCACTCTTTGAGGGAATACTGGTATCACTCTATATATTTCCATTCTCAAACCCCTTTTAGCTCATTAATAAATGGATTTAGCCCTTTGGATTAAGCATAAAACAGACTAATTCAGCTAGAAATGGATTTGAACTTGTACTTTTATGTTTTGCTGAACCTTGACCTAAAAGAATATATTGGCTAATTCAGAAGTCTTTTTTAATTAGGATGCAGACACTGGTGAATGAATATTAATTCCTTAGTAGCTATTTTTGGATTAGGTTAATAAAATTACTGAGCATTTAATGAAGGACCATTTTTAATATTTTTACTCTTGCTCTTGTGCACTGCTATATGTGTGTGAAGATTTTTTTCAGATCCTAAGTTTTCCTTTGCTCCATAATGGATCCACACCACATTTCAGAAACACACTTGCATTTACTTTAGAAGCCAAATAATACAGTGCTATATTTTGGCATATAAAGGGTTCGCCAGAATAAATCCTCCACTTATCAAAGGCTAGAAAATAAACCTTGACTGACCTTTAACTGTAATGTCATAATCATGACTATATAGCATAGAACACCATATAGGATTTCAGGTGAAATCACTGAATTTATTTTAAAACAGTTATAGGACATTGGAACAAATCTGTTCCCTTTGATTCCAACAAGCCACATGCTGTAGCAGCTTTGTTAATCTTCCAATATATGTAAGGCACACCAGAGTTTAAATCTTTGTGAGGGATAGGTGCACATACACAAACAATAAAATGATTGTATGAATTAGGTGAAAAAATTTTATAGCATGGATTTGTTAGGATTAACTTCTTTCAAGGCCTGAGCTGTGGGAGTGCAGTGGGAAATGTAATATGGTTTGGCTGATGAGTCTCCTCCTCTCCCCCACCCCCTGCCCTTTTTCTTCAGTTTCCAGCCCGAAACCTGAAGCTTTCCCAAATCCATGTCCAATCCACAGGGATAAGTTGCTGGAAGTCAGTTAACCTTCCAGTGAAATGTGGCTGGTCTGGGGCACTGACATCTGTGGCCGTGACCTTCCTGTGAACCCTCCAGAAAGTCTATTGTCGTTTTTTCTGCATTTCATTCTATGTACAGGGCAAAGATCCACTAATTGCATTTACTGGGCTATGCTACCTTTAAAACTTTGCTTGTACAACATCCTTTCCCCTCAATCACTGGTTTTTTTTTTCCAACTTTTCTGCAGTATCTGGAGAGTATCAAACTGATAGTTGCAAACAGAATATGAGCTTTTGAAATCCAGGTATTTGGAATATTGCTCAGCTTTAATGGTGAGAATAAGTATATTATTGAGAAATATTAAAGACAACTGAAGTGCTAATGATGTCACGTGTCACGCCTGAAAAAATGATTATTCTATCAGTAGAACATTTAATTTCCAAAAATTAAATTATGCATAATTTCCAGATTTGTAATAAAATAATTAGTGCCTGTGCTTTCTCATTATTGACTGATTTGCTACAATTTCTTTGTATGAAAGGGACTTTGTCATTGAGTGAGGAGTCATAATATAGTCAAGTTTTACACATTTTATTGTCTTGACTTCAGCTCCAAGAATTACATGTGTACTTGGGAAATGAATGTACAGTACCACAGAGGCTGGCAAGCTTCCAGATTTTAATTGGTTACCAGTGAGGCTCAGGGCAGACTGTTCTTCCTAGGGTGGGAAAATGAGAAAGAAACAAATCTCAGCTGTGCTAAAGAAAATGAAAATTATCTTCATAAGAAGAGTACTCACTGATATGTGGAAAAAAAGGACTGAATCGTAGTTATCATTGCAAATTGGGCTCTGTGGCTGAATTAACAAAATTGGAAAACTAAGGAGAGCTGGACATGTCATGGTATTTACCCCAGTCCTACTTTTTTTTGGAATTAACATCTTTGAGGCAGACTGAGGTAGCTGATAGGAAAAAGGGTATTTAGATCAAAATGCATTGGAAACGCTTACAGGAAGGATGGGCAGAAAAGATCAGTTGTAGCAAACCAAAGAAGTACCCTGAGCATGCCAGCTGCTATGTAAAGGTACTGCACGAGGAGGTTGAGTGGTGAGATCCTGTTACTGGAAGCCAGCAAATCTGGGTTCTGATTTCTGGCTTCATGAGAGGCTCCACTCAAAATGTTGTTTCTGGTGTCCTCTGTCTGCAACAGAGAACAGTTTTTCACCTTTGCCTAAAGATGTCTTCTCTTTTTTTCAGAGAAGCATTTTCCATTGTATAACTTCATGTCATTGCTTTCATGTCTCCAACTTGTGAGTGTGCAACCATCATGATGCCAAAAAACTAGTGAGAATAACAGAGTGAAGGAGTGATGAAGGTAAATATCTGAAGGGAAATAGTAACTATAAGTGTAATAAGGTCTTTACCATCAAGCTGTCCAGGTATTATCTGTAGATATTATCTATTTAATACAGCTTCAGAAGGTGCTTTGAGAAGAAGAATGATGTGTTTCTCTTGCTGACACTAGTGCAGCAGCTATATAAGACTGCAAAAGGGGAAAAAAGAAGGAAAGAGGACACTGTTGGATAGGCTCAAGCCTGAGCTGTGGTAGGCAGACTGATTCTGATTTGAGGTGAGTTTTGTGTTTGCTACTAAAGTGGGTAAAGAGAACTAGCGGAACTTTACTAGGAAGAATCTTTATTGCAGTGTGCGAGAATAGATGAAAAATAACATGCTTGAATTTAGATATGAGTATCTTGGGATACGGTGGAGGAGGTGAGATGTGGTAATCAACAGCTGTGGGCAGGCTTGGTGGCGGGATTGGTGTGGCTGTGCGGGTGCGTGCCTTTGTTCCAGAATTGTTTACTTGGACAGCCTGACATCTGATTGTCTTCTAATGGGACATTGAGTCTCAGCTTCATTGCTTCTCCTGAGCTTTCCTTTCATAACTATTAATTGGCTTGTACTAATATTTGAGTAACCCTGTATTTTTCATTGTTCTTTCCGTTGCCAGCCTGGTAAATGACAGGAATGTCAGTTCAGTTTAGCTGCAAGAAGGACATTTCCATGCAGTACAACGTGGACTCTAAAATATATTCACCAAGCAAGAGGAAACTGCTTACATGACTTAAGATCTCTTTATCCATCAACAATTACATGCTCCAATAGATCTTGTTTAATCTCAAGATACTAATAATATGCATGCTAGAAAGACTTCTAGTTATATTTGTCAGATCCAAAACTTTATAAGCCTTGCTATTCATTCACTAATATTCACACTCACCAATGTTCATGCTCATTAAATGTAACACTCATTAAAAATATATAATCCATATTCATAATTTTAGTTATCCATCGCTAAATCAGATTAATAGATCACCATGCAATTTTACATTCTTTTTACAACTTAATGGAAATGATCCATTATTCAAATATTGAGCATTGCCCATCTGCACTCTTCGTATTTTTTTCCTCCAGTTGAGTCACCCATTAATGAGTGATAAAATGTGAAAGATTGACAAATGAGTTTGGATATCTTCAAGTTGTTGTTGCCAAGACCCCTTGTAGGGTTTGGTCAGCCTTCTGAGTCATTACTCTCTGCTTCTGGCTTCTTGTGCATCCTCAGGTGGGGTACTCCTGTTTGGCAATGCCTCTGAAAGATGGCATCTCTGACTGGATTAATGGATTCCCTTATTATGTTTGATGACTTTTCATATTTCTCATTTTAATCCATTTTTTAAAAATGAACTCATGTCTTGGTAGCTTCTTTCCCACTACAGGAGGTCTGTTTTAATCAGAACACATATAAAAGGGATTTTTTTGGTAAATATTGCATTTGTTTTGCCAATACTGCTATCTAAATACATGTATCATTGTTGTGCATTTTAAAATTCTGAGTATCTGGGATAGGCAGAACATTTTTGTCTTTCTATTCCAGTTTCTAGTTTCTAAGTACCCTAAGGAGGCAAAAGATAATGACATCATACTTAACTGCAATATTAATCACGACAATAACTAACTACAAGCACATCCCTCACTGATTTGTTTCATCTGGATTTAGCTCAAGCAAAGCCTTCACTTCAAGGGATGTCTCCCTCAGGATTTCCCTACCTGTCTCTGCTATTAATTCTAATTGGTTTTGTCTTGA
Source organism: Eopsaltria australis (assembly GCA_034509425.1). Lineage (NCBI taxonomy): Eukaryota > Metazoa > Chordata > Aves > Passeriformes > Petroicidae > Eopsaltria > Eopsaltria australis. The sequence continues at coordinate 4,840,099 of JAVTVJ010000094.1, read as the reverse complement.
GCAACACTTCCAGAGGAGGTGGTTGCTGAAAACCTGTGTGTAGCAGTTGGTCCTGAGACAACAGCTTCTTTCTCTCAGACCTGTCACCATGAGGCTTGTGAATAGGGTCTGAAAGCTTCTGAAAGTGTTAGCAGCTTCTCAGCCACTGTCAGTGCTAAATGATGCCAGTGTAGGAGAAACTCTTGGCAATACATTCTCCTGTTCAAAGCCAACAGTTAGCAGATACACAGTGTGCCTCAGTTTCTGGACCGTTCAGGTCACTCAGTACACAGAGATGAGTGATACAAAACAAAGTTGCATGAGAATTGCTAAGGGAGAGGGGTGAAAAAGGAGTGGAGAACAGGTAAAGCTGGTTGTGGTCATTGCAGAAAAAAATTACTTTCCAGCACCTGTGAAAGCTTGTACAGCTCATGATGAGTTTTCTCTCTGTAATGTTTTTTATGTGTGTATGTAATTCCTTTGGATGGGAAGTGACAGGTAGAACACATGATATATTCTCTTAAAAAATACAGTTTAATAAATCCAGCACATTCCCTTTGTCTTCCTTTATCCCTAATTATGCCTCTGTAATTCATTCTGTTTGAACTTACCAAAGAGCTGCTTGTTGAGGCTGCAGTTGGTGGGAATGCTGGGCAGGTGATGCACTGGAGGAGCAGTGGGAAACACCTTTTGTTTCTGGCCTTCCCTGACTCAGCCAGTGCCCTGGAGTGCTCCCAGAAGCAGTGCAGTGCCCTCTTGAACCTGTTTTCCACTGGGCTGATGGCCTTGAAAAGCTGAGCACTGAGCCAGATCTTTTCTGAACCTGCTCTTTTCCTCCCAGTTTTCCTTTTTCTTTCTTACCTTGTTTTCCACGTCTGTTCTCTGCCTTTTCTCCCAAGCTGCCTCCTGAGGTCTGCTGTTAAGGGGAGTGGGTGCAAGCTGGGCTTGCTCTCTGTGAAGTGTTATCAGAGAAGAACCTTGTAAGAGGCTGAAAGGTGAGAATTGTTTTCTTTTTCCTCAGTAAACACTAGAAAAAAACAGCTTTGGTAATGAAATAAACCTTCAGAAGTGATACTAGAAGTAAAAATGCATTTTTTTCACAGTGTAGAAAACATAGTGTGCAGTGTGTTTTTTAATTACAGGAAAACAATCAAAGAAACCTGTGAAGGCTGCAGTTTTTGTGATTTGATAATAGCAGCTTTGTGAATTGCTGAGAGAGAAGTGTTGCCATGCTGTGAAACCATCAGATTCCCCCATGCTTGCCCTATATCTGTAAGGCAAAACAAACTCCACTTTATGTGTTTATCTAAAGCTTACTTGCTGCTGCTGTAAGCTTCTTCACAAACCAAAACTGGATCTGAGTTACTGATCACTCAAGAGATAGGTACTTTAATAAAATAAAGAAAATGATGGTAGATCCTATATCAATACTTTAAACATTAAGCAAATGTGTTCCATACACATCCTTTCCTAATCATGCATTTCACAGCAGACACTTTTTGCATATAGGTCAACTGGTGCAGTTAATTCATATGCTGTACAACAACATTCAATTTCACCTGTGTGTTTCCAGCTCAGGAAAAGTGACCAGGTAACCTGTACAGACAGGACGTGAGCTTTGTCCCACAGCTAAAACATGATCAACCAATTTGTACTGACCTTTCTAACTATTTGGATAGGCTTTTAGCTTATGAGCATTTTCTTCATAATGTTCAGTGATTTGCTAAGATTAGTGTTTGCATTTCCTGTTCTCATCTCTCTGCCTGCTCTGTCTTTGTATTTCCTTCCCAAATATACTTTTTCTGTATGTCCTTGTGTCTTTTTCTGTCTTTTTTCCTGTCCTTTCTAACTTGAATTCCTTAGTTTTTTTCCAGCACCAAACAGCTTCACCTGCATCCTTACCATGACTCTATAAAGCATTTCAGGGGCAGTCCTCCACTGAGATCCCATAATGTCAGAAATTAAACAAAACAACAGAAAAAAAAGCCCAACTTAATGCATCTTTCTACATTTCAGTATCTAGCCTATGTGTTTTTTTGGGGCTGTGTAATTTCTTCATACAGTAGAGAAACTTCTCTGGAGAGCATAAAGGCTGAAAAGAACCACTGGAGAAAGAAGTTGGTTAAAGGGGTTGGTATCACATGCAAGCACAGAATGTTGGACAATAAAACCTACTAGAAAGTTTGGGGGTTTTTTGAGGGTTTTTTTTTGTTGTTGTTTTTTAATATAGTGTAAATGGCAGTAGGAGATCTTCAGGAGGGATGTCACCAATGAGAAATCTGTAGGTGAATAATTTGCTTAACAGAGCTTCTCATGTGTAAAAGGGGCATTGTAAGGAGGGGTGTGAAGTCATTCTGTCAGTGTAGGAAAGAGGCAGGGGAGCAACTTCATGAGAGATCAGGACAGTTTTGTGGACTTTGTGCTTCAAGTTCAATGGAGCTTCAAACCAGAACAAAGAATTTTGGATGACAATCTGGCCTTTTGAAAAGATGAAGGGGTTGTATCCTCCTTAAATATTTAAAGAACACAGGGAGTACTTTGAAAAGACTAAAGCATCAAACTAGGCAATTAAAAGAGAGAAGATTATGCTGAGACCTTGTTTCTGAAGATGTACTGAAGAGGTAAAAAAGCAGCCCAAATGCTTAGTACACAGAAGACAGCAGACAGTAATTGCTTAAGCAAATGTGTGCTGTAAAAAAAAAAGTGTGCAATGCAAAAAAGGCCAGTGTACCCAATTTGCTGTTGAGAACCTGAGCACAATTGTGCATGTTTGCAGTAGAAATCCATGTCTTTGCATGGCAGTGTGTAATACCCCTCTGTACTGCTGAAATTAAGAGCCTTCCAGCATCAGCAGTCCCCAGAAGATTTCAAGGCTAGGGTGGAGTGGAAGGTGTCCCTTCCCAGGGCAGGGGGTTTGAAACTGGATATTCTTTAAGGACTCTTGTAACCAATACCATTCTATGATCCTTCTACTTGGATAAAGTTTTTTCATTCAGCCTCTGCCCATCCTGTAATTGAGAACTGATGGGATATCCCAAGATACAGATAGTTTTGTAGGCATTTGAAAAAGCATGGATTTTTCACAGCTGAAAATCTCTCCAAAGGAGTAAATTGTAAGATTTATCAATTAGCAAGAACCCCACCACCCCCAGTCCCTTCTGCCACAAGGAATTTAATCCTGAATTAGGGGAATCTTTGATATTACTAATAGTACCTGTAATGTGCTTTAGAGGAGCATAAATGGGAAAGGCATAGGTCATTCCATAGTGGATATTCACAATTGAAAGAATCCTAGGAAAATAATTGGCTTCAGAAGACTTTTGATTTGTGATTAATTATTCACAGCACAATTTCTCTAGCCTGTCTTGATCTTACACTTTAATCTCTTCAATTTGTCTGGCTTTCATTGGTTTTATTTGTAAGTTCATTAAAATTAATCTTTCTGAAAAAGAAGTCTGACTTTGAATATAATGTTGCTTGTGCAATGAATGTGAGCATTTTTTCTTTGTTACATACATATGCATATGTGGAGCTGCATGTGAAAAAGTGGTCATGTGGGTTAGATGAATGTGCGATCAGTTATCTCTGAGCATAATATGTTATACAGCTTCTATTCTAGAGGACAAAGCATCTGCGTGGACATGTGCCACACAGCAGCACTGCCTTCACACTGCTGTATGTTTTTTGAAAAAGATAAAAAACACCACTATGGACAGCTTGAAATTATTTGTAAGTGGACAGCAAGTGCAAAACTTGAGGTATTGTGGTTGTGTGCTGGGTTGGGTTTCTTAGTCCTCATTATGTCCAATGCATACCTTAAGGCAATTTAATGATCAGAAACTCCTCTGGTACAGAAAGGAGCAGCTCCTTTCCCTCTCCTCCCCCAGGCAAAGGCCACCTGTCCTCGTGTCATCCCCTGCCCAGGGGCCGATTTTGGTGTGGCTGCAGGGAGAGCGGGCAGGGCGCGGGCTGGCTATGACAGCCTTGGGTGCAGCAGGAGGTGACAGCCAAGGCTTTTGCAGCGCTTTCTCACTCTGACTCACTCCTCTTGCCTGGGGTTTTGGTACAAATGTGGGAGCCATGTGCGGCAGGGGAGCAGGGCTGGGGACAGCCTGTGCATCTGCTGAAGACCTCAACAAGCTGTGGTACAGAAAAATAGGACACGAGTGCAGTTTGTCAAAGGCAGCTGGAAGGGTGAAGAACAACAGTGTGTTTGGGACAGCATTAATGCTAACCAAGTTAGGTGCTCATTGAGATTGGTGGGTCATTTGCTAGACTGGTATTTTAATGTGTTGGTTGACAGAAAAAAAGGTGGAATAATGCTTTAGCAAATTTGATAATCTTATTCTTACACCATCTCTGGTGTACTGGGCTGTAAAGTGGCGCAGGATCCCCTCTGATTTGGGTCTCTGTTTTATAGCTGCTTGTTTGAATTTCATGTGCTTTCTTTTGATCTCTTTAGAAGTATTTCTGTACCCCTCAGCAGATACCTTCTTGATCAGGTAGTAGCGTTTCATCTGAGCTTTTTTCAAAATTATAATGATGCTCTGCTAGTTCCTATTCCAGAAGGAGTAAGTATCACTTTGCTTTAGTCATTATGAAATCATTACTTGGATTTTGTCCTCTGTATAGATTTTAAACAGGCTTCAGAGCTCAGTTGAATACAGTTGAATTTGCTTAGCCCTCTTTTGTGAAAAAATAATAAGCTTGAATTAATATTTCTTAATTAGCAGTGCCTCATCTTTCCTGATAAAAGTCACTTTGAAAATGAATCCAACCAAGGTTGCTATAGTGCTAGAGATACTCATTAGGTATTTCTGCCCATACGACTGTTCCAGATGTTCCCCTGGGTTTTGCTGCTTCTGTTTGGAATGATTGGTAGCAGATGGGAGGAGTTTGGGGAGTAAGTCCTCAAAATAGCAGATCTCCAGTTTTGCAGTTGGCTAGTTTGGACCAGAAGCCAGCGAAAATAGAGTTTAAGTGCCGTTTAAATCTGAACTGGGATTTGAGACCTTTTCCCAGAAGGGCTGTTCATTGTTTTTTTTCTGATAAATAGCACTTGGAGCTTTACATGTAGAATGTAGCACTTACTTTTCTTCTCTTCCTGAAGATAGTGTCAAAGTTTGTAGCACTGAGGGGCCAAGGAGGAAACCCAAACCTTAAACCCTCTAGAATTAGCCCAGTATCTAATTCAATATTAATTCTTGGTAATTGCAAATACCACCATAATCATATGGGACCACAGATTAATCCTAACGTCTTTTTAATTTTAGATTTTGATTTGATTGCTTAAATACTGACTGTATCTGGAACACCAGCAAATTATTCCTAGTATTTTGCTCTAGCAAGTGTAGAATTATCTTTTTCAGAAGTTTGGCTTAACTTTTTAGCTTCCAAAAGCTTAGCTGAGCTTGATGTTGGAAAAAGAAACATGCTACTATCAGGCAGTGCATTGGTTTGTTACAAAATATAGTTATCAGTTCAGCCATTTATATATCACAGATATAGTGTTAAGTAAATATTTATCTTCAGACATACTCGCTTTGCCAATTGCCTTAATGGACAAAATTTTAAGCTGGTTTATTCAGAATTTCGCAAATTTAATGAGTTTTAATTTTTAATTTGTTTTTTAATTTTTGTGTGGGTATATGTCAGACTAGAGATTGCTTTAGAAGACTGCAGTAGCCTCTGTCTAGACAGCTAAACCTGCTTTGTGTGTCAATATGTTTGCAGCGTTTCCTTCTAATGGCATATTTGAAAAAAGATAGATACTGGAAATTCTTGACTATCCATACATTAATTTTTCTGACCCTTTGGTCTTTAGTAGTGGGTGGTAAAAGAATGGTGGCTGTTACTTTTCTGGTCGGTGGCTTTGTCTCCACAATCACATTGCATGTGAATTGCATCTCACCATGTGTCCCAACCGATCCAGACGATATCATCTCCTTCCAAATGGGCTGAAATTGGGCAATCAAATGGAAACTCCTATTCACAGTTTACGATGAAAAAAAACTAATGAAATGCTCCATTAATCATTTACTTTTGCCCTTCATTCCCACTGCAATGAGAGGCAACATTAGCCCATCTGAAAGTCATAAGCATTTAAGATTGATCTTGAATCAGATAAGACTATCAGTGATATGATACAGGATTACTAAAGGCTTAAATAAATAACTCGTGTCTTATAGTAGTGTTAACATAACAATCAGTCATACATAGTATTTCTAGGTATTGTATTTAAATTTCATTATTGAAATGCCTCACTGCTGGGAGTTTTGTGTGCTTGCTGAGAAACGTGGTAAGGCTGCTTATTTTGGCTCTTCAGGATTTTATTTTGCTACTTACAATGCTGTGAATGTTAATAGTGCTAAGTGAGGCAGGAATTATTTTTTAATACCGTAAAATAAAAATACTGCTGCTTTGTGCAGGGTTTTCCCAGTCAGTGTTAATAGCAGTCTTCTCTTTATGCCAGATGATCCCACATTGAAATCCCACTTAAACGCATGGAGATCAGTTGTCTCAACATCTTTACATGGGGTCTGGTGTTTTGTGTGAGATGTTGAGCCATATCCATGCTTGAAGTGCAAATCCTGAAATTACAGGCATGATATATGGAAACTGTAGAAGAGTTTAGAGTACAGTGTAATTTATTTTTTTATTTCTTTTGTTATACTTCTTTTACAACCCTTAAAATTAGGAGAGAGCACCTATGGAAAAAAGCCTTGGTATTCAAAGTGTATTGGTATACACTTCCATTGTAAGTGTATCCATTAAGTAAATAAATGTAGGAGTCATAGCAAACCAATTTGTTGTTCATCTGTATAAAACACCAGTGATTTGTGCTTATTGAATTTTAAAACATCGCAAAAAAGTTAGAGCGAAATTTAGGAAATAGCTATGCAGTTCTTGTTCACTGTTACAAAAAGTTGAGTGATGCATACAAATAGCACTAATTAATTTTTCAGTAGGGAACCAACACTTCGTGCATACTGATTTTTGCAGCACTGGCATGAAATTGGTTACACTGTTGCTATACTGGGAGCAAGGAGCGCTGCTGCTGGGGATTATGTGTTGAGGGTGTTACACAGTCCGTGCTGCTTGGAGCCATGGCCTCATTGACTGAAAGCATTACAAGTGGGAAAATGTATCATTCTGGTTTTACCAGTTACTTACTTTGAAAAGGTATGAAATTGAAATGCAATTTTCTGATTTTTTACTTCAGGTAAATTAGGCTATGATCAGTCTGTAACAAATGGAAGGATTACCGTGGTGCTTGAGTCAGGGTTGATGGCAAGCTCCAGGCAACACTAGTCTTTAAATAAGCTGAACTTATTCCTTGTCAAGCAATATTTGTCAGTAAAGCGGGTTTAATGTGAGACTTTTAATAACAATAAGACTTTGTAGATTTGTAGAATATTGTTTAAAGATCTGTGGAGTCTCTTTTGTTTTATTAATGAACAAGACTAAATTTTTTTTCTTTTATCAGGTTGCAATATTTGAGATAATAAGCCTTTTAAAAATCTGAAAGGATGCAGATGTTAATGCTACTTCTTTGCATTCAACTTTTTCACATGCAGTGAAAAGAAACATTTGTGAAGTTTCTGTACAGTAGGACGCTGAATAGAGAGAGTAGGAATAGGGAGAGTAAATTTTCTGGAATGTTTTTACAACAGAAAAATGTGTTAGAATAATAAATGAATCATGATAGCTAAAACTTCAGGCCATTGAGGCAATGCCTCTGCATATCCATATGGTCTTAGCCCATATTCAGCTTTGGATGAAGAAGCACAAGAAGGTGGAAAAGCACTGTTAGTGTCAGAGCATAGAGAATAAACTGTTCGTGCAGGGCTTCTCATGGTCACTTTGCACTTCCCTTTGATGTGGCTCTACACACCTTTCCTAGGGCAAAAGTACAGTCTGCAGAATTAACAGATGAGGTTCCTGCCTTGCACCAAAGAAAATATTTCAATAGCTCTTGTATTGGAAAAAAAGGGACTAATTTAGAGTGGGCATGTTTGTGGCTTTATGAATTGACCACATCATGCTTAAGTCTTTGCAAAATGTCTAAATTATAGTCCATGGCTTGGCTGCAGTCTCTGGGGTGACTAGTCCAGACCTCAAATAACCAGAGGGTTGGGTTTTTTCCCCTGCCTGTGTCAGAGTCCTTTACTCTTCAAACTGTGTAACACATGTTTTGTAGAACAGGGTGACTTGCTGTTGGTTATATACCACAGCAGACATTTGGCTTAAAGACCTGAGGATATTGAACAGTTCAACCACAGAATGCAACAACAGCACTGTAAAATTTTGGGTACAAGATCATTTTTATAAATTTCACTGAACATAAGCAATGTTAGAAATTTAGAACACAATACAAATGTCAATGTTAACATTTTTACCAGTCTGTGGAAAAACAGTGATTTCTAGCTCCCAGCCTTTCTCTATGTCTTCTTAGGAAGTTCCCTTAACCTGCTGATATGGAATAGTTTGGGATATTTTGAAAATTTCTTTTGTAATTGTCTCTGGCAATAGCAATTCATGCTGCCAGGCAAAGGGCTTGAACATTGTCACCACGCTGACATATTTGGAACATTTGTAAGTACATTTGTAAGAGCTTCTGTGAAGCTCTGGAAGCCTCAGGGTATTTCATTTCACAGCTCCGGTGCTCTAATGCATATCTGGGGCTATTTTAATGGGGAAAGACCTTTCTCCAACTAAAAAATTTGAGCCACTTTGAGGATTATCTAAGTGTTTCTAATGATTTTTCAGCCCTACTTACTTTGTAACAAGACACCCAACTAACAGGCTTACTGTATAATATTACGTTTCTTGTTCTGCTCCAGCGAATTTTGGGTGCGTTGCATGATTAAATGACTCATTCACTCTTTACGCTACTCAGAGTGCAAACTGCTCTGTGCTGGTGGGGCATTTTCTCCTGATGTAAATAAAGGTTGGGGGAAGAGCAAAATTCAAGTCCCACCTTGAAGAGACAACAAAATATTATTGTTGCTTTTTGATTGGACTGTTTTAATATTAGAATGATACAAACTCAGTGTAGCACAATTTTTATCTGAAAGAGGAAAGAGAAAGCACTCCAGACAGCCCAAACAAAAATTCATTGTCAGATGATAAGGATGGGGTAAGGGATCACTGTTGAAAGTGGTATTTTATTGTTAATGCTAGAGCCTTAATAGAGGTATTGAACTTAAAGTAATCTCGAGAACTCATATCTGTTTTATAAGTAAAATTTTATTTTCTCCCAAAGCTTTTGATGAAAATAATTGTTATAGTCAGGTAAATGGGGGTACCATTTGTGAGAGAGAGGCAGATTTTTGTCATTTCTTACGAGACCAGGCATGAAAGTGTGCGGAACAAAAGATTTGTTATAAAAGAAGTGCATGTGGCCTGGTGGTTGCCCAGCTTCCTGCCCCTCCCTGATTGAGCCGTTTTGGTATTTTTATGCCCCAGTACATTTTCTGATACTGTGTTTTTCACCTCCCCCACCTGTGAAATCCTACTGCTACCTGACTGTGTTCTATATGCTGCACAGACAAGTCTTTGTGTAGAATGAATCCCTCTAATGCCTTTTGTGGCCAGCTTTTTGCCTCCTTTCACGACATGTCTCCTTTTATTGAGGATGGCACTGATTCAGACTGTCTGATCTGTTCCTTTCAGACTTCTGTCACTTAGATTTTTCTCCCTAGTGTCTTGTGGCATATGATTACTAAGGTTATTCTTCCTTCTTTTTTTTTTTTTTTTTTTTTCTTTCTTTTTTTTTTTTTTTAATTGCAACCTAGGTTTTGTAGCTTGAATTTCTCTGTGGAGCATAGTAGAATATCTGAAATACCTGTCTCGCCATGTCTCTGTATTTCTAAGTCATTAAAAAATTTTGTTACTGCTTCTGTTTCCCTTAACTTTAGGTTTATATTACCAGTTATATTTTTAAAGTTTTTAGCTTTCTTTTGAGGCTTTAATATTGACCATTTTTAGATTCAAGTTATTACTCCTTTTAGGTGTCTCTTCCCCTTTGTAAATAATCCCTTGCCAGAAGGAATTATTCTTGAAAAGTGTACTCTCACCTTTCCTGCCAGGTATAAACAAAGCATTTTCACTCCCTCTCCTCTGGGCTTTATCTTTACAACCCGTTCATTGTTTTGCTTGCCTACTTCAGGTTTTCTCTAATTTATTAATGCCCTTTTTGTAATAAGTGCCCAAACTGGCATGCAGTACTTTAAAGCACAGGTGCTAAATAATTTATTTTCTATGAATAATTCAGTCCATACTCTGTTAATGAATGATCCTGCCTCCACAGAAGCATCCATTGTTCATGAGCATGTGCCAAATTGTTTGTGCAAACAAATGTCAGGTGATGTGATCTTGAATAGTTCAGTTTGGTTTTGGTGGTATAAGAGTATTATCATAAGGTCTTGTCTTAGCACAGTCTACCTTAATTAAAAGGGGGCAAAGGGCTTACATCTTAAGAAGACTTTAACCTGCTCTGAATGTTGGTAGTGTTACAGGTTCAGCTCATCAGCTCATTTTCATCAGTGGAATCTATGCTATTAGTCCATCACAAATGTGCGATGAGATTTTTGTCTCCCTTTTAGATAAGTTTATTCCAAGGCCCTGAGTACAGCTGTTACGGCTCACAAGTTTTCAGCACGTTTATCTGTATTCTTGCTTGTGTGTCTAAACTTAATTTACCTTCAGTGTGTTCCTACGCAGCTTCAGGTAAACTGAAATAAATACATGGCTTAAGCTGAAACGAGAGCAGATACAAACACCTTGCAGAAATGCAATGCAATTCTGCAGTCCAGTCCTGTCCATATGCCTGGATTCTAAGAGTGAAATTTGTCAGTGTAAGAAAATATAATTACAGAGTGCCATTCAAGTCAAAGAAACCAAGTTAGGCCTTCTAAAACAGGCAAATACAGGTTAATACCAGAATCCTTCATCTCTTTCAATACTCATAACTGTAATCGTGTTCAAAGAACTAAAGCAGAAGCAACATGTGCCAACATAAGCACAGTTTTTCACAGATTGCCAAGGGTAAAATTTGGAGTGGTTTCATTCATGATTATATCATTTTTTAAATGCAAGATTTTTAAAAAATCATGTATCTGGGACCTCATCATTTGTCAGTGAAGGATAACAATGAAGGATAACAGTGTATTATGCTTTCAGTTATTAATCTGCTTGCCACAGTCTGTAGGACTGGAGACATGAAATTTTGACAGAGGCATTGAATCTTGTTACAAGAATATTCTAGGAAAGTATCACTTAAAATTATTTAATGAGCAATTTGTTATTTTGACTTCATATTCAATAGCATAATTGCCTACACTGTAAGATACTGTGTCAAGACCATCATCCTCTTCTCTGCTCTGCCGTCTGCCTCAGGTTGGGGGATACAGATAATGCAGTGATACCAATGCAATCATGCTGACATTCCATATTAGTTTAGCTCTATGTTTGTTTGTATCTTTTTAGATCAGCCACTCTTTATAGATTTAAATATTAAATTATACAATTAAAACAGTCTCACAGCATGTAATATATCTGACTTGAGAGATACAGTATCTCTAATACTATATTCTGGGGGGGAAAAGGCAGCAGACTTTGGTCCTGAATGTTAGATTTCGGCCAGGCAAACCACTTGTAGTTCCTCTATCTGCAAATTGAAGCATCAATTTGGTCTTGGTTGCTACCTCTGATTTTAAGATTTCTCAACTAAGGAGCCTATCTCATCATGGATTTCAAAAGTAGTAAAAAAATTCTATCCCATCCCTCATGAACTGTTATAGGAAATGGTATTTCTTTGACTGATGGGCTGATTTTGACTTCTAATAAAAAAATGGATTGCAGCCATAACTAAGAACTCTCTATTTCCAATTCCCATAAGTGCTCTTTGTTGTATATTAAGGACATGAGATCTGAAAGAAGATTTAGTAAGGAGGACTATAATTCAGAATTAATAGAGTATCTGGAGTTACAGCAAGGTATTTGATTGGCTAGTGTACAACATTACTTCTTCAGAGTTAATTTAAAACACATTGCTTCAAAATAACCATATGTCCATCACATTTAATTTTTTTTATGACAGCAATAAAGTGACTACAAATAATTTTTGTGGAATTGATTGTCAGCAAAGGTTAAACATCCCAAGAAGTACCTTGTGTCTCAGTTACTGCGCCTGAAAGAGGTGTGGATAGTTTAAAACTTTTTAAAAGTGTTGACAAGTACACAAAAGTCTGCTCTCAGCCATAAAGATGAAAAAATGTATCAACAAGAAGTGGGATGGTGTATAAAGAGCTATTCACATTTGGAACAAGGAATAACTGAGAGCTGTTCTACAAATAGTTCCTGGGAAACTGCAGGTCGGTGTAATGAAGAGCAAGGACATCAACACTGAATTTTAGCACAAAAGTGTATCTTGGCTTTGTCATGATTTGGCAACTAGAGAAAAGCACAGAAAGTTGCATGAGAAAAAATGTGGAGCTTTGAAGGATTCAGAGATGTCAGAAGTAAAACAGAGAGCAACATTAAAAAACCCAAAAGAACACTTCAAAGATTTGCTTTAGCGTATATGGTGGCATGCAGCTCCCAGCACACTAGAATTCAGCTTGCTTTTTTTTTTTTTTTTTTTTTATAAATCCTTTGTGTTTGGTAATGATAAAAATTCTTATTGTTAATGCATAGATTTGTGAGGAGGATTATTTGGCAAACTGATATAAATAGGTGACAGCAAACTAGCTAATGTACCTGTGGCAAAGTTATTTTCTACTTTTTGCCATCGGGCCCAATTCTGTAGTCCCTGTGGAGTGTAACTGATTCGGTGTCATTTGGAAAAATCTTTCAAAGGCAGTTGAACATGGACTTTCAAATGTGAAATGGCATTAATGCAAGACTTTTCCTCTGATTAGAGAGAGTATTTACCTAATACCCCATGATTATCTTTTAAAGGCCTATGGATATGAGAGTTATTTTCAGAATAAAGTCTGTGAAATTTTGTACCGATTATGTTAAGTAATAATGAATTGACAATAACAAATAGTAACATATTCTGTAGGAAAACACATATACCCTTCTTTTTCCCCTGAAAAAGAACATATTCTAAAAGCTAAGGATTCTAATCTGAATCCTTCAGATTAGACGGATGTTATGAGCCCAGCTCAGAAAAGCATTCAGAAGAGCTTAGGCACGATCTCCTTAGTTTTCAGTGTTTTTAAGGTCAAAATCAAACCAACAAGAAAGCTCATTCAATCCTCCTGGAATTGTGTGTCCTGAAGGCACCGATGGGCTTTGGTGGCCATGACCAAGCTCTTTGGGGATCATCCTGGTCTGAGCCACACCATGGGTGCAGCTGTCCCCAGCTCTGCTGCCACACCAGGTGTGCTTATTTGGCCATGTGCTTGATGGTCTGGACTCCGACATGAGCCTGACATGCCTGGAGCTCAGACCTGGCTCATCACCAGGACATTGCCATAACCTCTGGGCTCCTGCTTGGACCAGGCCACCATCTCCAGCCTGCCCAGCTCACTTTTGATGTGATTCAATGGAACACTGGTCAGTGAGGTTCTTGCCCTGCTGACCTTGGCCTTTAGGGACCAGTCACCCCTTGTTGCACCTTGACAAATTAAGGATAGTTCCACCTATTTTACAACAGTCTGAACAGCATGAATTCAAACACCACAACCCAGTGTTTCAGTAGTTGCTTTAGGTTAATTTCATTATAAATCCTGGTAAGGGAGGAAAGGAGACAAAATACACAAACCATATGCTCTGTTGCCTGCTTCTGAAAAACAATTTGAAGGGAATGTCCTGTCTGAAAATCCGTTTTTCCTTATACTGGTAAATAACTTCCTGCTGGGAAAAGTGATGTGTGTCCTGTTGATTTTTGGAACACAAATGTGAGACCAAGTAGAGATCAACCCATCCAGGGAGAGAGAAGATACTGCGTTGAAGTCTGTCAGAAGACTGTAGTCACACACTTATTTTCAAATATTGTAACTGCAGTAAGTACAAAATTACCTGTATCTGTTATGTATACACACTGCCAGGGAGAGTTGAACTTTTCTCTTTACAGGGTATTTTGCCTTTAAAAACTACCTGGATGGATGAAGGGAGAGCACTGGATAATGTTTACCTTGACTTCAGCAAGGCTTTTGACACTGTCTCTCATGAAGTCCTTATAGGCAAACTCAGGAAGTGTGGGTTGGGTGACTGGACAGTGGGATGGTTTGAAAACTGGCTGTGTGGCAGATCCCAAAGGGTTGTGATCAGTGGCACAGGGTCTAGATGTCCCCCAGGGTTCTATACTGGGCCCAGTATTTTTAACTTGTTTGTCAGTGACTTGGCTGAAGGGGCAGATGTTTCCTCAGAGAGTTTGCTGATAACACAAAGCTGGGAGAAGTGGCCAGTACCCCAGAGGGCTGTGCAGCCCTTCAGAGGGACCTTGACAGGCTCCAGAGATGGGCAGAGAGGAATCTTCTGAAATGCAATAAGGGCAAATGCAGGGTCCTGCACCTGGGGAGGAACAACCCTAGGCACCAGCACAGGCTGGAAGCTGACCTGCTGGAGAGCAGCTCTGCAGAGAAAGACCTGGGGTTCATGGTGGACAATAAGTTGTTCATGAGCCAGAGGTGCCTGTGTGGCTAAGAAGTCCAGTGGGATCCTTGGTTTTACCCTTTATTTTTATATTTCTGTTAAAAAAAAATGGGAAATTGGGCACTCAGAACACTGGCACAAGATGTGGTAGAGCTCTTCAGGGAGAGGTCGCAGCTCTTCCTGGATGGATGTAGCTGCTGAACAACCTTGTGATAGCAGCATAACTTAATCAGTCTTCTGTCAGCTGTCTCCTTGATTCTTGATGTGTGCTGCCGCAGCCCTAGTAATAACAATCACTGTTATTTTTCTAATGGAATTGTTTTACACTTTGACCAGTTTTCCTTTTTTAGTCATGAGATGGGCACACAAACACCTTCTCAAGCACAGTACTGCCTGCCATGCAAGGGCAGGAATAAGTGGCTGGGACTGAGGAAGATTAGTTAAGCTGCTGTAGTCAGTACTGCTGGTGAGTGTGTAATTGCAGCCTAGTTTCCATTGACTTTCAGCCCCTGTCACTTGTGCTTATCGCAATCTGAATCATTGTGTACAGCTCAGGAGTAATTCCTATTGTAGATTTCCAGAGTATTTGATCTGAGTACTTGGCATTTTTAAACTGAAATTCTTGACCTCTTTTTGGTTTGTCTATTTTTAAGTGACCCCCTGAGTTGACAACGACTTACTTCCTCTACCCTGTGAAGACTGAGATGCATCTGTAATTACTGCCTCACACAGACATTTTGGAGTATCCGAGCTGTTGTAAACAATTGCATTAGATGAGCACTTTCCCAGCACGTGAAACCATGTGTAGTCACTTATCACAGCCTGCTCATATTTCTCCACCTTGGAAGAACTGAGTTCTTGCAGATTACTGCTGCCTAACAATTCTCAATATTCTTTTAGCTCCTTTGTCCCTGCTCCAGAGGGGCCATGATCCATAGTGTAAGATTACATTCACATTCATGAACTGAATGTATGAAGTGTGTAACTCGAAGTGAAATTGAAAAGAGGAATATGAATTTTGGAAAAGGGGGGAAAAAGCCTTTCATAGTCATTTAATCTCTTTGTGAACTTCATCATAATAAGAGAATAGCTAGAAGAATGTGTTTCTTTTATTAACTTGAAAACCATATTACTCGAACCTTATATTAAAAGTCATCCTCTTGCTTTCACTGGGGATATTTAAGAGAGTAACACAAGTCAGTATAATGTTCAGATATTGCTGGATGTAATACTTTAAATTGTTTTTCCAAGGTGTTTTCTTTTGCATCTGCCTTGGGTTGCCTTATGAACCTTTTTTTTTTTTTAATTAGAAATAAGCATTTAATGTGGTTTTCTGAAGCAGCTGTGGAACCTTGACATGTTTCTGAGGCTGACCCATAAGCAGGCTTGAGACCACAGTCTGAAAAGCCATGAGAGTATGTAAATAACTTCCCATGCTTTGTTCAGAAGCTCAGGGTGGGATTACTTATTGTAAATATCTGAGTATTGTTGATCTGTGGTTTGCTTTATGATCTGAGAAAGTTAAGAAGCAATGTCTCAGATATCTGCACCAAAGAAAAAATGCATTTATAGTCTTAAATGAGTTCAGAGTTTGTTAATATAGAGAGAGCTTTTCCATCTCTTGCTCTCTGCCCAGTGTGGGCGGAGGCCCTATCAGCCAGTAACAATTAGCTCTTGACCTTGATAATTCAGTGTGTTTGTATTTTGAGCTGGATAATGCTGTGTTTCTCCTTTCTGCAGTTTCTTTCAATTATAGAGATCAGATGGAATAAACTTGTTCTAGACATATCTGGGCTTTAAGGGATCCAGCCAGTTTTTCATTATGCCATGCTCTTACATTACACTTTTGCCAATGAAATACATCTGTCAAGGCTTATCTTTCATTCTCCTTTAAATATACAGTTACACTTCGAAACACAGCACAGAGAGTTTCTCATGAGTCTGATTGGAGTGTGATGGCTCCCTGTTGACTCATGCAGGAGATGGTAATGGAAATCTTCACACTTTTGTCTTGAGCTTGGGCCAGGGCCTTCAGCCATAGCAGCCACAGACTAAGGCAGTGCATACTGCCCAGTGGGTTAAACAAGCACCTTAAAACTAAATAAGACCCTTTCCAAGACTTAATAAAGTCTGGACTTGATCCTAAATAAACATTAAAAATTTTGAAAGGGACGTAGTCCGAAGATGTACTTTACATTTATGACCCACAGATTTCCATATGGGCCAGAAATAGATTTTGATTAAAGAAATGGCAGTAGTTCACTGGTGGTGCTAAGAAATACATTGGTGGCATGTAAACAAATAAATGTGGCTTAGTTGCTACATAGTGTCCTTCAAGGTTTTATTGACAGAAATATTTCATGCCTCCAGTATATTTTATCTTTCAGTTGGAAATGTATTTATTTGTGATCTAGTAATTAGGTATGCTGAAGTTGTCACATATATTTTGTCATTTTGAGGGGACATAATGTATGTGTGAAGGAAACAACTTGTTATGTTGCAGTAGAGAGGTAGATGAGTTCTTTACCTCTTATTTATATAAAATTATTTTATGGGGCTTACAGCTAAAAGCCAGTCTCCACTGCTACTATGGAGTGATAGTTGTTCTGTAATAAACTTATGATGCTGTCACAGGTTGAAATAAATGTGGGCACACGGTTGTGTTGTAGATATTTGATTCTCTGTTTTTTCCAAGACTCACAGCTTGAATTGCAGGCTTTGTTGAATTTCTTTGCAGATTGTATGAGAGTAAGTTGATTCCACATTGCACAAAAAAATACCTTTGGATAAGAAAAGAGAGAGACTGAATATCAAACACAGAAAGGTTTATAGCAAACAGTAAAAGGAGGACAAGCAAGAAAAGAAAAAATTAAGAGAGGGAGCTTGTGAGAGTCACTCCATCAAGCACTAAACCAGACTTGTTCAAACCAGTATGCCTGCTCAGTCTATGCTGTTTCAGGCTGCTGAATTCTGTACTCTGTCAAACTCTCGAGATATTTGGTTCATCTGTTCTTTTTTTTGTGGCCATTCACAGCAAAGAAATCTTCTCCAGAGGACCATTGTGATAAATGAATAAAAGCAGGGACATCCATCTTAGTTATAATAATGACCTTGCAACTTTTAAGTTGTATTGGAGGGATTTTGTGCCCTCCAATTCCCCAGGTACTGCTTGTTCATAGTAACAGTGTTACAAATGAAAGTGGCAATGAACTATTCGTAACACAAGGTCAGAGAATCATCTAATGCTACTTAAGTGTGAACAGTATACTCTAATGTAGATGATGTTAGCATCTTACTAGTTTATATTTGTAAACATGGCATTGAATGTCCAGTATCCTCTTTGGATTATCATTTAGCTTAAATATAAGGGGGAAAAAGTCTTCCCTCATATTTCTGTCTTTGTATTAGTCATGCTTAATAGTGTCTCCCAACACTGGAAGGCTGACTAGGACTGTGCTATACTGAAAGAGACTGCAGCCCTTTATAGTGCCTGGGTGTGCAGAAAATTTTGCTTTCGAATTGTGTGATACCATGTCTGCAGCAGGAAGCATTTATACAGGGAAATTACATCCTTCTTGCTGTGCAGGAGCAGCCTCAAGGCCAGACTTAGGGCCAGCTTCATCACCAGTACACTTCAGTGTCTCCAGTACCTTCAGGGTTGCCTCTGAGGGAACCCAGAGGTGTTTCTGGGAACTCGTGTCCTAGCGCACACTCGAGTGTGTGTTTATTCATGTGCAGCCTGCCAGTCCCCTGTGGCTCTGGCACACGTGCAACAGACGTTCCTGCAGTACTTCTTAAATGACCACCAAGTGTATTTGCCAAAAATGTAGATGGATTTCAATGGTAGCAGGGTTTCAGTGTGTCCATATAGAAAATGTGGAAGGATGATATAAGCATAAAAACAGGAATGGCCAGAGCACCTGTAGTGGGGCCAGAGGCTTTGATGAAATAAGAAAACAATAATAAAGAAGGAATTATTTCAGGCCTTGGGGTATAGAGGAAATACGAATAGGTTCAAGCTAGGCTATTCCTTCTCATTCCTCTTCTTTTTTTAAATTTTCAATATGGCATCTCCTGTGGATTTCCGCATCCTCCATCTCTCTGCCTTTGTAGAGTCTCCCCAGGTGTATTGTCTCCAATAGTTTTTCTCTGTATTCTTCAGTAGAGCTTTCCTTGCTTCCTCTATTATTTGAACTACTTCTGGTCAAATATATGGGTCCAGATAAGGGAATTACTTCATGCTTCAAACCCTAAAGTAGTAATAAAAAAGGAGTACTGGAGAGGGAAATCAATCTTTTCCCTTACTCATCATATCTACTAACTCTTCTCCAAGCCATCTTCTCTTTGTAGGCATAGCCCTATATTGGAGTAATTGCCAGCAAGAAAAAAAAAAAAGGAAAGCAGGAAAAATCCCCTAATTAAAAAATTCAAACAGAACACACAAAACCTTGTTACTGATAAAATTGTCTCCAAATAGATAGTATATGTCTGCCTGAAGAATATAAATATAGGTAGTAGCACAAGAGTGAGAAAGCAAAATGTGACAGCAGCTGTATCTTGCACTGAAGCAACCAGGGGTCACTTCACCTGCCTTCCCTACAATCATTCTGATAGCACTAGGGCTGGCTTGCCTAGTCTGGCAACCATCCTGAAATGTGCAAGGATACAAGGACAGAGAGAAGCAACTTGCTAAGAAAACACATCTCTTAATTGAGCTGGGAGTGAAAGTAAAGGAGTTTTTGTAAAAAAACTTATCTCTGCATCAGGTACAAAAAGTGACCTGGACCACTTTGTGTTAGAAATATTTTCCAGTGTTAGCATAAGCAAAGCAAACAACAGCTCAGAAGTCAGGCTGAAAATGTGCATTGGCAGTATATGCAAAGGCTCTAAAACAAGGTTTCCATTTATTTATATACACTGCCATCAGTGTGGTGGGAATTGAAACTAATAGCATCTCAGTTGTTTAGTTGTTTTCTGGATTGATGAAAAGCATCAAATGTAGGAACTTGATGGTATATATATATAGCATTGTTTTGGATGGGGTAATTTTAAATTGGTTTTAGGTCTTGTATTCTATAAGGTGCTTTGCTGCTGAAGATGCTTGCTCTGTTCTCTGTAGAATTGCCATGCTAAATGAGGCTCTTTTTATTGAGATGTTATTTCTGTACTAGAATATGGGGTGTTCCTTTTCTAGGTACTTGAAAGCTTTTTCTCTAAGGAAGGGTGTCCATTACTCAGGTTAGTTGTCCCAATTCCAGCATCATTTTCTTAATCCGAGAAAAAGTCTTGAGTTTTTAGGACAGAAAAAAAGAAGGATTGATTCAGCTCAAGCAAGACAAGAAGGAATTAAAGCTTGGCTGCTTTGAAAGATGGATGCCTCCCAGCAGGGGCTCAGAGAAGAATTGCCTGTAAGAATAGAAAGTGGGGACAGGTTGCTGGGAAACAGATTAATGAGCTGGAAGATAAATTGAGAGGAGAAATTAAACAGCAGATAGACCCTGCTTTTGGTGTCACAAAGACTGATGTCCAGTTCCATGTACGAGAAGAAGCTGCGAGGAAAATTGCCATGTTAGACCCTCATGCTCTGGTTTCCAGACCAAAATGTTTCTGTGATCCCCTCTGCTGCTGAGGCGAGTTGGGGTCTGTTGCCCTGCACACAGTGCCCTCAAGAGCTGCTGCATTGCTTGGGCAATGACTCTGATATTGTTACTTGGGAGAAAGGCCAAACTGGGCCCTAAAATGAGAAGAGTTGCCAAGGGTGCTCTGTTAAATCACATTTGTGTGCATGGAACTTACTTCTCTTGAGCAGAGGAGAAACCGTAATGTTTTCTGACATGTTTTTGGGGAGGGAAAAATGCTTTCTTACTTGATTTAATAGTTTGTCTCTAAAAACGAACAGAATACCGAAGTGATTGCCTTTGAAAACAGATTATTAAGGTGCATGATGTGCATTCATTGGTACAGAATCATTTATCATAATTTTGCAGTCTACACATTTGCATCTAAGGCTGAGTCAGCCTTAGATCACTAGAGACACCTTTGACTGTCACAAAAGTCCTTTGTATTTGGTACAATAACGGTGCTGGTATGTCATTATGAGCGAGCCAGTGATGGAACATGTAAGCGAGGAGGAACATTTTGGATATGCATGGGAGACCTGCTGCAGATTATCAGAGAAAAGAAGAACATATCCCATTTGGAGAGATAACAATGGAAAAAGAAGATTATGGAAATGGGTCATGCTCTGCAACAGTATGTAATGCCTGAGGGAGTACCCAAGAAGTGTCTAAGAGCTGGAAATGTAATAACACGGTTATGGATGAAGAAGCTCTGCTCATCCATTGGAGCAGAAAGCAAATACATCATTTTTCCAGAGCAAGCGAAGACAGATGCAGCAAGAACTGAAGGGAATTACAAGTTATACACTGTATAAGGCTCTCTTTCCTGTGCAAAGACCTTAGTGTTGAGTCCATTTCCCAAAATATAAATTGAATGGATTTTTTGGGTATAATCTTAAATGCCTGGATTATGCTTTCAGTTAACCTGATGCAAATTTAGCCTCATTCTGTTTAGTTTGGTAGAGTAACTTGCCATTTTTAATAAGGCAACCGAAGTAAAGTCTGGCCTCAGTGGATTTTACACATTTGAATGCAGGAGAGAGCAGTGGTGTGAAATGATGCTCTTGTCAGAGCGTGAGAACAAGAGTGCTAAAAGGAAGGAGGTTGTCCTTCTAAGTTTATAAAACTGTATTAGATTGTCTTTGCTAAAATTTTGACCTTTAAACCAAGCAAAGACTAGCACAGGACTGCATCTTATAGGCAACAATCTGAAAATAGGCTGAGATGACTGGGTACAGAATAAGCTTACTGGGTTTTGACCTAAATTAGATCACGTTGATCTTACTGTTTCAGTGTCTAGCCTACAGGTGGCCAGAGATGGAAATACTACGAAAAGTTTGGGCAACAGCTAAGTTGCCAAGTATTTAGGCCATTTGGATCTTGTAGGCAAAGAAAAAACAAAGAGAGGGAAGCAACACCTGAAGTATAACATTTTTAGACAACATGGAATATTTTACTGCTCTATTTGCACATCTAGGTGAGAGGAGAAGGAAAAATATGGGGAGTTAATTTTATTTAATGATCCTACATATACAAAAAGTAATTTTAGGTTTTTGTGGTGCTTGCTACTTGTCAAAATTTGTAGATGAGCCCTACTTGTTCTGCTTGTCCTGATGGTTGATTTCCTACAGTAACTGCAGCCAAAGGTGGGTGATGCAAAAAAGATTGGCTTTGAAAATACAAAGGCAAGAACATCTTTGGTGTTTCTGTTCCATCAGCCCCTTTCTGGAGTCCAGCAAAAGACTGGAGATAGCACCAACTTTTACAGGGCACTCTTGGATTTCTACATTCTCATAATGTCTGCTAAGTTATGACAGTCATATGCCCGGTGAAGCATCTGGTTAATCTTTAATTCTGTAGTGAATAAATTCTCCTGCCTTTAGCACTGATGTGAAATAATGGATCTGACCTTTAATTTCAGACCCTGGTCTTGTGGGATAAAGTGAAGCATAAAGCTTTTTTTCACAGCTCCAGGAGGTTCCCAGTTTAATATTGGCAGATGTACAGTAGGATCTTGTGTCTCCTTATCACTGGCCAGTTTTAGGGATTTTAATAGAAGTATTTAGAGCAATAACAAGAGATGCCCTTTGCAGGAACTTGTGTGTAAAATCTGAGGAGGCTCCCTATGAAGCATCTCAAGGCTTATTATTAGGAAGGTACTGTCTCAAGTCTGGTAACTGCATCCCTTTCCCCTCACTATATCATATGTAGAAGTCCAAAGAACCCCTCCTGCTTTTCAGCTGTTTCTCCCCCCCTTTTTTTTTTTTTTTTTTTGTGTGTGGGGGGGGGGGGGGGGTTTGGTGTTTGTTTTTGTTGGGTTTTTTTCACTGTTGTCCTATGATTAATAAAATATTCTCCTTGAATCAGATGTAAAAGAGAAGTTAAGATGAATGTAAATTTAAGACATAATTCAGAGTTCTGAATTCTCAGATCTCTTATTATGAAGATTAAATTCCCCCAGTGCAGAATTAGAAAGTGTGGTATTAGGAATAACTTTACTTGAAGAATATGAGAGAAATGCTTAAAGGAAGTACCACTGTATTAGGGTAGTAAGAGGAAACGCTATCAAAGGATAAGAAACATGGCCTATAAACATGCTTTTGAACTTTTAATTATCCTAACAAGCTTCAAAAATGTGAGGCATTTAAAAATCTTTTCAAAAATTCCAAACTGCAGAGAATTTAAATATAAACTTGTGTGTCTCCATTGTACTGTTAGGCAAAAAGCTTCAAGTCCTACTAATCTGTATAGATAGAATTTTTTTTTATTTTCTTTTCACACTGATTCACAGTTTCACATTTTTACTGTTGTGTAGTTTATTACCTGTTAAAAAACGCAGCCGTTGTCAGTAATGCTGATACTGGTAATGTAAATCTCAAGTGTAACCTAATGTTCTCATAAAATATCTTCATCTCTGCATCTCTGTTGTTAAGAAGTCACATTGCAATTATGTCTGTACCTTCTAATGTTTGAGGAGGTTTCTTTTGTTTACTGAAATACACTATTAGGCATCAAATTAAAGAAGAACTGACAGTGCCTAACCCTGATGGCTGTGTCCTCTGCATTCCAAACACAGTGGTTATGGGAAAAGACCATTTTCTTTCATTTGTATTTTTTAGAGACAGCTTCACTTATTTCATGTCACAAAATATACCCTTCAACTTCAATTAATTTTACTTGGTTTTTTTTTGTTTGATAGATATAGAAAAAATATAACTAAGTTAAATATATATATATATATATATATATATATTCCTATTCTACTTGGAGTTTGCTGTAGAATGTGGTGGTAATTGCAAAAGTTCCATTGCTTTGAAGGAGGCCAAAATACCATGTTTGTGGAAGCATACGGAAGCCAACACAGAAAGTTGTCTCAAAATATTATGTTTCCTTTTCTTCCATTTTAAATGGCTGAATTTTCAGTTTCAACTTTAAGAAAAGGTGGGAGAAGTGGAAATTTGTGAAGAAAATAAGACCTTAGAGGATTTCTTCCCTGAAAACCAGTTTTAGTGTGTGTAATCCATGAGCATAGATAGAGGTGTATGGCCCTCCTTCATAATGCCCAAAATGTCCATTACAAATGGAATTTTAAAGACCACAGCTATAACAATTTAGTGAGAAACATTGATATTTCCCATTAATTTGAATGTAATTTCAAAAGAGTTTCTATCAGTTGGTATATTGCTAAGGCTTTGATAATTGATTATTTTGTTTTCAATTACACTTATTCTCATTTATGGATGTTTCCATTTCTTTGACTGCCAAAACTGTGAGAGATACAGTTTTTGAAATGCCTTGAAGTCTATAATATATCTGTCATTTTTAGAAGCCTAAATGAGATTCTTCATTAGTTTCAATAGGAATCAGGTTGATGCAAAAACTACTTTGCTTTAAGGCTAATTTCTACTTTCTTTTAAGTAGCACATATCATGAGCTGTACTTTTTATTTTTCCATACTTCTCTCTGATTAAAAACCTCCCATTGTTTGGAGAGAGAAGTTCTAATCATTGTGTGGTCAGAAGACAGGAATTCTGCTTTTTAGCTCTTAGTAAGAAAAATTTCTGTCTGAAGAGACTCATTTGTCACCTACGATGACATTTCAACTTTGCCACATTACACAGTTTCAGTTAATATTGTTCATTCTATTGAATTTGTATTTCTTTTCAAGAAAGGAAGGATAACCATGGGATGCATAAAATTATGAGCTAGATGGCAAAGAACTGACAAGACAGCTGTAGAGTGTTAGGGGAGGAGTGGGGTGGACATTTGGAATTTTGGGTCCTTTTTAAAATATATAAACAGGTTACTGATTTCTGACTTTATCGTTTCTGAATGGAAAAACAGTTGTTCTCTACAGAGTCTGCTTGCCCTAATCTAATTTGCACATGGGTTTAGAGTCACAACACTCAAGTTTCAAATGAATACGTAAATTGAACTAAAATAATATCTGTCTTTTAAACAATGAAAGTATAAATCACATTCACTCTGCCTTGGAGAGAAGGGAAAAGTCCATGAAATGTGGGTGGTCAAAAGTCTGTGCAACAGACAAGAGCTCTAATTTATACAGGGGTCATGATTTTAAGGAATAAATGTTTATAATCCCAGATGGGAAAAGGTT
This sequence comes from Eopsaltria australis, assembly GCA_034509425.1. NCBI lineage: Eukaryota > Metazoa > Chordata > Aves > Passeriformes > Petroicidae > Eopsaltria > Eopsaltria australis. Next base: position 4,815,277 of record JAVTVJ010000094.1, on the reverse strand, counting down.
TTAGAAAATAATTTTATAGTCATGGGATTGCCACTCAGAGAAGAATTACTTTCTTATGGACATATCTTCTGCTATAATTCAGTTAAATGTGTGTATGTACACTAGTAATAATTTAACAAATTCCTTCTGTTGTGTCTCACTGATGAAGAAAGGCTTCAATTCATCAGTGAACTCTGTGTCTGTCTGTTTTCCCACCTCCATTGGTTCTTCCAGATGTCTGCTATAGATGCCATAAAATGATAAAAGGATTAAGGTTTTAAGCCATCTGTTGATGTAAGTCTTGCTAGAATTAGAAGTTCTAATTACACATCTCAGTGCAGTACACATTTTCAAGGTTCTCTTTATTCCATTGTCTATGTCCTTCTTGTACAATCTTTTAAGATGTGGTTTCACTACTTTATCCATTTGAGGGGTCAAGGAAGAATTCAATACTTTGGTTATTTGGCAGCCAAATATATAATATTTTCACTGACATATCCTTACATATAGTGGAATATTTCTCCTATTCTTTTAATTTTAGTTGTGAAGCATATTTATTTATTTCATATTTTGGATTCATTAACAGCATTTTAGGTAATCTGCGTTTTTTACTAAAACATCTAATGTTCTGAATTTTTAACTGCATCCCTCTGAGGATCTCAGCATGATTCACTGCAAGGTCCGTAGAACTTGTGCAATACGGTGTGATGGAAATGAAATGAGAGTTAAGCTTCTTACACTGCACTTTGTACAGTTGCTGTAATAAGCCAAATGCTCCCAGTGTAACTGAAGTAGGCAGCTCACAAGTGGCTGAGAATTGTAATTGTAAAATTATCCAGTCTTTCAATGTTGATCTTCATTGCAACAGCTTCTGAGAGAAAATGTGCCTGTGGATGGACTCCGGAGAGCTGGTGAATGTGTACCAAGTTCCTATGTTGACCACTGTCAACACCCAGGCACTGCTCCCACCTGACTTTCAGAATGGTAAAATATCTCATGGGTTGTGGTGTAGAAAGGCTTTGCAGGCACAGGAAATTTCTAAATATGAAATGCTCAGAGTTATTCAAGGCCATATTTTCATATTTTTTACTCAAGCTAATTAATTTAAATAAGTAGGAGGAATATTGCCTGAATAACCTGAAGCACCTGAAGTCAATCAACAATGAATTTTCATCCCTTGTTTTGAAATTCAAGTGAAACCATTGTCCTGTTAGACACATAAAATTCTTCCCACCTTTATTAAAGAACTTAAGCCAGCTTTATATTTTTGGAAAGCTGTCTTTTTCTCCCCTAAGTTGTTCTTGGCTGTTCAGTATCTTTTTCTACTCTTAGGATTTTAATCAGAAGCCTCTATTTCATTTTCAGCTTTAGAATATCATTCATTCCAAAAGACACAGGATATCTCATTGCTGTAATTAGGAAAACAGGATTTGGGGCAGGGATTTACATGCAGCCCCAGGTGACTGTCAAAAACAATCCACAGCTTTTGTAATCTCTTTCTTTTGGGAAGGGGAAAAAAGTTAAAGCACCCCCTACTAAACTCTTGAAGAGTAAGTCACTTCAAGAGTTTCTGTAGACTTAACACCAGTGATTCCAAAAAGGAGAGGATGGACCTGCGTCTGTTAAATGGTATTAGTTTCATATAGCACTGAAATATCCAAAAAAATGTTTTAGAAAACCATATTGGAAATATGAATGGTTTTTTAATTTGTGTATTTTTGCAGTTCCTAGCTCAGCTGATTTTGTTTCTCAAGCTCCCTTTTATAGCTGGAGAACTTGTGGGCATTTATTGGCAGTAAACTGGTATCTGTTTTCTTGGCCTCAGGTTTGCTTTTCTTTCGAATAACTCTACTTTTTAAAGATTTGCACATGATCTGATCTATTTCAGTAAATTGCAAGATCCCTAGCAAGGACATAGGCCACATCCTCTGTCTCTGATAAATCTGGAAGTTAGCAAATTCTAAGCAGCCTTTCTCTTCAAAATGGGTCTTCTTTTTTCTTTGCTCAGAATGTCCTGATTTTGCCCAAGAAAGAACAGAATGACTGCTGCTGTGATCAGGGCAAGGGTCCTGGCAGCACAGTTTCCTTTCTTCAGGAAAGATCAGTGCTTCATGGAGAAATAGAAAAGATGACATTGAAAAGAATCTTTAGAATAGATTAATTTGTTGAATATATTCTGGCCACTGATCCACCCAATATAATTCTCCCTTAGCAAATAGTATTCTCATATATGAAATAGACTTTTTCATGGTTTTAGCAGCCTTACACAGTCAATAGCTGTTTTATGTTCAAGCATAATAGGTACTTACTAATTTTCTTGCTAGACTTATATGAATTTCTGTATGAAATAGAAAATTTTGATAAAAATGCAAATATAGCACCTACACACTCCTCTGTTCATGGTTTTTAATTTATTAGGCTTGTGTACAATAAATCTTAATCTACTCTATGTGCTGCGTACAGAAAATATTTTCCAGCTGTTGAAAACAAGTGTAAATAATGTCAGAGAAAGCAGAAGCTGACATGGATTAAGTGACCTTTCTAATAAAAGGAGCAATAATTGTAAATTAAAGTTTCAATTACCCAGCATACCTATGGATCAATATTTACAGATGTGTCTCATGTTAAGGCAATAAATACTGAGGGAAAGGACCTGTATACAAAAAGAGTTTCTTTTTAAGTGTCTTCCTTCAGCCTCTGGGATTTTTTTTTCGCCGTAATTTCTTGTTTAAAATTGTCTTTCTGTCCTCCCAACTAGAACTTCTTTTCCTTATTTTTATTTCTGTGGGTGTGCCCTTGGCCTCTCAATTTTTTATCCCTCCTGCTTCCCTCCCCACTGCTCACTTTCTTTTTCCCTGGATCGCTTTGCTGGCAAAACTAATGTCATCCATTTATATGCTGCTCTCTGATGCTGTTTACTTTTCTGATTTTCTCACTTTCTATTTCCTTAGCATGCTTTTCATATTCAATAATTTATTTTTGGTTTTGTTTTTTTTTCTAGTCTGAACTTTGATCTCTTATTTACACCTGGAAGATTTCCCCCATTCAGTGGGGAAATAAGCTCTGTTAATATATATATACCCTCTTCTAGGAATTCGTCTCCCTTGTGTGATTGATACTGATAGGTCATGCAAATGATTTTAGGTCTTCTTAAAATGATTTACTGTTTAAGATAAAGTTGTCTTCAGCTCTGCAATGTCTTATGTGTCTGTCTTGTGTGTGATTATAGCTGCCTTAGGGCAGGATTCCTGTCTTCTTTCTTTTGCATGCAGCTCTGAGCATGTTCCTGTCACTAAACGAGTCATGTTATTATTAACTAACAGATGGGGTGTTTCCCTTCTCTGTTTTCTTAATTTGAACCTGTGTGAAACATAATTCCCCTTTTTAACCATTTAAAACCTAACTTACAGCTACCTTTATTCTCAGCCCAATGGAAACAAACAGGGTATTTTCTCAGCAGAAGCATCTCACTAAAATGTACTGTTGGCATGACTCCTAAATCTTGATCTAGAAGATTTTAGAACAGACATTTTGAGTGATTTATAAATGAAATGCAGGGACTGATGTGTTATGTTTGCTTCAGAGATTGACTGACATGTAATCTAAAATTTCTTCACAGTTGTGTAGTTACTACTTTTGACTTTAATGGGAAATTCAAGTCTCCACTATCAATTTGATTCATGGGGTAATACAACCTGTGACATTAAAAAAGTTAAATGTTGATAAAGATAGGAGTTTCCTAGGAAGTTGAAAATATATTCCAGTTGTTGCTGAAGAGTTACGAAGTCTGGTCACTTGAAAATGTTAGCATAATTTTTAATGTTACAACTTTAAATAATACTTGTCATCTGAATATTTGTGCAGTTCATCATTCCCTAAGACTTTATGCTGAAATCTTAATCTCTGCAGGGATGGAAAACTTTGTTACAGAAACTAATTGGTTTTGAAGAAAAGAAAAGAACATAAACTGACACATGAATAAGCAGAAATGCCACTCTTTGAAATCCACTAAGTATAAAAACTCTCAAAAAATTACATCTGCAACAAGAACCTGCAAAAAAGCATGTTGGCCTTTTTAACTTTTCATTTTCTTTTTGCTCAATATTTTGAAATGTAGTATTTTTATTATTTTTGACTAGTGTGGTAACACAAAATATTGTCAATTTATAATCAAGCACACCTTTTTCTGTACAGGTAAAGTAAGAGAATTACAGACAATTACGATTACAGACAGAGAGAGCAGTGGCCATATGTAATTAATTTAATATTTTTTTGGTTGTGTAGTAGAGTGGAACTATAATCTGAGAAAAATAGTTTAGTTAGCTGTGGAAACGATGTTGATTCCTGTGTACCAAGTCAATGCCTGTTAGTTAATATTACTTGGTATACATGGACATGAAGTGCTTCTCTGTGGAGGTGGAGTCCTCTCTGCCAGGGTGTGTAGGTGTGTGCAAGTATCATGTGTGTGTCAGTGTGCAGCTCTGGTTTTGTATTCTCATTGGGCAAGGGGAGTTTTGTTTGGGAAAAACCAAAATTTTACCCCCATTTTCAGCTGCAAAGCTGAAGAATGGACAAATTAGGCAGTTTGGGATTACAGCACTATGCTCTAGTGACAGAACTAGGACTTTCTGAACCCAGAACTTTCCTCTATAGCAGGAGTGTAATTGCTGTTGTTCTTCCAGCTCTCCACTTGTAGAAGACTAATTTTGTCCATGAGACACTCTACAGGGTTATTAAGATTCATATCACAAAATACTTCAGCTTTTAGGAAACACCATTGTCCTCAGTGCTGCCATCTTGTCTCCCATCTCTTCAAGGACTTGATCAATCTAAGCCTGTCTTTAAGATTGGTATTCCTTACAGATTTTGTGGTTTTAATTACCCTTGGTTTTGGAAAGATTGGCTTGTTGTTTCAGTAATCATGTAAATTCTTAATGGAAAATAGGGAGCCTCAAATGGCATGGATTACATGTTTTATCATCTGCTTTCTTCAAATAAATTGACAGTTTCAGACACTTAAATACTTACAGCCCTACTCTCAGTTAAGACTGTGAGCAGGCCCAAAGGGACTGATGACTATTTTTGAATACTAAGATATTGCACAGAGTGAATGAAAACAGCAAATGTAAGCCCTATACTGTTATTAAAATCTTGATGCACCAGAGACGTAAAAAGTTGTGGCTAAAAAAGGGCATTGAGAGAAAAGTAGGATAGGAACAACTGTGAATGAAGCTTTAACAGGAGAAAAAAGATGACCTGAAAAGAGAGTAGATTTAACATACATCTTGCAGAATGAAAGCTTCATCCCTCCCCTTCTCCCCATTGGTATTTTGCTCACATGTTTTTAGAAATAAGCAGTGACAAGTTATCACTTTACACTAATTAACATTTTTTCTATAGAAGACTTAAAAGTTTCTCCATTCTTGAGGAGCTCTAAATTGCATGGTAAAATATTCAAATGGTGTTTTTTAAACTCTGTCATTGTCTTATATTTGTGACAAATGAGAACCTATTTGCTTCTGTATTTTCACCCATTGACTGTCAGTTCCCAGGCCTGGTAAACTTAGAGGGCTTTCATGTGATGTTTTGAATATGGAGTAGTCATATCAGGCCCTAAATGCAAAATGTTTTCCATGGTTAAAGCAAAGATGTTGCATTTGTTTCATTGACTTTTTTTCCCATCTGTACAATCACAATTCATTGTTCAGTGAGGTGAATTCTAATCTTCTTGGTTCTGTATTAGAATTTCTCTGAGACCACTTACCTGTCCCCAGACAAAATCCATTCTTCAGAGAAGCTGTCAGTGAACTGACTGATGCCATGTGTATGTTCATTTCCACATGCTCGATGTACTTATGCCCTGAAAAATGAAAGTTTTCTTTATTATATAGATAAAATCAGGAGCAGAGATATGTGGAAGTATATTGCTTTTCTTGATCTATATTATTCTAGTATAATGAATCTTTTGAATATGTTGCACTAGCAGCTGGTGATTAAAAAGCAAAAAATAAAGTTGAGCACAAGTATGTTTTAATGTAGCAGTGAATCAGGTTTTCCTACTGTATCTTTGTATCTAAATGATTTCTTCTTCCTATTTTTGTTCTTGATGTTCTGCATTTTAAGGTCCAGATGAACCAGTTTTATGGTTGAGAGGTTATTTTCTAAAGCAAATGATGAATGTAGCTTTACACAAGACTTTAAATGCAACAGATGCATTCACTTACAGAAGAACATCAAAGACTCTTTGGCAGAAAATGAAAATATATTAGTTTGTCATTAAAGGAATTTTGAATTTTTTATTAACTTAGATAAATGCAACAAAGTATATTTTTGGCGTTTCATTAGTTAAGTTAATTCCAGTGGAGTCGTACATCATTAACCATGATAAAACATAACATTAAGACCCTTGACTGGAAAATACCAGACAGAACAAACTGGAATTGATTTGGTTTGTGTTTTTTTCTGCACCTTCATTTTACATACGATTCCCAAGAACCAGGGAATTTGAGTGTTGATTTTAAAGAGATGGTCTGTTAACAAGGGTGGTAGTATCAAATCTTTGTCTGACACACAAGACATAATAAGATAAGCAGATAGAGCACTTTTAGCAGGAAAAAAAGACCAGTGGGAATGACTTGGCTGTCCCAGACCTCCACTTACTCACATACTGCATTTTTGAACTTATTAATTTGACTAAAATTTATTTTCCTTCACCTGTTACTGTTTTCTTGAAGCAGTTTTTTATCTATGCAGACGATTTCAACTTCCACCCTTCTGTAACTATCTCCAGTTGGTCCTCTGTCTACCCAGTAGTTTAATCAGAAGGATCAAAGAAGAATTAGGGTTTCTTGGGGTCTACTTGCAAAAGATGTGCAGGGTTTATTCTGAGACTGGTACATTCAAATATTTCATGCTGATTTCTGTTCATAAATATAGAGAGTTACAGTCTGAACTGTTTTATGTGAATATATGAACACATTGACAATATATGGCTATTAGTATTTTACATTTTAGCCTTTTGCCAAATGTAAGCTGAGAATAGGTCCAACTCCAGACAACACTGCTTGTACTCCTAAAAATATTCTGTTGTTCATCTGATGGTGAGATATTCCTAGGTTCTTTTTTGTTTTAAATTACAAGACACTCAATATCTGTTCCTTAATAATTGCTGGGAATGTTGTCCCCTGAACATCTTTTCCCTCATTCACAAAAATTAGTTAGGGAAGAGGAGTTGGTACATTCTCTCTGTCCTACATTGCCCATACCACTGAGGATGGCTGCTTGAATATACAGTTTCCTGAAGAGCTGGCACACTGGTGGGTGCTTGTTTATTATCTCCTGGGAGCTGGTTTTCTTCAGGGACAGCTCAGGGCAATCAAAGGTTAGGATTTCAGGATTGCATTGCACAAATGCACATACTTCTTGTTTTTGGAGAGGGAGGTCACTTCAGGACGCCATGGATGGACATGGCACCTGACTTCAAACTGGTCATAGATGGACTGGAAACTCTACCTCAATCCTGATCATACCGACCAGAAGAATCCCTTGTATCTGCCCCACATCCCTGATCTGGGGCCTTTGCTGGGGCTGCTTCTTGCATTTCATAAGCCCTCCCTTTGTGATGCGTGAGCCAAGTGTTATGAAGCTGATACTTACCCACTTTGTGAGTGTTTCTGCATGAATTCCCATGCTCTCATGTCTAGGGGGATTTTCATTTGCTCTCTGTCATGATACTCTGCCTATGATGATGTAATGCAAACACTTGAGTCAAACTGACTTCCTACAGACAGGTGTCTTTATTACAGGAATGAGTCAAACCTCCCACAGGGTCTGATTATTTGGGGCCTTGCCCTTTTGGGCAGCGTGCCAATCCCCTTCTTTGCCTTAGATGATAATTGACTCATTGAAAGGATCCACTATCATGATAAACCAGGGAATCTTTCAGAGGTGATAAAAGCAATTACTGATGCTGACATTGATTTTCTTTTTTCTTCCATATTTCCCATTACAACCTTGAGAGATGTAGAATGTGGCTAAGGAAGAATTTTGTGTGTGTGTATAAATCTTCCTTTCATTAAGAATATATGGGCAACAGATTACAAAGGAAGGTGTTGAAATGTTATTTGATAGGATTCAATCTTTCCAATCCTGACAAGACTGAATGCTGCTCCAAGTACGTTGTTGAATCTTACCAAGATGACATAATGTTCAACTAGTCTTACTCCTTATGTATGAAATCAGAAAATGTGGAGAATTACTGAAATGTCCATTGCTGAATTATAAAGTGTAATTCAGAGGCATGAGTAAAATGCAGATCAGTCCAAACTACGTAGAAGTACTAAACTTATTTTTATTCCTATACAGTGAACCCTCAGTATAGTTAACAATTTGTGCAGGAGCATGGATGCAATTCCCCATAATACAATTCAGTGATTTTATAGCTGATGTTATCCATATATATATATGTTTGTATGTATATACGTATATATATAAATGTTTCTAGAAGCAAGAAAAAAGAGGAAATTTAAAATGGCTCAGTCAACAAATTGGCCAAAAGAAAGAAATTAAGCAGAGATACATAATGCTGCAGAAAGGATGGACACCACTATAGCAGTGACAAGTTTATGGCAAGAGAGATAATGAACAGGAAGAAATGAGGCAGCTAAATGATAAGGTGGGGAAAAGTAGATGTGGAAAGACTGATGCAAAAAAATTATGCTGTTTGGCAAGAGAGGAATTAAATGAAGGTCTGTGAAATTAGAGAGTAAAGAAAGATAAGATGAAGTAAAATTGGATTTAATGAGGTAGAAGAAAGGTGATTAGGGACAGAAGAAAAATAGAATTTAGTGATGAGAAAATCCTATTAAATTATCCACTAAATCTTCTTTCAACTCAAGGATTTCCCTTTCTTCTCCTTTTCTTCAGAATAATTTCCAGGATGGTTGTATCAATATCTAGCCATAGAGTAAATGCCCATCTCTCCATAGAACCAGGAAAATTATTTAAGTGTACTCCTGGCAGACTCCAGCCTTGTAGTCTGCATAATGTGTTAGTTCTTTTCCAAGATCATGATTAAGAAACAGGCATCACTTTTTCTAGGGCTCTTTTGTTTGGGGTGTTTTTTGATGGGAATTATATTCATTCATTATATGGGATATCCTGTATGATACAGCAGTCTTTCCCTTTCTTTCATAATCTCCAGTGCATTGGTTAAATCTCTAGAATTTGTACCATTTGCTTCTTTTTAATATTTTTAGTTCCTTATTACTGCTTATTTAAATCCAAGTATAGCAGATAGGAGCAGCAATACACAGTGCTCATGTGTGATGGTTTAACCCAGGCACCAGCCAAGTACCACACTGCTGATTTCTCACACCTTCCACCTTCCCCTCCCATGGAAGGATGGAGAGGAGAATCAGGGGGAAAAAAACAAACAAGTAAAACCTGTGGTTTGAGATAAGAATAGTTTTATAATTGAAATAAAATATAATAATTCTAATGAAAAGGGGTACAACAAAAAGAGAGGGAGAAATAAATCCCAAGAAGAGCAAGTACTGCACACAGCAGTTGCTCACCATCTGCTGGCGACTGCCCAGTGAGTCCCTCAGCAGTGACTGGCACCTCTCAGCCAGCTCCCTGTTTATTTCCTGAGCATGAAACTCTTTGTGTGGAATATCCCTTTGGGCCCTACAGGTTGGGTGTCTGGCTATGCTCCCTGCTGGCTTCTGTGCAGCTCCTCACTGGCAGAGCATGAGCCACTGAAAAGTCCTAGGGTGAGCACTACTGAGCAAAAGTCAAAACATCAGAGTGTTACCACCATTATTCTCATCCTGAATCCAAAACACAGTGCTGTGCCAGCTTCTAAGGAGAAAATTAACACAACCCCAGCCAAAAGATACCTCCCCAGGACAGCAGATATTATTTGAATTACACTCAGAAGGTAAAGTTCACAGATTTTGGGCAGTTTCCTTGTTTTCCTGTTTTTTTTTTTTCCTCTTTTCCTTTTATTGGATAATGTGAAAAATCCAACACTTCATGCCTCCTAAGACAATCCATCAAAACAACAATTGCCACTATTGCATTCTTAATGTGTCACCTTTCTGCCTTGATGTCATGTCACTGAGACCTTGTTTGGCAAGAATTTGCCTATAGGTTAAAATTCCATCTGTTTGGACAGTAGGATGGAAATGACAGCAAAATTGCTTATTTTCCACAAAAAGTGGTTTAACAAAACAACCCTGGACAATTCACACTTTACTGTTCTGAAAAAGGGCTCTCTTCAAGTCAGTGAGCTAGTAGAGATGGAGGACTGTTCTGAAAAAGTAACTGCAAAGTAATTAAAAAGTAGTTTAACTTGCATATAGAAAGCTTTCCTGTGCAGTTATGGTAGATCTGATGCACCAACTAAGCTTCAGTCTTTAAATGGTGTGTTTTACAGAGTAGAAGGCAACTAAATTGACCCGGGAGTGTTGGAGATCTGATGTTTCAATGATGGCTAGTCACCTGTTCTTAAGTTTTTTGCTTTTTCCTTTTTTTGAAGACTATTTTACAGAATAAAGAAGAAATTCAGGAAATAAAGTTAATGCAGTTGCCATAAAAAACCAAATTTGTTTTAGTCAAATCATAAAACTATGGGAAGTGTACTGTTATGCTTTTCCTACAAAGTAGGAATACTGAGTGGAAATAAGTGTATACTAACCAAGTCTTCCACCTCTGTGTCCTTCATGGAAAACCATTCTGAGTGCTGCAGTTTCACAAATCTGTTTGTTCAGCTTGAAGTACATTTCAAAACTGTTCTGGTCAATTAGATAAGCCTGATGTTGCTCAGCAAAGTTCTTAATTTTTAGTGCCGTAAAGTTGCAAGGAAGTTCCCTTAAGTGGTAGTCCCCTTGACATGGAAGGTGCTGAAATCCAACCCGAGCAAGCTGCTTTCCTTTCCTGTGGTCTCTGGCTGCTCACCCTGTCTCCATGAATTTGTGTTACTTACCCATTGTCAGATGAAGCTGCAACTGGCAGTATTTTACTGAAATAGAATTGTTACCCTCCTATAACAGGAGAAGCAATATCCAAACAAAGCCTGTGTACCAGGATTTTGAAAATCTGTGCGAATATGAAAGTAAGAGCATTCCTAATGGCTGTGAAAAAGAGAAAAATGCTGAAGTAGTCACAAAATGTAATGAGCAAAGTAAGCGTATACTTTCAGCTCTGTGCAGTATCTATTTCTAAAATACTTGTGATTAAAAGGAAGGACTCTGCATATTAATCCTAAAACCTCATTTTCTGGGGTAGATTATACACACAGCTGTTTTTCCAGCCATATGACTGCAGTCTATGTTTTAGTGATGGACCAAACACCTATTCTTTTACTGGTGATTCTTGCATCAGGCTCTGAGCAGGTTCCTGCTGTGTGCACCAGAGTCAAATTGTTTGTGAAGTGAAATTTGAAAGGAAGACAGCATGAAAGTATTTCATAAGGAATATAAAATAAAACAAGATAGCTGTTGAAAGCTACAGGAAGCTTGAACTGGCAAGAAGAGAGGAAGTATTCTAAATTTATAATGAAAATTAATTATGCATTCATTGCATTTGAAGAGGTCAGACATGATGAATTTAAATAGTACATGAGAATGAAGGCCATCTTTTATATTAAAGGCATTACAACAGGGTGATATGAGGAGAGGCAAAGAAATAAAGGAAGCAAATGGGGAAAATTGCAAGACTGAGGCAGTAAAGAACAAGAACATTTAATCAAACAGATCTGCTTTGTGACTAAATTGATTCATGATTTTCAGACAATTCAAAATAGTGATAATTTATTAGCCATAAAATTATACTGAAAAAATGCTTAAAGCTGTTGAGAAAGTTAATAAAATAAGAAATTTAAAAGTGGATTCTCTCCAGCTTGCAACAACCTTTAAAACTTACGCAGAGTGGAGTAATTTTTTCTTAAAATTTTATTCCGTTCTTACATATAGTTGCTATATATGCTTCTTCCTCTTCTGGGGGGGAGTGTTAATTTTTTTTTCTGGTTTTTGCTATCCCTGTCACATCTGTTGTGTTTTCACTACCCCATTTCATTTGTGAACGTAGTATCCAAGCAAAGGGACTCAGCACAAGCCTGAGTAAATGCCGTATGGGATAACTGGCTCTAGGGCTAAAGCAGAGTATGTTGCTCCACTTTCTGGGTTACTGGAGCAGAGAGCTATTCTTAGCAGGGATAGACTTATGCTTAGACTTATGCTGAATAACACTGGCAGAAATTCAGCAGAACCTTTCTGCTTAACACTGTTTAATACATGTATTCTGGGATGTATGAAGATACCATGTTGCTCAGCCACCTTTCTGTTAGAAAATCAGATACTTCGGAGCTGGGGACCCTATAATTTTCATGTGAACTTGGACAATCTTTATATTGATAGCTAAACACTGCTGTCAGACCCAATGGTTTAGTTTGAGCAAGATATTGCTATGGAACTTAAGCATACATAAATTGTATTTAGGAGCGTGACTGGGAAGTCAGAAATTTGCTCTGATTTTCCCAGCAAAGACATACCTTTAATCATGGAAATTCCAGGTGAAATGAGTCCTTCAAGAGTTTAATTTCTATGGCCCTGAGCTAAGCATCATTAATGGCAAATGGAATCAGACAGACTTAGTGGCTATGAAGGGTGAAAAAAAGATGGAACAGAAAATAGTAAATTGCCATCTGACTCTTTTACATAACAAAACATTAGAGAAGTAAAGAGTTTTTCCCAGAGGGTGGTTTCATGTCTCTTGTTGTCCATGGGGTGCAAGGTTACCAGAGCAGGAAAGTGTGCTGGATAATTCCCTTATGGCAGTTGTTATGATTCACTGGTTTTAATAGTATCCCCAGCTTTATTTGAGGGAATTTTCCAGGCAAGCTCCTAAAGCATCATGTTGAACCTAATAGCTTTATTGTTTTTTCTTTTTTTTTTAATCACAGACATATTCTTCATTTACTTATTGTCTGCACTGAAAATGGCACCATAATTCCTCTAGCCACAATTAGATAACCACAGTTAGGTTTAATCAATACTTATTCTTCTGAAGAATATTACACTGACACTGTGGAGTATATCTCTCTCTGTCCTGACAAATACAATTACCACTGGAACAGCAGCCTAAAGTCCCTCTAATTAATGTAATTGGTTATTTCCAATTAAATATGTGTGCTGTTCTCATAATTTAGAATCCTGTAAGTCCAGCATGATTATCTATTAATGACTAGTTATTGCACTGTGTTTGCTGAAAATCTTAACAATGCTACTTAGAGAATAGGATTTTTGACACGTTTTAAGGTGTGTTGGGTTTTCATGTTGTATCTCCTTTTCCCTTGTGTTTTCCTTATTCTTTACTCTAGAAAAGAGTGTAGTTCTATGATAGTTTTATTACATTTCTTCTTACCCTCACCAAAGTGCTTGGGGTTACTGTGCCTTTGCCCCATGAACAAAGTTTGAGGCACTGAGTAGCCAAATGGAGATAATTGTCTCTCTTCTCCATGAAACTCACAAGTATTAGAGAGTTCTGGGAAAAGCACTTGTAGATGCCAATGGGAAAGACACACTAACAAGAATATGGTGAGCTACCAGCAGACCAGATCAAGCAGAAGTTTGTTTCTTAGAGGAGCAATAGAAAAAATAGGACAATCATCTCCTGTTTTCAAATTGCCATTTTAATGTTCTCCAAGGGCTTAATTCAATTCCAGTCATGACTTAAATTTTGCTTTAAATTTAAAATTAAAATTTTGTCATTTTAAATCTTTGGAGTATTAAAGTGTTTCAACGTAATTTCTCTCATTTCAATACCTCTGTCCTGAAAAAAAAGTAAATTTTTTTTCTTTTACAAAAGGCACAGCAGGGAAAAATCCTTCCCTGCTAGGATCCAGTCAAATTTTCCTCATCAGTTAGGTTGACAGCAGGTTTAGCGCATTTATTAATTATGATTGCAATTTGTTAGAGCAAACAAGATTCCAACCCTTTAGGAGGCCTACCTAGATTATAAATAAATAAAAACCTTTGAAAAATTCTTCAAGGCAAAAGCTAAGCAAAGAAAAAGAAGGAATTCTACTTTGACACAATACCAGTTAAGTGGAAAGTACCTTCTTTAGAAAATTTATTCCAGATAAGGTTGCAATATATTAGTGGTCTACAAGTGTATATAATTTTTTTTTTTTTTGCTTGCTAGAGGTTCATCAAAACAAAACGTGTCATGAACTTGTACATGAATCTCCTTGTGAAAATCTATCTTCAGAACTTGAAGTTGTTCTCTCCTCTTGCTTGTGAGTCTGTATTTCCAGCTTTGGGGCACCTGATTTTTATCTGCTACTCAACAGATAAACTTCTGCAGCAACAGTGATTACTGTGCGTTTGGGTTGACACAGGCTCCTCTTCTTTTTCAAGAGAATGGATTCTTGCCAGGTCCTTAAAGGCATCTCTGGAGGTTATCAATCTAGTCAAACTCCTTATTCAAGAAATGCAACCACCTTCTTCAAAATTACAAAATTAATCAAAAGGGAAGGTTAATTTTCAGACATTGTTTTCCATGTGGCATTTGTTACCTAGTAGACTTCTTGAGCAGAACCCACCTACTAATCCTGGGGGCATAATTGTCGTAAATTACTACAAGAGCTGCTCTTTGTGTGCCAACAGATACAAGAGATTTAGATGATTATCAGCTGTCATGGTCAACTACTGTATATAGAAAATCTAAACCATTTTGTGTTAGTGGCAGACAGTGTGGCAATTTACTTGGGTAGCACTAAGATTATTGATTACAGATTTTGAGAGGCTTGTTAAATATATTGTGAAGGCCAGTATTCATTCTTTTTTTTTTTTTTTTTTGAATGGCCATTAACACTGAGACTTTAAAAGTTGAGTGTACAGTAGTGATATGAATAAGCCTCATGTTAATGTCTTCAAAAGAACCAAACAGCTGTTTATAACAAGCAAAGCCATATTTCCTGTGCTTGTGTCTCCCTATTTACCAACTCTTACGATTTTCATGATTTTCAATTTTCTATACCTCATCCTGTGAACAGGGCTGTTGCCACTCCATTCCTTGATACAAAACCAGTATGAGCAGTTGTGTCTTCTCTCACTGTTTTGGGACGAGGATTTCTGAATTTTCTTCTGTGGCGGGGATTTGCATCCAGTAGTTTACATGCCTCTGCCCATTGTTGTACATTCATCCACAAGAAGCAGAAAATACTGTAATGCAATCAAATAATCTGGCACTAGAATTTCAGAAATGGAAATACATTTTTTTCATAACTAACCTGGATGACACTTTTTCAAGGAAGTGTAAGAGCTCTTGTGCTGTGAACCGGACTCACCTCTTTGTTACACTGATGATATAAAGGGTTCTATGGTTGCATTTCTGGGGCAGTTCCAATGAAAATCAGGGATCTAGTCCAGCTACACACATTGTAAAACAGAGCTGAATTTGAGTCATTAACATGTTTTTCTTCAGATGTAAGATTTGGTTTCACCAATGTGCCTCTGTAGTGGGTTACTTCTGTAACTACATTCATCTTCTGAAGTTGCAAATATGACAAAGACATGCTGTCGAGGTAGGTCAGACCCACGGATGTGTATGAGATAGGAGAAGGATATTGTGGGCTGTGTCTGTGACCCAGAAAGTAGCACAGAAGTGCATTTACTCTGTGTGCTGATGACATACTGACTTTGTTTTTTCAAGAACTCAGTTACTCATTTTCCCACTCTATTATGTTTATTGGACAAGTTCCACATAGTTCACGATCAGCAGAAAACTGAGGTCACACCATTAACATTTTTTGGCATTCATAGCTAGACATTTTTCCCCTTTTAGCAGAACACAACTTTGAAATAAATAAATTTAAAAACCTGAAAGCTAATTGTAGTACCTTGTAGGTCAATGAGTTGGTTTTCCAAAAAATGGTGCTGCCTGACAATACCTGTTGGCAACTTCTCAGTCATTCTGAAAATCAAAGGATTTGCTTAGGTACGTCAGTGTAAATGCCACTATCTGATTTTAAGTGTTCTATGTTATTTGGCTGGATTTTTTCCACAATTTTTAAGTGGCTTGTAGTGTTTTTGCCTTGACACAGAAGTTAACAGCCAAAGAAAACAGAATTGAAAGAGGCTCAGATTGTGGACATTTAATATCTGAGCTGTTGATCTTTGTACATCTGTGAAGCTGCTGCTTTGATCCAAAGGTCTGTGGGATCAGTTCAAAGGCTGATACTTGTGTCACTGTTTTAAAACCCAAAATGCTTTGTGCAGCCACTCCACTCTTACTGATTTTTCAGTAAGATGTATTCTCTTTCTGAATATTTCTATGAAAATTCCTGAAGGACCAGATGGTACAGGATTCACTTAGTGATTGACTTTTGGGCTGAGTCTTGACTTAATAATTTTGGATTTCAGTTCTGGTGTAGCTGTGACCATGTATGGCTTTATCCCACCCTCAATTTCTCATGTGACTGCCTCTTGCTTTCCCACTGACTTGTACTGACTTGACGTGGGAAGGAGATTGTTCCACAGTTGGGTGATTGCAGCTTTTATTTTGGGTGTGCAGGCTAGGTGTGGCCTTTTCCAGCTATAAATGATTGTTCCCCTCTGTCACCAGCCCCACACATGTGCTGTGCTTCAGGACATGCCTCAGTCTGTACCAGGAGCTGTTCGCTTTCATTACCTGTTCTTTTGTTATGCCTCAAAGCAGAGAAGCATCATTTCCGCTGCTGTCTGCCCCTGGGCTTCAGACGGTATGGAGCAAGGAAGGTTTCACAGGATTCATCTATGGACAGCTGTATTTAATGTAAAGATCTCCTGAGGATTTTTGAACAGCACTGTATTTAAAATTACCAAAATTCAGTCTTTACAAATGCTTTTGTGAGCATTTCATAGCCATGCCCAAACTATTCTCCATGTTTTGTGCAGACAAGGAGAAATTATTTCAAAGGAAACATTGTATGCCATTCTGGATGACATCCTGCTGCTTCCCAACCATTTTTTTGTTTGCCTTTTTTTTCCCTCTTTGCTCCATCATGTATTAATTCCATCTCTTCCTCCTTCAGAGACAGATGGTGAGCTGGTGGTACTAATGAGCTCCCTGCTGCCCAGGGAAGGCGGATTGAAATGCTTTGTGTTCTGAGAACTAACAGGCTGAGCACCCTCACTGAGGATGTAACACATGTGATGAAAGGTTTGATGCACAAATACTGTAGCAGACTTTTTTTCACAGACACCTATGAACCGTGTTTCCCCAAGAGAACAACTTCCCAAAACAGCCTTCCTAATAGTCTGATCCTTACTGTGTTTATTGGAGTATTTGCTGTGAATGGTACAATAATCTCTCTCTTTTATGGAGATGGAGAGAGCATTAGGTTGTGGACACATGGCAATTGAATGCCCTGCTTCTCTGGCATGAGTGCACTGAGAAATAAAAACAAAGAGCACCTGCTGTTCCTTGGAATGAGTCTTTGAACATTTTAAAAACTTTCTTGGCAGAAAGCCATTCTCTTCTAGGCTGACTTTAAAAGGAATGCAATTAATTATAGGAGCCACAGACCTCTAAGGTAGCAAAATGTAATTATCCAGGGATTCATGATAGATTCTGTTATGTCTTGTTTAAAATGTAACAGGATTGTCAAAAGTGACTTGTACTGAGGATGCAATTAAAGACAGATCCAGTTGGCTGGGAAGTCTAATGGCTGCAGTCGTGTGACCAATTCAAGGCTGCCTACAAATTTTGGAGTGGTAGTTACGTGGATCCAGCATGATCATGATGAGTATTTAAAAACCTAACGAATTCGGATACTGAGAACTTTTGTGATGGATTCATTAAATGTGCTGTCTCCAGCAGACTCCACAAAGATGTCTCCATACTCAGCAGAAAGACTTCAGTGAGACAGGATTTCTAATTGAGTGACTATGAAACATTTAGTTTTTTGTGTTTAAAGCTAAGTGAATACTATTATCAGAGTATCTGTCTTTTAGTATGAGATCACTCTTTAAGAGAGACCATTTTGCAACTAAAATGGAGAACATTAAAAAAAATCAAAGCTTTGTTTTAAATCAAACATAGAGATATATCACATACATTTAGGGGATGGATAGTAAATCTTCCTCTAACCTGAGCAACTATTAAAGCTGATAAAGAGGTGAGCAACTCTTATCAAGGCAGGTGCCTTGATATCTGTTGATTCAGGATAGTACCCAGTCTACATTTAAGTTAATTACTGTATACTAGCAAGTAACAGATGTGCTACAGATGGCTAGGGTGATTAAAATAAAAAAAGCTCATAAATAAAGATTTTACAGGTTTGGAAGCTCACGATAAATGCATGAGTTAAAAAGGACTATATTAAAACTCAAATATTTTAGTAATTGAACTAAAATGGTATTTATTTATTTATTATCAGTCAGTATCTGTGAATAGGATTAAAACAGAATATTGGGTTACACACTCATTCCCATTTGACTTCTACTCTGCCAACAGTCACTCTGGGATTCTGGGATAAAATGTGTGTAACTCTCCTCTTGGTTCTGTGCTTTCATCAGCTTTCAGTAAGAGCATAAAATGAGGATCAGTCTGGAAGTGGCTGGTGGTCTTTTCTTTGGGTGTTTTTTTTTTGTTTTGTTTTTTTTTTTTTTTTTTAGAATGCACATTTACATTTATTGAAATAAAGCTTTTTACAGAATTGTACTGGTTTCACCAAGAATCCTTTTACCAACATTTCTAGTTTATGGCTGAAAATTTTATGGTGAAAGGAGAGAGAGCCACACACAGACCAACACCTATCTCAGAAAAAGCAATGTTGGTCCTGTAGGCAGTGCAGGGTCAAGAAGTTGAACCAAGGGTTCCCACAGGACTAGTGGGTATCTTGACAAAGGGCTTTTGTTTTGTTGCTTGTTCTTTTAGCCTTGTTTCCATCCTAAGTCAAACCATAGCAATACGGAGTCTCAAAACTTTTATATGACAAGAAAATGGTTTCCTGCCCAGCTGTGAAGGGTGTCATTGTAAGGTGAGAAAGATTATGAAATTTTAGTAAAGGAAATTATACGATCTCAGTAATAGAAATGTGTATGGATAGGCTTACCGAAATTCCAAATTAATAATAAAAATGTATACCACCACATGCCTATTTCTGTGTGTGTATATATAGATGATACTTTATTGCCAAAATCTGAGCATTGTTGTGTCATGTGAAAAGATTAGCACAAGATGCACTGCAGAAATATTTCCTTCTCTCGAGTATTAAATTTGGTTCCTTTTAATGCTTTTGATTAGTTTGGATTTTTGGATATGGCAGAATATCATCAGTTATAATGCTATATTGTTCAGACATGTTTTAGGTTTGCTTTGTCACAGACACACCCTTAAAAAGTTATCCAGGAACAAATAATGTTGCCTTTACCTGGATTTGCATCATGAAACACCTTTTTCAAAATCACTTTTAAATTTCAGTCATGTCCTGTGAAAAAGTCCTTTCTTTCCCTTTAGTTGTGAAATGAATACCCTACCCCTCACCCAGGCGTACAGAAGATGTAACCTGTAGAAGTATTTAGAATTGATTAAACTTTCTCATTTCAGCATATGCTGCTGGCACTGGGGAAACCTGGGAAATTCTCTCCCAGTAAAGATAAAGTGAGAGGAAATGCCTTTTCAGTGCGAATAAACCACCTGTGCTTCAAGTATGGAAAAGCTTAGTTATTTTTTGTCTAGTGAAACCTAAACATATCAATATCAGAGGCTGTTTCCTTTTGTTAAACAGTTGTCATACTATACTGGCTGTCATTGTTAAATTTGCTCTGCCAAAATCCTCTGCAACTCATTGTTTCCCGAGCTATATGGGTTCAGCTCTTCAGGTCTGTCTTCATATTAGCTTATTCTGTTTAGTTTTAGGATAAACTATACCTGCTGTCTTTTGTTTTTTAAAAATGTCTCACTATTTCTTCTTTTACCCATCATACAGGCATTGATGTAGGCAGATTAGTGTGAATAATTCTTTTGAATAAAGTCAGCACAAGAAAAGTGATGTATTTGGAATGTGAGCAGTGGAAGTTTAGCACAAGTAGGTACTTGGAATGTGAGCAGTGGAAGTTTAGCACAAGTAGGTACTCTACTGCATCCAGATCATATTCAAAATAGGCTTCTGAATATCCAACACTACGATTCTTTTGGCCAGGGGCACAATGCTGTCATGCGTATGGAACTGGGTTTCTCTGCAATCCCAAATCCGACAAGGGATTATACTTTTTACAAACGACAGCTATAATTTACTATCGCATTTCTCCACCAAACGTAGTTCTAGTCACAAGACCTACTCAAGTTAGTGTCTAAAAACCATATTTTATCCTCAGCTGCTGTAGTTTTAAATCTTTGTTTCTGCAGGTAGCATGCAAAAGACTACTGTAAATTGTCTCCTTTGCTGTTGTATACCACATCTCACTTGTAAGTACAGTCCCAGAATTATGATGTGAATTGTTAATATTCCAATGCTGAGCACTGAAGCTGATGGAAATCTGGCATGTAGGATAATGGGATTATCAGTGTGAGTTCAGTAAAAGGCATGTATATTTTATTGCTTTAATCAGTCACTTTCCATGAAGTAATTTTAGAGTATCCAGTTCTTTATTTTTGTCCACAGATTTTGATGGTCTCATGAAAAGCAAACCAGCATCTAGGGGTGAATAACCAAATGAAGCTGCTACAGAGAAGGTAGAGAGTTGGTTTAAAGACTTTCTCGCAGTCAGCTTCACTGGAAAAACAGATAAGTGAGATGAAGGAGATTATCGAGACAACTCTGTGTTTGGGGTCAATCAATTTTTATTAGTGATTTGGTTGGTGGACTAGACTGCATATATTACACTTGTATATATCTTGGAATCAGAAATGTTTCTAAACATTGTTGGAAGACAAAACTGGAATTCAAAATGCTGTTGGCAAACTGAGGAAATGATGGGAAAACCAGAGGAGATAATTTGGTCTAAGGGCAAACTTCAGCAGGAATTGACAGCTCCACAGCTACCGATTAAGTGGAAACTTTGCAGTAATAAAGCTTGAGTTTTAAAACTAACCACAAACTGAACTTCGATCCTTATTTTGTGATGCAGAAAAGTAAAATCTCACATTGGAAAATACGTATATCTTAATTTATGTGTAAAAGACAGATTTGTCCTTCTGGTCAAATTGGCCTTGTAGGGCATCAGATGGGAGTGAGCCTAAAGAGCATCAGAGGTGAAGGAGGATCTAACAATTTACCTCTGACAAAGAACAGAAGAATGTGGAGGTTTTACTTTAGAGAACAGCAGTCAGTGGACAATGTGTTATTTAAACATAATAAAAAATGCCAGCTAAGAGGATACAAACTCTAAATGCATAATGCTAGATGGTGAATAGCAGGCTTGCATGTCATCAAAGAAAACATAAGTTAGAAAATAGAGAAAACTTTATAGTGATATAGTATTTGGATTATTTGCCTGAGACAGTTTTAAAATTTTCATTACTGGAGGTTAATAAATACACAAACAAACATCTTTCAGGGATAAAGTATAATTTACCTGCCTTGGCAGTCATGGAAATGAAGCAGGTGTCTTTTGAAGAAACCTGCAGCCCTGATATCTGCATTTCTGTGAGTTTGTTTGTTTGTTTGCTTTGATTCTAATGGAAAATTGATATTATCAGAAAAGAAATTTGGGGCTTTAGGACTACTTACTGCTTTGTGTACTTAAAGCCTGAAAAAAATCACACCTACAGGTAATATTGCTTAAATTTATATGATAAGAGTTTCTTAAGTTAGGCAGATCAATACTGTTATGTTGATCAATAATTATTTAATGTATCTGTTGTAGGGTAAAATCAAATGTTCTTATCCTTTTGGTATGTGGTAACTTGTGTCTTCCTTCTGAAAAGCTTCTTTTATGACCTTGCCTAAAAGAAACACTTTCATCTGCTCTGGTGTCTTGGTGGTAAATAAAACATATTGATAGTATTTTGGCTTTTTAAAAAAGTGTCATAGTTATTCTGATAACTCTTGTGACCTTCTGAAAGTGGTAATTTGGAAAGCACATTAGGAAAGTTAATAGCCTCCACTGGTACAATGCCCTGTGTGGTGTTAAAGTTTGCTGCCAACTTCCATAGCGGTGGTGCAATGAAGCAGAATTTGCCTCCGTGCCTTTGGTCTCATTGTTACTGATGTGCTGTTCTATGTGGCGTGATACTGTCACGTAAAGAGGCATAAACTCAGATTGAAAAGTGGTGTGACATCTTTATCACAGAGAGGAATAGCCTACAGCAGGAGTTAATGGGAATTTGAGAGAGGCAAAGGATTCAGGTTCTTGTATCCCTGGGATTGCCAGGGTGGAGATGAGCATGGCAGAGCAGGCAGGGTGCCCTGGGGTGTTTGAAGTGGATGGGACATCTGAAGGAATCCTCTCTAGAGATGAGCGGTTCACCAGTCATCCAACAGTCAACAGCTGTTCTGCTGCCCCCAAGATGTTTCATTTTTCATAGATAAAACATGTTTTTTCACCCTGAGAGGTGCTTCTGTTGCTGTGGATTACAGGTATGCTGGAAATGTGTGTTTAGATCCACTGTTCAGTAATGGAAGGATCGAGGACTGAAACACTTTTGCTGAATAGAAAGTTATTTTTACAGTAGTTATATACAAAAAATTAATATTGTATACAAAAATTTAATTTTTTAAGCACTGTAACAAGAAACTGGAATCTTGACTGCTAATTATGGCTTATACTCAAACCAAGAAGGTTCCTTGAGATTTTTCATGCTTTGCATATGTTCACATTTCTGCCCTAATGCATTTTTGGTTCTTTTTGTTATCTGAAATATATTTCAGTTCTGGAAGAAGGAACAGTTTCTACCAGGCTTGTTTGTTCTGAGTTGCAGCATTACCTCATGGGTTTGTGCTGTCAAATACAGAAAACAGTTAGCTCTGTTAGCTCTCCTGGATCCTCATGAAAAGTTCATAGAATGGCTTGGGTTGGAAGGGACCTTAAAAACCATCTAGTTCCCAGCCCTGTGCCATGGGCCAAGTTGTAAATGAATTTGATATTGTATACAGATGTCAGCTCCATTACAAAGGCAGAATGCCGGAATCAGATCCCTTTATTGCTGAACTCAATATCCATTAAAAAAAAACAAAACAAACCATTGATGTCTTTGCTATTAAGAGTAGCCCACTGTGGTTACTGGAGGATGTGAGCAGTGTCCATGGGAATACCTGCAGGGCCTTAGCTGGAGGTTGGTTTACATGACTGTTACGTGGTACAGCCTTTTCCATCTGAATACATTTTCAGACCAATCAAACACTCACCAAATGTTTGTGAAGAAGAGGAGCTAAGGAATGTTTGTGGTACTGATTGATGGCATTGCTGATTTTCCATAGTGAAATCAAGTCTTTATGAAAGCTGAAGTATTCCAAAACACATTAGACTAAGTAATTCCTAGCTTAATATTGAAAGTGGGATGTTTTCTAGTGGCAAAACACTGCCAAAAAGGCAGAAGTGCAAACCAGCTAAAGAAGCACTTGTTCTGTGAATAGGTTTGTTGGGACAGGTGCAGTGACAGTTCTTCATCTCCATGCAGCAGACACCACTTTTGTTTTACAATTCTGTTCAGTCAAATTGCCTTTTATACTTCTATTCAGTCACTGTTAGTTCCAAAGAGAGGAGCAGTGTGTCTGGGGAGTGCTTAGGCAAGAGAGCATTATTGAAGGCATATGCCGTACACGGAGAATAATTGAGGGACTCGTTCAAGGGAAGAAAGTTCTGTTACAAGTGGTTCATGAAGTGAACTAAAAATCCTCTTGAACTGCTCCTCCTGCACACTTCTGTTGAGATGGACTCAAGATGAGTCGGAGAAACAGTATTTTTTGATTATGGAAATAACTTTTGCTTTGGATGGGAACATGTTCTCAATTGAAATGATTTTTAACCACTTGGATAAGCAGATTTCAGGATGAAATGCTGAATGACAGTAGGAAATTAACATTTACATTATGAAGGACTCTTTAGAGAATGAATTGTTAAGTTAGAAAGTATTGTTGTTCGGCATCAGCAGGGATACTGGCAGAGAAATGGAACGATAATGCTGAAATATTTGCTTGTCTCTGGATGAGCAAGTGGTTTTCCTCTTGAGTACAAGGTGACCAGGAGCTCTAGCTCCTGTGAAAATTTTCCATAACTGAGAAGGGCAGCTCCCATTAGATCTTGTCTTCTGCAAGTTCTGCCAAGCTCCTGGGTGTATTTGGGAGTCTCAATGTGCTGCATATACAGAATCAGCCCCTACAGTCATTGTTACCATGTACTTCATGGCATGTAGACCCAATTCCATTTTTCATATTGCTCTTTTTCTAAACTGACTGTTGTTTTCTAGGAGCAGACTGGATCCAGTGTAGGTCCTCTGCTTCTGTCTGCAGGTGTTTATTCTGAGGTTAGGAACTGGCATTGTTTTGTTCTGTGGATGCAATTTGATGGACAGTATGGTAATATTACTCTGACAGTGAGGATTAACTGACAGGCCAATACCACCATGAAATCAGTGAAGGTGCAACCCAGAGGATGATTGTGGCAATTATTTTTTCGATGTCTTCTCTGTATTTGAGTGTGTTTGAGATTGCAGTTGAGTTTGGTTTCAAACAGGAAGCATATGGCAGCAGGCTGGGGAGCCAAGCCTTATGTTGGGACACAGGACATCAAGGAAGCCACATGCCTAATTGAATCTCTTGTTCTGCTTGAGTCAAACAACAGAATATTGTTTTCTGTGAATATTAGCTCATATTTGAGAATTAATTTATTTTAGTCCTGTCTAGACGTCTTTTGTTCATCTTCTACAAATAGACTTCAGCAAATAGCAAAAGGATTTTCCAGATCAATAGATTTTAGCTATGCATTACAGAACTCTTGAGGATGGCAGTCAGAATTTATAATCACAAATGCTAAGGGCAGAACTCTGATTCTCCAAGTCACAAGTTGATCAGACAAAACTAAACTTACCTGAACTCTGACAGGACATAAGGAAACATCTCGTTTTATACCAAACAAGATACAGGTCGAGAATTTACAAATATTCTGAAGCAACGATCGTTGATACTTTGCAAACAGTAGAGTGTTTCTCTGAATAACATAATACAGTGTTCTTTGATATACTGGTGTATTGAGATGAACCTACTGTTCATATACAGAGAAATCACAGAGCTTGATTCCAAGTGATTTACTTAGGTAGGTGCCTTTTATGGGGGGATCTTAAAGGATGGACTGTCTTCTGGCTCTTAGCATCTCTTCCCTTCCTGTATACATCTTTGCAGAATATTTACCATTTTCAGGAAATGCAATTTGTCTCACCATTCTGAGTTTCTCAATTATAATGGAAGCTAGGGTGGTGAGGGTGGCAAGTGAGGTCTGCAAGCCCATGGGCCAGTGCTTCACAGCTGAGCTGGGGAATTGCATTGCAGGTGTGTTGTTTTCAATTGGCAGTGTATAGTAATATTTGAAATATTCTGACAGAGATCCCCTTATTTAACATTTCTGGAACCAGTTTCCTGCAGACAGCATACCTGATATTTAAGGAATCTGTCTTCTCTTTGCTGAGACAGGACAGTAAATTGACACCAAGTGCTCTTATGCTAAAAGAGAAGATAATAGAAAATTCCAAAGCAAATGCAAATAGGCTTCTTGACTGTGTCCAAGGATGCCTGACATTGATTTCAGTACTGTTGATGATGCTGTACTGGCAATTTAGATTAAATCTGTGCCTAGCATGTCCAGTTTTCAAAGTAAGGACTAATGCATTTCTCTCTCCTTGCTGTGCTGCACACCAAAACTTGTGTAATCACTACCAAAAGATAAAAATTAAATGGGAAGAAAAAGTAGCAAAAACCAATGCTGTTGTTATGGGGAAGGCAAAGAAAAGGTAGGTAGAAAAGAAAGATTGGATGTGCAATTAGTGCTGCGATAATAATTGGAAGTGCAGTTACTAAAGGTCAGCCATCTCCAAAGGCAAATTTTGTTTTCCTGCTCGTAGACTTTGAAGTGCTGGGGGAGAAGTTTGAGGGAAGTAACAAGTAAGGATGGGGTGGGCAGCAGAGGATAACAAATAATGTTTCCCTCCTCAGGACCTTAGGTCTTCTAATGATGAAGTCCCATCTAGTAATTGTATTCCTTGCAGCAATGCTTATTCACTGCAAGACATAGAAGATGCCTCTCTCTTCCTATTTTATTATACTCTGTCTTTGTGTATCTGCTGCTCGAGTCATGAAGGAACAGCAGAACTGAGTCCCTCCCACATACTTCTCTGCCATTTGACACATTTACTAAAAAAGACAAGGTATTTTTCCCCCCAGATCTGTACCTAAAGATTTGAAGAGACAACTGCAAAACATAAAACTAAAGCCTGGAAAATCTACCTACTATATGCATAAACTAAGCTGTATTTTCATTAAGATATTTCATTGAAAATATAACATAAATGTTCATTTATTTCCTTTTATACTTGACAGTCTGTGTGTAAAGATGTGAGAACCTGAATGTAGTGTTACTTATTGTTGTTGTTATTTAGTAAAGCCACAGAGCTGAAATGATAAGTAATCCAAACCTCATAATAAAAAGTAGGCATGGATTACTCCTAAAGTATTTGTTCCATTAATCCAACTCTACTGTGTGGTTTGAAAGTAATTACATTTTGAATATCAGTGTGAATTACTTAAGGGTTTGGGATCACTTGAAGTTTCTTATCAATCATCAGCTAATACCCCTTATTTATAATTTGCATTCTTAACAGAAAAAGTGACTCAAAGCTACTTCTTATTTTACTTCTTTTTATAATTATTTACAACTTCCTTTTATTGTATGGTAATATCCTTCACATTTAAATCCTTTCCTGTCTTAGAGGCTACAAGTATCAAGTTAGTTCAATTTTAATGCTTTATTGAGACAAATCCAGAAGTTTCTGTGACCTTTTGTAATATTTGAGGGAATATGAAGCATCTGAAGATCAGTTGTATTGAATGCATATTTATTTATCTATGTAAAATATGCAAAATACTAGAAGAATAATAGACAGATCCAAAAACTATAACAAAAAAATAATTATAAACCTTAAGTGCTCATCAAAATGCTATCCACACATGGCTGCTGAATAGCCCATATGTGGCCAATGCAAATAGGGATGTGATGTGACTGTTCTTTGTTATGCTAGATTAGTCAGTTCCTGAAGACACAGTACTGATATGAAGGACAATTTCTATGGGGTTTGATAGGTCATCTGATTATCATATTTCATATTATTCTTACTAATCTCATGCAGTAGAATAGATGGATTTCTGAGCAGGTAAATAAAGTGAGTGGAACTATATTCACATCCAGAATATTCTGACTTGGAAGGGGGCCAAAAGTATCATCGAGTTCAACTCTTAAGTGAATGGCCCATACAGGGGTCAAAGCCACAACCTTAGCATCGTTAGCACTCTGCTCTAAGTTGGAACAAAAGATCACTTTTCCTTCTGAGACAGTTATGCAGCACTGCAAATATTTAGCAAACACAAAAGAAAATTATTGCCATATGTAATTTTTAATGTAATAGTGCTGATGAAGGAAGGAAAGTATTACCACTGGAAAATATTTTCATCCTCCATTGTACTCTTTATGTCTAGCTGTCTCATTTTTGTGAGTCTAAAGTGCAGGAATGCAGGCTCCATGTAAGTGACAGAGGGAAAAATTCAGATCTATGCGTTGTACATCCTGATGAAAGAGCAACCCATCTTTGAGGCTGCTTCTCAAACTTGCCCAGAGCTTGCTCAGTAAAAGGTAAAAAAAAACTTTTTAGATTCTGTAACTGTTTCTGGAAAGTGTTTTGCATCTGTCAAGTCCTTTATTTGATAGTATAACTCTTTTCTTGATCTCATGTGGCCTGTCTTGGTCTCAAACAATGTTCCTCAGTCAAGAAAGTCCCAAAAAAATTCAAAACCAAACGAAAACAGAAAAAAACCCCATAGTTTAAGAATGGTTTTACTTGTCTTTAACTATAAAGTCGAAGAATGAAATTTGTCTCTCTTTCTTAAAGTACATTATAGATGACCCTACTGTCCAAACTCATTAACTATTATTAGATCTTTTCAAACCTGAGATGTGCTGACATCCTGTCTTTAATGCTCTTGTAAATTCTGAAGTAAACAGATTTCAAAGACACTTGACTATTAGTGTGAAGACAAGGTCAAAGAGTTGAATGACACATCCTCCTCGTACAATAAGACTACCTATCAATCAGTTTTACTAGCAAATTCTTAATAAAGAAAAGAGATCAGAACATGACAAAAGTGTATCTTGGAAAATATATGTGCCTGATGTCCATTTTGGTATCCTTGGACTAGTAGTTAATGATGAGCAACCATTACATACGCCCTGGAAATATGGTTGTCTCCTGTAGAAGAACCTCTTCTGCAATTCATTACTTCTGAAAATTAGAAATAGAAAAAATCTATTATGTTAAATGGTCTGAACTTTTTAAGTAACAAAACTGAAATGTGTACTGAACACATTTAAGTAACTAAAATAAGTGAGATGATTAAATTTTATTTAGGAATGATCATGTTTTAATATTAATAATTCAAGGATGGTCACTTATAGACATTTAAAAATTTATATTAATTATTGCAAGCTTCACTTACAATACATTTAGCAAATACAATCTCAGAAGTTACGTCATTTTCGTCTTTCAACGTGCTGAAAGATTTTGCCATTTTTTAGCGTGCCCTGTGGTGCCACTATGTTTCATTTCCTTAAATTTTCTGTAGCGTCATTTCTACAGGGTTAGATGTTAGAGATGGGTTAACAAATGGTAGTGTTAAATACAGCCAATCTCCCACTTTAATAGTAGGACATAGTCTAAAGTCTGACAGATGGCTCTGGAAGAAGGAAATCCCTTTACCTACTAAGTAAATATTTAGAAACAACAAAATTGTCACTTGAATATCTCATTGTTATTAGCAAGGATATTAAAAATCAGAGAAAATATAAAATGCCTGCATGAGAAAGGACTTCAGGTGCATTCAACAGTCAAGGAATTATATGTGTCTTTAAGGTATATAGTGAAGGTTTTTCATTTAGTCATTATCTCATGATTGTAATGAGAGTTTGTCTCAGTAAAAAGAAAACAAGTCAGTTCATACCTGGATCGGAGATCCAGTCACACAAGATACATTTACATATAAATTCGTACATATTTTTATATGTAAATATATCTTGTGTGGTGAATTTGGCATCACGAGGTTAATGGTTCAACGTGATAATCTTAGAGGTCTTTTCCAACATAAATGATTCTATGATTTTATGAGAAGGAGAGCAGATTGCAGTCTGCGGTTTTCCATGGGATTTTCCACAAATGTAGGGCAGTAAGCATCGAGGGACTCCTCCTGACCACCTTAGTGTTCCTTTCTCCAGTGATAGCTGGAGTCTGGATTTCTTTAAAAAAACTGCTGTGGAGTGGATGTGATTTGAAAATAAGAGCAGCAAATGTATCTTGGTCTCTTCCCAAATGCTGGCATGTTGAGTTTTAATTTATTGGTGTAAGATCAAGCTGGTGTCCAAGTCATGTACAAAAGGTATTTAATAAAACATGTCTGGTGCGACTAGTGGCTAGAGTTTGGGATCTGTGCATTTCTTTGTAGTGTAGTGGTGTCATGCTGAAGTTCCCCTGTGAACTGGAGGCTTGACCACATATACCAAAAGGTTGACCAAAGCTTTCATAGGTTAAATTCCCCAAAGTGAGGGTTTAGAGTGGAACCAACAACAGCAGAAGAGGAAAAAAACCCAAATCTTTCCTTGGGCAAATCAATTTTTTTTCTTTTTATTTAAGCTTGACTGCTTTGGGCAGTTGAATAAGACTGAGCTATATGACTGCAAGATGACATTTAGATAAAATGCTTTTCAGACTGCAAATGTAGAGTTTGGGTACAAGTATAATTTCAGACTTCACATCCAAAGATTGTGCAGGCTCTATGTTCAAAGCACTTTTCTTATGAGTAAATATGAAGGTTTCTTTTGTTGTCTTAATCAACAATGCTGCTCAGTTAGGAACTTCCTTGGAACAAGCTTACTCCAAGCAGGGTTCAATTCTGCAACTTAAAGCAGAATAACAAAGCTTGTGGTTTTAGTTCATGAAATTGTGGATTTCCTAGCAAATATGCAGTCAAGTTCCTTCTATGACTTGGTGATCTTTAACTGCATTGGTTGTCTGCAGAAAATTACTTTTGATGAACAGTATCTTCAACAAAGTTAAATTATGTGATTTAACTTTCTGTAACTGCAGAATCACAAGTTGAGTGAGGTTGGAAGGGAACTCTGACATCGTTGAATCCAGCCCCCTTGATCAAAGCACGGTGATCTAGATCTTGTCCAGTTGAGTTTTGAGTATCTCCAAGGATGGAGATACCACAAGTTCCCTGGGCAAGCTGTTCCACTGTTCAGCCACCCTCATGGTAAAATAAAAAAGAAAAAAATTCTTACATTTAAATGGAGTTTAATGTATTTCAGTTTGTGTCCATTGCCTCTTGGCTTGTCACTAAGCACTGCCAAGAAGAATCTGGCTCCATCTTTTCACATGTCTATTATTTATATGCATTGATAAGGTCTCTCCTGAGCCTTATCCAGGATGACCAGCCCCAGCTCTCTCAACCTTGCCTTGTGTGATAGGTGCTCCAGTCTCTAATCATCTTTGTGGCTCCTTGCTGGGTGTACTCCAGTATGACTGTGCCTTCCATTCTGAGGCACTACATTTCTGCAGCTGGAAATATCTCAGCCTGCTGGAAATGCTCTTCCTAATTCAGCTTGAGACACTGTTGGCTGCCTTTACTGCAAGGACACTTTGGTAGCTTAGATTCAATCTGATGCCCACCAGGACCCCCAGGGCTTTTTCTGCCAAGCTTCCTTCCAGCCTGTTGGCCTCCAGCATGTACTGGTGCATGGGGTTGTTTCTTCCTGGGTGCCGAACAGTCTACCTCACTTTGTTGAGCTTTATGAGATTTCCATTTGCCTGTATCTCCACAAGATATATTACTGATATATCAGCCACTCCTCACAGTTTTGTATCATCTATAAACTTGCTGCCATCATCCCATGGATCTCTTTCCCATCTTCTTGGATGCTGTGAAATTTGCTGGCCTCCATCTGCAGCTGTTCTCTTGGTGACCTTCAACCACCACAAGGCTCCTGCAAGGAAGGAGCCCATCTCCTGCTATCCCAGCCTCAGTGAGAGAGCCCAGACACCCCAACAGCCTCAGAGCTACATGTGCTTCTAGCAGCTCCACCTGAGCAGATGATAGGGGAGGCAGGAGAACAAGTAATAACATACACTCCTTAAAAAGAGCTCCTTTTTAGACTGGGTCACTTTTTTCTCTTCCTAGTCTTCTTTAATGTCAGAGAAGAATGTGATTGAAGTTTTCAGCTCCTTCAGTGCTTTGAATTATTTTGAATGCTGAGAACTGTTCTTATTCTGTGGGGGTTGCTTTAACTTGCATTTGAAATTACGTGCCAATAATTTATAGTGGACCAAGCTTCTGTTAGGGGCAGTTAGTCATCACCAAGTGAATGGATGTATTAGCATGTCACCCTGGTATATATCAACCTCCTCTCCCATAAAGCACAGTGGCAGCTGTGAATACACTCTTAGTGCAGCTTTCTTTTAAGAAAATAGATCCAGCAAGGCATGCATTCAGAAGATCTCTTCTACCAAGGATCATTGCCTTACTGTTTTATTTTTGGAATGTTCATTAACATGGTGTGGAAACACCACAGATCCATGTGGAGGTGTTAATGGCCATAAAATTGGCTGCTTCCTGTACTTGTTGCTATGAAGTGCGATCTTAGTTTGGAAACCCTTGTGTAAATGCGTGTATTTGTCTTAGGCTTCTGTTTCCTAGCAAACCGTGACACAGTGCAAAATGTGCTGCAATTGCTGTGGCTGGCCCTCTTAACCTGTCAGCATAATTTATGGGAACACTTCCCGACACCTTCTGCTGCTAATAGTCTCTCAGAGTCCTGCAGAAAAGGCTAGTTCTGCCTCCTAATTTTAAGAGCCATGATGGTGGCACTGTTTGTCTCTTTTCTGGATCTATTTTGGATTTATGTCTGGCCAAGGGTTTGAAAGAGCTGCTATTAAAGCAGAAACATCTGCTGGGGCTTTATATGCTGCTGATTTGCCAAGTTCAACAGCAGGCCAAGCTACAGCTGATGGGCTCAGCCCTCCACAGGTGTCACTGCAGTTACAGGAGAATGACTGTAAGGGAAATAGGGCTGCTGAAAGCTCTAAACTAACTAACTAAATAAATAAATAAGCAAAACCCCTTCAGCGACTGTAGAAGGCTGTTAGGAGATTATGGCTGGGTCATTAGCAAATAACAGAAACAAATCCTGCTGAAGTGGTTGTATCTGGATTCGCCGGTGCCCCTGGTTGCTGCAGCACCCTGAGATGTGCCTCCTCCCATGCCTACCTGCAGGCTTCCCATCGTGTTCTGCATGCTGCCAGCTCAGGCAGCACAGACACACAGTGATTTTAAATGCTGTCGGGAAAACCTGATTTTGTTTAACCATCTGAATGTTTTCATGATTCAGACACATCATGGTAACCTTTTTGTGGGCCGACATGGGTGAGGCAGATGATTGTTTTGACACAGACTGTTTCTGGAGGAGAGGAATTCAAAACAATGCTTTGAAATTCCTTGCAAAGGTTTTGTTCTGATGCAGTTGTAATAATTTGAAATAATCACTCCTTTGACACTGGGGACATGGGAACTGATATCTTGGATAAACTTGAGCTGCATGTGAGCACTGCCCAGTCTCCATCCCGGATGTGTACTTACAGTTTCAGAGGAGCATGCCAGAAAGCTCAGAGCAGGCAACAGTGGATCTCTAATACATTGCCAGAGTCTATTTTTCTGTATTTCCTTATTATTATATTGTTTAGGATTTTTATTCTTTTAAAAAATGTCCAGTTACTCCCTTATTTTTGCCAAGCATTTGGCTTCAGGTGCAAAATACCACGCTCAAATTACTGACAAAACATTGACTTCATTTACCTTTTTATAAAGTGCTACACCTGGCCATATAGTTCATTTTCCCTCTCACCTCCCCCACAGCAACCATGAAATGAAGGTCAGCACTTCAGCAGCAAAAGCTAAAACTTCTACAATTGGAGTTGAAGAAGAGCTCTGCTTACTGAAGAGTGAGTAGAAGACTGCTGTAGTTGGCAGAGCCCATTGCTAGAGGAATAAATAATTGCATGTGAATGTGCATATGCAATTTATTAAATTATTATCTGTTCTTTTTAAATTCTGTAAATGGTCCCATTCCAACCAGTTTTATCCAGTGATTACAAGAAAATTTGCTGTTCTGGTCAGAAAGCACAAGGCCAAATTCTCGCATATATCCCAATATGTTTCTTGCCTTCCAAGAAGCTGCCTGACTCAGAATAAAGTTGTTTCAGAAATATTTCAGCTGTGCTTAGTGGTTTAAATAAAAAGCCTGGACTATGGGAAATGCCTCGCATTTTTCCATGGTGGAAAATTTTAATGTTCCTTGCAAACCTTAAGAAAATATTCTTAAACCATCTCCTTTCCCCAAAGAACACAAGTATGTGAGATAAGAAATAATTCCTTTGTAATTACTCATTTCCCCTCACAACAGTCATAAAAGAGAAATCATACTAGAAGTGATATATGGATGTTTCCACTTCTGGCAATATAGTAAGTAAGCATAACATTAGAAAACTGCATTTTAGCAACCATGACTTCTTTTTCCTAAACTAAAAAAAAACCCCAAAAAACCCAAACAAAAAACCCACCAAAACTAAACCCAACCTTTTTTTCCAAGAATGGTTTTCTAAATAGGTGTAAGGAAGTTAGTATTACATAGGAAATATTAATTTGTTTTGTAGGTAGTAATTGAATAGTTAATTGAATAGTTGATTAAATAGTTAAGTTTCTCAATAGCAAACCTCTCAAATGCTCCATGATACACTCCATTCCTTGTTGAGACCTACTAATGCAGTGCTGCACTTGCAGCTACTGAAACTAAATCTACACAGGGCTGCGTCGTGGGATAAATGCTTGCATACTAACTCTTAGCTACACAATATGTTGAATTCAATGAAGAAAGCGTGGTAAGAAATTGATCTTTCCCTATTTCCCACAATTTCATTCATGTTTTCTACTCCCTCATGTAGGTCACCAGAACTGTTTGTGGGAAGGGATTGTAAACAGCATTACTGAAATGATCCAAAACAAGATTTCAAAACCATTAATTTGCCTGTGAATAATTTCAATAATTTTATTTTTAACAGGAACAAATGACTGGGTTTGAATGATTGTGGGAGAGTTTTTAATTTGCCCCAGGCACCTTAAGGTGCCCTTGTGCCCCTCGAGGGCAGCGTGATCCAGCGCATGCCCCAGCTCTTCCACGCTGCAAAGCTAAGGAAGAAATAACCCAGAGCTTTTACTTTTTGCAAAAGTAAGACATAACCCTGTCTTGCTGGCGGTGTCTTGTCTGCTTTGTCACTGTGACACTGCTTGTTTCATGGTTGAGTGGATTCATCACAAGTATCTGTGTACTGCAAGCGTGGCTACAGGCTGTACCTTCCAAGACGTACTGTCAGCAAGTGCTCTGTGTTGGTGGTGGAAATAATGCACCAAGGCAGCAGCTTCAGAATAGGTGTCTAACCTAAACTAACGCTCTCTGAGAGGAAAGGAGATGGCTGCAGCTAATAGAAGGTAATGTGATGTTTTGCCAGTCTGTAGAATACAAAAGCGAATTGTTGGAGCTGTGCGGCAATGTAATGAGGAGCTTGAAAATGTAACTGATAAGCAGAGTGATTATAGGCTAATGAGCAGGATGTTTGTGGTATATTGAAGGACTAATGAAGGGCTGCAAAAGATAACTGTGATGGTATACAGTGAGATATGCAGAGTAGGAATGTTTAAATACAGTACAGAAAGATATGTAGTAGATACTAAAGACACAATGCTGCTAACTATTGGAGTTTGAGCATTTGTGTGTGTACATTGTGCAGATGAAGCAATTAACTAAAACCAGCACCTGATAAATGCATGACAGAAGATACTAACAAGGAAAAAAATGATACAGTACATAAGTACATATTACAGAACTCACATATCTCTCCCATCTGTACAAAGAGCTCTGTTTATCACCTTCCATGTTCTCTCATACGAAAATGTGTATGGTTGCTGTACTGTGCAAAGCATTGGGTCCAGACAGTTCTGATGCAGGATAGTTCCTGGAAAATGTGGACTTCAAGACATTTTCTTCAAAGGTAATTACAACATCAGGATAGAAAGTTGTAGCCTGGCATGGCAGTCTGGGGCTCAGTCAGGCTGGGTACCATGTGGTGTCAGGGGACCCGGCTGTGTGCATTGCAAAATAAACCCATGTCTTATTTGTCACTGTGACCTGAGCAGCCATAGTTCCTGAGGAGAGACCTGACTCCCTAAAGTCACCTGACATGGTAATCCTGGCTTTTGTTATTTGGTACAGAGGACTGGTTTCCCCTCCACTGTGGCCAGTTGAATTGGATATGTTTGATGCTTTGAATAAAAGCACAGTTCTAGAACATGTGATGTTTATGATCCTCTTTGAGTCTTCACTTGATAGAAATGCAGTTTTTTGGGTCTTTTTTTTTTCCTGTGGAATTTTTTAGGTCAGCAATTTACAATCAAATACATATATGGACATTAAAACCTGTAATTATTGGAAGGAGTCTCTATAACTGTATTAATGCAAAGTTGCATCATGTCCTGTACACAGCAGAGCATTACAGAACAGCTCTCTTCAACTAAAAAGGCAGTTGGGATTACCAGCAGCTCTTTAAAATATCTGTGTTATCACATATGTGATCAATATATGATTACAATAATTGATAAGTGAAAATGGGACATGTTCATCTCTAGTGTTTTTGAGAAAAGAAGGTAAACCCTCTATTGCCTAAATATGAAGTTGCTGAAATATTTATATGTTACCTCTTGCCTACACCATTGATTCTTTAGTGTAAAACTGGATTAAGAAAGAAGCATTTCTGTAATTTTGGTTTTTGGAGGAAAAACGTGTAATTTCTGAAAGACTCAGTTTTCTGGAAAGTAGAGAAAGAGGTATTTCCAAAAAGTACTCCAGCAAAGCTCATAGCTGATTAGGAATCTGTTAATTGGATTGCTGGGTGTTAATTGGATTGCTAGGAGTCCTACTCTTCTACAGCCTTTGAAGAAACTTTCATCTGCATGAATTCCTCAGAAAATGAGTTGGGTGTTGGAATCCAATGTTACAATGTGTTTGTACTCTGAAGAAAGGCTTTGGGGTTTTGGAGTTTTTTGGTTCTCTTTGAAAGGATTTTATGAGGCTAACCAAAGTCTCTGCAATTTCCACGTCGGACGTGTAAAAGCCCTTGAAGTCTTCTTTGCTGTTTCAGTGAAGGAGATGAGTTAGTTTTCCACTTCTTTAATGATGTTATTCTGGTTTCTTCCCTTTCAGTAGGTTTGTCCTGGTATTTGTTGTTGGAACCTCTGATGTATCTGTTTCAGATACCCCATCAGCCAGTTCTTCATTACTCTGCTGTAGATATCTATTTTCCTTACAGACATTTGAGATATAGTCAACAGTGTTGTCTCTATTATTCAGGTGAGGGACCAGAGCACAAAGGAAATCCTACTGTTAGACATAAGTCTGTGACAGAGCAAGAACTTAAAATAATTTCTCCTGCATTTTAAAGTTCATGCTGTAAATCTTGGGCTGTTCTGCTGACTGAAAGGAGGGGAAGGCGGGGAGACAATATTTGCAATACAGTCTGAAGAAAATTAAGTGGGAAGCAGTCAAATGAGTTTTATGTACAGATCCAGTCTTTCTTGATTCTCTAATGTGCATCTCAATTAAATATTTTTAAATAATTTAACCAATTATCTAAACCAGCAGATCTTTTGTATTTTTTTCTTTCAAATACTTTTTTTAAATTTCACTAGTTAAATAATCCATGAGTCATTTGAAATATCTTCATTGTTGTCTTTCAGGATTTTAAGTTAATGGAGCTTCTACAATATAACTCATTTGACTAGAATGGATCTTGAGTTAATCTTCAAGAAGACAAAGTGGAGGAAATCTGATGAACATGTGTGCTAACTGTTCCAACCATTCTTTTTTCTAGTGTGTCTCTTCAATTCATTAAAAAAACCTCAAACTAACCAAAACAAAAAACCAAAACAAAACAACAAAAACAAACTAACCAAAACACAAGGAAGCATTTTTTTGGAGTTCATGTGTTCTTTGAGTATTGCATTTGATTTGGGAATGCAATTACCATCTCAAAGAATCTTCATTAACGTCTTACTAAATTAATTTTAATTTTTCTTATATATTTTTAAATATACACTTGTAAATATAACCTGGAAAAGCAACTAACAATGAGCATTGTTGAATCCTAGGTATGAGTCACCAGAGGAGGGCTGTTTAATGATAGTGAAGTTCAGAAAGGCAACATTTGGTTCATGTCTCTTTTGGTATCTGCTAGATTTCTTCTTCTTTCTCAATATTTCTGTTGGAAGATATCCAGATCCAGTGTTTAGGTACAGTTCCAAATTATGTTAGACATAGATTTATTTTAGCTCAAATATAAAAAGGTTACATTTTTGAGGATGAGACCGACCCAAATTTACACAGAGCTTAGGAGCTTTGGGAGTTTTATTTCATCAGGGAACATTTCTCTACCACTTGGAAGTTTTCCCAACTATTTTTTTGAGCTCACAATATTAAGCTAAAAAGACCTAATTATGTCTGTGCTGTAATATCCTTGTATAATTTTGAGGACTGTTATCTGAACATGCTGTTCTTACAGCGACAACTGATTTTTCCGTAAAGACAAAAAAAAATTAAAGAAGACTAGCACGTATTTCAGCAGATGTACACACTTCCAAAGAAGCTCCTACCCAGACACAAGCTCTGTCAGGCTCAGGTTGTGTGATGACTGCATCAGTACAGGAGTAATCACAGTGGTTCTATCACCTGAGTACTGGAAGATGTGTTTCCTGTGAATCCTCCACTGAGTTTTGCTCAGTGAAGAAACATCCTTGAAATCTGTAGCCTGTAGTGCGCAGGTAGCCTATTTTCTCAGGGTGGAACTGTTTTGTTTTTTCCCTTGAGACTGCTAATTTGTACCAGAAAAAAGGAATTGACTGTATAGCTTTATTACATTTGTCTGAAAATACTGTAGTTATCTTAGTGCACTCTTCTTGTTAAAACCTCTTTTTTTTTTTTTTTTTTTTTTTTTTTAGTACTTTCTGTAAGTCCTGAGAATTAGAAGGGAAGGTTTTGGACTGGAACTTTTTGTCTTGAAACTTATCTTTTCTGGGCTTCCTGCCTGTACTCTTTTCACACATTGACACAGTTGCTGTGGTGCCCCTCGCACAGTGTCACTCTCCAGTGGTCCCATTGTATTAATCCTGGAACTGCCTCTTCAAAGTAAATTGAATCATCTTTAAGGTTCAGAGATTTATTTCAGGATGTTATTACTGGGCTAGCCACTCACCTGATATTCTTCCCTTAAAGAAAATAGACTAGGTTATGTTTCCATCACACAAGTTCTGCATGATTTCAGTACATCTGGCTGAAGCTGGAATTTTAAGTATTTGCTTTAAATTCTTTTCTGTCAAATACCACTGGCAAATTAGATTTGGCACTGTCCATCCTATTCCTCTTAGAATTTTAATTAGTTCTGTGCTGAACACACAGTACACTGCAGTTGTATGTGTTTGATATCTAAATTTTTATTTGTCAGAATTGTATTTCTATAGTTCTCTAAAGCTGTGTATCTGCAGACAAAGCAACACTGTGGGGGGAAAAAAGCCCAGATCAAATCCATTCAGATAACACTATAAAATGGTTAAATTCTCAGCTTTAGGCTGTGAGGATGGCCTGAGAGTCATAGTCTTATGACCAGTTGGGATTTTTAACTGGTGAAGAAGGAAGAAAAACAAGGTAAACATGAACCTGTCTTTATTTGGTATTCCTTGGGACCTGTTCCAGGCATATCATTGTCTGCCCACTATGCCTGGTGATGCCAAAGACATTGAAAGCTGCTCCATGACAGTAGCTAAAGTTCTGTATCTTGTGGAAAGCTGGATTGGTGAAAGCACAGGAGCTGCCTCTGGCTTCATACAACATGCCCTCCAACTTCAGTGACATTCTGGGTGGCACTGGGACATAGGTGGGATGGTCATGGCAGCCTCCTGTGGGCACCAGCCTCAAAGGGCGTGGAGGAGACCTCAGGCAGTGAGTAACCTCTCAATGTGTACACACTCAGCCAGGGATTTGGTTTTTCACTGTTTCTTGTTTTACTCAGTCATGCTCTTACAAACTTCAGCAGTGACTGCCCTGAGCAGAGCCTGCTGGGGAACAATGGACGTGGTAGAAAGGGGCTCTAGGGCAGAAGTTGCTTCATAGGCAATGCAGTGTCACACTGGGAGGGATAGTCTTGTCTTGGTTCTCTTGGACATGAGTTTTTGAGTACTCCCGGTTGTTTGAATGATGAAGAGTTCCTGGGCAGGATAACTTCAGCCCTGTTTGTTATTCCAGGGAGAGAAAAGGGTGTGAAGAGTGGAAGTCCTCACACCAACTCTGTCCTAGGGAGTGCTTCTTGGTGGAGAAGGGACAAGTGCCTTAGATGTGTCTGAGTCCCTTTCCAAATGCAAAATGAATAACTGTAACTATGGAGAGGGCATATGGTACAGTTTGATCCTAAACAGAAAAGCAAGGTTTCATCCAAAGTGATTTAAATTTAGATGTGACGTGCTTTGAGTTTCACTAACTAACTTTCCCTTATACTAACATTTTACTTGTCTGTTCTTTTTATAATTGACATTGGCAATACAACTGCAGTGCATGGATGCCATTTTTCACTGCCAGCTTTTCAGAAATAGGGAACAAATTCTGCAGAGTGCCCACATTTGAAATATTCATGTGTGTGACATCCTGATGGCCAAATACTGACTTTCACTATATTCATTCAAAATTTAGTGATCCTCTGAAAACGAGCTGGAGGAGTGAATAGGTTACCTAGAGGTGTAGTGTGAGTCTTCCAGATCTCAGGCCAAATTCTTCCCTTATGCAACAGCAAGTTCTGAAGTCAACTCTTCTTTTTCTGCATATCTGAGGAGGTGCTGCTAGTACTTGCCAATGAGCCTGTGCTCTTCATAGCTCTTTTTTTTTCCACCTTGTGGGTGGTGATGGAAAGGTGTGCATGTCAGGCTTCTGTCACTGCACAGAAAAAAATAAACTAGTACGACAGAGAACTTCAAAGTACAGACAGAACTAACCAGTTTTTTTCAAACCTAGAACCTAGTTTTCTTAATAGTGGTGGGTTTCTTTTAGTAGCTAATGAGCACTGAACAGAACAAAAGGATGGCAAAGAAGCATTGAAAATGGGCAGTTGGTGCACAGAGTGGGAGTTTCTTTTCAGAGTTTCAATGCAGAAACCTTTAGAAGAGAGCACTTACAGATGTTTGATTTCTTTCAGGTCTTCAGATTTTGGGACATTATACACAAAGTTGAATCTACAGCCTGGGATTGCCACTGTTATTGACAATTTCTACATTTGTTCCACCAACAAAAAGAAGGTATGTGGCAAAAAAACCCATTTTTGTAGTGCAGGTGAGATTCTGCAGCTATGTGAAGTGTGTTTTGCAGGTTTTCAAAATATAGGGAACTGGTTTACACAATGGTGAAGATCACCTTTGGTGCATTTGTGACATACAGAATTGGGATATTTACTATTCCTGAACAGTACAGAGAGAAAATGAAATACCTTGATGGACACTGAAACCTTATGAGGTCGTTGACTCCTGGAAATCAAGCTTTCATAGTATTTTCCATGCAAATGATAACTGAAAATTCTGTAGGTTTTCACACATCCCAACAGATTCTGGGACTAACATTCAAACTCTTCATTCTTTATGCCCAAGGTTTTTCCTATGGTCCTTAATATGAAGTATAGGGTTTGGGCAGGCTGTCATTGATAATGATATTTATCCTGTGTAAAACCTTAATTATATAAATTTTAAAATTTTTTAGCATCATTGCTAAAAAACAAATGCTTTTCCTGCAGCCTGGGAAGATTAAGTGTACTTTATAAGTGAGAGTGAAATTGCCCTACTGAGTGTATTTACAATGGATGTTATATTGGAAGCAACAGGGAGAATGATTATGAGCAAAACCCGCAGTAACAGCCCTTCTATGTCTTCAAAGTGCTTGTAATTTAAATGGCAGGAATTGTGAACTACAATGTAAAACACAAGTACAGCAGGACTTCCATGAAATAAGGATATTCTCTTGATAAGGGCCTTTTAAATCCAGTGTAATATAGAAACAGTAATTTCAGGTAGAGGCCACTGAGTGGAAGAACAGTGTTTGCTGTGTTTATCTGTCTGTTTTGCTAAATCAAAAATAAGTGGAACTCAGCGAGGCTGCCTTGATGATTAAGTATATATTATATTTCTCTTGAAATTGTCACTGGAATTTTGTGCCCAAGTTGTGCTGTGTCTGAGCTTGGTAATATATTTTTAATCTGCTGCAAAGCCAGAAATTATTTTTTTTGTTTCTTGAAGTGGAACCGACAACATGCACAAAGTTTTTTCAGATTGTATATCTCAGATATATGATCTACTGGTGATTTCAAGTCCAAAAGAATAAAACCAAAAATCTTTACCCTTTTCAGTTTCTGGAATAAAAGCTAGAAGGATGAGTTGGATGAGAGCCCCATGGAACATCTTTCCCAGCTCAATCAGTTGCAGTATTAAAGCCTGCCCAAGCACAGGGGTTCAGTGACAATGTGGTTGTGCCAGTTGTCTGACAAAATAAACAGCAGTAAGATCACTGCTAAATTTCAAGCCTGAATGATACACCAGTGTTCACAAGAACCCTCCTGTTAATCCTGTCTAAGAAAAATCTGTATTCTACTGAATTTCGCAAGTTGAAGTTCTTAGAGATACAAACCCCACTTTGTAAACTAATACCATATTGAAATCCATCTGACACAGGAAGTCCCTTTGAGTCAATATAAATGTGCTATTTTTATGTGGATATTTGCTTCTGTGAAGATGTTGTTTATTAGTATACAAACAACAAATACAGCAGAGCAGAAAAGATTTCTAGGGCCTTTAAACGATGCCAGAGGGAGATATATTAATACATGCAAATATACATACGTGCATATGTGGTACAAAAATGATGAAAGCAGTGGGGTTGCATGCTTTAGCCAACGGCTTCAGATTGGTCTTGGAGGTTTCACAGTCACATGTGGAAGGTAAGAGGAAAGTCTTCATGTTTTAAGAGCTTTGTCTGTGGTAATGGGAAATTCTAGATGCTGATTAGGGCACTAAGACTGTTGATCTCACAGAAGTTATTTGGGATGATGGAGGAACATATCTCCTGTCTGTCTATTTCAGCACAGTTGCACTGGGGTGGAATAGAATATTTAGAACTCTGACTCCCTTTTCTGAGCTGAGCAGAAGTCTCAGGGTTTCACTTGTTCTTTACATTACCAGACTTCAGATGATTACAGTGTTTCTTCAACCAGTCACATCTTTTAAAATGTGCTGAAAATGGAAACTGAAGTGCTGACTGTGTATGCTGAAACTGAGCATGCACTTTAAATTTAAAACATAAGTAGTCCCATGCGACCACTTAGCATTTAGTGACTGGGAAAATACATGAAAGCAAAGATAAAAGACATTTATGGGGATTTTTAATACTTTGCATATTAAAAAGTGTTCTATGCTTTCATTTCATTTAGCCATTGTAGTCCTCATCTGTGGAAGAACATATACTACACATTTAAAGCTCATCATTCCCACCTCAGTGTCATCAGAGTGTTAACCACACCTGATTTAAGTTCTATAGAATATAGGTATCTAGTCAAGCTCTCTCCCTCTACAATCAAGGCAGAAATGTGGGCATCTCTAAGCAGTTCATACTCTTAAAATCACAGTTGTTTGCTCTTAACAACTGTAAGGTTGAATTATCTTGTGGAGGTCTCTGTAACTGACTTTGTGACTGTTGTGGGTCTGAAAAGAATCAAACTGTGGCTTCCTACAAAGAATACAAAGAGATGGGTAATGGTTTAACCTCAGCTGGCAATTAAGTACCACACTGCCATTGGCTCACTTCATCTGCCTGTTCTTTTAGGGCCTGTGGATTCCTCTCATCAAGTCCCATGGACTTCTGCACCTTCAGGTTCCTTAGATGGTCTTGAACCTGTTCTCCTCCTACCATGCCAAGTTCTTAATTCTCCCAGTCCCAGCCTTTGCCTTCTTTGATTTGGGTGGTGTGACTAGAGCTCTTGTGGGCCAAGAAAGAAACATGATGTGGGAGATTATTTGTTTGTTTTGGAATGCAATTAAATTAAATATCTGCTAGAAGGCTCTATTCTAGTTCTTGGGCTGATATTATTTCTACAGTTCATAGCTTCCAGTATACCAGCTCCTGGAGTGCCTTAGACTTTCACTCAACTTGCCTCAACTCTGTGAGCTGTAATTCTACCCAGACCAGTGGACTTATAAGTGAGCTTTGTACAGTAAATGTGAAATTGTACTGGAAATTTTCTGTGAATTACTCTGGTTTGCATTTTCTTAAGATGTATTGAAAATAATGCAATTGATGAAGAAGTGCATTAGCAGACACAAAAACTACAACAGTATCCTTTTCACATAGTATTATATGGAAAAAGGATTGTATAAAAACCCCCACAAGGTTATAAGGTAAAATATAGGAATGTTGCAGACTGAATAAGCTGGAGGAAGTATGGAAATAATTTATATAACCCACTATATTCATTCAAAAAGTGGCACATTCTATTTCTCTCTCAGACTTCTACGAACAAGTTGTGATGAGTACTGTTCATGGGCCTAAATTAAGAATCGGGAAGGGGGTGCATCAAGGTCGTGTCTACACAATTATTTGACAGCTGAGATAAATTCATTCACTTTGTATCTTTTTCTGGCTGAAGGGAGTAGAACTCTAATGCAGAAATTGTGTTGCTGGAGTTACCACAGGACTCAAGCTATGAAACCTGGTTTTGACAAGAAATTATGGCAAATCTCTGAGGATAGAGCTTTAGAGGGCTTTGTTTATTGCTCTGAATGGACCTTTCTGAGGAAATCATGAGATGGAGGTGTGAACTGTGGCTGTATTGTTTGTGAGTCAGAGCTGAATTGCAGTCAGCCAGCTGCACAAGTAGAAAACATTTTCACCTATCTTCAAATGACCGAGTAGGATCATAGATCATCACCCTAAATGCTATAAAACAGCACAATAATAGGCAGGGTCACACTCTAATTGAGAGTTCACACTTCCTGAGGATGCATTAATATTTGGTTTGCATTCTGTCTGGTTTTAGTGTAGTATAAACCAGCAACTGAAGACACTGATATGGTTTTGGAAAGCTGTAGTTGTGGAGTCCTGCTATGTAAGCTCTCTGATGCTAACTTCTTCATTTGAAGCAATTTTTCATTGCTCTGTGTCATAAAATAGCCTTTTCCTATGCAGCCTTTAAGTGTTGTGCAGTGATAAGGGATGCCCCTACACTTTAAACAACAGAATTTATGTAATTATCTCCTTTTCAGTAATTAGCACATGCTGATAGCATCAAATGGTTCAAGAAACCCATCATGTACCATGTGCAGGAAATAATTTGCTTTGTGTTCTCTGTTTTCCAAACCAACATTTTAATTGTGACTTGGAAGTGTGATGTACATGGTTTATAGAGTATGGGATTGGGGTTTCCTTTGTGTCAGTCTGGAATCATGTGAACAA
Organism: Eopsaltria australis; assembly: GCA_034509425.1. Lineage (NCBI taxonomy): Eukaryota > Metazoa > Chordata > Aves > Passeriformes > Petroicidae > Eopsaltria > Eopsaltria australis. The sequence goes on along the minus strand of JAVTVJ010000094.1, from coordinate 4,770,428 downwards.
AGTAAATTCTTTCTGCAGAAGAAAAAAGTTAGTAGAATTTAGTTTCACTAAGCTAAATTACCAATAAAATATTTAACATTTTTTTGGGCATATATGCTGTTGGATGTAGAAATTACATATTTGATTTTATGTAGTGTTGCTGGGGCGGAGTTGAATGAACACAAGGATTTTTTCCCTCACATTCAGTGTATGTTTTAATTTTAATTCATGCTAATGCAATCGGTGCATCCATCCTTCCATTTATATGCTTTTGGAAAATAGGCAGCTAAGCAGTTTATATTCAGGCTTTTGATATTAGGAGAAAATAAATGTTGATTGTGCATACACTAACTTATTAGTTAAATGGGTTGAACACTTATATTTCCCAGCTGTCACAATACCCAATAGCTGCATGTTTTTCCAAACTAAAAGGCAAGGTGACAAACATGTATTTTTGCTTGCCAAACAAGGCAGAACACTTAAGATAGTAACAAGGATATAGACTTTCTTATACACTGTTTTAACTCCTGATAATTTAAGTAGTATGAATTACACTTTGCAAGAGAGTATTTGCCAGAGCTATAAAAGCATTTCCCAAGATGCAATTGGCTTGAGCAATGTTTGTAAGCACTTACAGGGAAATGCAGTCCTACATCATTTTGACATTTGTCTTTCAGAGCAGAACAATTGGTTGTGGAATTTGTCAAAATGCAGTATGACTACATTTACTTGTAAGGAATAATTCTACTCAAGTATCAGTTTCCTTAGAGACCACGCCAGAACATCTGCAAATATAGAGAGCAGAATATCTTACACTTTTACTAGTAGTCAGCTAAGGAATATTCCTTTCATTAAGGTGAGTAGTTACTTCAGGAACATTTCCCTGTGAAATTACAGAATATGAGTCTGTATGTAGAGATCTCTACCATGATGTGTTCTTGCCTTATAAGCAGTGTCATCTTTCAGTTTTATTCCAGTGATGCACCATCAGAGCACTAATGTGACCTGACTGTATGATTTTGCTTAAAACTTAAGTCCAGGACTGTTCAGTTTGTCTTCAGATATTCCAAATACTACCAGAAATATGCCCAATAATTGTCTCTTTTTTTCCTCCCCACCTATACTTTGATAGTTGGTAGATTGCTGTGAGAGGCAGTCCTGGGCAGAAATCCCAGATTTGATTCACACACAACTGATGAGCAGTTGCTTCGTTGACAACCAGGAAGCTGCTAAATGCAAGTGGAACTCATAGGTTAAAACAGTCAGAGCTTTCATTGAGCTGTTAGTTGCAGTCACAGTCCACAGCAGAGGTTCATCCAGCACCACCAAACCCATGACATACATGGGGAGGGTTTTATGGATGCTGTTTGATGGGGTGTGACTATGTATATGTGGAAAAAATAGGATAAAGCTTTGAGAAACAGAGTGGAACTGTTGAAAATTAAAGCTGTGGGAGAAACAATGGCTTGGGATCTGGTTATTAAAGAAGTATTTGAGTTATTTACCGGCTAAATGGAGGGTAAGAGCCATAGCTTTCCAGCTGGACTGATTTCTGCCATGGTTGAGAAACCAGGGATTTTTCACACTTTGTATGTAAACAGGGCTGCATTAAAAATGTGCAACTCCTATGTCATTGTCATTTTCTAAGTCCTTGTAACCTTTTCAATAAGTGGAAGGTAGGAGCAGTGTTACTGTTCTATTTGAGAATACCCTCTCTCCTAACCAGTAGATCATGAATGCATTTTCCTACATAATGTGACAGAGAAAGGTTTTGTTTAGTTTTGTTTCCATCAACACTCTTTCTGTGCATTTCTCCATCCTGTTCTTGTATGTGCAGAGCTAGAAGGAATCCCCAACTCTTGTTGATCATGATAGGTTTGTCTTTGAATACCTTTTTGAATGCATGTCTACAAAAACATTGAACCATGCAAGCTGAAGCTACCTCTGAAACTTTTTGTGTCAATTTTTCTCTCTTGGAACCAATAAATATTCTATTGTCCAGCATCTGAAGTACACTGTCATTGAAGGCTGCACTTGATATTAAAGAAAAGAAAGAAAACAACCCGCAAAAACCAGCCAAACCAACAAATTTGGCTAACAATACAGGTGAACAGTAGAATGCCATGACCAGCATATAGGTTTCCCATAGGATGTAGAGTAATTGCTCAAGGTAGAAGGTGTGTGAGGTAAATGGCTGCATGCTAGAACAGACATTCTGTGTTATTATGCTATCCTAGAATTCATTTGATGCTTAGAGATCTCAATTGAAGTTTTTGAGACTGACCTTCCACTGTGATTTTGTAGCCTACTGTGCAACTTCTGCATTCTTTTGTGCTCAGGCATACAATTATTCTGAGGAAAAATAGGCCTGTCTTTAGTGCATGCTCATTATAGATGCTTTTGTTCTGTTTTTATGAATGTCCTGTCTAAAACTCATTAGTCATAAAAGCAGACCAACAACTACCAAAAAGACGTAATGTTAAATTAAGTTTACTGTAGTGAAGCCAAAAATAAAATGACTAGTCGGTGGGAGTACAACATAAAAAAGATTTATGTGAAAATGGAAAAGACCTCTGAGCAACTGTTAAGAGACTATTGTGCATATGATTCTGCTCTTGAGAGACATCTATTTCCCTCCCAGTAATTCTGGGAAGAGAAGGATTCCAAGCATCGTATTTTCAGCAAGGTTTTATTTGCTGTTATGATGAGCAGGGGTCATTGCTCGGAGAAATAGGAATAGTCAATCAAGAGCATGCAGCAGAAAACAGGTCTGAAGCTGCCCTCAGCACTTATGGGAGGGAGTGCTGCTGAGGGGGTGGCTGTTCAGAGGGAATGGGAATGCACAATATTCCACACTGGGGAGGTGGGGGAGGGTTTAAGATCTGGGATTTTGGTTTTCTATGCCTCAAAATAAGGGTATTTTTGAAAAATTTGGACCAGGTTGTCATTTCCAAGCTCATTATTTTAAAATGTAGATTCTTACTTAGGCCTAATTCTGAATTTCAACCATATGCCGGAGAAAAATACAGAGGGAGTAGGGGTGTGTGAGTTTGCTGTGCAGGACACCAGGCAAGTTGTGTGCACCAAGCAAGTTGTGTGTTTCCCTTGTCCAGCCTGTCCATGTGCTCACTGACCTGAAAGCACTTCTGAAATCCTTCTCTGCTTGAGATAACAACTAAGGGAAAAAACAAACTCAGATAAACAATTACAACTGTCTGCAGTAGATCTCTAGATCTGAATGAGGCTTTTTTCCAGCATGGCAGAGAATTTCTTGTGTCCTAGCAAATGCTACAACAGTCTTCTAATCAATAGTTACAAGGATCATGCACATCTTTTTTTAAGGCTATACATTTCCAGGTGAATGTTGTCCTGGAAGATTTTCTAATGCAATATGGAACTTGCAGGATTAAATACAACAAGGGAGCAAATCATAATATATGGGATAGTGTCCAAAGGAGAAGGTGTCCATATGAAGAGTGAGTAGAGAGTTACTGATTCTGCATGAATTCTGTCATAGGTAAAACCAGAGCGGGTGATGTGCTGCATTAGTGGTGCTGAATCTTTACAAGAGGAAAGAAAAGAGAGAAAAGATAATTGAAAAGAGGAAATGGTAAAGGATTGGTAACAAGCCTCTTACTGTATGCAATAAGTATTTAATTTGTTGCCAATTCTGCTTGGTTGAAATGGGTACAGGTAAGTCTATAGAACAGAGTCAGGTTTCTGTTGAACTAGCATAGCCAAGATGAATGTTTTCTGTGATTAATTTAGATTATTTATATCAATGGCAATTATCCTGTATGTTGAGATTACTTCCGTCTAATTGTTTACTGAACATCACAAAATGCCAAGAGGCTGTATCATGTTCCCCATGTTGCAGAAGGGAAGAAATTTGGAACTCTTTCATCTTAACTCAGTCTAATGGCAGGAACAACTAGCCAGGAGGTTCATGTTAAGGAGATTATATGAAAAGTGCTGAACTGTATTTGACAAGAGATGAGTACTATTCAGGAGGTCTGCAAGGACAGTGTACAGTAGGTGTATTCCCCAGACAGTCCCAAGAAAATAATGGTGTAGTGTGTTTGAAACATATTCATCATGCTTTCTGGTGGATTGCCTGCATCTCCTGGAGCCCTGTGTGTTTCCTTCTCATTTCCCCAGTGATGGAATGGTGGATGAGTCCCAGCTTCCACGCTTCATGCTATGCTAGCATTGTCCAATCTACTGATGTGTCAAATTCTGCTTCTCTTCACTGCAGCTGTTCAACTTCCCTTGAACAGTTCAAGGACCACACAGGCTTCTCTGGCTCTCTCAGTAGCAGAGATGCAGCAGGACTTTTTTCCCCTGAGTTGGCATGGAAGCACCGTGGAAATGAGCAGGGTTTAAATGGTGGCCATGGCCATTTTACAGGGCTGGCAGTGTGCTCACCCCCTCGAGAATCCCTGGGGCTGCTGTCCCCCTGCTCTGCTAGGGATAAAAAACTGATGTTAAGCCAGTCAACTTCTGCAATCTGCCTGTCATGGCACAAGCAGGACTTCTAAACAATTGTGGAAATTAAGTATTCCAGTGATTTTGTTTATTCCACTCACTTTGTGGCATTTACTAGAAGGGATGAATGTAATTGTTTTCTTACCTGTTTCTAATTCTGAAATGAGCCCTGATTCCCAGTAGCCCCAGCACCCTGCAGCAGCAGCAAATTTGTACTGAAAAAGCAGGACCTGTGTGGCAAGTGTGTTCTAATGCAGCCTGCACCCATGTGTTTGAGCATGGTCAGGAAGAAATCATGCAAAGATAAAACAAGATTTTAATTAATTTTTTTTTTTTTCACACTATGTGTTTCTGTCAGGGAAAGATTCTTCTTCCTGGAAACTGGCATCTCTTACATTCAACTAAGCCACCTCTGAAGCCTTCTTGATGTGGTCTCTTTGGGGATTGTGCTAGAGACAGATTTTTTCCATCTGTGGGAGTAATGCACTAGGTTGCTGCCATCCCTTCATAGCAGAAGATTGCTATGAAATGAGTGGTGGATTCTCCTTAATATTGCTCATTTGGTTTTGAGGAGAGATCTTCTGCAAGCTTGTTTAAATTTGTGACTAGCAGGTATTTCTCTCTTCACTATTTTTAAAATTTTTTTTTAACCTTTCATCACCTCTTTCTGCTTTTCCATTTCCTAATCTCTTTCCAAAATTCTCTCCACTTCTCTTTCTTTCATTTCTGAGCATTACTTCTTCCTACACATCACACATAGATTGTGGACCAAATTCAAACTTTTTTTTTCATAGTACCAATTACTAAAGAAAAATATTATTTAGCAGAATGTAGCTAGAGGTCTATGTTTCTAATCAAAAATCACCACATTCTTGGGATAATAATAAATCTGCTGACACATCCTTAACTATCATTTCTAGAACAAATCTCTTCAACAATGGTGGTAGGATGATTCAGTCAGGGAGCTGTTAGCCAGAAGACCTGACATCAGTTTCTGTGACCTTGAGCAAGCCTCAGCCTCCCTTAAGCCTGACTTCCTATTGCCTCATACCTTATAACAACATTTGCCTGGTGCAAAAACACTGTGACGTGACATGATTCGACAGCCTTCCTTGAGATCAGATTGCAAGGTAAGGTTTTGCAAAAAGTACAGAATTAGTGTGGATTAGTTTCCTTGTTTATAAACTCAAGACCTTAATACTGAAGTCTCTAGATCACCTATGATCCCTAAGGTGCTAAGTATTTTTATGAACTCATTTCAAGGCAAATGCACATTTATCAAGTACTTTTTGTGTCACACCCCTGCAGTATCCAACAGCATTTTAAGATTTGCAGCATGCTGAAAATAATTGTTGTAAATGTGTTCCTATATTTTTTAAGATTGTTTAGCATTTATCAGTCATGGCTGCTTCAGTACATAGGTAATAATTTGAATATGATGGTAATACTTTTCTTCTCACTTTAATGAGGAAAGTCAGCTATTTGCCCCCAGTAGAACAGGATTAATTTTTGTTGTAACTACTGGATCTACAGTTTACAGATATATGATTTTATTCTCAATCCTCTAAACAAAATCAGCAGTCTGGGTCTTGCAATGGCTTTCGAATTTGAGTAAGATGCTCTCATTCTTTTCTAGAAGGCACAAGTCCGTGCAAGGAGATGTGGTGGGAAGGTCTGGGATGGAAGTGTGTCAGGTAGCACTGAGGGATTGCAGATGTTTATCTTATGAAACTCGGTGCCAAAAATGGATGACTGCAAGTTGCATAAAAGCTGTGCTTTCAGTGTAACTATGACTACAGGAATCTGCCTGGGATCCATGGGAATAATCAAACATCTCATATCAATTTAAAATATTAAATGCACTAGAGTAGTTTTTTAGTGCTAGTATATGTCCTGGTTTTTTTATTCAGCCATACCTATGAACTAATTTTTTTACAGATTGCTTTATTTTTAAATACTTTTACAGTTTGTTTGGGATGCAGTGCTGGCACGCATAAATTAGTGGAGTTTGGATAAAGGTTCCATTTTGTCCATGAGATTAATAGTGTCTCACATTTGGTTCTTTCTGTGGGCTCCAGCAAAGGCAGTGGTTCTCTGACCTGCTGCTACTAAGGGTTTCAGAAATGCTTCTCTGCTTTGCTGCAAAGTGCTGTAATGCAGGAGCAGGAGGTCTGGGCCTCTTATTTTTACATATTTGCTATGTAAGTGTCAGGGATGCAGGGTTTGTGCTGGGCTTTGGGATTGCAAAGCAAAGGCTCCTCAGAAATTCTCGCATGCTGTATATTATTGTGAGGTCCAGCTGTAACTTTTCACTTAACTTAGGCTGACAAAGTCTATAAAACTGTCCATTCAGAACTGAAATTCCATTCAGGAGGTACTAATGTACTGCTCGGTATATTGCAAGATCATATTAAAACCACTTGTGCACTGTACTCTGCCATAAGATCTCAGAATTTTATGTGCACGTGGATGATTTGGCGTCTCCAGTTAATAACTTTGGGAATTCTGGAGAGGTTATAAGATTTCCCTTTTACAGATGTGGAAACAGAAAGATGTAAATGACTTGCATGGGAAAGAAATTAGAGAAATTTAATAATATGCCACACGTCTCAGCCAGTCTCTCAGCTTGAAGACTAGTCTTGCCATCCCAACAAAATACTAGATTAATTAAATAAAATGCATTACTACCAGTTTGCAGGGCAGTTTGAGCTTGTGGAAGGTCTATTTATACTGTAAATATCAGTAGTCAAATACATGAAAGTATATTTTGATGACACAAAAAAAAAATCAGAAAGTTTATTTCCAGAATCAAAGACTGAAATTTAGTATTTTCAATGGTAAGATCATGATTAGCTTTAAGAGGGATCAAGTAGATTTTTACACTTTATGCTGTGTTCTTTAAGATTAAATAGGTGAATACATATAATTTGATAAAATACTCATCTATCTAAGATGTTAACTAAGATAAACTATATCTAAGAATAAAGATGTGACTTCTGAGCCAAATTTCTTAACCTCGTAGAAAGCTAATCTGTGAAGATAATGGAAGTTTTACAGCTTTTGTAAAGTGTTTGAGGCAATTTGAGCTACATCTTAGAAAAGTTATACTCAGAAATGAAGAAGAGAGTTGAATTCACACCTGGGCCCTTAATTTCAGATACTCAGTTGGAAAACTTTGCCCCTGTGTTTCTGCACAATTCACAGAATTCACTTTTTATTAACACTTATCTACCGTAAACCATTTACAATGTAAAGTACCACTACCACATGGCTGTCTTAGGATAAGATCAGAGACTTTTACCAATACTCTAAAAAATTCTGAAAAAAAAATATTCTGACTTCCAAACTAAAATAAAAAGGCTTGGAAAAGTGTTGATGGGACTAAGATAAGGAAAACCATGAGATAAAGTGGAATATTTTATTAAAGTTCTCACCCTTTTAAATGTAGCACTTTAAAATTATGTCAAGGTTTACTTATAAAAATAAAAAATACTCCTAATTAAAATTATTATTTGGCTGGGGAGACTTGTCAAAATTAAAGCATGCATTGAAAACATTGCCTTTGCCACTTCAGCATTTTCTGGTCAAAATTTATTTTTTCTAAAAGTGCCCTGACATTTTAATAGCCTGGTAAATGCCAGAAGCTTATACACTTTTTACTCTGATAGCAGGTAAAGTTTTGACTTATATAACATTTATAGCTCTGTGCTTACCTTCTAGCTATAGGGGATACTGCTTTCCTTATGTATTTTTCAATTCTTTTAATTCATTAGTAAGGGCATTATCCTCTTCCCCCCCTTTTTTTAAACTAAGATCTTAAGAGGCAAATTCATTAGGCTGATGCTTGCAGTCTGCAGGTGACACTGCTCTGGTTTTCTATCTTCTTGTGTTCAGTGGTCCATGATTTAGGCAATTGCCAGTTATTTATCTCTTTTGAACATTTTGATAGCACACTGTGTTTTTGCTTGTGGTGTTTTTTTGCTCTCTTGTCTGCTCTCTGACTAAGGAAACAACTGCAGCCCGTCAGTGTTGGAGATTGGACACTGCTGGTCCTTAACACTACTTTGTCACCTGCCACAGCATTTAAACCATGTTCAGAAATGTAAGCTAAATATCACCCAGGAAAAAAAGAGACAAAGTCAAAGTCTTTAAGTGTTCATGACAGCAAATAAGTTTATTTAAAAATTGGCCAATGATGTAGTGACAGAATGCCAGAGTCCCCCTTTCTGCCTTCCTGCAGCTTCAGCTAACAAAATTACCCCTGAGAACATTACAGCTGTAAACTGGCAGTGACATCTACTGTGGCTTTTACTAGATATCTCCAATATAGGTCTATTCTCAAGGCTCTAGGCATTTTTAGTAGATCTTAGGAAAATGTAAGAATGGACAGTAAATTTTCAATTTACTTTTTAATCCAGTAAACATATGTTTATAAGGTGCTATTGTACTTCCCCCTTGAAGTTTCCAGCTTATTTTCATTTCTTAAGAAATCGTAACCATCAGGAGGAAACATCCAATTTAGGCTTGCCTAGCTCTGTTGAAGTATATTTTATGATAATCAGAGGTACTCCAGTTTGATGACCTTTCATCTTGGGTTGTTGTTTAGCAGTGCACAGTGCTGCAATCTGGCCTTTCATGTGTTTTGAGTATTGATTTTTCAGACAGCAAGAACTGGAGTGGTAACCTGGGGAGGTCTGGCATCACTGTGACCTGGTTTGCTTTTATTCCTTGTGACTCTAGTCAGCTTCTGGGAGCAGTAGGCTGATGGAAATGGCACATCTCTCCCCACTTTGCTTTTGTGAAAGCTCCAAAAAAAGTGTTTCCCTAGTGTCTCTGCCTCTAACTTTCCATTCCAGCTTATTTCCATCCTAATTCTCTTTTTGTACTCCCACCCTTCCAGTTGAAGATTGACCTGGAGTGGGCTTTTCCTGGCACCCTCACCCCAGGAGCAGCAGCAGCATTCAGCTCAGCCTGTATGGCTGGGCAGCCTTGCATGGATGCTGCTAATGACTGCAGCACTGAAACTTGAGAGAGTTGTACCTCAGGTGAAAAATTGCACATCCGATGCAGTTTTGGTCAAGAATCGCCTCAAGCTGGTGCTCTGCTATCGGAGTGTATTATCTCTTTCCTTTGGACAAAGACATGTCCTGGCATTATTTTGTTCAGATGTCTATGTAAGCTCCTTCCCTTTCTGAAGCTCCAGGGTATGAATCCCCAGTTCAAACTGGGGTACCATAAAATCACAGAATCATTTATATTGGAAAAGACCTTTAAGATTATCAAGACCAACTGTAAGCCTTATGCTGCCAGTGCCACCACTAACCCATGTGCCAAAGTGCCAGGGACATGACCCCCATGCAGGGATCATGAGGTCAGGACCTGGTACTTTCACCTTGTTGAACCTCACAGAGTTGACCTTGGCCCATTGATCCAGCCTGTCCAGATCCCTCTGCAGAGCCTTCCTGCCCTCCAACAGATCAACATGCACTCCCAACTTGGTTTTATCTCTGAACTTACTGAAAGTGCGCTCTTCTGCCAAGACTGGTTGGACCAGATGATTCTAGAGGTCCCTTCCAACCTGGTATTCTATGATCCCCCATCCAGATCACTGATAAAGATGTTAATGATCAGGATGAGGGGATTGAGTGCACCACAGTGACGGGTGGCTTCCGAATTAAATAAGTGTGATGATGGTTGCTGTGAGACTACTTCTGAGAGAAGAACCCATTGTCTGGAGGAAATGCTCTTCATGCCTAGGGAACGAGAGTGCGAGCAGTGGTGCCACAAGGGGTTGAGCTGGTGACTGATGTCAGTACTCCAAGTTTCTAAAACAATGTCACCAGACCTCTTTGTAATCTTGGATATACTTTCTCAATCTAAAAATCTCTTCCTAAATGGAGTTCTCTCATGGGAATGAGATTACTTACCATTTCAGAATACAGTATATTGTCAATGTTTGTTCATGACATGTAATGGTGGGTATGCAATATTTATAGTCTTTCCATAAGGATTGCTGTTGGGAATAGCAGAGTCACAACTGATTACCTCAGCTGCTGCTTACCGAAGGCAGCTGAATTATCATACCTAGGTTGGAAATAATCTAGCCCTGTGTTAGAAGTATATTACCCAGTAAACACAGTGCAGTTGATGCCTGTTTGCAGGGACCTCACTCATTTCAAAAGTCTCAGGAGACAAAATAATTTATTTCTGTGGCTGAATCACTGAACAAAAGAGAAGCTGTTTGTTATCTGAAGTAACAGGACAGCATATGTTTCACTGCAGTGCGGCTGGCAGCCTAGAGCCTTGAAAAATATGTTCTTGTCTTCAGGGGAGCATAGACATCAGCTTTGTGCATCTCAAGAGGTGTTAAAACAACATCTGATGAGTCAAGTTGCAATCAAATGAGCCTTGCTAGGGAGGAGCAAGCAATATAGTCAAGGTTTTGGCAACTGCCATTTTACCTTTGCCTTTTATAATCAGAGAAAATCTACTATGATTTCTTACAAATTTTCTTGAGCTTTACAATAAAGAAAGATGTCCTGAGCTATTCTCTCTGTCACTCAAGTATCTTGAAATTTTAACCTCATTTTGTGAGAACAAAACGTTTAATTACAGTTTGTATTTTAGCTTCTATTCCCTTGCCTTTTAAAAATTACTGCATCTGTCACCTAAGACTTCCTGAGTTAGTCACCTGTGGAAACAGTCTTTATTCTGGAAGAATAAACTACAAATTATCATTTTTATAATTTTTGAAAACACTTTGACTGCCAAACAAGTATCTCAAAATGCCAATACTGCAGATTTATGTAGTCCTAAATTTGTTATGTCTGTGTTCATATATGCCATTCCATCTGTCTTCATGATTATAAGATAGGTGGCCATTTGGGCATTTTAAAGTTTATATTTTCTGGTAGAAGACATCAATGATGCCCACATTTATAGCACCCTCACACTAGTAAACAAGGAAAATATGGTAATCATTAAAGGCTTTTTGCACCAAACAGCTTGCAAAGCCTTTGAAAAATAGTCCTTGTACAAGATAAAGATGAAAAGTGTGTGAAAAGGTTTTCAAAATCTGTGTGTTTCTAGAAGGTCAAGCAATTTCATCGCCAGTCCTAGGCAAAGATGAGGGACTTCAGTTGCTGCTGAAAACAGCCCCAACAAATGAGGTAACAATCAAGTCTGTGGAGAAGTCATGTGCTTTGGTTGGATCTGTAATTCCATTATGCTGAATAAAAGGTATGTGTCAAAGGAGTTTCACAGACGACCCTGACGCACTGATTCTTCTCTGAAGAGCAGGGAAAGAGAAGCCATGATTTGGATAAATCTCTGCCCAGATTTGTGTGGCTGAAGTTGGAAGCACAGGTTAGATGTTGTGGTTCCACAACATCTAACATGGATGATTCACTCAAAGAGCCTCAGCTGGTACCATGACACGTAAATTCACAGATAAATCAATGGCCATATCAAAGCTCAGACTGTTCTGGTCTTCTGGAGTAATTAACAGCTTCATCACATCCCCTTGTCCACCTAGTACTGTTGCAAACCAACCAATCCTCACACGGTGCCATGCAGTGCTCTTGTACATCCACTTAGGAACAATTGCAGCAAAAGGGTAGATAACTTGGAGACCTAATCTTTACATTTTGCTTGTTTTCAGTCAAACCTGTTGTGCTTAGTTTCCTACCCTATCCTTTGCATGAATTTAGAATTACTGGTTCTATTTGCTGAACAGGCTGTAGGCAAATGGGGAGAGATGCCGTGGGTGCAAGGTCTCTCATTTCTATTTATTTTTTACCTCAGAATTCCTCTTTCCTCACAGAAGTCATGTTTATAATGGAAATTAGAAAGGATCTAAGGAAATCCTTTCATATTCTCTCTGCTTGCCACATTGAAGAATTATCACCAAAAGTAGGAACACTGACCTTCTCATTCAGAACTAACAGAGAAAATGAATTCAACCAGTAAAGATTATTCCAGTACATGCAGGATAAAACTACTTCGTTGTTCTATATCTATTACATCGTAGGGAAATCATCACATTAGGATGGCTATTAATTGCCTTGCTGAATGATCTTCTATTTTATTGGCAAACCTCATGCCTGTTGCATGTTTATTGCAGGGTAACAGAGGTTCATTTACATGACATTGAATTCTTTTGCCATCTTTATACTAATACCTGATCACGTTCTCAGGAGCAGTGGTTTGTCTGGTTCATGGATGACAGTGATTAGTAGGCAAAACAGCATAAACAAACCTTTTGAATATTTTTACTTTATTTTTTTGATTTCTCCATGGCTATGAGCAACACAGAAGAGCATCACAGTGTGTTGCTCCCAGTACAGCTACACGATCTAACCTAGGTTTATAACCTAAGTTTATAAACTAGCTGAGTTTACTCTTGAGGATGTAAACAAAGGGGCATTTATCAAAATATTGTACAAAACTTCTGCTATGTTTGCTTGTGCCACTTCATTTGTCATCAGCCTTCTTGAAGCATCAACCTTTAGTCTGGCATTAGAACAGGAGAGTTGAAAATAGTTTCTTAATTGTTCTATTCACTGAGTTTCTTTGTTACCAGATTATATTCTTATGACACAGATTATAGTTTGTATATGATAAACAATATAAATATGATAAGAAGTGTCACTACACCTCATCCTTGATTAAGATTTTATTTTACCCTCCTCTTAACTAGGATTGACTGGATCACAGGCCATTTCATTTAAGAGGCTGTATGTGAGAGCTTTGTTGATTTTTAATTTTCCTCCATTGATTTTCAGCATCCAGAGAGCACTTGTTCTCTAATGGCTCTCTGTGTTGGTGTTTGCTTGCAAATTGAAGTAAAAGATAAATGGCTTTCAGGGTAATACCTCTCCAAGGGCTTCCACTTGAGGGCTGGTGGCTGTTAGAAGAGCTGCATTATGTTTAGAAAAATTCTCTGCTCAAACAAAAGCATTCTTGAGCCTCTTAAGTGTGGTAAAATTGTTTTAGGTCTGTTGTGACAGTAGTCTCTAGCTAATCTATAAATCTTTGCAAGGAATAGCCCATTTGTCCACATTTTTCTATGAAAGTAAAAATCTCTGCACTAATTTTTCATAGAAATTTAAATGTGTTCCTTGCTCATGTTTTTTCCACAGCAAACAATTGATTTTTCAGTAAAAAAAAAAAAAAGAATAAGATTTGCTGGTATTTGGTTAGTTTTTAACAAGTATTTGTGCTAAAACACAGTGCTAAGTTGAAAATTTCGGTCTACCTATTGGAAAACAATATTTTTGAAATGTCTATAAATTAAATTTTCCAAATTTTTGCTTGCTTAGGAATGTTAATCTCATCAATAGCATAAGTTCCCTTATATTTGTGTATTTCAAGCCTTCTTGTACACTGTTGCTGTGATGTATCATTGCATTGAGTAATAATGTTCTGTCTTATAACCACTGCTTATAAAGGTCCTACTTAACACCTCTTGCCCACTGCCTCCTCAGACTAGCTTTATTATTTAGAAAAGACAAACCCTTCTTCTAGGCTTGAGTTAGAAAGCCATGGAAAAAGAAATATGAGGCTCTAGGAGCTCCAGAGAGATGATCCAATGTCAGCACTTCTCCCCATCATCTTCACTGGAAATTATTGCTGTTCATTGCCTCAGAAAGTCCTTATTTTGATGTCAAGTAGCTTAGCACAGCTTGTACGCAGAGACTGCAGTATGTCTTGTCATATTGGGCTAAAAAAAATTTTTAAGTGAGTTCAGTTGTTAAACATCTACTGTTTATATAGAATCCATGTATATCTTTTTAATTAGGGTTTCACCTGTTCAAGTGTCCTGTAAAATCAGTAGGAACTTGGCTTAAGGGACCTGTGATACATTTTTGTTACTCTGTGTTTTTCATGCTACTTGTCAAGCTTAATTCAAGCAGCTTCAGCAAAGTTCTGAAGTAAGAGTTGTATTCAAATGTCTTGATCAGCACAGAAACAGCTTAACAAACTACACATTAGCATATAGGTCTGAGAAATTAAAGACTCAGTCTGAAACAAAGAGAGGCTACAAATCCTGGGCTCCTTTCCGTGCTCTGCTACTGTGTCAAGTTGTATCTCCAGGAGAAGCATTAGAGCAGCCTCAACATTCTCCACACCCTGCAGAGCATTGGTCACAGTTTCATCAGATCTGAAGAATTAAACCCTGGATTTCAGATGGGTTTCTCTGTTCTGCTGCAGCTGTAGTTTAAATTGGTCGTGTTTGGTGCTAAGCAAGTGGATGATGCTGTTGACTTCAGTTCAGTGCTTAAGGTTAAGCATTTGCACAATTGCGTTTGGGAACTGGGGAATAAGATGGAATGTATAAAAATTAGTCATTAGCAGAGGAGTGGCACAGGAACCTCTCCATATCTTAATTTATAAATGAGAAGAGTAGCTTTTTTTTTCCCAACCAAATCAAGTTTGTTTCATAGCAAAATGCAATTTATGTGAAGCCTTCTCTTAGCTCTTTTTTTAAAGTTATAAATTGCTGATGGCTGTGTGTGTCACAGGGCACACAGAAGTCTTTTGCTGGAGGCTTTGTTTCAAGCTTGTGGGTCTTTTCCTTCTCAGTAGTCAGGCACATTACATCAGATGTGCTTTTGTTTTGTTTCTTCAATGCAGCTTTCAGGGTGACCTCTGCTGAGATAAAAGGACTAAAACCACTCTGGTTTTTCCTGAAGCAACATCTTCAGCAGAAATGGGCAGTTCATTTTTTGCCCTGGCAGCAATTGCATATTTCCAAAAAGAAACCAAACCAGACCAAGAGCAGACCTGGCAGAGCCACTTCCTTTCTGTTCCCTCCTTTATTGCTTGTGAATCAGAGCAGTGTTAAGTCTTGAAATACAGTAGTATGTGTAATGACCACAGTAATGATTGGGAAAAAGCACTGTATTTTTTTTTTTTTCTATTGAGGAATTAAAGGACTATCATTAAGGAATTAAAGGAGCTACATTCCTGGTCGGCTGTTCATTGGAGGCTCTTCTGGAAGAGCTTGAAATTTGGGTTATATCTTCACTGCATGGTTCAGTGCTGTTTAAACTCAGGCAAATGTAGTGTAAAGAGGTTTGAAATTCTGCCAAGAGTAAGAGTTGGATTTAAGCTACTGTTATGGAAAGCACCACCAAAACAGGGAAGATGTCCAGGTTTAGACCATGCAGAGGTGACACAGGAGCTGGTCTGTGTTGGAGGGATACATGTGTGCTAGGGAACTGTCCCAGAGACTCGTTTACCCAGTGGGTGAGCTTAAATATGATTTTAGGCCAGCAGAGTGCTCCAGAGAAGGATCTTCTCCCTCTCCCTCCCTGCTAAAAAGGGAGTGCAGCAGTTTGGCCTTGAAGGAGCTCTTCTTACAAAGACAAAGATATAACCCCCAAATGACTGAAAGGGAAAAGACAGCCAAGGGATTTAAGTTAAATGAGTCCTGATGGTTTTTCTGTTTGACTTTCAAATAGACTATGATGCAGCAGCCTTCCTACATGAGAGGCTTGTCACCCAGGATGCTGTGGAGGGGGCTGGCTGCTCTGCTCACACTCTAGGAGCTCTGTAGGGATGCAGCAGTTTTTGGTGAGGGTGTAGAATTGTGTGTGTTTACCTTTGTGTAGCTGTGAATGGCTAATTTGAAAGTCAGAGAGTAGAGAAATGAAACCTCCATCTCTTGTGGAAGTGCAAATAATAGTCTCTGTTGTGAAGGTGACTCCGTTTACTCTTATTGCAATAGAAGGTAGAAGATTTTGTAAGTGATATTCGACCATATCACAATCCATAAATCAATCCATGTTCTTTGAAATGGAGTGTGGGATGTGAGGTGTGTGCATGTGTGTGTTTATCAGCAATGGATGCCCTAGAGCATTTCATGGGAAACAGCTAAGAGTGATATCAGGGAATAGTCCTGGAAAAGACTCAAATGAATAAAATTGTGAATATTTTTCTGACACTTGTTTTTAATCAGATGCCTGGCAAGGGAGTTGAAGGAGGGCACTGGAGTGGTTTGAAGCTGAAAATCAAGCATTTTTATGGAAATAGACTCATTAAAACTGCCTGCTATAGAAGAGTAACTGTTTTTCTGTGAACATGATGTTTGTTCAATAATTGAAATATGTATCAAAAAAGAACTATTCTTTTTAGTTTTCTCTCTCTCTTTTTTTTTTTTTTGGTTATGTGATTCATGAATGCCATTTATAAGTAGACTAGATAACCTTGCCCAAAACACCTTGAACATATCTTTTTACTGATCTGGTAATGTAACCAACCTGCAAAATAAAGGTTTATTTCATTACCTATAGGTAAATTACTCATTTGGATCAGTATGTGGTTCTCCATAACAGCATGCATTGTCTGATGTTGATGAAGCAAACTCGAGTAGCTTGAAGTTATTTGCATTATTTAAAATACTTTATATGATCTAGTATCTTTTTTTGCAGTATCTTTTGAAAATATTTTTAAAGCAGTTCTTTCACTTTGTACCTTGTCTTAGACCTGAAACAATAGACCTTGCTATTGCATTTGCATACAGGTTTGGGGGAAGCTACTTGATTACCTACCAGAGTTATACTGTCATCTTTTTAACCTTCCTATTAATTCGAAAATTCTACAGAGTACTATTTAGTTTTTATTTTCACCACACAGAGTGACAGCCTTGGCTTACAGAAGTCTATTCAATTTATTCCATCTTCAGTATTTGATGTCAGAGGGTGCAATGTGGGGCTGCTGCTCCCTGTGGGACGAGGAGCTCAGTGCCAAGGGGAATCCTGTGGCCAGAGATTACCAGGCACATGATGGTGATGAGGCTGCAGCTGGGGAGGGAGGGGTCAGCCTTGACTGTGGCTTTCCCACAGGGTATCTGTGAGCCTCTTCTTCCTTCCCACCCCAAAATTTTTCACAAGTCCCAAGTTAGCTTTTCTGTTAACCTCATAATTCAGCCCCCAGGCTGGTCAGCTTGAGCAGGGGTCTGGTGTGGAGATGTCCTGAGGTCTGCTGGGTTTCTGGGATGACTGAGTACACTATACATTCAGAATTCAATTTCATGGGTTTTCCAGTCAGAGAGTATCTTTTACTTAGTGTGTTTTTGTTTTACATGTACGGTTGTTTAACTTAAATTCAAAACTGCATAAGACTCTTTTTCATTTAAGATGAGCGGTGTGAGTCAGCCCATTTATATATATAATCAGGTTTTATATTGCAAAGTCAAAGACACCATGAGAAAGGAAAATGCTGTGAAACCTGCAGTATAAATCCTTAAAATAGATCCTCTGAGTCTTGAAGTCACCAATTTTATGCTGCTCACTGTACAAAAATGTGTTCTTTCAATCCTTCAGTTGGTCAGAATACCCATTTGAAACACTTATTTATAATTTCCTTTACATCCTTCCCCTTTTATAAGTATCTGAACTAGACCTTTCAAGGTTGTGCATTTCCTTCCCCCTTCATCTCTGATGGGACAAAAAGATTGCTCCTGTTGTGCCTCTGGAGCCCAAGTGAGACAAGAAGCAGTGCCTTGTTAGGCTGAGAGCATCCCGATTTCTCCAGGGATGGAAAGCCATGCTGTTGTAATATGACCCAAGTTCACTTGGTTTGGTTGCATTACGTGTATTGATATTGGTTCTTTTGTCACTTGGCTGACTTGTCAATTAACAACCCTCTTGTTTTGAAGTCTAGCAGCATGCTGGGGACCAGCTGAACCTGAGAGGCACTGGTGATCTATTGTGTGGGAGTTAAGGGTGTCTGAAGTTGTGGTTTGCAATTCAGTGAATGCTCATCAGTTCCTGTGGCAGATGCCATTAGTTGTGGTTTCCCTTTAGGCAAAAGGTTTGCACGCTCCTTTTGTAGCAAGTTCACTGGTAAAAGACAAACACCTAGTGTGCACATGGAATACTCACCCCTCTCCAGTGCCACCCACTCTTGTGCAGATTTTTTTCTTTTTCTATACATTGCATTATTTGCTGTTTATTGATTTTTTCCCCACTGTTTCCATCTAATGTTGTTTACAATATGGCTATGTGGCTAAACTATTTCATACCTTTCACTTCAGGTGAAGTTAGATAAATTCGTGTAACTCGTGGCAAAACTTCGTGTGAGGTGCTGGAATGCAATTTTTCACAGAAAAGGAGGTGGAGAAAGGTAGACAGCATCGAGGTGGGTCATGCTTTGTGTGTGACAGCATCAGGGATTGCTTGCAGGGTGCTGCTTGCAAGCCAATTAATTGGCAGTGTTCTCAATCTGTAGTTTCCCAGGCATATATCCTCACTGTTAGTGCATGAGCTGCTGGGTGTTTGGCTGTGCACACAGGGTATCGATGGTAGAATTTTATAGGACTTTTTTTTGGTGAACTCTTTTTAAAGCAGACAAGCTGTGAGAATCTGCACCATACCTATAGACAAAGTATGTTCTGTACAGAACATCTGGTGACCCCTTTCAGCTCTCCCCATAAAACCAAAGAGCACCTACTGATGGCCTTTGTGTTGGCATTTTCATCAAGTTTATGAAGAGGCAACATTGCTGGCTTGATCAATACAACTCAGTTAGATTTACTGATGACACAATTCTCTTTTCCTGAGACAAACAGCACGTTTGTAATTGCTTGGTGTACTTTGTTTTCTAGCAGCTATGCCCAACCACACCTGTCAGTTTGCATGTGTCACAGGAAAGGATTCAGATCACTTCAGATCTCTTTTGTCTCCCCAACTGTTGTGAGCTGGTGCACTTTTTCCAGCAGAAAAGGAGAATCATGGTTTTTAGGATCTGAGCCTGTCACTGCAGACTTCAGAGCAGGAACCATAATGTGAAACAAATGTTTAAAGCTGAGTGTGCTACTTTAAAAAAGAGAAGGACTGTCTCAACATAGCATACTAAACCTACAAATCAATAACAAATGAAATTATTATAGTGTGTCTAACTGACCTACTATCATTGATTTTAGTTTTATTTTCTGAATACAAATACAATTTTTGTTGTTTTCAAGACTATGCTTGGGACTGTGAGTTCCATTATGTGTTATTACCTCTATAACTGTGTACCTGCTCTTTTCTTGTACATTGACAGACATGCCAGTCTCAAGTTTTGGGAGTTTTAAGTCTCCAGTGCACGTTAAAACTCCAGGCTCAGTGTGAGTGTTGGGCCTCCTGAGCAAACTATATGCCAGTCAAGAAAAAGCAGAAGTTAATCAAGCCTATCTGGATATCTGCAAACCTCTGTGCTCCATGTTAATGGGCAAGTCTCTCACAGTGCCTTTTTCTCCCTGGGTTTAGTAAACCAGTTATTTTTCTCTTTGTAAATGCAGGTCTTCTACTACTTGGAAAATATGTGCTAAATAACACAAAATAGTTAGATGAGACCTACAATTCCTATAATCACATTTTACCCAGGATTGCTCTTGCTTTTTAGTAATCTATTTACTGCTATAAGACTGCTGCAATTATGGACGCAGGCATCCTTACTGAAGGATTTTCTAAGTAGCTCTGTTAGAGATATGCTACTCTTCAATTTGGCTGCCTGCTAAGGAATTACAGCCATTCCCTCCCTGTTTCTTTTCTTCTGGTACACAGATTCTCTACTGACATGAACAGACAAAGTTTCATTGATAACAACATTCATTTTGAGCCCTTTTTCCTCTATATGCTGTTCCATACTTTAGGTGATATTGCTGCTAGAAACTCTTCTCAACAGCTTGTGTAATTTGTTTTTGGTAAATATAATGGCTTGACTATCCCTCCTGCTGGGGGTGCACGCCTGATATTGATGGAAAATCCATGCAAAAAGAAGGGAAGGATTCATTGAGGCTGAACAGATGGAATTGACTTCTTTTATGTTTTTTTTTTCTTAAATAAGTTTGATACTCAGGGGCTTGAGTGTCTATTGTCCTGAAACCCATTTACTGTCTTCTAAAACTGTGAGGGGAAGCTACAAGCACACTACTGTGGCAATGCAAAATGGAGGCAGCAGGGAAACAGGGGGCTGGTTTTATAGAGCAAGCACAAAGGATTTGTGGAACTTAATACAAGGCTTAATAAATGCTCTTGAGGGTAGGAGCAGCCTGAGTTTCCTAATGAGTATTGCATTGTATTTCAGGCAACTGTTTCACCAAAATTATCATCTTTGTTTTCTTTGAAACCAGACTGACCTGCAGCTGAACTGTGCTGAGACACAGTTTTAACAGAATTATTCCAGCTGTTAATAGTTAGAAAAACCCTGTGCTAGACTCACAGCTGGTATAAACTGATGCAATTACATTGTGTTCAGGGAACCTCTGCTTGTTACATCAACCTGAGGGTCTGGCGTTTGGGGTTGTTCTGAGCCTGATGGGCAGCATGTGACTGCTGTTTTCTCTACATGCTGTGCCATTTTGCTTACTGTGAGGTGGGGGAAATATCTAGGTTTAGTCTTAGAGATTTCTTGCTCAGACTTTGAAGAGACCTTTTGCCACCTCTAATGCTTCCCAGCTCTCAAAATGTGCAGCATGCCAAGATTTTCCTAGCTGGGATCAGCCATCACTGTTATGAAACCTCCCTAATGTAGGCAAAAATACGTGTGAGACTTTATTTCACAGCATAGTGAAAGAGTGCTTAAAGGAGGTCCAATTTTCACAGAATTTCACAGAATCACTGGGCTGGAAAAGACCATCAAGATCATTGAGTTCAACCCATGCCCCAACACCTCCACTAAACCATGGCACTGAGTGCCACATCCAATCTTCTTTTAAACACATCCAGGGATGGTAGAAACTGTATTGTTGAAAGTATTCCCATGTAAGCAGTACCTGCATTGCAGTCTTGGCACTGGTTTGCAAAGAAGTGGAAGTAAGGGGTTATCTTTTCCTGGTTGTCTGCTCCTTAGGAAAACTATAACTAAGGACAACTATAACTAAAGCTTTCTCCTTTATATAGATTCTTCTCCTTTAGAAGTTGGTTGGGATTTTTTTAATATCAGATAAAAATTTTAATTAATAGCCTAATCTCTTAATCTCTTTCATTAGTTCTCTTCTAGTGCTCTTAAATTATAAAATTCCTAGGAGATGCATGCTATTTAAGTCCAGAGGAGCCTGAAAAAATGCTAGGCTGGTTTTGTCCAGAGCTGCATTTTCTGGTAATTGTCTACAGTAATGCAATGTCTGTGATGAGGTTTTTCCCTTGTAATTTTGACACTGTGATGTAATAGCTCTATGATATAGGTGCTGTTTAGTAGCCCTTACTTATTCCTATGTCTTCAAAACAAGTAAAGGTAGATAAATATATGGTGAAGACATTTTGAACATCTTTACTTTCTTTGATGTTTAAACAGAGACTTTTTTTTCAGATGATTACTGCTTTCCATTTTACAAAGCAAGGGATTGTCTCCAAGTGAATGTGCTGGAATGAGATATCAAATCCACTGAGTCTTTGCTCCCTAGGTAGCCTGTTACAGCTAGAGGGAAGGGCAGCCAAATGTTAAATTATATGTCTCAGGCCATGGATACTAATTTCAGAGACAGCATTAAAATAGTGAAAACAATTAGCAGCCTTCCTTGGGCTGATAACTTTCAATGGGGAAAAATAACCATCCCCCCAAAAAACCCCAGTAATTCTTGCCCATTTTAATGCTTCTATTTTTTTTTCTTGTACCTCCTTTAAATCCATAATGGCCTAAGTTAATTCTCCCTCCGTAAAGTATATCTTATGACCAAAGGGAGCTATTCCTTATGTATAAGATAGGTGAGTATGAATTTCTAGTCTATTTTAATATGGTTTAGCAGGTGGAAGAGGGAGCAGAATTTCTTTCAGGTGGCCAGGTACTCCTTGGTGTAGCAGCAGCAGGTGAATTGCTGGCCCCTAGTGGTAAATGGGAAGTAATTGGAGAATCTGAGTATCCCTTGCTCAGAGATGATGTTTTCTGATGTTATGTCATGTAAGTTATACCAAGATTGGATGTATAACTGAGACCACAGCTGTGATTTAGTTTCAGTTACATGAATTATTTAGTATGATTCAGATAATCTTGAAATTAAATACTCTTCATTTTAACTAAATGAAAAAAGCTCAAGCTGTATGTGAGCACTGGAAGGATAACATTTGTGTATTAAGGGCCAAGGCTAGAGTCATTTTAAGGGAACAAGCAGTCAATATTTTATAATTTTTGTAAAGAGGAAAAACTCCTGTCAGGCTGGTTGTGACGGACAAATAGATGACATTATAAAACATAATCATCTGAAGGTACTTATTTGATTTCTTTTCCAATTGAATCCATAAAGAGATACAGCTCTCCCTGGGATATATGGGATATATTACACCAGTAATGAGGAAAATAATATAAAGGCCAATTAGGTGGCCTACAGGTAGGTGTTGTGTTACAGGGCTGACCTCTGCCCACCTGGGAGAGCAGAAGCCACAGAGGAGACAAAATGCAATGTTCCCATTTTTAACACATTACTGAACTGTGGTCCAGTCCAGCAAGTGTTGCAGTGGTGCTCATGTGATGAAATTTAGTAGTTGTCACATGGAAATCGTAGCCAAAACATGCTGAATCTATCCAGAAGTCTCCAGGAGAAAGGTTCGTTATAGCAATACCTTAGAGAGATTCAAAGAAGGGAGGAAAATGCAAACCTTTCAGGACAGTTGAGAGGAGAAAAGCCTCTTTTATCAACTCAAGAAACAATTACTGTGAGAAGTGAGACATTTACTCTTACTAATTTGTGTGTTGCCAGATGCTTTTACATTGCTTTATTTTCTTTGATTAATGTGTCTGAATTAAAACTTCCCCATTGCTCAACTTGTATTTATACTAGACATAGTTACTCTCAGCTCAGTGCTGTCCTTTTTTTTAAAGGCCAAAAATAATGGCCCTGAGTCCTAATCACAGAAACTGGTGTAATTCAGAGGCTTAAGCAAAAGATCTGTGCCAAGATAAAACGAGAATGGAATTTGATTTCCTTGCTCTGAATGGGGAGAGACTTTGGCATTGAGGTTGAGCTACTGTTTTCTGGTTAGCCCAGACTAAATGCCATTTCTGCACAGATATTCCCTTCTGTAAGACCTCCTTCATCCTCACCCCTTTTTCCTGTGAAGTGACAGAAAGGATCTGCTCACGCTTATGTGCACCTCAATAACAGTATTTCCCAAACGTTCCCTGGCAGGACATTTTGTAGTGACTAATAGTTTCTCTTTGTGTATCCATTTACTCCCTTTCCCCCTGCCCTGTCCCCCTTTCCCTCCCCAAGACCAAGGCTGTAGAGCCCTGCCTGACTGCTGGCTGGCTGGAGGTATTGGGGTTGTTAGGACCTGAATGAAGAAAGTAGCAAAAGAAAATATAAAAAGCTGTAAATCGCAAGAAGTGGAACAGCCGGGTGTTATTTACCCAGTATAGCCTCCATGAAGTTTTTAGTACTGTAGAGATTTTCATGTATAAGATTTGTCTCTGAAAGTGTCAATATTTCAGTGGTTCCAGAGTCTTTTGGAGCTTTTCCCTGGGTGTCCCCACCTTGGAAGAATGTATGGCTTTACTGTAACTGCTGGAAATCAGGCTTTGTGTTTGGTTCTTAGTGCTGTTCCCCTTATTCACAGGGAGCAGTGGCTTGGAAGAAAAGACTGATGCCCCTTCTGGCATTCATAATAGGATTTCCTTGCATTTACAGGGCCTTAACATTACTTACTCAGCTGTGCAGGGGTTGATGTCAGTGAATAGCTGCCTGAATCATTTTTGAGTTATTTAACATGTTGAAAATAAGCCTGAAGCTGTCAGACAACTAACATCTACATAGGCTCTTTCTAGCTGCAGCCATTCTCAATTTCTGTGCTATATTAAAGATAAGCTAATAATAGTACTTTGGGTGATACTTTGATGGGAAGCATTGTTAATGCACTTGTGAGGACTAAAGAGACCAGTTAAGTCAGTGCTAGAAGTGTGAGAGAGGCAATGAAGCTAAACTGGAGATTGAAGGAATAGATGGAGCAGCTAGTTGTTTTGCTAAAGCAAACAAAATACGTGTGTAGGTCTTCACAGCACATTAACTAGAGAGTAGGCACAATAGCTACATTGTCATAGCTGGAGCTTCTTTTCTTCTTTAAGAAGAAATTGTTAAAAGTGAGGCTAATTTTATAAATATGCGTGCAAGTATTCAGTTCCTTGTTACATGTGAGTAGTCATTCTCACACTGAATCTTTTTTCTGCACTAGCCTATAGTTTATGCCAAGTTAATTAGGAAGAAGGTCAGGGGTACATCTTTGTTGAGCTGTCAGCAGATGACATGCAAAAGCCACCCATGTCTGCAGGACTGTGCAGCAAAGTAAAGTGGGGCCATCTGCAAGATCATTTGGTGGCTTGAAGGTCATGAGAGCTGCATCTGAGAAGAGCAGGGCATGCTGGTGAGGATGGCAAGGTGTACTGGAGACCTTTATTAAGCCACTGTTGTGGCAGAGTTGTGTCAAATGCATCTGTGCCTGGTGGGTCAGACCCCTGTTTGGCAGCATTGATGGAGTCAGTGGAGTTTGGTGACTTGCTGCCTTTGAGATTTTTGTCTCAAGACACTTCTATGGGCTTAGAGGTGTGGATTAGCTGACATCTACCATTGTCTAATCTGAGTAAGACATTCTTGTTAGGAAAGTAAGATTAGGATATCTAGTAATGAACACAATGATCACTGCAAGACTGTAACCCTGTAGAAATCATTGATTTTTTTCTATTTAAATTAAGTTCAGAAAAACGTATGCTTTCTTAAAATTAATAGTTTTACAATTGTATAAATAAACTGGTAATAAATACTATATAATATATGTTTACTTTGGTGGCTGTGTGTTTCCTTCTGTGTGTGAGGAGTTGTAGGGTGAGATCTACATATATTCTGCCAGAATTATTTTGTTTACTTTCTTGGTTTGCCTTACCCTTTTCTCTCTCCCTGTGGAATAACTGGAATGTATTAGAAAAGTCTGTTCGTTCTATAAAAATGTATAGATAAGCTTGAAAACTATTCTGAAAAAAAATACTGAATTCTGTGGATTGGGTTTTATTTCCTTTGTTCACACTGAATAAGGCTCTAGAGGAAGAATTATATGGTATATGGTATTGTTTGGTGTTAGTAATAGTGGCAGAAGACAGCTTTATATGAGTACTATTTCCTTATCTAGGTCTGTGAAAGCATCAAGGGCAGCACAAAGAACAGGACTAAGAGGTAGGGTAAGAGTAGGAAACATGCTGAAAAAGCTGGTGAAACATGAAAACACCTCAGGATAAGGACAGTAAGCTTGGAACAACCTTTTGTTGCTTTCTCCATGAACGCTCACCTTTAGGGGGTAAGCCAGCATGTGAAGTGTTGTGGCAGGAAAACCAATGCACATGAACTTGTTGCTGATTGCCACTGTTAGCTTGTCTTTGTTACTTCCCAGAAGAGAATTTTGGTACAATTTTCCAACATTATATAGAGGAACTGCCAGCCAGCCAGGTTAGCAGGCTCATCTGGGGCTGTCCAGGGATGCAAAATGGTTGCAGAACACATCCTGTGGGAGGCTTTCTTCCGTCTTCCCCTGCATAGCTCAGTGTGGCAGCTTTGTGATGGGAAACAGAGCACCTTTGGCTTTTGGTCCCATGTGTTCTTTTGATTGCAGAAAACTGGTCAGTGTAGGGTCACAAAAATTCCTGTAAATTACCATCACGGAGAGTTGTGGAGGCCATCAGTGCATGTTACCCTGCGGGAGATGTTGTCTGTAATCTATATACAATATACAAAGGGAGGAGAGCCAGATCTTCCTGCCTAAAAGTGGTGGTTTTCTGTCCAGATTGAGCCCTGTTTTGGATATGAGGAACATGATGTGGTCAATGCTTCATATTTCATGCATCCCCTTTTTCTCCAAGTGCGCAGTTTGCTCACAGCATATGTAAGCAGTTACGCTCCTCTTTTGTATTCTCTTTGTGATTCCTTGGCATGCTTTGCTTTTTCCCCCCACTCTTTGTTCATGGACCAAATGATAAACCTTGAAAGCAAATGTGCAAGAATAAATAGATTGTCCACTCCCTGTATCCCTTACAGACAATGCAGACTTTGAAATGCTTTTTGTTTCAGCTAGAAATGTCAAAATAATCAGAGGCTGGAAAGCTACTGCTTTGCATTAAGGGAAAATGTTGACACCATTTCCAGTTGCATCAAGGCCCTTAATGAGCAACTGTTAAGTAGGAGAGGACCAACACAAGTCATTGTATTTCTCTTTGGGATTACTCTGTCAGCTACAGTTCTCCTTTTCAGAAAAGCAGAATAGTATTTTTATGCTAATTAGAAATGTAATATATATTGAGGACTGAGACTCTTTTTACATCTGGAATATTCAGCTTCCAATCATCCTGAAAAATTGAATAACCATTTCTGCCACTGTGTGTTGAGAGCAGGCTTGCAGATGTGATGTGGGGCTGTTAATGAGTCCATGGTAGATCATTGTCCTAACCTTGTCTTGGCTTCTGTGTCATTTATAGATAAAGTGTGAATATCTTTGGATGGTGTAATTGGATAGGATGCTTCTTCTTGAGATTTCTAAAACTCACTTGGTCTCTTGCCTGGTACAGACATGCTTGCAGGGACAATGGAACAGGGACGTTTTTAGCAGTTAAAGCATTGAGAAATGGAAACTAAGGGAAGTAGTCCTGCTTTGTGGGATTTAAGCATGCAAAGACTATTAATACCAATGGTGCTAATGCTTTTCAGTTCTGCTGGTATTCAGATGTAAAAAAATATGCAAGTTCATGTAAAATATGCATCTTTTTTAGCCAGGATTGTCTGAAAACTGACGTATTGCTGTTCTAGATTTTACTTAAA
This sequence comes from Eopsaltria australis, assembly GCA_034509425.1. Classification (NCBI taxonomy): domain Eukaryota; kingdom Metazoa; phylum Chordata; class Aves; order Passeriformes; family Petroicidae; genus Eopsaltria; species Eopsaltria australis. The sequence goes on along the minus strand of JAVTVJ010000094.1, from coordinate 4,743,187 downwards.
TGGCTTTTGCTTTTATGAAGAAATAGAGCAATCACAAGCTCCACTAAATGGATGTAATCACTCACTGGTTTCTGTACTGTGTAGCTGTGATGCTTGGTGCTTTCTCTGGTGATTCCACTATCACTATTCCAGGTAAAAAGGCTGTTCATGTGGGTTCTGTACGCAATATGAAATATTTTTTTAATACACAGACTTTTATAAGATAGCTCTATATAAGAAATTGTTTAATACTGGGCCAAAGTCAAAAGAGAATGTCTGAGTCCAAATTCAGATTCCTATAGACTGCAGAATTTGGCAGGGGAACTAACTTAAAGATATCTTTCTTTCTCTGACAGAAAAAAATGTGTCCGAAGTATTTAGAAGAAATATTTGTTGCTGTTTTGATGAGGTTATTTTTGTCATTGTTAGCATCAAAGTAGATTTTTGTGTTCAACCACTGCTGATATTTTAAGCGACACAAATAAAATATCAAGGGGCTGGATTAAAAAACTCAAACATTACTTTCTCTGTATTCTCTCATTACTCTTCATCTACTTCCTAAGTGATACTTCCTACTTATACAGTGATTTTAAAGAACTGTGAACTTGGCAAAATGTGAAAATTTGATTTGTTTATACACATCTGGAATATTTACTTTGTTAAAGATTTTGGATTTATTTTGCTTTGTGATTATATTGCTGAGGGCCTAATTCTAGCTATCATTTTAACTGGGTTTATATTTTCATTGGAGCCTGACCTCTAAAAATTAGATTTAAACCTCATATTAGATTTAAACCTCATATAAGGTTTAAAGCCAGTAATAAGGACTGGCTTGTTTGCTCCTGAATGCTTTGATTTTATGTCCTCATCTCTAGAAGGTCACAAGTTCTGGCTGTCCCTCAGTTTTCAAACAAAATGAGATCCTTTAGGTGCATTTTGTGTTTCAGCCTAACAAATAATATTTGGTTATGTACTTAATGAAAAAGATTGCTCATGGATGCTCTTGTGCTACTTTTAGTTGTTATCTGTGCTCATTGATCCATGACAGCAGTTTAATTACACGAAAAATGAATGTTGATGGATGAAGAAAGAAACAAATCTTTTAAATCTGTGCAGCATATTTCACTGAAATTACTGAGTTTACTGCACTTCCTCAGACTACCTTTAAGAAAGGTTGAAATGGAGCTATAATATACTGTGTATCTGCATCCTTCAGCGCTGTGTTCAACCTATCTCTCACTGCTTTTAAAATGAAGGCCTGGAACAATAAGCTGATTTTATAGAGGAGAGCTTTGTAGACTTCAGGTGATCTGTCTTTATGTGATATCTCATGTTTATATTGGGTTGATTTGCTGTGGATTTATTTTAGCCACACTTAGAATGGCAAGAATTAACTATGAAAAGGTAGGAAGCAGGCTTAACTCTTACCCAGAGAGCATATCAAAAAGAGGTATCAACTGAGCTTAGCTTTGTCTCTTAGCTGTCAAAGTGGCAACATTTTGGTTGAGTGGAAAATATAGACTTAATTCAGTTTTGCTGCAAGGGAGTGCATTCTGGAGAATTTTTTTGAATATAACATATTGCTCAGCCATCACGAGCTGTTTTCCTTATTGTGGGATTCAAGACATTCATATGTCAGTGAGGCAGAAGAGTAGTTGATCTTTGGGTCAGAATCTTTTAATGCTCTCTGGAAATAACACAGTGGTTGTGTGAACTGGTTGTTGCTAATCTCTGTTCCCTGTCTAAAAATTGTTTAAGATTGTTGGCTGCATTTTCTGGCAATCTGCTGAATTGCTGGGTGAAAATACAGTCATTTAGAACAACTGACATTTCTTTAACTCTGTTTTGTAAGTGAATTTCCCAAAGGGTTGGATAAAGCCTTTAATTACAGAGTAGCCATGGAATAAATATCCATAGGACAATGCAGGTACCATTTAAAGCTCAGCTACATCACCTTTATGGCAATCATGCTTAATGTCAACTAATGAGCTTGGAGCTCACGAGAGAGTAGGTATTGGCAGGATAACACACACGTTGCTGCAACTACAAAAGGTCATCGGATTTTTAAGCTTTCAGGTAGCAAGCAGCTGCTTAAATGGGCAGGATGAAGGACTGATATTTCAGCCATGGTCACAGTAAAGTCACTTAAATATATAAATACAAGCAGTGAAAATCTGACAGCTTCCACCACCTCCATGGCAGTAGGGAGAAAGCAGACCTGACCTTGGTGGCCCTTACCTTTCCTGCAGTGAATGCAAGGCAAGTACTACTCTAAGTGGTTCATGTTTCTCCCCCACCCATGCACTCACTGGCTTCAGACATTAACTCACAGATTCAGCTGTCCCTTCATTTTAAACAAAACCCCAAAGCTTTCTATTCAGTAGTACTCTAACCATTTTAGAGACTTTTTTTTTTTTTACCTGCCTCTCTTAATGTTATGGTGTTCACTTTTGAAACTGAGACTGACTGAAGTGATTTCTCTGAAATCAGACAGGGGCTAGGATGTAGAAAAAGAAATTATAATTTGGGTCTCCTGGCCCTGGTTTGATATTTTGTCCCTTGGGATGTGCATTTTATACCAGCAGTGTATGACCAGTGTTTGCAGCTTGCTCCTGTATTTGGTTTTATAGTCACAGTAATGAGTACTGCTCATCTTGGTTCCTGCTACACCATTCATTGTATTAAAATCTGTGTGCTGTGTTATCCTCAAGTTGAACTCAAGGGTTGGTATATAACAATCCAGTCTTTATGGCTCATTTAATATTTCAGTTTTTAAACAGTTTTTCATATTCTTTTGTCCTTTATTCAGGATTGCAGCAAGGACTGAGCAACTGTATTACTGTATTGGACAAAGGAGTAGCTTGCAAAATATTAAAGACAAGATGTATGTGAAAAAAGGAAAAGTTGTTTGTTAAACTGTCCCTCTAGTTCCTCATGATTCAGGAAAAGGAGAAATTCTTCAACTGTATATAATTTTGTTTTTAAAGAATGACATTTCCCCCCTCATAATTCTTCAGTCCTGTGACTTGTAAAAAAGAAAACATGAAAGTACTGCTGCTGTATTTCTGTATTCTTGTATAGTGTCAGCCAGATCCAGAAATGATACAAAGGTTGATAATAATTACTACTAATCTAGTAGGGAGGAGGGTGTCACTTCCTTTCACTTTAGCAATCTAAAAAAATAGGCATTTAATACATTTTAGTTGCCAAATTAATAAAAAGCCTGTGACATCTCACTATGAGAAGTCATAGAACTGGAGTGACAGGTGAAATATATATTTGATATGGATATGACTAGATTTATTTACAGACTGAGGACATCTACACTGAGAGTCAGATTTTTAGAAATAACCAGTGAAGAAGATTTAGAATTTGGCCTTTCATTGTCATTATTGACTTGCTCTTTGTGTGTGTTTGCTGTTAGAACCTTAAGCATCTAATCCTGTGTTAAGTTTGCATTTCTAAATCAATGCTAGAAAAGGAAACTTTTGTTTGCAGTTTTTTCTGTCTCTGACACAACAAATGAAAACTATTAGTGAGGAAGTTCTAATTTCCATCTGCATTTCTACCATGCATTATAAAATGACTTGGAACTAGGTAACAATCTGTGGTGGGCATTGTTTTAGTAGGGTATAATGAGAAAGGTGGTAGTTCTGACAGGAAACGAGGATCAAAAAGGTATGATTGAAGTAACTACCACCTTTAGAGTTGGCCCTGAATGACAGTCTCAGTGTGATTAATAAAGAAAGGAAATCTTTATAAAGTTATGTGTTAATATTATTAATGCATAGGTTGTACTGAAAATTACTGATGTAGTTGTAGAACTTGAGTGTCCTCCTCAGTTCCATGCCATGCTTTCAGAAATATATAATCAGTGAACTATTTCAGTGTGGTACCAGTCAGATTTGGCAGCAGGAGTGACTATCATCTCCCTTCCGAAATGAGTTAATTGTTGTTTGTTCAGTTTAACACAGGTATTTTCTGCTGAAGGGGAAATATCAGTGTGCTACCTGCTTGATGAAGATATTTAGATTCCATGGCTCTTTTAGTAAAGGGGGATTTTTTTTTGCATTCATTGAGAATGTAACCTGCTGAAATCTGTAGTTGTTGAGCATGTTCTTTAGCTGTCAGCTGTCACTCTGTTGCAGAAGCTTGATTGGCCCTGTATGTGACTTGGAAGCCTTCTGGGGTGAGCAGAACTGCTGTGTTAAAGAATTGCTAATAAAAATGTTAATACCAAAAGACACATTTTCCAGGGAAATTCAGATCTGCAGAACGTGCAGATCTACATGGTGAACCTTTGTGAGGAACAGCAGCAATAGAAATTTGGGTATCGAGATGAGCAATGTTGGCTTTTGACTCTTCAAAGTGTCACAGATGGCAGGGAGGCAAATTAAAAATTCTTTGAGAAAACATTTGTGTGTGTTACCAGGATTTTGACAGATGGGTTTCTGCAGTAGGGCCTGCAAGCTGTAGTTTCCACTGCTGCTGTTGACTTACGAATTCAGGGGAGTTAGTGTTGGATCAATAGGGATTTCTGAAGCCTTCAAGGCTTTTACTGAGAGGTGAGTGAGTGATATCCTTGGATATTCAAGAGGTTACTTGGTAATAAGTCAGGCTCCAAAAAAAAAAAAAAACAAAACCCATTAATTCTAATCTTAATAAAAGCAGCAGCCGCAGATGGCATTAAGATCTTTAGGAAAAAAGGCTTAAAGAATCACTGTAGGTGAAATTTCATATTTTAAAATTATGGAATTTTAAAGTACGTTTCGAAAGATTTGTAGTTCTTTTTACTGCACTGGATCATTCAGCAGAATGTTTAATGCCAGGGAGGGAATGCTTCACACTGCCAGGCTAAAGGAGAGAGGAGAAACTTAAAATTCCTTCAGAATAAGAAGAAAGACAATTCATTGCTGGTAGTACTTTAGGAAATGCTAGGAAGAACCTGTCAGGTACGTAGGTGAGAGCATCTTCTGGGCATACTGACAGACAAGACTAATAAAGCCAGAGCTCAAGAACATGAAAGAAGGAGTGTTTGGCAGGAAGCCATAAGCAAAACATTCATCTCTGTGCTTCAAAATGAGTAGAACTGCAATTGAAAGGAGGTGGAAGAAAGCAAGGCTGGATGTGTAAGGAGCAGAACCAGAGTACTGATGCTCTTAGCACAGGAAACTGAGGCTGATGAGCTGGGGTAACATTCTGTCTCAGTCCCTAAATCTCATGAGGACATAGACAAGACAAAATCATGAACTTAAAAATTGGTTTATTTTCACTGCCACAACATCAAGTCTTTTTATTTCGGTTTTCAGCTGTCATATCGTAACATACACACAGCATTGAAATTGAGCATTTCTTTATTTGCTTCTTTTCCTTGTTTAAGTATGAACAGTTTGCTCTTGCTGAACAGATTGAGCTTGGAGGCCTTACATGGTAAAGCTGGCTTTTGAGCCCTTAGAACATTTCTCTGACTTTTTTTTTTCCTTACCATTTTGTGCCCTACCTACCTAATACTCTGTGCTGTTCTTTTTGTCCCCTAAAATTTGTATGATTGTTGATAGTGACAAATTTCTGGGAGATAAAGAGCTCTGAATGCTGCTTCACTTATATAATCTCTAATTGGAGCATCTGACTATTTCTTGAGTTGCTTACAAAATATGTAATTGTGGGTGAGGTTGGCTATTTGAAGAGTTTTCCTGACCTCCTGCTGGAGATCACAGCATACTTCACTTCTTAGCCTGTGGGAACAAAGTTAGGCAATGAGAGCTTTAGAAAATCCCACCCTACAACTACAACCGAAAATAATTTTCTAGCAAGTGGTTGTCACTGCTTCCTTTTTTTTTTTTTTTTTAAAGCTGAGCCACCTGCTGGGAGTTTGATTTTCTGAAGATGATTTGAGGGTGGGAGAATTCAACCTAAAAATTATTTAGAGGAGTTCTTTGATGCCTCAACAAAGACACAGTTGTAGACCTGTCATTTCAGGACCTCCAGGACTAAGAAATAAGTGTTGGATACTTTGGAAAGGGAGTATTTGTGTCTAAACATGTGCTTGTGTGCTCTGCATGTGTTCATAGAAACTCAGAAACTTTGTCAATTTTTGCCCTCCTTGGAATGATTTAGAAATGTGTATTGAAGAATTTGGATTACTCTCTTTTCAGAATCCTTATTACCTTATTTCAAAAGATGTAGTACCAGAAGGACTACAATTTTTAAAGACTATTGTTAGCTAAGTTCTTGAAAACCTTTCAGTTACAGTTTATAGAAAGGTGAGACTGTTGGTATTAGCAAATGAATCGCTTTCAACAGTACTGCAGAAAAGGTGAATTTTCAGAAGGAATCTGAGGTGCTGCTTTGTAAATAGAGCAGTAGACATGGGAGCCTGTTGTGCTCAGCACTTAGGCCAGAGTCAATCCTGATCAACTCCTCTAAAGCTACCAAATCCATGCTAACTTCATGGTGGGAGCAGAATATAAACTCAGGTGTCCCATGGCTTGCTTTAACTCCTGGGTGGATCACCAAGGTTCACACTCAGGTTGTTGCTGACCAGCAGTGCATCTCCCCCTTGCTGCACCCTGGCTGCAGCATTGCAGGAGGTTGATGCAAATGTCACTTGGGAATGAGGTACCAAGTTCCTGTGTGTAAAACACAACTGATTTTTTTCCTCCTAGGAGACTGTGTAATTTGCTGGGTGCTTTCAGTTTTCAGAGTCTATCTGAAAGTGTGCAGAAAAGGTTTTTCTATATATTTGTTGTACAGGATTTGGGAATACAGTCATTTGGCTTTTCTGGGTGGGTGTTGTTTGTCCTGCAGTGCAAATGGATGGGGATGTCTGCAGTGCTCTGCTGCTGTTGTGCCCAAAAAGTAAATTGAAAACCAGAAGCATTTCTGATCCTTTCTAAGTTCTTCCACAATGAGTTAATATTCCCTCATTTGTTCTCAAGTGTGATTTTTACCTTTATTTTACTTTGAGCCTCCAGTGACACCCATCAAGCCTGATTATACAAAGGGTTTGAAGTCAGACACTACTCAAGAAAGAAGGATATAAACATTAAGGCTTGCTTCATAAAGAAACATATTAATCTCGCTCTGCCAGGCCTTTGTAAACCTTTGCAGTGGATAAATGATACTACAATTCTTCAAGCATGTAGGGAAGGGAAAGCTGGTTACTTGACTTGTGCTGTCAGCTATCATTGGAAACATAAAGTCTGTGTTTCTACAACTGCTGACAGTTTGTAGAAGTAGTGAATAAAAATATGCATTTTTAGTCAAATTGTGCTGCCTAACCAGAATGTGCTGTTAGCCTGATATCCTATTTTTGGATGCAATGTAATATATTTGATTGAATAATTCTATTGTGAGTTAGTATTTCATCTTTCTATCTGTATTTTCAAGGCTATAAATAAATTCATGAGATCATTTTGACATTATCTTACAATAAATATCTATGGTAATTCCTGGATATGAGATAAGAATTAATTTTGATCAATCTATACTTACATGTACTCATTGTTATTGCAATATAATATTTTAGTCACCTTATAAAAAAACTTACAATTGTACTCTTAAGACTGTAATTTCAAGAAATTTCCTTTCTGGTAGTCAGTATTAACTGGTGCTTTGAAAGGTAGATTTAAAAAAGGATTCCATTATTGTTTTCTTGATGTCATAAATAGAATCATAAATAAACTACAGTAATGCAAAGTCTAATTCATAGTTCTGTGTAATTAAAGAAAACACAAGTGGTTATTTGTCCTCTGTAATTTTCTGGCTGTACTTCCTGTAAATGCCAGCTTCACCATTTTTCTATATATTTTCATTTTGTTAGCTGAAGGAAAATGTCATTTCCCAGTAGACAGAATCAGAATCCTCTGTAAATAAAGTAAAATCAGAAATCTAAAATGTCAGCAACTGTTTTTGTTTAAAGAAGGCCGTTTTCTTTGTGTGTTTGTACGCAGAGAATAGGGAAAAGAAGTTGCTTTTTTTTTCACAGTATTGCCAATAAAGATGATATTTCAAGCGGCATTTTTAATTTGTTCTTCTCCAGGGGCTGACAATGAATTATTAACAGTTTTTAACAGCGATGCCGCCAGTTCACAGCATGTCTGTAATCCAAGGTGGAGTCCCATCCTCCTTGAAGGAATAATGCTTTGTTCTGTGAATTCAGTGCAATTTCAGCTGGGGTCAGATGACCTTCAAGAAATACCTGCAGTGGGCTGGGATGGTATCATCCCTGAATTGTTCGACCCTTGCATTGGAGGTTTTGCTGGATGACAGCTGAGGTAGCAGAAGAAATCATCCAAGTGCTTTTCAGCATCTTTTGTGCAAAATAACTATCTTTGTTTAATTAAGGCACACTAGCTATCCAAGTCAAGCCATCCAAGTCTGTGCTGAAGAAGAGGAGGGATCCTTATACAATTAATTCCTCAGTCAGCAGTTGGAGAGATGTGGACTTCAGCTGAAGAATTAGCCCACATCTTAAATGAGGAAAAGGGTCATGCCTTATAGAAACATGAAGCCATTGGAACTGCCAGCTTTCAGTTTTTCTTGATTTCTTTTATACATGAAGAGAAAAAGTTGGGGAGGGTGAGATTAGTACAATGGGCTCCAGCTTAATTCCAAAATCTGCATAGCTATCTTTGATTTACCTTCCTAATCTCCATATTAGTCTTGCCCTGTGGAGGGGGCCTGGTCTTGGAGGGTGCATTTCCTTCCATCTAAGATGTGAATAGCCCTGTGTGAGTGTGAGTCTTTTTGCTCACTGTAGAAAGACCACAAACCAGGTCATACACATGGGTTAAGTATTACCCTTGGATGTCTGCAGTTGGCAGGGATGAATTTGGTGTTAACACCTTGAACTCACAATCATATATTACCCCTGACAAAGTCATGTAAGTTATCTTTAACAGCCCCTCACTGGGTATTAAGCTGTAGTGCATTCATTTGTGTTTATTGTGGTCTGAGACTACATGCACTGATGGTTGCCATGGGCCAGGTAATATTTGTTAGCTGAATAAACCATAATAACTGGATTTGGAATGTAATCCCTGGCTGAATGTGTGCATGGACTATTGTTGTTATTGAACTTCTTTGTTAGAGTATTTGTATGCTAAGAAACCAATGTTAATAGATGGGAATCTAAGGTAGATAGATGTGATCTGCTTAGTTTAATATCCTGTCTCAAAGATAAATTTGTTTAGAATAACAATATCTCATAACAAGGAGTGAAGAGGAAAGAGTTAATGTTTCCTGTTTTTTAAAGTATACCGCTAGTCACTTTTGTGGAATGACTCTTCTGTCATGAGACAGAGAACTAAAGTTCCCTTTCAATAGAACTCATTATTTTTGATACATTAATTATGAATCTTCTTGTTTATTTCCCTTCTGGGATAAACACTATCAATGTTTTCAAATCCAACTTCAAAGGAAGAAGCTCTGTTTACAAAGAATTCCTAAAAATATGGCTAATCCTAAAAGTATGTTCCAAATACTAATTCTTTGTTTTCATAGTAATGTTACATTTATGAAAGCATAGAAAAGGATGGAGTCAGAAAACAATGGCCTCTCTGTCCATTGACCTGACACTTTTAACTTTACACTGAAGGTAGCTGGAGTTAGTATGAGAAAATCTGTCTTGTTATGTTTTGGAGGATAGGGACAGTACAATGTATTTCTTACAAAATCTGCAAGTTGTGTATCTTGAGGTTTTGAATGAAAGTGCTGCCCAGTTCTACAGCAGTGCCTTAGAAACGGGTAACAAAAGGAAGCATAAACCAGGCAGTGCAGTCACTGGAGGAGCAAAGATAATCTACATATTTATGGCAATAAATAAGAGCAACTACTTGTTTTTGCTGTCTCCATTGCTTCTTCCAATTATAGCATCCGTTTTTCTCTGTCTTAATCTTTTTCTCAATTAATACTGGTGAAGTCATACTCTTCTATGTTGTCTAGACATTTTTAATACGTAAATATATTAATTATTTAATAACGTATATATATATAAACATAAGAAATTTATGTTTCTTATGACCCTGGCATACTCTGAGATGGTCTGAATACCCCTGGTATTGTTTGCTTGAGGCTGTATTTTGTATACTGAGGACCTGTAAGGTAGATATGGTTTCAGGCACTGGAATGAACTGCCCAGGGAGATGATGGTGTTTAGGAAACTTCCCTATCCAGCCATCCAGGAGCCTCTCTGGCAGTCACACCCACACCACCTGAGATGGGACTGAGCCCACTTTACAGCTACCCACCCCGACACTCTCCCAGCCAGACCAGGACTCCCATAGCACAGTCTCAGATGTCTCAATTGTTAAAATAATTTAATCTTGATGCAATAACAAAATAGCAGCTTGAGCTGGTCCCTCCAAGGAGGGACCTCAAACAAAGACCCTTCACAGTCTAAGCACAAATGTCTGGGAGTCCTCCACTCCTGCCCTAAGTGTCCAGTCCCCTGGCTGGTGCCACAGGTCCCTGGGCCCTTTGTTTTGCAAAGGATGGCATTTAATGGCCTCTTGCCTGGGGATCCCCCTGCAGCTCACACTGGAGCTGCTCACCGAGCTATCTGCACTGAGTGTGTCCCCCAACAGTGCAATCACCATCCCTGGAGCTGTTCCAGAAAGGACTGGATGTGACACTTAGTGCATGGTCTAGCTGACCAGGTGCTAATCAGTCAAAGGTTGTACTCAATGGTTTTGGAGGTCTTTTCCCACCTTAATGGTTCAGTGATACTGTGAATTGGAGGGCTGGAGTTAGAACCCAAGTCTCCTACGGAATGAGCAGTGAGAGCTATGTGACCTTGACTGTAGATGAAGGGGTGTGTATGTGTGTATATATATATATATATTTATATAGCTAGAAAATAGAAGTGTTTCATCTGTAAAAACCTCATACTTTTTCTTTTTCATATCTCAAAGCTTTAACATTTCAATTAGAAGTGTAGAAGTCTCTTATGCCACTGGCAGCCTTTCAGATAAGTTTTTTATTTACTTGAGCACTGGCTCTCAATTTATTATTGCATATGACAAAGAATATTCAGGAGCATTAAAATGCATGTCAGGATGTTCTTCAAAGCATAAGATTTGTTTAGTTTGCTGTTGCACAGACACAATGATATTCTGAAAGGACCAAGACATTAGAATAATTTTAAATTAGGTTTTATAGCTTCATATATTTCTTGCATAGTGATAGATGACTTGTTTTACAATACAAATAAAGTATTTGGAATTAGTTGAGGGTTATAAAGTTAAATATAAATTGGCTAGTTCCTTCCAGAATTGTAGTCTAACAATTTTTACATCCTGGAAAATTATTAGACCTAAGTACATCTCAAAACTTGTTTTTCAGTTTGGGAGATAGATCTGAGCTGTTTAAGTACTTGATGAAGCACATTTTACATAAAAATCGAAAAAGCAGGTTTGATGGGATCCAGTTTTTTCCATATATCAGTGTTCATTTAAAAAAAGGCCTTCTGATTGTCAAATTCTGTGTAATGAAACCTTAGTCAAAATGTGGTAGCCATTACAAAAAGACAGGTCAGAAAGAGGTGACTCATGCCTAGCCCAGGGGCAAGTCAAAAGTTGTTAGTGCATCTGCCTATATACTGCTTAATTCTTGTTTTTCAAGGAGTCAGAAGATGCTGCAAGGGGGATGTTAAGAGCTGATGTTTCTGCTGCCATACCATAACTGTGTGCAGCAGGGACTGCACATACCTTAAGAGCCTGTACATGGTAAAGAGAGCAAAGGACTTAACCTTTGCTGTGTCTTTGAGTATAAGCTCCCACCTTAATGAGCAATGGGTTGCTTTTGCTGCTGTAGAATAACAATAGAGGTTGCTTGAATTTTTTATTAGGTCAGGGAGATTCAGGTTAAATGGGTGCAAATTAGACCATGTTCAAACTTATGTTCTGTAAATATAATTCAACTTTTAATATGCATTTTGTAGACTTTTCATCGTAGTTATATTTATTAATATTACCTTGCTGCAAGAAAATAATTCTTGAAGGATTACTAGAGGGCTTTCTCTTCTGTCAGTGAAAATAAAAACATACTCAAATTAAGTTTGATGTGAAAATACAAAATATGTGTCCTTCCTTTTATATCTAAAGGCTGAATAAATGCCAATTTTTCATGTTCCCTAATTGAGTTCAATTTAACAAATATTATTTATTAAATCATGCACTTCCTTGCTTGATAATTGATATTGTGAATATAAATTCAATATTGTGAATATCACAATTGATATTGTCAATAGGCATGTGAAATACGTATTTTATTCACTACACGAAACTGTACAATTAATTTAATCCATGGTCATTATGCTGATGCCTTTTTCTGGTCTTAGGAAATAAAGGCTCAGACACGGTTAGAGGGTTGGGGGTTGTTTACCTCGGTATTTTAATAGGATCCCGTTCGATGGCTTCTGCCGTCCGGGTAGAACGCGCCGCAAAAGCCCCGTCCCCCCAGTCGAGTCTACAATTAAAGACTCTACACATTAGCATATCTACCAGGAGGGCCCAATAAGGGGCCTGGGTGGGCTAACTTCTACTTTACAAAATCTGTCCTACTAGGAGACCTTGAGGGCTCACGAAAACAGGGTGTTTGGTCTTCTAACTCTACGTGGTTTCAGGGGTGTTTAGTCTACCGGCCTACTAAACACCATGAAACCAGGCTAAACTATCACCTAAAGCATCACAAGTATGCATGCTAATACTTGTGAATGTAGGGAACAGTGTAAGAAATATTCAGGAGAAAAGCAGAAAAAATCCTTCAGGCATCAATGCCATTGGCCGTTATTTGGGAAAGAATCCATGGCAGTCTGCATCCATGTTGGTTCACATGTTTGGGCCAGGATTTGGGATGACCGTAGGTGGTGTCTGGCTGCCTTTTAAACTGAAGGGCTGGTGTTTCATTTTTGCCATTTAAAAATAAGCCATAATTGCTATAAAGATCCCAAGGATAACTAAAGGCCTTTTCAAGGGTAATGTCTCCTGTTAGTGTTGGAGGATTCATTGCAGCTTCAAAGGTTTTCCATGATTGTTTGTGATTTTGTAACAGTTCTTTCAACTGTTCATTTAGTGTTTTTAAAGATACCAAAGCTGTATGGAAGTGCTTATTAAATTAAGTAACACTGATAGTAGGAGACTTTAGTTTTAAGTTTTTTAATAAAGAAAAATGTATTTGACATACTCCAGTATGATAGTGGTTAAGATATCTAAGGATGTAATTCTCAATTATGTTTTTTTCCCTAAGACATCTCCACTGTTAATTGATAGCTACAAGATTTGAAACCTTGGTAATAATTTTTGTAATTTTCATACCAGGAGAAAACAGAGGTTTGTTGTTGGGGGTTTTGTATGTTTGTTTGGTTGGTTTTTTGGGGGAGGGGTAGGGTTTTTTGTTTTGTTTTTTGTTTGGTTGGTTGGTTTTTTCAAGAAAAAGAAGAAAGGCAATAGCAATTAGTTCATCTTAGAGCACTTTCCTCCACAGCTAGACAATTTTAAAGTTTCTTTAATCAGTTTCTTGAATCAATTTGTTTTAGCAGAGGCCAGATGAAGAAAGACCAGATCAACAGTGCAGTCTGCGTATGAAAAGCCTAAACCTGGTTTAAGCAGACAGTACTTGGTATCCCCACAACAGGTTGCTGTTTTCTGTTACTCTACTCACATATGTCCTGTGTATATGAAGTATTGATTCCTTCATCAAAATTCTCTGTAAGAAGAGCAAATACACTTAAATCTTGATAATATTTGGCTACTTGTGTTTCCGCTTCCTCTTTCTTTTACACTTTCATTTTGATTGCATTACTTTGTACTTGAGATGATGAGCTGATGCACTTGAAGGCCTTCTTTCTGCTGAACTTGGTCAACAAGATATTTTAGATTGCAGTAGATGTTTGTTGTATTTGAGTGCATTTTGCTGACCATATTTTGCTATTATTCTACTCTAGAAGTAAATGCAGGCATGATTCCCTGAAATCACTATTTGACAGCAAGGGCTAATGACAGCACCAACCTCCCAACCAAGTCTTCTAAGCATCTCCTTGCTGATGGCTGATGCAGACCTGTGAGTCAGAAAAGAGCTGTGTCTGTTGTGAGAAGTGTTTGACTGAAGGTTGGCTTTTAGAACTGGGAACTTAAATGGGCAGTGTGCTGCCTGCTGCTTGCACATATCCAAAGGTGTTATATCGTAAATGTGACCATTGACTGTACATCATGGTTATGTCATATAAGTGCAGCTGGAAGAACATTTGTCTGGCATTAAACCAAACAGCTCAACTCTTTCAGACAGCAGCACACACATAACAGTTTCAGATCGTTCATCCATCTAGTTTTTGATATACTGTGAAAAGAAATGCCAGAATTTATGCACATGGCCATGCTGCTGACAGATTCCTCAGGATACTTTGAAGAAATCTGACAGCTCCAATTTAAGTTTACTAATGTGATAAAGTGTTTTTTAAAGGGTATAAACATTTTATATGGGAAGCTGCAGTCTTGCCAGTGAAAGTGTTAGGCTTTGCACAAACATAAAGAAAACAAACACCCCTCCATAAAATAACATGGCTTTACAGTGATATCGTTAGAGAAATTTATATAGTTAAATCTGCTGAAGGAAGTAAAGGATTCCATAGGCCATTGGATTTCTGGACCAAAATCTTGAAAGTCCAGAAATGTTTTAAAAGAAGTAAGGTTAAATTGAGAGATTAAAAACCCAAAGCAAAATAACTTCCGGTTTTCTTCTTTTCTTTTAAAAAATTTGATCATCTGAATTAAACTTTATTCTTTATGGAAACACCCTTACAAAAGTAAAAACCAGTTCTTTATTCTTTTTTCATTATACTCCTTAGTTGATACGAAAGTTTTTATTTCAGCCCTCAAAGCTAGCAAGGTATCCAAATGAAGCTACTTGTTTCAGGATTATTCCAGTTTTAAATCTGAGTAACAGGTTTAAAGACTTTCTTCAATCATCTTGAGTATATAGAACAAAACTGAGAGCACAGTTAGTGTTGTTGCTTTATCCAAACATATGGAGGAAGTAGCAATTCAGGAGAGATTGCTGCTACGTGTCTGTAAGTGTTGTAGTGTCCCCTAAATGCCATGACAGCAAGAAACAGGAAACTGATCTCTCCTTTCAATTCAGATTGGACTAATTTCCTTAATGCTTTTAACCTAACATGAATGAAATAGATTTTCAACTTGAGCTTGTGAAAAACTGTTCAGGATAATTACTTGTTTTCTGCTGTACTGCATAATGTTCTTTTTGCAGTAAAATCACAACTTAGAGTGGGTACACTTATATAACAATTACTCTGACTTTATAACCATCAAAGGAAGGTAAATACCTTGTTGTTCCCTGCTTCAGAGTTGCACAGTGAAGATAATCAATTGGTTTGATTGTGTCAGGTGTAAATTTGAAACAGTAAGGACAATGGAATAAACTTCTACTGTCTGCATTGAGTCAAGGGGTCCTCCTACCATCAGTCTTGTTCACATCTGAAGTGACAGTAGGGGAGATATTAAAATAAATTGCCAGAAGCTGATGGTAATTACCCAGGAGGGAAAGGAATTTAGGAATGAAATAGCTTTTCCTTGTACCAGTTGCTAAAAGCTGATGTGCCACCAGAGCACTAGAAAGTGTGCAAAGGGAGGGGAAGGAAAGGGAAGATGTGTGACCTGTGAAACTACCCAGAAACAATTCTAAACAATAAAAATGATAAATTTTATATTAAAGAGGTTCTGAATATCTGAAATATGTTAGAGGTGTTTTTGAGGAACCAACTAATGTTTGAAAGAGAGGGATTTGTTTGATAGTCTATCTGGATTTGCTGGTGGTCCTACTTTCCTTCTTCTACAGCTACTTTGTGTGTTTCAGGGTTGGCACAGAAGTCTGTGGATGTCAAACAACTGCAGTGGTTTAAAAATGATTTAAGAAATTAATGGAAGAAAAGTGCACCTATACTCTTAAACACAAAGCTGCCACTCTTGAAAACTGCTGAACTCTGAGTTGGTGGAAGACAACAGTGTCAAAAAACTGAAGGGCAAAAAGTGTGGAGCAGAGATTTACTTTTCTGTAGTAGTTTTTCTCAGAAATCTATTCCTCTTCAGTTGTGGAGAACAGAAAGTGATGTGAATCCTCTGTCACCACCAGTGTGGTTAATTTTATGAATATTTGAAGAGCCTAAAACTACAAAAACCTTGTGTAGAATCTGCATCTTCCTCTGGCCAGTGCATCCTGTGACTATATTTTTTTTAAATATTAAATTATAAATTCACCCAATATATTTTAAAGTTTAATATTGTTCTCTGAATAGATTGCTATTGAATGTTTGTTTTTCTGTAACTGTATATTCTTAATTAAAAACTGCTTCAGTAGTATGATAGATGTATCACACAGTAAATGATCCTGTTCAGAAGGAGATGTACAAGAATACATTTGGATGCTCGTGGAATGATTCACCCTACTCTTTCTCAACCTTCAAATGGAATTCCCTTGTAGCTTTTTCGTGTGATGTTTGCTATATATTGTCTTTGTTAAGTGATGGATTCAATGGATGAACATGATATTGGGTGCTAAACTTTCTCATCACTTTCTAAATCTTCTCATTTCTTTCAGCAGATAGGTGTGGATACTCTTCTCAGTGAATGTGACACCCATCTCTCCATAGTTACTCATTCCTTTCTTGCCTCTTACAGCACACTCCTCATTTTCACTTAAGCCTAGCTCAAAATTTAGCATCTAAGTCCAATTTTGATGGAATTGAAGTGCAGGAGAATAGTCCTGACAATGTCACTGAGTGAGCTGCAAACCCTGGAAGTCCAGCTCTTTTCACTGGTGGAGTTCAGGTGTGTAGTGTTTTACTGCCATGAGAGCCCAGAGGGGGCTCAGTCTGAGCTGAGCTGATTGTCTTGGCTTGTGCCTGGTGCTGAGGCCATGTGCACATCACACAGCTGCGTCTCAGTGCTCAACCCCCAAGCAAACACTGTAGCAGGTGCATTTAGCACATGTCTGACCTGTACTGACAGTGCTGCTAAGCCATGGCTGCTAGAGCTCTTACAAATGGGGGTTATTCCTGTATACCTGTGGCTAAGTCATAACCGCATCTGTCCTGGGAATGTAAGACCAGGATCACAGAACTGCTTTAGCTCGAGGGAGTCCAAGCCAGAGCTTGTGATTTTCAGAGAAATCTCCATTCTCCTAGGAGGGCTTTTACTTTATACTCAGTGATCAGTAAATATAAAGGTACTTGTGGAAGGTGGGATTAAATTCAGGGCTTTTCCCAGATGATTTGTGGAAGAGGGGACCTAGAGACAGGTCCTGCCACTGTCCCTTCTTGCCTCTCTAAATCTCTTCTTGCTGACCCAATGAACATGTATTAGTGTATGTCCTTGTCCAGTTTGGCTTTAAGCTGGTAGGTGTTGTGCTCTTTAACCCAGTGTGTAGCTGATCGTACAGTGCAGTAGATAACAATTCCCACACTCCTTCCTCCAACTTAAAAAAACCCTAAAACAACCTGTATCACTTATGTCCATACCAAGTGAAACACTTAACTTGGGGGGAAGCTGACAATCCGAGTCTTCTTTCAGTATCAAGCAGAAGGCTTTGCTCAGTGTACCATCTGTAGGTGGAGGTGGCATTTTCCACCATTTTGTGTCACTTACATCAGGTGCACTCTTGATCCTCTGCCCTTTTCAGTGTACCAACAGGAGTTGAATTCCACTCTATGTGCCTCAGTCTTTACATTCAGAATACAGTGTGGATTTAAAAAGGAAATAATAGTAACAATAATAAAAAATACCAAAAAATTTAACACAGACCCAAGGGAAACCCAATATATTGAAGTTTTACCTTTTTTACCCCTGCAATCAATATGTCTTGCTGTCATGATAGGTCAGAGTGCCTTTCCATCATGGTTCTGCTTACAGGAGTGGCTCAGGAAGCTCTGTCAGGGCAGTTGATTAGACAAACCTTTATGCTTCTGAAAAGTCAGGGTTGTTTATTCTGCTCTGGCAAGTAGGTGTCTTAACTTCCCTTGTGGATGTGACCAAAGGAGCGTGTTGATAATTATGCTGAAATTCAATACAGGTTTTCATCCCCTTCTGCATTTCTAGAGTATTCCCAAGTCTTTTCTATAAGGAAACTAAATTTAGCTGTGGAAGTTTTAGAAGTAATTACATTGAAAATGCCATATAGTGGGAAGAAGATTTGAAAACATGGTTCAATATTTTGTTTTAAATGGATTTATAATTACATATGGGAATTCTTTGCTTCCACAGTCCTGAATGGGACAGGAGGAGAAGAATGACAGCATGCGTGGGAGTATTGATTTTAAATAACTAGACTATTAAATGATAGCAAAAAATGTATCACTTGGTAGATACCTCTAAGGATGATATCACTTTCATCTGTCACTGTGGAATGGAAATAAGTTTTAGACTTCAGCTTTTGATATAGATTTTATGGACTTTTTTGCCTTTATAATTGGTTTAGAATTGCTGCACTTGTAACCTTTTTAGTGACTACTCATTCAAGTATTGACACACGTATGTGTTTTATCAGTATCACCCTTGTGGCTCAAAAGCTTGGTCTACAAACAAATGAGTATCTGGCTCTCAAGACATGTCTCTCAATTACTGCAAACTCCTAGAAAACATATAATTTATAATAATATTGATTTTCATTTTTTTCCCTAACTTGAATTTAGCAGCATCTCTTCAGGCTGACAGTGCTGGCTATAAAAACCCTTTGTTTGAGTTCGGATGGAACCATAATTCAAAGAGTCTCCCTGGATGATACTTAAATCATGTTAGTCTCTCTGCAAAGTCGTTTATGGCTGTTAGTAGAGCTGAGAGGCATTAAGTTGCCTGTAATAGCTGTATCCAGTGTAAAATGCAGAAATTTGCTAAATAAAATTACTTTCAAATTTATGTTGAATTAATATCATTATTACATAGGTTCAAAAAAGTAGTTATGATATTGTAAGGTATTGGCTTTTTAAATTTAATTTTTTTAAATGAGAAAGTGGGGAAAATGCTTTAGGGAAGTGATTTTATTAAGGACAGTTTCTAATCCCTTTTTTACTTTAAATATTTGAAAATAGAGGAAACTTGTCTTAGAACCTTTTTCTTCATCAACTTCCAAATCTCTCTAACTTAGAGATTCAGCAATTCATGATTAGGGATAGCATCACATAGATACAAAGCACATTGGAAGTAGAGACCAGATATATTTCATCTGTAAGTATGATGACAGTCTGAATTTTCATGTGGGTACAATATGTATTTGAGTTGGTAAACAGGCAGTTTCCAAAAGCAAATGCAAATCTTTTATCGAAAAGGCTTAACTGATATGAGAGTAATGTTGATCCAAAGGTAATTTCTTTAATCTCTATGCACAACATGTAATAATTTGATTTTTTTCTTTTTTTGATGTGCAGAAAACCAATATATAGCTGTCCTGTATTACAGGCATCAGGGCTTAGATTATGTACAATGCCAGCAATATGAAAGTGTTAACTTGAAGAACAATTTTTTTATTCTGATTTTAAATAAAAACTGCTTCCCAACCACAGAAGTATTTTTGTATTTTACTGAAAATACATGAGTTCAGCTGGGGAAACCATATCCATATGAACAGTCCTGCTAACATCAATGTTTGGGGCTAATTGTGCTACAGAATAACTGAACAATGGTACAGACTTGTTCTCAAGGAGTTCTTTAGGGGTGAGAAGCACTTTTTAATTTTCCCTCTTCACTCCATCCTCTGCCGTTTCCAGTGGCTTTTGTTGGTTGTTTGGTTTGGGATGGGGGATGGTGCTTTTCAGCCTTCATTTAAGCTCTAAGTATGTTTCCTTTTATATAAATGGAACTTTACACTCATGACTAATCTTTTTTAATTCAGTGGGTACTACCTTTGATTTTAAACTGCAGATCACCCTCATTCTCTGGGGCAGGGAATACTTCTTATGAAGTGCAGAGCATATTGTCAGTACTCTAAACTAAACTATAGATAAAATCTGAGGCTTTGGTTGATGAGTGTGCATAAAAGTACAGATTTTTTTTTTAATGGAAGATACCACTGCTTTTTCCCTTATGCTTGAATACTCAGAACAGGCTAAGTAAACTTGTCTTAAACTTTCCAGAGTATTTTCTTCTGGAAAGAATACCAGGCAGGATATGTATGCTTTGAGGAGGTAAATGTAATGGAAAAGACCCAGTTAGAAGTGAAAGAAATGCTATTCCAACTTGACCTTTATTATCCATCCCCAGATGATGCTCTGTGAAGAGCTCTAGCGGTTTTCACTTTGAAAAGTCTTGGTTTCCCCTAGTTCCTGGCATGCTGAGGCTCTCTGCAGTCCACATTCTCCTTGTGGCTGATATATTTCTGATAAAACAGGCTTTAGATAGAAATACACTGGCAGACATTCTGGCCGTGGTGGTACTGATCTGTATTTGCAGTGGGGAGAGTCAGGTGGTGCTTTTTTAGTGGAGAGAGCAGAGGTCATTCACCTGGGGAATGTGGAGGAAGTATGCTGGATTTGTCCCTTTTGTCTGTTTATCAGCATTTCTGAGGTGTGCATCTCTCTCACAGGACTCCATCCATGCTGCACACAAACCAGAAATGACCTCTCACTGAATCAAAGACAGTCTTATCTCCAGAATAATCTCAGTCTTCATACCCTAAAAATGCTTTTTTGAAACAAGTCAGGCAGGCAATAAACATATCTGGACCCCGATGTGTTGTTGTTCCTGCCCTCCTCTCCGTGAGGTGTTGGGTGTAATCAGGTGGAGCTTCAGTGCCATGAACATTCAGCTGCTGCTTTGGGACCCTGTGGATACGAACTCACTTGGATTTCTTACAGTGTGTGGTGATGGTGGGAGCAAACACTGCCAACCTCTCTTTTCCTCTCCTTCCTGGTAGCATTCTCAGATTGTATACAACTTCAAACTTGGCAGCACTGGCTGAAGAAACTCAGGCTAATAATTTAGGACATTAGTGCGATTTTTTAAAATCTTGTTTTCAGGTTTCAGAAGGTTGCAGCAAGAGGCAGATTGGAAGTTCAGCAGCAGATGATGCCTGCTGCAGTGGGGGGCTGAGAACATTAAATGGGGATAAAGAGAAAAATAAGCTACAAGTCCCTTTTGAAAGCTTTTGAAGCCATAATCCATCTGTACTGTAGGTTTTTGTGGTGTTTAGAAACACCACAAGGCGGCTTTTTCAGCTTTGGATACTAGTGGTGGCATAAGGCTAAATTTTTTAAAAAGTGTGAATTTGTAGTAACTCTAGTAGCAGAAAAAGTTGAAGCCACAGGGTGAACAACAGCTAACATATCAAAGTGTAAAGAATGTTTTATCTCAGCTCTCGGTCCTTTTGTGAGATATTAATGGTTTATTTGAAATGCAAATGAGAAAGGATGAAATTTTATTGCAAAACTATATTCCACATCAAACTTTGATGTCTCATTATACAGAAAGAGCTTCTAAATTTTTTTGTAGTTTTTAAAATCAGCTCAACATATTCTTAAAGGATCTGCATTTAAGATAAAAGATTTGGTAAGCAAACAGCAGTTGCTGTTTTAAGTGCACATTCCTATTCTCCAAAGCATCAAGCAGAGGAATCATTAAGTCTCCTTTGTTTAAATCGAATTGAAGGAGAGGGTGGAAGGTGAGTAAAGACATTGTGGTAATTTTCTCAGAGACTATTTTATACAGCCATTTTGTACCACCTGACTGGGAATCAATAGTACTTTATTGGAAAACAAGCAAGCAAAATGAAAACCCAGGACGGCTTCTGAGCACAGCAGCTGTCATTGCCATTAGGAAACAAAATCTTCCTCCAGCTTTCAACACTTACACAAAAGGACAATGATGCTCCTGGAGTTTTACTTTAAATTTGACTTCTTTTCAGAACCTTTCTAAAATGTTGTTTTGGTTGTTTGTTTGTTCTCTTTACAGAAAGCATTGCCTGCTGTGTCTGTGGAATGTAAATCCTATATTGTATGTGCTATACCAATGGAGTAACTTCTACTGGAAAAGATTTAACTTTATTTTTTTTTAAGTCAGGTCTGTGCTCTTACTTCCTTCCCTCTTTTCTTCCTCCACTTCCATCCTGAACTTCACTTCTCTATAATGACATAAATAGGAATGAAATTTCAAAGAAGTGGAGAAGGGAATTCTTAACTGACATTGTCTCTGAAAAACTCTTGATCAATTTGGTTTGCACATTGAGTGTCTTACTTGTGTGCTGTCCTGAAATATGACCATAGAACCATATTTAAAAAGTAGCGGAGAATCCAACTCTGTAATTCAACCTGGAAGTTGTCAGATGAAATGGAAGTTTTTTATTAAGAAAAGAAAGAAAAATTGTTTGACAGTTCTTCAGAAAAATGTGACAAAGCCATGAGAAATATGAATGGAACAACATTGATTTTGAAATACTGTCATCAAAATAAATATACCTGACCCATTTTGGTAATGCTCTATTTCTTTGGTTTGGTAATGATCACTTTACAAAACTGGCTTCAGGCCGGGGAGGAAAATCTCCTAAAATTATTAGTGGGTTTTTTTGTTGGTTTTTTGTTGTTGTTGTTGTTGTTGTTTTGTTTTGGTTTTTTGGGTTTTTTTGTTGTTATTTTTTCTTGCTTGTTTGTTGGCATTTTTTGTGTGTTTTTGTTGTTGGTTGGTTGGTTTTGTTGTTTTTTTTTTTGTTTTTGTGGCTTTTTTTTTTTTACGCATTCAAAAATATTGACTTGATGGAATAGTAAAAATTAAAGATGGTTAATTGGGTAGGATTCCTCAGGCCTAAGGTGTAGATGTCAATATCTCAGTTAATTGTAATTGGTGGAAGAAAAGGCACTTTTAGGATGCAGCTCAATTCATAGAATGCACGTCTGAATTTGTGCCTTAAAGTGCCTATTTCTCTTCATTACATAGAGAAGCTTGGGTAACTATTTCAAGTCTAGATATTCATGAAAATGTTTAAATTTAGAAATTAATTTTATGTTCTAACTTGACAGCATCCAGTCAAAAATAGACCTTGGCATCAGTGTAGACAGCTAAATTCAGGCTTTTATGTGCAACAGCTGCCAAGGAATAAACAAATGTTCAGAAGTTATAAGAATGAGGGAAGGAAAAATGATGAGAACACTATGGCTGGGATTTTATTAAAAACCCAAGAAAAATCAGTGCTTTGCCCTCACCTGAGACTCTGTGTTTGGTTCCAGTTGCTGCATCAGAAAGACACTAGAGAGAGACAGAGAGGGAAAGAGATAAGAGAGGATTTTAGAGAGAGGATGAGGATGAGGTGTTTATGGAGAAAATATATCATATGAAGAGCCTGAAATGCCTTGGACTATTTAAGGAGAGATGAATAAGAGAGAAACAGTAAAATTAGCCAAAGTAGTGATTACAGTAAAGAAAAGCAGGATGTGAATTTGTATTTTATTTTTAAAGCTTGAATAGAAGAACAAGGAAACACTGATTGAAACTGGAAGGGGGAAATAAAAAACTGATGGAAGAAAAGACTTTATTCACATATTGTATAATTAACCCATGCAGTCATTTCCCTAAGATGGTGTTAAGTGAGCCTAGAGTTTTACCAGCCTTGGAAAAAGGAACTGGAAATACATATATGGGAACAAATGAAGCATCTGCAGCTATGATAATGTGCAATATCCCCCCTCAAAAAGAAGAGAGTAGCTTTGAGTGTTTTCAAAGTAATTTCAGAACTCCTGGACCAGCATGACTTTGAGATTATTTCAGATTTCACCACTTTTGAACCAAGTGTAAAGTAAATGGTTTTGAGGATTTTTTTTTTTCAAAAGTTAATTTGTTTATGCAAAATAGATGTACTGTTTGAAACCATGAGATTGGATATTGCTTGGTTATCATCTGCTCTCATTTATTCAAGTTTATGCAAAATCCATTGTGGCCCTCTGTCAGAATGAAGGCGTATTTTTGTTTGTGATATATTAAGAGCAAAATAGCAGTGATATTTCAAAAAGAGTGGGCTAAATCAGTTTCAGTATATTGTCTGGCTGGGAGATGAGCTCAAAGGAATCTCAAAGCAATTCAAGCAGGTTGCAGCCTTTAAATGCTAATTGGGTTTGTCTGCAATGTTATTGATAGAGCCTCTAAGGAAGAGAATGAGAATTCATTATTCTTATATGAATAACCAAAGGAGAGGAAGTGAATTAAAGGGAGATGTACTTTTTCTTCCTAAATTCCAGGTCTATCAAACCTATTTCACTCACTTCAATCTTGTGTCTAGTGGCCAACGTAATGTTTTGATTTAGTTCTGTTTATAGGTCATTAAATATGTGTTGCAAATATTAGTGAGGTTTTTTTACTTGCAGCAGCTAGGAAATATGTAAGCTCCTGTTATTGCTTCAGTTGTGGGATGAAATAGCAATGCAGTCTGCTTCTGTGTCTGCTTTGGTGTGTTACACAGGGTTAAGAATAGATATTAGGGAGGAAAATCATGGGAAGGGTTCTAAGGCATTGGAACAGACTGCCCTGGGGAAGTAGTAGAGTCACCATTCCTGAAAGTGCTAATGATGCATGTGGATATGCCACTTGATAATCTGTTCAATGGTGAATGGTGGTGGTGCTACTTTGATGCCTGTGCTTGATGATCTGAAAGGTCTTTTTCAACCTTAACAATTCTGTGATTCTATGATTGTATGAAGTCCTGTTTCTCTGAGTTAAAAACTAAGTTTTCTGAAAGCCCAGAGATTGTTTTAACTAGGACATGCAATTGAGGAGCTCCTTGAACCCTCTCAAGTGCCTCCGTGCTTTTTTTGGACCAAGGAGATCTGGAATTCCTGTCCTTGCCTCATTGCCCTCTCCTCTTGGTGGCATTGCATTCTGCTGTGTGATTCCCTGATTCTCATTTAAGCTGGGATGGGGTTTGGGCTGTAGAGGATTGGTGTGAGGAGGCAATAGGGCAGCTTTCTGCACTCATTTTATGGTTCATGGGGAAAAAGAATGCGGAGACCATTTCCAGATGGGTATGACAAATATGTATGAAGTAGAACTCTGATTAGAGGTGGTGGGAAGCAGCAGGAACTGCTGGAACTAAACCATGGGAGTTTTTGCTTCCTAATCAGGAATGTCATTCTGGCTGTGTGCACGTCTCTCCCCTTTCTCAGTGCAGTTTACTGTGTTCCAACCCTTAACTTTCGTACCAACCAAAAATTTCCAAGAAGCTGCTGCTGCTGCTGAGAGTGTCAAATTGGGTTAGAATGGGACTTAGAATAAGCAAGAGGGAGTTTAAAGCTGGGAGCCATGGGCTGTATTCATTAGTGCATACCAGCTGCTCTGTTTTGATGTGAAGGGTATAAAAACATCATCAAATCAGGAAATTAAACTGTTTATGGCTGCTTTCTCTTACTTTCAAAGAGACTGCCATACTGGTGAATCCCTGTAATTTTGAGACTGTTTTGAAAAAAGGCCACTTGTCTTTTAGATTTATTTTGCTAAAACCTGGGAAAATGGATGTCCTTGAGAGGACTATTATTTTTCACAGACTTGCAGTGAAATCTGGAGAGCACCTGTAAAGTCTGTGTTGGATACTGTATGTGTGTACCATGGGTAACAGTGCCCCAAGCATCTCAGGAACCATTTGCTGACATTAATTTTGTCCCCCCTCCCCCTAATTTCAGTAACAATCTTTCTATTCACTTATTTTTTTCATATAACAGATTTAAAACAGAGACTTTGCAAATTATCAGATACTCACTGATGAAGTGTGTTAATTTTTTTAGCATTCTTTTTTTTTACTGTGGCATTGGAATAAGCAACATAATTATACTCTCCTAAACCAACCCAAAGAGGGTTTTCTTGTGGCTGGGCAAAATTTAGTGACCTTCTCCAGGGCAGTGTGGACCAGAGCCCATATGTATTCCTTGGCACACTCTCTTAATCTTAAATTTAAAACAGAAGAAGAAGAAGAACAAAAGTTGTTGTAGTACAGACTTTTTTTCCTGAGTGATTCTGGTTTCCTCCTTGTCACAGCCCCTCCCCACTGCTTTTCTGGGTTCTCTCCAGCCATTCTGGACATATTTCTTTCTTGTATGTTTTCATACTGTTGAGAAAAGGAATAATGATGCCTGCCATTGAAAAACTATCCAGCACAATAGCTCTTTATCTCTGTGCATTACAAACTTGTCATTTGGGGTCTTGCATTGAATTCCTTAAATTCTTTTGTGGGGTGGATGCACAGTAAATAAAGCCTGGATTTGCAAGGGTCCTGAAGAGATCTTGCTTCTTAGGCCTTCCATGGGATGTAATGCTGGTTATCTCCCCTGGAAGTCAGTCCTTGTCTTTCTAGGCCATACTGCATATGTGTTAAACTTAGTGGGAACTTCTGATTGAAGTTTCTTAACCTTGTTGCCACCAGATGCATAATTTCTAAGACAATAAGAATAATAATATATTAATAATAATAGTAATAATAATATTCTCGCAACTCATCCATTCTCACAGCAATATGTATTTAATGTACTTTTGTCTATTATGTTCCATTGTTAAGTACTAAACCTATGTCATTACTAAGTGAAGAATGATAATTTAGGTTAACAGAATGCAAAAATATTATTTTTGCATTCACATCCCAAGTGATGGATATTTAAATGTAATTACTATATCAGATGTGATATTTATTTTGTAGCTGACAAGTGAAAGAAGAGTGGATACTTGGTTTGTGCCAGCATTGAGCACTAACAGCCAGATTCATTGCAGCTCTTCGTGTTAGTTTCTGAGGAGAAAGTGTGCTTAGATGAAAGAGGAGAGAAAGAGGGTTATAGGCTAGGGTTACAACTCTGTATGAAACCAAACTCTGTAACTAATGAGGATACTTGACCAGGTTTTTCCTGTACTAAAGTATAGGCACATATTAATAGCAGATCAACTCTGTCTAACAGGCAATCAGAAGTCATCTATAATCAGTGACTGAGTGTGTTTGTATGTATATAAATCAATGAGAGATTCAAAATTTTTATCTGTAGCAGAAGAAATGTTCCAGAATGAAGATTTAGGACGCATATTTAAAAACGAAACTTGAGTTTAAGTGAAATAAAAGAATGACCCCGAGGAATAACCTGTGCTTTGCCTTAGGTGTGC
This sequence comes from Eopsaltria australis, assembly GCA_034509425.1. Taxonomy (NCBI): domain Eukaryota; kingdom Metazoa; phylum Chordata; class Aves; order Passeriformes; family Petroicidae; genus Eopsaltria; species Eopsaltria australis. Next base: position 4,716,092 of record JAVTVJ010000094.1, on the reverse strand, counting down.
TGGGAGGAAAATGTGCTGTGGCAAATGTTGAGAATCAGGAGATGATGAGCAGCCTGGTTATCTTAAATTGTTAGTGCTCCTCTTTGTATCAGTGACTGGCAGGCCCCAGAGCACGGCTGCTTGGTCTGCAGAGCCAGCAGAGCATCTGCCTCTCTTTCTTCAAATGCTTGTTACTAATTGCTGTTGAACTGGACCCTGGCACAGAGTTTTTCAGAGGGTTTTTTGGGCCACTTAATATTGAAGCTTTTGAATATTGTCTATGTGCCTGCTTCATGGACATGTTTTAGTGTTCCTTTGGTCCAGCTCACCAGCCACTGGACTTACAGAGCACCCAAAGTGCATTCCTTTTCTTTTTCTTTTTGATGTTTTTTTAAAATGTAAATAATAGGATTAAAAATTCAGTGAGAAAGCAGAATATTACTGTATCTTCTTAGTGCCCAGTGTGCCAAGTGGTGCAAACTGAATGCATGTCTCTTTTAAAGGGAACTTAAATTAAAATGAAACATATTACTGTTGTCACCAGTGGAGTACCAGTGATTGTAGCTCTAAACTTGTATTAATTTCCTTTAAAAAATAACTACAACAATAGTATTTTTTAAAAAAAATTCATCTTGAGAATGAAAGTATAAAAAACCTTTGCTTTCTTTAGTGGTGAAGTCTCAAGAATCAGCAGAAAAAATTATAGATATGTTCATGGTGGCATTAATGAAAATTTCAAAATTATTGTTTACTTTGTTTGAAATGGATGACCAAAGCTTTCCTTTAACACCTTTGGCTTTATCTGCAAGGGACATAATTTTTTTTTCATTGTTTTCCAAAGGGGGACATCACAAAGTGGCGACATTAGGAGAGAGGTTAATTAAATGGGCATATAATGGTGTTTCAAGGCATTCAGAATTAGCTGTGCACACATAAAGTGACTATCTGCTCTCCATTATGAACCATATACTGCAATTAATTGTGTGACCATTGAGAATATTTTCAGCCATCTGGATGTGTACAAAATGGTGGAAGAGCTTTATATCTTCAGGTTAAAAAAAATACGTAAACTTGATCTTAATAGCAATTAGGGCTTTAACATCTGTTTCTAGAACTAATAGTCCATAAACATTGGAATTCTCAATATCAGATGTTAAAGGCTGGAACATTTCTGGGTTGTTGTTGGCAGTATAAATATTATGCATCCTGTCCTAAAGTAAATGTCTAAGATGACTGGTAGAAGTTGTCCTTTCAAGGTGTCTGCCTCTGCCTCAATATCAGAGAGAAACGAGTTTTTTTTGTCTTTCTAGATTGGTGGGTTGAAATCAGATTAGTTCCAATGTAACCACCAAATTGCAGTTTATTAAAAAGAAAAAAAAAGAAAATAAAAGAAATAAAAGGTAGTGTGAAGCAGCAATGGATATCTCATAGCAGGTATAAGTCAAGAGGAAATCTTTTAAATCACGTTGGCTTTGGAATTAGTGCTGCACAGGCAAGGGGCAGAGGAAAAGGTGTTTGTAAGTAGTTAAATTTGACTAACAGTTATAACTGGGATGCTGCATTCTTAGGTATGTTTGGTTTCTTTCACTTGTTCCATTTAGGTCTGGGCCCCAGTGAGCCATGCAGTAGGGACTGTCTTGGCTGCTTAAGCTGAACCAGTTTTTAGGCTGATTTTTTTACAGCTCCTCAAGCGTAGATGCTGATGATTCTGTGCTGCACGGGTAATTACCATTTTCTCACCTTAAGAGAGCTTTCTTTAAATAAATTAGAACACTTCTATATGCATGCTTCTTTCTCAGTGATTTACCACATCCCCAGTGTATTTGAATTGTTTATTAACCAGATGCTACCTAGATTAGAAAGGAAAAGGTAATCTACCATACAACATGACCCAATACTGGCTTAAAAATGAACTAAATTCATTCCAAACCATGGCAAACAACGTAGGCTTGTCCCTTGGGCTTTGCATGGAGAATTTCACACGGAGCTTATAAATGTCATCTCTGTGTCCATATGCAGTTTGTACTCATGTTGGTTTGTATAATGAGGTGTCTTGTCAATCTTGGATGAAGTTGAGATGATGTTGTAGGGACAAACTGCAACAATTTCCTTCCCCTTTTTTCTTTTTTTTCCCCGTATTGTGGCATTAATAGGGAATCAAATAAATAGCTCAGTAGAAATGGTGGAGTAAGATCTGGCTCCCTTTTGCATAGATCTCTTACTTTAAGATTTCATGAAGCTTTAAGGTCATGTGAATAAAACTGGAGAAGGTTTATAAAGAAATTAAGGGACCAGAGGAAGCAGGCAGACTTCTTGTAAAATTTGCATAAATGTTTAAACAACTTGGTGATTAAAACCTAAGTTTAGATAAACCATTGTGGGCACTGCTGGAGCTCGTTCTAAGCACATATTTGTATTTGAGTGCTTTCAGTATCTTCATAAAGCCAACTGCAAGAGTTAAAGCCTGCAATAAATGTATGATTTTGGGGATTTTTATATTAAATTATTTTCATTTACAATCCATAGGCGCATGCAAACCACTGGAAATGCTTAGGATAGAATGAATGCTAGCTCAGGAGCCAAGACTCACATGTTCCCTTGTGTTAGAATTTTAAATTCCTATGGTACCATACAAAGAATTTCAACTTCATGCCACAGAAACTACAAGGAAAGACCCAGTCCCCACCTGAGTAATGTAAAACATATTAAAAAAATTCAAATGAAATATAACTACTGTAGGTTTTGTGTGATGACAGTACTACTAATAGCATGATAGTAACATAATACAGTCAAGACACCCTCTTGGTATTTGTGTGCTATTTAAAAAAATACTTGTAGCTTCTGTGCCTGTGCTGTTTTTAAACCTAGCTACAAGCACTGAACTTAATTTTTATTCTTATTGCCCAGTGTTACTCCTAATGTTTCAGATATTTCCTTTGATCTTTTCTCCTCTCTCTTACAAAGCACGTAAAGTGTTGCGATGTTCAGGATCAAACCAACACAACGGAGAGTGTTCAGATTTGGTGAAAAGCATTCACTTGTTTTCAACAAAGGTAGAAAATCTGATGGTAGTTATTATTTTTGAAAATGCTGTATGTATATATCAGAAAGGCTGAGCTATTCTGTGGTTTTCTGAATATTAAGCATTATAAAGCCATGCTTTTCTTCCTGGTGAAGTTCTTATGTCAACATGCTTTTGTGATGTTCTAAGCTCATGTTTTTTTTCTGTGGAAAGCCTAACAGATGGGTCTATTTTCAGTTTTTTTATTCAGAAAGGTGTTCAATTATTTATATGCTACTTTGCTTCCCATCATAAAGCTGCTCAATGAGCAGATTATGAAGGCTTTAGAATTTGTGGAACAAAATTCTGTTCAGTTTTTCTGTTCTTTTATCTCAAGCCTCTCTCCTCTCATCTGTCCCTACTACTGCTGCTTCTCCGGTGTGGTGCTCGTACCTTTCTGACCATCATTTTCTGTCCTCTGCTATTTCTCCTCTTTTCTGTTTACAAAATTTCTTCTAACCTTCCACAGCCTAATCGTAGTTTTCACATTTTATTTTATTTCGTGGATTTACAGAAAAATGACAAATTTTCACCCACAAAAATGGAGGGATGTAGAAGTAAAATTCTTCTCCATTTAACGTAATTCCAGATATTCATTCCCTCTTGACTCCTCTGCTGAGTAGATGGACGTTCAGTTGTATTCTTTGCTTAGAACTTGTATTTCTTTGCTGCTTGTAGCTTTAAGCGAAGTTTCTTTATTCTGTTAGCAGGAATGTCCAGCATGAAAAACTGTCATTAGAGACAAAAAAAATAAATGATTCATATATTTCTGTATTATTTATTTTCTTTCTGCAGTTTGATAAGCTAACTCTGAAGAATTTCCAATGAAGAAATTAAATGTCTTGGAAGGCTCTGCTGATCTCAGAATTAATGAAGTAAAAACATTGATTTTACTGGGGATAGTGCCTTGCCAATTAACAAACAAATTACTTTGTTATATAGATACTCTGAGGATAGTGAGAAGATCAGGAAGAAAAACTCAAGCTGGTAATTTCTTTCTCAAATCAGGGTGTATACTAGTACACACTAATCAGCATATGAAATTCTTCTCCTACTGCAGTACATTGATGCAGACACTGTGTTGAAATATTACAGATGTGACTTAATTTTTGGTAAAACATGAAAATCAAGAGGGTTCTATTTGTGGCTATCTAGAGTCTATGTGATATTGATATTTAGAATCTATTTGATTCTAAAATGTACGCGCTCACTAATGAGAATTTCCTTTTAAATGTGTTTAGCACACATGAGGCTCTCTAATATATCTCAGAGTGTGAGAGATAATTCCAATAGGGTGCCATTGACATTCTGTTGGCTTTTACTAGTAATCCATAGAAAAGGTTGACAGCAACATCACAGATTAACATATGGGTTTGCTTTGGTTTTCCTTATCTTGAGAAAGCCAGTAGTTCACAGTTTGATCTAAAACCCATAAATTGTTGACAAATTTTCTCTGTTCTTAGGAGAATAAATTGATAATTGACTAATCTTGGCAGACCAACGTTACTGGTTAGAATTTTAGTTCGGTATGATGGTTTGTTGGGTTTTTTCCCCAAAGACATTTGCAGAAGACGATTGGCTAGTTGAAATTGGGAGCAGATTTCTCAGCAGTCAGAGAATGTTGAAGGTTGAGCTAAAGGTAGGAAAAAGGAATCTACAATAATAGTTTAACAATGTAATATATTGAACAGAAATGAATAATGTGAGAGTCATATCTTCAGTTTGGCACACAGTGCCTACAAAATGCAGGTGCAGGGTAGAAAGGTGCCTTAGAGGAAAGCTGGGTCTGAACCAGGATAAACCAGTGCCATCTCCTAATCCAGAAGCTCTAAAGTTATTGAACTTGGAATTTTATTTAATGAAATAGATATTTTACTAAATAAGCCTGTTACTTAAGTGAGAGTTCAGTTGGATTAAGCATGTATACAGTTGAGATTTATAACAAATTAATGAGATTAATTTAAAATTGATTTGAGTTAAACCAGTTAAATTTCTCATGAAGATTGAATTTCAGATGGGTCAACTATTGGAACAAGAGATTAGGACAAGATTTTTGCACAAAGAGGATTTCCAGATAGTTGGCAGTTAGGAAAATCAAGCTTCATATTGCTGGTTAGATCAAAGGTACAAACTTTGTTCTCTTTTTCTCTCTTCATCTTAGTGACTTGCCCGGGGTCATTCTGTGAGTCAATGTCTGAGCTGGAAATAAAACTGAAGAATTATTACTCCCAGTCACAGGCACTAACCACAAGACAATCTTTCTCCTCATTTCCCTTTTAATGGACTACACTTGCATTGAGCATTCCACACCAGTCAACAGGGGAAAATTATTGGCTACAGTTAGACAAGCGTACTAAAGAGTACCTTGGAGTTTATGGATGAAAACAGCCATAAAAATGCTCAGTTTTATTATTATTATTTATTGTTTGCAAACATGGAGATTCAATAAAAGTTTACAGATAAAGGAGGCCCAGTGCAGGACTTAAGTTTCCCATTATTTCTCTTTTGTTCCAAAAGCAATATGTATTAAAATATTTAATTGAAAGAGGTTGTTGCCAGCATCTTTTTTGACAATTATTTTTGAAAAAAATATTAAAATATGGAAGAAATCATTATGAAAATTCATCTTAAATTATCCTGTTTCCATTCTTAACTTCTCCTCTTCACCTAGTAATTGTTACATGGTTCTCTGCTAAGAATATAAAACAGGACCAATTACTGAAATTGAGAGTACCTGTAGTCCTCAGTAATCTGTAAAGGATTTTTTCATTGCCAGATCATTTTCCTTTTTCTGAATGCCAGCTCAGTTCTCCACATTGAGGTCAGTTCCCCAGTATTTTAGTTAATTTTCTTCCTGTTGTTGCCAATCAGTAGGAGTGAGCTGTGCCAATGAGCTGTATTACCAAGTACCACTCAACACGGGCAACCCATAAAAAGTAATGGCCATGTTCTTCTTTTGGGCATTCCATTAATTTAAATTTGAATCATATTTGACAGCAAACATTTACACTGTGAGTTGAAATTATTGGGAATAGAGATGAAAAGCTAAAGTTAGTAGGTTATGAAACTTCAGAGAGTTACTGCACAAAGTCAGCAAGGATATCAGAGCATGGGCAGCACACTGGGCACACACACTATGGGTGAGACGGGAGAGAAGAGCTGTCTACTTGAAGAAATAGTCACAAAGTAAAAGAAATGGATCTGCATACTTGTGGATGCTGTCAAGGGCTGCATGTCCCTACAGAAACCAGCGTGTGTCTTCTAGGTCAGAATCTCAGTACCTTTGTGGAAGCATCTATGAGTGAGCCCAGGGTGGTGAAAAGGGGAATGGGTGCTGATAATTGATGAGGTGCTGGTGCTGCTAGGAAAAGGCAAAAAAATTAGCATGAGCAAGCAGTCCAGCAGTGCCACTGCAAAAAGGAGACAGGTACTGTTGAATTCTCTGCTATGCCACTCCTGCAAAATGGGGCCAAAATTGCAGTTTTTTGGGGAACTGTACAAGCGTGTTGCTTGCCTTGAAACTATGTGGAACTTCTTGCCAACTGTCATGTCCACCCTCTCTTTTTTCAACTTAAAGGACTGACTTCTCTTTCTTTCTGTTTATTTATTTACTACAAAAGGATTAAGAGTATAATTGATCTCAGCTGGGCAAGAAGCAGCAATTTTAAAGCCGCCTATTCCTGGGTCATTAGTGTGACTCATACACTTAAGTTTTATTTATTCTTAAATGTTAAATCCCAGTAGAATGAGGAAAAAAGCAAGCAAGCCTCAGAACCTAACACAAACTACAGACAAGTAGCAGAATCCAATAGCAAATTTCAGGCTTCACTTGACTACAAATTAATTCTGCATTCTAACTGTGCTCTCTGGTTCATTAACATTCCAGTTTCTTTTGTGTTTTCTGAGCATTGCATTTAACTCTAACACATCCCTGTTTCTTTCTGCATAACCTCATTCCCCCACAGCATTCCAGTAGCAGGCACCAGGCTTAGAGAAATGCAGCTTTTTTTCTCCCTTTTATTAACTCCCCTCCAATATATTTCTCATCAAAGGAGCAAAGGAGCTTCCATAAGGTAGTATTTCACCAAACATGCATTAAAAATAAGGATAAAGAGTGTAAGTACATCAGTAAAAAATAGTTACCTCCCCCCCTTTTTTTTAAAATCTAGTTTTTTTTTATTTGCAAGACATTGAATTCTTTTTCTTAAAAGTCATTAGTATTGTTATGGTACTCTCTAGTCTCAGTGAAGAGACTTAACCTATTAAATAGACACAAGGGGTGGGAGGAATCCTGCAGAATAGCAGCAAAATTAAGCTTGTTTTGCAAGATTCACCCTTTCCACCCCTTAGAAAGGCATAATTCGGAACAAGTAATCTGAAAATAACATGAAGAATATTTTTAATGTGAAAATGAGTACAGTAAAATTTATTGAATGTGAAATCATCATGCACACTTTAAGTATAAAGTACAAATTATGTAAAATGTTGAGCTTTGGTTTGGAAGCTGATCAACTGGAGTTATAGAAATCTCCTAATCTCCAGGTGCATGAGGTTTTATGCATCCCTCTAAAGCATTAGATCACAGCTGGAAATAGATGAGGATGATCTGTGGCACTTTGTGTAACTATTCCCAGAAAAAATGCATTTAACATTTGCAGCTATGAGATGAGTACATTTATTTAATAGATTTCTGGTTTTTTCTTGGACACATGGTGTTCCACAAATGAAATGTTTGTCAGATTGCAATACAAAGCTTGATCCAGGTTTTGTGTGTGGAGAGGGTTTTTTTGGTTTTCTTTTAATAAAAGGTAAGGGCTGCAGTGTAATTCTTTCAATCTGTTCTGCTCCATGCACATTAGTCACAAATGTGTAATGGGAATGTCATGTGAGTTGTGTCTCCTGTGCAAGCTGCTCCAAAGCCAAATTTCAGGGGACTCAGACCTGACTTCAGAGCCCTATTCTGGGCATTTTCTGTTTTCATTGGGTGTCTGTGTAATGTACAATAAATGCATAAACTAAGCAGGGTGCATAACCTAGTTTCTCCCACTTGCCACGGAGTGTGAGGCCAGAGAAACAGCTCACTGTGTCTGCAAATACTCTGCCCTCTAATGTGCAGTCATGAAATGCATCTTCACCAGACTCTCCTGTAGGCTGTGGGCAGTCACTCTGACTTGTACTCCTCCCAGTAAATTCTAGATGCTTAATTGAAATGCCCTGAGGTGTTCGGGATCTTACCTCAATAATGAATGGAAAGAGAGAAGCAGTTCATCAAACATATTTACAGGTAATTTGCCCATGGGATGCACACATACATATATTCTCTCTCAACCCAGAGAGATATGCTGCAAATTCTCTCCAAGTCTAGGAATGCACTTGGAATTAGATGGAAGACTTGCCTCTTTGATGTGCCTGACAGCTGGGTTGAGTTTTCTTCTACCCAAGGAAAGATTCTGAGCCCACCCCTTCCATTCCTGGCTATATATATTAACCTACAGGGCACAGTGTAAGTTGTTCTTGTCACCCACAATTGGACGTGGCTTTTGGGTACAAGTCCTGCCTCTGGCACCTGGATCTCAAGTGGAGGGAGCCACAAAGGCCTTAGTGAGATGCCTTTGCTTCAGAACATCGCTGGAATTTATAGACAGTGCTTTTGTCCAGCTGTAGGTTTCTCCTTGTTAACTGTGGAGCTTCCTAGGCAGTTCTTTGGTTCATCTTTTGATGCTGGAATTTTTAATTATTTATTTTTATGTGGGGATACAGAGATCTTGGTTAACAGAAAAACAAGTGTATGTTACAGCCTCTCTCTCTGAACTGCCTTATGTCACAGCCTTTGCTGGGCTAGGCAGGTTTCTGACACATCCCAGACCCCTTCAGGTCTTTGGCTCCATTAAAGCTGCTCTCTCTCCTACTCTGCAGGATAAGGGGTAATACTCTTTTCACTCCTCCTTCCTGTTTTGGATGAAGGGAGTGTGAGCAGAGCTGATTGCACCCACAGGAGATTACTAAGCACTTCTGGCAGCTTGGTATTAATATACCCATCACAGCATCAAATCCTCGTGCTGTGAAAAGGAAATGCATCTTCTTAAAGCGCTTAACCTAGAAAACACAATTTAGTTGTGAGTAGGGATATTTCTGCTAAAAATATAATCTCCTTTGCCTGGTTTTACACTGAAGACAGTCACCTATCAGCTTTTATTTGCAGTTGTAAGTCTGTAGTAAACTGTGTGACTTAAGCATGTTACATATCAATGCAATACATAAGTCATGGTCAACAGAAAATAAGTCAGATCTTTACATATATAAAAATGTTACTCAAGTGAACAGCAAGGTCATGTTTGCATGGTCTTTTTTTCTTACGGTGTAGGCATTGAAGACTATGTGAAATGCCAGTTGTGGATAAGCAGTTACACCATTTAATAGTGCTAAAATTTTCAGGGTCAGTGTAATTGAGCAGGTTCTCCAGAGTTATTTTTTTTCTTCAACTGAAGATGTGATGGGATTGTAATATGAAAAGATGTTGTAGCAGGATTTTGGTCAATGTAGTATGAGGTGCCTTGCAGTAAATTGCAGTAGAGTGTGTTAAACATTCTTTGTCAAGCAGGCAGTCAGGGCTTGCTAAGCAAGGAGAGACCCTAAGGTAGGAAATGGAAAACGGTTCCTTCTCGTGATGTCCCTAGTTTTGTTTCTTAAACATGTAAGGAATGGGTGTGTTGAGTGTTTTGCTTTGTTTTTAAGTAATGTGGAAGAAGGGACCTGCCTCACCCACATTTTGCAGTAACACAATTCTGCTAGCATCTGTTTTGTGCAGCCCATTTGCAGATCTTGTAAATAAAGCAAGGTGAGCATTGTCTCTCTCTAAAGGGGTTACAGCTGATACAGAACATCACCTGAGCTGCTCCTTACTGCTGTTCAAAGCCATGGTGTGATAACAGCTGTTGAGTTTGCTGTAGGGCAGAAAATATCTCCCTTGTCTATTGTACTAGAGCTTAAAAGACTGTCCCAAGTTTTGTAAAAACTACAATAATATAAGACTCAGTAAAATCAATCCATTAATGAATTAAAAAATGATTGGCTACAGCATGCTGAAACCTGTGTCACTGAACATTGGGTAGGTTTTTGAGTGTTATGTTTTTATTATGTTTAAATAAGTGAAATATTTGAATAAGGTAATTTTCTCCCAACCCTTGAAATGTCACAACTGTATTTCTAAGAAGAAAATATCCTGATATTAAGAAGCCTAAGTATTTTAGGTTGCATGAAATTTGAATCAACTAAGCTTTTAAAAGTTATTTATTTTAAATTAATAGCTGATTCATCCATTCTACTCAGGACTTCAGCAATTCAGTGAGATTTTTCACGTACTTTACTTCAATTACTGGAAAAATACTGGAAGAAGTTACTCAAGGTACTTGTAAGCACCTAGAAAAATAAAGGAGATAAAGGATGGTAAGCATACATTTGCCAAGAACAAAATGTGTCAAACCAATTTAATGTTCATCTCATGTAGAATAACAGGCCTTGTGGGTGAAGGACAGGCAGTAGGTGTCATATTTTGACTTCAACAGAAGAAATTATTGTAGTTGGATAAAAAACTGTTGAAAAAGCTATAATAGGGGAATGTTATTAATATTTCACTGTCAAAAAAAGCATCTTTGTGTCAAGAATGTGCTTATTAAATCTGTAGATGACACCAACCTGAGGAGTACTGTAAGCACTTGGAAAATAGTGAAGCAGCAGATAAGGAAAGAAACCTTATAATGTGATTAAATAGGGAGAGGTACCTGGAAAATATAATGATGTTGCAATGAGTGGGGAGTGCTTCAGTTTTGCTAAAGTTTAAAATAAATTGTGGCTGGGTACAAACCATGTCTTTTGCTATTTTTCTTGATGATTGCAGTTGAAAAATATTTTCTTTTCTGTGTCCATTTTATCCCCTGAGGTGTGATATGTCTGTCTAATGTATTGGATGAATAAGTCCATGCAAATGAAAACAGACATAATATTTGCTTCAGAGAATTTTAAATTTATATATGAAACTTTAAAGCTATTTCATATCACAGCAGCCTAAAACTTACATTTCAGCGTTGCAACTGCTCTACCCAACCATAAGCCCATAAGCTTTTTCTTGTACTAACTGATGTTTTATCATTTAATTGAGAAAACTAGAATTTATTTGATCATTTGAAAATATCAGAATAAAAAATCTGTGATGAGGCACTTTTTACCTCTGTGTAACAATGAGAAAACAAATATTAGTTTAGCATCATATTTGAATACTGTTGCTAAAAGGATGTTTTCCCTCTTGGTTACTTTGTGTTTTATACCCTATATTGCTTCTGATAGAAGTATTTTAGCATCTGTGTATATGTCTTAATACACTACCTTAACATACATCCCTATATGCACATTAATTCTACTTGAGAGCCTTACATTTTACACAGTCTTTTCCTTAAACCCTCTTTGCTATAAGCTACTGTTAGTTTAAGAAAATCATTTACTTACATTCACAAAAGAAATATGGGACTGGAACTCAAATCCCTGTTCCCTTAATAACATAGTGTTAACTTAATTAAAGAAATTATATTTAGTGTAGAAGCACTGTGGGGTTAAGCAAAGGATTGCCAATCAATTTATTTGTATCATATCAAATTTATTGGTCTTAAGTGATCAAGTGTCAGAAAAATAAATGCTTTCAAATTTGTTTAACTTAAAAATAGCTGTGGAGAATATTTTTTAATAGGTTAGTTATCATGTTAGCATTTCATTTGTGGTGCTTCTAGACAATATGTTTTTAAGATTAGTCCCATTAATATGTTCTAACGTCTATTTCTTATTTTATCTTCACTGAAATCATTATATTTTCTTTAATAAGATGAACATTTAATGTGCTCTTGGCATGAATTAATTTTTAATAAACCATTAATAAGTCAGATCTGTATGGATTTCGTTCCCCTGAAAATCAAGCCTCTTCTAGCAAGGAGTTTTTAATAGACTCTGACATTTGAATTTATTGTAGTGTTTTCAACATTATTCATTATAAGAAGAAAGGAAAAATTCTAGTTAGACTGTAGATGATACATTTTTTCCCATTTGATGCACTTAAGAGACAGTGTAAAAATTCTGGTGCTAGAGAAGCTGGCAGTAACCCACTGGAGAACAAGTAAATGCCACATGTTCTAATTTCCTAGTAGAAATTCGTAAAATTGGACATTTCATCTGTTTACCTACCTGTCAAAATATTTGTGTTGTACTCAAGCACAGATTCACTTTTTAACTGGCTGATGAGTTCTGGTGGTTGTTTTTCAATTGATGCTTCCAAGATCTGGGTTGCAGAACTAACAAGGCCTGAGTATGGACATAGGAATTCTACTTAGAATTTGAAAACCTAGCTTGGTAAACTACAGCCTTAGGCTTCTGTCTGTGCTGTCCAAGACTTACAAAGGAAGTAAATACACTGGCAGTTGATCAATGTTTTGTTGCACTGACCATAAAGCTGTGGGAAGTTGGGCAAGCTTTTGGGCTGTTCTGTTCCAAACAGAACTGGTAAACTTAAAAGAAAATGGTTTGTCAGTATTTAGTTATATTGACGCCAGTTATACCATTTGGGAGAAGGTAGTCTGGTACTTGTGGATGGAATAGAAAAGGCTCAGATGTTCTCTCCAAGGAGAAGGAGGTCAAGACTGTAGGAATGTAAATTATCCTTTTGAAAGAAAGGTATATCTATGCTAATTTCAGGAACTATGTCACTGAGTTTTATCTGTTCACAAGTACTCTACACTTGTACCTGAGGCATTTAGTTATTCTCCACTGGGTTACTGCCCCTAACTGAAGTCAGTGACTTTTCCCATTCAATGGAAGTTGGAGTTGTAGCTCTGTAACCTCTTTCATGTAGTCTGTTGTTTCTCCTGCTTTCTGAGAGGAGAAGATAAAGTCCTTGAGTGGAAGGCTTCTCTTGGATTATTTTGTGCAGCTGGAGTTCGGTTTTGATAAGAAGTTGATGTAACTCTTGTATGTATTCACTTAAAAGTTACAGAAAAATCAGTTAGCTTTGAATTTTAGACTCTGGTGAGTGTTAGACTGTTAAGAGACAAGGGGGTATAAAACCAGTTGGTCGAGATCTACCCTAAGGGAAGAGCTGCCATTGGTTCTGCTTGTATGTAATTAATTTGAATGACATTTGGGGGCACTAAGGCTTCACTCTGGCAAAGCATCGAGTCATCAGCTCGACTCAAGCTGTGCTCCCAGTTCCCATGAGTTAAATGGAAACACTGCCAGCCTTCCACCTGGAGCACTGTGTGCTCCTCAGCACCAGGCTAACCATAAACAAGGATTTGTCTGCTTTTCTATTCCCACGATCTCTTATTTTCCCCACAAATAACTGTGTTTTATTAATGAACGGGTGGTGAACCTGACATAACTTCAGCATTTTAAACAAACTTCAGCATTTTAGGGGAACTGGAGTATAGGAATTTCTGTTTTCTGCAAAACAGATGTGGTCTTTTCTTCTTCCATAAAATTATGGAGACAATGTTTTTCTTAGGTTTAGGTGTTTTTCAGTCATCAGAGGTGTTGTTCTGTGCCTGAGTTTCAGAACAAGACATGTTTCTATGCCATTGTTCATTTTGATTGTGTGTTGGAGATGTTCTCAGCCTAAGCCAATAATTTAAGAAGAAACTTTATTTTTGTTAAATTTGAGCTAAAGGTTTTTAGATTATACTTCCAAGAGGAATAGATAAAACAACTTGAAGACCTTATAATTGTTCTGGATTTATAAACAGTGTAGTTATTTATATATTGTGGTTACTTCCAAAAAACTTGTCAGCTTTTTGTTTCAAGGGTTGACAATTTCTACTGTGGTACAATTTCAATAAGCCTGCAAGCATGCAAATGCAATCCAAAATAACCTTTTGCTAACACTGAAAACCAGTTGATCAGTTGGAATGACAAAGGAGGCCATGCAGGGCTAAACCAAAGTCTGGAGAGGATTCTTACTGCTTTATTTGTATTCATTTTCTTTGCTGCTAAATCCCACATGTATTAAAGGAAACACCCACAGGCATTCCCATGTTATAGGGCTCTGTAATAATAATGATCATGTCTTTTGTAAACATCTTTTCTAAACACTTGCTGATGCTTTGTACCGTATAATAAAGTGGTTTCTATTATTTTCCAAGTTAGCTACACTACATTTCCATGTTTATGTTGCCTACTTTCCTTGCTCTACCTGTACTATTTCTGTCTATCCTGAAGTAAGGAATAATGAATAGCTTCCATATACTTTTGATAAGTGCCATCTTCTAGTTTTGGTTGTGATTTTGTTTGTTTGTTTTGCTTCTTCGGTTTTGTCTTTTGGGTGTTTTTTCCCCTTTTTGAAAATTTTTTCTTTTTTTTTTAACATTTAAAGCAATCCAGCATGGAGGAGGTTTATGGTGATAAGAAACTTGTGATATGCTAAATGTAGTGGGTTTTTTGTCACTATTAGGAAGCAAATTAAAAGTATGATCAAAAGATATCATTAAAGGATATTTTTGTTGGGGGGAGGGACTGTGTGCTTTTTTTGACATTTAATGACTTGTCAGGCTATGCTTTCTGAATATGATCATTGCTTTGCATGTATGGGTGCATTGAGATAGGTATTTTTATGTATTGGGAAATTAATATAGTATTTTTTTTACAGTTAATCTAAGGAGTGAGTGAGCATTCTTGCAGTGATGTCTTCATGCATACAGACCATGTCAGTACTTCTAACTGCATAGCCTCAATCAGTGTTTTTCTAGCAAGGTGATTTCAGTTTTGCTGATGTAAATGAATTCAGTACACTGGGGTGTAACAGAAAACACTCTTCTAAAGGGATTTGCTAAATACTAGCAAATTTACTTGCTAAATATTGACTTTTAGAATACCTATGTATAATGATTGATATTCTTAAATATTGTCAATTATAGTAATTTGGACAGACCACATAACATGTAGAACCCTTTTAGATACCAACACTCTAGGAAGATGGCAGTAGTCTTTCAACTGTAGTTTGAAGGGGACTTCGGAAGATATCAATGTCCTCTGTTAGTGGAATATTTGCTTAGGAGGTGAAAGAGGCTGGTTCAGTGCCGTCAATCAGCATGATGGGCTCTGACTCTCCTGTTCTGCTGAAACTGTCCCCTTGTGCCCTGTAAGGCACAAGAAGTGAGAGAGGAAGAAAACAGAGGAGTGATAGGAATCCTTGTGACTCAGCTTCTGTACTAAACAAATACTGTTTGCTATGAATTCAGGAGTGGTGTTGTAAGAAGGGCTGCAAGGCTTCATAATCCCTGTTCCTCCCTGCTGTGCCCTTCAGAGTGGTAATTTCATATCTAGAGCCGCCGTGATAGGAGATGTGGGTTTGAGCTCTTCCAGGTAGAGGAAAACTGAGGACTTCAAATTTCTATTCTGCCACTGCTGCATTTTGTGCAGGCTCCATAGGCATATAGGCAAGAAATACTCCAGGTTTTTTTGAAACTGGCAGGCCTTCAGTGCCATGATAGATTTTAAGCAAAACCTGATTGAAAGGGGCAAATATAGTGCCATCTGCAAAAGAAGGAAAGGAGGAAGAATCTTGGCATTACAAGGTTGTCAATTTAACGAATTTTTAGAAAGGCATTGGAACAAATAAATAATTTTATTGTAAACAACTGGAAGATTATAATTATGCATAATAACGGTAACCAAGACACCAAGGTTAATCAAGAAAAGAAAAGGAAAAATTAACTTCTTCACTCTGACAGCTTAACAGTTCTGATGGATAGGAGAGAAGCTGTAGATGTCTATATACTTATACATTAGAAAATCTGTCAGAATGGACAGATACATCAAATGTGACTTTTCAGGAGCCAAGTTGCAATTCTGTATTTTCATTAAATACTTTGAGTGAAGGATAGAGACTGCTTATTCAGTCTTCAGGTCATGACAAAAACATTATAAAACATACAAGGATGTTTAGAAGACAAAGTCTGAATTCTGTGAATATAAAAATCATTTTAGCCATTCTGTTCTGAAACACTATGGGAAAAATAAAATAAGCTTAGCTGGGTTGCTGTGTAGGAAGGACAGATTTAAGCTTCTATATTTAGATCAGAATAATTAACTGTACAAGCAGAGGATGGGTAATGATTCCTTAGGCATCAGCCATACAAGAAGTGTGCACTAATAGTCAATTTTAACTTGAACTTAGGTAAACAATCTCTTGTCAGTGGTGTCAAACACCATCTGGAGTGTGTGACAGGAACACAAGAATCTTGTGTTAAACATCAGGAGGAATTCTTTAGTCCTTGATTCTCCTAAGGTCAAAAAGGATATGGACCAATTTAGGAGAGCTCAGCAAAAAACCAAGAGTCCTCAGAAGTCTGTTAAAAAAACCAAAACCCTAATAAGAAAAGATTGAAGGAATTGGATTTTATTTTTTAATACAGAGAAGGTAGGACTAAGGTGTCATGATAACAGCTTTCAAAGGTATAAAAGGCTGCTGTAAAGAGGTAGAGAGTGCATTCCTGTTCTTTTACACGGAGATCAGTGAGAAATAGGCTCCAATTGCAGCAAGAAAGATTTAGGATATACATCAGAAAAAGGCTTCTAACAATAAGGAGGGTGAAGCCTCGAAACAGGTAGCCTAGAGATAATGTGGAGCCTTCCACCATTTGAGGTCTTGCTATTGGGGAAATACAATGGGAACAGGGAGAGCTCTGACTTGGGGTAGTAGATGCATATGATGCATTTAAAAATATCTGTTATCTTTGTGTTGGATTCTTGGAAACAACATGTTTGTAATTAAATAGTTGTTGTATGTTACTGGCACATGAAAGTACTAGAATGTAAATGAAAGTACTAGGATGTAATGTTGTTAAATTATGCGTTGAACTTGGAAGAGGAGCAAACTTAGTCCCTGGGTCCCTCATTCTTATGTGCAAAAGTGTTTCTACCTTCTAGTCTTTCAAAGGTGAAATAGAGAACAAATTTTCTTCCAGATTATTTTCCTCCTAAAATGCTGTTTCAGCACTCAGCAGCTCAGAGCACAACACTTCCACTGGGGAGTTGTAGTTCAGTCCTAACCCAGTCTTAATGGCCCCACTGGGCTGCTGGTTCTCGGCCAGGGCTTGTTACTGACTTGGATTTTGCAGAACCTGACAGCAAAGGTCCTGCAGATTTCAGCCTTGTTATTGTCTTTTTTCTATGTCTCGTAATTTCTTTAGTGGCATTTTTCTTGAACTTCCTTTTTTAATGTTTATTTTTCTTCCCCCCCCTCTTGCTAATGTAACCCTGGTTGGGATGGTATCAGATGCTGGTCTTAAACATCAGGTCCAAAGCCATCTCTGCTTTGTCCTAGTTTTGTTGGAAAACAAATCTTTCCTGGTTTTGTTTTTAAACAGCCAAGGGCTTTACTTCAGGTCAGACTGTTTATCTGAAAGGCACTTCACAGATAAAAAGAAGAATTGCTGTATTTATCTTGCAGTAACAGCAACATTCAGCAAATAATGCTGCCATCTCCCTTGGCTCTGGTGCCTGGGACATGAACAAACCCTCTATAGAAAGCAGCCCATGTTGCTGTAGACTCTCAATTTAAGCACTGTTTATTAGAGAACATCTACATGGCCAAGTTTTTCTGGTTTTCCTCCCTTAGAAAGAAAAAAGGCCTAGCTGTTTTTCAGTGACAAAGGTTCTCAGTCCTAACAGATGGAAGAGCTGTCATCTCTCTTCTCCTGAAGTGGAAAAAGGACATTCATCAGCTCTTGGAACTGGGCTCAAAAATCAATAGCTCCTATGTTGTTAAAGCCATTCAAAGCTGTAGTTTCAGCATATTTGTAAAACAGCTTAAAGCAGTGAATAAAAAAAATAAAAAGTCATCGCAGTAGGAAAGCCTCACTAATTTCAGTATTATCCAGAATATTTGCTATTAGTCTACTTAAATATTAGTACAGAACCAAACTCTTACTTTTTTTCTTCTAATCCAAAACAGACTTAATTTTAAAAGCCAGAAAGAACTTCTCACATTTCTTATCTTCTGAATACATACTTACTTCAAAATTCAATTTGTCACTAGCTTAGCTAGTGCTGTGTGTGTCATAAGCTGTGAAGGAATTGCTGGTACAGCCTGGGTTGTTCAGAAATGACTCAAAGGCAAGAAAGAGGTGAATGGGTGCTGCTTCACTGACTTCCTGATTTTGACTGGCTCTATTGTATGTAGCTGAACCTTTACTGAAGTATCCTCCAGTGGTGACATTTCAAGGTACTGGAATTAGTCTAGGATAAATACACCAAGACTTTGGCAAATACAAACTTTCTTAGCTCAGGAAAGGTGAGAGCACTCGGTCACATTCAGCAAGAATGTATTTCCTGATGTTCAGAGGAAACATCCTGTGTCTCAGTGTGTGCTCACTGCCTCTGGGTATGTCACTGGGCACCACTGTAAATACCCTGGCTCCATCTTCTTGGCATCCTCCACTGATAAGATCTCCCTGAGCCTTCTCTCCTCCAGGCTAAACAGTCCCATCTATAACATCACTCTAACACCGTATCATACTAATTTACTATATTCATGAAAACTCATTAATGTTTCTGTTTATATGCCAGTCAGATTATTTACTGACCTGAAAGCAGTTACATTTGTAAAAATCCATTGAAAGCAGTTGTTTTGGCATCTTAGTAAAGTCAAAGTGGAGTACTATGTGTTTGAATAAATACAAAATTATTTAATACATGATGCTGTATTTCTGGTTAAGATGAACTTCTGAGCAGTTCAGCTTGACTTTGATATCCCACATGGAGTTTGGAGTGAAGGACCAATAAATAGCTGTGAAAAATCTCTGAAGGAAAATGTCTTTTACTATGAAATTTTGCAGTCACATTTATAATGCAAATTTCACTAAATTTGTGTACTTCAGGATAAGCAGGGATGATCTTTCTTTGTTCAGACAGATTTATCCTTTGCTACAGGGAAATCCCTGTATCTTATCACAGGTTTTCTTCTGTGGTGACAAGGTATTATCGGTCTCATTACAGTGACATTAGATTTTGTTTTCTAGTGGAGAACAAATGCAGTTGCAGTAGCAGATCTCATTGTTTCAAGGCAAAGCTGTGATGTATCCTTGTAATGAGAAACCTGGAATCCCTTGGTCTCATTATTGCTTAGGTTTAGGGGAAGTTGTGTTAAAATTCAATTGTGTTCATAAAAATGGTCAATTGGTTAAAGAATTCACTCTTGAAGCTATAAAATCTCTAGAATTGCACCTTTTTCTTGTGACTTTAAAGATTAAAGGTGACTTGTTGGAAGTGGATTTCACAGAAAGCTTTGAAGAATATCCTTGTCCACTATTCTAAGAAGACACAACACTGTAATTCTTTTTTTGATGAAGTCCACCACTGTGAGATTTGGCACTCAAGTCCCCATTGTATTTTGTACATGCATGATGGATTTCTGATAGTGTGTGCTGCTTTCTCATCTGGCTCTATGTGTGTTTACATGTGGGTATTTTATAATGACATCTCTATCCAATCTTGCTGTCAGTATTCTCAGGATAAATAATAGAAGGTCTTCTAAAAATTTGACTGTATAAATTAAATTCTAGATAAAGATTACTTTGGTGGCTTTTTTCGTGAGAAAAATATATTTTTAATTGACAGTAGTATTTAGAAATATGCATCCATACTCTTTTCAGAATTTTATAAAATTTTCTCAATGTAGATTTTCCTCTCTTCTATAATACTTTTTAATAAACATACAGAATTCAGTTTTGAGTACTTGATATGTGGTGGTTAAACATAAAAATTAACTAAATGTAGCTTAGTTAGATTCCTCATAAGATCATTAAGAATTTTTTTCTGCAGAGTGGACAAAATCTGATAATGCTTATCATGACTGCCTTACATGAGCAATGTTACGGGTGGGAATCAACCTCTTCAACTAAAGAATTTTTTACTGACTTCTGCATCTTGTTCCTTTTAGAAAATGAAAAAGTAAGTTTAAAATTCAGTTCTCTGAGACCAGTGTATGTTAAATGATCCTTTTGTGGCATGTACTTAGCAAAAATGTCAGTGTGTGGTTTTGTGCTTATGGCTTATATTAATGTTTTCTTCTTTCAGACATATTGACAGGTATTTTATTTCTTTTCCTCTCTTTAACAACTCTTTCCTACTGGCAGAAGGTACAGCTTCAATTAAAAGGAGTGTGTTGGAAAGAAGTCAAAGGAGTTACAATTCCTTATGGGCATGAGAATAACACAGCTTGCATGACATCACATCTGCAAAAGATATGGAGGAATTTGGATGCTATGTGATTTGTTTTCTTGGAGTCTGGGTCCATGATGATAGGTTAATATATCAGGTTAATATCCTGATATTAACCCTTATATCTTCAGCTGGGTTCAAGGCATATCAGACTGACCATAAAACATTTTTGCTGATGGGTTAGAAGAACGGAAAAATGTATCACTATGCTGGAGGGATATTTTTACTTGGCTGCTGATAGATTTTCTGTTGGGCATTTGATAAGGGAAGAGGGGTGAGAGAAGACAGATGGGAACAGCAGGGAGAATCAGAACCTGAGCATAGCCAAAACATTTATCAGGAAAATAAGAACTGATTTGGCAACTGGGCGGTGGGTGTGTGACAGCTGCAGCTCTGAGGCTGTGGGAGCTGCAGAGAGGAGGGAAGGTGCTAGAGAAGTGTCACGTGTATGTGTGGAATGTCCAACACCAGTTAAGAAGGCAGTTGAGGATGAAGTGCTTCAGTCCTGTCAGGTTAACACTCTCCGGTGTATTTTCAAGTGGATTCTGTGAGTTGTTATTGGGATTTCTAAGCATATGCCCTCTTTCAGATGCAGTTATCCATCCAGGTGATGGCTTCTCAGCCAATACCAGTGCTCTAAAACCTTATCAGCATTTAATACCAGCAATTAAAGACTGTACCCAATATGGCCTTCTCCTCAAACCAAATCAATTCCTTTTTTTTTCCTTTGGAATCCAGGAGACATTTTCATATCTTTGTATTATTTGACTAAGACAGTGAGATGAGAGAGGTACCTAGATTGAATGCCAGCATTTTTTCTTTAATTGTAGAGGTAGTCCTCTCAAATGAGTAAAAATCACTAGTAACCTCCAGTACTATTTAATGGATTTGTCATTTAAATGACAGTTTTCGGTTACATGTGATTCACCTTGCAGCTCATGAGTTCATGCAGGGCTGGATCCTTCTGCAGTGCAGTAAAGAAATACAAATTGTGACAAATTAGGTGAATATACCTTTTACTGAAAGCTGTATATTTGGGGGAGTATCACATACATATATTTTAAAGAATTTTAAGTAGTGCAGTCTCATTAGTTTGTCAAAAGAAATACTAAGATATCATGTGACTGTAGTGTGACTACAATTTATCATTATGGCAAGAGGAGATACTTTTCCAGAAATGCTCAACCAGGCAATTTAAACTTCATACTGCATGCAAATGTTAATGGGCTGTGACTTTCACATCTTGAGGTACCTAGCTTGAAACAATTGGTTTGTTCTGTAATATAAAAAATACTGTAGACAAATACTAGCTGAACTTGTGAATAGTAAGTGATATCGCATGGTCTTTACTGTGCTGATTCCAGGCTAGGAGTTGTGATGATCCTTTCCATTAGAAACTTGTGAATCAGTGATTCCTCAAGTAATAAAAAAAGCTCTGGGAAAACTAAGTTAATGTTGATGTCTGACATTCTTATTAAAATTAATTTTAGACCAAAAAATGACAGTAAACTTTGTTAGCAGAATGAAAACCTTCTGCAGTAGATGTGGAAAAATAGAGAACTTGAAAATAGCAAACTTTTCATGAAATCTTGGCAGTTTTATCTGGCTTGTCCTATATTTTGCATCTGAAACTCAGTAAGCAGTTGGAACATGATCTTTGTTACAGTCATTTGAAGCCTTCTGTGTCACCATTTCTGGACATTTTCCCAAACTTTGTATCCAGTTCTTTAGAACTGACTGAACATTGTGGTTTCACTTTGCTAATTCTAATGGTGGCTTCTCTGTTACTCTTCATTTGTTTTCTCTCAGATTTTACCTACTCTGACTTAAACAGATGGCTGAAAATTTGTCTGAATCACCACTTTTAGAAAGTATCTTCTTCTGGATCTTTTCTGAGTGAACAATAATGCTAAGACTTGATCGTGTAACAGCATGGCTGTCACGCTCACCCCTAGATGTTGGACCTGATCTCTTCCTCTGGGCCTTTCTTTCTTCTTTTCTTATTCTAGGCCTGTCAATCCATCAGGTTTTGGTCATTTTCTGCTATTCATTTGTGTTTCTTCATACTGATCATGTGAAGCAGAGATATATCTCTTGCATACTATAGTAATAGTGTTGTGATTTATTAGTTGCCTGCTAGTTCGTGAGCAGTATTGAACACCAGTCTTTACTGTCATCCCAATCTAATGCTTTACACACCATTGGGAGGGTTCTTTTTCATTTTTAAAGGTTAAGAAAAGTGATATTAAGTGAATGGTAAGAGCAGAATATCCCAGGAGATAAGACATAAAGGAAATTTCATAAGAAAATGCTTGTGTCTAACAGAAAAAGCTATCCAAGGAATTAATTTAAGTGACATCCACTCAATAAAGACTTCAAGAGATGAGGAGGAGGGTTTCCTACCATTTTCATTCTGTGTATTAAAAAAAAAATGAATACACTTATGAAGTATGACAGCGCTGTCTCTTCCTTTTTTTGCAGGAAGACAGCTTTTGACCAGTAGAATTCACCAAGTTATCAAGTCAAAACATTTTGGGGTAGAGGAAGTTACTTATAGTTAGTGAAGAGTACGAGACCTCGAATCATGGAATTATAGAATGATTAGGGTGGAAAAGATCTCTAAAATCATCCGTAAACCATCCATAAATCTACCTTTATCCAGCCATAAACTCACCTCTGCCAGGTTCACCACTAAACTGTGTCCCTAAACACATGTACACAGTGTTTGAGCACTTCCAGGGACAGTGATTCCCCCACTTCTCTGGGCAACCTGTTCCAATGCCTGATAACCCTTTCAGTGAAGAACCTTTTCCTAATATCCAATCTAAACCTTCCCTGGTGCATCTTGAGGCCATTTCCTCTTGTCCTGTCCCTTGTTACCCAGGGGAAGAGACTGATGATCACTGCCCTGATGCTGCTGGCCACGCTGTACCTGATGCAGGCCAGGTGCCATTGGCCTTCTCAGACACCTGGGCACACCTGGCCATTGTTCAGTCACTGTCAACCAGCACCCCCAGGTTCTTTTCCACCACTCTGCCCCAGCCTGTATGCTGCCTGGGGTTGTTGTGACCCAAAGGCAGGACTCAACACTTGGCCTCGTTTAACTTCATAAAATTGGCCTTGGCCCATCAGTCCAGATCCCTCAAACTTGAAACAGTTTGCAGTAAGCTGTAGCTGCCGTTGTGCTGCTTTGTAAGGGAAGTGCATAAATTAATAAATCTTAGGCCTGAAGTAGAATACAGATCACAGAATGTCCTCAGTATGATGAGCTGAAGGGAGTTTGTCTGGAGTCTGTAGGCAAAGCAGTGTATTTGCAAGACGATTTGAGTATTAAAAGAGTTGGTTATTAAATCAGAAAAGTTTTACTAAAATGTTCTGATGCATGAAGCATATAATACCTAAAATGTAGAAGTACTTTGGATAGTATATATAAAGATTAGACATCTTCCATAGCATGAAACAAAAATAATAGCTATTCTTCAGTAAGGGACATTTCCTGCTTATTGCAGGCATTTTGTTTAAGTTTTAAAATAACTTACTTTAATGTTTAAATATAATTTTATTATAGAGATTTCTTAAGGCAGCATATCTATAATTTCAATGGAAAAAAATAAGTCAGTGATAACCAAACAAGAAAGTACTTATTAAAACATTTTCCTGATATTAATAGGCTGTTATATCTAGATGTTGTCTGTTTTGGGACAAAATCAAGTACCAAGCTATACATCTGTACCATGACATTTGGTGTTTTGTTTGTTTGCTTTTTAATTTCATACTGAACCACTGCTGCTCCCTCCCAGTGCCTGACAGCTTCTCATTTTTTCTTTTTCCCTCTCATCATTGCAGTGCACAGCATTGACACTCCTTTAGAGCAAAGGGATGCAGCCTGTGACTTTCTCCAAAAGCTTTCTTTCCAGCTGCTTGTCACTCTTGACAAGGCTGAGGAGTCTATTTCTACCTAATTGCAGTTGGTTTTAGAAATAATATCCACCATTTTTATACAACAGTAGAACCCAAAATACCTTTGTGTTGTGGATTATTTGGCAAATTAAAACAAACAGATGAACTGTGAAGGTGTGTTGCTGTGTACTTGTCACTGAGATATTCTAAAATACAACTCATAAATAGTCCCTTTGCAACTCCTTTGTGCTTCAAGGGGAAATATTTCCATGGGAAACACTGTCAATATGTTTGCTGAATATATCATTCCTGATTCCAAGGTTCCTATTTTCAGCTGGGCTCAGGGTTTTATTCATCATGACTCACTTGGGAGGTTTAAATAATCATGGACTCATCTCCCTTTCCTCCCCACCTGTCCTGTCTGGCCCTTTTCTCCAACTAATCAGTGACAGAGATGTTTTTATTTCCTTGAATTTTGTCATCATGGTGACTCCTCTGGAGATAGTGCTGAGTTCAGATAATCCATTTCAATTCTGAGCTCCAGACAAGTGCAGAGGAAGACAGCAGGGAGTGATAGAAAATGGCATTGGAGGAATAGAAAATAAGCAATAAATTTTTAAAACCCAAGTGATGAAGAAGTGGGGAACACATAGGAAAAGAAATAGCAGCAAAAATATTTCCATAAGTAGGACACCTTTTCAAGTTCTGGACTGAGGTCATATTAGGATGTCCTAAATTCTTGCTGCACCTTTTAAAGAGACATTGCATGGCTTCAAAAAAGGCCAGTATTAGGTGGGTAAATTCTTAATTAGATTGATTTCTTTTTTTATAAGCAAACATTCATTGCTACCACATCAGTGATGTTTCACTGGCAAGCTCATGAATTCAGTACAATCAAAGTTGCAAACCAGGATATTTTCCTTTATTCAGCTTTTTAGTGCACTCTAGTTTGCACTAATTGAAATTTTCACAGTGATTTCTAAGTTCAGAATGTAAGTTTAAAGAAATATAGTGATTTAGCCTTAGTGATTGGCCCTTCTGACTTCTCAGGGTTGCACTTGTATCTTCTGGCAGTGTACAGCACACATAATTAATAAAATCAAAATTTCAGGAATGTGCTCAGCCCGTAGTAGGATGGTGTTGCAAGGTGAACTCAGATGACATGTCACTTCCAATTTTCTTCAAGATCTGAGATTTTTTTGCACAGTTATGGGTGGAGTTTTTTGGGTTTTGCTTGTTTTGTTTGTTTTTGTTGGTCTTTGTTGCTGTTTTGCTTTTTGTTTGGGTCTGGGTTTTTTTGGTGGGAGGGGATAAGGTTTGGCAGTTTGGTTGTTTTGTTTTGGTTTTTTTTTTTCCCCAGATTAATTGGATGAATCACAAAGAAAAGTTGTCTAATGTCACCAAGTAAAATCCATAGTTCAGTGTCTGATTTTCTCCAGGCTTTTTATTCTCTTCTTTAAGTATCTGATTGCGTGGTGGCAAGAACATATAGAAATCCCATAAGAAAAAATTGCTGCAATTTGGAAAGTTACACTGGCCAAAAGGTAACTTCTAACATCAAACAGAGGTGCAGGGCCTTTCCAACATTTTTATTTCAGGAGGATGTAACTGGTAATCAGGAGAAGATTGCTCAGTACTCAAAGTGATAAAAGCAGTTGTAAGACCTTGCTAAGTGCCTTTCAAGCAGTTACACAGTGGAGGATCTGTGAAATACAGACTCTGCCTCCCCTCTTGGATTATCATTAGAGCAGTGCCTTGAAGAAAGCAAAACTTGATTATCACGTTTTGATTTTAAACTGAAGAAGTTACTGAGGGGTAGAGTACATTAACAGTGCTTATTGCATAAACCCAGTGGACATATAGAAATACTTCCAACAGTAAAAACTCAGCTATGACTGCCTTTGTATTCAAGCCTTCAGAAGCATGAAAATAATTAAAAGTAAGGGATATCTTCTGGTAGTCAAGGTGATGGTACAGCTTTATTACCTTCTCTGTAGTAACTGTCTCAAGCATGAATAGTGGCAGTGGTGGGCAAGGCAAAAAACCCTGCAAAGCTTTTGGTCTTTACCAGGCACTCAGTGAGCAGAGTGGATTTCTAAAAGCTTAGGGAAGGAATGATTGTTGCAGATTTGCTTTCCATGACTCAATAATCCAGATTATCATACAGCAAAATCTGCTAATATGCAAATGAATCATGTTCTTATCAGGTTCTTCCTCTGAGATGTCAGAATAATCCCATAATCCCATGGTTTTGGGTGTTTCATGTATTTGTGGAATAACATAGAAATAGCATGTATTTCCTTCCAGTTTCGTTTTTGGCACGGAGACCCAACTCTTTGCCATAGCTTTTTTTTTTTTTTTTTTGTTTTTCTGTACTGGGAGAAGCAAAAATTTATCTGTATGTTTGTTTGAGAGGGGCCTGATCCACTGGGGTCAGTATCAAATAGTCTGCTCAAATGTCATTACATTTCTTCCTATTGAGTGCTGTCAATTTTGGACCAAGCCAGTGAAAATGGGAGCAGGTGCCTAGCAGAAGAAAAGCAAAAAGAGCAGAAAAGCACTTTTCATTTTAACTTAAACAAGTTTTGAATCCCCTAAAAGGGCAGTGAGGCATCCTCACCTTCATCCCCTTAAAGCCGATTGCATCACCCAGCAGGTCTGAAGGTGACCTGGGAGAGGATTTGCAACACTGCTGGACATCATCCCAGTTGTTCTTTGAATATCCAGCTCCAGGAATGGAGCCCCCAATCCCACCTTCCAGCATGTCATCTTCATAAAATGGATGGGGACTGTCAGGTGTGCAAGGTGTGAACTGTGCTGGACTGGCCAGCTCGAAGCAGGAGCCACTTGCCTGGGGCTGCAGGAAGTAATGCAAAGGTGCAGCAGCAGCTGCAGACTGTCAGCAGTGTCATGAGGAAGTAAGGGGAGAGAGTGAGATCCCAGAAGGAACATGGTTTGGGGGAAGAGAAAGAAAAAGATGTTTATCCATCTGCAGCTAAAATAGCTGTGATCCCTGGTCCCTCAAAGCCAGCTCCTCCAAGTCAGACAGATCCCAGTACTTCCATCCTGCTTTCAGCTTTTCACACACAAGCCCCTCCAGCCGCTGTTGCCCTTGAAATGCTGACAACCAGCTCCTGCCTCTTCTGCAGTTTCCAACCCTTGGTGTTGCCACTACAAAACTGAACTGTGTTTAATGCTCTTGAAGCCTGGAATTGCCTGTGAGCCATTTTTCAGGAAAATGTGGACAAAGACAAGATGCAAAAATGTGTCTGTGGCCTGACTGGAGCGTTCCTGGGGTAGGCATTTGTCTGTCAGGAGAGAGCGCAGCTCAGAAATCACGCTGCAGCTTCTGTCTGCTTTATGCTTTTTATATTCCTATTCTTCTACAATAATAAATAAGTAGTTTTCAGGTGAAGATGTAGAATCAGGTCTTGCACTTCCCAGGCAGAGTGTTCAACCATCACACGCTATTAGGAAAATGTGAGCAATGCTGTTGTCTTCTGCTCTTAGTTTTCTGCCTTTTTGAGCTTCTTGCTGTCCATGCTTGTGGGCATGGCCTAAGTACCTCTCCCAGATTAGTAGACACAAATTTTAGACTCATAGATGGCTGATTTTGTGAGTCTCAGCTGGAGCTGGCATGCATTTGCAGACAGACCTGAGGAAAGCTAGGAAGTGTACAACAGCAAACTCAAAACATCAGAGGATTTTTTTTTTTTCCAGGATAAAACAGAGGTTCTCAGGGACCATTACATATGGGCAGTGTTACAGTGAAAATTATTTTGTAGCTCTTACGTTTGGACTCTGCCTAAATTTTGCCTAATCTGAATTTTGGATGCCTGAGTGCTTTTTAACCTCCCTAAATATGGAGAGATGAAGGATGTCTGGAGAAAACTGAGGAACACATTATTAGTATACACACATTGCAATAGAATGATTTATGTTAGAAATTCCTTGTCATATCTACAAATGGTCTGGGCTTTTTACCTTCCTTTTCATTAAAAGTGTATTAGGATCCAAAGGAGTTAATGATCTAAAGATGTAATAGGCACTGAATTTTGAAAATTAGTGAATATACAAATTCAATTTTTTGAGAAAGGAAAGATAATGCAACTCAAAATGTATTTTAGTTCTTTATTTGACAAATGTAAATTAATATTGAATTAAAGGCTTCCTAGAACACTAATAAATATTATTTGATAAATTTAAATAATGCTTGAGATTCGTACAGCAATGTACAATTACAAATACAATAAATTGTAAATCTCATTATCTTGGTCTTTAGAAATCCTTTCTGAGAAGAAAGTAGGTGGTGATTATAATGCAAATTGTGGAGTGCAAACATATTATTATCTAGTAAGGTGCTATTCTGTTTAGATTTTATGATTCTTGTTTTCTCAGATAGATAAGTCTACTGCATTTATTTTAAAAATAAATAGTGTTATTGAGTTTCTGTGCCTATTGTACACTGGGTTAAAGTGCTAATTCTTTTGTTGGTTGGTTTGTTTTTTAATTTGTTGTTTAATATGATACCATTTATATGTGGAAATGCAGGGGGGTGCTCTCCTGCACACTTCCTCCTGCTTTGAAATTTTTATTTTCTGCAGTGATTGCTTACTCTGGAGAAGTGAGAGGAAAGGTGATTTGAACTGGTGTGACGTGGCTTTCTGGGTTCCCTGGAACCTCTTGTGGCCTTAATTTCTTTACATCAGTCATGACTTTCCTCTTGAGCTGTCATCCCATCTCTTGGCAAGACACTGATGCTCACAACTGCTCTGACACCCCTTCGTGACAGCGCAGTTGTCAGAGGAGTAACTTTTCCTCAGCATGTGCAGCACAGAATGGAACTGTCTTCATGTCCAGGGTGGATTCCCATGGCAACAGCAATGTGTTTGTGGGAAGGTTAATTACAGTCATGTTGGTAAATGAAGAGCTCCAGGAGCTGCGTGGTGACTAATCCCATCTACCTGTGAGGAGATGCTTGGTTTGGGAGAGAGTATAATTCCCTATGGTCTTGAATTATGCAGCCCATGAAGCAACACCTTTTACAACAATCAGGGAAGAAGAA
Source organism: Eopsaltria australis (assembly GCA_034509425.1). NCBI lineage: Eukaryota > Metazoa > Chordata > Aves > Passeriformes > Petroicidae > Eopsaltria > Eopsaltria australis. The sequence goes on along the minus strand of JAVTVJ010000094.1, from coordinate 4,686,834 downwards.
ATTTTATCAGTGTTAGTTCAGTCAGATTCAGAGTAAAGCCACAGTACAGGATGCTGCCCCACTGACCTCTGGTCCTACCCCCTACCTCTGGTCTGGGGGCAGCAGTGCCCTTGAAGCACTTCATGGGGTATTTCCCTTGGCCAGCTTGGGAACCTGACAGTAGAAGTTTTTCAGTTCTCACTCAATATTTATTGTGAAGGTTTCCTCTGATTTCATTAGTGCAGAAATGTAATGTCAAAATTCATAACTCTTCTCAAAAACAGATAAACAGGGAGGTAACAGCCCTAGGTTTATGGACAGCCAATATGTTATCCCTTCATCCCTGCTTGAGCCCATCATGAGGAGACTGTAAGGAGCTGGGACACGGAGTGAAAAGTTTCAGACCAAATCCTTACAGACTTATTAGAATCCATTTTATTGGTATCTGACAGCAGATATGAGAAAGTGTAATCTTCATATCAGCCCTTCATAATACACGATGAATATATTGAGAGAAAACTCTGAAACCCCTTGGAGGGAAATCTACAGCTGTCGTCTTCAAGCTGTAACCAAACTTTTCAAGGACAAAAGGGATTGATCTGTCAGGTGAAGTTTAATAAGTGCTTCATTCAGTTAGTTACTTTTTCCATTTTCACTTGTTGAATCTCATGGAATGTCTCAAGTTGAAATGGACCCATAAGGATTGTCAAGTCCAACTCCTTGCTCTTTGTAGGGCTACCTGTATCCAAAGTCTTTCTTACACTGCTCACCGTAGTGAATTTCTATAATTCTTTTTTTTGGAAGCAAAAACTAATGCAGTGGGTTTTTTGCTTTTACAGTATAAAATGTAGGTAACACCCTTAGTCACGTAAGACATAAAACAGGAGGGTTTTTGAGGCAAGAGGCAACCCGGGAATGTATTCAGATAAGGCATTGGGATATTGTTCCACCATTTAGTCTCAGCATGGATGATACCAGAGAGGAGCGTATACTGCAGGGTTTGAACACAATGCTGCCCACCTTTTAGCAGGCTAGGACTTTATTTACAAAGAAATGTGAAAGGAAAAGCAAATATAGTTGAGACAACAAAATGTGTGCTGAGCTTAGGAATGCTTTTATCCATTCTCTTTTTATTTCTTTACCTACTTTGATTTTATGCCTTTCAGAATAGCTTCTATCTGTCTGTAGGAAGTGCATTACGGTTTCTTTCTGACACTGTGCAAGTGATAAATACCATATTTCCCCTGACCTGCAGTGAGAGTCAGGAACATTTAGAGAAATGCACTCAGCAAAGTAGAAAAGGACTCCTGTGATGATTGGAATTTTAGGCTTTGGAAGACTGTAATCATAATTTGCAAATGCATTTGCAAATTTCCTCATGAAATAATTTAGAAGATGCAAAATGTTAAATCGGATGTACAGAAATATTCGATTTTCTTTTTTGGTTTCTGTGTTTTGTTTTGGTCTGGTTTTTTTACAAGGAAATCTGTTCTATAGAGATCATCTTTTAAATATATCTACTATTAAATGAGATGTCATGGTAGTTATTTCTTAGTCCAAGCTTAAATCATTCCAGTGATGGATGCAGAATAGTTAGATATCATGTTTCTGGTGTGATGGAGCCTTGTGAGATGTGATAGCTGTTCATTAGCAGGGATAGCCTGTAAAATGTTTGAAGGACATGACAGAGGTCACTTTCTAAAAAAATCTGTCTACATTCTGTCAATATTTTTGTATATCCACTTAGTTTATACTGCAGCATTTGAGTTTGCTTATTCAAAAAAAAAAATTAAAAAAAAGAAAGGAAAAAAGGGCAAAGAATTAACAAGAGGTAGATGCAGGGATTTTTCCCTAATTTTATTTTATTTTCCCAATACCATTTTCCCTTGCACAGAACAGAACAAGTTCAGACAGAAGAGATCCAAGTAGAAGACCACAGAAATATCCAGGAGCTGGGTGGGCAGTTCCTATTATGAGTAATTCCTACTGCAATAATCTACATTAGTCTCATTGCAGATAAGCATTTTGGCAGGGTGCTCTCATCTCTTGTGAATGGAGCCTCTCTGATCTTTGAGGGGACAAGGAGGTGAACAGTAATAAATACAGCATCTGCATGTGAATAAAACGTGTGAATGAAATAATAGCATTCCCCAGCTTCAGTTTGGTATCTGGAGAACAAATGTAAATACTGTGTTGAAACAACCTGGGCAGGGCACGCCATGGGTTACTGCTTTGTGTGGATAATACAGATTCAGTGTTGAAGTAATGCTTTTGGACAGCTAAACCAGTATGTAAAAAAATTCTGTACGGTCTGTCTAACAGTAATTTTATTTCCAAAAGCCTTGAAAGTTTCCTTGGGGGGACAGGAGATGTCCAGTGGGGAAAAAAGCACTATAGCTGTGCGCTGTTATGATAATAGGGAGTGACTTCAAAGGCGGGGACCCTCGTCAGTAGGTTTTGACCCAAAGCTCCACTTGCCCTTAGTAAGGTTTAGTCTCCAGACTCACATGTAAAGGCTAGAAAAGCACATATGCAAAAGACATGGACATTGGCTGCTAAGTAAGTGTCTGGCCTGCTGCCATCTTTGGGAAATCTACTACAATAGCGTATGTTGGCGAGAAAACATGTTTATGTAAATGACCAATTTGTCGACGAGGAATGCTGAGTGGGATTTGTCTCGTCTGAGCATGCCTGAGGTTAGAAGACTGGAAGATTAGCCTCGTCAATAGTAATTACTCTGTCTTTTTCCAGCCCTTGCAGGGAAAGAATGATACCCCGAGCTCTTGGCTGCTCACTACCTGCTGCCATGTGATAATTGCTTTGGCTCAATCAAACCTTAATTAAAATGTTATTGATAATTTGTTTGGAAAAGCAACACTTGCTCACATTTCTTAATGGGAGGTCAAACCATGTCATCCTTTACCTTAATCAGCTAAAACTTCAACAGGAATGAATTAAAATTTAATGTGGTCTTTTTGCTTTCCAGTGGAAGTGTTGGACACTAACAAAGGGTAAGGAATGTTATGCAAGGACATGCAGGGATGGCATGGAAAAAAGATGTGTATGTGTACAGATAACACTTTACAAGTAGGATAACATAACAATTGCTTAGCAACTATAGCTGAGCTGAGCTAGCTCGGTGATTTTAGTTCTTCTGCATTGCTTTCATTAATAACTCTCAGTTTTTGGTTCTGAAGTGTAACAATAAACAATTTTCAGGTAGTGTTCCAGCAGGAAAAGAAACCCCACAGATCCATACAGTAAACCTCAAGGCTGCTCAACTTACCTGAGTTTGCCCAAAATACTTATTTCAAGGGATTTTAAAGAAAAATCACTGAGGTTGATTTCTTTCAGGTCACTTCATGAACAAAGATTTTCTAAATAATAGCATGTTTCTGATGTATCACCCTCTGTGTGGACTTTACAATGTGTAGCATTAATTAAATAATGTGTTTTGGGTTCATTTGATTTGCTGAAAATTAAAGATAAGTTTTGTGTTGGCAAAATAGGTAAATTTCATATGATTTCAGATTTGGTTGCCATGTTAGACTCTAACAACCATTTGCATGTTTTTAAATCAGTAGTAGATGCATGTAGGTGTTATAGATACAAGTAGTAGGAGAAATCCTGCTGCTTTCCTCCCCAACAGCTCTGAGTCCCATGTCAGAGAACATCATCATTTGGGTCAGGCCTATACCTGAAGGGAGCATACCTTGGCAAAAAGTTCAGTCTGTGCAATGGTGCCAGTGTAAAACAAAGTTTTTGTAGTAGCTACTAATATTTTATATATTTTTTTTTGATTCCTGATTGAAAAAAACCCACTTTGGAGTAAATCTGTCTTTGGCAATTCCCAGTCTGTCTTTTGTGCAGTGTTTCAACAAGTGTTTTTGCTGGATATATTTTGGTAAACTGTGGCTAGTTTTTGTCCAGCATGTACAGGTCTGTCTTTGAATAAGCGTCCTACAAGTATATAGGACATTGTCTGCACCTGCCTTTTCTGTGGGTTTTCACATTATATGGTAGCTAATTTGTGGATTTCTGTATTGTGGTATTTTTGTTCTGAGGCTAAAAGGAAACCTATTTTTTTTAAACAGCAAAAAAAAAGCAGTAGCTTCATTATGAGCCTGATAGGACTGGTGGGTTTGGTTCTGTAAAAAGTGGTGAAGTAGTGTCTTACTAGCAAAGATATTAATGCTGCAAGAAAATAATATAAGCACACTCAAATTTCTTCCAAAACTCACTCACTGATTCAGTTTACCACAGTTGTCAACAGGTACATCCTTATGTGTGTAAATTATTGGAAAAAAATGGGCAAACTAGCATATTAACTTCCAAATAAGTTTATTGAGAGCATATAAGCACTTTCAAAAGCTCAACAATTGTGCCCAGGATAGGAATTGGCTAGGTTCTGGTCTGAGACACTGTTATCAATCATTCATACTGTATTGATTTTAGAAATTTTTCCAGCTGTTATTTTAGAAGGCATAGTTTTTAATTTGTAGAGTGATTTTCCTCTTAAGCCCCCATCTTCACATCAAAGTCTTAACATTCTGCTTGCTTTCATGATTGAGGCAAATCTCTGTGGGAGATTTATCCCAGTATATATCTATCAGATAGGGTGGGGATTTTCTTTGCTCTCTTGAATAGATTATGTAAAAGGCCTAAATTGAGTCTCATTAGTGATGGGTATTGGAAGGCCAGTTTCCTCATTCTCTCTCCACCAATAATTAGCAAAAAATGTTACTGCAAGCTCCAATATGCTTTTGTGATCTATTTTTTGTAGCTGACATGACTGAAATACGCTTTACACTTAAATGTTGCTCCCCATTATCAGCGTGTTGTACAAATCATTAACAGCCCTTGTAATTCCCCTTTATTTTTGTGATTAGAAAGGTATTATCAGCATCAGCATCATCTTTACAGAAAAGTGTAATGGACAGGGAAGTGGAGAGGCTTCTTCATTGTGATTCCCTGGCAGAGAGTCAGCCCCAGATAAAGGCAGCACCCAGAGCAGGATGGGTGGTCACTGGGGTACAGTTTGCACTGCTGAGACAGGCTGCCTTGCTGGGAAGAGAAGGAAGAAAGGCTTTAATAGGTATTGCTCGGTGGCCAGAGGCAGCTGCTTTAGGGAATGAGGCAGTATTTACTGCGAGGTGCATATAGCTGTTTTATTTTCTTGCCAAGGAAGTGAAAGCCATAAAAATTCAGCCAGATTTCTGTTTATTTGCATGCAGTTAAGGGGACTACGCAATCTGTTTGGGGCTAAATCTCTGTGAACAGAATGGCCATTTTTAGTTGCTAGACTACTTCCTTCTCCATCATATTTCTGTAATTCCTCATTGTGCTAGGCCTTCTTTCCTGCTTTGAATAGGTGACCAGTTTCCAGACAGATTTTTGGAAACAGTTTTGTTTCAGCTGTAGTGAGACCACTTTTTAAGTAAGAAATCTGTTGGCACATTAAACATATTTTGTGACCTTAGTGAAATCCTGCCTCAGCATTTCTTCCAGTATTCACTTCAGTACTGTCACTGATATTTGAAGAAATAAAGAAGTGAGGACTAATGATATATCAAAATCAGGCACTAGAAGTTGGTTTTAAAATTAAACATTTGTTTTTATCCCTTCCTGTAATCTTCATTTGTGATATAGTGCATTTTGCTTTTTAATGAGTACCATTTATTATCTCATTAATATGAAACAATTACTCCTCTTTGAAAGCAGCACTATTCCATCTTCTCCTTAACTCTTCTGAGGACTCTAGCCTTAGTAGCTCATGTTCATTTGCTCTCGTCTGTTGTCTTGTCTGTTTTCAGACTTAAGCCCACTCAAGCCCACCTCACCAGTTTGCAAATTTTTTCCTCATTAGTTTTATGATCTAAATTATTTAGCATTTGAAATGTGAAGCACATGTAGTGTGCCTTGGGCTCATCTGGTGTAATTTGTATTTCTTTGTGATTTTCTTTTTCCAGCTAAAACCAGATGAGGAAAAAACCTCAATGACGTGTGTGTCATTGAGCAGGAAAGTGAAAATAGAATCCAGAACTGATGTCCTCTTTTTAGTTTAAGCACAAATCAAGCCCAGGCTAAAATAAAAATGACCAGCCATAAAGGGTTGGGGGTTTTACCATTAATATAGTATCTTATTTTTTATCAACTACACTAGTTACAAAGAAGAAATATATTATGTAAATGATAGCTTAGCATAAATGCTTTCCATTTAGCCTGTCACTTTGAGATTCTGTATTATTAGTCCGACACGTTTGTGTCTCATCACAGTTTGACCAATGTGACATAAAAGTATTAGCAAATTTCTTGAAGCTGCATAATGTGTTTTTCTGTAAAAGATAAGCCTCTCAAGTGTATACCATATTAATAGAGAAGATCTGATGGAGAATATAAAGCTGTGCATGGGGTTTTGGAATGAAAAGTCCTAAGGACTTTGTATAGTGAAATTTTATCATCAAAAATATTATCCAGCTGAAATTCTTTGCAATGTCCATATGCCATGTAGCTGTAGTTGTCAGATAATACAGCAACCATCTAGTTCACTCTTTGACAAGCCTGGATGCATGTGAAAAATCAAAATGAAGTAAATGAAATCAAGTGGAACCTCCTGCCTTGGGAGGTTCTGTAATTCTGTAGTTTAAAGTCAAAACTGTTGCCTAAAATTGCAATCCTGTGTTTGTGCCAGGACAGCATGTCATGCTGTGAGTCAAGGTCATCCAATCTGCCAAAGTTTGGTTATAGTCAAATTAATAATTTTCTTCATGACAGTTTGTGAGAATAAAATCTTAAACCAGGATTGCAGGATTACACCGATCTATTTATTCAAGTACTAATCATATTTGTTTTTATCAGCTGCTCAGGGTTGGAAATTGCCTTTATTGATATTTTTGATACATTATTTAGCTTGCAGATGATGTGTATAAGTTTTTCAATAAATCCTAGTATACTTTATAGTCAGCTTTTTGTACTCCTTCTAATAGGAACATTCTTTCCAATAAGTCAGAAATACAGATCTTCCAATAGAAGGATTTTTACAGCAGTGTTCTCCTGCCTAAGCCCCTTACCTGTTGTACAGTTGTTTACTGAAGAAATTTCAAAATTTCCCATAACAGTCATCACTGAATGAGAAGGGAATGAAAAATTGTTGACATAAAAGGGAGTAGTAGAAAGAATGTGCAGAAACTGACAAACTTTACTTTTTGCTCTTCTTGCAAAGGTGTTTTATGTCCCTCTGAATATTTGTTTCTTTTTCAAACCTGACTTCTAGTTGAAATTTTGCTTTACATAATTGATTTTTTTTTTCAGGGAAACGCTAGATAACATGGCTTATGCTTACTGGAGGACTCTGTTAGATAGTAAGTCCTGACAGAACATTTTAAAGCTTTTCAGCCACCAGGTGGCTGGGAGAGTATTCAAGAGAACCATTTTTTTTTTGAACCTGTATTCAGGTTCTCTCAGTCCTATTGTTCTGGTTCATGAATTCCAAAAAAAGCTTTGGGGAGGTTTCTTAGTTTAATGCACATACTAATTGAAGCCTTCCTTTTTCTATGTACTAATATTTAAAAGAAAGAATCGCAGTGGTCCATTTCATGATGGGTTGAGCCCTTCATGATTTTTGATGTTTGTGGCAGTTATTTGGTCATTTAGGGAATAAATCCTGAATTTTCAAACTAAACCTGAAGAATTTAACCATGTTTGGCAGGAAGTGATATGCTTTAGCAAGCAGAATCAATGTTATCTCTTCGTGCTTTTTAAGAAAAGGCTGTGGTTTAACTGGGTTTTTAATTTAAGGATATTCTTTATATGTAAAGGATTTATGCCATTGTTTTTTTGCAAAAAAAACCCCAAATCCAAACCCAAAATCTCAAATATCTCATCAATATAAGAAGTTTTCTGAAAGTTTGATCATAGAATTATAGAATGGTTTGGGTTAGATGGGACCTTTCAGATCATCTAATTTCAACCCCTCTACCATGGGCAGGGGCACCTTCCGGTAGACCAGGTGGCTCAAAATCCTTGCTCTGAACACTTTCATATATGTTATTCCTTTTATAAGAAATTATCATAGCTTTAAAGAAAAATGCCTTTATATTAGGATTTAATTAAGTTAAATATTAGGTTCATTTTGAGTTTTAAAAACTTCATTAAGTAATCACAGTAGAAATAGCACTGTCACACTGTTTGATTCTTCTATTGCTCATCTTAATTAACCATAACTAGGAGAATTTTTAAGGTGACTAAGTGACTTACAAAAATATGTAGCAATGGAAAATATATGCTTTAATACCTTAGGAAAATATTATATCCTGTGCTTACTGTAATCTGTGACAATAACAAACTTTACAAATGCATAGGCTAAAACATGCTGCAATCAAACCAAGCACCCTGGTCCATTCACTAATGATTTAGATAAAAATCTTCATTTTGCAGAGCATAAGCATTGGATTAAAAATATTAAAAATGGTTAGATGTAACCACAAGGAGCCCTGAACATTTTGTCCTCTCTATGAGATTTGCTGTAGCACTCTGGCTCTTGTAAGCAGAACCAGAAGTAACAGGAATGTTTTAAACAGCCAGAGGAGTTGGAACATCCGTAAATAATCGAGAGGATGAAACTGACCTTGACTGAAGTTTGGGTTGTTATGTGGTCTTAAGTTAAACAGAATCTTATGTTTTGCTTTACTTACATGCTAGCCTGATTCAAAGCTGAATCTTTCCATATCTTCCACTGGGATTTGAATAGGTTTCAGATGCATCTCCCATGGCTATTATGAAGGTTAATAAGTTAATGTTTGTGCAGTGCATAGAAAATGTGAGTTAATCCCTACCCAGTGAATATGTTGAATTTAGAAGCAGCTGTAGTCCAAGTATAGATGGACAGAAGGGAGGGTGAAGAGTTGAGGCAAGTTACATATCTACACAATGATTACCATGTCATATGAAGCACAAATATATACTGCCGTGTCCAGTGGTAATTGAGAAGCAACAGCCTCTTTAATCTTCCTCATCCAATAAATCTATCTTGTCTGAAATAAGCTTTCCAAAAATTTAATGAGCAGTAGGCTCTAGATAGACAATTGTTTCAAGCTCCTTGTACCACATGGTCTTCTCTTCTTTAATAAGAATGAACTGCATCTTTGGAAAAGAAGTTACTCTCTTTGAAAAAATATATAGGTAAGATACTGTTGGATTAGGCTAAATACTAGGGATTCAAGGTGAAAGCTTCCATTTTGGGGCTTTTTTACCTTCATCTAGGCTAATGATGCTAACATGTGGATTTTGTCTTACCTAAGCTATTCTAGACTTGCAAAAATTTGATTATTTGTCAAAAGACCAGCTGTAGGAGTAACATCCCATAAGGAATGAGATACTTTTGGATTACATCTTGTAAAAGACAGTTTATTTCTTAAGTCTATTAAATGCAACCCCATTGCATTTGGGTTCCTATTCATAACATGCCACCTTTGAATCTGAAGGATTCCCTTTAGGGGAGGAAGCCAGGAAGATGGGAGAGGTCTGAACTTACAGAACATCCAGACGAAACTTGTGCTTTCACATGGTGATTCTGTGTTTAGAATAGTGAAACCTTGTTAGTATTCTTGGCTGATAGAACAGTCCCTATGGATATGGTAAAAGAGGAAAAAAGCATTGCATTAATTTTTGCTTAGTGAGTACCTTTAAAGATGTTTGGCTTATTGCTATCTCTGACCTTTCCATGTAGAGAGTACCTTAGGAATTCGTAGCATCAGAAAAATTCGTTGTTTAAACAAATTATTAATATGCCTTTACCTGGAAGCAGACGTGCTGTTAAATTTTCCACTAAGCCATGAAGTCCGTCTTTTTTGTTGTGGATTTTTTTCTTAAAAGAGAATGTTATTTCCAAAAGGTTGTTGCCTTGTTTTATTACCTGACATTTCCTTGCCTCAGATTTTCAGTGAAGTTACAATTGAGATCAAGGAGGGTAGTGAACTTTAGAAGTAAAAATGGGGGACAGCTGCAAGGTATGCTTTACAGCAAAGAGGATCACTCATCATCTCTGCTTCTAAAAGCCATGGGGTAGCTTCTGTCCTATACATGCCTTTGAAGAAAAATTTAAAGATAGCCAAAGATGCTGAGAAGCATTCTTTTAATCCTGCCTCTTCCACCAGTTTTTGAACAGAAGAGCTTAGGGAATGTACAGAAATGCTGTAATAAATAAACATATTTGGCAGTGGATAAAGTCAACTGGACACATCTCCCTCCAGAGATGAATAATACAGCTCTGTGTGGCAGCCAGAGGGGCCAGTTAAGAATGATGTGAGCTGTTTGGAGCCCCTGGAAAATATTAACAATTGCATTTAGTGCTTGTGTAGCACTTTTCCAATACTTAACTGGATTACTGGAGGCTTGTAACTTAAAGGCTTCTGGTGACTTAAGACACAAGAATAGCTGAAATCCATTAAAATAAAAAAATGCTCACGAAGTAGCAGTGTTCCCTGCCTAAGCCTCCAGCTCTGCATCAAGAGCATGAGAAAGAACAAATATAACCAGAGGGCAGAAAGCTCCTCCTCCCTTTGGACACATCTTAGAGGCAAGAGCACTCAAACAGGAGCAAAAGGAGAAATAGGTCTTCTCAAACTTGAGCTTCACCAAACGTGAAGCTTGTTATGTACATCCAGCAGGTACATAACTAAGCAATCAAAATAACCCCAGAGGTGACATCATATTGGTAGCAGTGGTAGATAAAGAACTTTTTAAGATAGAAAGAACATAATAATAAATTAAACTTGAGTTATTTTTATTCAAAATATTATTTGACCCGAGCACGTTTGTAAAAAGGGTTGATAGGGAAGACATAAAATAAGGCTGAAATAAAGCCAGTCTATGTGAAAGGAGAAATAGGTCATAATCTGTAAAGTTGGGAAGAGCAGCCAAAATTTACTGTTCCGTTAAGTGGAAGTGAAGAAGTTGATAAAGGATTTTGGTGGTACAAAGCAAGAATCCTCTCCCTGGATTCCCTGCGGGCTGAAGGAGCTAAGAATTGGATAGTACAAAACACCAAGCAACAGCTCCTAAATAAAGCTGCTAATATGACGTACAGACAAGTTAGCAGGGGTTTGAAGCAAATCATATCAGACATCTTTCGTAACACATTAATACCAATGCATTATTGCCAGCAGATAGCCTGGCAATAGAAAATGAAATGCACAGAAAGCAAAATGATGGGATGGTGCTGGGTGTGTTGTCAAAGGGATGACCCAAGTATTTGTGATTGTCATTGAAGTTCCCTAATCTTTCCTAATGCGGGACTTACTTTTCAATTGCTTATAGTTCTGGCTGGCTTTAGGTAAAATTTAGACTGAATTTTTACTTTTATATCTGCTATTTGATTGTTTTAATATAAGGTAGTAAACAGTCTTTGAAGATTAGGTATCGATCTTTTGCCAGGGAATGAAGGAGGTATGTTGGACTATAGGTAAGAAGGAAGGGAACACATGCTCAAAGACTAATTTGTGGTTAATACCTGAGATGCTGAGCCAAGATTGCACAAGGAACTTCACTGTAAGTTTTGGCAGTTACAGCTCCAGCATTTCTGGTCTGTATCTCTGGGACAGGAGTGCTGGAATATTAGGAGCTGAATAAACATATCTGTGAAAACGAGTGGGATTTTACTGTAAACAAATGGCATATTGGAGCCCAGTTGCAGTGACTTTACTTATCGTGTACATTAGCATCTACCTCCAGGAGTAAACCTACTGGATTCCTTGGATCTGCTCATACAGCAAGAGGTAAGTGAATGTAGAGAAGTGGTTCTCTAGCACTAGGCCAGGGAGAAGATTTGGCAATAAGAAAAATTAAAGTTTTCCTGATTTCTTTCTGTTTTTGACTTCCAGCAAGTTCTGCTAAAGATAGCAGAGGTAGCACATCAAGATTTGGTTTCTTTTGGTAATGTAAAAAAGACATATTGTGATGCTAAGAGCACACTGCAAATACAGCGACACACAAACCATGTGAGCAGGTATATGCATGGCTGTCCAAACAAATAGAATTGTGCTCGGTCAACCTGATTAAATGGTGGCACATTATGTGTTTCTTTCCAGCGAGACATGATGTGTGATTTCATCATACCACGATACGTGGGCTGGTAGTCAGCACAGAAGTGCTTTAGGTAGAGGAAATCAAGAGGTTCTGTTGTAAATACTAAGGAAAATATTTTGTATCTGTATTTCTTCTTGATATTTCTACATCTATTTTTCTGTCAGGTGAAATATGTCAAATCAGTATCCAATCAAATGTGCACTGAAATTTTATCTTAATCTTGCATTTTCTATTCTTTGTAACTTGATTTCTTAGCTTTTCTTCCAAACACCAAACCAGATGACTATACTTTGTTTCCAGCAACAGTCTTGAGTGGCTTTATTCATATGTTTAGAGTATGTATGTATAAAACTGTATAGATCTCTGTAAGCACAAAACTCTAACCTATGTCCATAGTGAAAATTCAGTGGTGGCTTCAGTAAACATGTTCGTGAGATGCAGTCCCATATCTGCATCTACTCGCATGTGTAATTATGCATGCAACTTTTTAAAAATTAAGTCATTCATTATGGTTGCCCTGTCGCTGACAAAATAGTCATCCACCTTAATGTTTCAAGAGCCTGCTTGACAGTATGTCCATTAGTATAATAGAGTTAGCAAGTTTATGATTGCAAAAACACTTCAGTCCCCAGGTAGCTGGGAGAGCTGATAAATTGTAGATAGTGCAGGCAACACTTTGGAAGCATGAGCACCTGGGTCTTTCTGGGAAGAATTCAACTGCTGGAAGCTTATCTGTTCTTTGGAGGACTGTCATTTGCTTACTTGTGCGGTTTGGAGGTTTTTTTATATGTTAAAAAAGTGCAGAAAAATAACTTTTCCATGCCATAGTCCATAATCAGACTGAAAAGAAAACCTAAAATACTCTTGGTTTTCCTTTATAACTAGAGGAATTTTATTAAAAGGTTTAAGATAACCAATATTTTTGAAGAGTCTTTTTTTACTGAAAATCTTTCCTATGCTATAAATCAGCAATCTCCAAGACTTCTGTTTGCTTAATTTTCTAAGCAAAGTAATTTGGCTCAAACATCACATAGAGATATTTTCACACTGCTAAAAGAAACTCATAGTGTAATTTTTGGGATTTGAATCATACTGTACCTTCAAGATGCAAATATTCTTTTTTTCTAATGTATATAGGGTACTGAGTTCAATGTTGAAGTTCCTCACATTGAAAATATTAATAATAGTGTTATGATTGAGTTCCTTACAGTCAGGTATCTTAGTTGCTTCTCTGTATTACTGCTGTGTATCAGGATAATAGACTGCAGATTTATTTTTCAGTGATTTTTCAGTCTGTTTATGAATATGCTGAAGCATTGTACATGCTATGCAGTCCAATTGCTTTCTTCTGAACTGTTTATTGTACCAATCCAATGTGAAATTCACTCTCTGCAAGATTTTTGAACTGATGCCATTTGTCAGTTTGTTTGGTGTCACATACTTTACTGAGTGTAGTCTTTGCAGAAAACTATTTTACAACATAATTAGAAATTAAACAGAGAAACAAATGTACAAATGCCCAGTGACTTGGTGGAGGGTGTGCCAAAGTTATGCTTTTCTATTAAAAGTTTCTATTCAGTGGTAGAACCTCATAGCAGATCTTGCTGAGAAGAGGTTGGTGTCTTAATTTTCATCATCCACACAAGTCCTTCATATTGTACCATGAGTCTGAGGGGGCATCCTGTCCACTGCCAATTCCTTTTCCCCTTGCTACTATAAAATGGTGTTAAGGATGTTCTCAGTGGATTGCAGGTTGATCTCAAGCCCTATGTGGAGCTTATCAAATGATGACATTTTCTCTGGCATTTTGGTGGAAAAATTTGGTTTAAAAGTTTTAAATCTATTTCAGAATCAGGCTTCAAGCAAACTCCATGCTTCTCTTCCATCTTCTTCATACCTGCTGAGATGGAACTTTATTTTTATTTCTTCAGTGGGTCCTTTTCTGCCACCTTGATTAAAATTGTGAGATAGCAATGAATTCTCTCAGAATGTATCTGCACAATGTTTGGAAGTAATCATGTAATCTGTCTGATTCCACAGGCTGATTACAAAAGCAGGTGTTCAGGCTGATTACATGAAACAGCTTCCCTTCTGCAAATAACTGTCATTAAGCAGCAAATTGTGCTCCATGCTAGTTTAATTCCAAAGTCATTCCATTAAAATTAATGGAATGTCTTTGGATTTCAACCAAGATAAGTTGTTTAGTGAACAGTTCAGATGGAAAACTGAAAACCAAACATATTTGTGATCTTACTATATTTTTTTCCCCCAGCTGTTGTCCTAAAGTCAGAGAGAATGTTTGGTTGTGCAGAGTTCATTTTCTGACATACAGACTAAAGAAAGGAGTTTCAGTAAAGTAAAGTGGAATTTTTGTTTGTTTATTTAAAAGAATGGCTATTTCAAGTCTGGTATAAATAAAGTATTTCACTTTGCTGATGTAATTGATGACACTGAAATATTGCTTGAGAATAGGCTTCAGGCAAAAAACACAGCGTACTTCATGAGTCTCATTTATTTGCCACCGCTGCCTCTGCAATTCCTAATGTGGTTAATGCTCTTCCTTGACAGCTGATGACCTTTCTTCAGCTGAAATATGATTACATTAATGTAGAGATAAATGGAGGCTACTTGATGTATCAGAAGATATGGTGTCTCAGTATCTTCTGATAAGACCTGAAGTATTCCTACACCCCCTCATGGTGGATTTGTTTGCTATGATGTTGAGTAGGATGGTGTTAGTATGACTCTGACCAGCCCCTCTTGATATTTGGATTGCTCTGCTTTTTGAGATGAGCTAAATTTTACAGCAGAAGGGGACATGTGCAGTGAACCCTATCTAGGAAACAAAGTTGCCCCATTTTAAAGGTTTAGATCACGGTGGTTTTTATATGACAAGTATAGGCAGCATAATATTAAAGAGATAATCAGCAGAGATCTGGGGAAAATCCAGCAACCCAGCAAAATTATGCCAGTGTGAAAATGATGCTAGAAATTTACAGTACTATCACATGCAGTTTCAGCAGTGTTGTTCCCGTGAGAGACTGTTGTAGTAGTCTTTACTAGACTTAAAAGGTATGAAACTGTGAGGCTTTTATAGTTAGGAAAAATATAGCAGTTGGTCTGCATTTTTATGGTAAATGAGTGCTTAAAATTGTTTGGTGTCAATAGTTTAATGCATAACTGGCTCAACTGTTTACACATCTTACAGGCTGCCTTTTAGATCAATTCCTCCAACAAAGGAAAACCTCATAATAGATGTATTTGAGCACTATCAGGTGCTCAGAGTTAATATTAAGACACACAGCAAAACATTTCATAATTTTTATAGGGTTTTATTGCATTTTTTTATGTCACAGTGAGATAAAAGGTTTTCAGTTACCTGGCCTTCTGAAGCATGTCCTGCATTTGAACAGGAGCACAGCTTAATGCTATCACACTGCAAGCCCAGTTCACTGCACTGAGACCAACACTGTCATGCTTTGAGCACAGCTGAGTGCCTTCTGTGGTCTAATCTGTAAGTTCACAACCTGCTGTACAAGTGATGGCTTATCAAAACTTGATTAAGAGGTAGAAGCCAGGGAGGCAGGATAGGAATCTCAAATGTTACAGCTTTTGAACTCTCTTGAAGTCCCTGGTGGCAAATATCTGATAGCAGAGGGTTGCTATCGCAAAGCCTTGGAGAGGTCCTGTAAGGGCCAGTGGTGCACATCTGTGTCAGCTGTGTATCAGCAATGATTCCTGCCTCTCAATTAAACTTATCTCTGAAGTTTCAGAGGTACATACCACCTTCATAAAGCTCACTAAGATAGAATAAGCCATGCACAGAACTCAGTAAAAAGTTGGCTGTCTTGCATGATGCTGTGTTGGAAAGTTCCTGATGGAGGATCTGTAGAGGTGGGGGTGTGAAGAAAGGAAGAGAAAAACACTTTAATAAATCTGCTTGACTCTAATGAATGTTGATTGACTGTGTAACTTTTAGGTAGGTTTGCAATGGAGTAAATGTCAAATATAATTCCGTTCACACAGCGCTGTGAAGAGAACTGTTACTTTCCTTGGAGAAAACCTGACAGCCCAACTTTCTTAAAGGGCTTTTCTGTCTTGCTCATTTGTTCTCTCTTTTTAATGAAGCCTTTCACAGTTGACACTTCCCTAACAAAAGGTAACACAGGTCATTCTATTAAACAGAATATTCTTCCATCAGCAACATCACAGCTGTAATCTGAGATCAAAAACTGTTACTTCTTTTTCATCCGAAGGAAAGGATGAGTTATTACTCATAAGGATAGTTCTGAAGTAATGTCTCTGTACTGTGGGTGCTTGGTATTAATGGCACATGTTGAGAACAGGCATTTAGCTACCATAAAATGTATACATATATGAAACTAAGAAATGTGTGGTATTAAGTTCTTGAGTGAAACAGAAAATGCACTGAATTAATACCCAGCTCTGCAACAGACTTCACAGTTATAGAATCCTTTTGGGAACAGATTTGGGGGATGGTAGGCAAGGACAGAAAGGATCAAAATTGCTTAGTGCCTAAGATTAAGTCCAGATTTTCAAGGGCTTAGAGTAACAAGTTTTGACATAATTGGAAAATTCATGGTGTCACAAAAAGAATTGCTTTATTCTCAGTGTTTTTCAAAACCATGTCTTTGTTTACTGTAGTACAAGGTAAGAGATTTTTATAAAGCTGATCTTTGTTTTTCTCCATCAGTTCACAAAATGGAGAGCAATGGTAATATTTTTTCTTTGTCCTTCAGTCTATTTGCTTTTTTTCATTAGAAATGATAGAATCTCTTTCCCTCTCTGTGTTTTTCTGAGCTGCTGTGGTTTGTAAAGAGTTATAGAAGTATTCAGAAGTCCTTCAGATACATATGTTGTATTTCAGTCTTCTGGGACAGGATCACAGAATGCGTGAGGTTGGATGGCACCACAGTGCAGCCTCTGGTCCAACCTCCCTGCCCCAGCAGGGTCATTCTCCAGAACATGGCACACGGTTGTGTCCAGACAGTTCTTAAATATCTCCAGTGAGGGAGACTCCACATGCTCTCTGGACAACCTATTCCAGTGTTTGGTCACCCACAGAGTAAAGAAGTTCTTCCTGTTATTCAGGTGGAATTTCTTTTGCATCAGTTTCTCTCCAGTGCCTCTTGACCTAGTGGTTGGCAACACTGAGCAGAGCCTGACTCCATCCTCTTGACACCTTCCCTTCAAATAATTATATACAGGATCACACTGCTTTTAATCATGGGTATTTCTGAGCAGACAGTTAATATGTGTGCCAATCAAAGTTAGAAGGAGCAGGAGTGTTAAGTTTGTTCCTGACAGGGAAGGACCAAGCCAAGTGGTATTGAAAAAAGATGAGTATCCATCCAGGGGAAATCAAGACTGGTATAAGAGCAGAGAGAGAAAGGAAGAGCAGGAGCAACAAGTTGTGGGAGCTGGAGATTGTTTTTGACAAGGAAGACTTTTTGATTCAGGAAGAAATGTCATGTCAATAGTTCAGTCCTGTTGGATCAAAGCACTTTAAGTGCTGCTCCTTGTTGAGAGTTGGGATATGTGTTAATTCAGCACTGTAATGAGAATAAAGAAACAAATGTGTCTGGATAGCAGGGAGCTGGGTTGAATTACTAAGAGCCCCTATTGAAACGTAAAATGATTTGTCCCTGTAAAATGTAGCAAGTTCTGCTGTAGATGTAATTAAATAAGCAAGACTGAGAGTAAAGAGATGATGAACAAGGAAAAATTTTCCTGTATTGTTCTCATGGAAGACTGACTGTATCAATAATTATTACTGAAAGCGAGGCAAATAGAGGTCCAGTTTGATGAAAATGGAGTTGTTTATGTATAGAGTATGAATTGGGAAGAAAAATTTTGTCTATTACTGGCATGATCATTTTTTATGCATCTCTTGAGGTGATAAAAAAATGATTTTGGTAGCCCAGCATGAAGATACATTTTGACATTTTCCAGTCGTTCCTTAATTACAGCTGTTTGTGAGTGGGGAGTAGCTATTGATGTGGTGTGAGTAATGCTGGTATTCCCAGTGTTTATTCAGAAGGCAGCATGACTTTTAACATTTCCTGCAGTTTTTGTCTACATTAATTGTACAAATGGCTTTTTAATATTTTTCAAGCAGCCAAATACTGTTCTTCAAAGGTTCTTAAAATTACTCTAGTAAATACGTTTGCTCTGTAGATTGAAAGAAAGTAATTTAAATCTTAGAATTATTTGACATATTTCTCTGCAATGGTATATATTCAGTCTTGTATTGGAACACACTAGAACTGCTTTGATGTAAGACTCATACTTGATTTTCCTTAATTTTATTAATTTGTCTTTTTAGAAGATTAAAATTTTAGGTTGAAATCTATGGTACATACTTATTGTTTTCCAAATTGCTATTCAGCATTTAAAGGATATTGGGAAGAAAATTGTTCTGCTAATTCAGCTATAGCTGTAAATTATGTATTTATTTATTTTTTTCCAGTGGAGCTCCATGCATATTGTAGTTATGCTTTCCTTTTACTCCCTGACTCAATGAGGAAGCCTTTCATTGCAGAATACAAATCTTTCTTGAGATTTGTTCTGGGGGAATGCTAACACAACTGCCATCAACCTCCAAGTCTTCTCTTCCATCTGCAAGGGGCACTCACAGTCTTGTATTCTGCAGACTACAGAAGTGTGTATATTTAAATACACCATCAGATCAAGACTGCGCACAAATATTTCCTTGAAAAATATTTTTAAGAATCTTTCTGTGATCAGACTGTATCCAGTCTATCTTCCATTAATTCCAATAAACTGACACAGAGCTCAGCATCCAGAAGCACTGGTAGCTTTCAGTGCTGATGGAGTGACCTTTTTCCTGAGTCAAAGAAAGGTTTACACCAACTTATAGTCAGCATGATTTCACATAACTTTTGATTTCTTTTTATTGAGTATTTCAAGTATAGTCCATTAATATTTTTTTAATATAATGTTGAGTGTTGTGATTCAGGTCTTTCTTCAGGGTAGTGAGATTCGAAGAGTGGTAATTACTAGAACTAAAAATAGGTATATTGGCCACCTTTCAGAGCAGAAATGGTAGGGTAGGGGAAATTGAGTACTAGTACAAGTGTTAACTTCTCACACTGAATTGAGAAGTTCTTGATGATATGAAAGTCATGGAGTACAGGTGTGCTTATGGAGGAGAAACCAGCTCCAAGGCCTGAATTCTTAAACCTCTGGAAAACAAGATGCTCGTCACAAATTGTTTTAGTTCAACAGATGGTCGTGGCAAACCTGATTCTGCAGCCTCCTCTTACGTAGGGAATGATTAGTTATTTCCCTAAAACATCTTCTACATTAAAGTGAAGAAGGACTGTACAGACCTCCAACTCTGTTTTTTTGAAAGGTCAAAATACATCTGGACTTCATTGTTTTAGCCACAATTTTTACCCTGGCAAATGTGATTAAAACAGATATTATAGCAAGAGATTTTATTTCTCAGGGTAAAGATTTGCATCTGTTAGACCGAGTTTCAGCAGATTTAATGGTCTTCATATTTGGCTCTGTCATTTCTTCAGGGAGCTATGAAGTTGAGTGAGTAGAAGATTCACTTACTTTATGGAAAATCTGCTTTTGAGACTCCTTTGGAAAGTACAGATGTTTATTCTTCTTCTTCACAATAGTTTTTGTTTTCTTGATCAGTGGTTACTATTTTGATCTACACTATGCCCATTGCAACAACAGTTTTACATTAAATGCTCAAAATGCCAGCAGGGAAAATGAGAAGAAACCCACAGAGGATGAAACCTGTGTGGTTGTTTTTTTTTTGACAAGTGTAAGTAGGGATATTCTGGAGTATTTACAGCAAAGGACAGTTTAATATTAAGGCATATTTTTATTCCATCACATTAATCCTGCAATGCACATAAGCATTTATCTACATTATGCTGATGAGTATTATAAAGCACAGAAAGGTGAGGTAAACACTCCCCCAAGTCTTACACTGAATTGCTGAGAGAATATCAAATACAGCCTGGGATCCCTAATGCCTGGTTTTGCTGCCTGTCTATCACAGCATCTTTGTTGAGTTCCAAGAATCGTATCCTGGTGAATCTTGTTTAAACTACCAATAAAGGAGTTTATCATAATATTCTGGTCTATGACCAGAGCAGGCCTTTTTAGTGCTCCTTTTTTAGAGTGTAGCCTTCAGCAGAGACGTTGCAGAGACTCATCTCAGCATACAGTAGACTTGGCATTGCTTTAGGGTCTTGTGTTGAGGGGGAAGGCTTTGTGAGCATGTAATTTTATTACAAATCTTCTGTTGAGGAAAAGCTATATGGGTTTTGCTGCTGTGATCTGTGTTTGCAGAGTGCAGTGTGCTTTGGGAAACAGTTATTGCACCTTGTCAGCTTGCATTATGTTACAGCATCCACAGCAAATTGTTTTTTCACCATCACTACATTGCAAAAAGTACCCTGAAACTTTTGAAGGTTTTTTTTCCCACTTATATTTAGCATAGTGAGTATGGATTAATAAAGGTCACAGTTGACTGTTTTGACTAAAAATATCAGCAGATTGGGGAATAGATTAAAAAACAATCTTAAGTCATTCCTAAATTCTGAAGACAAGTGTAGACAGAATATTGACATAAAGCCAAACCATTTTTCATGGGAACTTAGAGTATCACAATCACCCATTGCTATTGAGCTACATAATGGGAACTACAATCAAATGCTTCCCTGGGAGGCCCAGATATGCTAAAGATACAGGGCAGCAAGAAATCATTTAAACTGCAACTTTTGATGGAGAAGCATATTCAAATTACCTATAACCTACACTGTTCCTTGTCCTCCTTCTTCTCCTTGTCCTTCAGTAATAGTTTTTCAACTTGCAGTTTCACTGAGACATGAATGATGGAGAGAAGACAAAAGGTGTACCTGGGGGCTGAAGGAACAAGATACATAAATCCCCAGCCTGGGCATGGTAAATCTTGGACACTCGTGACAATACAAACTTGAAATGCATACTGTAACGTGTTCTGTATCTCAAAAATGTTTCCAAAGCTCTGCAGACATGTAAAGACTCTTCATTGTTAATTTCACTGGTAGAAACTAGAGATAACCAACCTCTGGTTAGTGAGTTATAGTATGAACATGGGTGTTGGCTGCAAAATTTAGCTTTTTCCTGTTTCTGAAAACTGTCTAAATATAAGGCAGACTTTTTTTCAGTGGGAAATTGCTTTATTCTAGAATAAGTTTTAGTTGGAAGTCAAATTTGTTGAACCTTATGGTCCCAGTTCCCTGCAAAGTGTTTATCTGCAGTAGATGTAGGTTCCATGCTCTGTAAGAATCTATGGCCTAAATCTGAATTCACAAATGCTCTCAAAACTGAAAGACTAAATACATTTACTCACTGTAAACTTGAGTGTGGATAAGAAAGAAGTAAACAATTGTTTTGTATGAGAAAAATATTTGCATCATGCTGTAGCTGCCCCACCTGGTTGGATTTCTGTAGAATCCTGTGCCCTGTTCAGCAGAGAGACCTGACAGTCCCTTGATATCACTGAGAGAGAGATGGGATCCCAATGAACACATCTTACCTGAGGTTTGACAGGTTGGGTGTGTTTTTGTTGAGAGTTTGCAAGGATTTAACATTCCTTAGAAATTATATAGGCCACTCCACAAGCATGAATTCTACTTCTTGTTTCATCCTGTTTCAACTAGCTGTTGGCAATCTGACATTTCTCAGTCACAGCATGTTTTTCAGGGGAGTAGTTCAGCTTCTCAATTGCTTGCAGTGATTATTGTCTGTTAGCATGGTGCCACTTCAGGTTGTTGGGGCATGAACCTGTTATTCTCTTTCATTCTCTTTCTCCTTGTCTGCAGCTACTCTAACAGCCCGAATCACAGCGAGCCTTTCATTAATACCTATGACCATGGTTGTTTCTAAAGTCACATTCATAGTTCCAGGGTACTGAAAACTCTTCATAGTGATAAACTTTGGAAAAGATGCTCAGAATAGGAGGCTAAGCAGACCCAGGCTTCTCTGTAGGCATAGATTTAAATTCTCTAAAAATTGTGGAAAGCATAAAAGATGCTGCAGTTGGGAATTTCTGATGCTGAGCAGTTTGCAAATCACACCACTAGTGCATCAGCAGTAGTACAGTGAATGAAATTAGTGGAGCTGCTTTCTGAATATGACAGCAGAAATGAGGGCAGTGTGTTGCTCATTTGAATTAACTTGCCATAAATAATTACTGTTTTTTTAAAAATCACCAAGTTCTCATTTGGGGTTAAAAAAAAAATTATGTCAAAAACTATGCAGCTGCTCTTAGCACTGGGTGTGACCAGAGTGGTTTTTGCAGCTGTATTTATTTACTTCTATCATTATTGCACCTACAGGCAAAGGTATGATTGAGCTCGGCACTGTCCAGATGGGAAGCAGGGAGAGAATCTTGCTCTGGGCAACTTGTAATCAGGCTGACAGAGAAATGGATGTGCTGAAGCCCTTTGAAAACCTAGCTAGGACTACAGGCATGCTGAGCGCATTTTAGATGGTGGGGTCTTCTTGCTGCTTTGTTTATGAATCCTAACATCGATATTATTTCTGTGTGTCAAATCACCACCTGGATTTATACAGTTAAAATTCAGGGAAATTTTGGTTATTCTTCCTGAAACATTTTTATTAGGATCCTTTGTATAAACATGCAATATACAGTTTAGCTATCAAAGGTAAATTATTCACAGAGTGCAAAGGTCTGTTTGGAGGCAATTTTTGTTTGTTTAATTTTTTTTTGGGGGGGGTGGTGGGTTTCTTGTAAATATGTCACCTTTGATACCTTTTGAGTTCTGTAATCCCTTTTGTTTTTAGTAACAATAAATAAGTTATAGTCTGTTTCTCTACAAACTTTTTCTTGTCCACTTATTAATTCTGTCAAAGAAATGCCTAGGAGCAAGCTGATGAAGCAAGGTAGCTTTGAGTGTGACACACTATCAGGCAAAAGTATAAATAAAGTTTTTTTGCCTCCTTTTTTTTTCTCTGCCTGTCACTGAACTGTTTAACTTGCAATAAATTATCAAGAACTGTTGGTAAATTAAAATGCCACCTGGGACAGGCTGTTGATTATTTTGTGATTTCTATTTACTTTTCTGGAATGGGCTGCAGTCTCAGATGAGTGCTTCTTTCAGGAAACTCACTTGAAGAAATGACAAAAGGCTATTTTTTCTGGATATAAATTATACTGAGAGTTTTTAATTAACTTTTAATTATGTGAAAGAGGCTCTTTATATATCCCAGCATTACATTTTTTATGTCTCATCCTTTATGGCTTTCTCACACTGGCCTCCACCCACTTTGTTGTGCTGTATTATGGTGATTTGATGGTGTTTACAAGTTTTTAGGATCATTATCTCAAATAGAATCAATAAAAAGTTTGTAAGTATTCTTACATTTTTTATCAGTGTCTAGCTGTGGTCCAGGGCTGCAGTGGATTAAAGCATAAGAGATGAAGAACTAGATGTGCTGAACAGTTATACTGGAAAGGATTTTAAACATAAAAACATATATAAACATACGAAAGTACAGTGTCATTTACAGGGCTAATACCAACAGGAAAAAAACCCCAACAACCACAACAAAAAAGCCCCAAACAAAACAACAAAAAATCCCAACCCAAAACACACAAAAAAACCACCAAAACCAAAGAATCTGTTGTCCTTCTAAATCACCTGCCCCTTCTTCCAAATGTCATAAATGCTTCTCCAAGAACAGCCAACTTATCATTCTGTGATCACAGCAGTCTCTGTGTTCCTAAACAGGAGGTCCAGCAGGGCACCTTCCCTAGTTGTCTCCCTCATCAGCTATGTTGGGAAATTATCTTCTACACATTGCAGGAACCCACCTTTTAACACCACTTGAAGGACATTTTTATTCCCATTTTGTTGGTATTGAAGGGAAATGTCGAGAAACTGTGATAAATGTAAAGTCTCATAAGACATTCATGTTACAGCCTCAAGAACCACTGCAAAATCTTGTAAGTGCCAAAGCAGTGATAAGGCTGATATTTTGTTTGGATTCTGCTTTAGATGGCATCAGTCCCAGGGTCTGCAGAATGGTCAGAGTTTGCAGAGTTCCATCTGACTGGGATCAGAATTGGAACTCCAAGACTAACCTTGGTCTCCTGTTTTTAGAGCTCTGTGTAGCTGCTTGCCTTAGAAAGGAAAATAACCATATTGCCTGGATTTTCTTTTTTCCATATCAGCTATAATTTGTAGCTGAATCTCAGGAAATGTTCTTGGCAAGAAAGAAAGCTCCTGAAATCTTCCTAGATGCTTTCTGTCTCTAAGCACACTTCTAGGAGCCAAACTCCTCAGCTTGCCATTTCCAGTAAAATATTATGTTAAAAACAAACAAACAACAAACAAATGCCTGGTTTAATTACAAACTTTTAAGGAGGATTAAATGTTAGTAAAAGAGAAAAAAGAATATTAGTAGAAATATTTGTGCATTCATTTAATAATGTTTTTGTTAATTTTTCAACTACTCATGAAAATGTACTGGAAAAGAGTCAAAGTAACATTCTCAGGATAAAAGATAGAAACAATAACACTTGCCTCTAAATTTTTCCAATGTGGCATGTGAGCAAGAGCATGTTATTTCTGTTTCTGAGCTGGTTTGGGTGATGTGCAGCCTTTCCTCTCTCATGTAGGTGAGAATATGCACAGAATTGCCTAAGGTGTAGTAATAACAGCATTCAGTTGAGAAGAGACCAGGACTTGTTCCTGCAATGACATGTATGAGTGCTGTAACAACTAATGAACAAAGGCAGTATCTTTGCCCCAACAAATATTTTCTAACTATGTGCATAAGGTGGAGCATCCCCAGAGGGAGCTATTCTCTCCCCCCAAGCCCTTAGGCCCTAGGAATCATGCTCATAAATCTGATAAAAGTTTTCAGCAATACATTTCAGTCATGGGAAAAAAATTATGCTTTTCAATAAAAAAAAATATTTTAGACATCCTCTTCCAAAAGCACCAATCAACACCACTCCCAAGTACACCCAGAGAAAACTAGGACAACAACTACCAGGTATGTGTATTTACTGAAACCCTACATCAATATCAAATGGGTGTTTTACAACACAAAAATCTAAGCCCCAGTGGAGAAAGGTTTATTATCTGCAGTGCTGCTAAAATCAGGCACAGCAGTACTGTATGCTTCTGAATATAAAAGCTCTATTCTTCAGTGAAGTCCTTTTTCTATTAATGAGATTCACCCAAATGGGACCAAAAATTACTTTAAAAGACATTTTCTTTCTGCTTTTCAAGGTTTTTTTTCCAGTCCATTTGGACTGGATATCAAAGATAAGGGGAAATATTTCAATAGCAAGAGCTTTTATAATTAAGCTTTGTAGCCTACATAATGGAGATATGGCCAAATTCAAGTGAAAAATAATTACTGTTTTTCCAGCACTTGCCTCTGCTGCTGTGTCTCCCTTTTTTCACTGTCTTCCATTTTCTCCTTCAGATCCACATAATCTGTTGTGACTTAAGTATGAAAGACTTGCTCAGTGCAGCTCTTTCCCCCAGGTTTGTGTTTTCCCCCGTGGTCTAGGGGAGAAGATCTGTTCAATCTTTTACTATACCCAGACTTCCTTTCAGGAGAGAGCCTACGCTCTCAAAATGAATCAGGTGCTTCCTGAAGGATTAAGACTTTTGCAGTTAATTTCCTAGTGCCAGCTACCCTTTTAGATGTGGAAATGGGCAAAAGCAAAATACATGTGAGACACTTCATAGGTGATGCTAAGACAGGCATGATGTTTATTGTTTTCCAGCCTTCAGGAACCTCCAGTGACTGAGCCTTTCAAAGCTCTCAGTGATTAGAGTTGGCAGCTTCAGCAACTTTGGAGGTGGCCCATTTGGTTTCTTTACCTTGTGTGTATGTGCAAATGTGTATATTCACATACACACACACAAACACACACACACACACACACACACACACACACACATTTCCCACCTACAAGTCTGGACAATGCTAGTTATTCTTTATAGCTAAGAGTCATTAAATACCCTGATCTCCATAAGAAGTGCTCTCTAATACTGGGAGAGAGAGGAATAGATGTGCTTGAAGTTGATGCCTCAACTGGAGTTAGAGATGTCTTGGGCACATTATGGGAAGGCCTTTGTCTGTGAAAACATCTGATGAATATTTGGGATTGGAGGGGGAAAACTGTGCAAAGTGAGATTCCCCAGAGTAATGTTTTGAGAGCTCCTTTTTGTAGTCTTCCCAGAAAATTCTTATACAGCCTTAAAACAGAGCTGAGATTCATAATAAAGGACCAAAAGGCATACCTATAGTATTTTTTTGACAGAAAAGTGTCTGTCTATTACACAAGATAATGAGGTCCTGATCAATCCTATGTGAGTGATGATTTTAGCCACCACAACTGCCTTTCTTCATGTTTTCTCCCTGTCACTAATTACCATCCATGTAATTTCTCTTTGAGCTTAGCGCAGATTTTGCTGTTGACAAATTAATGGCTGGTGGCAAGGATCTGTTTGAGCTGTTTCTTCATTAATTTAGATCAAATCACATATGCAGTCATTTGTTTTGCATCCATTATCCTGTTTGGAAAGCATTGTTTTATATTTTTGTTCTGTGATGTGTTCAGGCAGAAAATATTTGCAGTTTAGTAGGAGGTTTACAAAATAACTTCTTGAATTAGATTAGTCAGTGAATGCCTAAGCTAAAAAGATCAGTGTGTGCCTGTTTTGTCTGGTAAATACTAATGCTTGTGGAAATATTGGTGGGAAAGAGTGAAACCTGCTCATTTCTGCTTTTAATACAACTCCCTTTTTTTTCTCTGAGACACAAAATGTTCCTATTTTATGGGCAATATAAAACCAGGTTAGGGAACATTCCCCTGCTGTGACAAGAATTGGCGCTATGCCTTCCCCAGTGCTATTCCACACAAACTGCTGATTTAGAGCATACTGGAAAAGGCCATCTGATTCAGTTCTTGGTATAATGGAGTGCATAGATTTAAAAACATTTGAATATGTGAACAAACCAATATGGGGACCACCCCGCAGAGCATCTCAATGTTAAGTTTTGTTCACTTTGGATGTAGAACTGTACAAAGGATACATCAAAAGATCCCTTTTGCTGAAGAATTAGCAATAGCCAGGCTACCATTGGACTTTGCAGGAAGATCAGAGGACTCTTCTCTTTTTACTGTGACCTGTGACATATTCATGCCTTTGTCAGTATACTGCAGGAATTCCTAATTTGCTTAATTTGTGCCAGTTTTTTTGAATTCTCGGGTTGGCTGCATGAGTTGCTGCTCTGAAATGTTTTTGAAGAGAGCATTTCCCATGAAAATTTGCAGTGTCATGATAGTCAGGTGGCAATGATGTTTTGGTTCTTGCAGGTTGTAGATGCATGAGGTTTGTTCCTTCAGAGGAATTGGCAAATTATCAGCTTGTGTATCCTGCCTTTCTCTAAGTAAGGAGACTGATGAATTGAGCTGTAATTGGTATTCCCTAGACCCTTGGCATCATCAGCCCTTTGAGGTGTTCAGTTCAAAAGATCTGGCTGATTTAGGTAGGTACATGTTGCCAACAGGGCAGAATTTTCAGTCTGTTCATCAACACCAGTCAGAACATTCGTAGCTGTTTCTCTGTAGGCATTCATTATTCTGATATGTAACTACCCTAAACTTGATTTCACAATAGTGAGTGCCCTAAAGAAAGCCAACTATTTCAAAACTATTTCCTTTTATGATCTGATTATATTATTTTAGGCTTGCTTAAATGCTGTGTAAGCCAACTGTGCTCTGTCTGTCCTGTTACTCTGAACACATTTTTCTGTTAAGGTGCTAACTCTGATGTTCATTTCCTCTTCAGTATGTCTATGTGTTACCAACTGCTCCAGTTGCTAACCAGCTTATTTTAAAATCCTGACCTGTAAATATTCATTCCACATCCTAAAGTGCCTAAAATCTTGCTGGTAATAGATTAAAAATATTGCACCTTCAGTTGAGATATTCCAAATGATTAATGAGGTGACCACAACCCAGGGGAGAAGAAGCTGTGATACATGCTTTCCATTAGCCCCACCAGGATTGCTTCAGATGGCCTTTGATTGTGTCCTGAGATTATGTGATCAGTGTAGCAAATAATTCTCAGGAATCATCTGTAATATTCCCATTTTCCCTTCCTTTATGGTTGTTCTCCTAGAGACTAGTTGCTGTTTTGAAATGCTTCTGTGTGACAGCTTAAAAGGGACTCTTCAAGAGAAAAGAAGAATTCTAGAGGAAGCTGTGAATGCTTAACATAAAAAGTAAAATACTGTTCTGGGGTGTATGTAAATTCCTTTCTTTATGTATTCCACACAATTCAGTTGGACACAGAAGCTGACTTATTAGATCCACTTATAACTTAATATTTGTGAGGAGTGATTTTGGAATGCAACTTCCAGAGAAAATCTACAAGATTAATCTGCTATCTGGGAGACATTTTATTTTACTCCCTGCTTGGAATTACCTTGGGTTGATTTTTTAGATATTGTTTTTCACCACTCTGAGAGTAAAGGGACTATATTTCATTCTCACTTAGCCACTCTTGACTTATCAGGTCTCTCATACCATCCGAAATAAAAATCATAACCCTTTGCAGTCCACTTTGTGTGTTTTATGAATGCTGCCTCAGAAGCAACATCTCATTTGCAAGTGGGACCAGGAGCTTTAGTAATCTCTCTCTCTCAGCCAAGTGTATCTAATAACACATGAATAACATAAATTGTAAACCCAAGAAAAGTAGATGAGTTACTTAGTCTTAAAAGTGTTGAGGGTGTGACTGCAGTGCTGTGAAGCTCTGTGAATACTGCTCTGAGATTGGCAGTACTGGCACCAAGACCATTTCCCTTCAGAACTGTGTGGGCAGAGAGGTTTCTGTGATGGTGTCTCCAGGTGATGCCCATGCCCAGCAGCCTTGTCTCCAGTTCAGCTAAGCACCTTCATCTGGACACTAGCACTGCATGTTCTTAATGGCTTTAGGGTGAAGGAGGGTATTTTTCAATTGGATATGAGGAAGGAATTCTTTACTGTGAGGGTGGTGAGATGCTGGAAAGATTGTTGTTCAGAGTAGTTGTTGATGAACCCTCCCTGGAAGTGTTCTATGAAATTATTTGACCTCAGTGGGGATGGCTCACAATTTCACATCATTAAGGGTTTTTTTCCTGGAGTGGGTCCAGCATTCTTTAGGATTGAATCCCCAGAGCTGAATCCTCTATGTCCAGTGGGAGTTCAGCCTACTGGGGGTGCCTGAGGAAGCGTTGATTCTTCCTGGCTATGCTTGGCTTCTCAGTGCATGTCTGCTGTGTGCTTAAATGAAGAGTTTATTTTTTTCATTTCTTACTCTGCCCAAAGGAGTTTTCTTCCTTCAGGGTCATTATAGAGTGCTGAGGAGTGTCTTGATTCGTGATCTTATGGAGGATTATAGAATTAAAAAATAATGTGTCTCATCTCCCTCATCACTTACTGCAGAAATCTCCTATAGCAAGCCAGATGCTGTGTATTTACAGGAGTGTAAAAATTTATTCATCGTGGACATTTTTCCTTTTTATTTTTTCCTTTGTAATACTAGGGAAATAGGAAAATAAAAGCTACAATTAAAATTAAGATCAGTTGCTGAAGCTGAATGAGACAGCACAATTGTAATATGTTAGAAAATTGCCTTGTTTTAGAGAAAGTGCTGATTAAGATCAAATTTGTCTTGAGTTTAAATTTTGATTGGATCTAAACTGAGGGGAGGGGGGTTATATTTCAGACACAGTGTAAATGATGCATGTTAATATCCTCTGTTTATTGCCACTTGAAATTGCAGCATAGCTTTGAATTGCTGCCAAATCTACAGTTAAGACTCCCAAGTAATCATTATGATTATTCCAAATCTTCATGGTAACAGTGGAAGAAAAAGTCTGATACACAAAGTACTGTAGCCTAAGCCATCAGAATCTTTTCATCCTTTGGGACCCAGATTGTGATTCCACTCATAGCAGGAATGGTTAGACATGCATATTGGCCAATCAGTCTTGAAAGAGAGATTAAACAAATGGATTTAATTATGCTATTTTCAGATTTATTTGGTTTTTCTGTTAACTCCTGCCTCACTAACTTCTCCTGAAATGAGCAAAAGCATGGCTTTTCTTTAATTTTGGAATGGTTTAATTCATATATTGGCATGGTATAGTATTTTTCATTTTTATTAGATTTTTTTTCCTTTTCCCTTTGTTCATCTATAACAGATACTATTTTTACTCTTTTTCTTTACAATCAGTAGCATTCTTTATCTCCTTGAAATGTTTTTTTTACCTCTGTGTAGCTACTGGAAGTTGTAGACTTACATCTGACCTCAATGTATACGTTTTATTGTGGTTCATTTAGCTAGATGGAGATTAAGTAGTGAGGTCTGAGATAAACAGCATAATATAAAGTTACAACTTACTAAAAATATATTAGAAGAATCTCACAGGAGTGAGAAATTATATGTAAAATGTTTAAAAGCAGCTCAAATTTATCTGTGTTTAAAATCTGTCCTGGTTTTTAAATACTCAGTTACTCAAGGAGGTAGTTTATTTTGAGTTAAAACCCTCAGCCATCACTGCTAGGTGGCTCTCCAGATAGAATGTCCCAGTTGCATCCCTTCATCAGTTGCTTGCAGGAGGGTTTTGCTACTTGTTCCACTTATAAAGTAAATAAAACTTGTTGTGGAAAGCATCTAATGTGGGTACAATATTTACTCTGGAGCATTTTCTTAAATAACTAATGTTAGCCAGCAGGCAAGTCTGAGCACCCGGTGTTAGCTGTGGGAAGGAAATCTGTATGTCTGGCTCATAATGATCAGTTTAAACTATTGAAATATGAATCACAACACTGAGTGAAATTCAAAAATATTTATTTAAATGAATTATGATGTGTGTGTGAATAATAGAGTAGGTAGGGACCCTGCCATGCATGCTTATAAATCTACAATATTTAGGCTATTTTTTAAAATAGATTTAACTCCAGAAGATACGTAATATTTTTGAAGGACAGCATTAGCAAATTGATCACAGTGTGTTTGCATTTCATTATAAGAAGCATTTTTCTTACGATTTCAGGGCTGTCAAGTCCACACTATGAAACTTAGACATTCCTGTATTTAAGCCTCATTAACAGTGAAAACCACTCCCTATTCATCAATCTCATTCCTTTATTATTTTGAAGCCATAACTTTGATATTTTTGGAAGTGTAAGATTTATAGGGACAGGAAAAGAAAAAAACAAAAAAGCAAGCCAGTATTGCTGTAGTCCAGAGATCACTGTTCTATACAAGTGCAGTTCATGCCTTTTCTGGGACTAGATCTTCCTCTCTGTGTTCTGGTCATGAACCAACAGGAATGAGCACTATATACCTCTCTCAGCAGGAAAATAGTTTGAATTTATTTATTTCCAAGAGAAAATAGATATTTTAAGCCTTAGTCACAGATGGGAGTCTGGCAAGAAAGTACAAATCTCTGTGCTGGACATAAAGGCTTCTTCACTCCCCCTTGCAATGCAGGCACAGGCACAGGGCAGCACATGGCAGCCACATTCAATTTCAGGTCCATGCCGTGCCTGCTGCAGAAAACCTAATAAATGAATGTGTTACAAGAGTCTTTGAATGCTGTATCTAGGCCACCAGCAGTTATTGGTGGAGTGTAGATAGTAATAAATTAAACAGACATTGTTTGAAGCACTTCCCAAGAGACAGAAAGCCATTGGATACATTAGAAATAAGAGAAGGCATTTGTGAAGGTGTCGTTTACAGAGGCTTTCCAATAAAAATGTCAGTTTCCTACTCTTGGGTAAATTATATCATTAAAAAATATGAGATTATAGCAACGTAATGGGTTATTATTTTGCTCTTCTTACTGACCTAGTCACGCAGCTAATGGAGTAGATTTGCCTTAATATATGCTTTAGTGTGGGATTGCAGCACTGAGCCATGAACCCTGAAGTATCTGCAGTTCTCTCTCTTGTTCAACAACGTACTTCAGTAAGTGCCCCATTTGAGGTATATGAAAGCCCTTGAAATTAGTGCCACTGTGTATGGGTTTCAGGGACAAGTGCACATGCCTAAGTTACTTGTCAAATTGGAGCATCTATAAATGTTGAATTATAGTTTTTCCCCAAGACCAATTGCAGTAAAAGCTCAGTCCAGCTGTCATATCTGTATAATTCATTAGAAGTTTCAAAATTTTAACTTCAGCTCTACTCTGAAAAAGTGACTACATAAAAATTGCAGTTTTTGTTAATCTCCTTCCTTCTCTGTATTCACATTATTGTAATTCTGTTTGCATAACTCATTGCCATTTATCTCTGTAAGCAATTTACAGTCACTATATCACAGCGATCGGTATTCTGTGGTGTTTTCTGCACCATTTGCTGAATATTCTAAATACATTTTGAATTCAGGATTTTTTAAATTGTTTTTGAAGTGCGAGCTAGAGAGAGCCCAGCTGGACTTTGAAAATCTAGTTTGTTTGCAGGCTATCAGTTGATAAAGGCATCTTTTTGAATACCAACTGGACCCTTTTGATCTGGAAAGACAATCGAAATGGATCCTCACATTGGCAGTTTTAGAACCATGCTATAAAATCCTGACCAACTGCAAAAGGTGAAGAAGCTGAAAAGAGATAAATTCTGACTAAATTATGTGGGTAGAATTTCTTTGTTGCTGAAAGCTTGACATAAAGGTCACACAAGGAGACAGCTCAAGATATTATCTTGAGTCGAGGCATTGTTTGGACCTGAGAAGAAATGCAAATAATTTATTGCCAGATTTTTCTCCATCAAAATGAATTGCCTTTTTATTCAAAGTACGTCAGGAAGAGGAGAATGATGAAACAATGGAGAGATATTATAAAGAATTCTTTCTCCTTGGTCATTCTTCTGCTATGGCGACGATTATTTTTACGTTTAGTAGCCTCACTAGATAAAGAGAGGTATTTATATGGACATGTTTAAATAAGTCATTACTAGTATTATTTTTTTTTCATTAGTCTGGAGATTTTATCATGTGGCCTCGTGAACCTTGTACAAGCACCAAAACTCAAGGCAGTCATTCTGAGCACAGATGAGGAGCATGACCAGTTTGGTGTGGATTGCAGGAGAAGTTATAGAATGTAACATCCACAGATTTGCTCAGGGAAGATCAATAAAATCTTGCAATCCTTATCTCTTAGATTATTTGAATTTCTTGTCTGCAGAATTTTGATATGTAAAGATAAGGTGTGTACAAGATCTGACATTTACACAAAAAAAAACAAATAAGGCTGTATTGTCTGTTACAGAGAAAACAGGCTTCTGAAGGTGTGTTGGTTTTTTTGTCTTTTAGATAATTCTTGTAAGTTCTTCCCATAATGACCGTGACCAAAGCCTTTTCATAAGCACAGATGAAGGAGCCACTTTCCAGAAACAACCGATTGCTTTCTTTGTGGAAACTCTCCTTTTTCACCCAAAAGACGAAGATAAAGTGCTTGCTTACACCAAGGAAGGCAAGGTAAGGCTTGAAGATACTGCATTTCTTTGAAATTTAGGAATTACTCTATTAAGATAATAAAAAGCCATTCTGATATGCTGATTAGTGTTGGGTTTTATGAAATGCCAATTGTCCAGAAGGGAATCATATAATGGTCTTGAGATTTATTTAAATATTTATTTTATTAATGTCCAAATCTTTGTGTTTATGGTAATTTCAGTCATGGCATTTTCAGCTGATATGGATATAGGGAATATTTATCCTTATGCATAATATAGTTAAATAATACTGAAACATGCTCCTCCCTAGAAAGTGACCATAAACAATTTATAGTACAGTAGAAAGTTAATGAAGTTAAACTATTGCCTCCAAAGGCTGTTCACAGGATATAAAATAAACTCATCCAAAACAAACCGGACACTCGTACAGCAGAATAGGATTTGTGGAATCAGTGACTCTGTAGAAATGTAGAATAATTATCTCCCTTATGATAGATTTATACCACTTTCAGATTCAGGAGCTATTAATGTTTGTATACTTTCATCCTCTTTCAGATTTCTTCTGGTTAAACTGTGAAGTCAATTTTCTGGGTGGGTTGGGCTAAGCACTGCTGAGTGTGCACACCCTCTGTAAGTGTGTAGCTCATCTCTTTTCCACAGTGCCAAAGCTGCAGCTGCAAACTCACTGTCATTCTGATCCTGGTAGCAGCCTTGACTCACCTCTATCATTACTCCTGTTTTAAACTTAAATTGGTAAACTCCAGTCCATTTTATCCTCATCATACTTCACAGAAAATGTATATTTAGGTGGTAAGTCAGAGAAGTTGCACATACTGTAGCAAAATGCTGCACTGATTTCAGTGGTGTTATATCAAGTCACCCTTTTGGATGTGTTTTTGAATATATAAGTTAACATCTGATCCCAAACCAATTCGTGTTTACAGATGTTTGCAAATAAAGATAGAACTGGAATAAAAAACATAGCAAACCAAACTAAGTCACAAATTACACTAAATATTTTACTTAGCTTTGATTTGAAATCCTAACACAATTACAAATAACTTGAATGCATGTTATGTAAATAAAATACTTCAGGGAAGCCTGAAGTAATGAAAAGCCTTTGTTATGAAAATATCTTTTTTTTTTTTGGTTTGACTTCTCCTGATAGTAGATATAATTCCTGAATTCCTTATAGTTACAGAGTGGCAGAATCTTGAAGTGTAAGAGTCCAAAGTGTATTGAACAAGTTTTCCAGCCCACAACAAGTGGGTAGAGTGTATTTGTCAGAAGAGAGCAGGAGGTAGAAGTACAAAGTGAAACAGTTGGTTTGTGTTTTGATAAATTAAGCAAGTTAGGGAGATTGTCAGGCATTTTATAATCTCCCAAAAGGAGTGATTCTATTATTTGCCACAATTAAAATGTGACTGGACAAAAAAAGAAGCCTATAAAAAATACTCAATAAGGAATAGTTCTGCAGGAGTAGCAGGAAGGGTTAGGTAATCTGATGGACTTTTCTCAGGCATTCAGTGACACTAAAAAGAGTCAACCATAAAGACTTCCTTGACAAGTCCTACATCTTTACCTTAGATATGTGGGAATGAAGGATGCCTTTGACTATAACTGGGTCAGTAACCTGTTTGTATTTTGTATGAAATCTGATATATTTGGCCTAGAAGGGAGAGGAAGATAAAGTGATGTTGGCAGAGAAGGAGCTGAAAATCAAAATTGCAACTTGACACAAGAAAAGGTCACTGTACTAAAATCAATGATCTTGAGAGATAATGTGGATCTGAAATTGCCCTGAGGAGACAGTACTCTCTAGGTTTTTGAGTTAAGTAACTTTACCTTCCCTAAAAGACAGTAGTATCAGAATGTAACACAATCTACAACTCAGAAGTCATTAGCTCCTGTTACTCAAATGATTTCTTACAAAGGCACTTTGGAGAGTGCAAGAAATACAGGATCAGGCCCTTCATAAATAGCAGTCAGCAAGGCTTCTCTGTCTACTGGAGCATCATAGCCTTTTTCACAACTTTTGATTCAATTTAGGGCTTATTTCATATTGCAAAATATGTGTTGTACTTTCATTCAGAATCCTAGATGTTGTTTAAATAAAGCTCTAGCCTCTAGCTGACACTATAAAAGAATGCAAATCCAGTCAATGTGGCTGGATTAATCCATTTACTGTCTCAAATCTATACACTTTTTCTGGCTACCCCTCAGTTATAATGGATAACAATCATCTATTTGCTAAGCCTAAATAAATGCTTCTAGATTTTTAAAAAAATTTGACAAGGATGCAATAGATTTTAGTCTTTCATTTGGAAGCAGAAAGGATGAAATCATGGCAAAGCAGAAAAACAGTTTCAATATTTTTAAAAAATTTTTCCCACACATTTATTGCACAAGTGAGAATAAGCAGAATTATAAGACCTATTAGATCTCTTTGCTTCAGCCACAGATTTTAGCTGTCCACTAAAATAACTGTTTTCATATCCTATCTAATCTCATTTAATAGTTTTATCATATGTACCTGTTGAAAAACAGAATACATATGGGTCATTTGGGTTTTTTTATTACGGAAAGTTCAATGTTTGGTAAGTTAGTTACATGTTATATTTTATAAATTTCAAATACTGTGTCAGTTAAAATTTCATTTCAGTTTCAATATGTCTTATTAGTCCTAATTCACTCTTCCTTACAGTGAGATTGCAAGGGCTCCTTCCCCCTGCAGAAAGCCAAACTGTTCACTCATAAGCTCCCAGAGTTCCATCTTAAATGTGTGTGAAGGAGGTAGTTTGTGTTTGGGGGAGAGGGGGTGGGTTTGTTTTGGCCTTTGGCTTCTCCTGTACAGGCGTCACTGTTCAAAGGGTGAGAATCTCTTATTTGCTTCTGAAATTCGTTGATGGCAAAAATATATCCCTTTGTTCATGTGCCAATATTGTCCCTTATCCTAAATAGTTCTCTTCCCTCTTGCCAGGAACTTCTGAATTCTTGGCTTTCTTTGCAGCTTAGGCAACAGGGTTAGGATAGTGCATTAAATGATAATCTCTCCCAGATTTAAGCAGACTGCTGAGGGAGGTTACTCGGTGAGCAGGGACTTTTTAGAAAAAGGGTAAACCCAAAGGTTATCTTTTCTGCAATGCCTGTGGTGACAAGTGTTTGAAGAAGTAAGCAGCTTAGGTTCTCCTCCCTGCACAGTCCAGTCCATTCACAGCCACATCCTTCCCCCCCAGGAGGTTGCTCAGAGCAGGGTGTTATAAAATATCCTGGTTGCAGCAAATCCTAAACCACATAACATAAATACCAAAAAATTTAGCAGGCAAATCAGGAGCCTGGCTCTGCAGCCCCATCATTTAGCTCTGAGGATGAAGAATTTTTGATCCCTGATAATTTCTGTCTGAATGGACTGGCTCAATATTACAGTAAGCAGTCTGAGTCCTCACTGTAGTTTCCTACCCTGTGCTCTATTTTTTTTAATCAAGTGTGCAATGGAAGAAAGCCCAGTCACTGTGAAGTGCAGAGTAACTGGGAAATTCTCTTCTATCTCTAATTCAAACTTCAGTAAATTTACCCATAGAGTTTATGCTACGTTACTTCAACCTTTATCTTTACATATTAATATTGCTGTTTTTCTCTAGTAGAACATAATACATAACTGTAGGGGGTTTAATCTTTTGTCATTGAACCTGTAATTTTAAAACAAAAATATTCTTTACTACTGCTTATAAGATCCTTTCCCCCAGAACAATCAGTTACTGAATTAGTGACTTCCACATCAGCAAAGAACAGTTTT
Source organism: Eopsaltria australis (assembly GCA_034509425.1). Lineage (NCBI taxonomy): Eukaryota > Metazoa > Chordata > Aves > Passeriformes > Petroicidae > Eopsaltria > Eopsaltria australis. The sequence continues at coordinate 4,649,422 of JAVTVJ010000094.1, read as the reverse complement.
TGTGTGCCCTTTTCCACCCTTATAACAGATACCAAGAGAAAACCCATCTTATGTAAATTGGATCAAATAAGAAATGCATGCAGACAGCAGGGAGCTTTAAATCTGTCTTTTTAGAAGTCTGATAGAAACTTCCTATTTTAAGTAGAGGAAACAAATTTTGAAGGCAAATGCTAATGGAAGGAGATTTATTAATAGCTGTTTTAGATCCCACGTTTTCTGGGGGAAAACATCTTTCATCTATGCTTTTGATATCCATCCATATCATTAGCATTTTTTTTTTTTTTTTTTACCTGAGGGGAACTGTTCATAAGGAAGGTGGAGCCTGAATCCTTCTGCTCCAGGCCATCTTCTGCCTCTCTGCTGAGGGACCACTTCTAATGGGTCACAAATTAGTGTGTATGGAGCAGGCCCATAAGTGCATCTCTCATCAAATCTCTTAAGCATTTCTGTAATATTTTTTGGTCCTATTTTAGCAGACTTTTAAATCCATTGACTTCCTGGTTTAAGTTTTTTTGATGGCATTAAGGCTTGAAGCATAAACGGAACATTTGTGCTTGTTTGGTCAATGAATGGGAAGAAGGAGAATAGAAATGCCCTTTTCCCATCCCTATTGTGTAACCATGCTGAGGTAAAAAGAATCTGACCCCAAATGAATTGTGTTTTCATGGTAAACAAGAAGTCATTGTTGCAGAATTTTCTTTATTATAGATGGTATTTTAAAATAATTTCTCTATGAAGGGCTGTTACTCTGAAAAACAAGGTAATGTGTTTTTGGGTTGGTTTGGGTTGTTTGGTTTTTTTTTAAATTTGTGTACAATCTGTCTTTCTAATAGTGACATAGGACCTGTCTTTGCACATGTACGGTATTATCAGTTTCCTGTCATTTAATTTTTCACCGTTTTTCCCCCTTTTCTAGATTTATGTATCTATTGACTTGGGGAAAAAATGGACCCTTCTGCAGGAACGAGTTTCTAAAGATCATTTTTTCTGGTAAGAAGTCTGTTATTTTCCAAATAATAAAATGATTTCATTCTAATCCAAGAAGATGTTTACAGAGGTACGGACGGGGCCTGCATGAGCCTTGGCTTCTCTTGCAGATGCTGGCAGTGTTTCTGTATCCTCTCCTGCAAAGTCAGACTCATGCCAGGGATCATACTGAGTGTCAGCACATGGAAGGGTTATAGGTCTGGATCTGTGGAGGCCAAGATTTAAAGAAAGCTGCAATGTTGAATGGAATTGCTCTCCATTTTACTGGTGAAATTGATCTTTAGAAAGGAGAGGAGTCTGTTTGCAGAGAAAGATCTATAAATTTTTTTTAAGAGAGGCTGGATCATACCTACTAACTGGAATTATATATACACTTCCACTACTAAGGAAACTGGTGAAAAATATTACTTTATTGAAGACATATATAAAATTATTTCATTTTCAGCTCAAGTATTGTGCAGGTATCTCACATTGTGTATGTGTCTCACAAAGCATTTAAGAAGTGATTTAAACAGGGTGACAAAATGTTTGAAAAGTTAATGCCCTTATTTTAACAAATAAATTATTTTGAAAATTGTATAGCTTCTTTAAAACCAAAATTAAACTTTTGATAATTTTGTAATTAATTTTATTTTTTAAATTGGTCGGTTTCACACTCACTTCTGCCTTTCACATTTTATTTCAATGTGTAAGTATGTATTTTTTATTACAGGTTTAAGTCATACTACAGGTTTAAGTCGTACTACGCTAGAAACTTGTGCTCCCTGAATGGCTTTTAACTTCTAAATGGACTCTGATCCTTGTCAGTTCTGCAAAGTATAATTTTCCTTATTTCTATAAATTTCTATAGTTTTCAGTGGTGTTTTGTGGTTTGCTGGGGGTGGTGCCAGTATGGCAATAGATACCTGATCTTTGTTGCAAGATTTTTTATGCTGTGATTCTCCTAGTCTTTCAGGTAGTTGTCTCACTCTTGTGTTGAAATAAGTATTCATCCTGGCCATACTCGGGGTAAAACAAAGAAACAAAACAAAACCTGCCTAAACTTCTGGCTATGAAGCACACAGAGGTGTTATGGTATCTACAGATCCATTGGCCACTGCCCAAAGCACAATTTGGTGACTCCAAGGGTGTGCTGGCACTGCTGCTGCTGCTGCTGCTGAAGCTGGGCGGGGGAAGGTTGTGATCCAGAGCAGAGACACATGGGCAGTTCAAACCCTGTCTGAAAGAGCAGACAGGGACCTAACCTGCCCTGCTGCCCTCTTGGGCTAATTAGCCCTGGACACAACACAAAAGCTTTTTCACACTTCCAAGTGCCTCATTTTCAATCTGCAACCTACTTGCTGCTCATAATTTTAGAAAACTAGCCTATGGTAGGCTTGTAGAACGTTAATTTGATTTATTCCAGTTTGCCTCAACTTTATCTGCTGAAATAGCTGAGTTGATCAGATGCTTTCTGGTTACTTGCTCCTGCAAAGTATAGCTTTGAACAGCTACTGAACAGCTTATTTCTGCACAGCAGGTGGAGTTTCATAGGCCATACACTTTGCAGGTCTCTTAAGTATCCTGTGGAAAAATAATGGAAAATAATTATACCTGTGGAAAGGTATAATTGTTTAGAAGTAGCACTGTGTGTCAGAAATGTCATGTCTGCCTTACAACCAATTCTTCCCTAGCAAGATTATATGGGATGTAAATCATGAGGGCATGTGCTTATCTGTCTTTAATAAAAATATTTTAAATGCACTAAGTCTGAAAACCATCCAAGTCAGGAACAGGTAAGAAATAAGAGTGACAACCTCTCTTGCACAGATTTTTTATTGGAGTTTTTTCTCATCTGACACTTAGCACACTGAACTATGAAAAATACAGAAAACCACTGAAATGTGTGCCAGTTTTGCTCCAACCCAAATAATCTGTCACTGTTTTCTGTATCTAAGGATTAAAGCCAACAAGGGTATGTTTAATATTAAGTCTGTATTTTGCTGTATTTCAGAGTCCTTATGTTTCCTTATATAATTTGATAGGAATAACTCCAATGTAGTACTTCAAAGTCATGGTTGTTCGTAAATGTCACATTCCTCACAAATAAGAATTTTAAATTTGAAGAGTCTGTACATGTATAACCAGTAGAAATATTTTCTAGGGAGTTGTTTTCCTCTTTTCTATATCACCTGAGTGATTTCTCTCATAAATTATATCAGCCAGCAACAGCAAGGGTTTGGAAGCAGATGTTTAGTGCCTCACTACCAAATTATCCTTCTCATAAACTTACACAGAATAAAGATATATATTTTACTTCTATCTCATATGGAAATTTGCAATATATAAAGAGTGAGCTGTGAGTGGAGGGTTGGACATGATGGCTTTCCAGTGGGAATTTGTCTGTTATGTGAGACTTTCCAGTATTTTATGGCCTTTGTCACCCAAATTATCTGAGTGCTAGATAGAAACAAATGTTTGTGTCGTTTTCAACAGATGCAAGAATTAGGCTTTGTCATCATTTGACTGCAAGGGCACCAAGCCTGGTGTTGTTTTCCTGTCAGTGTACATCTGATGTGTTAAAAATATTGTGTCAAACTAATTGTACATCTCATGATAAATGAGGGCATGTCTCTTGCTGATCATGGCTGGTGGTGCCAAGAACATTTCTCTGGGCAGATCTTTAGCAGATGTTTCCTCTTTGATTTCAATTTGAGCTTTGCCACTGAGGTTAATAACATAGCCTAAGATTTTTATTTCAGTCTGGTAACTACAAATATTATCAGTCATAATATTTTCCTGTGCTTTGCAAAAAAAATTTTTTTCCTGTGCTTCCAGAAGCACAGATCTTCATGCATTTCCTGAAGAAGCATTTTTTTTTGTTTTGCTCAATGAAAATCTAAATAAAATTAATTTAATGAAATGTGTTATGTATTTATATTAAGGGAAGGTCAGTAGAGACTGAGTATTTTAAATATTTATGTTAAAATATGTGTTACAGATTTATAAACAATATATTAATATAATTTTCTAGGATTTATTTGTTTTTCAAGTGTCCTTCATGCTTCCTTAAATATCTTTTAAGATTTAATGTGTGGAATTTGATCTTTCATGATAGTAGAACTAATGAAAATATTATTGTCATCAGTGGAAACCATCTCTAATTTAGAAGCACAGAATATTTTCTTTCTTCTGTGATGCAGTGTGATCTTTTCTTACACTATCCTAGCTGATTTTCCTATTTGTTTCATTTATCCTTTTGGAAAAGAAAGCTGACTAAGCCTTCATAAGAGTTTGTCTCAACATTTCTCTTAGCATTTTAGGAGGCACAGGAAGCTTCCCAGAGAGCTGGTTGATGCCCCATGCCTGTCAGAGTTTGAGAGACATTTGGCCAATGCCATCAGCCACTTGCTTTAAATTTTGGTCAGTGATAAATAGGTCAGGCAGTGGGACTGGAGTGTTGTTGGTGCCTTCCAACTGTCATAGTTTATTCTATCCTATTCTAAAACCAAAAGAGCTATAAAGCAAAAGCATGAAAGGCAATAACTTCCAATAAAGTAAAATACTAAGTCACACTGTAATTAAAAAATAATTTTGTATCAACATTTACAAAATAAATATTGTGTTTTAGTATAAATACTAATTAGCCATTTTTAATTTTTTTGAATTTTGAGCAACTTCTTGTTCTGTAAAATTAAGCAACTTCTCTTGCTATGACCAATTTTACGTCTGCCTACAAGCTGCACTGGCCCCAGTGTGATGATTTCTGTGTGATTAAGAGATATTATAGCACCCATCCTTTATAAGTTCTTATTTCAGTTCTTGGTGCATTTGTAGGATGGAATGCATAGATATATGAGCTACCCCAGGAAAACATCAAACACTCGCCCATTACATGGTATATGACTACTTTTGTGTATGAAGCCCATTTTAAAAAGTGTTTTATTATGTGGTAATCCTTGAGAAGAAAGAGTAGTGGACTTTGGGATTCTTCTAGGTCTGCTGCTATTCTTCTCAGTCCCCAAGGCTTGTGCAGCATTGAGAAATCCTTTTGATTTCTCAAAATAGGTCTTAGTAATACATAAGCAAAGAATAGATTGTGAACCAGCTGTCTACACCAGCAGAAATATACCCTGGGACAGTAAGAAATGAATTGGTAATTACCAGAGAATTAGGCCCGACACATTTCTTTTATGACTATCTTGAGCCTTAGGAATTCTTTATCCTTGACTCACTCGGATATTTGGATCCTATGCTATGGGTATGTGTTGCTCTTATTTTTAGCTACAGGTTTTCCATTTTCATGAGAGGCAAGAACATACAAATAAAAAATGGTGAGTTTATTTTGATGAAGCAGTTATTCTCAGGGGACAAAGTTCTGTTCTCATAATGAAATTCCATACAGATACTCAGTCACAGCTGTACCCATTTATCTCAAATGTAGTGGGTGCCTGGCTATTCAAGTGTCAGGTGAAAGAGAGGCTTTCAGCAATGTTATGTCCTGAAGGAGAGAAATGCAAAGGGGATTTCATTGAACTTTTGTCCCTGAATTTTTGTTTGACTTAATCACTTGAAAAAAGTTTTGTTTCTAATTCTGTGTGATGATGTGTGTGACTGTATTTGGTTTATGTGGCAAGCTTTGGAGCATTCAGGGATTCAGTGGGATGAGAGCAGGAGCTGCCCCTGTGTCAGACAGAGCCAGTTCCAGCAAACTCCAAGGCAAACCAAACCCTCTACTGGCCAAAATGAGCCTGTGAGCGATGCTGGTGGTGCCCCTGTGATAACAGATTAAAGAAAGGGTAAAAAATGCACAACAGGTGTGAGAGAAAGGGGTGAGAATGTGTGAGAGGAACAGCCCTGCAGACACCAAGGTCAGTTTAGAAAGAGGTGCTCCAGATGCCAGAGCAGAGACACCCCTGCAGCCTCTGGTGAAGGCCATGGTGAGGCATTATCCTACTTGGTTTTTCATTAGCAGTAAATTAAATTACTCTTCCCCAAGTCAAGTCTGTTTCACCTGTGACAGAAATTCATGAGTGATCTCCCTGTTCTTGTCTCCACTCTTGAGCTTCTCATTACATTTTCTCCCCCTGTCCTGCTAAGGTGGGGCAGTGAGAGAGCAGCTTGTGAGCACCTTATGGCCAGCCATGGTGAACCCAACGCACTGCTGCTCTTCTGTTTGGACAAACATGGCAGAAAATGTTTTTGTTAAAAAGCATTTAGGCATAGGGAGTAAAAAGAAACAGCACACATTAGCTGTGTAAGGCATTGACAGAATCATTAAAGGTGTGTCTTCTGAAGTGGATGTGAAGGCAGCAAGGCCTGAAACACAATTCAGTCATAAGCAGATGTATTTTTAAATTGTATGAATCAAATTATAGTTTTGTCTTCCTGAGTAACGTTCTTGCCATTTAAAACTACTCAGTGAAAACATTTGTATGCTTTTGACCTGTTTTCTAAGCAAGGCAGTGCCCTTAAGCCAATTGCTAGAAATCAGTCAGCATAAATGGGAAACATGTTACTTTTTGCATAAACGTCATATTCTGAGATTATGAGAAGGGCAGATTGAGGAACCCGGCACGTTTTCAGGTGGCCTTTGATTGTAGGCTCCTGGACATCAGCAAGCAGGTTTGTCTTGATTTGTTTTTGTTTTCAGATGTCCTGTTTGAAGTTGTCACTTCATTAATGTGCACCCAAATGAACTGCATCAAATGTTTGACAATGAAGGGAACCACTGGAAGTAGGGAAGACATGTCCAGAGCAGGCTATACTTGATTAGTGTTTGCAGACCACTGCTCCCCTACAAAATGAGCCTGGACTACTGGAAACAAAAACGAGTTTCCTGCTTGAAGTGAAATTGAATCATAATTATCATAGAAAGGACTGATGCTTATGATTCACATTTTGTGATGTGTACTGTTACATGTCAGGGGTAATTAACTGAATCGTGGTATTCATGGTAATAAATGAAGATTGTGAAATTTCAGGTGAGTATTGATGTTTTTTCTAATGCTGCACTGAACTACAGGAAGAAAATATTGGGGCATTCAGAGAAAAAGAGAGGTAGCCATATAAAAGAAAAAAAATTATTAAAATAATACCCAAGGTCTCCCATAAAACTTGTAACAGAAGATTCTAAATTCTTAGAATTTCAGTATGGTTATTTAAAACTATAAAATATCTGAAGGTTATATCATGTAATATACATTTATAAACATACTAAGACAAATGCAAAGGGCTTGTCAATCTCCTCCATTGCACCATTTTCATGCTGATGCAATGCTGTTAAGGTCAGTGAAATTACCTGGTGAAGCACTAAAACAAAAATCATGAAGAATTAGGTTATACAACAGCTAATATTTCAGGAGAATTTCTGTAAAGTGTAAAAACTCATATGCATAGGAAAATTAATCCCTCAAAAACTTCTAAAAATTCTGCAGAACTGTTTTTCCAAAGGGGCTCAACATGGTGTCAGACAAGCACAAGGGAGATAAAAGGAACTTGTGCTCACAGGAAAGGGAAGAAGCATATTGAGGCTACTTGTATTTACACCCCGCTGCAGTCAAGTTGGGCTATTTTAATTCTGAAGTGTTGTAACCACCCTGTTATGTGATCTGAAGTGTTGGTGTGTTGCACTTGCTTTACCCAGCACAGTACACTTAGTGAAGAAATATTTCTTTTCCTAGAGGAAGACATGTCTGATTCGAAATTTAGTCTGAATTTCATTGGAAAACTCAGTGGTTGAATGTAAAACATTAAAAAGTCAATCAGAAAGCCCTGAATTTACCTAAGTAAGACTACCAAACAAACAAATGGTCCCAGACTGCTGAGGTGTGAACATTTTAATTGCAAAGTACTCTGAGAAGAGTGGGGGAATTTTAATCAAAACAAAAAACAACCACCACTAAAATTGAGAAAAATAGATCCTAAGAAAGTGCTTGTTCTATTTGGGGGGAAAAAATTAAAATTTTTTCAACCCAATAAAATGAAATGTCAACCAAAAAGGAAGAAGCTGTCAGATTATCAGGGTCCATTGCATCTGTGTTTTATAAGACAGAAGAGGCCTTATCCTAAAGCCAGCTGGGGAACAGTAAACTTTCCTTGTGAACAGATGTGTAGACACAATGCTCACACTGGTATAATGAACTTATGTTGTGGTAGTAGTAAATTTGTGAATGAAAATGCAAAAAAACCCCCACCTTTGTCTTACATTTCTCCCTCAGTATGAAAAAGTATGCAGCTGAGCTTTCCTTTTCAGAGGACCACATACTGCCTGTGTTCCTGTGTGTACCTTGTTTGCCTGTTACCTTCAGGAGCTTGGCAGAGGGCCCTGGTCTGTGTTTAGCCTGCAGAGCATCACACGACTTTTCCTCTGGTTCATGATTTAAGCACAAGTGAAATAACAGTATTAGCTTTTAAGTACTGTTGGCAGAGGAGTCCACTGAAATGAGATTAGTTTATTCTTCAGGGATATAGCTTCAAATTCTCTGTATTACTTATACTCTCTTCTGGAGATTTTCTTAGCAGCTGTAAGAGATTTGGTCTTTTTTCAATAAAAGAAGAAAGGACTGTTCCCAAGTGTTTGTAAAGCTGGGTAAAGGGACTTTGGAGTTCAGAAACTGCTTTGTAGCTGACATTCAAAAGTTGACTTTGAGGGTGTAACATCTTCATTGAGTAAATAGTATCTGCTGTTAGAGTTCATCAGTACAATTAGAGTAAAGAAAAACATAAATAATATTTTTTAAATATTCTGGTTAATTTAGAATTAATTAAATAATTACAATTAATAAAAGTCTAAAGGAGAAAAGTAGTCTGGGTAAGAAAGTTTCATTCTTCAGTGTTCATTAAAACAGATCAGTTACATCTTTTTCCACTAAAAAATTACACTGGAAACAAGATAAGAGTCTACATGTGTCAGCTGCCACTTTTAGGAGGAACATGGTAGAAGTGAGATCACTGTAATTCTGAGCTGTTGAAAGAAAGATGAGAAGGTAAAGATATTGACAAATACCTCAAACTGTGCTTATGAAAGCATGTGTGATAAATTATAGATACAAGAGGCAATTTCAGAAGTACCCAAAAACTTTCTTTGCATTATTGATTCTTATTAGCATGTCAAGCTCAGGCTCAGAAGGTTCAACTCAAAAGTTTCTTTGGTTCAACTGCCTGAGGTCCAGCACTAAAAGTAAAATATTCAGCAAACATTTTCTTCTCTCATGTCGCTGACTACAGAGAAAACAGGTTTGAATTTGTATTGTGGCTATCTACAAACATAGATAACAGCATACAGAGCAAAAAAGTTCACAAATCCCTTCCCTCTGCTCATATATATATTCACATCAGACTTCAGTAGATCTAAAATCTTCTATAATCTAATGTATTGCCTCCAAAATGCTAAAATAGTTTGTGTTTGAGAGACCAAATTCTTAATAAATACAAGATTTTTCCATGCATTTGCTAAAAAAAGGATCCCACTAAGTTTTTCTGACATCTTATGGCTTGGAGGGGGCTCATCCCTCCCCCTCCCTTTCCTCCTTTGGACTGATCATTTATCTTATTAGGGAAAACCAGCATGTGTGATTATTTCTGGTTGTTATGCAGCAGTGGAAATCATCCAGTTTCTTCCCCCTGGCCTGTGTTCCAGAGGAGCCACCAATTACTGAGTCTGAGTTTTAACCACTCCTCATAAATCACTGCTACTAAAATCATTAAACAATGATGTAATTTCAATCCAAAGTATAGCTTTATTGCATTTGATTGTTAATAATTGTATCAAAATGATCATTTTCTCTTAAGTATCTTAATGGACCTTTTAAATATCTGCATCCAGCTGCACTTTATCACTCAGTGCATCTCCTTTGCGTGTCTTCAGCTCACATTTGCTGACTCGATGGACTCTTGCTCTGCCAGTGAAGGGCCTTGAGAAGAGTGATGTGTCTGTGGGAGTGGGGCTGGATTCTGCTTCACGTTGTGACAGCACAACTGCCAGCTCAAAGCTTTCTCTGCACAATCTGCCTGACTAATGACAATAGAAGGGCCAGGAAAAAGCATAGCTGGGGCTGCCATTCGCAGGCTGGGATGGAAGCCCTGAGGGTAGAAAACTCATCTTTTGCTGAGCATATTTGACATGAGAGATATTGGGAGAAAATCATCCTGTATTCCCATTACACCTTTACAAAGTTAAACTTTACCTTGATCAACTCTGACTGAATTTCCTTCTCAGGATATTTTTTCTCAAAATTATTCTTCACTTTCTTTGTCAAAGCAGAATATACTCTTCTCTTGAATATGCTAACCAAAGATATATCAATTTGTTATGGAAACCATTTGTCAAGTTTAAGATATTTCTAATAAGAAAGGAATCTAACTCTTTTTTAGCATTAAATCTGCCTTGTAGTCTCAAACATAATTGTAAAAAGATGCTATAGTGCTTGCCAATGTGTCTGCATATCTGTGTGTGTGTATATAAATTTATGATTATGAAGGTTTTTTCTCATTTCATGCATATTTCTATTTTTCTTCAGTTGTTTCTATTTGTATGCATTTTATTAGAAGAGATTCTAAAGAAATTTAAGAAAAACATAATGTAAAGCAGAGAAAAAATAATTTCCTTATAGATTTTAGTAATAGAACATTATAAATGGGGTTTATTTTATTCCCAGCTAGAATTCTAAAGCTGGTTAGTATAAAATCCTCTCTTTTCTCCCATCCACATAATTACTATTCTGCATCTGACTCTACATAATTTGATTATATTATGTTCTCAGGGCTGTTGCTGGAGTTGACGGAGACCTTGATTTAGTTCATATGGAAATCCAGGACCCCAGTGGAGGTATGCAAATGAAAATGTTTTCAATTGATACCCCAGTATATAGACATTTCTCTTTGGTATAGAGGTACTTTTTGGATTGTTTTTAAAACTAGTCAGAAGAGAAAGTGTGCAAGTCGGATTCTTCCTCTGTTTATTTGTAGTCAGCAAAACTGTCCTATTATATAAAAATATAGAGTAATTTAAAATCTACTTGTTTTTCACTGTAAGAGGAATTGGCGTCAAGATGCTGTGCTCGGTTGATAATGTCCATTAATAGTGCAATTTATCCTGGCATTTAAACACTGAACAGTTTTTCCTGATTTGCAAATAAAACTGCCAATGCAGTGTTAGTGCTGGGTCAGTGTCTGTTGATGTGAATCATTGCACGTGTCAGGTCTAGTGCACCAACCACCATCTCTCAGAATTTCCTCATGTTACAGTATCCAGTGTACTTGGAAACTTCAAAAGGAAAAAAAAAAGGAAAAGTAGATTAATAGTCAGATGATCTGATTCAAGGAATTAAAATATCTTTCAAGAGTATGATTGGTAACAAGAAATTATACAAGCTTTTGGAATCCTGGTGACTCCTTAAGCACATTATAAGTTCCTGCGCAGTCTTAAAAGTGAGTCATAAAGAATGCACAGTTTGACTTGCCCTGTTCCCATAGCTTTTCTTCATCTCAGCCCTATTAAAAAATCAAAGTTACCATGTTAAAAGCTGGATGAAAAATGTCTAAATCTTTTAGCAGTGAGATTTATGAGACATGGTGACAGCTCCATCAGCTGCTTTCATTAGAGACAATGTAAGATGATTGTTCAGGACCTGAATGCAAAGCGAATTTTTGTTCGTGGTGGATTTTGGGTGGGTTTGGTTTTCTGGGTTTTTTTTGATTGGTTTTGGTTTGGGGTGGCTTTTTTGGAGGGGAATGTGGTTGGTTGGTTGGTTGGTTGGTTGGTTGGTTGGTTGATTATTGGGGGTTGGTTGGTTGGTTGGTTTTTTTGGTGTGTTTTGGTTTTGGTGGGGTTTCCTTTTGGGTTTTTTTGTTTGTTTTTGTGGTGTGGGGTTTTTTATTTCATTTTTATTATTTAACAGAAACAGCAGAAAAAGAAAAGATCTCATGAAATATCTCCTGGCTTGATTCTCAACAAACTGACTTTATGTAATTATGATCAATACAAGCACAGCCATTGATTTTAGTGGAAACAGCATCTTTGCACTACCCTATGACAAAGAACTGCAATTTTTGTGATGTGAACTGTGAACACCTGCAAGACTTCAGATGGCCCATTGCTGCACCAAATGTTTTTGTGATGATGATTTGGACATAAGCAGGAGAACTTGGATAGACTCTTAACTGCTCCTAAACAGATCCAGATTTTAAAACAAATAATTTTATCCAGTATACTGGTTTGTCCTTCTCTAATAAAAAGTGATACAATGTGGGATGCTTTTTTCCTCACAATGCTAAAGTAGTGAAGAACATGGGGGTTCATTATTTGCTATCTCACGCTGTACCTGGAGCGTGGGTAGCATTAGTGATCTGGGCACAAGATTGTGTATGTAACATTTTCCTCACTGTGCTTGGGCAAGTCACTCAAGTGCTTTGTGCTCAGAAGCTTATGACGAAGGGCGAGCTGTACAAGAGCTTGGGGAAGGTCTTTAAGAGTCTCAGGGAAGGTGTTTAAGTCACAGCTGGTGTAAGATAGTGATTGTTGGCTCTGCTCTCTCTGATAAGAGCAGATTGTATCAAAGATGCAGTGGTGCTGTTCTAAGAACCCAGGGAGAGAAGATAGTCCTTTGCTAACTGAAGAGGAAGAGAAAGGCCATAGCCTCCTCTGATTATAAATCAGTCTAGGCTTTTTCAGCCAGGTATTAACTCTGAATATAGAAATCCTGCCCCAACAGACTAGTTCCAATAGTGTGCTAATAGTGTGTCTGAACATTCTTACAGAGCTTTGAAAATAGGCTTTAAAATTCTGCACGCTGTCTATTAAATGGAGTCTGATTCTTTTCTCATTCATCACAATTTTATACTGGGGTTGATCTATTGATTTCAGTTATGTTGTGTCAGGCTGCCATTTCTCCAAGTGAATAATTCAGCGCTGTGCATAGGTTAAGTGAGAAAAGAGGCTCTTTCTATTATCCCCACCCATGAATGGCTCATTCATCTAACCCCTAATCTCTCTGGACCAGCAAAATTTGGATAATAGCAGGCTGCCTCCAGGGAACGATCTGAACTGTAAGCAGTTCATATATACTCAGTACACTGGAGATTGAAAAAGTCTTATATGAGAGTTTAATATAATAATTCTACAACTAACTCACCTGGCAAAGGCAGCATTTTTCCTACATGAATAGCATTTAATGCTTGCTTCTTTTTCCCTTGATAGCCCTGTCATATGTTTCTGTCTCTCTTCCCTCAGGTTATCGCTACATCACTTGCCAGATTCAGAATTGCTCTGATAAGACAATGACAGTCCCATTTGCTGGCAGCACTGATCGGGATTCCCTGACTGTGCAGGATGACTACATATTTCTTCAGGTACTGCCATTTTTGGGAGAGACAGCTAATTTTCAAATTCAAAAATAAAGTTCTAAACAGTGCAGCAACACTGTAAGGAGCAGGGAGGAATTAATGAATTATGATTTATGAATTTTTACATGGAAAAAAGCATTCCTTTAACAGTCCAAACAAAAAGGAAATTAAAAAGAAAAGGCATCTTTAGTTTGTGCAACCAGTTGCCATTTAACTATATGAAAACTTTCAAGAGGATTGTGTTACTTTTTATACTTTTATATATTAGGCAAAATGCACACCATGTGCTCCTGTGATTACAGACTCTTCTGGGTCCTTTCCAGTAGCTCCACAATACAAAAAGGTTCCCTGAGAAAAGCATTCAAGGACAACCACTGTCAGAGTAGTTGCACAGCTTCTTTCTTCATATGGATTCTCCTCTGAAGAGGTTTTGCCAGGAAAGAAATATTAACATGACTGTGCTTAGGAAGCAAAAGGGTGAAATGGCCATAGCTGGGGAGCTTGGAGCAAATCAGTATGGAATAATAGAATGATTTAGGTTGGAAAAGACCCTTAAAATCGAGTCCAGCTATAAACCTTACACTGCCAAGTCCATCACTAAACCATGTCCCCAGCATCACGTCTACAACTCATGGTGGTCCAAATTACATTGGGGTTATTTCATTCCCAAACTACAAGACCTGCCTGCAGAAATATGGGCTGGAACTTTGTCCGCCATAATAGCACCAGTGCAACTCAGGCACACTCATAAGTATTGTTTTATGTGCTTGGCACTGGTTGTGGTTTGCATCTATCCGAGCTGCAAACTTCTCAAGGAGCTATTCTTCTATGTCCTCTTTGTTTTATTAGATTTTACTAGGGAAGTTGCTTGTGCTTTCCTAAGTGCTTGCCTATCATTTTTCCCTTACTTTGATGAGATTTGTTTGCTGCAAGGCTTATCTATTTATTGACTTCTGCAGGAAAGCTATGTCGTGGCAATTGTTACCCCTCCCCACTACTGCCTCATTGTGCATCAGATTGGCTCCTTTCCAGCTTTCCCCCTTGGGCTTGTTTCTTCTGCAAGGACCTGTTCATTTGTAAAGACACAAAGGATCTGTTCTCCTGTTTGTAATGGTTTCAAGGACCCGCATGGCTTAGAAGAGTTAACACTAAAAAAAACCAACACACACACAAAAAAAAAAACCCAAACAAAAGAAAAAACAAAAAACCAAAAAAACAAAAACAAACAAAAAAACCAACCAACCAACCAACCAACCGAACAAACAAACAAAAAACCCCCCCAAAAAAACAAAACAAAAACAAAAAAAAAACCCACACACACAAAAAAACCCCAAAAACCACACACCAACAAAAAAAAGCCCCAAAAACAAAACCCAAAACTAAAACCCAAACAATGTCATTGGGAAGAACTTTTGGACTAAAGTAGGTATTTTTCAGATCAGATCTAGCACTCATGGCACTCATTTTGCTCAAAGCTATTATCATCTGTGGCTGCTCCCAGGCACAGTCTAAAATCCATTTCATGGGGTGTAGATGCTGAGAGCTGCTTCTCACCATGTGAACTTCCAGACTGCTGTGCTCAGCAAAACACTGGCTGCTTCCTTGTCAAGCATTTTGCTGTGCTGGATGTCTTGTGCAACTGCATCCTGAGCTGTTTATTCCCTTTCATGACAGACATGAGCAGATGCAAAATGGAAGTGTAAGGTGGAAATGTACACATAAGTAATAGACAGTTGCTACTCAATGATGTCTTTGATAATTTGGTCTCTGTAGATCTGAGACATGTCAGTGCCAGTAGATGAGGTACTCGTGTGTTCCACATAAAGGGGAAACATCTCTAGTCTTTTTCTTTTGGACTTTTCTGCAGTAAACCACAGTATGTAATGTATATCTTATTGCTAAATTGGTTTGCAGTTAGCCATATCTGTATTACTGGAGAATAGAAGGTGACTCTGGGATCCTATAGTCACATGTGTGAAGCACAGCCACCCCAGAGGTGTGAGGCAGGACAGCATTTACCTGTTCCACTGCACAGCAGCTGAGAAACAGCATACTTTTGAAACCATGTGGAAATTCTTTTATCACTACATTAAAGTATTTTTGTGTGAGTTATAATCAGACCAGGGACTCCTCATGATATCACAGCAATGCCTATCAGAAAGAGGATGGGACAGAATCCTCTGTGCAAAAAGAGAGGAGAGTTTGAGATTGTCTTCCTGTCCCTGGAGTTGCTCATATTCCCTGAGCTGTGCAGGTGTGAATCAGTGTTGCAGGTCTGCTCTGCTAATCCTGACCCAAATCTATTTTGGAGATTTTTGCCATCTCAGAGGAAGATGTCAGCCATCTTCTTTAGTATGCCTATATCCACAAAGATCAGAAACTTTCTAATACTCATTTTTTTCCCAGTTTGCACTGACAGTCAACACAGTTTCAGTGGTGATTTTAGTGGGAGGATTAAAGTTTCAATGCTGTTCTTAAGTGCAGACCAGCCTTTAATACCAGTGAGGCTTGACATGACTAGGTGCTTCAACTCCAAATTTTCTCCGCCTTGCATCATCTCCAGTCATTTAAAATGAATGATGTTAAAACATGCATTTAAAAAAAGCCTGTGAACAGATGGGTAAGACTGCCATTCAGCACTAGTTAAACAAATGGTGAGGTTTTTGGTTAGATCCATCATCATTTAACAAAGCACATTCCTAAAGACGTGACATTCTTTATACCACAAAAAATGTATACAATATTAAATACTTTGTTACCTTTAAAATATTCAGGCAGGCGGACATGCTGTCATACATCAACTTCATTTTACGAAGCCAAATCAAGTTTGCATGCTTCAGGATAGGCTGTCTTTCAAATCAGGTTCCCTTTTTAAGCACAAAAATTTAGAAGAAAAGTAGTGAGATTGGGGTAGGAATTTAAACAGATTTCCCAAGCCAAAGAAAGATGAGTCTGAATGTGAAAAAAAAAAAAGAAATATTGCCAAAGTTTAATTTCTATTTACTGATATCATCTGGTAGTGCTCAAAGGCTTTAGTTGGAATTATGCCAATTTATATACCTGCACGTTGGAGTTACATTTCTGATTAGAAAATCCAGGGGAGGCTGTGAGTTGACAATTTTCACTGATATTTATTTGGAAATATTCTTTTTGGTACTTTGGAATATTGCATTAAAAGTAATGACTACGTATTTCAGTTACAGGTTAAAAGCAAAACAGTCTTTCATCTCAGGTTCTTTAGATTTAACCTCAGCTGTCAGGGGTTCTGTTTTTCTTTTGTGTAGACAACATCAGCAAATCGGACCAAGTATTACGTGTCTTACCGGCGAAATGGCTTTGTACAGATGAAGTTGCCAAAATATGCATTGCCAAAAGTAAGTGTGCATGCTTTTCATTCTCTTTTTGCATTTGTCATCTTCTCTTTCTACCTAAACTAGTTTGGTTCTGCTCTTTTCCAAACCTTGTTATGCTGAGTTCACAATTTCTCCTTGTAAGGATTTTTGAATGCCATTTGCAGTATATTCTTACCTTACTATTTTTAGTTTTATTCTAGCAATTTAGTACTCATAAACTGTAGGGGAGGATAATGTACAACAGCTTATTTGTCATCAGTTGCTGCAACAATTTTTGAGCTTTGCTTCCATGAGGCAGTGTTGTACACTCAATGGCAATGGAATGATACAGAGCAAGTGTTCTTTCAATAATCAATTACATTTTAATTCCACATGATGTTTTCTGGTATAAGCACAAATACTAATATAAGAAAATTTTGCTACTTGATGGTGCTCTATTTCATTAAAGAATCCCAGTATGGACTTTGATTGCTCAATGGAATTTCAAGACTTGGTGAGAGGTTCCTTCAGTCTTCCATATCTTCCTAGTGATATATTTGCATAATAAGTCAGCAATTAAGCACAGATATTTAAATATGATCTAACTCATGCAGTTGAATTTTTTGTGGTGCACAGTGTATTTCCTGCTGTACAGTTAGAAGGCTTCTGCAGTTCTGAAGAAAAATAACTTGGAAGTTTGAAAGACCCAGCTGGATAAAACCCTCAGTAACCAGCTCTGGCCTTACAGTTCACCCTGCTCCCAGCAGGAGGCTAATGTGGAGGTGTCATGAGGTTCCTGCTTTTTCCTGTGATTCTCTGTGATTCTATCACTTACTTACCAGAGAACTTGTTCTCCTTGCATGCCTTGAATTGTACTGGTTTAATTCATTGTTCATCTAATGAAGGACATTAGAGTGCAGTTTATTTCCTTTTGCTGTTATTATCATGAAGCAAACATGCTAATATCAGGGTTTTTCATCTCAGATTTGTTTTTTCTCTTTTCTGTCAGTATAAAGGTGGTCTGAAGACTTCTCACTTTAAATGTACAACATATTAACAGAATCTCAGATAAATCCTCAGGTATTAGCTGAACAAGAATCTGAAACTTGGATATGCTTCTAGTAAGCCTACAGAAATACCTGACTGACTGACTGACTGTCTGTCTGTTTATCTATCTATCTATCTCAAGAAATGTATAGCCAAAGTCAGGTGTATAGACCAAACCTTCCACAGAATTATTTCTGTGTTTTTCAGGCTTTCAAGATAGCCTTTGTGCTTTCTTGGGGGAAACTGTAGTCAGGAAAACAGCAGGAGAATATCCAGCTTTTGAATGTTAAAATATGCCAAACATGGACACCTCAAGGGACTGCAGCCCATTGAACCCTGCACTGGGGCACAAGAAAGCAATTAAGGAGCAAGGCAGAGAAGCAGAGTGTAAACAAGAAGCTTCTGGCACATTCAGAAAGTGTCAGTCACAATTCCCTGGTATTTCTGTCATATGGAGTCTGGATTGTTTGAAATAATGCTGCATGCTTAATTCTTCACCTTGGAAAATATGGGTTTTATTTTTCTTTTTTTTCTTTCTAAGTGGATTACTCCAGGCCTGACTGAATAAATAAATTAGAAGTTAATAGTTTCATTTTGGATAGAGTCTGTAGCTACCTAGGAACAGGGTGACTATGTAATTTTGAAAGGGATGTTTTAGTGCTCTTCCTAGTTCAGGCAATACCCAACGAGTGGAGTGAAGTAAATATTATCTCTTCAGCATTTTGACAATGCTTCCAGGAGAAGTTTCTTTGGTATCTGCACAAACCAGACTTGAAAATTTCACTTAGAGGACCTGGAAGCCAGACATAGCTTTAGAGCATTAGAATAGTGGTGAATATGAAAGATTTTAACCTTTTCTGAGAAAGATACATTTTTTTGAAGTGATTTGGTACCTTCACATTACAACAGAAATTTTAGATACTGAAGTAAATGAGAGCTCAGCTCTGAAATTTTTCACAGATGTGTATTTCAGTGAGAATCATGCAAGTGCAGTAGAATTGGATCATGGAGCCTTACAAAGACAAAGGATATCAGCAAAGACACTGGCACATTAAAAGTACATCTAGAACATATGACTGTGGAGTTGCTTCTTTTATGGTGGTACGAGATAAACAGAATGGATTTCTGAATTTACAAGGGATTTTTTTTAAGATTGATTAAAACCAATAGCTTTTGAAAGATCTGAGTTTCAGAGGGTTTTAAATATTAGATTCTGCCTAACCAGGAGATGAAGCATGACTGTAATAAGCTATATTTCATTTTTCTCAAAAGCATGAAATGAGGTGTAAAAAAAATCTCTTTCCAAGTGGTTTCTGGACAGAATTTTTAAACACTGATTGCATACAGGGAGGAAAACGAGTCAGAAGATGCTGTAGACTGGTCAAAGATGTGTCTAACAACATTAGGAGAGCCATGCCAAAGTGCAGCCTCTAGCCTAAGGGAACAGGGCTGAGTTCTTTTGCTGCATAGATGCCTTTCATGATGATTTTGCATATGGAGATACAATGAGCAGTTCCAGACTGAGTAATTAGAAAACATTTTTGATGTCTCATTTTTCTTTCAATATGAAAAGGTTGGAAATCTCCAAAGAGGTTATTTTTTTTAATATTGTTTGCATTTGCATTTGTGTTTGTATTTGTCCAAATACATCCTCAGAGAGAAACCTAAAAAAGAATAGTGTGTCTTTGTACATATCTACAGTCCTCCTCATTCATGAATGAAAGGCTGCTAAAAGCAGCTTCCAGCCAAGCTTTACCCCTGTTAAGTTTCTGGGCTCCAGCTCCACAGTGCCTCTGAGATCACCTTTTTGTAACACATCATAGCTCTGTGTGTGTACTGACAGCAGAGCCATTGGGGGCCATCAGGATTCAGATAATTTTTTCAACCTTTTTCTGTGCTGTTGAGAGACTTTTTTTTTTTTTTTTTTTAAGCACTGTGTTTGATGCTGACATTGCATGGAATCCCACAGCTATCTCCTGCGTTTGACAAGTGCTGGCTGTTGCCAGGAAGGGTGGTAGCAAAGGCTGGTGAGACCATATAAAGGTTGATTGTATGCTCTCCAAAACAGAAGAGGAATTTTCAAACTGTTGTTTTAAAATTGAACTGGTTTTGATACTATGTTCTATTTTACCTAGAGTGCTTGTTCTATGCTCCTAAAACTAGATCAGAAGTTAGGAACTTGTAGCAAGCGAATGCCAAAATCAAGCCAAGAGCAGCAGGATTACATTTATGTGTGGACTTGGCTGGTTAGGGATTCAGGAGTGTCCCAGGGGACTGCTTTCAGCCAGCAGCAGAGGTTCAGCTGCCACTGCTGGGAGGCCAAGTCTGCCCAGGGGCACAGGCTGAAGCCCCCTCCAGACTGTCAGCACACTTGTATTTCACAAATGTTCCTGCAGCTATGATTGCTTTTGCCTTGAGAAGTGCAGTGTGCAGAGGGAGAGAGGGAGGAGTACATTGAGTCTGGTCCTTCTTCAGGTATTTGAGTCCTTCTTCAGGTATTTGAGTCATGCTATAATGTAGGTAACAATAAAACTGGAAACTAGCTCATTCTGAGAGTTTAAGCAAAAAAAAATTGTTAACAAATTTGTTGACCAAACTAAGGAAACGGCTACGAATTATGGCAATTTTCCTATTGCACTTAGGAATAATTTAATTTTTCTGAGTCCTCTTCCCATCTCTCTTAAATAAACTCCATTGATAATGATCTCCTTTTAAGAACTGATACAAGGCATTGATTGATTCTGCATTCATTCATGCCTCCTACAAAATCTTAATGATGCAAGAGCTTCATTGTTCGTTGTATACTACTGCAATTCAGAAAGTTTAGTTCTGAAAAGATATGGTGTGGAAAAAGCTTCTTTCATCTTTTTCAATCTCTGTATTTTCAATCTTATGAAATAGGCAATAATGTATAATTTTTCAGGTAACCAAGATAAATGGAAGTACAGGGGAAGAGTGAACAAAAACAAAAGAAAAAATCCTATTGCCTTAAAAATAGGTTGAAGTCTGTACTTTATTCATGGTAATACAAATCTCCTACAGATGCCTTTTACCAGGTCCATGTATTCTTTTTGTTTGATTATCACATAGTCACCTCAAAGCATGCCCATCTCTTCCTTGCCTCAGGCTGAATACACATCACTGTTTTAACCATAGGCTCACTTCTGAAATTGTCTGTATCATTCAATAATAGATACAAGACCTTAAATGGGCCTATCCATTAACAGCTGAAATGGTAGAAGATTCCTGCAGCCCTTTTGCCAGTGATGTTCCCTTAAGGATTTGGCTGCCTGATGGTTGGATTGCAAACTACTGAGTCTGACAGCTCATTTAGCAAGGCTCTTAGACTCCCAATAAATTTTGTTCCACTTGGGAAGCCCCTTCACCACCTCTGCCACTCACCACCCTGGGAGGCTTTGGCTGAGGTTGTCCCCCTGTGCCAGGCAGAAGAACAGTTTTCAGCTGCAGTTCTATTCTGAAAGTCCACTGGAATGGCTGATGAGCAAAGAAAAAAAAGGAACAAGGTAGAAATGCAGGTGGCATTTGATGCAGGGGCAGTATTCCTTCCCAGGCAGTGTCACTGCAGTAGCCAATGCACCTGAGCTACAGCAGCTGTCTGACCTGCTGGTTGCACAAATCCATCTGAGGAGCATTCGAGGAACTGTTCTTTTCTTCACAGTGCAACTTATTGATTTTTCTCCCTGAACTTTTTTTCACTCGGCCAGGCAAGGAAGATTAGGAGGATTATCTTTGGGATATGTGCCAAGTTACCTTGATTGTGCTTGAGGGATTACAGGGGTATAAATGTGGTACATCTGGAGGTCAGATGAGACTACAGAGCCTTGAGCGCTTACATCTGTTCCACTGCTGATACATTTACTCCTCACCATTCTCTGTTTAATAGATTGCTTATTTCATGTTAACATTTTGCTCATCTGCAGCATTAAAAGATTGCAAAGGGGTAGAATCATGACACCCGACTAAAAAATTGTAAGATTTAAAACCCAAGAATTCTGAGGTTCTCTTTTATTTACCTTATTGACTGAAGTAACATAGTCCTGCCTGTGTAGCATTATCCTGGCCTACAGTATTTTCACTGAATGATACTTTCTATGTCATCAGCACATTGTAGACAAAGGAGCACTGGCTGGCTGTACAATCTTTGTCATTTATATCCTTCTGTCTTCAGGCTGTGATTGTATTTATTTGTGTCAGAGTTTCTTATCACAGTAATATGGTAAACCATATTGAGCATTTCTTGAATATAAAATTTTGTGAAATATTTGCAGACTTATAGGCTGGTCAGTTACGAAATGGAGATGGTATGTACACAATGAAAACAATTCAGTTATCTTCCCTTCTTCCTTTAAACCTCTTTTCTGCTATCCACAACTTCCTCATATCCCAACTCTATTTAATAGCTTTGGGCTTTTTGGACTGACTTTTAATTGGGTGTTCATTCAGCTTTATGTAATGACAGACTTGACTACATGAAAAGCTGGTAATTGTGGAACGACTGTTCATGTTAGTATCACTGTGTTAAAAGTAAAGAAATAATTCTTAAGCACTGTGGGTGTTTCCAGGAAGAAACATTTGATTGTGTCTGTGTGCTTGCTGGAAGAGTTCTTGGATGCGTGTGCTCCAGCTTGTGGCTGAACATGCACAGTTCCTTCAATCCCTTGTGTACAGCCTCAGACTCTTATTTAACAGACCAGGTCTGTCCATGTGATACGGAGTTTCTTTGAAATGGTGCTCATCTTTTTGCACAAGTCAGCCGTATGTGCAGGCCTAAATATTTTCAGTATCACTTTGAAACTGTTATTTGTTTGTTAATTATGTTTTCTACTACTGATGTGCTACAAACATAGAAGCTTACAAGTCCCTGAGTGAGCAGGAGTGACATGGCCTGTCAATGGATGCCTAACTTAATCATGCCAAATTTTAATATGAAATCTATAATCAGGATTCATTTAACATTTTTTGTAAAAAATAATTCTGATTCAACAGATCTCCATCTGTCCTTAGTTCCGTGGGCTGGTTCACTACCTTGGACCTATGAGTAATTTCACAGATTTTTAGTGATAAATATACAGATTTCTGTGCTTAGTGTGGTGTAGCATCTCCCAGTGAAGAGGGAAGGATGAAGGAAACATTGTGACAAAGGAATTTGCAAAATACAGTGCACAAGAAGCACCTTAATAAACAAAACAGAGAAATCTGATGGGGGCTTAGAGGTTAAAAAAACCCAAAAATCAGTTTTGGATGATGCAGCTTGTAGAACCTCAGAATTGTGCAAAAGCTTACAACCTAAGAAGAGGAGATAAAGGGACAATACTGGTATTTGTGAATCACAGTCTGTGGCTGATACCCACTGACATTGGTGAGCTTTGCAAAAACAGAGAAAGAGGAAAGTGAAAATGGGAAGAGCATGGATACTTGGGCCAGAAAGACATAGAGCAGAGCAGACATGGCAGACTTGAGAGGGCAAAAGTAAAGCAGGAGAGATGAGAGAAAGGATGGCCATGGAGAAATGAGACACAGGGGCAACAATGTGGTTGCTATGGAAAATTGGAGAAAAGTTTCTGCCTTGGGAAATCTGGAAGGGCATGGACTCTCATTTCATCATGGAAATGAAAGAAAACTACAAGATCTTAAATACTGAATGTATATGAAAATGCAGCCTAGAGATACAAAGAATGTGAATAGAGACAATAAGGAATGTTCCAAACCCTGAAGATCTCTAACATCAGTAAAAAAGGTCTTAATAAATTGTGTGTGAATAGCATAATTACAGAAAAATGAGATGATCAGTGGCACTTTGAGTAGCCTGCTGAATGTGGAGAGAGAGAAAGCAGGAGGTCCAGCATGACGATAGTTGCAGTAGCCCAAGCATGAAATCATAAAAGTATAAATGCTTTTCTTTTAGGATCTGCTGAGCTTACAGCCTAAGGTTGTATCTGTGTCCATGAATTAGATAAAGCAGTAAAATCTTGCATTCCCTCCATCAAGATTTTTTTTCCTCAGACATCCTTTCTAGTTAACTCTCAGGTGACAGTAGGTTCTGTCTAGCAATATTTGCTGATGTCCCCTCTTCCTGGGCTTCTCACCTCTTATGCAGTGAGTAGCTGAGATGAAGGGATGGACTTGGCATGCTGACAACCCATGCCCTGTAATTTTCAATCAATTTCTTCTTCTAAAATTCACCTTTCAGTATAGGAATAGTACAAGAGTGACATGACAATTTACCTTTGTTTAAACTAGATTTTCAGCAGTTTGTGTCATCTAGGATTTTGAAAGATAAGTTGAAGAATTGGGCATGAAATTTGCAGTTTTCCTCACATTGTCAATTCCTTTCCAGAGGACAGCACTGGGCAGGAAATGCTGCACAGGACTGTTGCAAGGTAGTATAACTGAAGGACTGCTTTGTTTCTTGTGGGAAAAGAAATCATTGTGAAAGGAAAATAGCTGTAAGACTGAACTGGAAATCTGAAAGCATAAATTCTGAAAGGAAGGAACAAAGTTCAAGGCAGTGCAAGGGTAATTTCACTTGCTAAGACCAGGATCTGTTAAGTTCTTGCCTCAGCAAAGTTGGCAACCAGCAGCCTGAGTGGACAAACATCTTTATTAGTAACAGTCACTGCCAAGAGAAAAGTGAATTCACATTTGCTGAGCAAACTTTTGCCATTCAACCCCTTTCCTTCACCTGACCCCTACAGTCTGCCCAAAGTTAATCTCTCTGTCCTTGTGCACTGCACATTTTGGCTCTTTGCATGCTGCTTCTGATGGCTCAGCTGTTCCTACCCCACCCTGGGATGGGAGACCCAGAGCTGAGCTCATCCCCAGCTCTCAGCTCTGCCACCAAGGGCCACCCGTGCAACCACTGCCACCTCACATGGAAAACATGGAGTGGGAAAGCACTGGGGCATGGAAAGTGCCTTGCCTGCATTCCCTGGAGTTTTGCATTTGTCTGTGGCACTGTATAAATATTTTATTGTAATAATGTAGATGATAATTTTGCAGAAATCTCCCAGCTTCATGGGAGATTAAGGGTTTTCTAGAGGTTTTCCCATTAAAAAAAAAAAATGTTTCTTTATTCCTTTTGACTCTGCTTCACTTCCATCCTTATTATGAGATAGTAATGGGAACTTTCCATGTGGTGTAATGGGGGCTAGCAAGCCTCATGTTGACCTGGTTTAAGGCAGGAGATGAAACATTCTATACATTAAAGAGGCTTTTAAAATAACCTGTTGTGATCAGTTGCTGTGTTTTGCTAGCACTTCTGCCAGACTCTGCTTTGGAGTAATTTTTCAGTACCAAAAAATAAGAGAGAACTATTCATGGAATGCTAAACAAAAATCTGCTTTACTACATAGTTCAAAAGAAGGTCTTTGGAAAGACAGCACTGAGCTGTCATTGAAAACTTCAGTTATTCTTTTGTGTTGAGATGTGTCACATATGCAAAAATACTTTAAATTTAACTAAACTATTAGTACTTAATAACCCTACTCTGTTCATATTAAAAAATCTTTCCATTGCATTATTTTACTTCTATTCATGTCTCTTTTTAATCTAAGTGCCTCAGTCACAGCATGCATATTGCCTAAAGTGTGACTCCATGCTTTGTTGAGTACTCAGTGTTGCTCTGTTACTCACACTTTCCTCACTCTCAACTGGATTCTTACCAATTTGGTTTATTTGTCTCCTTGAGTTCTACAAAGTTATTTTCTTGATTTCTTTTATTTTTTTAAAGTCAATTAATCCTAAATTAATATTCTTGTGACATTCTGGTAGCTTTATTTAATATTCACTCCATTTCCTTAGTACATTTCCAGTAATGAGGTGACCAGAACTGAATACAGTATCCTAGTTAAGTACCAAGGTCATGAAGAGTTTACAAGCTTTCAGTCTCTGTGGCTTGATGTCATTTCTCACACAGCCCCAACATCTGCCTTTGTGCTGCCATATCCTGTTGCAAACTCATGTCCCTTTATTCTGTTTCTTAAGCTTAGTTTAGTGTTGCTACTTTCTGATTTATTTCTTCTGTTTAATATTCGTGTTAAATTATTTTCCCCAGCTGTGCATTTTTTTGTCTGAGGCATTTGGAGTGAAGATGCTGGGAAAACTGAAAGCAGGCTGCAGCAATATCCATGCCTGAAATTCCTGGGAAATGAATGCAGAATGTTGACTCTCCTGCTACTACTGTTGAATATTTAAGTGGTTCTGTAGACATAGATAGACAAATTAACGTAATCTACTATAATACACACGAGCTGTATGCATGATAAGTACTAATCCCTATGTGAATTGCTATAAATGATATCTGATCCTCTTTGTGATATGCTATTTTTTACCTAATTTTCATTTCTGTATTACTTGAAGGTTATTTTTTAGATTAGCTTTGTTAATGTTGTTTCAGTCTTCCATTGACTCTTATCCAGGTCTTCAAAAGTCACTTCTTTTTTTTCCTTTCCCTATTTTTTTCCTTTAAAAAAGTCATTTCCAGCTGAAGTCAAAGGAGATTCCAGCTATTGCACATTCATGATTTTTTTTCTTCACTAAAGTGTTTGGACTGCAGTCAGAAGGCAGTGAGGAACCACCTTGGAGCAGTGGGATACAGCATGCTCATTTATATTGGGAGATTATTGTCATTAAATATTCAGATGTTTCCCCTCCCCCCAGTATTAAACTCCTCTGACCAATTTACTGTTTGTAAAATAGAAATTATGTAAAAAAATGAGTCATTCTGTATCTTATTTTCCTACAGGATTTACAGATAATCAGTACAGATGAAAACCAGGTGTTTGTGGCTGTGCAGGAGTGGTACCAGACAGACACATACAACCTGTACCAGTCTGACCCACAAGGTGTTTACTACTCCATCTTGCTGGAGAATGTCCGGAGCACAAAGCAGCCAGAAGAGAATGTCCTGATAGATATTTTGGAGGTAGATCTATATCTTTTCCATTGTGTGTAGTCTGTGTGGAGGTTTTTTTTTTGATTATGAGTATAATTAATTTTAAATTAATGTATTTTCATGGTTATATGTAATGTAAAAAGTCTAGGATTTCTATCTTATTTATAGCACATTGTTACATGTTTCCCTCTTGCCTTGCTAATGGGTAGTGTACTCTAACTAGATTCTTGGGATGAGATTCTATGGATGCACAAATCCAAAACTTGCTAAGTTTTTTTTGAGATATTGAAAAGTGAAGCTGGCAGCACAATTTATTACTGGAGTAAGAAGCTACAGTTTTTTCCTTCTAGGTGACTCAGTGGTGTATTTCCTGACTTAAGAGCAGAACATCTTTTAGCCAGTAGGGTTTTAAGTGGTAATCCTGCAAGCCTTGTGCTAGGTTGTTTCAGCTCTGAAAGACTAAGAGCCAAAAAAATTGGATATTGGACAGCAAATCCACTTGCTTTCAGTATGTGTCTTGTGCTAACAGCATTTTCTGTGAGATAAACTGCTGTAAACAAATCTATCTTGTATTTTAACATCAATGCACTTGGCAAAATAAAAGACTATAGTGTTTTGGAAGAGTATCACAAACTGTTATCAATTCCATTCCTGTTTAGAGAATGGAATTCCATTGTAATGAATTTCAATGTAATACAGTGTACATTTGCTCTGGTTCTCTTC
Source organism: Eopsaltria australis (assembly GCA_034509425.1). NCBI lineage: Eukaryota > Metazoa > Chordata > Aves > Passeriformes > Petroicidae > Eopsaltria > Eopsaltria australis. The sequence goes on along the minus strand of JAVTVJ010000094.1, from coordinate 4,622,095 downwards.
TTTCTGGCCATTATCAAAACATTAAACTCACAGAGCTTTGGTCTGACTCGGTTTTTCCTGTTACACTGTAATTTGCCTGGTGTTAATTTAAAAAAAACCCGAAACTTTAAAGGTGCACCAGACTTCTTTGGAAAAGGTTTGTAGTAATTCTGGATACAAGGCACACACTGACAGAGCTGTGAAATGGCTGTAATTAGACTGTTCTTGGTGGGGAAAAATCATAGTGTTTTCTTCCTCCTTATCTCCTCCATCTTTCTTTAGTTTTTTCTTTCTAAATGGCTCTAGTAAAACAAAAAAGGTCTCTCATTACCAGTGATTATTTTCTTTACTCTACCTTTTTAGAAATGAGGCTTCCTAATGGGTGAAGCCACACGTTGTGTGTAGCCACGTTCCCACAGGGTGATTTATTGATAGCATTAGTTTGCAGCGTTTTACTCTTGGTCACCCCTGTGGGATGCAAAGCTGAAAGGCAGTCAGGTGCAATCTCCTCTCCCTGCATCACCTGTAGCATGTAATTTCAGATAAGTTGTACAGAGATGCTACCCCTGGCTACGCTTTTGTCTACAAGAATTATTAACTCAATTCAGTTACACTGATTGTTTCATAATTTCCCAGTGTTACTGAGGGCATATTAGATAATGCAATCCTAGTTTATTGTGTGCTGGATCAATTTGTAGGGTTGCATTAAAAAGAAATGTACACATGATAAGGACAGTGCACATGAAGTCATACAATTCAATTTTTTTAAACTATTTTTGAAATTGAGTTGCTTTATAGGAGAGCACTGACTGCTTCTAGATGGTTTGCATGATAAATAATTAGTGTTCATCTTGTTTGCTAGAATGGGATCAAATGCTCATAATGTGTGGGTTGTTTACTCAGTATAAAATTGCTAATAAATAAAACACATATTGCAGCCCTTGAGGATGGGAATTTTTTTTCTCTAATCTGGCTTTTCTTTTTTGGGCATTTTAATGGAAGTATCCCATCATGGGAAGGGGAATCTTCAGTGCAGCACAGAGAAAGTCCTCAGTGGTGAAAAATTTCTCTTTCTGCCAGTGTATAAGTCTCCTTAAAATTTGTACTGTTCATCTTCGTTATCTTCTGCTGACTCCACTTCATCTTTTACTTATATATCTGCTATAAAATCTTTAATAGGTGTCTGCCTGTCTGTATTAATTTTCTTTTATATACTTCAACTTTTTTTGCACCATATTTCTTCTCATATTGCACACTAAAAGGGAATAATTTCCAAATATTTGCTCAAAGAAGGGAAGGAAAAAAAAAAGATTAAGTACTAAATGATTGTCCAAAAAGAGCATGCCCTTGAATTACGTGACTCTATACAAGAAGCATGCCCTTGAAGTTGTATCTAGTGCTGCCACTGTGAAGGAATCACAAATTTGACATTGGCATATTTGCAGAATGAGAATTCTAATGTAATGCCTCTACATTGGTTCCTGCTGTGACTCCTTATGTAGATAAGAGCTACCCAAGTTGCACTACACTTTCTTCATGACTTTTTTCCCCCAAACAACAAATTGAGTGTATTTAAATTTTAGTCACAAACATATATGATATAGCAGTAATTTCTGCATTTCAGTAACTGCTGTTAATAAACACTGTGGGACCATCTGAACTGTGGTTCTTGCTACCAACTAAACAGAATATTGTTGGGATGGAAAATCAGAAATGTAACAAGGAGCAATTAATAAGTCACAGCAGAAAATCTCAGAAAATAATTTTATAAGGTACAAAATGGTTTCCTAAGAGTACTGGGGAGCAACTATCCCCTAAACTGTTTAAGAAAATAGTGAATTTGAGAGCTAAGCTAGAAGTTCAAAGAAAATGAGCAGAAAGGTGCTTTGAATTTCCTCACGTTCAGCTGTCTTGAGTGGCTGCTGGACTGTTCATTAGAGTAACTGAGCACTGCACAATGTTGAAATGTCTTCTTTTCCATAGCAACTTATTATTAATTGGAATCCTTTCCATTTTTGATGAAAGATCCTTCTTTTGCAATTTTAGATTAGGGAATTTAGTCAAGGAGTAGAATGTACATAAGAATTTGGGTGCCTTGGCACCACAGTCTAATCCAGAAGGTAGATTTGACACACTTCATTTCAAGCACTTACAGAGTCAGTTGTGTATTTGTAAAGGCCACAGGACAAATGAAATGGAAAATGCTACAGCAGGGGTGAGATGTTTTAAAGATGCTATTTTTTACACACCGTAATTTTGTATTAGTTTTTGGGTTTTAGGCTAATGCACCACTCTGAATATGATATTTCTGAACTTGTTCTGAAGATAGATGCCTGAAACCTATTTATTATTTCAAGCAGGGTTTATGCCTTTCATTCAAAATACAACTGCTGTGAAGTGCTGGTCGGCTTTTATCTTTTAAAGCAGCAGTGAGAGAAGTTAACTGAGACACTGGAAGAAATGTTTTCATAACCTTTCAATGTTTGATAGATTCAAACACTTATGCCCCATATTCTAGAGAGGAGAAGTTACCCTAGAGCTTGGTTAGATTAGAGATGGGAGTGGGAATGGAGAAAAGTTTTAGCCTGACTCCTATTTGATGATTATATGGAATGATTAAATATTCATTAAATGAAGGGGTGTGCAGGGGAAAGAGAGGAGAAACAAAAATATTCATGATGCAGCACTGGTTTTGCCATCCTCAAATGAAGAGGGAAACCTCAGTTGCAGTCCCTGATCTAATTATTGTTTAAATATTTAATATTGTGTTCACTGGAAGAAAGACATGCACAGAAATTTTACCCCAAGTCTGCCTTCCCACGTAAATATTTGAACTGCCAGGCTTTTCATGGTCGAGCTGTCTCTCGAAGGTAGAATATGTAAAAAAACCCCAGCAAGATTAAAATGCTTTGAAAGTAAAGAAAGCAGGTTCATAATTTCTTCCCTTCCTTTCCTTTTCCCTCCTGCACTGCACAGTAGTTTTATGGTATGTTTGATTTTGAGGTGATTCTGAGCTTTCAGCATCCTGGAGAAGTAACCCAACCACATATGCATAGGATTTAAGAAAGAAGAAGCTCATGAGAGAGCAGTGTATTTAAATATCTATACAGAATTTTTTTAATATAAGCTTAAATATATTTCCAAGTTCTAGACTGTTACCATAATCAGCAGAACATTCTTATTCACTGTAGATTTGGATCAGTTGCTTCCTATATTTATTAACAGTGAGCATCAAATCTGTAGCCTGCTGGAAGAGATGCCTTCTTTTCACCTTCAATGCAGGCTTCTGCTAAATGAATGGTAAATGGAGTTAATAACTGGTGGTTGGAAAAAGAAGGTAACAGTAAATATTTCAAATGAAAAATAAAAGCTCAGAAATTCATCATGGTATCAGGAGGCAAATATTCCTGATCATTCAAAGAGCTGGCTGTCTTGTGCATTTATTTGTAATGAATGGTTCAGTTTTGTTAAGTGTCAGCACCCAAGGAGATGAGCAAACTGTACTGTGCTGGAAATGTGTGTCAGTTTATATTTGTTATCCAGAATTTTTCAAAAATTCAGGAAGTCTTATTAATAATGGCAAGGGAAACAAGAGCACTCTTAAGGAAACCTTCACTTTTAATAGAAGATCCAATCTCATGCCCTTGGGTGGAATATATATTAATATGTTAATAACATAAATGTTAGGGCTAGAACTAAACATATTAAGGTACAATTACTGTCAGGTTGCTTCTAAAATTATACCCATTAACTTTAACACTTGGAGTTGTAATAATTTTCTAATACAGATAGTTTTGAAATAAAATAACAGCCCAAGAGAAGATGGTTATTTTTTTTATTACTTTTTCTCCAGAGGTTGAACAGGTGAAGGGTGGCTAACTGAAGTGCAGAAGCATTTCAGATGTTTGAGAGGGTGATTCAGCCCTCAATGTTTCTTGCTCAGATGATGTGCCTGCATTTATTTCCTACAAAGGACAATTGTGCTTCCCAATTCAGTGTTATTTTAAAGGATATGATACTGTTTTGTGTTATTGTAGCCTATTTGTGTGATATTTGTATGAGATGGGCACAGAACTACAGTGTAAAAGTTAGATGGTTGTTAAAAATTGCTTGCATCATTTGTAGAATAGTATTTTAAAGATGTCCATATTTAAAGAAAATGCAGAGCTGTAATTTTAATGGCAAGGCCATGCTATCATAATTTTTATATTTTGCAATATAAACTATTGTGTTTTACTATATTAAAAATGTATTTGATTAGCCTTCTGAAGTGGAGAGAACTGCATATCCTTTTTAAACACATTTTGAAATAAAAATCAGTTTGTAATTGTCCTCTCCTTCCCTCTTTCTCCCTTTCCTCTTACCTTTTTGCCTTTCTCATATTTTTTTTAAGGTATCATTCACTTTCTTTTCAGTTTCCAGGGTAAACTACCTGAGATACACAGTTCAGAGCCACAAAAGAGCAGCTAATCAGGGATAATCCTTGTTGAAATAAATGTGTATGTGCTGGATATTAGCTTTTCTTCTCTATGTTCAGGTCAGAGGTGTAAAAGGAGTCTTTTTGGCCAACCAGAAAATTGATGGGAAAGTTACAACTCTGATAACCTACAACAAAGGCCGTGACTGGGATTTTCTAAACCCTCCAGAAATCGATATGAATGGCAAACCAACCAACTGCAAACCTGTAAGTGGCTCTTTTTGGTGTATCCTCTCTCTAAAGTGTGCAAGAATTATCTGCATGGTAAGATGTGCAGTACTTTGACAGCCTGAGAGCTTTGTGCTGAGTTTACCAGCCAAACGAGCAGGCAAATGTACTTGCATTGCATAAGCTGTTCCACAGGCTCTTAGACCAGTCATTGTATAGAGTGAGTAGTCAGGGCTTTCTGCTGCACTGCATTTCATATTTAAGATCACTTTTACACAAAGAGGACACGTTTCTTGTGTGTCAACCACACAACCCAGTTCAGAATAATCATGACAACAGCCATTTGTGTCTGGGTATATGGGGCACATCATGAGTCAAATAGAGATTACCAATAATTCTTCTCTTTCCATCTTTCATATTTTTGTTTCATATTAAACCAAGGTAACCCTTGGTTCCCTGTTAAAGGGAACACCTGACAGCTGCTGATAATAAATACCACAGTAACGTGCATAAAAAATTCCTTTCTTCTTGTAACATGATATTATTTCTCTTTGTTTAGATGTTCCAAGTGTCCACAGTATTTTGTTATTTGCCAGGCTGTACTGAAACTTTGTATTTTTCCCACTGACTCTCTGCTCCTGGGGACTCAAAGCACTGGATTGGTGGGCAAAATAAATGCTTGTAGTCCTGTCACTGCCAGAGCTTTACTGCCACTCCACATAGCAGAAGTGGAGGGCTGGAGCTGCTGGTTCCCTTTTGAAGAGTTCAAGGCTGTGCTGCAAGATTCCAGCCTGCAGGGCCTGGTGCAGATCAGTCTGAGATGAGTGGGACTATCGCAGTGGCAGCAGTTCCCAGGCAGTGCTGGCAGCTCCTGGTGAAGCTCCTGGTCACATTGCTGAGAACAATATGACCTTTGAGTGCCCCTGCACAAAGGGCAAGGAGCAATGAGTTGCTTAGCATGGAGACATCATGTGCCCTAAAGTCATTATGCTATTTTTCATACCACTTTTTTACTAAAAAAGGCCCTTCAGTCCAAACACTTGTTTTTAGTCATAATTTTACCATTTACCTGGGACCAACAAACATGCAATACTTGTTGCTATTAGCTAGCATTTTAAAGCAATTATTCTGTCATGATATTATAATGCTGACTTCTTTGAGTTTGGAAATCTTTTTGTTGAGACAGTGACACAGTATGCAGGCATCACCAGAGATTATTGTTATAAAGTGAAGACTGACACTTCAGACTGGAATTTGGCTTCGTGGGAAGCAGCCATTCTTTTTCTTTATGGAGACATACATTGCTGAGGCTGCTCCCTGTCTGGGCTTTCATTACTGCAGGAGCATAACTGGTAGCAGTGATTTTTAAAACCTGTTCTCTTCTTCTTCCCCCCCAAGCCTGATTGTTACCTTCACCTCCATCTCCGGTGGGCAGACAATCCCTACGTGTCAGGCACAGTGCACACCAAGGACACTGCACCAGGGCTCATAATGGGGGCAGGTAAGTGCATATTATTATTTTTTAAGACCTGAAATGTGGCAGGGGTTCTTTGTAGATCTAGTCTTTGGATTTGTAAGAATACCATGCAACATTGCCAAAATAAGGCTTTTCTGCAGAATAATCCTTTATGGAGTCTTCTGATCAAACAATTCAATATAAGGTAATGCAAGGCCCAGAGTTGTGTTGTCTCAGACAGATCTACATCAGTCACCTGGATACATCATGCCCTGCTGTGCTCCTTCCCCATTAGTGTGGAAGGTGTGGAGGTGTGATGGTGGCTGAAGGACATGTCCTGCATTCTTTTTCTCTGGAAGTGATGTGTAGGCACTCCAGCATCATGAATAACCCAGCAAAACTGATGGTGATGGTCAAGCCTTTATTCTTTAAGCCTGTATACAGATAATTTGTCTTGTAATTTTTATTAATTCCTTTCTGCCTAAAAAGAGATGAATTGAAAGAGGGAAATGTGTCTCTATGTTGAGAGCAATGCTGGTTGTGGCTTCTCCATTATAACTTACATATGGAGTCATGTCACTATGAAGTGGAATTTAATAAAGGAAATTCCATTGCAGTGTCGAGCACTCATCAAGAAAAATATTCACATAACTCAGTTTTGCTTTGTATCTTTGTAATCCATCTGTTAATTTAATTTAATCTTCTGTTTCTTTGTTTCGAAATTGTCTAAATGTTAACCAGTCTAAGAGCTCTTTTAAATTTTATTATGTTATTCTTACGGATAATGTTTAGGTGAAATGCACACATGTATGCTTCACTTTTCATAAAAGTGTGTCTGTTTTTAATGAATAATGGCTTCTACTTTATCTTACACTAGTCTCTGACAAACAGCTTACTAATGTCAAGGTGAGAATATTTGGTGTTTAAAGAGAATGAGAGCTGCCAGTACTGGAAATCTTCAATATAACTGAGGACTTCAAGATTCTCTGTAGTGTAAAGGGAGTTTAAAGTATTTTACTGGGGACAGACCTACCTGGTGAAATGCTGCTATGGTTTTATTGATACAAATGAGACTAAGAATTTTTGCAGTGCCCTTGTAGATAGATTCCTAATATGTGTTCAGGTCAAACTTTATGAATTCAAATGTTTCAAAAAATATGTTCCATTTCAAATGTCTTCTTTTTACATAAAGCACTCTAAATGTAGAATCTTAATTTTAGCCTCATCATATCATGCTTAAATGCCTTCCAATAGCAAATTAGGCAGTGAGATTTAATTAGTCCATCATTCCTATTTCATTTTTGTTTCTCTTTGCACTATAATCTGATGTGTTGAACAGATATTTGTTGAGATGTTGAGTTGTTTTCTTTTGTTTGGGGTTGGTAGATGTTTTTCAAGTGCACTGTTCTCTGAGACGACATTAGGGAGCGCAGGTTGTAGAAGACTATTTTGCCCTTAATTCCTTTCTGGAATGGGGTGACATTTTATCACTGTGTCTTACTCTGCCAGGTAGAGAACTTGTCAACAGCTTTCCTCAACATGATCAGGAGGGAGCGGTTTTGATAACATCCCAGTATCATGAAGAACTGAACTAATATATTAAATTTGACTTGCTTCTGCAGCAACCAGTAATGTAATGGGAATGGTAGAAAGCACCCTTGCTCAGTTGCAAGCCACCTTGCTTTTAGCTACCTAAAAAGCTGGGAGGGATGGTGTGAAAGCTGGAAATATTTGCCCAAGAGTAGAGCAGTGTGTCCTTTTTTTTTCTGGTGGAAGGTCATGTAGCTGAAAACAGAGCAAAGGAATCTATTTTGGAGCCTTAAAAATACTATACAGCAACTGCATCCCCTTGCCAACAAATGACCTGAATCAACTCTGATTTTGACTTGCATTTACATTTTTTGGATGCCCAGGTCATCTGGATTCAGTGCATATGTTCAGTCTTATCTGTAAAATGTGATACCCTTGTAAGCTTACACTTCTTATCGGAAATACTTTACATAGAGTGAGTGAGTTTGAATTTCCTTTGGCTTGATCCTTGAAACTGATAATTCTATATAAATCAACATAAGTATTAGGTCCTTAGCACATACAGGAATCAGATTATTTGGGCCACATCACACACTGTTGGAATTTTACTGTTAGATTTAGGGAGAGCACATCTTCTGGAAATGACTGAAGATGATAAAGATCCGTGAATGTCAGTTGATCACAGCATGTCTAGAAACCATCAGTGCCTTGTGCTATAAACAGCAAAATTATTCTGAGGGTGAAATAGATAAATAATTGCCAACAGAGAGGGGGAAATATTAATACTCTGGCAAAATACTGTACAGTGACATTACTAATAAGACTGTGTACAATTCTGATAATCAATTTTCAGGACCAGTGAGCAGGTGCTAAGAAGGCCTCCTTGGCAGTTGATGGAAATAGAGACTATTTACAAGAAAACTCCCATTAGCTGAAAAACTAAAGGACAATAAAGAATATGATTTTTTTTTTTTCCTGGAAGTGTAACCACAGGGTAGAAACAAGTGGTGCAAATAAGTGGATAAGAATTGGAAAAATGTTTTTTAAGCATAAGAACCCTATTGGTCAAAACACAAAAAAAAATCCCTTTAATGTGGATTTTGGCTTCTTTCTAGGGAGCTTATACAACACAGCTGCTTGTGGTAATGGAAAAGCTATTCTGTGACTTAAGTACAGTTTTGATATGGAAAATGCTGAAAAAATCAGAGACTATTGAATATTGTTTTAATTTTAAAAAATGAATAATTAAACAGTGAACAGCATTAACACCTAGAAAATTGGGAAAATACAGTAATAGCGTGTTAAAATTGCATCTTTTTAAACTCATATTTACAAATAAAAATTCCACTCTGTTAAAGTTGCATAAATAGTTCTCAGGAATGCATAATTTTAGCTTATGTCTATATATAAATTGTTCAGACAGAATATTAAATTTTATAGCTGCATACGAAAGTGGTGTTTTAAATAACTGCTTTGCTCTCTTTAAGGAATGCAATAGGATTTTGCATTTACATTTGATTTTTGTGCATTTTAATCTTGGCAACAACTTCTATTTCTCACAGCATCAGCTATGAAATGTGTGTCAATTGATGTGTAAATTTTTACTATAAACTTGCTAAGGACTTTTCTATGAAAAATGTTTAGAGAAGTGTAGCTTTTTCAGGTGCTGGTTTACAATAATTGCCTGCTTAGCTTCCAATCCAGATGGCAAATCAAGCAAGCAGTAAATTCTGCACATTCACACAAATTGAGGAAGTGCTGGAAAAGTTCTGTTTACTTTTTGTCATATCAGGGCTAAATATAATTGCATACATTGTGATGAATTTCTACCATTTTTCACAGAAGTAGCATACTAGGATGCCTCTATTAAAAAAGGAAAAGGGAACAGGGAGATGAATGAGCATTTCCCAGTACATTTTGGAGTGAACACCCTGAAATTCCTTTAAATTTTTTCTGATTCCCCACTCCCTCGTCTGAACACATCTTCAGCTTGCCAGGCAAAACTGTGGGTCTGGGAGATTTAAATACAAATTGGTTGTATGTTTGTTCTACACTCTGACTACAAGTTTACAAACCATGAAATTTTAACTTATTGTGCATGGCCCAAAGGCATGTTACAACTGTATTAATTACAAGTAATCCAGGCAAGACAACATCTCTCTTTTTGGAGTAGGTGTCTGCCTGTATGCTAAATTTAAGTGACTGGAAAATATTTCCGTATTAGAGAGATTACCCAAGTGTTGCATATGGGGATTATTTCTTCATACTGTAAACATGTCCAAAATCACAAATAAAAATGTGGGTAAACACAGTGATAAGTAGCACTTAAAACATGTAAATTGATGGTAAAATTTTGAATGAAATCATTTTCCATATTTGTTGTGATGTAGTAAGAACCTGCCAAAATGCCTGACTCTCTTGTATTGAGAGCAGTTATATCACCTTTTCAGAGAACTTGGCTGGCCACCAGCCATCACTGAAATACACAAGCAATGTCAGAACATAACAGAAGAGCAAAACTGACTCAGGCCCTAGCACAATATCCTGGCTATATTCATGACAAAAGCCTTTGGGAGAGTGCGTAAGGACAATTCAGGTGTATATCCTCCCCCAGGCACTGGAGAAGACACACACATGGGAGTCATTTAGTTACAAAAAGAATACAAAATATTGTAAGACAAACTTGAGAAATGTCTGTATTACAAAGAAAACTTCATGAAATTGGATGGCAAACACTCTGTGTCATGTGTCAGAGTAGTTTCTGAGGTACTCAGGTCAGAAGTCATGTTAGAATGGTACCATTTATAGCTGTGGCTAATACAGCCTTGGCATGGTTTAAGTCCAGCCAGCAACTAAGCACCACATAGCTTCTTGCTCACTTCCCCTCCAGGAGGATGGGAGAAGGAAATTGGGAGGAAACTCATGGCTTGAGATAAGAGCAGCTTAATAACTGAAATAAAATAATAATAATGAATTCTAATGAAAAGGAAAAGGAAAAAGAGAGAGAAATGAAACCCAAGAAGGAGAAGTGATGTAAATAAAAACAGTTGCCCAGCCTGTCCCTGAGCAGTGCGCCTGCACTGACCTGTCCCCCAGTTTATTGCTGAGCATGACACATGGTCTGGAGTATCCCCAGCTCAGCTGGGGCCAGTTGTCCTAGCTGTGCCCATTTCCAATTCCTTGTGCACCCCCAGCCTCCTCACTGTTGGGTGAGGTGAGGAGCAGAAAGGGCCTTGACTCTGTGTAAGCACTGCCCAGCAGTAATGAGAACATCTTTGTATTATCATCAACACCATTTTCAGTCCAAGTCCAAAATACAGCCCTGTACCAAGTGCTGTGAAGAAAATTAACTCTACCACAGCTCAAAACAGTGCAGCTGATTACCCATTCCAGTTGCAGTAACTTTTTCAGAATGAGCCTGTGTTGCCTTCAGTGTATTAGATTACATTTACTTGTTCCCCCAGACAGATTTTGAGGTCTAACACAGATGCATTAAAATGATAGAAAAGTTTCTGTGCTGTAGTGGCACTCCTGAGGAGTCACTGCAGGTATTTACAGCTGTAATAAGAAGCACAGATTTTAGTGTGGCCCACCAGACAAAGTAGCACACTGATATTTGGGGAGTGTGGTACTGTCCAAACACTTTAGGACATGGTAGGAATGGTCCTTAAACATTGTTGGCTTCCAGCCTTGGCCTGTGCATAATTCTTTCTTTCTCACCTTCTTGTGTCACTTGATCACAACGTCAGTTGTTCTTGTGTGTTATTGGCTGCCACCCTTACCACAAATATGTTTTATAATTCTCCTCAGATATGTCAGGGAAATGTTAAAATGTCTCAGTTCTACTTTGAGTGCTGCTGTGGCTTTGCAGTTGTTTGTTTGCGGTGTTATTAATGTCAGGATTCTTTGCATTTCATTTGATGCGAATTGGATCTGTTGTAAAGGGGTTTATGGAGTGCCATTACATGCACTGTGTTTCACTAGCTGGCTTATCCAGTAACACAACACACTGCAAAGTAGCTAGAGCTTAAAATTATGCACTTTATTTTAAATCTCAAAAAGAACAAAATGCTCCAATTCTTTAAAGTTCTTTTTTTTTTATTAGCATATTGAAAAATAAAGTTAAAACTAGATAAATTTTTTACTAGAGAAAACTTACAACTCTTGTGTGACACATGTTAAATAGAAAGGTTTGCTGATAAAAGTGTGGAGAGTTCACCTAGATCTTTGAAGGACTTGGTTTTATTCCAGTTCTACTCTTTCAGGTTATCAGCTTTCAGAGTGGCTTTTCTGTGGCTTATAAAACGTATGCATCCCTATGTGTTCCTGTGGAAATTTCCTTCAGTCTTTCACCTCTCAAATCTGGCTGCATGGGTGCTTCCCACTGCACTTTGCAGAAGCCTGCCTGTCTCCTCTGGTGCTGCAGCTTCCCTTCTTTTGGCCTTGCTTCCTTTTTCTTTCTGAATCCACTGACACTGTTTTTCAGCAAGCCATGGTGAGCAAACTCCAAGTGCACTAAGAAGTTTTCTCCTTCCTTACAGAAAGGTGTTCATTTTTTTATCTGCTTGAAGATTTCATTTAGCAATGTTTGCGTAATTATGTCATATAATTTTGTGTTCCAAAAAATCTGGAAGTAATGAAAATTACAGCCTTCATTAATGACACAATTAAACATAGTGTCAGCAATTGGCAGGTCCTGCATGCACCAATTCTGAGCTTCTGCCTTTGGCCCATGGATGGACTGTTTTCAGAAGTCAAACATCATTGCACTCCTTTTTCCCAAAGCAGTGTCCCAGATTCTGTTTCTGTTGGCATCAGTTGTGGTTTAGGCAGAATGACAAGTCTCTGGAATTTTAACTGAGCCCACCAACTCCTTTTGCTCTTTTACCAACAAAAGACAGCAAAGGTAAAATCTGAACTAGGAGAAGTCATGTCTGTCTTTTAACAGAGCTTCAATTACAACACTGTTCCTAATATTACTAAATCAGCTGGATAGGAAAGGCTTTTTAATGAAGTAGATGCTGTTTAGTTTACAGACTAATTTTCCTTTAGCAAGGCAATTTACTACTGAATTCTTTAAAGTGCAGATCCCTAGCAATGCTCAAAATAAAGACCTACTCATGCAAGTAGTTTTCAGTAAGTGGTGAAAAGAGAATAAACAGCATTTATCTAGGAGCAAAACTAACACTGCATTCATTAAAGTTATCTGTGTAAAGAAGGGTATATACTGACAGCAGTATGTTAGATTCTAGCAAACAAATATTTCTGTTCTCAGCTGTCCCATAGAAAACATTCTGTGATTAACTGCAGAAGCACAAGAATATACCCATTTGCAGGTTATATAGCAGTGAAAAGTATAACAGAGGAAAGTAAGAATAGTGAAAGAAATGTATTTTGTATATGCAGTTAATCAAATCTTCCTTTCCTTCCTTCAGCCCTGAGAAGGTGATTTCTCATTCATATCTCCTTCTAGTGATCAGATTAATCTTAAAGCTGTATTTGGGAAGAAAATGTAACCAAATTAATGTGTGAAGCTTTTTTTTTTGGAACTATTTAATTTGGTAATATTCATGGGAGGTGTAGGTTAGATATCAGGAAAAGTTTTTTCAGAGGGTGATTGAGCTTTGGAACTGGCTCCCAAGGCCAGTGGTCACATCACCAAGCCTGTCTGAATCAGGATTTTGGAAAATGCTCTCAGGCATGTGGTGTGATTCTTGGGGTGTCCTGTGCAGGGCCAGGAGTTGGACTCACTCATGCTGATGGGTCCCTTCCAACTCAACATATTCTATGATTCTATGACCAACTAAATTTGTGGTGAATTATCTGATAAATGAGAGAGTGTGCAGTGTGTTGAAAAGATGAAAGCCCAAGAACGAGAAGTCGCATCTTCTGAAATGTTAGATGCAATTTAAAGGAATTAACTGACTCCTATAAATTCCCTGATTCAATATAAATATCCCAGTCCTGTCCAGGATCTATTTAGGGTTAAATGATGTAGAGTTACCCTATCAAAGAGTGGAGCATGTGCAACCTAGATAGTTTAATAGAATGTGTATTTTGGGCAGTGGGTGCTGTTATTCCTCTTGGGAACCTTTCAGCACCAGTAAGCACACTTTGCATAAAAAATCTGGTTTAGTGGTTAAAAACCAGCTATTTATATAATGCACAAGTGAAATTTCATAGTGCTATCCTAATCTCAAGTGTTTTCTTTCATCGTCTCTTCTGCTTAAGAGGATCTGATAATTTTCATCTTATTTCTACTGTGAAAACATGCAAACCATATATTTAAGTCAAAATCCCCTAGAGGATATCATTTAGAAGGAATATTGTGCCATGATTGATTCTACCCTAGAACATTAAACTGCCTGGTGGTTTAATAGGTTGCTATTTGAAAATATGTTAATAGTTGGAAATCTCTGTATCTGGGCCTGCATCTGCTGTCATCTTCCCCAAGTTTCACACTTCTGCTAGTTTTGCAGGAATCTGGATTTTCCTCCGTGCTTTTTGTCAAAATACTCAGTAGCTTCCTGGTCAATATTTAGATAAAGCAAGTAATTCTGCTTTCAATTCTTTTGTATTTGTAATCTTTTTCAAAAGCCCTGCCCCCTCTTTTCATGTTGCATACTTCACCAAATTCTAGGTCTAGCTACAACTTCATCAAGTCTTAAAGATATTTCATTTTAGCAATTTGAGTTCAATGTTAATAACTTTACAGAATGTGATTAAGGTTAAAGCTTCTGAGTTCGTGGATGTTTCATACTTACATCTAAAATACGTGTTGCTTTCTAATAATTTTCCAGCATACAGCAACAAAACGAAAATGTTGGTCTGATTTCTGCATTTCAGTGTTAGAATCAGGCCTCATTGCTTCCACCTATGGACAATCTAGCAAAGGGAAGGAAAGCTTTGAAATTGCATGTATGTTTTTTAAAGGAATTTGGTGGTTCTACCAGAAATGAAGTAAACTTGTTCATCTGAGTTTAGTTCTTGCTCTGACCTGGAAACTTCTTACTCAGACTGCCACCAGGATTAGATACAATCTCTCTTGCTTGTGTGGATGCAACCCTTTTTTTTTTCCTCTTTTTTGACAGGTAACCTGGGGTCCCAGCTGGTTGAGTATAAAGAAGAGATGTACATTACATCTGACTGTGGGAACACATGGCGTCAGGTAGGAATCGTCAATCATCAAAGGAGCCTGGAAATAATTTTAATGTACTAAATGTGATGAATTATTTAATGCTCAACTAGTCTTCAGATACTCTTTTGAAGGAGGTGGTGTTATTATCTCCAGTTTGATTGGAAACTGATGAGGAAGTTGATTTGCAAAGACTCAAATTGATCAGGCTGTAAGGTTCTGCTGAAGTTCAAATATTTTGGTCTCTTTAAAGATCTTATAAGTATCTTATGCAAAAAACATAGTGTCTGTTTAATTTTTTAATAATTTTAATAATCTGTGTATGCTAATGATGAAGTGGACTTGGGCTAGATCTTGCAGTACAAGCATCCTGAGCTATAAGACATGGATTAGGTACAAGGGCAAAGATTCTTCCGCTTCGTCGTCTGAAAGCTGTTACTTAATCATGAACTTTTTTATTCATTGAAACTGAGACAGTGAAAAGAGATTTTCAAAAAATAATAAGCTTTTTTAAGTGTTTTGGTATGATTTAGTAAATTCAGGGACTACAAATACCAAATTGTTAAAAAGAGAACAGTGATGTAGTAATGCTGTTTGAATTTTGGGTGGCTTTTTCTTCCCCTGACTTATGTCAGGTAAAGCATTTCACCTTTATCATGTATTGTTTCCTAAACTGCTCTCAGTGTGGTGGGTTTGCCCTGGCTTGATGCCAGGTGCCCACCAAACTCTCTGTGTCACTGCCCTCCTCAGCTGGACAGGGGAGAGAGAAGATGACCAAAAGCTCATGGGTTGAGATAAGGACAGGGAGAAACTGGTCACCCATTACCCTCACAGGCAAAAGAGATGGGACTTAGGGGATATTAATTTTATAGCTAATTAATAACAGAGTAGGATAGTAAGAAATAAACACAAATCTTGGAACACCTTCCCTCTACCTGCCCCTTCATTGTGAGCTCAACTTTACTTACTAATTCTCTGCCTCCTCACCCTGAGCCACACAGGGGGATGTGGAATGGGGGCTGTGGTCAGTTCAGCACACGTTGTCTCTGCTGCTCTTTCCTCCTCACAGGGAGGACTCTTCACACTCTTCCCCTGCTCAGGTGTGGTGTCCCTCCCACAGGAGACAGTTTTCCATGGACTTCTCCAACATGAGTCCTTTCCATGGGCTGTAGTTCTCCATGAGTTCTCCAGAGTGGGTGCTTCCCATGGGCTGCAGCCCGTCAGGAACAGGCTGCTCCAGCATGGGTCCCCTGGGGGATTATAAATCCTACCAGCAAACCTGCTCCAGCATCAGCTTCCCATGGGGCCACAGCCTCCTTCAGGCATCCACCTGCTCCAGTGTGGGATCTCCAGGGGCTGCAGGTCAATCTCTGCTCCAGCATGGACCTTCATGGGCTGCAGGGGCCCAGCTGCCTCACCATGGGCTGCACCACAGGCTGCAGGGGAATCTCTGCTCCAGCACCTCCTGCCCCTCCTTCTGCACTGCCTTAGTGTCTGCAGGGCTCTTCCTCTCTCATATTCTCAGCTCTTCACTCCTGCTGCAGTTGCTGTTGTGCACTTCTTAAATACACAATCCCAAAGGTGCTACTGCTGTTGCTGATTGACTCGACCTTGACCAGTGGCGTGTCCATCTTGAAGCTGGCTGGTGCTGGCTGTCAGATGAGGGGAAGCTTCTCTAGAATTGTCTCAAAGAAGCCACCCAATACACTCAGCATAGGGATATTTTCTTTCTCTATATATGTATATAGCAACAATGCACAGTATCATAGATTCTACTTATAATAGATATCCAGGATAAAAAAAAAGCACCCTCAAAGGACCAAAGTGTTTTCACAAAATAATATAATTTCAGTTAAAATGGTGTTGTAGTGTTCAACTGAAATCAAATTTTGTTATTTACTGAGAACCATTAAGTGTGAAAATGTTCTCAGTTGTGTTGCTGAGCTTGGGGAATTTGAAGTTAAAAGAGAAAAATACAGACAGTTTCTTATATTGCTGTGGTAGGGTGCCATTAGTACTCCACAGAGTACTTTAAAAAGAAATGGGTTATTTTTGTAATGATAATGTCCTTTGATATTTAAAAGATAAATTTTATACCAAATTCCTTCTTGAAATCTAGCGTAAAATAAATAGGTGTTTAAATGCAAAACCCTTCCAGGATTTACAGGGGGTACTGTGTTGTTTAATATTTCTTAGAGGCCTCTCATAATTTCTTGTCAGCATTTGCCAAAGTTTTATAGTTTTTCTGGGTTGAAAAATAAGAAGAAAGGAGGAATGAGATCAAATTCATGTTTTCACTGCTCTTTATTTGTAGAGACACACAGGTAAATGATATGTGTTGAAACTTGACCCTAAGGAGCCTAATTATGCCATAAAATCAACCACAAACTGATCCCTCATTGGGACACTCAAAATGGCAAACAACATTTCTAGCTTTGTTTTAATTAAAACTCTTATGAAGTCTTTGAAAGAGCTTACTCAATTCTAGTATTTGTGATCAGAATGAAACTGTAGATTATTTTATGTATTTTGTGACCTCACTGTTCATGATCGAACAATTCCTCCAAAGGTCAGCAGCACATTTCCTTTCTCTGCTGGAGTTCATACAACAAAAGAGAAGGCTTCAGTCAGGTGATACAGGAATTTAGATAATTCAGTAAACTGCAGGCCTTGTGAGCTGGTGAAATCCCATGCTTTGGCACAACTCTTTGTCTGAGTTTAAGTCTCTGCCTTGGAGACTTTGTGGTTGTCATTAATGAGGGCCTGGCACCTTTCTCACATGCTCACATGATGTTGCTGAGCTGTGTACAGAGGAGAAGAGGAGCAGTCTGTGCTTGTGTGTAGAGACAGAGAATGCAGAAAAGTAAAGATAAGAGACTCAGGAGAAAATATCGTGCAAGGAATTAATTAACCTTTCTTGAAATAATACCAGTATTGGTTCATAGGACTGTGGGTTATAGGACTGTGGGAAAGGTCAAAGATCCTGTAATTCAATGGTGTGCTCTGAGACAGCATCAAACCTTCCATAGCTTGCATTTGATGTGGTCATATAAGGGTTCAGGAAGACTTGCCTGTAAACACAGCCAGTGTTCATAAGTAGAAATGAATGCCTAAATGAGAGTTTTGTGAAATTAAGTAAATTCTGGTGATAAATGGAAATGTTTGGGAAAAAATCAGAAGGTCAAGTGAAGTGCAGCTCAGGTGTCAAATCCCACATATCTCACACTAGTAGTTACTTGGCCTTCTGTCTTGGTTGAGTTGAACATCTGTGTTTAGATAACATAGGCCTGTGATACAGGCTCAGTATCAAACATTGAGATCCCTGCCCTGCTGCTGCAAAGACCAAATTAGGGTGGTAAATTAGACCTGTGCAAACCCCTGCAATGCAGCTGAAAACAGCAGGCAGGGTGATCCTCTGGCATGGGCTGAGCTCTGCAGTGTCTCTGCCCAGGGGCTGCTTCAGGGCTCCCCTGGTTGGCCAGGTAATGAGAATAAATTTATTATTGCTTTTCATCTGTGGATTTGTGGCTGTTCCTGCATCTTGCCTGTGGCAGCTCACTGAAAAAGCAAAACCAAGAATTGTTATTATAAATAACCACACACAATACCACTTGTGCTGGTTCCAGTTGTTCTGCCTTTCTGTTGCATGGCTGAGCTGCTCGTTGGTCTATCTTGAAACCATCACTCTTTGTTTAAGGAAAACTGAATATTGTGGCTATGTATTGAACAACATTGCACTGTAAATAGCAGTGCTTTAGGAGCTGTTTGGAAAGTAGCTTAAACATCCATTCTATGAACTGGACTGTAGAAGAAAGGAATGACATTATCATGAAATGTGTGGGCTTAGAATCACAGAATCGTTAAAGTTAGAAAAGACACTTAAGACCATTAAGTCCAACCGTTGACTTAAGTGCTAAGTGGACCATGAAGATGTAGTCTAAGGTGAACCCATGTTTATTTGAAAGATTTCTCTGTCTATTATACCAGGAAAACAATATAATAAAATGTGTTACTGAGCATGAAATATTAGGATACTTTGTTAAGTGCTAAGGATTACCTTATGTATACACATGAGTGTTTCTGTTTTAATACTGATTTCTGTTCACAACTCTGGTTGCCATTGTTATTTCAGCAGCATCTGTTACAACACTGTGCTTGAAATACAGCAATTTATACAGCAAAGAGTAAGAGAAAGGTCTGGCTTTCAAAAAAATGGCATAAATAAAGGAAAAAGTCAACAACAATAAACCTTTCACATTTGATCTGCTACCAAAGTAGCCCTTGCAGCAACAGAATGTTCAGTTAAGCTAATGAGGTTACACAGAAAGCCTTTTGGATGCCTAGGAACTAAGTCTAGATCTCTGGAGCTTTAGTCTGGTGGTTTTTTTTGTTGGAATATTATTTATCTGTGTCAAATCCTTGTGGATCAAAGCAACTTGCAAAACCTTTGGTTAAGTGAGAATACATGTTTTCCTGCAGGCATCTTAGGAGATAGATGGTAACACTTCTAAGCACAACAAAAAAGGATGTAATTCCAGTCTTTCAACCCTGAGAAGGTCCAACTGGCTCATTCTGTGTAGAAAAGCTTCTGTTTCCAGATTTGAATCTAGTAATGGATATCACTTGATGAAAGAAAAAAGTCACCTCAGAAATTTTCATTTATTTTTGGAACTTCTGTATTGCAAAGTAAAATTGTATGGCATATTTCTCTAGGATCACTTAAACATGCTGTCACTGATTTCATGGAGCTGTCCCAGTTTCTCCCAACAGATATTCTGACCTGAAATAGCTGCTGAAGTTGTTGGGACAGACAAAGGAAAAAAACCAAAACATTGAGAGCAGGAGGAAGAGGATAGAATAGAAGCTGGCATTGTAATTATAAAGCACAAACTATGCACAAAAATTTACAGAAATATATTATAAAAATCCTGTTCTGTAGTGGCTGGCTACTGGTAAGGATCAGAATAGATTTATTGCCTACTTTAGTTAGAGATTTATATCAGAATGCGAGGCCTGCTGTGGACTCATGTATCATCCTGGGTCTGAACTTCATCTCTCACACTGGGACCACCTTTGCTTTGATCCTTTGAAAACTGTTTGTCTTGGTTTTGTTTCCAGAAAGTAGAGATAAATATTTACTTTTGTGATAAACAGGCATGAAACTGTTAATTCTTTTCAATGTATTGAAGATTAATAATTGTTTTCATAAAGCTTTCATGCGTTTTGTTTATAAAAAGTTTGAAGTGTGTCCAAGAAGGGCATGATATAGCAACAGCATTAATATGCCTGTAATGTGTCCTCTGTGCTTTATAGTGTGCTAAAGCAGGGTATTAAAAAGTGTGTGTGAGGACCTACCATGGTGCTTTTCTGGGAAAGGCTAATTTGCATGAAGTGGTACAGATATCAGATTCCTTGATCTTTGGCCGTGAAGCTATGGGAGACTTGGTGTCCCAGCACATACTGTTGCATTTTGGTTTGAGCAAAAGTTCAAACAGAGTTTAGAGGAGAATCAAAACTCTGCTTGCTTATCTGGCTCCAGCTGATCTCATCCTTTTGAAGTGCATCTAAAATTAATGTCTGTCCTTTACTGAGTTCTATTCTAAAATATGCAGCTGGGTGAATAAGGAGATGGGACTATAAATGCCTCATATCAGGGTTTTGCCTGTAAAGTGGCAACACTGAAAAACTGATCAGACTCTTGAAGCCCTAGGATTCCCATAAAATATGTTCTTACCAGATGAGAGGAAGACTGAGCTCTCAACCCAAATGAAATGCTTCCTGTTTTTGAAATAGTTGTGTGTCTTGTAAGATACTTTTACCCTCAGCTCTGGTTCAGTCTTGCTGAGAAATCCTCTAAATGTGGCATTTAGTTTTGCAAAAAAAGAAAATAATACTGTCAGCATTCTTTTCATTTATAAGACAAAGTAAAGCTAACCTTTATAGTTTTTGCCTTTGCTTTGTCAAAGCATACAGGAGACTGCATGTTTGTGTATAAATGCTAAGTGTGTGTGATAATTCTCATGTATCACTTGCTCTTGTGTTAAATGAACTTTCACAGGTTAATAATGTTAGTAAATCCTGTCTTAAAACAGATTTTAGATGTAAAACAGGAAAGATATCTACATGTGTTTTTATTTTAGTACTGCTGATAACCTCTGGAAAAGAAATTAAAATAATTTATGAAGTTTTAAATTCTTTATACTATTAAATAAATATTGTGTGAATTTTGGTTCCAAACTCAGAGTGGCCTCCATGGGACATCACATAATAGTTGAACTTAAACTCACTAACACTGGAAATGCAGAATTAGACTACAAAGCATTTTATTCTGCAGGATACACAGAATATGGCAAACACCAAAGTAAGGTGATGGGTCATTTGGTGATATATAACAGGAAGGAATGCAGAATGCATACGATGAGAAATACAAGCTTAGGATAAAATCACTTTAGGCAGTTTAATCTGACTGTGATTTGAACCTGAACGTTTTCTGATTCACTTGCTTAACTTTCTTTTCTTTTACAGCTGGGAGAAATATAAGAGTTTACCTGACTTTTATGTCCTTTTCAGTTTGCAGTGTGGACATTATAAAACATAAGTCTCTTAATTCTTGTTTGCTTGCTCATTTTATTTCAGTTGTTTTTGTACATTTGCTTAGTTGGCCTTTCTTTGTCTGACTTGTAGGTCTTTGAAGAAGAGCACCACATCTTGTACTTGGACCATGGTGGAGTTATTGTGGCTATCAAAGACACCTCTATCCCTCTGAAAATACTCAAGTAATCCTACAGTCAATTAGAGTAGAGCTGTTGTGTATTCAAGACCTCAGGCAAAGTTCAGAGTTTAAGATAAGCATTTCAATGTGATCATGTATGAAATGCAGGTGGAGTCAGCTTAATTTAACATTCATTAAGTCAACAAAATGCAGTTGGATGTTTACTTTAAGATTACTTCATGGTGCTGAAGATATCAGGGCATAATGCATTAATCATAATGAAATTTTCTTGCATCAGTGTAGGAATTTTTTGCTTAAAAAACAGTTCTGGAACTTTACAGTGGAAGTTCAGCATGATTGTTTATCTGGCTGGGACCAGCAGTACGTGTCAATGATACTCAGCCTGTGCTGCATGTGTGTCTTAGGTGTGCAGCCAGGACAGTTCATTGATACTGTAAAGTCTCCATCCTCTCCAAGGGCCACAGGGAAATTGGGGAATAGCCCTGAGTTTCTCTGGCAAGAGCAATATAATGTAGAGTTTGAGAGCCAAAAGGCAAAGGACTTATTTGCACTTATGTGCCCTGTAATTTGGTGTACTAGAGTCATAGCTCACCTGAGATATTCAAACAGAAATTAACTGCAGTCTGCATAGATCCTGTCATACGGTGACAATGCAGCAAATGGCCTTCTCGGCTCTTTTGGCAGAAAAGGTTTGTTGCAAAGCATGTTGTTATAAAATACCAAGTTTTAGACTGCACAATAGTGCAGCAAAACACAGTAACCTTGTGCAATGGCACACAGAACTATAATCTTCAGCATAAAAAACTATAAGACATTTTTATCACTTGTGAATTGGCTCATTTTTGCAGGATTGTGTTATATACATGAATAGGAACTAGGCTCTGTACCTGGTTTTCTGGAATGAAAGCCATCATTAACCTACTGTCCAAAAGACCTGGAGGAAATGTACAGAAGAAAAAACAGATTTTTACTTATAAATTTTGGATGCACAATTGAAAAATGTTTAGAACTATGTTTTTCTGATTCATCGGTATCTTTTGCAATTGCTTGAGTGGATGGAAGCAGCCATGAAGGGCCATCCTCATCTGGGTGCCTGGAGTTACTGCACCTCCCATGTTTCACTGGCCTCTGCTTAACAGGTCTATGGCTCAGAAGGAATGAAATGTGAATTAATTTGCTTTTGAATATTTAAGGTTGTAAGATAGTTTGTTGACAGAGCTCAGTTTTTAACTGGCCTGAGAAGTTTTATTGTTGTGGAAAATTTATTACACCTTCTCATAAAGATGTGAATCCCTAGAGAATTTGCTGAGAAGATCACATTAATATCATGCACTGTCTAGGCATACTCTATTTTGTGATCAAAAATCTTGAGCTTTAATAGTGAGGGTTTTTTCAAGTGCCTCCTGCTTTGTATAGCAATAGTTGTAAATGAAAGCCATTTCTGCTTTTTTACAGGTTCAGCATAGATGAAGGCCAGACCTGGAGCACACATAATTTTACCAGCACTTCTGTCTTTGTAGATGGATTACTTAGTGAACCTGGAGATGAGACACTGGTCATGACGTAAGGTTTTGGTTTCACCTCTGTTTTTTGGGTTCTCTCTGTTTGTGCATTTGCATAGATTTTCAGCTGTGCATGTTTGAGATAGTCCTTGAGTCAGTGGCTTTTGCTTTTCACAGTCACACAGACACTTACTCTCATGTCTGAACCTCTCTGGTATGTAACCTGTCTTTGAAATCATCTGACTGCAGTATTTCAGATTTTAAAGAAGTATTTTAAAGATTCAAATGAAATCTTGCAAATTTACCACCAGAGAGAGTGGAATAATAGGACTGCTTTACAAATCTGAAAGATGCAGGGAAAAAAACCCAACTATTTGCTCTTGGGGTTTTTTGTTTTCTGCAGATTTTTAGTCAGACATCAAAAATGTTAAACATCTATTGTCTTCACAGTGTAAATAACTATAGTTGTCTTAGTAAATAGCACTGCAGTACTTGGTGTAACAAGCTCTGTGCTAACAAATATTAGTTTGTATTCTGTGCAGTGACAGAGGCAGATGCTGTGAATAGAGTTAAAAATAACCAAATTCTGCAACTCAGGCTCCTGTTTATCTGTCTTTTTCCAAAGGACCAGGGACATCTGGATCTAAGCTGCACATTTTGCTCCATCTCTAGGTTAAATGCTAGTATTTTAGAAGTGTCTTGGAGTAAAAAACACCTGTCCAGTCAGGGAGAAAGGCACGTGCTGCCTGCAGCCAGAAAGGGGAATGCACTCAGGGCAATGCACACAGGTTGTTACGCGTGCTCCTATTGCAGCAGTTTGTGTGATCCTTTATATTGGAGCTCAGTGTGCTCGTGACAAGCCTTTTCTCCCAGGAGTTACAAACAGAGCTGCCTTTGACATGTACCACTGGAATTTCCCCTAGGGAAAAATAAATTAATAGCCCAATGTATAAAGGATCCTCAGCAAAACAGAACTCCTACCCAATGCACTTCAAAGCATCGTGCCCAGTTCATAGCGCTGTGCTGTGCAGAGGTGGATTTGATCTGTTGGTTATTTCTCTCTTTCTCCACTGCCTCATTTATCCTCCATTATACATCTGTGACCTGAGAAGGACAGCATTATCCCATCATCTTCCCCTTCTCTCAAATACAGGTTTATTTATGATATAATATATGCCACATGGAGATACTTACGCCTCTGAATGAGGGATTTCCACTGATGTCAGTAAAAGCAGATGGATCAAAAGCTTATCCCAAATTGTACTTACTGGCAGATAAAATGATGTGTGATGACTGTATACTCTCGGCTTGGGTTTTTTTCTTATTAAGTATTATTAAAAGCAGTGATTCTGTGAAGATGTGTTTAAATATCTGGCTGAATGGTCTAAAGAGCTCTTGTAAAACATGATGCCTTTCTAAAATCATCTATCTGAAATAGCTGTAGCTGTAGCTAGATTTGGTGCATGAGCCCAAATTGACAACAAAAGCATCATGTGACTTGAATATTTCTAAAGGCACAGCAAGAGTCTGACTCCAGTATGTGATGCCAGGCTTGTAGGATCTTACTTTTTAGCTAGTTTTACTGAGCATGGAGGGCATCAAACACTTAATATCACTGACTGGCCCTGAAGACACGTGCAAATTTCCTACCAGATTCTAAAGATATTGAGAAGAATAAACCTGCAGTGTATGTTTTACTGTTGCCATTGTATCACCTTCCTTGTCTCCGCTGCTGCTTTTGGCTGTGTTTTACCTTCAGGGTGATGTTGTCAGCCCAGTGGTGCTCTGTCTGACTTTATGTCAAGACCTTTTGTCGTTCTGTCTGGCTTAGTTTATTTTTCATGAAAACTTATTCTTGTACTAAGTTATTGTGCTTGACTTAATCCACAGTGATTTGTTGCTTTTGAGTAATACACATTCCCTGGAAAAAACAAAAATCAGCTAGTCCATCTTTTCCATTTTATTAGGTAAAATTTTCTTCCAAGTAGAACATGGTAAGAAGAACTTGTATATGGTAACAGAAAAAGATTAGTAGTGTCTTTCACCTTGAGGAATCCCCAAATCCACTGCCAAGGACCTAGTCTGACATTTTTTACTAGTACGGGAATTTGATTTTCTTCCTTTGGTATGGAATGTGCTTGAATAAAGACTTTGAATAAAGAGTGCAATGTCAAAATCCGCATAAATTAGGAGAGATAGCATAATTCTGAAGTGGGAAGGTAATAACTGAAAAAATGTGCAGCAGAATTAAGGAACAGACAGTATTTCATTTAAAACTTCTAGAATAAACTCACAAAGGAGTAGAAGAATATTTTGCATGTACTGAAAGTGACTGTTACAGTAAAATCCTGGTTCCACTGAAGTCAGTCTCTGTAAGAGAGACTTCTCATTCTCCAGCATGTTGTCTGAGATATTGACTGGACTTGTAAGTGACTTTCATTTGAATTCCAGTTCTGTCCTAATTTATCCAAAATCACAGAATCATAAAATCACATAATGGTTTGGGTTGGAAGGGACTATTGGGTTCCAATCCCCCTCTCATGGGCAGGGACACCTTCTACGAGAACAAGTTGCTCAAAGCCCCATCCAACCTGGCATTGGACACCTCCAGGGATGGAGTATCCATAGCTTCTTGGGGCAACCACCCTCACAATGAATTTTTTTGGTAAATCTAGTCTAAACCGATCTTGCTTCAGCTTAAGGTCATTCCCCCTTGTCCTATCACTATGTGCCCTTGTAAAAAGTCTCTCCTGCTCTCTTGTAGGTCCCTTTTGGGTGCTGGAAGGCACTAAAAGTTCTCTCTGGAGTCTTCTCCAGGCTGAACAACCCCACCTCTCTCAGCCCGTCTTCATAGCAGAGGTGCTTCTGATTATCTTCACTGCACTTCTCTGGACATGCTCCAACATCTTCACATCCTTCTTATGTTGGGGACCCCAGAGCTGGATGCAGCACTAGGAGTAGGGTCTCATGAGAGTGGACAGAGTGGCAGAATCCTCTCCCTTGCCCTGCTGCCCACAGTGCTTTGGATGCAGCCCAGGACACATTGGGCTTTCTGAGCTGTGAGCACACGCTGCTGGCTCATGTTGAAGTTCTTGTCAACCAACATCCCCCAGTCCTTCTCATCAGAGCTGTTTTTAATTCATTATTCTACCCAGCCTGTGTTTGTGCTTGGGATTGACCCAAAACAGGTGCAGGACCTTGCACTTGGCCTTGTTGAACTTCATGAGGTTCACACAGGCCCACCTCTCAAGCCTTCATGGTCCCTCTGGATGGCATCCCTCCCTCCAGTGTGTTGACTGCACCACACGTCTGGTGTCATTGGCAGATTTTCTGAGGGAGCACTTGATCCCACTGTCCATGTTCTGGCCGAGGTGTTAAACAGCACTAGACCCATTACTGAGCATTAAGGAATATCACTCATGACTGTTTTCCATTCCAAAATGAAATGATCTAGCTTTACTGAAGAAACATGAAAATGTGAACCTGGTTGCCTCAAGTCTTCATTTCAGAAAGTTTTGTATTTTCTCCAAAACAGAAAGGAAAATCAAATGTTGACTTGTCAAAAGTTTTCATAAAACTCAGTTGTCATCTGTCAGTCAACATGAATCTAAATCATTCATCAAAGTCCCCTGCAGTATTCAAGATATGTACACACAAATGCCAAGGAAAATATATTTTATTCCACTGTGCTCTGCAAAAGACCTAGTTAAAATTTTTAGGGGTTTTAGTAGTAAAGTATTCAAAAAGTTTAGGAAACTCATTCTGTTTTCAATCTGTCTAGATTTCCATTTCTAAAGAGACCTAGTTAGGAGTTTAGGAAAGATAAGCAATAAAGTATTCATAAATTTTAGGAAACTTGATCTGTGTAAAAATCAACTTCTAAATGAGGAGCTCAAATCCAGTATTTAATGCTAAATGAATAAGTAAGTTTTGCTAAGAAATTTTCTCAACTAATATATTTTTATCAAAATAATGCATGGACTAGCAGGTTTTATTTTGTTTTAAATTCTGTAAGAATGAAAGTTACTGCAACCCAGTGTTATACTGAACAATATTTTATAGTTGGGAAAAATTACATGCTAATGCCAGATAGAGTAATTGCCTAACTCAGTGCAAAAGGATGAATTTTTGTGTGTCTGAAATATTGATGTTCCTCTTCAGCGGAAATAGTTAATGTAATGAAAGTTTCAAACCTGTTAAAATTGCTTCTAAATCACATTTCAGCTTCTGGGAGTGTTTCCCAAACCAGGTTATTTAGATTGCAGTGTAAACCCAGTAGGCACAATAACCATGGTACCGCAGACCGTAGCCCCTTTTAAAAGGCCAATAAGAGGTTACAGAAAAGGACAGCTTTTCTTTATGTCAGGGAGAATCAAAATCTTCCTTGTGGGTAATTTTATTTTTTCCAGAGGGCCATTTTTTTGTAATGTCTCATAGAATAACAATTTTGGATGCTGCTGGGAACTTTATGACATCTCCGAACTGCAGAACTCCTGCATACACGTTTTGCTGTCTTGAACGCTATTTGTTGTCTTCCTTTTGGGCTCCTGGATGATCATGGGAGCAGGAAGATAGTCTAATTTAAACTTACTCAAAACCAAGTGAATATTAACAGGTGTTAGATATTAGATTTTGTAACTGTTGTTTCTGCTAGGAATGTCAACCTCACCTTTAACCACATCAATAACAGTCAACATTACATGTACTTTGCAGAGCTCATTGTGTCACACATGGCAGCACACTCCTTTTCCTGTTCTCTTTGAGTATCTTATTAGGTGGAGGTACTTCTCTGTGTTTTGAATTCTTCCCTACTGACTTTCTTGTACTGCAACACTATAAAAGATAGATAAAAGGTAGATAAAGCCTCATTATTAGGAGAATAGCTGATTTCTGAAGGCAAATTCTAGGTTTTCTTTGCAGCTAGTTAATGTCTTGTATGAGAATCATTGCTCAGTTTTTCAGTTTTGAAATGGTTGTTCTGCTCTCTACATGAGAAGGAACGTGTCTGACAGTAGATGGAGGAAACATGGTAAAAAAAGCATTGGAAAAGTGAACTGCTTCTTTTATTCCAATCTAATCTAGATTTCAGCTAATCCAGATGTACAGATCTCTCTGTAGTGGCAAGTGTAATGCTTTTGCTGTCATCTCTGTGGACACAGATGTTAGCAGAGCAAGTGAAAGCATTGCAGTGTCACCACCAACCTGTGACCTTGGAGTCAGACCTGGTACTGCCCCAGTTCCTCCCTCTGCTGAAAAGAAGTTTAGTGGTTGAAGTTTGTTTTTTTAATTTCTTTCCTTACAGTTTGATATTTTAGTCAGAAGCATGGGAACACTTTAAAGCCCATACATTTTTAGGACAGAATATTTGAGTAAGAGGAACTGAAAGGTTAGGAATACATGTTCTATAAGAATCTGTTAGTACTTTGTCCCTATTTACAGGAGGAGAGGACAGAAAAAGGATGATGTGACTTTTTCATTCAGAATAGACTTTGTGTCATTTTAAGCCCTTATCACAGAGAGAGTGCCTGAAGCTTTGATCCTCTAACTATGCTTCCATTTTAGTTTCTATTTCAAATAAATAACCATTACAAACTTAGCTAACAACTAAATTTTTAAAGACTTTATTTACTTTTGGTTGGGGCCTTGAATAATATTTTGCTGTCAAAATGAAGGAACCACAATTTAGATGACTGTAGACTATTAACTCTGCTAGGTAAAATATGAATGAAGAATTTCTAACTGGGACAAGAGAGACCTGCTTTTAAAATATGAGAGCAGGAAAGAGAGTATTAGCTAAAGAATTACAAAATTTTGCAAGTATCCCGAATTAATTTGATCTTTAAGTAAGAGAGTTGAATTATGTAAAAGCTTTCCTCTACAGTGTCATCTTTTTCTCTTTAAGCAATTTTGTTCACTGTCCACCTTGTATGTACTTCTGCATAAGATGTCAGGCTAGGCACTAAATCTGCAGTGTTTTCCAAACAGCATATATGTTAAAAGGCTGTTCTTGGACAGGAATTTATCAAATAGATGTGAAAAAATGTTGGATGTAATTCACAAATATCATGGAGCCACTGAAATCCTGGATAAAGTGGAAACGCCCTCATTCTGCTCCTCCCTAGAACTTCTCAGAACCTAAGCATTCATTTTCATTCTTTTTCCCCAAAAGAGCTAAAACCAGTATGTTTTGGCATTAAAGAATGAATGGCAATTATTAGCTTATGGGAGCAGGAAACAATGAAAAAACATATTTTGGTTCAATTTCAACTAAATTGTTTCCTCCCTTCATTTTTCACTTTGGCAGCCAAAAAAAAAAAAAACCAACAACCAAAAATCAAAAAACCCAGCCCGACTAAGAAACCCTACTCTTCTCTTTAGTGCATTAAGTATATGCATGTGTTTGTAGTTTAAGGCATTTAAATCATAAATGTCTCAGCATATTTGCACATGATCTCCTGTATACACAAGCACTTCTTATGTGCAGTTGCTTTATGTAGGCAGGTGTCTACTTTTGCACATGGAAGCATTCATCATTTCTGTATTTGCAATTTAGGAAGGCCACTGAAATGTGACCTCTGTTATGTTCTTTTGGGGAATTAGAAAAATATGCTGAATTATAATCTTGATGTGTTACAGACTGCAGCTCGAATCTCACATTACTTTCATCCATTTTACCAGAAGGAGCCCTTTGACTTATCTAGGTTTTTGTTGATTTATAATGGTGTAATAGAAGCAAAGATAACTGTTAGAAGGAAAGTGCATCTAATAAAGATTCACTTGTCATTTTCTCTTTTGAAAATAGTAAGCTTTAAATATCACTGTAGTACATAGTCATGGCTAACTCTCTCTGCCAACCCATATCCCCTTGGAAAACCTTTCATCAAAATGTTATTCCTATGATTTGAGGAGAGCACTACCTGTTGGCAGTGGCTACACTAAAGTACAACCTTCCATGCCATGATCTCGTCACTTTCCTCCTCAGCTTGGTAATTTCTGCAGATTTTGGCATCTGTCTTGCTGTATGTTCAAAGACACTGTAATAGTATGAACTACAGCAGGCAGAACAAAAAGAAGAATGTCACATTTATTTGCTTTTTCAGGGATATTGTCATCATTTGTAGTAAAGATCTACATGAAGCAAAGGACTCAGCTCTTTGAACTCACCATAAATTGACAAGAGACTTCTAACTAATCCTTTTATGTAGGAGACAGCTGAGAAAGGTGCTGCTTTTTTAATGTAAATGGCCTTTGTTATCTAGTGAACTGTAAAGTAGATTGAATATTTAATCTGAAATTGCAATTGTTTTATAAAAATTATCAGGGAGGTTTGAGAATTAAAAAATATTTTAACAATACACTAAGTTCACTGATAATTTTATTTCCTTCAAATATGATTTACTACGGGAAAGGAAGCCTCATATATGGAACAAGGTACAAATATAATGTTTTAACAAAACTCTGTGACTGCTTCCATTTAAAGAATTGTTAAAAGAATTAACTAGCATCTCTGATAGTGTGGTTTACTTTCCCAGCTTGATCATATGCTCACTGTTAGCTACTGAGATTAAATCTGTAAAGAATTCCAGGTACATGCTTGGACAGCTTTGCTTAGGTGCTGTCCAGAGGAATTTAGACATATTATCCAAGAGAGAGCCCTTGAGATTGCCCATATCACCTGTATGTGGGGACCTCAATCGACCCTGATTCAAATCCTAGGTCTTACTGTCAGTAGCTCTACACTTTTGAAGTCTCTTTTAAAAAAAAACAGAGGCCCTGCTCTACCCCTAAGTGGCATATGAAGTTAGCAGAGTGTGCCAACAGGGCAGTTCAGCACTGTGCAGACACTCTGCTGCAGTGTCCTGTTTTGAACATCACAGTTGATGGCAAACTCGTATAGAGGAGACCAAAAGCCAGTGCAGCACTTGGAAGATTAAGGCAGTGAGTCTAGAATGAAAGAGGCTTCTGATTTCAAACAAAACTAACTGTGCATCACACAATTGTCATCACCAGTCCTCAGTACAACTGCAAAACTTGCACAGTTTTAGTTGCTACATTAAACTGAATAAATTCCCCATGTGACCTTTGTGACCTTGGTGGGAAAATACTGCAGGATCACTCTCACCACTCAGATCTTTGAGTGTTCTCAGGTATTCATGAGTAAAGCAAAACACACAGACAGGAGATGACACAGCTACTACTGCTCATCTGAACAAGGAGCCTCTGTTGAATAGGTCTTGTCTATTGAACAGAATTTACTGGAAGAGATTATCATTGCATATAATTTCTGTTAAATTAACTCCACTTGATTATGAGCTTTATCTGGAACAGAAATAACCAGCAATCCTCCAGCAAATAGTTTAAATGAGTTAGCTTAAAAACGGCATTAAACGGTCTTATCTATCAAATGATGCAATCAAATTAAAAAATTATGTGCTCATAAATGAACTAGGAACAAATGTACAAAGTTGTTATGGCAACTGTAACACTGAAGTTAAAATTATGGATCCTAAATTCTTGCAAATAAAAGTAAATTAATTTCCAAGGTAATTGGAATTTCTTCCAAAATTATTTATCACAGCATCATCTTTTATAGTTTCAACAGAATTGATTTGATGGCTTTCTAATGAAATATAGTTAATCAAAAGGAAGGTTTTAGTAGCTTATGAATTGCTATCATCTTGATATATAACTTCTAGTCATCAGTTACACTTGCTGCACCATTCCAATTTTTTTCATTCATACGATTTTATTCATCATATATATTACATATTTTGCACCTGAGCAGTTATATTGTGATTGCTGTTATGTATTGCTTTTTTTATTGCTCATATTTTTGTTTAATCCATTGAATCCTACTTAATACATGCCTTTGTTACTTTGAATAAATACATTTTTTTATTCTAGTGATCTTTAGCAGTACATTTAAGTGTATTCATCCAAGGTGTCTGCAACACGTGCTACTGCAGCAACAGCATTAATAATTATTAAGCCTTTTTTTCAAACAGTTTGCTAAAGTGGAGGCATGTAAAATGCTGCATTCCTTGGGAAATTTACCCTAGGAATTACAAAGCTCTATGGCTGCATTTTTAATGGGGTTTGTGACTGTACTAGGACACCTTCTTGAATCTTCGGGATTTTATTTAAGCCAGAGAATGTTGGGATCACTGGTGTCATTGCTGTCCTCTGTGAGAACATGTTTTTCAGTGTGTAATGGAAATTAGTTTTCTGGGGTTTTTTGTTGTTTTGTTTTTGTTTTTGTTTTTTTCCAAGAGGCTGGACCAACATGCAGAAAAGTTATTTCTGTCTTATGCTAAAAAGCCACAGAAGACAGTGTTACATTCAGCCCTTGAAACAGTGATTTGCTGTATGCACCTATGGTTTGTACGCAGCTTCCATATTATCCTAGTAGATTTTGCATAATTTCTAGAGTAATTTCTATATTTTTTTCTATCATTTTAGGATGTGGAACTGGGCAATATTTATCTTATATCTGTCTATAATCCTGATATTTTCTATTTTCTCAATCTAGTGGGGGAGAATAAACAACTTCAATATCTTTTATCATTATGTTTATAGAATTCTAGAATGAAAAAATCATTGAGGTTGGAAGTGACCTCTGGAGATAATCTGGTCAAACCGCTTTGCTCACCCAGAGCCAGTTACACAGAGCTGTTCCCAGATGGCTTTTGAATGTCTCCAAGGGTGGAGACTCAGAACCTCTCTGTGCACCTGTATGAGTGCACCTTTACAGCAGAAATGTTGACTCCTGATGTTCAGAGAAAACATCTTGTGTTTCATTTTGAGTCTGTTCCCTTTGGTCTTGTCACTGGGCACTACTGAAGAGCTGGCTCCAGTCCTAGCAAAGAATCTTCTTTGTACTTTCCCTTCAGGTGTTTGTAGACATTGACAGTTCACCCTGAGCCTTCTCTTCTTTGGGCTGAACAGTCCCACTTCTCAAAACCTCTCCTCTTACAAGAGACGCTCCAGCCCCTTCATCACCTTCACAGCCTTTTGTTGGACTCCCTCCAGTCTTTCCATCTCTCTCTTGTACTGGGAAGCCCAGAACTGGGCCCAGTATTTCACATGTAAACTCACCAGTACTGAGGAGAAGGAATTAGAGGATCATGTAGGCTGTATCTTTAAGTTTATCCTTGTCCTTTCTCTTTCTAGCCCTTCCTCCACGTCTCTTTGAAGACAGCTCTTTATGCAAGACTCTGAAAACATTTTGTTATACTTCTCAGCTTTATCTTTTCCAGCAAAAAACCCAATTCTTTCAATCATTCTTCATTGGTTACATTTTCTAAGTAGCTTATGAGTCATTTTGCCCCTCTTCAAATTCATTTTTAGTGGGTCTGTAAATATGCATATAACATCTAAAATTAGACACAATATTCTTCCAGAGGCTTCACCAGTGCCAAGTTTATCAAATTAATTACCTCCATGTCTTCTATTTTCCTGTTCTGAATGCAACTTAGAATTAGTTTTTCTTTTTTTGCAGCAACACTGCATTCTTGTTTTAATTCCACAGAATTCCCCAAGTATTTTATTTGATATTTGAAAGTTATTTTCCATTTTGGTTTTCCACCTGTGTTGTGGGTTTGGGTTTTTTTTTCCGAAGGAGTACTTACTGGACTTGGTTTTGGTGTATTTAATGATATTGATTTCCGAACATTGTTTCCATCAATCAGTGCTCACTCCCTTCCTTATAGTTTACCTGCAAAATTTTTTGCCTTATGTGACCACGAGTGTTAATGAAAATATTGACTGTGGACCCATCATATCTTTGTCATACATATCTCAAAATATTCTTTATTTGATAACTACCTTTTGAAAATGGATTCTTCTAATTCAATGTGTATTTCTATTCCTCTTCACAGTGATTTTATCTGCACTGATGTTTTTTTTACATTGAGACAATGTCAGCTAGAAACGTGTAACAATTATAACAAAGGCTAAAATATGCTAGACTTTTTCCTTTCCTTTATTCACTAAGCCTGTTACCCCGTAAAAGAATAAAATTACATTAGTTTGACATGATTTGGTTTTGATAAATCCATAGTAGCTGTTTGTTATCATTTTAATTATCTCCAAGGTGCATAGTAGTGGATAGCTCAATAATTTGTTTGGTATCTTTGTGGATATCAAAATTAATTCTCTAACTCTCTGATCTCTTTTTTTGTTTTATGTCTCTGGTTATATATATGCATATAAATGTATATGTGTGGTTGTGCATACATGTTTATATATATAAGCAACATGTTTCCCTTTCCATAGTTATTAGGAATCACCCTCATGAGGTTTCAAAGATCATTAATAATAGTTCAGAGATTTTATTTTCAGGAGAATGTCATTATTCAGTTCTGCCTTGAACTCAAAACACCATCTCCTTTCTTCCTCTTTCCTTCACTGATCTGCTTGCGATAGCTAACATGAATGGAGAAAATTTCATTTTCTCTGTAGAAAATACTTTTCTTGAGGCAGGAGTGAAGCTTTAACAGGACTTGGCTACTGGCACTTGAATGTATTTTTTCATAAATCAGCTAATAAAAGAAATGTAGTGAATTTGTAAAGTTTTGTGATGCCTAGAGAAGCATCCACTGAGGTAGGTAGTTGCATAAGCACATGGTGTAGTCTGCCTTATGTTAGTACCTTGTATGGAGAAACGAAGATTTTAGAAAAGAGGTGCAGGTATTTTGCATGCAAAAGACACTTCATGTCTGTCAGCAAACCCAGTCATATTGAAACAGGCATCATGGAAAAAGCAAGAGACCACCTAAGTAGACACTTTATTGAGTATGTAACTACCAGTGAATAAGATTATATGGTGACAGCAGCTCTCAGGATCCAGCTGAACCAGGAAAAGGAACCAAACCCCGAGGCTCAATGGGAGAACTGGGACCACACACCTATAGGCACATACAGCCAGTGGACTGAGCCACATTTTTTAGTTCGTGTGTGTTGCTTCTGAGCCATGGGTACATTTAGAAGAAAAGGAATTAGATGATCCAAGTCCTTCAACTACAGAGCCTTACAAGAAAAGAGTAAGACATACAAACTAAATGCATATGTTTTTGTTTAATTAAGAGCACTGCTGGTGGTGTGGTTTCCTGTGAGCATGGGTTGTTCAGTCATTATAATGTGAGCAGTGTGGGCAAAACCTATTGATATCTATATCTCCCTGCTGTGGAGGAGAAGCAAAGACACCTGAAAGGAAAGGGGGAATTCAGTGTACATCTTTAGACTCTGTGAGCTGTTTTTCAGTCTCTTTGGTAGACTTCAGAGCTCTGAGCTGTTTACCAGGAAAGATGCTTGGTGTGATGGTGTTGCCACTTCTGGTCCACCCCAGTTCCACTCTGAACCTGGTACTCAGGACAAGAGAAATGACTGGGCACAGCAGAATGCTTTTAATAAAACTGTACCATTCCTGCTGTGTCTGGATTTGAACAAAGCGAGGGCAAAACAAAAGGAATGAATTACTTTGAAGAATGATACTAAAGCTTGGAATATGAACTCTTGTGCAGTATGAACTGCACAGAAATTGTTGGCTTCAGAATTAAACTTAAATTCTTTGGCAAGTAAATCACATAAGCCTGATACAAACCACAAATACATTTTACTTTTGCCCAAATAGAGTCTTTATCCTTTCTAATTTGTTGCTGGATGTCATACTTACCCATTTTGTTTTGGAAATAAAGATTTTGACTTAGAGAATGTTGGCTGCTTTGAAAATGCAGCTTGGTTTTCAAAGCAATGAGATTTCCTTTTTTTTCTTTTTTCCCCCCACGAAAATGGTACAGTTTGTGGCTGGTTTTTGTTATACACTGAACTGTCTGAAATGAAGTAAAGACTCTGAGTTCTCCAGCACAAGGTGTAGATGTTGTGTATTCCTTAGAAATTAATACAATATCATGATAATGCTGTGAGTTTAAAAATAGCACATTGCCATCTGAAGATTGTAGAAATTAACCCAAAATCCCACAACAAAAACAACTGAAGAAATTGCAAATCATAGGGAATGAGTGACAGAGCTGGAAACTGGCTCTGGTGATCCTGGATTTTGCTCCCTGATCTGAACTTCCTGTCAAAATCTGAGAGCTCTGTCTGTTTCATATAGCAAGATAATAGACAAAAATTTTTGATTCCAATTTAGAAAATATTATTTCAAATTAAATTTCTGTATAGGTTGCTAGGGAAAAAAGCTCTTTGATATATGAGTTATATCTCTTCTTTGTAAAGTTTCATACAATTGACAAATGTTTCCTAACTAGACCCGTTTTACATAAAAGAGGAATAAAAGTGGAAGAAAAATGAACCTGGGACCTTTTTTGCAGAGAACTGTGACCGTGGATAGGAAAAGATAGGACTGAAATTTTGAATCTCAGTTGTATGGTATTTCTTTGCAGTAAGAGTTTACTTTTGTTCTTTTGTTCAGAGTCTTTGGACACATCAGCTACCGCTCGGACTGGGAGCTGGTGAAGGTGGACTTCAGGCCATCCTTCCCCAGGGAGTGCACTGATGAAGACTATGAGTCTTGGGAGCTCACTAATCTACAGGTATTCATGGTTCTATGTTCACTGACAAAACTTTCCCATAACTTTCAGATTCATATAGAGCTGTGTGCTGAGAAAATGTTTCCAAACTGAATTTGGATGCTACATCCCCAGCTTAGTCTCCTTATGCTGATTTCACAAGAGCTTAAAGTGGGAGAGGATTTTGTGTTCCCTTTGGTTGTGTGATCTGTGTCCCAAAAAAGGCAGAAGCATATCTGGGGAGCTGCCATTATAATAGGTGGTCCTGCTGGATTGGAAAGCACGTTCCATAAACTGAAGTGTGTAATATTGATTGAAACAATTTCAACATGCAGTCGTGTTCTGCCAACTTCCTGACCACATACCGTACTCATATATAAATTGCCATAAGTAAAGTCCATTCCAGAAATAATTTAGGATCTCAGTGGACCAATCATGTAATGGAGTCCAGTTGTTTTGGGCAATACCCTTTCTGCAGTAATGCACTAAGGCTGTGCTAATCCTGATGCTCTGGCCAAATCCACTTTTGGGAAGCTAAAATCTCTGTACAATGTACTGATTAAAGAGACCAATATGAGGTTTTGGGGGTTTTTTTAATAAATGGAATATGTCATAGTTATTCATAATCATTCTGATTACTATGTTCTGCTTCTTCCAGCAGGGTTGGTTTATTTTTTGCATGCTACTCGGTGTTACTCTAGCTCGTATTTGCTAGTTCTCATGCCTGATTTTACACCTCTTGTTTGGGACTGCTGTGTGTTTACAAAGGATGTTATGCAGATCTGAGCCTAAAGAGTAACAGTATCTTGGGATATTGACATTGAAATGTCTTTCAGAAATTAGAAACTACTAAAGTGACTGACAGAGTACTTGCAGCTGCCCAATTACCAGTGGAGTGTGTATGGAGAGAGTCCATTCTGTATCTGCACAGTTGGTGCTTCAGGTGGACAGCCAACGTGAGATATGATGATTTAGAGAAATTCAGCTATGTGCAGCCAGATGAAATTTTTAAATAGCCATTTGGAGCTTTGTACGCAGGTTGGACACACATGAAACATAAATTGCACTTGAATTTTAATGTGCATCTTCAGATTTGTGTCCTGGAAATATAGTTTATGTTACAACTCTGTAATGACCTGTTAGTGGACAGCAGTGGATATGAGGGCTTTCTATACCTATGCATCTGAGGATAAGAGAGTTGATGAAGTTTAAAGTCTTGGCAGCAAGACCAGCCTTTCTTGGGACAACACAAGGTCTTTGTGGTGGAGGTTCCATTGCAGTAAGTCCAGTGCTTTGATATTCAGGGTGATCGTTGCATCATGGGCCAGCAGAGGAGCTTTCGAAAGAGGAAGATTTCATCATGGTGCATTAAAGGGAAAAGTTTCACATCAGCTCTCACATCCAAAGTTTGCGAATGTGTGAACACTGATTTCTTATGGTGAGTCTGTCTGTGGGCTTTTGACTTACTGCTAATAAATAGTTACTTAGAGTTGGAGATGGGTCTATTTTCCTCCTTTTGCCTCTGTTCCTACATAGCCATATATAAGCAAATACACAACCTGTTATTGAATAACCGGTTTCTTTGACATTTGCATTTGTTTAAAAACATTGCCATATTTAAGTATTTGTTTCACCTAGCTGAACAAATCCTGATGTTTTTCTCTATTGATCAAGACTTGAAAAATGACCACTGAATTAATATTAAAGGCAAAGAAACCCTTTCTACTTAAAAAAAAATAGAAAATAAATGGATGGTCTGAATGTCAAAGGTAACCTTTAAAAAAATCTAAGCTACCAAGGGAGGTAATTTTGCAGAATTGACAAAGTAATTGCAACCACTTTTTCCCACGAGTGTAAACAACTCCCATTGAAATTAGAACAGAATTGACTTCATCAATTTGTATGTTCATGTAGTAGAATAACACTGAAAAAATATATTGACTCTTAAAAATGTAGTAATTAACCCCAAACTGGACTGCAGAGTGAAGTGAGGATAGTAACACATTCGGTGTTGATGTTTTTCAGTGATTATGGGTTTGAGCGCTCTGCACCTCTGAAGTCAGAGTCGAGCAAATGCTTTGCTGACTTTTGGTTTAACCCAGAAGCACCTCCTGAAGACTGTGTGTTGGGGCAGGCATACACCAGCAGCACTGGGTAAGCTGATCTTGAATTTCACTGGCTTGATGAGGCTTCCAGAGAGGGGGAGAATATCTCAACCAGCAGCCGCTAAAGTGGTTTGAAAGAAATTCACATTTAAGTGCTTAAATAGAGTCTACAAGAGAGTTGGAGAGGGACTTTTCACAAGGACATGTAGTGATAGCACAAGGGGGAATGGCCTTAAACTGAAGGAGGGAAGGTTTAGATTAGATATTATGAAAAAATTCTTTGCTGTGAGAATGCTGAGACATTGGCACAGGTTGCCCAGAGAAGCTGTGGATTCCTCATCCCTGGAAGTTTTGAAGACCAGGTTGGATGGGGCTTTGAGAAACCTGGTCTAGTGGAAGGTATCTCTGTCCATGACAGGGGTTTGGAACGAGATGGTCTTTAAGTTCCTTTCCAGCCCAAACCAGTCTATGATTCTATGAAATGTAAATAAGGCAAACTGTAGAAACTGGGAAATGGGAAAGTTCTGATTCTGACTTAAAGCATGAGCAGAAGCTTCCTACAGACTAATGAAAGAAAAATCTTACATTGCATGTTCACAGTGGTTCAAAACTAATCCATTTGAGGATAGGGGGAGCTGTCTTTACAGAATTTTAATTTTTTTGGTAATATTTTATATCTATTATTACACTTCTCATAGGAATGTTCATTCTGAGCCTTTTCTTTTAGCTCATTGCTTGAGTTCAGAGTAATTTTCAGTTTGGATCCAATGAATTACTCTGAGAAATGGGCAACATCTCACAGAATTTCCATGTTTCTCACTTCCATAAGGGTAAGGAGTTCTGAGGAGAATAGATTCTTTTCCTGACCATATGGGACACTCAGAATCAAAGGAAAGCTTTAGTAACTATAAACAATACTGCGTAGAATATATGCTACAATATAGTCTGACGTCTGTGCTGAGAATAACTTGCAGCTGGCATCTATTCTGGCTTATCATAACACCATCACAGTCAGTTGTGGAGATGAGAACCAAATGCTGAAATGTCCAATCTGGCAATAGAATCACAGTCTCTGTGTATATTTACCTTACTGAGCAAAATGCTGCCTTTTGGGCTGCGGCTGACAGCTGTGATATACAGAATGGGAATTCAAAAGAGTGAAATATGACCCTGATTTGAAAGGATGTTTAAAAATAACATACCTGTCTAAAAATGATCTGTAAATAATTACTGTACACATCCAACTATTTCATTATTAGCACTATGAAAGTGTTAGTCCTTTCACTCTTTTATACAGTTATATTAAACAAATGCTTTAAGTGTTTTAAGAAATGAGTATATTTGAAAGAAGCAGTTAAGCAATTAGTTCTGGGTTAATGCAGAAGCTGTTTAGTCTAATTTCTTCTTGATCTTTGGGGTTTGAACCAAGACCTCTAGAGCATTGAAGACTTGGATGCTAGAAAAGGGAATGGCAGAGAGGACAGCAGACTGTCTAGCTTCTGGAGGGTTAGTCAGGCATCTTTCTAAGTTGGAAAACACAGACTCTTCCAAGGAATGCAAGTGAAATTCTCATCATGCTCCACACCCTCTTTCTTCAGCAGGTTCTCTCTAGTAAAGGCAATGTCCCCAATGAAAGTACTTGCATTGTGAGTTGGCTTTGTTCATTTGCAATCTTGTCTGTTTGTGAACCTAAGGAAACTGCAGCAGCTACAATCACACATGCATTTGGTTCCTTTGCTGGCGTTCTTTTGCTTACCTCTAATTCACTGTGTCCATTGTTTACTGTTTTTGCAGGTACAGGAAAGTTGTTTCTAATGTGTGTGAAGGTGGAGTAGACCTGCAGCAGAACTTAGCACACCATATGTGTCCATTGATTGCTCCCAAGGGACTCCAGATCAGCATCAGAGAGGAAAGTCTGGCTGTTAGGCCTGGGGAGGACATCACCTTCATTGTCCAACAAGAGCAGGTAGTGACCAACATTGGCTACATGGAAGTTGAATCACTGATTTTAGGGTTACTTTCATTCCTACCTGCTTTGCTGCTGAATGAAGATTAATTTGTGCTTGAGACAAAGATTAATAACTTTCTAAATATTGAAATTTGATTTCGAGTGAATAAGACAAGCCGGTAAAATCAGTGAACCTCCACATTCTACCCACAGAACAGGATTTGTCTCCTCAGCAGGAAAGGCACTGGCTTCTTGGAAAGTCAGAGTAACTGGATTACCAAAGTCTTCTTGGACTGAAAATTTCAACTGCTGTATCAGAGAAGAGCAGAGATGCAGAGAACATTTAATATTCGGGTTTAGGTGCTTTTGAGAATCAGCCTTTCAGAAAGGAATGAGACAAAGCTTTACAGAAATCAGCAAATAGCACAGAATATTTATTATATATTAGTTGTGTTGCCAAAGATATGGGTTTTTTTCTGTTTATTGAGACACAATGCCCTAAGGCCCTGACCAACAGCAGAGAGTAACTTTTGGATGAATTGTTTGCAATGGATTTGTTTTCTCATGCTTGTTTTTTAGCATTAGGTTATAACTGCTCGGCTCAGGTTACTGTAGTATTGTACATCCTGGCTAACCCCACTGGTTTGCAAGAACTTGAAGAAAGTTCACACATTTTGGCAAACCTGTGCTATATAAATCTAGCACTTGGGATTTATTTCTGTAACAGAATCAATAAGGTTACGTGCAGAACACTGGGCTGCTTAATACTTCACAGGCTCTGTGTCCCAGTGCGTGCAGTGCCCCAACAGTTTGTGTGGCAAGTTCTGCTGCCTTCTGTTTTTAGAGTTTGTTTGGAAATGTTTATTGTAAGCCTAGAGCATTTGGTTACAATTTGAACTCTAATGCTTTTGATTGGCAGTTTAACTTTTTTCCTACTGAAGCTTTCATGAATCTCTGTGGCAATATGAAAAACATTTAAAATAATTCACAAATCTTCAGAAGTAAGGGATCTTGAAGAGAATCCCTTGCTGCGTTTTTTGGTGAACTCTTTGCTCCACACATCGAAGAGGAAGACAGATTTAGAAGAAATGTAGCAGTTTGGTGCCCTCTATGGCTAAGAATAATATTTAAACTCAAATGTCCTGAGCATTGCTTAGGACTTAATCTGTATGACAAAGTCTAATGAGAATTCATAACAATTACTGAGTTGAGAAACAGCTCTAGTACAACAAACCAAAGCTTACTACTTTCTCTGGTGAGAAAAATTAATTTACTGGTTTCTGTGAATGCATGTTATTAGGTGCAGGCACACCAGACATCAGGAAGTAAAGGAAGCAGGCTTCTGGTACACTTGGGCAGTTTGCAACTGTCCTTAGAAATAATAATAAAAAAGAAATACATCATCATGATCATGATTTTTCCCAAATTTTTTAGGCTGAATATTTGAATAAATGATGTCATGACAATCTCCTATTTTTTATGGAAGTGGAAGCCCAAATTCCTTATAGATTTAACTGCCTTTTCCCTTTGTTGCTGTTTTGCTGTCTCTCTATTCGCTGTCTTTACTGGTCAGGAAATAGAAATGCCTTGGTGTTTTGAAGACTCTCAAAGCACTCTCATCTTTACACTAGGGAAGCTATTAGATTAAAACATTAAGAGAAACTTCCTCTACTGTCTTTCAATGCTAGTTTCTGTCTCACCTGGAAAAAATATCTGTGTATACTTGTTAGCATAAGAAAGAGTGAACAAGAGCTGTATGCAAGCTAATGTCATCTGAAGAGATTCCACTTACTAACACATTGCTGGCAAGGAGATATCTCTTTTGCTTTAAACTTTAATAGCATATTAAAGTTGTCAAAAGGAAGATGTTATTTGGGAAAAAAACTAATCACAGTGAAGAGGCTTTCACAGTCCTTTATGTGTCTTGAAATACAGTGCTTAGATATTTGATAATTCTACAGGTTCCTTATTATGGGTATTTTTACATTATAAGCAATGTTCTTTCATGTGATAAAACATGGAAGAAAATCATTCACACTGCAAAATAATAAAAGGAGCAAATAATAGTATGTTTTCCTTCCTTTTATAATGGCAGGGTAGGTAAGTTCTAGACATGATACCTACTTTGATTTTCAAAGAATCATAGAAATATAGACTGACAGGTTGGAAGGCACCTCAAAGATCATCTGGTCCAACCTCTCTTGGAAATAGCACAGGCTAGATAAGATGCCCAGCACCTGTCCTGCTGAATCATAGAAATGTCCAACTCTGGGTAATTCACCAGTTTCCTGGGGAGATTATTGCTATCACTGATAGTTTTCATCGTGAAAAGAATTACATTAGTGCTGGCTTTTAAGATTAAATTTTGAAATAAAGCAATTTCAGAGAGTGGCTTTGGGAGAAATGAAGTGATTTTTGAATACTTTAGTGTCAATCCTTTTCCTGCTTTGGTGGCCTTTCATGTCACTTGACCAGCATATGGATGTATACATTCCTTTCCTAGAGGCAAGGAAGTTTTTTAAATCAATAATTGTGTTTTCACAATAAAGAGGTTTCTCTATGAAGCCTGTCCCCGAGGCCTGCCTGAATTGCACGGCTGTGATGCCATGTGCTCTGGCAAGCAAGCAGGAGGATCCACACTGCTGGAGATCAAGGAAGCAGGGCCACTCACTCAGGCAGTGCTGCCAGTAGCATTGAGAAAGTGTTGCTGCTCATAGCTAAACAAATTTTCCTTTGACTGCATCTGAATCACCAGCCCATGTGGCACAGGCCTGATTTCTGTCTTGAGCAGCCATGCTATGACAACATGAGTGATGGGCACATTTGTCCTCTGACAGTGGTATCAGTCTTGTGGTACTTTAGGCCTGAATTTAGGAGCACAGTGTCATTTTTAAACGAGCACTTGCAGAAGTGTGATGAATTATAAATTCCACGAGATGTTTGACATGACAGAATTATTTGACTGGACTTTTAAACCGTTTCCCAAACTCAGCTCAGTGATCTATTTCATTAAGAATGCATCTAATTTTGCACTAGATCATGTTAGTTCTTGGCATGCTGGCAGCTCAGTGTAATGCTCTACAACTCTGTGTGAAGATCCCAGCACATGGTTGACACTCAGAAGGCGTGGCTGGAAGGTGCTGTGAGGAATGTCTAAGCCAATTAATTTTACTTTATAATTGCAAAGGCTAGAAGCTGGTGGGATGAGTAGTAAATTGCTAAAATAGCAGTCTTCAGTTGCTTACAATCACATGAGCATCACTTTTGAACCTGAAGCTGCCCTGCACCATTATGTTACAGAATGTCCGGCTGCATTAACAGCAGAGTGATGGTTTCTGTGCCATACAACTTGGTTAGTGGTCCGGGGTATATAATTTTAAGGCAGCACCTTGCTGTGTAAACTTGGTGTTATCTCTATTAGTGCACACAGCATCTGTTGCACTGTCATTGCCATGGCTGTAGTGGTTTTACTGCAGCTGTTGCAATTGGGTCAAGATGTCTGGCTGGGGCTGAAAATGCTGTAGTGATTCTGTAAAAGGTTATAAACATGTCTGTCCTGTCTATTTTGGTTGTGGCCATTTGAAATATTTTTGATGTATTTTCTTTTTAGGGTGATGTATTGAGTACCAAATACCAGGTAGATCTTGGGGATGGCTTTAAGGCCATCTATGTGAACCTGACGATGACTGGAGAGCCCATCCGTCACCGCTATGAGAATCCCGGGATTTACCGAGTGTCCGTGAAGGCTGAGAATGTGGCTG
This sequence comes from Eopsaltria australis, assembly GCA_034509425.1. NCBI lineage: Eukaryota > Metazoa > Chordata > Aves > Passeriformes > Petroicidae > Eopsaltria > Eopsaltria australis. Next base: position 4,577,772 of record JAVTVJ010000094.1, on the reverse strand, counting down.
GGCATGACGAGGCCGTGGTGTTCGTCCAAGTCAACTGTAAATCAGCTCTTTGCGTTTCTTACTTTCACCACTGTGTAAAAACCTCATATCGGCTCTGAAGTTGGAAAGAAATTAGGAGAAAACATATTTCTTTCAATATCCTCGTGCAGTGTTGTGTGTTGTTAATGCAGAGGCTTGTAAACCTAATGCAGTAGGAGATCAGAATTAGTTTTGTTTGGATTTGGCAGGAGGATGGTTTATTAATCTTTTAAATAACAAGCATGCCTCAGTACAAATTTCAGGTTTGATCCATCTTTCTGATTCAACACCCCTTAGCAGCTAAAATTTCATACTTCAAGCTCTGTCTTTTTAAAGCTTCTAGGGGCAGTGTAAAACAAATTAACAGATGTGTTGGAAAACATAAGATTTTAAAAAATAGTCAAAATCTCAGTGGTTCCAAATCTAAATTTTAGGTAGTTAATTCTCACAGAGTTTTGAATGGTGCTCGGATATAACTTCATGTTTGCAGGCAGTATTACTTGACTTGCACTTCTCTTCCTCTCCTTAATTAAGACCACAAAAACCCAATCAAACAGATATAAAATAAAGAATAGCATGGCACAGGGAATATCATGCACCATTTCAAGCTTAATGTACCTCAGTCATCTCATAACTGAAATGAAGAAGAAAACTCAGAAGTGGAACTGATTTTTCCTCTTCCTTCGAGATTCAAGACAACTATTGCCTGTTTTCAGATGTGTCAAAAATTCAGAAACTAGTAACATCAAAGGGGATGATGCTCATCTTGCATTCTCGAGGTGTCTGTTTCCCCCTGTTGTGAGTGGTGTGTCTTTCATCCTAATCCCAAAGCAATGGAAATCACTGGAGCCATATACCAGGCTGTGCACAGAGCCATGCGCTTTGTCAGCTTGTCTAGTGACTGCTGGTATTTATGTATTTTGCTGGTCAGCGTCCTTGAGTTCAGAGTTTCCAGTTCTTCTTTGATTAGCAGATGAAGCCAAACACATTCTCCTGTTAATATCAAGCAGAAAGAATCAGAATCAAATTTTAATGAAACCTCAGTTTCATTATCTGTTTCTTTGTTGTGTTTGTTTTTTAGATTATTTGACAACTCCAGAGAGCTCAGATAAATTACTTAGGGCTTCACTGTTACTTTTTAGAAGCTTCTTGGTGCTGAGAAATAGAGTAGGCAGAGAAACAGTAGATCAAGCAATGAACAGGAAAAATCTCTGTATGACACTCTTCTCTCCAAGAATAACTTCTCACCCTTCAGAGAATGACAAGCAGTAGCAAGCCCTAATGGAAAGCAGAAGACTTTCTCAAAGTGTGCTTTTAATATGGACTGTGTTAGGATAAACAGTAAAACTAAAATATGTTGATTTTCTTCTATGCAGCAGATTTTAAACTTGCAGAAACCAGAGTTATTTTGCACAAGTACACGACTGCTGCATTAAGGGGACTTTGGTATTGAAGTGCAGAGCAGCAGAGCACTGAGGCAGATGTGATCCCTTCCTGAGCCTGCCCGTGGATGCTGCACAGGGACCACCAGGCTCATGGAAGCGTTACACAGCCTGCTTGAGTAAATGCTTTCCATGTGATTTGCTCTGTTTAGTTTTTTTAGGTAAATTACAGGATTTGAGGAAATTAGTTGGCACTAATTAAACTGCAATTTCTACATTCTAGTGAAACACTAATAGCCATTAAGGGACATTTTCCACCGTGAAATACCATGAAAGCAGGAATCTCTGTAGAATCCAGCTTTCAGGAGTCAGCAGTCTCCAGCTGATGTATTATTCCCAGGGAATTTTTTCTCAGGCAATGGGAGAGGAAATATTTTTCACTTCTGCCAGGTTGCTATGGGATACTCTGTAATGCAGGACAGTTATAAGAATTTTGTCCTGTCATCCAAATCATGCTTTCTGATCCAGATTAAATAATCTACAACTTTCTAATGAACTGCAAGAGAAATTAGAGCAATCCTATAGTATAAATGTGAGCAGGCAACTGTAGAGGCCCAAGAACTCAGAATTGAAAGAACTGAAGAAGAACTACATACATTAATACATACACTGCATGCATTTTATTTTTCATGAAGCCATGACCTTTATAGTGTGGAACTTTGGAAACGGTACTGAAATTTTTACTTAGTTAAATACAAGTCATGTAAGTCAACTTCAGTCTTAATTGTACATACTTAAGGGTGCTATGAAACTTGTTCAAATGCATTATGGAATTGTGTGGCAGAGACAAGCAGAAGGATTTGCAGTAATTGTTCTCAGCTCTTTAATATATAGAAACAGCAAACTTGAAATAACAGTAGTCATTCCAGTACCAAACAACCTGGCCTCTAAAAATTTTGGAAACTAAAGTAATCTTCTTCAGGAACAAAACCGTATCTCAAAGGTGTCAGTTTCCTCTGTGAAAACACAAATTTATGACAAAAGGAAAGAAGTTTCTCAGATCCTTGCAGAAGGAAAATATTTTTCTAGGAGGAACAAATTTAGTGAAATTCCTAACATTTCTGAATTTTCTTCAAGACACCAGCAACTGGAGAAGCACATGTCTTGAATTCATGTAGGTGGTTAAAAAGTTACTGAAGAAAATACAGAGTGAAAGGAGAAGCTTACATTTGGATGAAGCAACACACAGACCAGGTGAAGTGAGGTGGAAAAGGAGGTTGGACAAAAGAAGTTCAGTCAGTTTAGTCAAAGTGAATTAGAAGTGAACAAGCAATGACTCAGTTCCTGATACTAAATAAGATAAATACTTCAGACCGCTGTTAATTACCTTTAAGTTTGCTCTGAGATGAAAAACCTTTGAATGAGTTAAAAGATACTTAGAATGGAACAAAAATGGATGGGTTAGTATTCATTCTGTGTAATGAATGAATGTTGGTGGTGTACAGTGGTTTTGTATCCTAGGTAGTTCGTGCAGGTGAAGAAGTTAAGGAATTCCAGTCATCACATTGTACTGTTAGAAAGCTTTTACCTTCAGACATTCTGATAAATATTTACTGGGAAACCTCTGAGGGAAAGGTTTTCTTTCAACACAGCTATCGTACTGTGAAACAGCACAACGCTAATAAACACAACACTTACAGGCAGATAAAACTGTTGTAATGATGCATTTCTTTTAAACAAATAATAATGTTTATGGCTTTGGTAGTTCAGAAAGGAATAAACTTACTCTAAGGCACATTTTGGAGTCCAGAGGTTATTTATTTTGATTTGCAAATAAATGCTCCCCTGATGTACACGTCTATTTTAAAGCATGCATTAATGAGATTTTTTTGTGTGGTGTGAGCCTAACAGCTGATATTTTACAATGAAAATGAGTAGTCAGCAGCATTCTTTTTCAGTTTTGTGCTTTTCCCTTAGCAGTTTGAGATTTGTTAGATTTCTATTCATTTGATCTTTTGTTAGTAAGTTAAAAAGAAGCTGAGATTGCCTTTTCCACTTTTTAACTGGAGTATTTGCTTATGTGTTCTAGAATTGGACATGAATGAAAAGAGTGGGCACAAGAGAAGTGCATTTTGTTGATCTGTCTTATTGCTTTAAGATTTTGTTTGAGGGGTTTTGGGGTGATCTGGGGGATGTTTTTTGATTGAAATGAGGTCTTTCCGATTATGTCCATAGCTTTCAACATGGATGTAAAAGAGGGAGGAAGGGAGGGAGGGAAAAATAAATTCAAGACCTTATGGTGGACAGGTGAGAGGCTTTTGGGGAAGGAAGTGTTAATAAATTGATGGATTCTTGTTCAATGATATTTTTGGAACTTTGTGCAGCTCCACTCCAGGCTTTAAATTTAGAAGTGGTTCCAGTCATTGGAAGAAATCAGGAGGTGAACCTGACAGCCATCATACTACCTAAGAACCCTAATTTGACAGTTTTCTACTGGTGGATAGGAAACAGTCTTCAGGTACACAAATCGTTTTTGACTGAGATTATTTCAATCTCTTTCCAATAAAGGTTGTCCCTTTCTTTTTATCTCTAAACTGTTTTCTTTGACGTGGGTAAACAAGAATTTATTCTACTTCATTACCTGTGAAAAAAAACAACTTGTAGAAGGGGATGGATTTGGGATCATAACTGGTGGATGATGAAACTTGGATTTATGCACTTCCAAGGTAATAATGTGAGTGATGTAAATTCAAGTGCCGAACAAATATATATATATATATATATAGTTTTAGTTCTATTATTTCGTTGTATATATAAACATTTTCTGGGAGTCTAAAATACCTGTCATATCAAAAATTAAAGTGACAACTTAGAGGATATCAAAACACTGAGAGCACTCAAACAATATAGTGTTATTCATTTGGGGATCAAAATTTGTATAAACATGTCCTAGAGCATTGAATATCCAAGTATTACTATTGGGAATATTTATTGTGTCGCTGGGTTAATTTCTTTTCAGATAATTTTTTCAACAATGGGTAAATAAAACATTTTCTTTATGAGGCAGACTAAGTGTGAGAGAGGAATGCTTCAAATAAGTGCAGTGAACTTTCTTCTTGTGAATGTGCTGTCTACCATAATCCCAGCCTGTATCTGTTCATCATTATTGACTTTGCCATTGCTAGAACAAGCACTGTGGGTCTTGTGAAGGATTTTGTAATTCCTGAGGATGTGGTCAGGGAACAGAGTATCTCACCTTAGAGGTTACTGTGGGCTGCTGTAAGTTGACATCATTAATCCTTTTGACCCTGACATATCCTACATTTTTTGTCAAATGACTTGCTTCATACAATCTTCAGATTCCCTCAGACTCCATTAATTTTAGTGGGATCTGGCTGAAAACCTAATACTCAACCAATTACTCTAAAATAAATATTTTCCTCATCTGGCTGCTATTCTGATTACAGAGGATCCTTTTAGGGAAAGAAACATTCTATCTTGAAAATTGTAATTGATCAATTTGATAAAACATTGAAAAATTTGAAATTGATGTGAAATTTTTTGGTGATATTTTTAACAGAAGTCTCTTCAGCCACTGTTCTCAGGGTTCTTGTTGAATTTTTATTTTCAACTGTTCCTTGTTTTTTTAAAGCCACTGCTTACATTGGAGAGTTTTCTGGTGACAAAGTTTGCTGAGACAGGGGATGTCAGAGTTACAGTGCAAGTTTCCTGTGGGAGCTCTATGCTTCAGGACTCCAAAGTTGTCCACGTTTTTGGTGAGACATTAGTCTTTTTTCATTTTCTTGTTTCATATGTATTTTTATTGGACCTCTAAAACCAGCCCTGGCACAACTGAACCTATTGCAAAATTATATCTAATGCCAGATTTAATTGTTAAAATTAGAGGCATGAACTGTCACTAAATAACTCCACAAAGCTGAACAGTGGGATTGTATGGGAGGTTTAATCTCAAACATTTTGTTTTCTTTGCTTATTTTAAATGTTACTGTGGTTTCCAGGTGCTATATGTTTAAGTAGTATTTTGGCCTGTGACTAGAAAGTTTCCCAAAATTTCTAGGTAAAATAGTCTAAATACCTCTGAAAAAAATGAAAATTTAGCTGTGTATATGCTCTCAGCATTGAAAGCAATGTCAAATAATTGCCTTTCATCACAATATGTCACTGTTACCTTGATGTCTATCTGAGATTTTGGATCAAATGTAGCTCTGCTGTAATTATTAAATAACCCTTCCAGCTCTTGTTTCACACTGTGCCCTGGTTTGGCTTTTTTGTGTTTTATAATGTGGTGACAAGGCATAATATACTGTGTAAAATGTAGTGCTGGCAAATTATTTACATTTGTATTTGTGCTGTCACATGTGGGAATTGTGATAAGTGTAAAAGCTTTTATTTTAATGCAGAGCTAAAAGCCTTCAGATATCATGCAATACAAGATGTGATACATCTCCATTGTCTGAAAAAGATTCTCTTATGTTTGCTTTTAGTATACTTACTAATTTAAAATAATGGCAAAATCCCCACTTCTGCTAAATGGAGTTTTTATGAACTTTCTCCTTTTCTAAGATAAATGGATATAACATTTATGCTACCGCTTATAAATGCATCAGTTTTTGTAGAAGTCTTTAGAACTATAACCCTCTTAGTGTGACTGTATCAATGCCTTTGTCATTCCAATGCTTCTTTTGCCAATCCTGATATCAAGAGCACAAAAGTACTGACCATCAGGAAAACAAAGAAACTTTTGAAAAAAGAAAGCCACGTTAAAATAAAAATCTGCTGGAAATATTGAGGGCAAGCAGGCTATGCATTCCTGAAGTTCTCTATCTCTGCTTTGCAATAAGTTACCCAGGTTTTCATCCAAGGATCCTTTAGGGAGAAAGGGAAGATTTTAGAGACTGCTTTCTGAGGATCAACTAATTTCTAGTATTTCAGATATTTTTGACAATATCCAGAGAAATATTATGGGTGTATCTGTGTTTTATTTTTTGTTCAAAGAGGGCAGTAGTTAGTCTTTGTCATATAACTTCTGTTCTTATTTTCATGTCCAATTTACGGAGTGAAGTATTCGTTTTATATGGAAAACAGAAAGGTGCAGTGGACAAACCCCCACATGCTTATGATTCAGTGAGAATGAAATCCACCAGTACATTCTCATTTAGAATAAAAGAAACCAATGATTTCTGTGTAATACTCCCTTATTGACCTAGGAGAAAATTATTTGGAACGTTATGACCCCTGAGCATGTATGTAAATCTGTTTTGTTTATTTCTTTGTCTTCCTCCTTTTTTAGTCTTTAGGCACAAATTTGATGATGTTGATGAAAATTTAATGCCTGACAACAGAGAGCAGCAGGGGTCCTAGACATTGTAGTGCTGCTCAGCAAAAAGTGCTAAACACAGACTTTCACCTTTTAGTTCTACCAAACTCCTTTTGCAATCTAGTTTATTTCTTGCTGTTTCTTTTTGTATTCCTAGATAATTTTCATGTTCTTCCTCTGAAGTTTACTAAGCACCTGGACATGTACAACCCCGACATACCGGAGTGGAGGGAAGACATAGGGCGGGTGGTGACGCGACTTCTCGCTAAGGTGCTCTTTCAGATTGGTTGTAAAATGTTCCCTCGCCACTCGTAAAGCTTGAAGGTTGAGTTAATACCTTCTCATTTAGAAGGTATTTTGAAATGGAGGCAGAGCAAAATAATAAAGTGAACCTCATGAGCCACATTTCAAGCAAGTTTGAGCCTAGTGTCACTTTTAGGTGCGAGCTGTAGACGATGATACTGTAACACAGACAGTTTAGGTCTAACACAGCCTAATTGGCAATTAATGCTAAATATTTCTCTCTGGGATTAGAAGTAGACATATTAACGAATACTGCTGCCTCCAAAGCAGGAAGAGTTAAGTAGCTTAAATGTGATAGATTTAGAAGCTAAGCAATGTGCAAAATAAAAGACATCATCTTTGTGTAAAAACAAAGCGGAAAGAAAGAATTTTTTATGCTGGTTCTGTAACTTTAAAAATCGTGTATAATACATAGGCACACAGTTTGTGCAGCTGGTGTTTTAGAACATGTTCACAAAAGAAATGTGGATTTCTTTCGTGGATTCTGTGGGAGCAGCTGAATCCTGGAGGTTAAATCAAATACAAAGCTGTGCAGTAGTGCTGTGGCATTAGATCACCTCATGGAAACTTTGAGCTCAAGAGCTCTTCAGGCACACACCCTGCCAGCAGCTGAGGTGAGGGCTTTCATGAGGGCAGTACCACTGATGTACAGGTTGGTACTGTGTATAAAACATTTGCATTTTAAATCACTTTACTTTTCTTGGATTTGCAGCCATGAAAATCAGATTCTAAACTTTTTGACTTTATAAAGTTTCCTGGCTTTTTTTTGAGATTCTTATAAAATGTCAAATTAATTTCTTGCTTTTATCAGCTTAAACTCATTCCATAATGAGTTCCACCAGTGCCAGTCAAAAGGATTTTACTCCCCTATAAAATAGCTGTTGCATTTTAATAATTACTAAAACATTTGCCAAAGTATATGAACAATTTGTTGGAGTTCCAGAATCTGTTTGTGGAAGGCTAAGGAAAGCTCCCAGGGTATGGTCATTAGAATTGTGTGGCTGCATTGTACAAAACATGGAGAAATTTGGGACTAAAAGCCAAATTTGCACAAACAATTTTATGAAGAGATGTACTTGACTTTCAGCAGCGGAATGAAGGTATTCATTACAATTTCAGAAGTTGAATCTGAGTGTTCTTATTCTCACTTTGAAAGACTTCTCTCTGTCCATTAAGCACCTTCCTAAGTAATCTTCCGAAGCTGAAGTTAGCTGTAATGAATATGCACTTCTAAGTCTACACTGTGTCTGAATGGCCCACAAAGGATCCAAAATCAGTTAGGATTTTTTAATGTTACCTTAGAAGTGCTCAGCCATTGCAGAGTTTTGATAAGACCTGAAAACCTCTTCAATTTGCTTCTTTTCACAATGACACTGAATTACTTTAATGTGATAACAACACTTTGGTCTTCCAATATTCAATGAGCAACTCACATTTCAGTACATTTATTTTTGGCTTTGTTCATGTTTCAGATTAAGGGGAATCCCCTTTAAATATTAAGGATCTGAACTCCAAAGTTTAAAAGCCATATGCGGAGTTACTTATATATTTTATATAAAACACAAAGTGTGCCTTCCTGTAATTTGCCAGATGCCTTTGTTGTCTTCACAGGAGACCAGTATACCTGAAGAAACACTCATGACAGTTGTGAAGCCTGGTCTGCCCACAGCTGCTGACTTGCATGTGCTACTACCAGCAAATCAACCGAAAAAGAAGAGAAGCATAACTAGCGATAAGGTAACCAGAGCAATGCACCTCTGCCCAGGACAGTCTTCATCCTGTTTTAAGTGGCTGTACTCTCATTGTCTTTATATGAAATTAAGAGGTGATCCCTACCTATATAAAGATCTCACTCCCACCTGACAAGATACCTGTGAATGCTACAGCAATGTCTGCTGTGTTTGACAGTGTACAGACCAGCATAATCTACTTCTTTCTGGTATTAGTGTATTTCTCAAGAATATTTAATATTGATCTGTCTTTTAAACAGAAACAGAAGTGATGCATGTCATTCTGTGAAGATCCAGTAGAGCAAAGAGCCTCTGTTCTGTCTTCAGAAGGAAATTAGATTTCAGGTTCAAGCAAACCCAGAACCTTACTAGTTGACCCATAATCTAAAGAGCATCAAGCATTTTCTGCCCTTGTAAGAAAATGTCCTTTTCAACTGCTAAGAAACAAATATAGTGAACACAGGAATGAAAATCAGACATTAGTTTCTCCCTAGTTGTTTTCAAACCATGTTTTCTCCATAGTAGAAGACCTTATGCTAGTTGAAAACCAGAAGACTGCTTGGCACTTACAATTTATTATATCCATCCTTTTGCTGTAATGGAGAAGAAACAGATCCCAGCTCTGTGCCTGAACCTTGCAGTTCATGTCCTGCCAATTACAAAGAATCAGTGTAAGGTATCCTTAATTTTGAAGGGCATTCTACACCTTTTTAAGACAAGGTCATAGTATCCAAAGAGCTGGAGAAGTAGGTAAGACAAAGTTCTTCATATTAACATAAACCCAATAGATTGTGTTTGGAAGTCATGGGATATACTTTGGAAGGTCTGAAGGAGAATGTTTAAGTTGTCCAAGTACTTGAGCAGGTGTCTATCATTAAAATGTACAGACTGTGGTATGAGTGCACGATTTTCTGCTTTTTTGGCAGAAACTCTCACTGTTCTCCCATGTAATCACAGTGAGAACTCCTGGGAGTCTGAATTACTGATTATGTTGCAGGAAATAGTTAATTTTAGCAGGTTGTTTCTTTTGTAGAGAGCCTTTCATGAACTGAGGCTTTCAGCCAGGGGAATATTACCACTTCAAAATGATTTGAAACTTTTCATTTCTTGAAGAAGCAAGATGAAGCTTCTAAAGGAAATTTCTTATTCTGAGCCAATACGGAATGGACATCTTTCATAATTTAAGGAAACTAATGGTGATAGATTCTTTTGGTTGTACAAACCTTTTAGTTCAGTTATGCACATCAGTTCCCTTTAAATCTCAATTTTTACATTAGTGCTGTGCTTCAAGACAGCTTAAAGAGTATCACCAGTTGAAATCAATGCTATCTAAAGGTTTTTCTCATGTTTGTTTATGAAACATCATATGAGTTACTTTAAAGCATAAAGAGGAGCAATCACATACTGCAAACGATTTGGAAAAACTTCCATTCAGTGGGGCTATAGGGATATCACAGAAGTGTAGCAGGACATGGTTTTGAAATTGGTTCTCCCATAAGACCTTTCAAAGGTTTTCTGGAACTAGAGGAGCACAGGAAGGGGAAAGTAGTTGTATAATCTGGAAAATAGGTGTACATTTCTGTCATTGTTAGCATGAAGCAGGTCAGACCCATGGTGTCTGGGGCTGGAGCAGGAACAAGGGAGACAGGAGCAATTACAGAAGCCTATGCTATGCAGTGATAAAAAGTCAGGTACACTAGACTAATTTCTCAACACCAATTGTTTTATAGAGTACAAAGCTGTAGAGATGTGCAGCCAGTCTTCTTGTGACAGCTGCCTGCATTTCTGTTTTTATGTTATTGCTGATGGATATTGCTTTAGCTATTGATATGTGCATATAAATTTGTTGATTTAGTCTTAAATAGCACAAATTTTCATAAAATGTGTTGTATCAGAATCAATTGTGATTTGGAAAATATCCTGAATATATACCCTATATAAAAAACTTAGAAGCAATAGCTTCTGGTAAATCAACAGGAAAATACTCATGTTGTCATATGTTTAAAGACTCATTACATTCTCTTCTGTTACTAGAAGAGGATTTTGGAGGTTTTTATTATGAATCAGTGGAAGGATGTGCTTTGTCATGCTACTTGTGCCAGTTCTCAAAATCAGTGTTGTGACATTTTTGTGGGGACCTAGCAATGCAGAATGTTTTCTGCACATTTGCAGAGCTGTCCCTTTCAGAGGTGTCCCTGAAACCCTTAACTTAGACATAGTTATGAAGTGCCTTTCCTTAAAGAGAAACTCCTTGTTCTCGGCTGAAAACCTTTTAGTTTTGGGAATATGACATTATTTCAGAAAGATTAAGGGCAATAATTTATTGCTCAGGCATAGAACACTTGCTTGCTGGAGTTCTTATTGGTGCTTTACATGGAGTGTTGGGACATGATACTGTTTATTAGGTTAGTCATGTAGAATAGGAATCATTAATGATAAAAGTAGCCATCAATAGCAAAGATAGTAAGTAAGCTGTTAGTGCAGTAGGAGGAGCCCTTTGGAAACTTCTGATATTTAATTCCACTCTGACAAGAGCCCTTTTTGTTTTGAATATATGCAGGGAGAAATAAAAGCTGACTGTGATTTAACCTGCTTTCAAGAACAGAGAAATTTCAAAAGTATTCCATTCTAATTATTGACTCCAGAGAAGACTTGGTTGCTTAATTTATGCACATCTGTTACATGTCTAATGTCAGGTGGGACGAGTCCAGTTGAAAGAGTCAATTAAAGTGCAATTAAACTATAATCTGGAAGGCAGGGGCTCTGAGGAAGCTTTCTATCCAGACAAACTACTTCATGAAAATTCCCAGTGAGTTGCTTTGGCAAAAAGGGAAAGTCAGAACCCACGATGTTTAAGTGGGTAAGAGTTTGAATAGTGTCATTATTTTTCTTTTATGTTCTTATGACGCAGGAGCCATTGTGTTCACATGTTCAAATATTGTCATTGTAAAGGATGTAGAAAAAGAAGATGGAAAATTCAAATGCTGGTATAAGAACCGTAACTTAGGAAGTATAGAGAAGAGCTCCAGAGACTGCATTTGTTTTTTAAAAAGTTGGAGAGGTGGCAGCACCATACTCAATAAATACCTTGAAGCAGAAAAAAACCCCAAAACCATGAGCACTGAAAAAACAAAATCAGTCTATCAATGAAATAAATAAACCAGAACCTTTGGCTGGACTCACATGAGATTGAAATTTTTGACCTGAGGACATGTTGTTCATATAGATTTGGGTAGGAATCCAGCAGTGGGGAGTTAAATAATGAATAAGTCTTAATCACTTAAGCAAAACACCCAGCAAATGTTGGGTTCCTTAGGAAGCTGCCAGGAATTATGAGGAGTCAAAAGTTATGGAGCTCAGAAATTTCATTTCCTTTCTGTAATTCAGATTAACCTAAAGTAGCTGTCTCTCTTGCTCTGTGCTCCCTGAACATATGAATGAACCTGGATTGATACAAAGAAACTTTATTTCATTGATAGCAGCATCACTTTCAAGCCTCCTAATCAGTAGAGTTGTCATATCCATTTTCTTTTCAGGCTTTGGGCAACAAGATAAATACTTAGGAGCTATCTGCTGTAATTGTCTTGTGAAATAACTGAAGCCATGCTCACTTCACCCTTACACTGAGTCATTCCCACATAAAAAAAATCTAATAAAGTCAGTGGAATGGCTTCAAAAGTTAGCTATTCCTCAAAAAGAATTACGATATTTGAACTTTTGTATAGTGTCTGTCCATAATATGAGAGGGACTACAGGGATTTTTATCCATTATACTTCAAAAGCTTGTCAAAGATGAGCACTATAATTGATAATATCATAAAAGGAATTACTTGTGAAGGTTTCATGGATATAGAACAAATTTCTAATTTGGCATCCTCTGGGAAGTCATGTCCCAAATTATAAAGCATAGAGTATAAAACTAGCTTTGATCTTTTAGAAAATTGACCATGTTGAAGACACAAGCAAGTGGAAGATATAATTCAGACAATTTGTCATCTGGGGTTAGGATGTGAGGGTATATTTAATGGTTCTGCTCCATAAAAATATGAGACACCATATTTCACTATGCTCTATCCACTGGAGGAAGATGGGAGGAATACTGATTTTTTTCCACATGGATGAATGTATATATTTCTATGGAGTATTGTTAAAAATTAGCTATAAAAGGAATTCATTCTGTTATAGGTAAGGTGGTAAGGTAAATTATGACATGCAGTTCATTATTAAACAGCAGTTACTTTTCATGGCAAGAAATCCGAAGTGACATCACAGGTTTTCTTCTGATAGGTTAGAAGGATGGGGAGTTTTTCATATGGGTTATGCATTGTGTGAGTTACAACCCAGGTAAACTCAATAGTGCGTGCAAATTACTTGCTGTCTGTCACATGCTGGGTAAACGTAAAGACTTGGGCAATCAAAAAGAAAGATTTGGCTATAAAATGTTGACATTTTCAGCTTTTATGTCTTCTGGAGTTTTGCTTGATTTTTAAATATTGAATTTTTTTTAGATTTCAGCTCATCAGTGACAAGTGCTTTCACCATTTAAAGAACCAAAGGTTTTCCTTTTTAAAATATTGAGTGTCTCAAAGTGGAACAGAGCACAAGACATCTGACATTCTCTCTGTTGTATTTTCAGAGAATAGCAGCTATAAAGCAGGCCCTGAATGCACACAACATCAGTTTCTTTCTGAGGGGAGGATACTGGGTCTTAGTGACTTTAGCTGACTCCGATTCAGGTAAATATATAAAAAAAAGCTATCAACAGACCAATAACCTTTGGATGCCTGTTTGAGTTCTAATAATTTAAGGAGAAAATCTTCCAATCAATATATATATGTACATATAACACATATGTATATACTTACTTGGTGCTTGTTACATAGAAATTCACACACACACACACACACACACACACATATGTGTATATATAGATGAGTATATATATATGTTGATATTTATATATATACACATATATGTATATATGTATACATTTTCATTTGGTCATTATTAACAATCACAACTGAACAAATATTTTTTTGATGTTTCCATTTTGCCATACCTCGTGACTTGTATCAGAAACTTCTTGCTTTTTCTCTGTAACCACAACATAAAGTAAATACCTTCATTGTACAAAATAGTACCCTGAAGGAAAAGCCAACCAGGCTTCAAAAAACTCATCTGGTGATCTAAAGGCACTTTAGGCTGCACTGGCTGCTAAGAAAGCAGAGCTTCTTTGTGCTTATATCAGCCATTAACTCTGCTGCTGTAACTACATGGGTCTAACACAGGCTTGCTGCATCTCTGCCATGTATCTCTGATCTTCTAATCAACTAATGAGAAGATTGCTGTATGGTCTCCAGATTGCTAATCCTGTTCTGAGCTAAAGTATGGGTTTTCTCTCTTTAAAACAAATGGAAATGGTGCGGGGGCAAGGGGAGTTGTGTGCATTTCCTGCCTCCCTGGATTCACTGTGTTGATGGAAACTGGCTGAAGAGAATATGTGTGCATGCATGTGTGTATTTTGAACAGAGAGACATAAAAATGATGTTTTAACCAGAAGGTTCAGCTTTGACTCATTTGAATCTTTTATTAGGATGTCCTGTAATTCTTTTTTGTGTGTTATCTCCCATAATATATCCTTTATTATTTCAGTGTGTTGTGGGAGAACAGCTTTAGCCAGCAACAATCAATTTATGTAAATGCTGGTGTGATATTTTATCTGTCAGCTCTCTGTAGAAGACAAGACTCTTTTATCTGGTTGCTAATGTAGAATTGTGCTACAGTCTCACCGTGATACTTTGTCTGGTGTAAAGAACTGATACTCGTTTGCCAGCACAAATTGATTGAAAGAAGCCCATGTTCATGGTAGCCTTTACCAATATATGACCTTAATGAGTTCATTTGTTGTTCAGAGCCCTAGTTTCTCCATCTCTGAAATTAATACAGCCCTGCTTTTGCAAAGCATGTACTTAGGGTGTGTGATCATTTACTATTGACAACTTTAGATTCCCAGAAAAAAAAACCAAACAACCACTGAGTATGCAAATAATTAAATCTTCTGGATCTTGAGTTTTGCTGTTTGTTGCTTTCTTTTTCTTAAATGGGTCTTCTGTCCTTCAGTAATGAGTCACCAATTAATTCTGTGGTTTTGCCTTTCTTAAGAAGCCACTGATGGAGTGAAAAGAAGATGTTGCAAAAATAGGAATCAATGTTTTTGACCTGACAATTAAATAGAACAGATTGTTCAAGAATGTGAATGGTGTGGAAGGGGACATGCAGAACTGCTCTTTTATTTTGTCTTTCAGACTCTCAGAGGATTGGAGGAGGCAGTGGCTACTGGGCTATTGTGGTTCTCTTTGTTATTTGTCTAGTTGCAGTCGGGGCCTTTATCCTCTACAAGTTCAAAAGGCAAGTAAACCTTAACCTGCATTTTAAGAAATAGATTTATCCATAGATTAGCAAGACAGAGTTTGTTGTTTGAAAAGAAGATATCTTGAAGAATTGTAAGAAGTACACCACCAAGTCGTGTTTTTCTGAACTTTTCAGACGTCAAGGTACTGCACTGATGCTTGTTTCACTTGCTGTGTTCCAAGATAAATATCAACAATATAGGAACTGTGCAGAGTTTGTTCAGTTTGTCTAAATAATACCATCAAGAATCAGAGCTGAACTAAAATATTATTCCTAATTAATTCCCTCCTCATTACTCCTAACAGTTATGAATAAGCTAAAACTATTGGGACAGGGAGTACATCTGCAATGCTGATTTGCTTAAAAAAAGTAGTTTTATCAAAGCATGTAATGCTCTGGGGCTTCTCTTTGCACACATTACATTTTAATTGCTGAGGCAATGCCATGGAGGATGACTGACAGAAAGAGATTAGCGTTAATTTGGCACTAGAGTGTGTGGAGGGAAGAACTATTTATGCAGGCAGCCCTTATGTGGAGCATATTCTCAAAACTGAGCCATGCCAACCTTGGACAGTGCAATATACCTTTAGTCTGCAATTGATTTTAATCCAAGCTGCTGTGCAATTTAAATAATTTGTTCTTGTTCATGGGACAGTGTTTTATCATTGTCTGTCCTACTGGTATTTCTGTATCTCTGGGCATTAGGAAGCTGTTGGGTTTGAGCATACTGGAAACAAGCCTTCTTCATCATCATCATCATCACCATCATCATCATCATCATCATCATCATCATCATCATCTCCTCTTGTCCTCCCTCAGCGAGGATTCATACTGATTTGCCTCATTTTTAAGGGATGATTTTTATATAAAATAAATATAAGTTTATAGAACTAGGAGCAGCATTAAGTTTGTGACAGCAGTAAATAGCATTAAGTAAGAGTTTGTTTAGCTAAAGTATTTTTATGACAATAGAGAAAAACCCCTTTTTCTTCAAGAACCTGAGCTTTTTAGAGTTCATAGTGACTGATTACTTTAAGGGACAAAGCACAGAATACTGTATCAGACTGTCTACAATAGAACAAAAATCCATTTTGCTATTTTAGGTGCCTGAAGCAAGGAAAAACATAAAAATGGTTGATGTGATGTAATTATATTATTTCAATAGCAATACAGTGGAGGATTTTCTGTTTGTGGTTTAGATCATAAAACTTCCTTGTGATATCTTTTAAAAGCTATCTGATTTATATCTTTTATTAGCTCTTAAATGAGAGCAATTAAATAACAGACACAATTACTGCATGGTAGAAGAAGTATAAAATATTCAAGAAAGGAATAAAAACACGTTCTTCCTTGAGTTCTTTCTAAAATGCTCAATGAACCATCTCTTTATAAGCAGAGCTTTTATTAAGGAGGAGAATATAGTACAATATCCAAATTTTGAGCTTTAATGTCTCTCACACTTCTGTTTATAATTTGTGAAAATCATTTGCATTTACATTTGGGGGGGTAATTCAGATGCAAGTAAGGACTATTCTGAGATATACTCAAAAGTTTGCCAGTAGCCTAAAAACTCTCCTTGGCATTGATGAATGACCATGCAGTAGCATTCAATTTTAGTCTGTATCTTATCTGTTTCTGAGATATTTGAAAGAATTATTTTTAAATATTCCTGCTAAGCTTTTCAGAAATGACAATTTTTTTTTTGTTGCATCCTTCATTTGCAATTTCTTCTTCAAAGAACATTGAGCACCTAACCAGTGCTACATTTCAGAAATCGCTTTTTCTCCATGGGCTCCCTGTGAACTCCTGTCCCACCCAAATCTTTAATCCTTTTTAAAAAGTCTTTCCTGTGTTTATGGAGATGGTTGGAGCATCTCTGGATCCCCATGGAGTACTTGTTGGGAGTACAGTCCCTTTAAAGTCAGTACAGTCAGTACATAATTTACAAACTGGTCCACAGGGACTGAGGCTATGAAATGAGTGTCCTTTATAGATATAAAAGTTGCAACTTATAATGCACAAAGGCAGCTTTTCAATATTATATTCCTGGGTATTAAAAATTAATTTGCTGAAAGAATGCCATAGGCAATAAAAAATGTTCCATTTTAGGCAATAATTTCAGAATTACTGTGGCCTATGATAACACAGATAACTTGGGGAAATAAAAATAAGATTTAATTCCACAGGGGAATTACAGATGTGTAAAGTGTTGAAATGATAATACTGTCCATAATCATGTTGTATGATTTACGAATCTTAGGAGGAGATGGAAGACATTTGATGGTGCTTTCCCTTCATTTGTGTAGATTAATAGAAGGGTTAAAACTCCTTTTCCCCTACATCAGTGATATTTTTTTTTTTTGCTCCTAGTTTTATCACTACACTGATTGGGTCTACAGGACCTGCAGCTGTCATTGGAGCACATGCAGAGCAGGTGGTTTACAAGAGACTGTATGAACATGTCTTGGGCTGCTCTCTCTCTCTTTATCTCTTTCCTGGCTCAAAGTTAAGTTTGATACTTGCAAAGATGCAAGATGGAAAAACTGGCTTGCAAAATAAGAGGGTGACTAGATTGGCAGGGAGGTTACAGCTTCATACACAAGAGCATGTCATCTATTTGCAATGACAGAGTTCAGAACTTGTGATGAAATAAAGAGAGAAAACAGCAGGCTTTTGTGTGGACCTACAGCTTTGATAGAAAATGGTGAAACCTGCCCAAACTGCCCCAAGGTTTCTGAGTGCTGAGGCTTCTTGTCCTCAAGCATGGTCACCTGCCCAAATTATTCCTGAAGTTTGTGTCATAAGAACTTGGGTATTAATTTGCACTAAGTTTTGTCAGACTGAGCTGGGAAATGAAAGATGGTGTTGACAAGACATCAGAGACTAATCCAATGCCTCTTTTTTTTATGAATCTTTCATAAGTAATGAAACTTGCTGCTCCTATTTAATTTCTCATTTTTTGAAAACTGCAATATTCAGTACTAAAAATTGGTGTCGCTGGCAAGAAGCAAATCTAACAAAATTAGTTTGGGAGAGAGAAGTGATCTAAAAATAATAATCCTACGTACGATTCTTTTTCTGATGCCTCATATGCAGAAAAAGAAGAGTATTTCATCTAATTAGTTAGGGGGGTAGGGGAAAAACAGGCCAGATTCATATAGAAGTAGTGGGATTTTGGTTGATTAGTTACATGCATAGTACTAACCAATGCCATCTCGTCACTCCTCAAGGAATGTCCATTAAATAGAAAAGATGTAAATGGTATAATTTATCAGTGCTCTAATCAAGTCTAAAATTTTATGATCTGCTGAATAACTAGAGCTGTCATGGCTGTGTAGCTAATGATTAGGTGACTGTAGGTCACATCTGTTCTGATATGCCCTAATCCCAAATACTCAAGCATTGACTAGGAAGGCTGCTGCCCTCTGTTTTTACATGCTGTAAAATTGCAAGCATTTATTGTTTCATGTCCTCATTCCTGAACCTCACACACCCCCCACTTTATCTGATGGTTTCTTTGTGCATCCAGTCACGTCTTGCCACACGTGCTTTGAAAAACTGGTGCTGGAGTCCTCAGAGCTCATGAAATTACTCCTGGCAGTTCCAAACATGGTTCATTGCTTTAGACAAAGAAAAAAAAAAAAAAAAGGAAAAAGCCAAAATGTTTTGAGAAACACAGGGGTTTGATCCTTTGTGATCAGAGTAGATGAAGACTTCAGATTAGGGCCATTTTTACTCTGTAAATGGCAAATAAATTTTAATTTATAAATGTGATTGGTTTTTAAAAACTAATTGTAATCATGTCCAAAAAATGAGCTGTTTGGTTTATCTGAGCTATTGGTTTAGATAGTTTAGGGGAGGAATTTTGAGCATGGCAGCAAGGAGCAAGGGGTCATTCCTCGCTGATGAACCGACTGTGGCTGTGCAGGAGGGGCAGTGCCATCAGCAGATGTGGGTGGTGGGCAAACCACAAGTAAAGCACTTTTGCTGTGCTCTGCTCTCACTTGCTGGGAATGGAAATCACTGAGCACATGCCTCAAGCTCACAAGATGTAGCAATACTCACAAGTATGCTCCAGTTGTTTAAGCATCCAGGTAAAATGGACGGCAGCTGCCCCTTTTGCCCTCAACAATATGAAGCAGCTGGAAAATATTTTTGAAAAATCCAAGGCTATTTTTTAATGTGGATCTGGGATCTACGTATATTTTTTCTATACCATACCATCTTTACTAGATTTGGTTCAGTAAAAACACACTTCTTCCATTCCCTTTGAAACAATGTTTGTATTTTTTTTTGTGGTTTTCAAACTGCCATCCAGAAAAGATTTCTTCATCCTCTCAGAAGAAGCTTTATGGTGTGGGGTCCTGGGCAACAGTATAGAGAAGGGAAATAGCACTGTCTGCACCAGGCAAAGTGGAGGAAAGGAAAATTATATTTTAGCCACATCAAAGCTGCCATGTAATCATCATGTTCCTAGTGGAAGATCTGAAATCATCATTTTCTTATTTTTCATTTCTGATAACAGCAGGATATTAGAGCAGCCAAACCAGAGCAAATAGGTGGCTTTTATGCTTATGTATTTTACCTGCTTAATTGCAGCAAATTCGATTCTCTGAAAGACTATGAAAATCTTCATCTTTTAATTTGTATGCAAACTACTGCCAGTGCATTTAAAGCTGCATACATTGTTTTCACAAATCACCGTGAATCTTCTTCACCCAGATTTACACCATTCTGTATGTATTCCTTTTCTGCCTCTACTATCAAGTACCAATTTTGGTAAATGAACCCCCTCCTGGGTCATTTCCACAATCTGGAGCAGAACTGTGTTATCTTTCTGCCTCATTGACTTACTATCTCATTTTCAGTCTCTGAAGAAAAGCTATCTTTTTTCCCCACCTTGCTTATGCTACTTTTATGTTCCATGAGAGCAAGCTTAGTCCCAATCCATGCCTTTTAGTGATAAAAAACAGGCACTAATTTAATGTTCCATAATATTTTGTAAAAACTTCCTCAGAAATCAAAGTAATAGCATGCAGAAAAGATTTCTGAAATGAAAGAGGCAAGTATATCAGGAGTGCCTTAAAGCACAAAGAAGTCAGTCATCTGAACATTAATCCAAACATAATAAAGTCAACACCACAATAAAGTATTCTATTTAATGGATTATTATTGTTGTTATTTTTATTTAAGTTCCAAGAGAATGCTACATAATTCCATATTCTTTGCCATGTGAATATGTTCTTATTTTTTATACTAAACGGAATTTTAATCAAGCCTCTGGAAAATAAATGAAGCTGCATAAAGGCGAATGATTATTTTTTTCCACAAAGAAGGTGTTGAAAGCCAAATAAACTAGAGCTTAAATGAGTAGGAATCAATATCGCATCCCCCTCCTGCTGTTCCTTCCTGCTGAACATTTTTAAGTGCAAACAGTTTGGGGTATGAACTGATTAGAATTTGTGAATATAGGAAGGGAAACAAAGTACTTCCTGAAATATCTTCTAAAAGATGTGGGACCTGGAGAGCTTGGTGAAAACCATGTGCTGTGATGTTCTTTAGCAGTGCTGTGCAGAATTACGTCTCTAGCTCATATTTTTATGGTCCTCATAGCAGGCATAATATTTCTTATTTTTCATGATTGAAATAAAATGCTACAGGGAAAACAAAAGGAACTAAAAATGTAAACCATGGAGTGCTGCTCAGCAGAGGTAATTGTCTCCAGTGATGGATGTGAAGCACATGCATTTTGCAGATGAAGAGTAAACCCCCTGAAGAAATTATTGTGTAATCTTCTTGTCTGTTCTTCTAAATGTGCTTTCAATTTTCATATTGCTGATACAAATCTCCTGGGTCAAATTTCGTGTCTTGTCATGTTTTCACAGTAGTCTTTTATGTAGACCCCAGCATTTCAGCTCTGCCTGCTTCAAACAGCTACATTGGACTCAACAGTAACTGCTTCTTGAAGAAGAGCAAAGCATATCAGGGTACACTAGAGTTTTAGAGCAGTGAGAAGCAAAATTGCCAGAATCAGGCCCATCTTTGGCGAGGATGCAGTATCCATATCCTATTTCATCCCACAGTGTGGTTGTCCTTTGTAAGCAGAACATCCGGCACATGTGTTAAAAATGCCTCTTGAAAAGGCTTGGACTATCATTTTCTTCAGGGTGGTTGAGTGTGTTCCTGGCAAAACTGAACTAACATGAAACACAGCGAGATCTCTGTAGTGTATAAAAGGTCTAATGCCTGCAGTACATGTCTCCTCAAGGCCTGTGATACTCTCCTTCTTCCAATCCATTCAGTGTTACAGTCTTCCCCATGTAAGTGTGAGGAGCAAAGGCAAGCATGGAAATACTGAGTACCTCAGCTTTGTACCTTCTCCAAAGGATGGGGCTGGATAAGGCGAGTGAGAAATAAGAGCTTACACGTTTTTTTCTCCTTTTATTCTCAAACCATAAGGAAATGCTCTTAGCAGCAATACATTTAATGATTATTTGTGAATTTGAGAGGTTTCTTCATTATTCCTTAAAGTTTACTAGTCTGTGTTGTGCTCGTGGTTATCTCTAACTAGTAAGTTGTGCAGGAGCCGTGAGTTGAAGCCTCAGGATTTACACCAAAGGACATACTTTGTTGACCTGGTTTCATTCATGTCCCAGGCAGTAGTCACACCAACAGCTCTTCTCCCTTTACCTAACTGCAAAGGTCTGATGTGCCATATGGGTTTGAGATGTTTAACATTTTTATTATGTCAAAATTGTTTTGATAATGCCATTGATGCTTCTGCAATCTGTCAGAAATAGTTCTGAGAAGGTTATTATAATTATTGTAGAAACATATGTGCTAATTCTGCAGATGTGTTACAGAGACATTCTTCTGGGTTTTGTCTCCCTTAGGCATTTGATGGTGGACTGAAAGTGAGCAGCTTGACAGGTTTGATGCAGGTCTGATTGAGGGAATAGTTTTCCACATGACCAGTTTCATTACCAGACATATTAAAAGCAGTCTGGAGTTACTGGCCCTAGAGAAAAAAAATCAAAATTAATTACCTAATGTATTTGTTTTGGTAATGAGGAATGTCCTTCCCTCTTTCAAAATGGCTTTTTTAATGCATATAATGAAAAGAGAGTGATGCAGGGCTTGGCTTTATGTGTATGTTTGTTGTTGGAGAAGCCCTCAGACTTGTTGAAGTGATCATAATAGCACAGCATTGTGTCATCTGACCTTCTTTTCATCCCTGTCCATTTCCATTTGGTTTTTTACTGCTTATAAATAACAGGATAAAATACTTAATTTTTGTTTAGAGATATAATTGTGTGTGTGTGTATACACATACACACACATATATACAGATATGTGTGTAGGTATATTGGACTCAATTTATCTTTTGGATTGTTCAGATTAAAGGGAGGAGATTATCTTCAGTCATTTTCCATTTCTTGTAATTTCCA
The DNA here is from genome assembly GCA_034509425.1 of Eopsaltria australis. NCBI lineage: Eukaryota > Metazoa > Chordata > Aves > Passeriformes > Petroicidae > Eopsaltria > Eopsaltria australis. The sequence continues at coordinate 4,555,142 of JAVTVJ010000094.1, read as the reverse complement.
TTTATTTTCATTACTTTGATGCAATGGAAGTTGCTTTTCAAAATAGTTTGTTGCAGTAACTTTTTATCTCAAACTAAAATGGTGCCCCTTGCTAGAGACACCTTCTTGTGAAATGACATTTAAAACAGATCCTCTTCAAAAGCCTAGAGAAAACAGAGTAATCTGTCTATTTATCCAGCTTTCAAACTGCTGCTGCAATATGGAGCAGAAGATGGTTGCTTTCAGAGAGATGCCTAAAAATTAGTGTCACTTTTTCTATTCTCTCACTGACTAAAGGGGCTCAACAGAAACCACAGCTCTTCAACCCTGTTTTTTCTATTCTTCTTGTTGTCTGCCCATTGCAATAATCTGGCTTTAAGCACAGGCTTTGACAGCCATGATCTGCTGTCATGCTGCTCAAGCTGTCAAGCAGCTTCTGGCACTGTAGGAAATGGAGCTTAGAGCCTGCAGCTCCCTAATGTGAAGTGTCTGCTTGGTGCTTGGGAAAGGATGTCCTTATGCACCTAGGCAGACTGCAGGTGTACACAGCTACAGCACAAAGGGTATGGCTCTTGAGAAATGTTTAAACCATGAAAGCTGTTGCAAAGCTAGCAGTCCCTGATTTTTTCCCTTTGAGTTTACAAAGTCTAATTTAAATTAATCTAGTTAAGAACCCTTTATCAATATTAAGTCATAAACCTCTCAGTCTCAGCCACAGTGCTAATTGCTCTTTAAAGGCATTTAATAAGATGCTTTTTGTTTCTCTAGATTCCAGACAGAGTGAGTGAATTATTGTCTCTTGTAAAGAGTTTTGTCTATTCATCAGTTCCCAGTCCAAACTTTATACTCTGTCTCCTTCAGTGCTGCCTGCTTAACTTAACCAACCTCCCCTGTCTTGTGCCCTCATCGATGCCTGTTCACCTTCTCACTCCTTACCCCTTGGTCCTTGCCTCCTGGCTCTTCACTCTCTGCTCCCTTCCATTCCCTGTCTCCTGGACTTCTCCTGACTTTTTCTCCTTGACCTGATTGACTATGAGTGCCATCTGATGCTATCACATCTCAATGTCAGCCCACATCCTCAGGGACATGTGATGATGATTGCAGCCCAGCTTAATGTATGTGAAGACACCTGGGACCAAGAACAAATGCCAACTGGGCCCTTTTATTGCTTGAATTCTTAAAATAGTTTTTATGGGGCTTTACTAATTTTTTTCAACATAGTTAATTGTCTGACAGTCTTGGAAATAGATGCTTCACTATTATCTTTGTATGAACGTTACATGAAACTGTTTAGTTTAGGTTGTGATAACAAAATTAAGGGAGGATGGGATTGATGATGATTTTACTCTGGAACAACTTTGTCCTGCTGGAGCTGTGCTCTGGTGGCAGTGTGTGTGTGACACTGCCACCCATTGAACTCCATCCCAAATATTTTTCTTCTTGTCCCATATAGGAAACTGCCAGGCAGAAATGTCTACGCCCAGATGCACAATGAAAAAGAGCAGGAGATGACAAGCCCTGTTAATCACAGTGAGGACACCCAGAACATCATCCAGGGTGAGGAGTTTATTGATGATGATCTGGACTCTCAAACACTAGGTAACGCAAGAGGTAACTTCTGTTTTTAGTTTCTAAATTTTCATAAGTAGTTGATTTTTAATTGAGGTTTGTTTTTATTTTAGTTCTTCTTCATTTTCTGATCAGTCTCAAAAAAGTACAAATGGTAACACCACTAACAAGGGATTATCTCAGTCACCTTTTGGCTTCCTTGAGATATAGGCTAATGTATGGATGATGTGCTATATAGAGCATGAGTACAGAGATAGTAGTTTAATGTCAGGAGACAGACTTGGACAATTTTAGAGATAAATTATATTTTGTAGAATGGGATATAATCTGCAACAGTTGAATTCACTCAATAATCCCCTGAATTAGTGGAAAATTGAGTTCAGGCCAGAAGGATTTGTAGAGTCAATGCTTCTGTGATTTCAGATGGATTGGATGGAGAGACATTGCTTTATTTGCCTTCATATTCCAATGGCATTTAAAGTTTTTGTGATTAGAAACATTAAATGAATTCATGTATAAAAGGTATCATAAGTCTTCCTAAATTTAGCTGTTGATTTTCTAGTATTCATGAGGTGGTTATAAAGAGCCCATGAGGGAAACTTTCTGAGAGTATCTCTCAGTGCAAATTACTTCAGTGTCAGGTGGAAGTGTATATCCTGGCACCCTGTGGTTAGTTTTAATGCAACATGGAGTTCTGATCTATAATACATTGTTTTCAGACTGCTTTCAGATCACAGTCTGAAAAGTGAAGGACAATATAAAAAACATCCAGTTCCATTTCTGCAAATTTGTGAAAATAAATCAGATGATACAAAGCTTTTGGGATTTGTAGCAGTAGATTTATGGTGTGAAAGGCAACTGTAATGTCTTCATGAACCCCAAGGAAAAAGATGTGTTTTAGCTGCACCCGAGATACCCTGGGCAAGACAGAACCTGTTCAGAGGAGAGATTTCTTTATCTTGAGTTTCACCTTTTTTGTTTGTTGTCAATGTCTTTATTTTCATTTGCTGAACTGTGTGCTGCTTCTAGGTTCTTGGAGGTGTTATCTTTGAACACAAGGGAAGAATCCAGCCTCTTGCTTTGCTTTTTGTATTTCTATCTCTTCTTTAACAACCCTGTTTATGAGTATCACTGTGTTTTCATTTTGATTTTGCAAGACAACTTTTGTTGCCCTCCTGACGTTACCAGAATTATTTCCAAAGACAAACCTGGAAAAACAAAGTCTATGTTAAAATTGTTTGGTCAGCTCATCTCCAGGGTCTTTAGAAGAGAAGCTGAATGTTAACAAAATCCATTCAGACATGCCTATCAAAGTGGGCCATTCAAACACCTCTAGTAATTTACAAAAGCATAGCTTCTTTTAATAATAGAACATCCCTTATGGTTTATTTAAAAGAAGGCAGCTTGGGATGCTCTAATAAAGAAATGCTACCCTGATTTGTAACACATTTAGAATTAATCTCTGCTTGGCCTGCACTCATTACGCAGAGACAACAAAAATCTTCCATCTGAGAAGAGCATTATTTTAGGCTTAAAGAGTACAAAATCATGATTTTTTGATGACATAAGACAGCAAATGTTATCTCAAGGTGATTTGTGCTTCTGCCAGGTTGTCTGCAGTAGCAGACTTTCCAGGAGAGTGTAAAAAGCTCATTTTTGTGGATCATAATCATCCATATTTGTCAGCTACTGTACAGCTTTTAGACAGAAGATGTTATTTAATACATAAAACTACACTCCTGCTCGCTGTACTGTTTTGTTATTTGCAATACTTTCCACTAGCTTCAGTATTGCTCAGTACTGCCAAGAAAATATTCCTGTTAATGATACTCTATTTTATCTGGCTCAGAGTATAAAACATGCAATAATCCCTGTTTTATATTAAATTCTGGTTTACGACATTATTTGCAGAAGGTTCCTATGCTATGGAGATCCCTTCTGGTTCTGGTGAGCTTTCTCCCTCCCTCTTGGGAGATGTCAGGAGCCGCCTCGCTCGAAGCGCAGCAGGGAGTTACAGGCCTGGGTTTCTGTTTGTTCTCTCTCTTCTCATAACTTTTGAATTTCCACAGTACAGTATTTCCAGACTCACCCATCCACTTCTTTTGTTTTCTATATATTTTATGTTGCCTACTTTATCGCAACCCCCACCTTGGGACTCCTCAACACCATTACCTTGCAGTGACTCCTTCTGGGAGAAGTGGCAACTTGAACAGCTACAGAGTTCCCTTATTGCTGATGCCGGTCAGTGTCCAGTCCCAGGTCAGTGGCATGTCGAATGGACGCCTCAGGTTCCATTCTCCTCCCTCACCTGCACCCCTCAAGACAACTACACCTTTATAAGCCACAAAGAGAACCAACTTATGCTGTCACTGGGATAGAAACCCTAGGAATTCACCACAAATCCACCACCATGATCAAAAGCTTTGTGCAAAAGTGTGCTGTAGGTACATGGAGCTGTTGCACCAACCTTCACCTGACCTGTTGTTTGATAAAGCCACTCTCTTATGCAATTGACTTGTCCCTGCAATAAAAGGGGGATTTATTGTGGAGTACCTGAAATACACTATGTTGGCCTTTTGTTTCTGTCTTTTCCTAGGCAATCACTCAGGCGTGGTTTTGAGCATCAACTCCAGAGAGATGCACAGTTACCTGGTTAGCTGATATTTGCAGCTGAACACAAATGCCGAAAGACTCTTCTCTGTACCGTTTTATTTTTCCCTGGTGATGTCCCAAAATTGCAAATATGGCTGTAAATGCTGATGGAGAGGAGGTTTCTTATCAGTCCTGTGGAAAAAAGTGTCCATCATCAGTTACCAAGGGCGAAGGACAATATGTCTTGTGTTCACTCTATGGCCTGAGAACTCATTACGATTGAAACTCAAACTATGGTAGCAAATTTGTAGCCCTAGGCACCTTCAATGCCATCTTGTTTCTTTTCTGTATATGCTCTATTTCTTTATGTTTATTTTTAGAATGATTGACTGTAACTTTTTAATTATATTTTTAATTGAGGTATTCAGTGGAAGGCTGGCAGTCTTCAGCCTGAAAAGGTGATTTTTACACAAGTGACTAGACTAGAACAGATGGTTGGTTGATCACAATGACAATTTTTTTAGGAGGCCAAGTGCTTCTGTACTGGGAAAGGACTGAGTGAGAGACAAATGCACTCCTAGTTGAGACAAGCTCTTAACTTAAATATGTGTGAGACAATCTAACAAATTTAGGCTTGGGCCCTTCTGAGGATTAAAGGAGGTAAAATATTAATTAGGATATCTCATAATATACAATAATGGTCTTGGAAGAGTAGCAAGTCCTGACAAATGATCAGCAGTAGTATCTTCCCCAATCCCACCACATGTGAAAGAAAAACACCAGCTTGATGTTATTTCCAGACCAGGTGCCTTCACTTGCAGAGAGTCCTTTTAGTTGCTCTTTTCTTTTCTCCTGACTGAGCCCCTCTAGGATGATGGCAGCTGCCAGATGAGTTATCCTGTTAAACCTAGGCTGGTGGGCTGTCTCTTTTTAAATTTCCAGAGAGTGTAAATACCTCTTTTACGTAGCTTTCTTTGTATGGTTATTTTTTTAAAACTTCCTATAAGGGCAGCTGTGCCGTGTGGGTCAGAGCTCTGCTCCAGCAAGGGCTGGGCAGAACCACCATCTCCTTCCCACTGCATCCCTGTTTGGGATTTCCTCTGGCTCTTTGCCCTTGCTGGCAGGAGTGAGCAAACCCCAACCTGACCTTTTCTGCTTGGGTTGATTTGACAATCCAAAGGGTCATGGGGATGATGGGAAGGGATTTAGGGCTTCCTGCTTCTTTCCCATCACCACAGGGTGTCTCTCAGTCCCTGCCACCACTGGCCCCTTTTTCTGTAGGGAGGGCAGGGGAAGGGCTTCTGGAGGAGCTGCCTGCAGAAAGGCTTGTGAGTCAGGTCCGTGTTTCCTGATCCCAGTTTTGTGAGTTGGGTCAGAGTTTCCTAGTCTCGACCTCTGCATCCCTAGGGAATGGCAGTGCTGTGAATCCACACTCCTCTTGTCTTTTCTCTGTGGCTTATTTTAGCCATGTAGAAAAACGAGTGTGGTGTGGTGAGTTTAAATGTGTGTCACAGCTCCCTGGGATAAGGATGTTTCTCTCAGAAACCTATATAATCTCTTCACTTTTTGCCTTTGATAGAGAATAAATAACTCTGTACTCACTGAATGTCATACTGATGCTAGTGACAAGCTCGCACACCACCTTGTTTAAGAAGGATACAGATAGTGCATTGTCCAGAATATGCAAACAGAAAATAATGAATGCTAGTCAAATAGAAAAGAACTGTCTTAAAATCAGTGTGTACATTGGAATCATTCTTCCATGTAGCTGTGACTATAGAGCATATTATCACCAAATGCAGCAGATTGGGATGTAGTAATTCAGTGTAGTACTGTAGGCTCTCACGAACCCCATAGGATGTATGTGTAAAGCACAAGAAAATCTAGATTATAAATTTACTGTAAGGAACTAGGTGGAAAAGTTAGAGTGAAGATTCTGAAAAGCACTTGCAAACTGCTCAGGAAAATAACTACAAAAATTGTTCTAAAATTTCTGCCTATTTAGTTGTACAGTGCCGTGTAAACTTACTAACAGAGAAGCAATGCCCTGGCTGACTGTTGTATGCCAGACTGTGGAAATCCAAGGTCTTAAATGTATCTGAGTCTGGGTTTCTTGAAGAGAAGTGCATAGACAAAATGTGCTGTGAATTGGAAACTTGTGGGATCATTGCACCAGGGGCTTTCCCTCCTCACCAGCTCCTCGTGCTTTTTCTAGTGGAAATGAGCTGGAGCAGAGAATAAAATAGCATTGCAAACATCTTACTTGTTTCTGTGAAATAAATCTGAAATAGCTTGTTTGTATAGGGCAGGTGAGTGGCAAACCAGCTTCATGGACAAGGAATGGGATGGAAGCTCCAGCTTGGAGTTGTTCTCACATGGTTAGTCTGATTGGCAAAGGACTCTGTTGGAACCAGGTCACACATCTAATTTATGCTTTAACAGCTATTTTATACATTTAATTCCAGGTGATTTGTGTCTCTGATCACAGGAGTCTTTTGGAACATGGTAGAATATTTAACTGCTTGGTACTCTAATTAACACTTAGCACAATGTAGTGCCTGTAATAATTTTTTCGGATGCTTATTAATTCGATTCTTGCAGCACTCCTGTGAGGTTGGTTTGTCATGTCTTAAAAACACTGTTTTCTAAAGACATGTCGGTATTGCCGTAACTGTATTAATAATACCCAGCAGATAATAAAGGAAGCCCTTGATTTCCTCACAAGTATAACTAAAATGAATTATTTTAAAACTGAGAAAGTACTATTACCATTTTCTCATTCATGGTGTCTTGGCTTATCTATAAATCAAAAGACTCACTAGTGCTAGTTCTCAAATCTCTTGAGCTACATCCATGATACCTTAACTTTTTATCCTCTATATGTATCTAAAATCCTGATACACGAGTATTCAGAAACATAGAGTTGCTTCTATGCACAAGTGCTAGTCACACGTGTGTGCACATACATATGCATTATTTGTACATATTTTAGTTAAGTTTTTAGTGGGGAAGTGTGATGGGGTAGCTAAGAAACAGAAGATTACTGTCAGATACCTGGATTCTGTACCCAGACTTTGAGCAAGTTACTTCACTTGTATGTGCTCCAGTTTCCCCACCTATAAAATGGGGCTGATAGTAATTACCTACCTCACAGGGGTATTGTGAGGCTAAATTAATTACCGTTTGTTCAGGATCATCAGAGTGAAAGAATTTTGTGAGCATAAATTATTAATGGTTTAACTTTCTTTGTTTTATTTGTAATTATCACTGTTCTTAACAGTACTCTACTGAAACCAGCTGCAATTATGTATAAATGTAAAAAATGCAAAATCCAAAAAAGGTGCATCACTGACAAAAAGGAAAAAAGAAGATAATTTTATTTATACACTGCTATTGGAACATACTGTTATGTGGTAGCACTGCAACACTGGCTGTGATTTTGCTGTTACACACTAGTATTGTCAGATCACTTTGCTGCATTGTTACTTGATTGAAAACCTTCTAAAAATGAGTACAGTGGTATTTATCAGCACTGATATTGAACTATTCTGAAACCAAAAAAACTGGCAGTATACTGGCCTCATTGGCCTCTTTTGGCCTTCTTCAAATCTGATGTATTTGCAATTTCAAAACCACCCTGTACTTTTCAGAGTGCTCCAAGCAGTATGATCTGAGGCACGTTAACAGAGCCATCAAGATTTACAGCTGTTATCTTTGCTTTCTCTTTTGACATAGAATGTTTTGTATGGCTTTGGAACAGCCTGTCCATATAAAGTACTCAGAAATGCTCAGAGGACATTTAGGGAAAATGCACACAGTGTTAATTAATTTTTCAGTAATATAAGCAATATAAACCAGTGTATATTTTTATACTCTGTAAAAGAGAGTGGTGGAAATGGCTGTGAAGAAAAAGAAGGTACCAGCCTGAGGCAAGACGTTGTTATCTACAATTCACATCCAATTTCTTGGAACTCTTTAATGATATTCTCCTTGAATTATATCCTTCTTCGTGAGTTTTCTTCTTTCAATGACTGGTGTAATGAGGAGTAAGCTGTTTATTCATATAAAGTAGAAGATTTGTTAACTAACTGTCCTATAGACAAAGACAAATCTGTGCTTTGCCATTAGTAGTTCCTAGTGCAAAGCAGGTTTTATCTGACACGATTATCATGGTTAGCTGTGTTTTCAGTCCAATGAGACATCCCTTTAGTGGGGAGACTCTACTACTGTATGCTGTATCTTTAATAGAGGTCAACAGAATGGAACCACAGTAGTTTCAATCGTCCTTACACAAATACATGCTCAAAGAAATGTGTGGGGAGAAGAAAATCTTTATAAGAAATTAAATACATGCATCTGGTAGCAGTAGCTTTTTGATGATGAACCAGAGGTTCTGATAAGTCTTGAATTTCTAGTGTTATTTCATGTCAGTGTTTCTAAGCAGATAGGATCGATGACAATTTCAGACATAGATTTTTCCTGTGTTTCTATTAAAAAGTTTTGTAATTTTTCATTAATGAGACTTTGGGGGAAAAGAGAGACTAAAAATTTTATTTCATTGCACAGTCCCTGCCAGTTGGAGTTATTGTAGTTGTTTTATTGTATATTGATTGATACCACTGTATTGTTTCCATCTTCATTTTTATTTCAGCATTTTTGATTAAATAATTGCCCATTTCTCTCAAAATATTGGCTTTCCATCAGGAAGAAATTTATAAGCATTTACCTTTATAAATCTTGATTTTTGAGCTACAAAATTTTGTTTTGTCTTTTAAGTCTATCCAAAAAGTTGCTTCCTGGCTCATTTTCTCTGTTGTAGTCCCAGATGCACATTGCTTCTACAACTTTCCTTCAAGGGACTGGAACATAGCCAGTACTAGTCTGAGAAAACCTAAAACTTCCATTAGAAAGGCATTTAATTGACTATAAGTAAGATCTGCTCAGATCATTTTTGTAATGCTAAGTTTGTATTTTCATGTTCTGTATTTCAGTATCTTAGCATTTGCCCACTTAGCACCATTTAAATGCATTTTTATTCCTGTAATGTTTTTGGCTTATATTTAGACTATAATCATCAAAGTGACAAATAATTCAGACCCCTGGTTAGCTTTTGCAATTAATAGCCTAACCCTGCAGTCTTTGGGAAATGTCAAGCTGTGCCCTCTCAATTTTTTAATCTTCTGTCTCAAGCCAGCCCCTCTACCCAACTGATCACCTCAGCAGCCTCCAGCTGTCTGTGCATCCTCAGACTGGAGGGGCTGCAGAAGGGCTGCTCCATGTTGAGACAGCCTAGAACAGCCCATTTTCCAAATCTGAATGGGAATGTCATGCAGACAAAGTTCTCATTTGTTCCTTCTTTTCAAATGTGTTGCATAAGCTGAAGGAATGCACGTCATTGGGGAAAACAGAACCTGTAGTGGTTCTTCAGGCTGCTCTGGAGGCTAAAGAATGCATACTCTTGGAATGTTTTTCCATTGAAATTGATACATACAGCAAGTTAGTTTCATGATTTTTAATATGTGAGATCTCATTTCTGTAAGTCTTCAGTCCCAGCTATTTTCCTCCTGTTAAATGGAGTAGCAAATTACTTAAACTATGAATTGTGGAGCCATGTATGGCTTTTTCCATCCCTGTTTTTTTTCCTCATGTGAAGCTTGCCAGAATTACTGTTTCCAGCTAGTTTATGTGCTGGTAGCTGAGATAATCTTCTGTAAGACAGTATCTAACATAAGAAATACTGGAAGGCTTAGAAATATGTACCCTGAAATGCAATGACACAGCTATGTGAAAAAAATCCTTATCAAAGAGCTGTTATGGTTTGCATTAAATACTTTTAATAGTATCTCTAAAAACACATATTCTTAATTGCAAACCCGTTGCCTCTCTCTCCTTCCAGATTGATTTTCTTTCAGAAGGGACATTTACTGGCCCTGAAAGGAAGTGTATTTTTTCCCTTACACAAGTAATTTTGCTTAATAATTTTTCCTTGAAACACTTGTATTTCACACGAACTTCATCAATATTGATCAGCCTTGATTTCTGAGTTTCTGTGGAATTTGCATCTTTACACTGATGACTTGCAATACAGTGGACATAAAGCCCTGTTGAGCAGCAATAATACAAGCAGCAGTACCTTGCACTGCTTGAATAATATGCCTTTTTTGCACATATTTTTCATGGTATAATAAGTGTATTAATCACCAGGAAGGCCTAGCATTCCAAATAACTTTCTTAGCATGTCTAATATTTCTATGTTATTTGTTGCTAATTTTAACCTGCTTTTGATACTTATATTTAGTTCTTACTTACAGTGTCTGCTCTTGCAGATCAAAGCAAATGAATTGGCTTATTCGCTTTTTAAAAAGAAGTATTAATTCACACTGCTTATTGATTAAAAGTGTTTAAAAAGGAAATCTTTCTGAAATGGTGAAAGACATACTTTTTAATGAGGACAGCTCATATAGGAAAGCAGCAGGCTTATATCCATGTGGCTTTTGAGATATTCTTGTTATGGATTTTTAATAGAAAGGGCTGTGCAGAAGCAGCATAACCCCAAACATCAGTAACATGCACGTAGGCAGTTTGCAAATGGTAAAACTAGTCCGAAGGAGAATATTGTAATACACCACCTCCATGTCTCAGATTCACAGCAGGGCCTTTAAATGGTTAAAATTACAGAATATCTTCACAAACAAGATGCCCAGGAAATTGCCAAATTCACTGGTGCCATTCACTGGCGTAAATACATGCCTCTTTTTTGGGTTAATCTTTTGAGATGCTGAAGTAGCGAAGTAACTGTCCATGAAGTCACCTGCATTGTTTAATGCTTCCAAATATTTGGCAAATAGTTGGCAAAACATTATTAAAAAGAAAAAAGAGCCTGAATTTCCGCTCTTTTCTGTTTCTCCTCCTTCCCCCCCCACCCCTTCTTTTGTAGTCCTTTTGTTCTCTTTCATTATTGCTGCTGTTTGTGGCTCTGCCTTGCCTGGCTTCTCCAGATGACTGCTCTCTACAGTCCACTTTTTTTCCTTGCTTTTTGTTTTGCTTTATGTTACTGTCTGTTTTTATTTGGATATGCACCCTACAGTGTCCTGACTGATAGCAAGAAGAATCACAATCTCTTTCCCATTCCTGCCTCTCTGCTAAGCTCTGCTGTATTATCTGGATCAATGAGGTTCCTATTGCTGTGTGTCACTGCAGTCCATCCTTCCATTTCTTTCCCTCTTTAGTATCTTTTAATCCTTTCAGCTTTAATTTTGGCTCTCATTTTCTCTAAATCTTTCTGGAACTCTTTATCTTTTGCCTTTCAAGAACTTCTCTCAGATGTTCGTCCCAGAGAGCACATGCTTCTAGTTTGAGATGTGGATGAGTATTATACTCCCTAAAAGAATAAAAGCCAGCATTTCCTCTCTCACCAGTGTATATATTGATTTTGCCATTGGTCTGTAGTGGAATTATATGTTTATTTGGCAGAGATGGTTATCTGTTATCTCCCAAATATCTTCCTCTCCTCCTTTACAGCCCTAGACATGGTGTTTCCTGGAGCACAGCAAGGGCTGGCTTGCTTTGCCAGCTTTTCAGTCTGGCAGGTACAGAATTGCAGCAAGGTTGGGTAGAGACACCTTGCCAGACCACTGGGCTGCATTTGTATTTCAGTACAGGAAATGCTGAGACCCAAGCTCAGACACAGCCTTTTAGAGAAATGGTTACAACCCAAAGCTGAAGAATAGGTAAAGAGAATCCTTTGTTAATAGAGGGTTGGGAGCTATTTGACTTGACAGGTTTATAGAATGGGTCTGGATGAAACCTTTCCTAGAGGCTGGGGAAAATGGCTTGGATTCAAGTTCCATAAAATACAAATTTAAGCAAAGTCACCAGATAGATTTGGCAGAATCATCATGCTGGAGTAACTTGGAAAATTTAATGGGAGTAAGATCACTGAAAAGCTCAGCAGTATCTTTGAGGGGTACAGCCTGTCTTAGGGAGTGTGAGAGAGATTTGGGAGGGAGGGGAGCACAGGAACTAAGCAGGGCAAGGAAAAGCAGGGAGAAAGTCGGTGTTAGCAGTGTGTATGATTTTACCACACATTGATTTTGTTCTGCTTAAGCTTTGAAGCTTACTTTAATTTGTAATGGCAACTACTTTGTTTTGTTGGTTGCATGCAGAGACTTTAAACCATGAGTCTAAATTGATGCAGCACAAGGAACATGCAAAATTATCACCATCTCTGTCTATAATTTAAGACAGATCTGACTTGCAGCAACATCCCACCTGAGGTGCATGGAAAAGATGTTGCTTTGAGAGCCAAGCTGCCTGTCTGTTTGCTCCAGATGATTGTGGGTCATTTGCTAATGGTGTTCCTAGCACAGCCCTGAGCTAGGAGACAAGGGAAAAGAATTATTTCATAGAGTCTGTGTCTTGCATTTATACTCTTTAAATGTAATTTGCTAGAATGCCTCTATGAGCTGTAATTTTATAATGTTTAAAGAAGATGAATGGAGTTGGTGTAGTATTCCTGAGGGTAAACACCAGTGACTGGAGTTTACTGAACATGTGACTAGAAATTTTAATTTTAGGAACAGAGAGTTCCTCCATTTCATATATACACCAGGCCTTTGAGTACAGATCCTTTTTTCATTTGTCACTGACAGGCTGTGATTTATTTCCTCATGGGTGTAAAGTCATGGGTTGTGCTTGCTGCAGTGCAGAAGGCTCTGGAGGGAAAACATAATCAAATGGAGAAGTATAGTTGAATTCTCCTCTCTTGATCCCAGTCTTCTCTGAGTTGTTTTTCTCTGATTGTCATTCTGTCAATAAACTGGGTTGATGTCAAAAGGTGATCAACTAATTTTCATCCTCTCCTGTGTGGCTGAGGAAAAATAAATACAAGAAGTTTGCAGAGGAATAGCAGATTGGAAGAGAGTGGGGAACTTGATTATCTGCCAGAGGGCTTTGGGAAACATCCACTTTTTATGTTTTACTTACCAGTTATTTTTACATCATGCCTCTGATTTACCTTTCCATTAAACTTTGATAGGTTTCTTTGCAGAAAGAAAGAAGACTAAAGAATACCACCCTAGTGCATTGCAAATGTATGTGTAGGAGGCATCAGGTATTGCCCTTCCTCACTTAAATGAAATTAACTTAGTGTAGTTGCTCTGTATTTATGAAGCAGCACTAGGAATATTGCTTCATCCTAGATGGGAGGAATATTTGGAGAGATGGGAGTTGGAATGGGAGAATTTTCCTTTTAAGAGTAAAGGATGGAAGCTGGCTTATTTACAGTGCATCTGTGGCTGTTCAAGCAAAGGTGGGTGCAAAATCACTCAATCCAGATTAAGACAGATAAATATAGATTTTGCTGGCATTAGCCATGAAAGCAAAAGAAGAAAAAAATGATAATTAAACTAAGCCTAAACCATATTTTGTGTCTAATTAGAGCTGCAGCTCTTGGTAAGTACATGAAAGCCAATAAAATAAAACTAGATTTGACATATGTCTTGTGAAGATTCACAAAGCACGTCTTGCTACCCTGTTGTCAATATGGAACATCGTTTATTTGGCATTGCAGGGCCAAATTCTAACCTAATTTATGGCCATGCAGTTCCACAGACATTATCAGTTCAGCTTTGTGTTACAGAAGAATTTCATCCACAGTGAATTTGAAAAGCAACTGCAGGTTAAAATCAGTCATCTTCTCACTGCACCTGTGCTTACACAGGTTACTGACTGATTTTCACCACAATTTTTGTTCCCATTGCTACCATGAGAGTTCTTTGGACAGATGTAAGCTAGTTACAACCTAGGTAGAACTGAATTTTTTAACTGCTTGTGACCACTTGGTCAACAAATGCTTAACACTGTATCCAACCAGATTTTGACCAAAAGGTTATTCCACTCCATGTGAAGGTTCTTAGCAGTCATCAGTAAGCTACAGCCTCTACCTTTAACATACATGACTACACAGTCCTCTCCTTCTGCCTTTGCACATTCTAGAATTTGTGAAAACAGAACATGCCTTCTCCTAATTTTGTTTCAGGTGACCTTGACTTTACGCAGGTTTCTTTGTATACAGTAACAGGGCTCAAGTGAAGAATGAAATAAATCCATAATTGGTGCATTGTCATAAATGGGGAAAAGTGTTATTTGTATATTTTTGTAAATATGTAACATTTAATGGCAGTTTTGTAGTGACGTGCTGTTTTTGAGAAAAAGAAACAAATATATGTTTGAATATGCTTGACGTAACACTTAACTGTGATTCAATTGCACAAGTTATAGCCTAATCAAAAAGTCTTGTGCAATATGTAGTGCACACACATAACCAAGTATCTGTTAGTGATCCACAAGCGAGTTTTTGGCAACTTTTAACAATGGTGATGAGCTGTGCAGTACAGATTATCACGGTCTCTTTCGGCTTCCAAACATGTAGCAGGCAAACTACTGTATACGTACCTGTGTACTCCACTGCATCCAAAGGTATGCATTTGTCCTGAGAACCTGCACTCCAGGTTTTTCTTTAATAAAATTTGGTTCTAAACTATTGATTGCTTTGTTTTTCTTTTGAAGCCTTTCATGGGGTTTGTGGAGGGGAAATGGTTTAACCAGACCCCAGAATTTGTGTGTCAGTATTTAGCAGCGGACTACTCAACTCGGCAACACTGAGCTCAAAGGCTGCAGCAAACCTTCATTTTCCTCCTCTTTAGCCACTCCACTTCATCCTTCTACGCTGCAGCTCGACTCAGTTCCTAGGGAAAGAGTCCTTTTTCCTTTCTCCTGGGAGTGGAGTTGCTGCGGTGTCACTGGCGGAGGCTGACACCCTGTGGTGAGAGGGAAGCCGTGCAACTGCTGCTCTGGAAGGCACTGAACCAGAGGCTGAGTATTTCTGTCTCTCTAAAGAATTCCGTAGGTCTCAGCCTTGATATATATATCCCTGTGATAGAGCGCCATCAACAGAACAAAGGTAGGCGTGTTCTGCCCTTCCCGTGCCTTTATTCCAGTCTCTTCCATTTTCACTAGCTTCACACACTTACTCACTCCTTGTTTGGTTTCTTGGTTTGTTTGTTTGTTTGCTTGTTTGTTTGTTTTTTATTATTAACTGCCCTTCCTTTATCCCACTCTTTTCCTAAGGAGTTGCCTGTGCTGTAGAAGCTGCATTATCTTTGCAAAATTGAGGGGTCTGCAAGTCAAAATTAGCCCTGAAGCTGGATGTAGCTGTGTGCAAGGATCAGGCCATGAATCAAAATAAAACTGAGTTACAAACTATATTCAATCATGTATCATATAATGACAAAGCCAGCAAAACCAAAATCCTCAGAATTATGCCCATTGGACATGCCCAACTAATACAGGCAATATTTATTTCACTCTGCCTGTGAAATGCAAAATTATACAGTGTGTTTCTATAAAGTCTTGGCCTTAATGTCCTAAAGACTTTTTCCTGTTGGTCCTGGCAAGTGCTCTCTGTCTTTGCAAAGGTCATTGATTGCTAAAGTAAGAATATGCCTTGCATCCCTACAGACTAGGCATTGCTTCCTGCTGCAGAGTTTAGAGATGAGCTGTTTTTGGTGTAGCTCATATTTCAGGCTGGAATGGAGTTTATGGTTTGCTGAGAGGTGGTTGCTGCTGTGCAGTTTGGTACCTTCCCATGGGAAGGCTGACACTGGTAGAATAAAAACTTAATGGTTCTTTTCACTGCCTGTTGCCCACAGCAAGGAAGAACAGAGGTGTTGCTAATTGTGGATGTGGATGTGCAATGTGGTCTTATTAAACCTCATACTGGAATAAAGCAGCAACTTGAATTATTATCTAACGTTTTTTTAATTAACTATACTGATTTTATAGACTACAATGAAGTTTTAATAGGACAACAAAGGGATTGTTTAGTCACAGAGTAGCTATATTTTGAGGATCTGAAGATGGATAATTAAAAGGAAAAAGAATTCATACAAGATTAAACTGCATTTTCTCAGCGTGCCCTAGTTCAGCACTTCCTCATGGTGCCTGCTGAAGGATCTGGCAGTGGAGGAATGCTGTGGTGTGTGCAGTCTGACCCTACCCTGTGGCTCCCCATGCTAAATGGCAAGCTGGGTTCAGGAATGGAGCTTGAGGCTTCCCCTGCTTGTGTAGCTCAGCTAGGAAACATTGCAATTTGTTTGTCATTTTAGGTCCTCTAACCCTACATTGTGGCTAGCTGAGACTTTAAACTGCAATTTATCTCTACGAAAGCAGACTGTTGAATCTCAAGTGACATCTCATTTTCCAAATTTAGTGCTCTGATATAAATAAAATCAAAACTCAAAGAAATTCCAAAGTCTCTTTTTTTAAATGGTGTTCCAATAGTTCTTTCCAAGGAAAGCTCCTGATTTGGAAGGTCAGGAGCGAGGACAGACACAGCCAAGCTGTTCCCATGAGACACCAGATAAAATTTGCTAATGCTTAACCTGAAGGGCTACTTTACTTCAGAAACTGATTTCCATGGAAAAAAAAAAGAATAATTGCTTCACTTCTGTTTCCTTTGCTGTCCTCATCAAAGTCATATTAATTGCTTTACTATTTTGAAGCTTAACTGGTTTCAACATCATCATATGTCATGTCTCTATAATAAAACTTCTGAGGCATAAACAACAGCCAATATTTTTTTCCCATTTTCCATTAAGACACTGATTTCTTTTCAATTTTTTTTCTTTTTGTGATTTATGCCTTGAAAGATGTTTTGCTTTCTTATGGATCCAGCTGCTGTGGAGAAAATGTTAATGTACTCTTACCCTCATGGTTTTCAAAAGCTGAAGCAAAATACGACAAATGCTGCTCAGTGTATTTTGAAAGTGATAAAAGGATCCATTTTTGCCATTACAGCATCATAACAAAAGCTGTTCTCAAAAAAAATTTCAAAATCAGCACTACATGCCAAAAAATAGACTAAAAAAGTAAACATTCTAAGGAATGGCAGCAATTAACAGTCTATTTAAAACTTAGTAATTAAACCAGGAATTAGGCTTAGGTTCAGCTCAGGACCATGTAGCTGTAACTCTACTTGTTCTACAAAATCTAGTAGGAAATTATTGCCTTGTAATCAGATTACTGATGAGGAATATCCTTGATAAGATTTTTTTCAGTTATCTAATAAATTGTGAAGGAATAATTTTGCATTGCCTTGATCTTAAAAGACAGATGCTTGCTTTAGAAGTCAAACTGAAAAGAGTATGATACATTGCTTTACAGAAGGGAATGTTTTTGTAACCACTGGTGTGAAAAAAAAATATTTTTCTGTGAAAGAAAACAGCTTCATTTATCAGTAGCAATGTCAGGGGAGCAGGGGGAAGCACACAAAGACCCTTAAACAGAACACACTTCCAGCCTCCCTGGAGCTGGACTTTTCTGCTTTGAAGCAGGCAGCTTTGTTTGATAACTTTAAGTAATTACATTTTGCCAGAAATTTTATTTATTGTTTATGGACCCATATGAGCTTTTAGCATCAGTGAAGTTCTGTGAAAAGTTCTGCAGCTGAACTGGGCAGTGAGTATAAGTACCTCCGTGCAATTGTTTTGTTCATTAATTTTGATACCCTCAGTGTTTGTACTGTTAGTGGCTGGGACTATTTGTTTCCCCATTTTTATAACCTGTTAATACAGTCCCCTCCTCAAGATTTTTTTTTTCCACACTGGAATGTCCTTATCTTTGTTTTTCTCTTGAATTTCATTGCAATTCGAATATGATTTTTCCTTGTCTGGGGGTTGCTGTGCCCCTTATCCCATCACCAATAGAGTTTATCTATTTATGGCAGTCAGTGCCCAGATTTTGGATACAGTTGTATAGCTCCAAAAGCAGATGACTGAGGTACCAGCAATGCAGGTGTTTTTTTTTTTTTTGCCATTTGCTTCTGCAACTTTTGTGAATCAGACAGAGCCTAGAGATACTAGCTACATTTTAGACCACAGGATTATGACAGGGTTTTTTTTTTTATTTTTCCTGTTGTGATTTTATGTTAATTTTTGGGTTTTTGATTTACTTTCTTGTCTTTAACTGTTGTTACTATGCAGTACATGGACCTAACTCCATAACTCCGTTACGATCTTGGAGGCTGTAACTACGGAAAGGAAACCAATTAACTACTTTAGAATATTGCTTCCCTCAGTTTGGGAAAATGAAATGTATATTCTATTTAAGCTTTCTACTTTGTAAATTTGGTAATAATTGTGTAACAGGAGCAAAATCTAAGCAGCAAAGAGTAATTTTAGCTTCATGTTTCTCAATCTCATCTGTCAATCACCTATAAGAAATTGCTACATTCATCTTTAAGTAGCCTGATAATCAGCTCAGTTTAATTTTAATTCACTTTTATTTCTTAGAGGTAATTTTTAATGTTCTACATATTGCATAATTTATTAGTGGAGTTGACATCTAAGCAAACTGGTGCAGATGCAACAGGCAAGGGGGAATTGCTGCTGTGAGCTGTAAATACATTGCATTACACTTATTGCCAGGGGAGGCCTTAGGCTGCAGGAGGTCATCGCTCAGTTAAATGGGGATACAACTGACACCAAAAAATGCTCATGGTAATGTCCAAATATATTTCAACTGACTGACACAGCAGAATGGTTCTCAGCTGAGGCTGACTATTGCAGGGGACCTGCAAAGGAGCCACCAACTTCTTGAACTGACAAATGCCAAGAAAAACAATGCAAATCCTTTTTTGGACAGGTAACTTTATTAATAATGGTCTCGGATCTGTCGCACCTACCAGGTGCCAGTCTTTTTTCACACTTTGCAAGACTTTCTGAAGAATAAACTAGAAAGGCATAAAGTTAGTTGAAGCTACTAAGACACACATTTGAAGGTGGGTCTATTTTGGACTTTAGTTTTTTGTTTTTTTCAACAGAAGTTTCCATGAATGTGTGTCAAAAAAACTTAAATACACTGAGAAATACAGTAGAAAGGCTATATTTACAGTCAATTATAATGGGCACTGCCAACATATCCAATAACAAAAATAAAACAAAACCTTTTTTTTCATGTTTCTATCATGCTTTTTTTCACAGAGATTTTTTTTTAAATATGATTTTGTTTTTTAAAAAATACAATAAGGAAATAATTACATTCTTAATATGAGAACATTATCATACAACATACACCCTGGGCCAATTAATTTGGAAGTGTCTAACAAAACTTGATACTAAATTAATATTCCCCATTTGAAAAATCAAATTGCCACAATCATCTCATTAAAAAAACACCCTTGATCCCCCAAAGTTATGATCTGGGTTTTTTTATAAAAAAAGCATCACCCATTAAAAAAACAACAAAACAAAGAATTAAAAAAAAGCACCTGGAACAGTAGCAGGCGCTTGGTGAGGAAGCACAAGTGTAACATTTTCTTAAAATACATAGAAATGGTTCAAAATACGAGAGTTTTCCTTTAAAACAAAAGTCATGCTGCTCTATGGCTGAGTTTGCCTGGTGACCCTGAAATCTAAAAATGGTGAAAATACAAGCTCTGTCGCTCTTTATAAAAAATTGTGCAGCAATAGTGCTATTCAAGGCAACAGAGTACAGTTCACAGCACCGACAGTGGTCCACAGAGAGGCTATTTCCCAAGCTTTTTGGTTTTCCTCCTTTCAAAACCTTGGCAATTATATAGAATAGACTAATGGTGGTGGCTTTGTGGAGCCTTTGCTGGAGGAAGAGAGAAAGATGTTTGGTTTAGGTGCCATGGGATACAGGGGGTGGATGATACAATGTCAATATTGGGTAAACAAGGCAAGTGATCTGGCTTTTGACTATTCTGCCTTACCTGACGTGGGACCACTTCTTAATGGCAACTGTTACATCACTGCAAACGTTGACTAGAAGCCTAATTTGCATTATAAATATGTACAGATATAAATTAAATATTTATTGAAATATACAAATAAATAACTTAATTTGAAATAAAAAGCCTAAATGAACTTACTTTTGCTTCAAATTTGTTTCTGCTATTACTTATGGGAATTTGATGCTGTTCAGTCCATAGTCATACAGTATAGAATGTGCCCTCTAGTTAGAGAGTTAGTAAGTAAATAGATGACCTAAATTAATATTAAAAATTGTGTTTTCAATTGAAACCACACTGGCACTCGCTTTCCTACTGTATCTGCATTCCTGTGGCACTCTGTACCAAGTACAGTCACAAGAAGCAAAGAGCCTTTTCTCATGCCCCATTTCTACACTGCTAAGGCCAGTGGGATCCCTGACCCTGAATGCATTTGGGAACAGGACACGGCCCTGTCTCCTGTCAGCTACCAAATCTTCTTCATAGCTCTGTGCCTTCAAATCCCACAAGCTCCTGCAGGAAGTCCTCTGGCATCCAGCTCAGCT
Source organism: Eopsaltria australis (assembly GCA_034509425.1). NCBI lineage: Eukaryota > Metazoa > Chordata > Aves > Passeriformes > Petroicidae > Eopsaltria > Eopsaltria australis. Next base: position 4,534,646 of record JAVTVJ010000094.1, on the reverse strand, counting down.
GAGAATCCCAGTGTACCCTCCAGAAGTTGCACACACCCATTCCTAAAGGTAAGAGATAATCTACAGGCTTGGCCTGTAAAAAAAGGGATGTGATCCTTGATAACTGCTGTCTTGCCAACTTCTGTGATTTCAATTGCAATCTTAACTAATTATCAAGACTCCAGCCCTAACATCTGTGATTATCTCAAAATATGCGTAGTATTTTAATTTTTTTAAATTAATTTTCTACTCCTCACAGTTGAGGAGGAAAACAATCTTGAGAGTATGATTGAAAACTCTCCAAAGGCGTAAAAAAAAGTGAAGAGAAAAACTTAAAAGAAGCCATCATATTATACATTCCCCCACCAACCCCCTCCTGATTTTTTAAAACCTATCTTGAGATTTTAAAGGGCTTCAGTGGCAATTTACTGCATGTAATTTCTCCGGAGTGACATGGATGGAGTCAAAGAAAAACAGATTTTTATAATTTTACAGACTAAAATGCAAGATGCTGTTTCCTAGTAAACACAAATGGACTCCTGTTTGAGAAAATTCCCAATTATTTGTTAAACTGTTTATAAAAGAGTCTGAAAATTATCACCTTTTCAGATCATCTTCCTCAAAAATAATAGCTGAGGTCTGAAAAGACGAAGGAAACTAAGTACAGCAGTGTTCTATACCTCAAGTTTAACAATACTATATTATAAAAATCAAGACTGACTGCATAAGTTATTCTGAGTTGCCATTATCTGTTGAGGACTAATTTCAATTACATTTTCTTTTTCTTCAGAATGTATAGAAAAGAAGCAATATCTAAAAATACCTGTTTGCCATTTAAAAAAAAATCAGGAACAAGTTATAGTTCAAGAACATGACCTTTGAAAATGACTGGTGCTTCAGAACAGCAATAAAGAGAACGTACAAAACCGCCTTTGTCTCAAAGTTTGGCAGCTTTTTATCTCCCAATGACAAAAGCATCTGTCTAAAAAGCATCCAAAAAACGCTTCAGCACTGAGTCGTTGTCATCGCACGGAGGGTGGCAGCACTGCAGAGCTCCTGGGCCGAGCAGGCACTGCTGCTTCTGTGAGCAATTCCTTCACTTTTCTTCTGCCAAGTGAGCAGCTACCAGCAAAGCCTCTGCTGATGAGTTAGAGCTGCTCTGTGGCAGAGCTCGAAGGCAGTTTTAACCTGGCAAAGTCATGACTTCACACCAGTCTTCAGCAGTGTTCAGGCCGTCTGATGCACTATAATTAACGTTGCTGGTTCTGTGCTGTTGCAGCAAAGTAAACTTTCAACTGTGACTTTATGCTCCTTTTTAATACCTATGGGTTGGGTTTTTTTGGTTTTCATTTTCTTTACCAGTGAAGTTGGAAACAAGAAATTACAGCTAAAAAAAAGGGGCACACGTAGTTACACAGCAATACAGTAGAGGGAATACAGGCAAATTAGCGCCAAGCTACCATTAACTTAACAGAGTTATAAAACTTCTTATGTTCTATCATTGATGTGACCTTTCAGGTGAGTCCTTTGCAGCCTATGTCTTGGTCTGTAGTAGGTAAGGCCTTAATGGAAAGTGAGTGGCTTTGCTATGTTTATGTTCCATTTTTCATCTCCCATTCCTGGAAAGGGGAAAAAAAAAACATACAGAAAATGTTAAAGAAATCAGGATGTTTCACTGATGTCATCATATCTGCTAAGCCACAGCTGCGGTCAATAACAGTTTTTCCATTAACTTTGCTGGATTCAGCCCACAAATTAGTTAGGGAATGCTAGCAAGTATGTTCTGATAGAGCCTGTGCACAGCATCCACCCCTCCACAACTATATACACAGCAACCTATTTTCTAGTGCAGTGCAAATAAGCTGTGCTTGTTTTCTGAAAAGGGGACTTATGGAGCAATTTGCACTCCACAGCTGGTGTAAAGCACTCAGCTCTGCCTGAGAAAGGGAGAGGCTGATTTCAGCACACAGGGCTCTCTAAATGAGACAGCAGGAAGCCCTCAATATCTCTCAGAGCTGACACTGAGTGATTGCTTTACTACTCTTCAATTTTTTATTTTTTACGACTCATGGCAGAATCATAATTCCGTGGCTAAAAAGAGCAACTTAGCAGAGAGACTAACAGGCAGGGTTAAGAAAAACAAGTCAGTTTGCATTGTCTTTGTTTCCCTTATAGATAATCCAAACTGAGCTATTGCTTGGCAAGTTAAAGAAATTGCTTTGACTTTCTGTGCCTCAGTTTCCCCACCTGTTAGCTGAGGACAAGGGCACCATCCAGAGCAGAACATGTAATCTATAATGCTTTTGTTCATATGTCTCAGAGCAAGGTATTGCCATTTCTTCTGCCACATAAGTGAAAATCATGAGATTGCTACAGCTGAACACCCAGTTCAGTAGAACGGCTATCGAACGACACCTACAGCATTTCCTAACCCTACACAGGAGCACAAGCGCTGAATCAGGATGGGCTCACCTTAGGACATGCACACTGTACTGCTCCCTGAATCACACCCTTACAGCCATCAGGAACTACTGGAGATCCACAGGAGGTGGCCTCTGGTTCCAGTAATCTCTGTGGAAAGCCGCCCAGCTGCTCCTTGCCAGGCACTGAAGGCTGCAGATTTCTCTCTGACCCATCCACTCTGCAGAGGCACTCTGCAGGCAGCCTGCTGACTTGGCTCCCAACCTAAATTCCTGAATTTAACACTCATTCCACAACATTTAAGAGCTCTGACTGAAAACCATTACTTCTGCACGTAAATAGCTGTTTCTGCTGCTGAAAGCAGTAAGAGCATTAGTTTGGCTGAACAGCTGTATGACCATGACACCTCTACAATTGCTGTGAAACAACAGTAAAGGTCACAGTTGGTGGCTGCTTTAGCAATATAAGGAAAAAAACCCTTGGGTTTAAAGGTAGACAATAACTTACTTTGTTTCTAAACTTGTGGGTTTTTTTTCACATAAATGGTGCTTTTACTAAAATTCAGTGTATTTTATGTATTCAGTTTTACTCTTCAAATCATGGTAATTCTAAAGTTAAAACACAGTACTGGTAAAAATTAGATTGCTTTAAAAACTCTATTAAATGTATATTCTCTATGTATATGGCACCACAGCTCTAAAGCAAGTCCTTGGCTAAGCAACTGGGAGGAGAACATTTTGAAGTGTTAAATAAGCCTTGAAAGCAGAAGCTTCTTTTGCAGGTGCAAAAGGAACTTTTACTTTGTTTCAATTGCTCCTGCAGGTTCATACCAAGGAAAGAATGTTTAAGTCAACACTGACAGCCTGACTAGGAGCTGGGAAACTGGAACAGCTCCTTTACTTCTCCAGTCCTTGAACACAAGCAAGACGTAATACGCTGACATTCACAAGCCTGCTACTTTAAAAAAAAACCCAGAAATAATAATTTCGGTTTTCTTTCTGCACATAACAATTTGGTTTTGGAAACTAATTTTATTTTTAAATGAATATGTGAAATGTTTAAATAATTGCTGTACAGCAAGGATATGTTAATCTTTTTACGTCTCTAGGACTACTGACGCAGAATATTGTTTTCCATAGTTTAATTAGAGTCTCCATTTCTAGCCAAGTGCAGATGAGAAAAAATTGCAATTAAAATGCCTTCTGGCTTCTTAAAAATATGCATAATTACCTTCTAAAAAAATTTAAAGATACTTGCAAACAGAAAAGTTAAAAAATTCAAATATATGAATGCATATATGTGTCTATGTACAGCGCATGTCCTGAACAGCCAATCCCCAAATTGCTGTTCGTTCTTACACACTAGATCCTTCTTACTGCTTCTCTCTGTATTTCCTTCTGTCAGTGCATCTGAGAGGAGAAAGCTTTTGGTGGCACAGCTCCAAACCTGCTGTCCCAGGTGCCTGAGGTCCCCTCCCAGGCTGTGCAGGGCACAGAGGCACAGCAGCAGCAGCTGCCCCAGAACCCACAGAGCGCTGCTGCCTGGTGAGCACGGCCGTGACACGAGGCTGGCTGTGAACACAAGGCTGGCAGGTGACAGGCTCAGCATCCTCCGTGCAAGGAAAGGGCAAGAAGGGAGGCATTCAGTGCAAACACACACCAGGGGAAAAACCCATATTCTGACATTCTGAACGTTTATACAACTCCCTCACAGCATTGGGAGATGTGCCAGCTGCTGGGGATGGAAGCGCAAGCACAGACGTGGAATGTGTTTCACTCCCACAAAGTGCACTGACATCCATGCGTGGAGAGCCAAGTCCTGCTCTGGGATACTCACGTGTGACGCCCTTTCCTGAGCCACATCTACAAGGCCTGGGCTCACTCGCAACTGCAAAAGGCCAAAAGAATTGAGAGCCAAATTCCACCCCCGCACACGTACAGCGACCCCCGAGCGCGGGGCGTGCTGCAGATGTGCACCTGATGGCAGCTGTGGCTGCCAGTGGGCTGAGAACAGATTGGGTTGCACTATCTAATTCAGCAAAATTTCACTCTTAATATTTAGTGCATGAGGTTTTGGGGGAAAAAGCTGTTAAAGCTGAATTGGATACTTTGAGTTGTTTTTCCCAGCATGGGAAAAAATATGCTTAATTGCTCCCATATCCTTTTTGATTAGCCTAACCCTATATCCAAGATTCCCCTGCCAAAAAGCTTGACCAACTTATTGTGCCATCCAAAGCACACTGACACCAAACAATGCAGCAGGGTTTTTTCCTGTATGGGATAGGCTGAGCATAAAAAATGCACTACAGCTGGAAGGTATTCTTTACACCAAAAATGTTTAGGTTTTTATAATGCTCTGGTTCCTCCAGCTGTAACGATTAGATTAATTTAATCGGCTGGATTTAATATTCCTGTTCAGCACAAATCCATGCTCCCATTTGCAAGGATTGTGCTCTGCTGGACCACATTCCCTGAGTACTGCTAAGCTAACATCCACATCTAAGATAAAGTATACAGTTAGAGATGATATCATTATGGCATGAATTAGGGCATAATTGGAATATGCAGATAAGCTTTAGAGCACATAAATCCTTCTTTAGGTTTGAAACACAAACTGCAAACTTCAAAGTTGATTAGAATTGAAATCTATTATGCTGAGTGTAATTATTCTTAGTTGCATTTAAATGAATCAGGCTAACTGGCAGGAAAAAGCAGTTGATGTCCATGGAAAGGGGACAGAAAAAGGGTGAGAAAGCTCTCACAAACAGCATATCAGGAAAAATAATTCTATTATGATAATCTAATGATAAAATAATTTTTTGAGATGCTGATTTTTCAGAATCTACTACACTTAGGTTCCAGGCTTATGCTCAGACACTGGAAATGTATATAATTAATGAATACAGGTAACAAAAGTTACTTGAAGAAATCCCAGTACAGAAGACATCAATGAAAAAAGGGAATAGCCTTCATAAATTACAAGTGTTTATGATTATTGCTGTTTTTAATTACAACTAGCAGTGAACTACTAAATAAACAAAAGCTTGGGCCCAATACTATTACTGTCACCCTTGGTTATGTGCTGCCTACATGCTTATGTTGCCAGCAAATTTAGCCCAGAAGAATGGTCATACAGATCCCATTTCAACTACACCACAAAACTTGGAAAACTGTAACAATACAAGAGGACAGCAAATTTCAGCCTGGTACTTGCAAGACTCAAAGCAATTCAACTTTTACTTTAAATGTACATTGACTAGACACTTGCACAAGACATTGCCATTTATTATAATGTACATCTATTCTGTTCTTGACCTGTCTGGAAAAGATCAGACCCAATATTGTGCCATTTCTCATCACTTACTGTAACAGTGCTCTTTTAATCACTTCTCTGCTACACAGAGTAGCAGACTCATGGACTGTCTACACCACAGACCACTTACCTTGCAAATTAAATCTATAAAGCAACAGAGAAAAACATGGAATGAGAGTAGAATCAAATCTGTCTGCCAAACTACTTACCAATTCTTCTGCAAAAGGTTCCCCAAACCAGCAGTATTAATGTAATATGAGTAATTTAGATATTCTTTTCTTAAAGGCTAAATAAGACTTTGTAAGAAAGTATGGAAAAGCATAGAAAAAGAAAATTAGACATCAGTTCTCTCACCTTTGCTTTTCGAAGGACATGGCCTCGACATGGAGAGTTGTTTGATGAGGGAGGTCGCTTCAGAGCTGCTGCACTGTTCACAGGGATGGAGCATTCAGTATCACTGGTATCACAGCTGGAGATTGGAGAGTTTTCCAAAGTTCGGTGTTTGAAAATTGGAGACTAATGAAGAGTGAAAAGCCTGTATTGAGTTTCCTCCAAGTAGTCACACTAGCAATATTTTCTACTTTAGATTCAGAACTGCAGAACTCTTTTTTTAAAGAAACTATATTCATAATAATGGTAAATAAATGAAAATGAGATTATAACAAAAGAAACAAACAATGTGCACGTGTGTTCTGTGATGAAAATGGAAGTTTCTTTTCCGTTTAACAACTATGAGTCTAATTAAACAACTATGGATAATTCAGAGGAATTGATGTATCCCTCTCTGATCCTTCTGTGATGGCTGCTTCAGACACAGATCTATAGCACAAGCCAGGACTGCCAAGCTCCACCCTGAATGTGTGAGATGCAGCCCTTGCCAACTGTGACAGCAACTGACAGGGGTCCATCCAAGCAGGTCTCCATCACTGCACAATGCCTTGGTGCATTTAAATCTCCCTGGGCTGGAGCAATGTCTCAGTTCCTGCACTTCTATAACCACTGAGGACAAGGTGCTGGCTTTTGCACATTATCCTAACACATCCTGCCTGTGATTCCCATGTCTACCTGCTCCCTGCAGCTGTAGGAAATGTAAATAACATAGAAAGGCATTTAATTCTGCTCTTATTTCTTGGGCTTAATAAACCGTTATAAAACTCTCAGTTCCTACTCATTTTTGCTGGAGCTGAGAAGGCTGAGCACTCCCAGCCCATAGTACTGGGATTTTCATGTTCAGTGGCTTTGCGTACCTGTGGACTTGATGTTCCTGATTTGGGTTCAATAGCCAAGCCCAGGGTGATGCCCCCAGCCAAGGCTTTCTTAAGGCTCTCCTTCACCTCAGTCAGTTCCAGCTCCAGGTTTACACGCTCAGCCTCCTTCTGCTTACACTCCTCTTCCAACTTCTTTAACTTGTCTTCAAGAATCACTTGGGTCTTCCTGCCTGTCATTCATAGCAGTTTTATTATTTCAATAATAATGTTAAACTGACACGTAGAGAAATTATTTTCTTTCTAAAAGGTAAGGAAACAAGGTCTCTACGTATCAGTGACATGAAAAAAAAAAAGTACATTACATAAAACACTTTTTTCATGTAAAAAGTTTAGTAGCATAAATCAAATGCTTTCTATCAAGTGACATTCCTAGATATCTAGTCTTGTTTCAAATCAGTCTTGTTTGTTTATTTTTATGAATCTTAAAAATATAACTAGCCAGTCACAAAATAATTATTCCCATGTTCTGCTTATGTGAAGTTGTCACCAGTGTAATTCCTTAGGTATGTGTATCCATACAGACACATACATAAAATAAGTATATACACTTACACATATGTATTTTTATCTTACACATTTTGCATCTATATAGAAAGCAAATATAGACATTCCAGAGTACTGCTCAGCATCAAAACCAAACCTTGTTTAGGGTGACATGTCTTCAGCACAGCATACAAAGCTGTTTGGACAAATAAGCCTAATTCTCAGGTGAGAATTCAGCACAAAAAAGCACCTCATACCAGCATTGACTTCAATGGCAGCACGCAGATCTTTTCTTTCTTTCCGGAGCTGGGCCAGCCTATTCCGGAGGGCTTCTTTTTTCTTTAGCAGCTCCTCCTCTTTGCTTTGTAACCTCTTTGCATCTGCCTCCACACGATTCTTGCCGTATTTGTACTGCTCGGCATCTGCATGCATTAAGGTAGTAGTTAATTAGGGTTTAAACTAACAGTAAAACTCTGAACTACTCCCTGAGATGAAACATGACATGAAGCATGTCATAGCTCCCCGTGGCAGGGGTGCTGGAACTAGATGATCTTCAGGGCTTCCCTTCAAACCAAACCATTCTATAATTCTATGATTTGAGAAAACGTTTTGCCATTCCTTTTCCACTGGCTCCTTCTCAAGCTCCATGATTTCTGCCAAGTTCTGCAGCACAGCTACAACAATGATATGGGAGAGAGTTTGTTCTCTATAATTACATGAGGAAGATGAGAAATACCAGTTTGAAAAATGGCCTTGCCTTTCTCTGTAGTTCAGAAGATGGAAAGGAGGCTCCTCTCTAGCTATGAACCCTTCGTTTTTAATTGGAAGGGTCAGAGGAAAAACCACCTGCTTGGCCTTTTGCCTGGCTGTCATTCCTACTTCAAGTGCACATCTTTTCTCACCTGACATAAGAGAATACAAAGACGTTCACACTTCTTTGATTCTTGACAGCTTTCTTTTTCTTTTTTAATATCCCATACAAACTCTTTCATTTCAAGGCTCACGTATATTTGTGGTCTAATTCAAATCACAGTCCCTTCTATACCTCTGCTCCAGCTGCAGACTCAAAGAAGATAGGTCAGCTAAGAGATCACTTTGTCTGTCACATATCTGAAGGCACACCCTATGAAATAATTCCTGACAAAGAGTTGTTAAGCCAGCTTTAGTCAGTTAGAAGCTACTAATTTTTGTCCTAAAGTCTAACACAAATTTCTCTTGCCATTAAATCCACGACTTCTTAAAAGTTCAAAAAGTTTTAAGATGTTTCATCATGAAATTAAAAAAACACATTAATTTTTTCTCTAGAGAAAGCCATGCTTTTGACTCCGTATTTTAAAAATAAGATCATCGCTCCTTTTTGTCTTTTCTCCTGCAATCTCTGTAGGGATTTTCTAGAGGCAATCCACCTGCTCAGAACCACACAACCCTTTAGTGAATGTGCCCCTGACCAGCTGAAATCTCCTCTCTGAGGAAGCTTTTTGTGTGGTAATCTTTGTTATTTTGTTATAACTTTTTTTTTTCATTAGTGATGAGTAAGTCACCAGCTCCTCATCCTCCTTTTCCAACAGGAAGACAGAATTCTTCTCTGCCCCAAATGAGAAAGCATTATCCCTGCTTTTTCCCTGCTGTCCTCATGACTTTGCAGCCACGGGTCCACATTTCATATTTGTCTTTCACCCACCATTTTCTCATGTAGTGTGGCTGGAGTTAAGTCACCAATGTATTTCCTATTCAAAGTCTTGGCATCTCCTCCTTGGCCTCTCAGCCACACAAAAACCACAGTGGTTCTTTACCTTGTCTGCTGAGACAAGAGCTCTTTTGGGTACCCTCCTGACTCCTCTCCCAAGGAGGCAGCAGTGAGGACAGACACTTACTGGATGCAGTGCGCTTCACACAGGAAACTGTTTCAGATTTCTTCGGCTGGCTATTTAAAGTTCTTGCTTTTCCGGTGATCCCATTAGTAGTCACAGGAGGTTTCTTGCCTTTAAACTGTTTGAAAACAAAAATACAAATGGGCTCCAGCTATTCCCGAGCCACTGGCATTACTTTCACCCTTCCATCAAGGGCAGAGCTTGACAGAAAGCTGCTTCTTCAGAGAGCTTTAATAGAGCACATTGATTGAGCTGGAGACGGCGCTTCCTCCAGAGATGCCTCTGGGAGCTGCCCGCTCAGTGGGAGCTGTGCCAGCAATCACAGGATAACAAGGGGATGAACTCCCTGTCTCTGGGGGCATCATGGTTTCCAAAGTATTTAGAACTCTGACATTTACTTTACATTAAGAAAGCCATTGCAAGGCAGAAAAAAATGTACCTTTGAAAAATTTTTTACATAAAGATTCTTGAAACACAAGCTTTTCAGAGTTAATTTCACACAGTAAAACCTACCAGGGTTTGTCACACAAAAATTCAACACTGTTTCTTATCTACTATATGACCTTGACATCCTTGTGGTGGATTTTTTTTTAACAATATAATTATTACATATTTTTAAGTGCTAGGAGTTAACATATCATTTTCCCCTTAAACAACTTCTAGCTACTACTTAAAAGCTCTTCTTACTTAAAAAACCCTCTCATAATTGCCAGACAGGCTCACAAGATTACCAGGAACAGAATATCTCATGTTCAAGGGGTTTCCATTTAGAGGGCTCACTGCAATGAACTGAACCCAGGGAAGAGAACCCTGTCCTGACTACTCATAGTGTTTCCATGGAGGATGCTCCAGCCAAGCACAGGGTGTATGTGTGCCATGCTCTGTTATCCTGCTTCCAAAAGTTTGTGAGGACTGAATTGGGAGTGCACCAAGAAGCTTGCTGCTGCAGTAATTTATTGCTCATGTCCACCTCCAATTCTGCAATTGCACTGAATTCTAATATTCTGATATGAGGTTTTTGTAAGGGTAAAGTGAGTTAATACACAGTATGACAGGTATCTCATACAACACTTATTTAACTGTTCCATGTCAGATTAGATTGAAAACCACCCATCACTGTGATATATTCACAGGTTTATGCCAATGACCAGATTTCAGAGACCACCTAAGGGCTCTGAGAAGGTTCCTGGCATGGCTGTGAGCAAGGCTTGCTCTGCTCCCCTGCTGGGTTGTGCCCATCTGCTACAAGGCTGAGCACAAGGACTTTGCTCTGTAGGCTCATGTTCAAACTGAGGAACAAAAGCCTGAAGCCACCCTCAGAAAGCAGCAGAGACAGAGGCTTATTTTTTTTTTGTGGGGAAGAAAATAACAGGGAGCAATATAAAGATGGTGTACGTATGAATATATACAACATAATTTACTAAATATATAACATCAAGTTCTGATATATATGCATATTCACAAAATATATAACCATACTATACATGATACACAGATTAGTTTCTAAATTCTAAAACAAGTCCGAAGAGTCAAATTTCCTGTCACAGCCAGGTCATATGTCACCTATCTTCTTTAGGTTTTTTTCAAAGGCATCTCTGCCTGAGGAGCCAGAAGGTAGCTAGACATTCAGGTTAAGTGTGTAAAGTCACATTTATTTTTCTATTATTCACAATCTGTAAATCATCAGGAACATGTGGGGAAAGCCCTTCCCAAGTACTGCTACTTCCACATTGGAATTTACAGCTTTGCAAACCTGCTTAATCTGCAGTAGGCTCATAACTAAACTCCAGGCACTTCAGTGCTAACACTAAGGGTCTTTAATAGTCCCTTCATATAACAAGCAGATAAACAGAACAGCCAACAAATAAAAAGCTTTGTTAAGTATTAAATAGTACAGTACCTGCGAGCCAGGTCCCCTCCCCACAGCAGAGGTATTAGTGACAGACTGAGCAGAAGACAGATTGGATGAGACAGGGTATTTGTAATGGTTAGAGGAGAGTTTGTCAGTAGATAACCTATTGGGTTTCCTGTCAGCTGGTGGATAGCGCGCAAAGATTTTTGGAGACGGCAAGTTATCGTACAGGCCTGCGTTATCATAAAGCATTTCTTCTCCAATGTTCCTGCTACGAGAAGAAGGAAAGCCATCTTCTGGTTCCCACTGCAACACACACACCTCGGCAGTTAGTGAACAATGCACCATGCAGAACCTCCTGAGTGAAATTAAAACATTAGTGATGCTTTGGACTCCAGCAAGCCCTCAGTGCTTAGCGAGCATACACTCACTGCTTACACTAAAACTGCTTAGGAAGTGGGGGGAGGACACCATGGGGAAAGCCAGCACTGCACTCCATGGCCCACAGCCTCAGCCCTGAGCATTTTCCACAGTATAAGGAAACCTATCACCCTCACTGTTCCATGGACTGCACCTTCAGCTGGCAGCTCCAGCACCAAGGGGGTACAGGCAGACTGTATTAACAGGGGGATACTCACAGTTTACACAGATTAATCCATGGGATTACATCTGGTACATGAATTGTTAAAAGTAATACGGCCTAGCAGTTATCAGAAGCCAAGAGGTTTTTCCTGGTTTGTTTTTTTAATTTCTTCAGGCTGCATGTCTTTCCCATGAACATCAGCTGCTGGTATGCTAGCACAACATTTTACTTGATGGAGATTTATTACTCTGAGCTACAAGAACTAAAATAGCTCTTTTTTTCTTTAATTTTTAGAAAAATGGAAAGCTCAACAATAGCACTCCAGTGATTCATGTGATCACCCTTAAAAGGAACTAATCTGATTGCTAAACATCTTTCCTTAACCCTTCCTGGCCATGGCAATACACTACTCAAACAAAGGCATGAGCACATCCAAGAACTACGCAGAGACGGCTGTCTACACAGGTGATTGTGCACTGCTCCCAAGAGGGGATTTCTAACATCTTTCTGACATTACTGACATATTGGAGGACTGAATGGCCCATCCATTTCACACTTTGAAACTCTTAATTTCTCTTGAGTTTGCCCTTAGTGGAGCCTTTACACAACACCCCAAATTAAGAGCTGACATGGGCTGTAGCTCCCTGTAAATCTTCCTGATGACCACATACAGCTATTGGTTAGAATCCACTATATGTTAAATCCTATTACACATCTGCCTACGATCAGCTCTGCGATTTATGAAGATGAAAATGACCACTGTGTTCTCCTTTGGGATGAGCAGCACCTGCAGTCCTCAGGAATGCAGCCACAGGGACTGAGAAGTGTTTGGGTTTTGGTGTTTTTTTCAACAGACATCAAAAAGTGCCTGGTGTAACTGAGTCCTTAATTTTGCCCTTTCCAGTGTGATCCAAAAAATTACCTCCTTGAGTGAGTATTATATTCAAGGACTTGGCAAAAAAACATCAACAGGCAACTGCTTTCTAAATGCACATTGGCTCACATGCAGGTTAATGTAAACAGTATGTCCCATGCCCTTGTATTCTATAGGTGTGAGAGAGGAGTTTGCAACCCCCAATCAAAAAAACATGAGTTCATCTGGAAACTGCCCAGTGAGGATCTTTAGGTAATATAATTTTCAGATGTCCACGCATTCACCACATGCAAGCCATTTGTTGTGTGCAAATGCAATTCTTACCGATCCATTAATGCAGGGAACATCATCATAATGAAGTGCCATTCCACTTGGACAGGCGTAGCCGTTGGCAGTGCTTCCCCGGTACGGGTTCGTGGATATAACTCGCCTGTTCATGAAACTGAATAATGCAAAGAAAAAATAATAAAAACCAGCACTTAAACCTAAGCCTAAGTGATGATTCAGTGGTATACTCCCCATGCCTGATTATGTAGCCTGAAAGCATACAGCTTCTCACTTTTTGCAGGGCAGTTTTTCTTTCTTTGCCACTCACACATTGCTGCTACAGCCAATAACACAGCATATGTTCCTGCTCTCCATTCTTACAGTGGGGATACAACTGCGTGAAGGCCAGGAGGGCAACAGCTGTAACTGCTCAGTGGCATGTTTACATGGGAACCTGCTGATCTCTGTTATACACCAGCCTGACAGGGTCCCAGAAACGCTCCCTTGTTGTCTGTGCTGGGGAGAAGCAGGCGTTTCTGTGTGCATGCATGCTCAGGGGGAAGCAAACTTAGGAAATGAGAGAACCAAGAATCAAGTCCAACAAAAATTTGAAAAAACCCTACATAATTTCAATGAAATTTAAGTTAACTTATCTATCAAAATTTCATGCATAATTACTTCCTCAAAACCTGGAAATTCTCCTTTTCTGTATTAGAACTTTTGGCTGGCTATGGCACTATGCTTCCCAACTCTCTCTGGGTAATTGTGCATGCAAATACTCTATATGCTCATTCTCACTCTGTTACACATGGTGGACCTGAGTCCTCTGGAAACTTCAAAGGGGATATACGTATATATGGTATATTTTAATTTCTTTCCCCCTTATCCTGTCCCAGTCAACACTTCTGCTTGTTTTACTGGAATTCTGCAGAACACACATGAGGTATCAAGAACTACATCACATTTGCAAAGATCTAACAATGCAGAAAATGGCGGAGTCGTGCCTGACAGCAATAATGACCCCAAGGGTGAGTTTTCCTTTGTAGCAACTGCTGGAATTGAATAAGGTTCACAGTGAGATCCCAAATAATTCCATTCCTACAGCTTCAGGTGTACGTGAATGGGAAAACAATGTTTTCCATCCCAAACAATGGAACTATTCAGAGTCTGTGCTGACATTCATAAAATATGATAAAGCACTCCTAAAGCAGAGAGGGTCTTCTGTAGCACTGGCATGAGCTCAGGAATGCTGTGGTTTCAACAGTTGCTTTCTTTTGGCTTTGGAATAACATTGGATCCATTGAATTTCTCATTCAGAGGGAGAACTGGGGCTCACCTGAGCCACGGGAGACCTGGGCTCACAGGAGGGATGAACATGCCCAGCTCGGTGTGAACCTTTCAGGACAGTGTGGGGGTGGAAAAACCATTAGATAGAAGCTCTTCTTACTTCAAACAAACTAACAGTGAAAAACCCAAGGAAAAATGCACGATAAAAATGTTTTTAACTTTATCGTAACTCATACCTTAGTAGACATTATTAAAGGTCTGCATGTTTACTGTTCTTAAAGAAGAGCATTGCACAAGTGTTTCTGGTTGGCCTGAAGAACTGTGTTTGGAGTTGTTGCAGTATTTTTTTCTAGTTAAGAGGCTCCAATTACAGCGATAGACAATAACCATGTCTGAAGACTGGGATATTCATCAGTGGCATCTGATACACCTACAGTAACTATTTCCACCACCAAAGGAAGGCAAGATTTTTCTAAGTAGTTGCAACCAATTCATAATCATTATTTCAATAATCCTCATTAATCATGTTTTCAGATGCATCCATGCAAGCTAATTGTATTTGGAAACTGCTAGAAGGAAAATGGAGAAACTTGTCTGAAGCACTTTTCCTTCAGCTTTTCCTCCATACTTAATGATTTAGATGAAGGAAATTGATGGAACTATTAATGAGTTTTGCAAAGCATCAGTCTTGGGAAGTGAATAACCAATAATCTAAAGTGACTGAGCAATAAAGTAAGCTTTAATGATAACTGCATTTAATTTGGAATACTGATATTCATTCTATAAAGGGCAAATGTAGTATTTCATTAACATTTAAGTATCATTGTAATTTCTCCTAATTTTCTAGCAGTAGTTGCAAACCAGCAGACAGCTACTCTATTGCTTATCAGCAAGCCCTTACAGGCTCTTAAAGACACCCAATGAATTTTAACTAATTCTTAATAGGGAAGTTCTGCTATTTTGCAAGTTGTTTGACATTCCTTTCTAACATGTGGTCTAGTTGCATATGTTTTTTCACTTGGCTCCGATTAGTACCACATTTGTGCAGACAAGGAAAGCCATGCAGAATTTAGGGGGAAAAGGTTACCATTTTATTTCTCTTAAATGTGGTTATTGCTAGATGCTGACTGAAGCAAAAATATATGTCAACAAAGGATAAACTTTTTGAGCCCTATTAGCTTCTAAACAAACATTAACGTAAGTCTGCATGCTAAGTGCATTTTAATTCTATCAAAATTATTTGGTTTTCACAAAATTGGGCTTGTGTTAACACTGAGTCACTTTGATTTCTATCAGAAGTCATTCAAACTGGACTCTGATGGAAACCTTTTTCCTTTTTTTTTTTTTTTCTTCTATCTGTTTAAAGTCATGATGTGCAGATGGGGTGTGATTCTCTAATGTATTAAGTCACACAAATTCCAAATTAGTCCGGGGAGTGTCATCTTGCAGTGGGATGAGGGATGATGCCTTTGCCAGCTGTCTTCTCAGGCCACTCGCTCTCTGACCATGGGAAATAACTGCAGCAAGGCATCCCCCCTGTCCCAACTGTTTCTTCACTCCCGTTTCTAAAAACCTCATCTAGCCAAGGAAAAATGATGGTCTTTTCCCACCAAAGACTGCTTTAATGCCTCAAATGATTTGACCATGTAAATCACTGTATATGCTAAGTGTGCATTACTCCTTTTAGCACAGGATCAGTAACAGGGAATTTGCTGTACTGATTTGCAATTTAAACAGTTTCCATGCTGCAGCCTCTAGACACTTTCCCAATTTCCACCTCCTATATTAAACCCCAGAAATTAACTGGACTGGGGTGAGCTTGATGAAGTTTTTAATTAATCAGAAAGAACTTGAGAAGGAAACACTGATTATGTGACTATCCAAGATATAAATTTGCCATACATGGTGAATGTGCAGCATATACTGATCAATAATATGCTGTATATTTCCCTATATGTACAGCAAATACAGCCAATAAATGTGAATTACGCAGCTGCATATTTCAGAATAATTGTTCTCTTCCAGGGGTAGTTCTAAGACTTTGGGCAAAATAGAAGACTAAAAATATACCATTTGATAAGGGGACTCACTGAAAAAATTGGTAAAGATTTGAGTAAAGTTGCATAGTGCCTTGCATCTTTTACAGAACTTAGCAGGATTCCAAAACAATAATCATAAACACATCTAACATGCTGCAATGCTGAAACCCTCCAGGAGCTCAGAATCTGGCAAAGGGGCAGGTGGATCCTGATAAACTGTGCTGGCAGTGGAGTTAATACATGGATATGAACTCTCACAGCACTGGGAACAGCCAGGTAGCTGAGCACCCCTCACCAGAAGGTCTGTTTGGCAGCCTGGATGACGCTTGCCGTCATTTCCACGTCGATGTAGTCGTAGTGCAGAGCTCCAGGGTCTGTCGAGGAACCCGTTTCTGCCAGCAAAATTCCAATCCATCTGCCCATGTCTTCGGAAGAGGAGGCCTGCGAGGAGAGGGCAAGAACGCAGGTCAGGTCCTTGCTCTGCGACTGGGTTGAGCATTATTGCAAAATGCACATTCTTCTTCGTTGACAAACTGCTATCACATCGTATGAGAGGCTCTGGTTTCACTCTGCTGAACTTTTAAAAACCCCAGGATTTCATATAAAACCTGCTTTGCTAGAAGGAGGGCACTTTAAGTAAGCTATGTGCTCATCAGTTAAGATGTAATACAAAGTGGGCAATCCACAAAAAAGAAGAAAAAATGATCATTTTAGGCTAGTGGATTTAGATTCAAATAATGCTTATTTTAGACTTCAGAATATTGAAAACTTTACCATAATTATTTTCTTATGTTAGGCTGGGGGATTTTTAGATAGCACGACTCCTGAGAAGGAAGTGTTGCTGCTAAACAGAAACAAGAGGAAAGAGGGAATGAAATAGTGAGAAGATTTTAACATAACTTTTTGAAAAAAATTTACTACATTTTTCTAGATGATGGCATTCATTTTCCTGTTGATACAAGTAAAAGCATTAATACTATTAAAATAATTAAATTTTTTTTCATATTTTCCTACAAGTCACCAATTCAACAGCTAAACAGTAGCAAAACAAACAATGGACAAAAGTAGGGGAGGAAAGCCATTTGTGTGATTTCTAAATTTCTTATTTTTAATCTATTTCCTTGCTTCTCACAGTTCCTTGAGCTGTCTTCTAGTTTTTCAAGTTCTGTGAACTGCTCTCAGATAACAGGTCTGGTTGCAAGGACAGGAGATACGACCTGTAGTCAGAAATCCAAAGTAGCCAAAGTGCCTGTTCTGCTACTGAAAGCAAAAGGTTGCCTCTTGTTATATCCTCATTATACTCAGCTTTAAGTGTCTTCTCATTTCAGGTTTTAAAATATAATGAAAAAATAAATATAATGAATATCCTGACTCACCTAACACAGACAAAGGTGTGTGCACATGAGGAGTGTTGAGAGACATACCAGGCTGCTGGCACACCGCACTTTCTTAAATGCATAATTATATTAGTACAGACACAGACTGAACAAAAGGAGTTCCCATAAATAGCAGACAAATGAAAGTTAAGTCTCAGAGCTTTCATCAACAGTGATCCATTATTTAATTATTGCTAAGTTATTTACCCAAAGTAATTATATCCCTGATACAAAAGTGTGCCTAGAGAAGGAGCAGGGATATTTTAGCACCAGGTCAAGGAGAGGTCAGTGCAGAGAACAGTATTTTACTGAGAAGATTCCTGAACTACATTTAATCTCAGTTCTTTCTTTGTCTACAACACTTACTATTTCTTTTCTCCTTCCAGTATTTATTATTCAGCTCTGCAATAATATTATTCCAAAGATTTTATTTTTTTTAATGGACAGGCACTGGTTGTATGAAAAGTGCTTCTCTAATTCAGCTTGTGGGAGTTCCTGAAAGTCACAGCTATGGTACCTCAAGCACAGCAACCTCCTGCCCGTTCCGGAGCAGGCGGAAGGTCAGGGGATGCTTCGAATCCAGCCCCAGGATGACTTCACAGCCACGGAGAGGGATAGAAACAATGTGTGTCTTCAGGTCTGTCCTGTCCTTGTGGAAAATGAGTTTATTGTCTTTCACTCTGCACCAGCGCTCACGCCAACGGTTGTTAGACAGCACGTTGAGATATCCTGCAATAAAATGAAATGTGAGATATTTTACTCCTCACTTTTTCTGAAAAGGAAAAAAAAAAAAGAAACTTACTTCTCAATGTAATGCTAGCCTTTAAATAACTTCTTCCTCTTCTAATAGAAAATCCAGATGGATTTTACGAAGACAAGTAAATGACCCTGCCCTGCTTCTTCTAATGAAAACTTTCACTGTGCCAATAGCCTAGAAAAAGCATATAAATATGCAATCCAGCTCATGTGGAAATGGCTGTTCTGTGTCAGTCCCTGCAGCAGCTGGATGTGCACGAGCACACAGGTCCCCAGGACTTGAGTAAGAATGGGAGAGGGACACTGATAAAAAAAGGAACATACACAGCCGATCCTCTCCGTGGGTAATGACTCTGATAACTGTGGCTGTCCAAGTTTTTCTGGGAAAATCACAGCTCATATTATATACTTAGGTACCGAGCTACTTTCTGTAACATCCAAAAGCAGTGTTCAAAAGACCTACTAAGTGTTGATGCTCTATGTTCTAATTCCATTTAGAAAGAAGAATGCAGATCTGGCTCACAGCACTTGTAAAACAGGACAAAGTAAAAGAAGGTAACCTTTGTTATCTATAAAAATAAAAATAAATTTTTTTAAAATCCAAGAAATAAATATGATACAGTACCCTTACATACTAAAATGTCATTAACAAACTGACTTTTAAAAGCATCCACTTTTCTTACCATACTCTATATCAATACAATGTCTAGGCATATAACATCATTAAATAGGCAGAGTTTTGTAGTTTTCCTTCTCTGTGCCATAGCAGCAATCATTCCAGACTCAAATGTTACAATCAAAGCAATGCCCATTCTTCCTGCCTTAGTATCGTTTGGGATTAGAAAAAAAAAAAAAAAAAACCCAACTTTTTTATTTTTGCTTCCACATTACAAATGGTACATGAATTCAGCATGTTGCTGCTTCCAAACAAGCTATGAGGAGGGAAATAAATGATATCTTGCAAAAGCCAGAAGTGAGGTTAAAAAATTGTCTTCTATCTCAGACATGATTTTCATTTAATCCTGTTGGAGAGCTCTCTCTTTGGTTTTCATTAGAACTATGACTTATTATTCATTTTTCTGGGTTTCCCTTCCAACATTATGGTTCCAATGTCAAAGTGTGATCCAACAGGATATAGCAGATCAGAATTGTGCACATCTTGGAAGGTGCTATAAAAAATGAGGATGTACTTAATCCTCTGGTTTTGGCTCCTTGTGATATTCACACTCTTCAGCTCTTCTCCCTCATCCTGTAACAAAACCCTGTATCACTGTGCATTACATTACAATCCCTAGAAATGAAAAAAACCTTCCTGTGCAAGCCAGATATGGCTTGTTTTGGAGTGAGAGCCCTTTCTTTCAGACAGTTTTTCCCCTCTGTTCCCAGTGCACCTCTCAAAAGAGCTCTTGCAAAACTTCCTGCTTCAGAGTCAAACTACACAGGATCCCACTTTACCCCCACATATTTCTGCCTAAACCTTCACAAGCTGACACGACCAAAATGCCCTTGAATGTGTTCCCCTTTGGGGCATTAGCACTTCAGCTTAGTCCAGGCAGTTTAGGAGCAGTGATGCTGTAGGGAAGAGCTTTGCCATGACTCCAAGTGCAGGTGGGTTTTAGCTTCCACTCTGGCTGGGTGACACCTGCAGACCTGCTGGGATTTTCCCTGTGTTCATGGGAGGTAGAGCTTTCTAAAGTGTAAAAACTTCAACTATGGAGCAGCCTCCCAGAGGGCACTGAACTGAGCCAAACTGCTAGCGGTGAGAAACTCCTTCTGCAAAGACTTCCTGCAATGACCAAAGCCTAGACATTTATACATTTTCCTTTAAAATCTGCAAGTGGTGCTGAGTAGAGCCAAATTCAGGCAAATGGTAATGGCTGAATCTGTATTTATGTCCATATCCAAACTGATGATAGAAGCATGAGGAACTAGATTGCACAGCTGTGGTTAGCTTCTCACATAACACAGAATAATCAGTGGAGTATGAGAGCCCGGAAATTTTGAGCCCTTATGGAGGCCAGATGCTTTGGACAATGCATCTGGCTGGACACAGCTTTTCCCAGCTGTTCTTTTGGTCAATAAATCACATCTGGGCTTAGCTGATCTATAGACACATATACATACACTTACTTAATCAAAGTTTGCTTACGTGAATGATTCCCAAAGTGTGGCCTGAAAGCCACCTGTGATCTGTGAAGTTCTCTCTGGTGGCCCATGGATCTGTTTCCATCACCTTGGGCAGGCATCTATCACACTTCATGCTCTGATCAGTTCTGCCACCTGCTCACTAATCACTGACTTCTGGGTATCCCTAAGTTTTTCTAGTCAACTAAAGGGTAAAATCCAAACTCAGACTCTGGTTCAACTGCTTCAAAGCTTTTTAAGGAAATTTGATTTTTGAAGGAATTGGGTGAAGTGAGTAAGTCCATCTTATTCATGTATGGAAGTTAACTAATATTGGAGCACCAGAAGATACACTGGAGAATATTGGTATATTGCATTGTTTAAAATAGCACAGCTGTGAGGACATCAGCTGAGTGCACTGCACAAAGTCTTAAAGTGTGAGCAAATATTAACAGCTAACATACAAAACACAAGTATTTTCTGCATACCTTTTCATACACTTCCTTGTGCACTACAGCTGTCATAAGGAATGATCAAAATTAAGAGTTAAAATAGCTTACTAGAAATTTATTACTTCATTTTGTCCAATATGTACCCACTTCAGGAACCCATAATTAAACTCAAATCACTTTGGTTGAGGCCAGTTGACTGCTGTCTGCTATTCCATAAAACCTTAACCACAATCTATTATGAGAGACCTGATCACTTTCCAAGAACCTTCTGCTTTGTAGCCTCAATTTATTTCATAGTTCAGCCTATACTCATTTTATAACCATTTGTTTGAGAACAGCTCCTGTTTCTTTACACTTCTTGTTCACAATTCTCTTCCTCCTCACTTCTGCAAAGAGCAGTGATACTCCTTCTGAGCCTGTGCTACCATTTTATTTTAAAAGTCAGATTATTTTAATCTCTTTGCAAAAGATGAACTCTTGATTACTCTTCTTGCAGTCCAGGTGCATCCTTCTGATGTTGGAGGAAGAATTACTGCAGTTAAAGCAATTTTAGAGAAATTCCTAGGCTAGAATGCTATAAAGTTTTAATAGTAATGTGCATTTAAGACTCAAGGAAAAAAATCACTTACCACATGTTGGAACATCTTCTTCAGCTGATGAGGTCTGTTCATCTGTTGATGGCTTTTTCTTTCCTAAGCCAATGATCTTTGTTATTTTTTTCCCTGTTACTTTAGTCACAGTGCCCTTGGCTTCCGTTTTTGAACTTTTTTTCCTCTTCACTATTAAGAAAGCAGAAGTGTGTATTTAGTAGTGTGTGTACACTCACCAATAGAGAGAACCTGAATAAAAACATAAGTTCAGACAAAAATATCCTGTGCAAGACAAACATTTGTACTGAAGTTGCAGACTTCAATGAGACAAATATTATATGCCCTCTCTAGTAACCTCTGTGTTATAAAAATCATGGCATTCTGAAGGATGATAAAAACAAAAATCAATCTTGGACCTTTATTTAATCTAATCAAGCTTCAAGACTCTTTCTAAAGCAGTCATCATCTAATTTAGCACTGACTGAAGTACCTGCATATAAATTTAGCCCACATACACAGCAATAAAAATCCAGTCAGACATTTCTTCATTGTTTTCTTCAATGTTCCTAAACATTTTTCTCAAAATACTTCAATAATTAAGTACACAAAAAAGAACATGCTTGCTTAGCAAAAATTCTTCTGCTATGTACAATTAGATTAAGAGATCTTACCACAGTGGGCATTTTAGAAAAGACTTATGAATTGACTACTAAGAAATTAGTGGGATCAGTATGAATATTCGAGAGCTGTAAGTTGGCCATTTTTGTGATCATTGGAAAGAAAAAGCTCTCCTGAAAGGAGGTATTTTGCTAACATCCAGTCTATGCTTCCACTAACTTCATTTGATACTAGGAGTATCACAGCTCTGAGAACTGACGCATGTTCAGCTGCTGAATGCAACATGCCAGGACTATGGATATGGTTTTTAAAAGTGCCTACCTGATTAAAATCCTAACACTTTTTTTTAAAGAAGAGTTTCTAAGACTAAACATATTCTGTAAAAAACAGACCTTTTATTTTCAAAACAGAACAAAGAAAATAAACTGCAGTAACTGCATTCAGTGGCCTAAACTGGATTCCAGCAACAGATCGGAAGTCTCTGCTAACAGACAGGGCAGCAAAAATTTCCATCACCTTGCCCTGGCACATGATTTTGATGAACAATTCATTTAGAATAGTTACTAATTGAGCTGCTCTATCTTTATCCCCAACATATCAATTCCTTTTGCAACAGGGAACACTTAGTGGTTATGGGCTTGCACAAACTGAGGGAAAAAATGGACAAAACGTTCATATGAGAAATGACTGTATGAACTGATGAGCTGGGAAGAAGAATGCATGCATGGAAAACAGAGAAGCAGTTTGGGACTCACCATGGGATAATTTATCATATTTAGCTTAATTGTTAGCAATCATGGAACATTATTTAGAAACTGTATCCACAGCCAAGACTGTACAAATGTGCCAGTGCTGAGGGGAAAAGGCAGCTCTGCAAGTGCCAATAGCTGCCCCCCTGCCAATTCCAACACATCCAGAACTAATTATCTTTTTCAAGGAAGGGTGTTCACAACTTACACTGTGTTCTCTAAACATGCCACAGGCTCCCTTGGAGGAGGGAGGAAGGCCGCCCACCCAATCAGCCCATGAATCCCTGCCCTGGGGGCACAGCACCTGCCCTCAGATGGGTTTCCATCCCACACAGCAGCAGCCAAAGGCCAATTGTGGCTATTAAGGGGCAGATAAAAAGCATTGAAAAAAGCCAGAGACAGAAAATCTCATTTTTGTGAGACAGAAGCCCAAAGGAATCATTCCCACGAGCATGAACAGACAGTGGAATAAGCCCATTTCAGTGTTTGTTTTTCTGTCCTGTCTTCCCTTTCACATTGCTGGATATTTTCCTGCACAACTGAGAGGCAGCAGAAATAAGGCCTTCACGACTTAATCTTTTTGAGTCTAAAGAATATACTGATTGCCCAATTGCCAGGGATTTTTTTCACTAAAGCCTTTTATTCCCATTTCCTTCCCCACAGCAAAGCAAGCAGCTGGTTAAGAGCAGAGCAGAGGCTGGTGGTTGGTGCCAGCTGGAGATGCTCATTCTCTGAAGCCTCCCTTCCCATGTACTCCCTTAAACACTTCCTATTCATTATTTCAAAAATGCATAGCATAACTTCATCAAGGACACTTCAGTCTTCCTGCAGTCATTAACACCTATTATTTTGACTACTATATATTGAAAATCAATTTTCAAGAGTTATTGGTGTTTTAAATGACCCTCCTTGAGGCACCTAAGCTGGGCTGCTTTTACAGCTGCATCATCACACTTTCTGGAGGGTACCTGAGTCACCAGGTACCTCTGGACATTGTGGCCAACACAGGTTTTGGGTCACAGATGATTCTCCACAGGTTTCAGACGTTTAGGTAAGCTTAATAGAAGATTTTAAAAATCTAAAAATGTACCACAACTTCCAGAAAACCACAAACCATGACATTGTCTCACACTGTTCAGAGATCTATACAGCCAGGAAATGCTGGAAAGTGAGCCAGGGAGAAGATCAGGGAAATGAGTCAAAAGGCGAGACAGGGCTGGCACCAAGGCCAGTATTGACATTGTGCTCACTGCAGCTCATGTTACCCCTCATTAACAGCAGCAGAAAAATGTCTTATCTAAGCCACACCACTGCTGTATGGCAAGTCAATGCAGCCACAAAATTACTGCTTTGTGAAGAGAGCATAACAGTTGAGTGTATTAGTTGTAACTTTGCCAGAACTCCCTCTGGATTTGGGATTTACCTTTGTTAGATTACAAGAAATACAGATCATGCATAGTTCCAAAGTAGCATATGCAAAATTATACATGTATGTACTCAAAACCTCACTGATATTGCGTGACTACATTTATTTATAATGCTATTATAAATAATCATATGTAATATGATAATTTATATATGAAGGAATCTGTGCATACATACACATATACAAAATATATACATAAAAATATGCATGATTATTTCCTTCTAGTATTTACTGATAGCTTTTTTGCTTAGAAGCTTTAAACCACTATTTATATTGCCACTATACAGTTACTAAAAAACCTGTTACTTGCCTATAAGTGGTTGCCCAAGCTCTGAAAAACTGTAGTTTTGAACACGGAAAAGGCTGAATCAAAATTTCTATAATGTGTTTCCTTATACTAATTATATTGATTTTACCTGCACGGTAACATCAAACGCCCTCTGTCACTGCCAAAATTTAAGGAATCCTTCTTGACATAGTTCGGCTTTCAAGTTAAAATTAATTGTAATAAAACCATCCAAAAACTTTACTGCCTTTTTTTAAAAGATAAAAGTGAGGTATTTCCCTTTCTCTGAGCACACGTTACTTACACCAGACATACCTTGCTCTTTACCATTGCACACGGTAGTGATGCCATTTTCCACAGCACCTTCCCCATCTGAGCTTGGCCTCTCAAACGACAACTTCTGCAGGGGCAAAGAGATCAGCTGTTTGCACCTTCATCAAATCAAGTGTCATGAGTCCCCTTAAAAATAAGCTTACTATGAAGTAAAGCAGCCTTTCAAGCTCTCATCCACTTGCAATTAGGAGATAGTAAAAACTTCAGTTTTAGAGACTTTAGAAAATCACAGAAACAACAAAATAGTATGTATTTGAAAGTATATTAAAAACAGTGAAATATTCATAATTCACAATATATTTTAATGTATTTCTAGACTCTAAATGTTGGAATAAAGAATCACATGGATCAGATATGAGTGAGGTAAAAGTTGTATCTTTAAAGAATGCTTCATACATGTATTTGCAATTACAACTTATCAGAAAATAGTGCATTCCTACAAGGTGCTTCAGCACTTTCAATATGTGCAAAAAAGGCTTTTGATATAAATATGTAGCACTGATTATTCTGTAATGGTTATGCATGAGGTCTGGGTTGAAGGAGATAAAGCTTATGACAGCACAGTTTTGATGACCACATTACTCAGAAGTAGAGAAGCCATGAAAAAGTTGTGCAAATTATCACAAAAAGGAATGAATGACAAGATAAATTACACCTTTCCATGGCATGCATTTTAGAAAAAAAAAAACTATTTTACGACACTAAGTTACTTTGTCAGTACTGTGCAGGTGTGTGCAAACATGCAAACACAATAGCTTTATTTTGCCCATGAAACCAGGCAGTCTGGGATGTCCTGGAACAGCTCCCAGGATCAAAGCAACATGACACCACTGGCAGTGGTGCACTTCCACCACAGGGGTGGCACTTGCCATTAGGAACTGGAGGATGAAACCTCTGTCAGTGGGATTTTTAAGCAGGGGCTGCAGAGAGATTTGCTCACATGGATGCCTTTACAGAGCAGGGGATTAAACTGGTGCTGGTAATGCATCAATCACCCACTGCAAAGCTGCTCACTTTCCTAATTCGTGCTCTCACATCCTGCTGAGTCAAGGCAGTGGAGGCAGCCACATGTGAGTAGCCAAGTTTCTGTATTGATACACGGATGTTTGAAAGGGTCTGCCAAAACAGTGACCTCAGCATGCCCAGGGAGCTCTTCAAGGATGGAATCCACAAAATAAGAGACCCTTAAAACCCTGGTATAATCTTCATCTGTTCTTCCCCAACAGTGACATCCCTGCTTGCTCTTTGCATTTGCTGGAGACCATCTCTGCATCTCAGCACATGTATCAGACCCATTAATCTGCACCCTTCTGTGGCTGAAGAGAAGCTGGACCCAAGCCAGCCTGCTGGCTGTTCATGGCCAAAAAATCTGACATGGCAGAAACCTCATCTCTGCAGGATGTGTGCACATATCCTAACAAACCAACTCAAAACAGGGACTATGTGCCTGAAACAGCAACACAGGGCAGCAAGGATTTACATCCAGTGTCTAGCAGTGTCTCTCTGAGTAATCATAAGGAATTTTGCATTCATCACTTTGACAACTTTACCTTTTCCAGCTCCACTTTGTGTACTGGAGAACTAGACAGTGGCCCATCGGAGTCCACAGCTCCCGTACAGTTGCTGCACACATCTTTTATAACCTTAGGAGACAAGGCAAAACTTATTTATTATTCATTAAATAAAAATCAGAGAAATTATATATGGATGTGAAAGGAGATGGGAAGGAGAATCACACAGACATTTACTAGGTTGGCAGGTGTCAGGCAGGCTGACACTACATCAACTTCCATGCTCCCTCCCTAAGACATTTCACATATGACCTGAAGGAGACATAATGTCTAGAGGTGGAAGGTTTCAGTTTCTAGACAGACTGAGCTCCAAGGCTCTACCAAGTGAAGAAACCAACAGCACTGCTGATTTCCATGTGCTAATTTTGCAATATGAACTCAGCTTACACCACCAAAATAATTTCATTACAATGATGAAAAGATGGGATTAAATCCAAGGTCCCTCAAGACAATGGACAAGAGTTTTGAGTAATACATTACACAGATGCTCTTTTTTGCTATCAGAGAACTAATGAAGTGCTGATCAACATAGAGTTAATACTGCACAGTGGCGTTTTTGTATTATAATTGCATATTAACTTAAGAGTTAAAGGTCAAAGTAACTGTAAATATGTCTGTAGAAAATGTAAATGGCACTTTCTGTTCCTATAAAGTTAATGAAAAATCTTGAACTGGAAATTTGCTGATATTTTGATGGAATTTGAAGAACTTAAAAATCTGAAACTATATAAATGTAAAAGTACACAATGAGTAAAGATGTTTGATGATTCCCCATGTCCATAGCCAAGGTTTTTATCTCTTGTGAGGTTATCACCAGCCCATTATCAGCCTGAAATTGCTTGTGCTGATGAGAACAGGCTCTCGATCCGAACTCATGCTGAGTTTCAAATGGAACAATTTTGATGTGGAAACCATTAAAAAGCAAAGGATGGCACCAAACAGGCCTTTCCCAGCACTTAAGCTCCGTTTAAGGGTGAAGCTGAAACAAATCAAATGTTTATGGGCTTATAAAGACCCTTATGTTACTCAGAAGCACATCATATATTACAGGCATTATACGCCATAAAGAAAGGAAGAGCACCAGCCCCATTTTACAGAGGGAGAACCCAGAAACAAAATAATGATGAAATCACTCACTCAATGACACATAAAAAAATCTAAGCAAAGCCAGATGATGAAACTACACTTTCATTTTTGAGCTAGAATCTCAAAACCCTTCAGCATCCTTTCCTGACTGTCTGACCTTCCCTGTATTTTGTTCAAGAAACAAGACCAGCCTTTCATGGCACTTGTCCTTTGTAATAGAAAATGTAGATTCATCTGTGGCAGAGTATTTGCATCTCAGAGTTAAACAAAGTTCTGAATTTCCTGAAACTGTAAGAATTTTTTTAATGTGTTTTTTTTTTTTAATCACTCGTTCTCAGTATGGTGTAAATACACTGCTGTTTTCTTCCTGGAGAAATGTGACTGTACAGTTTCTGGGAACATTCATTTCTGTCTCCTGCATGACCCTGATTCAATGGCTTATGTTTTCAGCATCTGCTCACACCACACAGTTAGTTAATTTTGGCAAAGGCAGATTATAATGGGAGTTACAGACAGAACAGAGGGAAATGATTTGGCAGCACTAACTCAATAGTATGTGCTAAGTCATGCACTCAAGTAAATCCGGTTCTTATCATACCCCACATATTTAAGGAGAGGCTGAAGTGTTTAATTGGGTTATAATTAAATTTTGATTTAAAAAATGATACATTGTCAAAAGGGATTTAGTGGCAGGATCTAAAGTAAATGCATATTCAAGAGCCCAACACTTCATTTGGGTTCAAAAGGTTCACTGGCAAAGCCTTGCTCATCACCTTCTATGTGCAATATAATTGTGTTCAGTGCACAGCACAAAACTCATTCTTCTGCACCTCACCAGGATGAAATGTCTTTAATATATAATGGTTGCCTGGATGCACTCTCTATAATTACGTTTGCAGACAGCTGCCATTAAAAATCTGGTTTTCACATGCATATAGCTTTAGCTCAAAATTTTAGGGATAAAACATTCCACCAGTATTGCCAACTTGCATAATTTCAATCACAAGACTCAAAAGTTCTTGTCAGTTTTTTCTGTATTCCATCTTCTGGGGCTAAATGAAAACAAAAGATCACTATTTTAATTAAAAAGTAATTGTGAGTGAGAGTGAGGAATGGAGCTCAGCAAACTTTTATCCATTGCAATGAAATGTATAAAAATATCAATAGCTCCGAAACTAGAAAGAAAAAAACCAAGAATTCCCAAAAGTGTTATTTGTAATAAAATGGCACCATGTGGAAGGCTGCACGGAGAATACCTTGTAATGGCAAATAATACCTTGTAATGGCCATTAATAGCTTAAGTTTTCTCAGACATTAGAGAGAGGAAATAATTCTCTTTTTCCCACCACAAATGCCTGTATACATTACACATGCACACATGCAGGCTGCTAGGAAAATCAAAATAAGATCATAAACAGACTATCTATTCAAATATTTCAAATGTATAAGCAAACGAAATCAGAAAACTGAATACTCTGTATTTCTTTGGATAGCCTCAAAATGAAATTTAAAGTAATCTTTTGTTATTCCATTGCAAGAATCTTAGGTACCACAATAACCATTACAGTGTTACAATCAGCAGACTTCAGAACCACCACTTTCAAATTCAGACCTGGAAAAAGCTTCTGCAACCTGAACTGTATTATTATTCCTTATTTATAGTTATAGAAACATTTAGTTGGAAAAGACCCCTAAGATCGAGTCCAACTGTTAACCCAGAACTGCCAAGTCCACCAGTAAACCTTGTCCCTAAAGTGCCACATCTACACAGTATTTTAAATATCTCCAGGGACTGACTCCACCACTTTCCTTGGCAGTCTGATTCATTCAGTGAAGAAATTTTTCCTAATATCCAATCTAAACCTCCCCTGAGATAATTTTCTCTTGTCCTGTCACATGTTACCTGCAAGAAGAGACTGAATCCCAGGCTGGCTACAGCCTCCTTTCAGGGAGCTGTAGAGAACAGAAAGGTCCCCCCTGAACCTCCTTTTCTCCAGGCTTGACACCCCCAGCTCCCTCAGCTGCTCCTCATCAGACTTGGCTTTAGACCTCGAATCCCCAGGTGGATCAGGATATATATCAGAGTACAGCATTGAGTGCAGTGACATAAGGCACAGAGGGGAAATATTTACAGGTAGGAAGCTGGAAAGATTCCCTGCCCCAAGCTATGGCTGAAGTCAGTGGAATTTCTGCTACATGGCGTGTCTGGAATATTTCTCTCTTTAAAATTATCTTACTACAGAAGCACTAACATTTACTATAAAAACTTCATACCTGCATTCATCTACAAATTTCTATAATACTCATATCTTATTTTAAAAGGCACACCAGGACTGGAGGCAAAGTACCTGCCCTACATTTATTCTTTCTACATGCAAGGTCAGAAAAAGTAAATTAGATTCTTCTGGCTGCTTTAAAGTTCCAAGCTCCAGATAAAAAGCACTGGCTCTGTAGTAGAACCAGGAAGCAGCTGCTTGCCAGCCAGTTCCTGCCACACAGAAACCAAACAAATTCTGAGTAAAAGTACATTTGTAAATAGTTCCTTCTGGCTGTTCTCTTTGGGACCTGATAAGGAATAAGACTAAAAGTTGACTAAGACTAAAGTGCTGGAGGAGCTTGAAGACCTCTCTCCTGGTGGATACCATGGATGAGCTCAAGCTACAGACTGTCCCTACCACAGGGATGTGATCACAGCATTTTGTTTCGTCTTGTGTTCATATGAGAAGCTCACACTTTTAATATGATGGAATTCAAGACAAAGCTTACAGCCTGACTGCATGTTTGCTTTACTTTATGTAACCAGGCCAGAAATCCAGCCAGCCACCCACCCACTTGTCCCCCTCTACACACGTTTCGCAAATACTGGAATTGCTAGAAATGGGATGGGCTGCATCCCTTGGCTCTGCCACTTAACTCTGGAAACAGGAATATGGCAAAGCTGGAACCTGCTTAGAGTACAACACAGCAGAGGGAAAAGGGTTTGGCTCCAGATGTAACTCAGTATTTCCTATTCCTGAAACACTCCTTTTTCACTGCTGGAAGAGTACTGACTTTCTGAGACTGTCATTTTGGCATTACTAAATTCTCATTTTCTCTCTCTTGTGGACTGTTTCATATTACATGTTAGTGTCAATACCCTACTCCTTAACAGAGCAGCAAAACTCTTCTTAGTGTTTTGCAGAGAAGTAATGCCCCAAGGAGTTTACCTAGAGGAAAATCTAGGCAGGAAAGGCAGAAATTATTCCCATCATAGCCTACTCTTTAAGTTTCAAAAAGAAACCCCCTGTACCTTCTGTACTGGAAAACATTATTCTCAGGTATCCCTTAGCCTGAAAAGATTAATCTTTCTGCTTTACTGTCATTTGCCTGAGCAAAGTGAGGATGAGATTCTGGCAGAGTACAAGTCAGCAAGCCTGCTTTTAGTGCCTGTGCATCCCTTTAGAAATACTTTTCTGACTTACTCAACCAAGACAACCCCTGTATCATTTCTCCTGCATTATTGCCATGAAGTCCATTGCCATATATGGCCACTGGATCAGGCAGAGCCCAAGGAAGGAGGCTGGGGAGGGTGGCAGGAGGCACTGCTGCTCCAAGGGCAGAGGTGCCCTGTGCCAGGGGAGCTGCATCCCCAGCCTGGGTGGTGCACAGAGATGTACATCTCACTTTAGGCTGAGTCTGAGCTAGGTGTGACTTAAATAATTTTCCATCCTAAGCTGTGAGTAGGAGAGAGGAGGAATAGCACCTAGTTGTGAAAGCCCCAGCCCTCCTGGGTTCTGCTCTGACTGCTACAGCTTGCATTTGTGACTTTAGCCAGGAAACCCAAAGAAAAATTATCACTGAGAAAAAAAATAAATACAATGTTTGTGGCTCCGTATTCATGGGTGGTTTGGTTTGGTTTTTAAATTTACATATACATCTGGTTCATTTAAGTAATGTATTGTTTTCCATGGTGCTGCTCACAAACACACACACACACAGAGACTCTGGCTCACAGCCAAGCTGGGATCCTCTGGCTGTGCCCACTGGCAGAATCCTGCAGAGTGGTCAGGACTCCCACGTGCAGCTTGGTCTGTCACCTCTGCAGGCGAGGCCCTGAAGAGCTCTTATGCAAACTCACTGACCTTGCTGTGACTTGAACCCAGGTATTTTAAACCATCTGTTTGTGACAACAGGGGTGAAATTCCTGGGAGGTTTAATTTAGTTTGCACAGCCTTTGCTGCTGGTGATGATGGGCAGTGGAGAAAGAACCCGGCCTGACTGTCTTGGGTCATAGTACATTCTTTAAGTTTCTTACAAACTAACAAACACTTCACAGAAATCACTAGTCCTGAGTATGCATCCCCAAAAATACTTTTTCTAGTCAGTTTTAAGGCTTGATCACTCCGCACTTGACTCTACTCAGCTACAAAATGGAGATAATAACCTCTTTAGGGAGCATTACATAAGCCAAGAAGGCAATGTTTGAAGTGTTGAAGATCTCTAGCTGGAAATTCCCATAGAAAGCAAAAGCAGCAAAACAATGTTTATAGTTACAAGCTCAATTTTATGCTGATATAAACTGGCTAAAGAACAGCTCTGTCAGTAGTTTACTCTTCAGTAAAACTGTCCACATTAAGACTGGAGGCCAGAAGTTACTTGATTCCCTTCACTAAACTCAGGGCAGTGAAAAAAAGAGATGCTTTCAAAGACTTTTGTGAGACAACAGATAATCAGAGAAAACTGGCTAGGTGAACCAGCTAAACAGCCCTACCAGGAATGCTGCAGGCCTTTGGATGACTGGATACAGTCCCAACCATGATTTTATTCTCTGTTCAGGGCAAAATACCCCCCTTATTACAACAAGTTCAGAACTGACTGAGCATTGTCAAAATGATAGATGAAGGAATGTCTCCTTGTGGCTGAAAGATTCACTGCTCAATTACAGACCCTCAGCTGGAGAGATTGCTGCACAGTGGCAGAGCACCATAAAATGAAGAGAAGGTAACAAAGGGTGCCTAATGTTAGGGAAAAAGGAAAATCAAGGCCAGTACTCCACAATGATAGATTACCTCTCACGCGTGATGAATCAGAAATACATTTTTGCAGGAGGAATGTTAGGAGGAAGAGAAGGCCTTGAGACCAGTCACCATGACCATTTCCTACTTATACCAGTCTTCTACAACAAGTTACCTCAGATCTTAATTTCTTTGGCATCCATGTATTTTTAATATTGAGTGCAGTTTTCTGTGGCCTAGTCAGAGGGTTCTGCACACAGAGCACATTCATCTCTACAAACGAAGCCCCTGAACAAGCATCTTCTTGTAAGGTCGTGGTCTTACTAGTCCTTTTATTTTTAATGCAGCATTTCCCAGGGATGCTGACAAATAAGTGTAGTTTCACCAGTCTGTAGGATGTGCTGAGACAAACAGGAAAATTTCAGACCTTGCTTGACAACAAAAGGGTGCACAGATTCACATACACTCAAAGCACACATGGAAAAAGATAATTTTTTGGTGAGAGTGTGTAACTGCACACATTTTTTTTCATGTACATTTTTGTGGGAACATTTTAGGACTCAAGTCTGGAAAATTCCACCACTTTTTGTTGCCCACCATATTACTGAGATGATCTCAGCTCTACCCTGAATTTCTACTAGCTCCGCTCCTTCCTCTGAAATCTTGACAGGCTCTTTGGTGACATCAGCTATTTGTTTTCAACAAGCATTTGTTAGCTGGTAAATCTGAAACTCCCTTTGTGGTTTCCAGTCTAGACTTCAATTTACACTAGGTTTATCAGCTGGGGCTTTTTTGGTGTCATCTTTACAAAAAAAAAGGCCTAAAGTATTCTGCATTGATTTAGAATTTGTCTTCCAAGAGGTATTTTAAAATTAGTTACTTTATAAACATATTCTATACTGATTATATATGTGCCTTGAAAAAAAAATGGTTTAGCTTTCAAAGGACTATCTGGCCTCCAAAGCCATTTTGAGCTTTTTGGGATCAAGAGCAGAACTTTAATGTGACACTTAACATTTGAATTCATGAGAACCTATTGCTCCTGTGTGATAACCTGCCTCAAGTGGCACATACTGGTGCAGTATCTTTGACCAAGAAGGCATCTTATGCTATAAAAATATGGCTGCAGAGTCCTTTCTCATTGGCAGTCCCTGGATCTGCCCATTTTATTAACTACAGAAATCACATGTATGGGACAGAGCACTGGGAAGGACCCTGACCCTCTGACTGACAGGCAGGGAAAGCTAAAATCTCCCAAGACGAAGCAGTGACTTCTTGCTCAGTGTAAGAATGTCCTACACAAAGCCACACGTGATTTTCAGAAGCTAATTTTGAGTAAGGCTTGAATAACCAAAAGATAATTACTTACATAATAATAAATAATCCTTAAATTTTGGTGTATTTTTAAAAATACAGAAAGCAATGCTTATTTTATTTCTCCAAAGGCCGTACTTCTTCTGGAAAACATTGGAGCTGTTGCAAGACCAGCAAAGATCATTTCTGGTTAGCTGTGGGACAGGCAATTTGTACTGCAGAAGCAAAGGGCTCAAGCAGCACTGAGGGCTTGGAAGTTGAGTACAGTAACACTGCCATGTACTTGAAGGATTTTATTAATAGAGAGCTTTGCAGCATGAAGAAGCTAAATAAAGTACTGTCAGACTGTCTCCAAATGCTTTGCAGACACACAGAATACACAACTGTGTGAACATGCAACTGCACAAAAGTCTCTTTTTTTTTTCATTTTTAAGTAGCAGGAGTGCATCTGGGATATGGAAAAATCTAGTTCTGCTCTGTCTGCCTGTGTGGGGATGCTTTATATACAATTATAAAAAATTAAACAATTTTTATGAAAGAACGTCTGATAGATGCCAATGAATTCAGTATTACTAAACCCGAATTTAGAACAACACAGGAAATGAGGGTGCAGTTACTATGATCTAATTACAGCGGAATTCCCTTGGAAGGGAATATGACTTATGAACTTTTTTTCATTCCAATCAGTGGTTTTGAAATGCTAGCTGAACTAGTGGGACACTTGCATGCTGCTTTACTTTAAAACTTAGAACAAGATACTGGTGTTAGAAGAAGCCTCAGAAATACATGGCTGGGATAAGTTGCTATTAAAATTACAATAGAGAGAGCGTTTTTTAAACTAGGATACAGAGTCACAGTCAAAACCAAACACACATAAACCACAAAACCCCAAAAGGTATATTCAAATATTGCAAAATAGGAAATTACAGATTAATTTTCCATTTAGTACATTAGCCCACAGCAGAATTTATACCGCTTAAGCTGCATTTTATGTCTCCCTCTTCTGCAGGAAAACTATCAGCCATCAGGAAATTCCTATGTGTTTAATTCAATTGTATTTGGAAAAATGCAATTTATTCTTAGAGAAGAAAGTGCCATATATGGTTAGATCAGAGCACAGCATGGAGAATGCCTGATGAGTCTGATGCATTCAGACTTATAAATGTATTTAAAAGGCTGGATTTCAAGGTCTTAAAACAGTTGCTACTGCAACTGCAGTGATAGTTTCCCACACTACTTCACTGACCTCCACCTTTGAGACTGGCAAAGTCCAACATAAATACTAGTAATCTGGTTAGATCTGTAACTGCAGCCCTTGCCTTGGGATTTTCCATGTTTGCAGACATTGGACAGAGAGGAATGGAAGATGACAAAATCCTATTTTCTCAGAAGTCTGCATTCCCAGGACAAACTATAACAGATGATACTTTGCTAAACCAGAATTAGTAAACTTGAATGGCCTTCAGGAAGCTGAAGGACTTTGCTCCACCCAGAGCAATTCAAACTGAGGTATCTCCTCAGTGAATCTTCTTTTTAAAAAGGTGACACATGCCATAAATAATATGGGTTCCAATTGCCTCCACCTGAGGAAATTTGAACCTTCTGCTCACTACCAGGGCGCCCTAACCACCAAATCTTTCTGGAAAAGGAACTGCAGAAGATCGAAGGGAATTTGCCACCTCTCCTCTCTGTGCCAGGTTATTGTGCCATTAGCAGTGAAAAACCATCACATAAGCAGCACTGTGGTAATCCTGAGGAACTGCTTTGAGGCCTGAACCTGAAGTCTGTATTTCTGTAGCCCCACATTAGATAGGATTTAAGTGGTGTGGATTTGTGTGGAAGTTGCTGTCTGTGTCTCAGTCTGTAACAGGAACTGAGCAATGTGAGCACTCTGTGGGTAGAAAAACTCCTGGTCAGAAATCCCCCCTTACCTTCAGCCACTGTTCCGCCTGCTCTTTGCTCTGCACTGCCAGAACCAGGGCATCTGCTCCTTGGTGAGAGATCTTCAGCTCATGCTTCTTCTTTTTGCTGTCTTTGGGAATATAGGTGATACTGCAGTCATTCAGGAGCAGCTCCATCTGGGGCTGCTGGTCCTTGGAGCTTTTGTAACACTAAATAAACATAAGGAATGTTCCAGAGTTAGATATCACCTTCCTGAACCTTGGGGGAAAGCTCTTATGCAGGAATGCTGTATTTTTAATTTTTTAAATTTTGAATGTATTTTACACATCCCTTCACCACATACCACAGAGTTCAGCTGGAGCCAACTCACCCACTCTGCAAAGCAAAATTACTTCCAGACTGACAGTAACAGTCGTCTTTTATTGCAGGACAGGTACAACATATGGAGAGCATTAAGTGTTTCTGCATTATCCTTATGACTCAACCTTGACCTTGATCAGGTAGGAAGACAGTGATTTAGGATATCTGTTCACATGTAGCAGCAGAATAAATTTGTAACTTAACAACTTTAAAGCCCAGATGTTTACTTTGCCCTCCAGCAACAGACCAGCATATGAAGGCAAATCTACATCAGTGCCTACACACTGCAGTTGCAAAGACACTGGCACATGCCTTACTCATCTGTTAATTTTCCTGAGATAAGTAAAAAAATTCATGGAAAGTGGGTAAAATAATACTTTTCAGTTAGTACAGTCCAATAGTCTGTGCACAAAACTGCATAAATTTCCACATCACTTTATTTTGCAAGCTCCTGGCTACAAAGACGTAACTTATATTTTTTCCCTCCATAGTAAATGCTGTCAATGAACAGCCATTTCATGGTGGATCACTGATGACCTGCTCTGTATTGGAACTGGTGATCTGAAGATAGATCTCTTTACATCACTTGTCCTACAGACCCAGTCTCCATTCTCACCTTCCAACACATCAGTACAGCAGAGGCTCCCAAAGCTGTAGTGCCAGACTGCAGAACAATGTTTAATTCTCTACACAAATGTCCAGCTATTTTATATACTTGTGTAAACTGGGCTTTCACTCATCCAAACAAGCACTATAGCTAAAAAGACATCTGATAATAAAGGGGTCTCTGATAACCAATAAGACTAACTAGTATCTGTATACAAAGAATAGCTGAGCATTTACATGAATAGAGAAAAGCTCATGGGTTTTTGCATGTCTGCAGCAGTATTAAAGCCAGGATGCAACTGTCAGGAAGACAGCAGCTGATAAAAGTATGTTATAAACACTACAAGTTAGGCTGAGCCAACTCTAAACCAGCCCCTGCAGGTCACTGACAATCCTTCCCTCTCCAAAGCCCATTATACCAAGGTTTCTCCAATTTGGTCACAGATTTTAAAGCTGCAACATTTAAAAAATACTAAGTTTTCAAGCTATGAAATCTTGAAGATATACAACATTATTCACTTTAAGAACCAATAAACAGCTTGTAATTCCTTTTATATTAATATAAATATTTTATTTATAATTATACATTGCTAAAACTGAAATATGTGTATATTAAAAGAGTTTGAGTGAAAAATGAGTCCCTAAAGGACTTAAAGTGAAAAACAATTCCTTACTAAAAATTATTTCTAATGTCTAATTCTAATTAAAATATTTTTGTTTTATGATGACAGCTGCATTTATGACACTAGCAATTACTAATCCCTAAGAACACGTATTTGTTTTACTTGCATATCTCATAAGTTAACTGTCCAAGTCCTCCTTCAAATAATAAACCAATCTTGTGTAACTTGGTCGTTAGACTCCTATTGTGATTTTTATTTTCTTAATCCCCATTATAGAATTACTGAAAGACGATCCCTATAAAGAAAAAAAAAGCTTTTCGGACCACACATGTGGGTAAAGGAAATGAAAACATAAAAAATAACATATTTTTATATGGAACAATAAATGCAATTGTAGAAGAAATCCTGTATGACTTCAGGGAAGAATCTGTTTCTCTGTCTCTTTCTTTCCTTTCTTCAAGCTGTTATCAAGATGGTCCTGAAATCTAATATTATACTGATATATGGTGATAAAAATGTGCATTAAGGATAATGGCATTATAAGAATATAATAAAACCTTAATCAGAATGAACTTTTTTTTCAATGTTTAAATACAGGAGAATACAAAAATTAAAGCTACTGCAAACTAGAAAATTCATTCCAACTGTATTTTCAGAAATCTCTTACCTCCATTTCATATCCTGCTATTTTCTATACTGTCATAAGCACAAATATACTTGGAAAGTGAACACGCCTAAACTACATTGTACCACTCTAGAATAGAGAGGTTCTACAGAAAATTCTATGACCTGTTAATCAGCTTTTAACATCTGGGATACTGCAGTAATTGTTGGTTATGTAATTAGGTACAATGGCTAGAAGCATCACATCAGAAGGCAGGAGCATCTAAGACCCAACTTATTGATTAATATAAGCATTAGTTTGCTCATAATGACACACAGTAAGTGTTTCCCTCAATTAAGCTCTCTTTTCAGAAAACAAGAAGATATCTATGAGTGGATAATTCATGGAAATCTTTCACTGGTGCCTCCAACCAGAAAGAAGCATAACAGATTTGCTTAAGGAATAAATACATCCACTTGTTTCCATCCCTTCTATAATGCAGCTGTGCATCATGTGAATACTGCATCGTAATTACTGCAGAACAGATGGCAAAGGTTTTAGTTTAAAGTGTATACATTACCACAGCATATGCTGCCAAGTGAATTCTCAGTCCAACAAGGGACTTTTCTCTCCAGCAGTCTGATCCAACAGTTCACACACAAAGCTCCCTATGAGATTTTTTTGTCCGCAGGGAATGAAATACTGGATTTACAGTTTCAGCAACTTTTTTTTTTCCAAATTAAATATTTTAGAAGATAATGGGCCAGACATTCTTTCCATATCAGAGAACTGCTGGGGTTCAAGCTTAAGTGAAATAAAAATCAAAGTTCTAAGTGACTAAATTATACACTTATAATTTCAGTGCTTTTCTGCTTCTTGGGTAAATCATGACTGAACTCTTTGGTATGGTTACTGCAGACTTGGCCACTGTTTGCAGAACATATTCCAAAAATCAGATTCCTGTAAAAATAAATACATCATCTAAAAGGTACAAAGAAAATATAGCTAGCTAAAAATAAGAATTACCAGTAGTTTGTTTTCTTTGATAACACACAGTAGTTTGGTCCATTGCCCAAATCTTTTTTTTCTAAGAAGGAAGGCACAAATTTTGGCATCCTTCACCAGATCCATAGAGGCTTCCTCAGAAGGCCACTGATGTCTCATTTTCTTCCCCTTTCCATCCTCCTCCTCTTCGTCGTAGGATTCGTAAGAGCTGCTCATAGCATCTGAGTCATAATCTTTAATAAAAGGGTAGAAGTGTTAGATTAAAACACTTATCCATGAAGCACATTAAAATAACTGAAAACCTCAAGAAGGTTCATTTTAGGTGAAAGACTTTGAAAGTCAGCCATGAACAAGTTACTGTTTCAGTGCTTAGTAGTATCAATACATTAGGTTAATTAAATAAGAGATGCTTTGCCATTATTAAACTTTATAGAAGATCCATACAGACACCTTGTGAATTTTTATGAAAAAATAAACTGGGAATGCATAGCTAGAATTTCAGGTAGTCTTTCATTATCTTCAAAACATTATTTGACAGATAGCTTCATTTTTTGTAATTCTTTCACAAATCAGAATTTGTGAATTCTGATTCACAAATCATCTTCATCTTGTTTTAGTACATCACATCAAGAAACAAACACCCCATATGGCAAAGGTCATGAAAATACATTATGGGGCAGTATCTACCCATCATAACATTTCATATCATTCCCAAATACAAAATACAGCCCCTGTACTGCTAGAATTAGCACTTAGTAGGCAATGCTGTCCCTTGAACTACAGATTCTGATGGAGGCAAAAGCATTGTGCAAAAATCTTTTGTTCTGTGCTTAGCCTAAGTTGGTTAATCCTGCTCCAAGTTTGGCAATGGAATGGCAAGCTTCCATTGTAATTAAATAATTTTTCTTCAGGCCCTTCATTTTCAACAATGCAGACAGATCTAGCAGTACCCTCAACTACCAAACTATTTTGCCATTATCACAGAACCCTCTCTTCCACCATTCATGCTTATTTATGTGGGTATCTGTATGCAAAGCCCTTCAGATAATAACACAAGAAGGCCTCTTATCCATTGGCACTTGTTCACATGGAAGAAAACTGACTGGAATATTTTTAAGAGCTGAAATTTCATCTAAACATTTCATGCAGACTTTGATATATTTTTAGGCCAGAAGGTAGAAGAAAATCTCGTTTGCTTTAGCTACGTAATTAGGAAACAGCTGGGATGTAGGAAGGAGAATTGGAAAGACTGGGAAGAGGACAAGAGAATGGATTGCTGGAAAGCTCACTCTGCATCAGTTCCTCCCTATGTGCATAGTCAGAATGGAACATACCTCACATCTCTGAAACAAAATTAGACATTCTGATCCAATTTATGTTTTCATAAAAGAGTATAAAGCAGTGTATCTTCATCCCAAAGTGAAATGAAAGTGAAACTTAGAGCCCTGGAAGCTTTATTTTATAATTGAATTGCCATTTTCTGGTCAAGTCTGCTACAGGGTGTTTGGTTTGGGGCAGCTCCATTTGGGCGAGTGGCAAAAGCCTCAGATGATTATCAGTGGGAAAACACTGCAATTTTTCACTTGTTTTACAGAAATTAAGAGGATGGAAAAATTTAGGGCAAATATTTAAAGTGACAGATTGGAAACATTTATTCCAGAGTATTTATTTTGCCATATTTATTTAAAAGAACATACAAGATCTAGTAGAACTTGCTGCTTCATCCTTCCTACTCGTGAAGAAGGAAAAAGCCTAAACAAAACCCCGCGAAATCTAGAACCAAACTGAAACATTCTTCTTGCTCCAACTTCTTTCAGAGCAGCTTTCCACAAACTTTCACACAGAAACATCAGGAAGTGCTTGAGAGATCACTGAGCAGTCACAAACACTCAGCAGCATGCCAGCCTGCTGGGCGCAGAGACTGAACGATTCACGTGGAGCTACTGAACACAAAGATCTAGGGTCTGATTATTAAATTAGCTTCTTCAAGAAATCTCTCAAAGGCACAGGCTGTGGGACAAGCTGCCATAAACTGAAGTTGCCATCTCTCTGGGAACTTCTCCTTCAGCTCCTGGCTTTCCCTTTTCAAAGAATTAGTGCCCACAGCTTCCTCATCCTTTCTTCATATTCAGTTGTGATCTCTGTTGCAGCTATGCCACTGTCACAATGTTCACACTGATGTTTGGCCCCTTTCAACAATATATATATTATAGAATTATTAATGAATTTTAAGGCTGATATCCTAAGTATTTTTATGCATTTAAATGGTTAAGTACAATAAGAAATAAGCTTTCTTACTTTGTCTTGTTTTTCCCTAGGCGATCCTTTAGTAGTGCTATTAATATTTGCACTATTAATATTTTTCTGGCTGAGCATGGCTCTTGTTCAATGACAAAACCTAAGTCAGAAGCTCACTGGGTTACAGTGTATAGCAGGACCACCCTGCAGAATTTCAAGGGAGGAAATGAAGGGAAGAGTGATTCTGCTGCTCTTTTAAGTCCTTATGTTCTTTCATTTGCTTTCCAGTACACGAAACTCTTTCTTACCTGGAATTTCTTAGGTTAATTAAAAGCTCCTAGATAACATCAGTTTGTGCAATGTACAGATGAATAGTATTTTAGATTTAAGGTGACTCCTATGCATGTTTTAAGAACAGAGAGATAATTTAAAATCATTAAAATGGCTATAAAATAGGGCAAGATATGCCTTTAATCTCTGGACCACAGAAAATAATGATTAGTGATAAATCAGCCCTACACAAGTAATAAATTACCCCAGCCAATAAAACAGCAGCAGAAAGATGGTGTATAATATGCTGCTGACTGACCCTGTGTAAAGGTCAAAGCAGTCATTTCAGTGTTTCATCAGGGTGCTCTCAGCACAGCCCCACTGCAGTGCACAGGTTTTAGGGGAAGTATTTGGGTGTGAAAGAGAGCATTTGGGTGTTGCAGGAGGACGTTCTGGTGGACAGCTGGAGGCAGCCCTCTGCCTACTGAGCTGAACAATTGGTCACATTAGTACTGTCATGTGCATCACACTTGGCTTGTGGGAGCTGCTGTGAGCATTTCATCCCTTTCTACATTGTGTCATCAGAAATGCTGCAAATCACATCTTTCCAATAATTCCTTTTTTTTCTTTTTATGTGTTATTTTAGCAAGCAATTCAGTGCAACAGAGGCACAGCAAGTAGATGTGCAGGTCAGTACCTGTTTCTGAGATCTCAACATCCACAGTGTGATCAATTTAGAGGGGTTCATTCTGGGCAATATTTAACTCTGGACTCCAGGTCCAATGCCCCCATCGTCTGTGGTTCAAAGCAGTCTAAAAGATTATTGGCTGATTTGGACCCTCTGTCTCCAACAGCTGCTTAAACCTGTTCACATACTCCTCACTTGAGCTCCAAGTTTAGTTTTCTGTAAAAGGAGCACACCAAAACATTTCTGCAAACCAAACCAGTGCATGGCCAGCGAGGATAACCAGAACTGGCAAACTGTCAAAGCAATGTTTATAATACATCACTACAGCACCAACAGGGATAGAGTTCTCAAATTTTAAAAATGCTGAAGGACACTGGAATTATCAATTGCTCAGAAACAGCTCTGGAAATATCTTACTCACTGGAAGTGATGTACTCAGGAGCCTTCCCAGGACTAAGTGGCACTGCCTCTTCGTAATAGCCTTCAGGAAGGGAAGATGTTGGCAGTGGTGGAGGCCCATTATCTGGTGGCTAAATGAACAAAAAAGAGGAAAAGTGATTACAGACCAACAAGGTGTTAAATTAAACATGGACAGAACATATGCTCATGATCAGTGTCAGTGCAACCAGCTTCATAAACCCTGCTCTTGTGACTGTTTCTTGTCAACTGGCTCTAAAGGCAAATCTCAAGTTCCTCATATGTTGTTAAAATTAAACAATAGTAAGTAAAGGTTGAGACTTGAAGCAGTAAAGCAACTTAATTATGCTTCATAACATCCTGATACATTTTTAAATGTATTATTATTGTCCAGACCTTTACCTCTACTCATGATAAGGAAACAGAACCTTCTTGCATGTCCTCCAACTGAGTCCGCTGGAGATGATAAACACTGTAGAATCCTACTTGTCATTGCTAAGGATGGCAAAATCAATATAACAGCTACATTAGAAGAATTTTTCTCTACAACAGCATGAAGTGGTAAAAATGCTGAAAAGATATAGTTCTTCATTTAAGAACTGGAAATCTAATGGGTCTATGTAGAAAAAAAATTTCTATGCATAGACCACTTTACAGTGTTAAGGCTTATTCATTAGTATTTTACACCTAAAATAATTCACATTACAGCACGAAACAGCAGTTTGATTGGACTGTTTAGAAAAGTTAAGTAGCCTGGGCTGGCAGAAACTAAGGGCAGAAAATTAAACTGTATTTTCATGATATGTGTTTTTTAATGGCAAATCAATTCTT
Source organism: Eopsaltria australis (assembly GCA_034509425.1). Classification (NCBI taxonomy): domain Eukaryota; kingdom Metazoa; phylum Chordata; class Aves; order Passeriformes; family Petroicidae; genus Eopsaltria; species Eopsaltria australis. The sequence continues at coordinate 4,491,191 of JAVTVJ010000094.1, read as the reverse complement.
AATATACATATTAATGTTCATAATACTATTTCTACACAGTGAAAAGTGAGCTACAAACAGGGAAAATTTTGAAACATCAAGAAACTATTACATGATAAAATAAATATGTCAAATACCAGGTCAAATTCTAAAATGCTTCTTTTCTAAATATAAACCTGTTTTAAATTTATAACTGACCAACTGCTGGTACGTTGATATAGTAACAAAGTAAATTTAGTACTCTGTGACTTCTTCCGTATGACTTTGCTGTTGTATTTCCTAACAAGTACCAAAACAACTGTATTTTAGGGAATCCATTCATACTTGCCACAGGTTTTTAGTTTCATATTTATGTGTAAGAGAAAATACTAAAGCTTTTTTTCAGCATCTATGGTTTATTGCGTGATTACAAAAATTTAACTTGCAAGCAGAGTCTCATTTCTGCAGTTACACTTTTTCAGTACATCTTTTTTTTTTTTTTTAAGGAATGGCAGAGATGCAATGGTATTTGTCTGCACTGGACTGACCCAGTCTAAACTAAGAGAACGAACAGAGATACTGAAGTGAGAAACTGGTCAGGTACAGACACTTTTGGACTGTACCTCAGGTGGGTTGACCAGTCTAGCAGAGCCTTGTTCCACGTCACACAGATAGGCCACAGGGACTATGCTCCTCTTTTGCTACAGACCTGAAGTTACCTGGGAGGAGCCTGAGCTTTAATAACATATGCCATTAACAGTAGTGAAATTACTTCTGTGGGCACTTCCAGGGCTGGAGTCATCTTTGAATATTTCAAAGCTAGACATCTCCAAATCTCACTGCTGATTACACACCTACACCAGTCACCTAATTCTTAACAACATCACTAAGGTGAGCCCCACCCTCAGAGTGCTCTGTAGTTAAATTCGTATCAAGTAGGTTATTCCACCTTGCAGCAAGTGTTTGTGTGTTCCCAGTGTGCAGGAAGGCAAGGAACTGGTGACTAACCCAGCCCTTCAGCTCATCCAGCATGGACCTACCTTTGCACACCAACTAAAACCAGGAAGTTTTTCATGAACAATAACTGGTTCATGACTGAATACAGAAATTCCTGGTCAGATGGAAATTTACACTAATATTACTTCTGTAACAAATGATACAGCCAACTTCTTATGTCACAATCAATTACAAATTACAGTTGGCAATTACTGTTACCTACAATGTGAACCAAATGAGATTTCCTCACAGACCAGCTTTGCTAGAGAAATTATCTGTCAAAGAAGTAAAATAAAGAAAAAATATGACTTTTAATGTAGTGACCGTGTAATTTTGCTGAAAAAAAATCCAATTGACAACCTGCACATCATGACAAAATAAATGAGTCAAGCTTAGCTGCTGTTACACAACAGGCATAAGGGACATGAAAAATTATTACACATTTGTTACTGTTGGAAAATTGACAGCAATTATTAATTGCTCAACATATATCACCTCTGTGTGGTCTGAAGTGCTAGACACAAGAGGGGGAACTGCCTCCAAAGAGTTGATTTTCCCCCTTCACACAAGTGGGCAGAACCTTGTTCTCGTTAGCTGGCATCACAGTTTGTTCCTGAGGCAGTAGAGACTCATGCCACCCTTTCCATTAGACAAATTAATTTCTTGGTCTAACCTTTCACAATTTTTCCCATCAGGTGTGTATACAATATATGAAATTCCTATCATTAGGATCACCCAGGAAATACCTGTCCTGAGTTATTCCAATTTTGACTTGACACAGCTCCGGGGTTTCAAAGCTGCATTTTATCCGGGAACAAATGAGAGGTTCCAATAAAGATCCGGAGAAAAAAAAAAAATCCTTGTTTTTAGACAAAATGTTATTCAGAAAGAAAGAAAAAAGGAAATGAAACACAAATGGTGCTTGTCTGATTTCGACCCTGCTGGAGCACCAGTTACTTCATACAGCTGGGGCGGGCTGGGCTGTGCAGCCAACGTCAACACAGATGGAATCCATTGCTGAATTAACTGGGCCCTCCTCTCTGAAATGCATTTTTCAGTGCTTGCCATAACAAAACTGAAAACAATTATAAAAAAATATGTATTTTTTTAGAAGAGAGAAACAGAAACATCCAACATTAAATACTTTCTGATAAAAGTGGAGCTGCTTTAAGATAAAAAAAACCTGCAATTGATTAAATAAAATATAAAAATATTTCACTAAAGTCTGTACCATAAACAACTACATCTTTTGGGAGCTATGGGCTATATGAATTTGAGCACCAAGATACATAAAAATGTATATGTGTGCATTCTGGTATTAGTTACTAATATTTATAGTGCTTTAATGTTTTTACTATTGCTAGTTGTATTGTTTCATTCTTTCCACTAAGCAGCTTTTAGTGGAAGAATTTTGATGAAGTTATGAATTATGAATTAATTCTGTATTCAATAATTTTTCAATAGTTTATCTGAAAAAATAAAAAGGCCATAAACCCCACAAAATTATTTACATATTCTGTAAAATGATTAAATCTAAAAAAACCACTAGAACATGTGTAGCTTGAGTGGTATCAGGAGGAAAGACCTGACAACCTGCAAGAAAGATTTTCGCATGAATATCTCCCCCCCTCCCCCAACCCCTTTTTTTGTTTGTTTTGTTTTGTTTTTTATGACAGGCAACAGAGAAGACACCTAGAGACTATTGCCTCTAAAGATAAACCACGTCTCTCAGTCACAAGAATAAGAACTGAGAAAAGAAATTGACATTACTTTTATCTCCTTGGAGGAAAAGGGAGAAGATGAGTAATATGATGTTCTCCAGAATAATAACAGTAATAATGAAACAGTGCTGATGTAGATGTTTGTCAGGTTCTGGGTTTGAGACCAACTGAGAGATGCTTTAATTGAAACCAAGAAGCAGATGAGGTGATCATTACATTACAGAGTTGAGATCTCTAATGAAATTAGAGACTGGATTGTGCAGGGGATGCCCAATTCCAGCTTACAGGATTGATTGTTAAGAGAAAGAAATAAAATGGTAAAATTCGTTATCCTACTGGACTCTGAAACAGACTTATATGGACATTTTAATTTAATAGCATATTACAGTCTTCCCCTCCACCTGCCCCTCTGTATTCCACAGACCACAAATAAACTCTTTCTTCCTTTATCCTGAGAGATAAGCTACTTTATTTCACCCCTTCTGTCCAAGGGTACCAAGCAAGATAGACACTAACTTTTATTTTAGGGATAAAAGTCTATCTGATAATCTGGTGACAATACAGAAAGCAGTCTGAAAGACAAAGGAAAATAAACGTCAGTGTATAGAGGCCTGAGGATATAAAATCACTTTATATGCCTACGAAGACTTACACTCTGTAGGAAATAGGAATACCTTCCTTTACACAATGATTTAGGATGTGGAGATTGCCAGTGCAAAGCAGTGAATTTAGCAGAGCCTGTCAGTGCCCTGTGCTGCAGGCAAACACTGCCAGCAACTCGAGTGCCTCGCTCACGTGTGTTATTGCATCAACCACCAGTTTGGATCCAGCTGGACTGTGGAGCCAGTGATACACAGCCCCTCAGTGCTGAGAGCAGCAACACCAGAATGGAAAAGTGGTCACACCTGGGGATGTCTAAGAAAGCTGTTCAAGAGCCAGCAGGCAAATTTGGGCTGTGAAGAAGAAACTTTGACACAGGCACATGTCATTTGCTCTGGAGCAAGCTTAGACCTGACCTCTGCACAACCCCACTGCATCTTCAGCCTGGAGGGGGGTAAAAGTATGCACACATTTATGATCCCTAACTCCACCTGTGAAAAAATGGATGTCCAGAAAGCAAGATGAACAACTGAGTAAAATACAATTCACAAAATTACTGAGCATACATTTCAATCAGGCTTTTTTTGTAACACTCTAAAGGGTTGGAAACTGGGCGTTAGTACTTGCCATGCACTTGTATGACAGCCCTTAAATAAATTCAAAATTGTGCTAAAGAGAAATCACTATTGCCAGCAGTTAAGGACCTGGATGGACCTTGGATTTATTCAGGACAAAAGTGCTGGCTTTGTGGGATATTAAGATGATATTGAGCTGTGCAATATTAGCCTGAGTGTACACAAGGAAAAACTGAGAAATATTCTTCATTTGACCTCTGCTTCATATTCTAAGATTATTATTTCTGAGCTTGTCATCTGGAGCCCACAAAAGTAGGAGCCAAATAATGTGAAGGAAGTCCAACAACTTATCTTCCCAGCTTCTGAGCACAAAGGACAGCAAAACCAGCCACAAAACTCAACTTTTTGGAACAAAATAACCCTGTGAGTCCCACCAGAAGGGGAATAAGAGGGCCACAGGATGGGCTGTTGGTGTAGTCCCACCTGACTGTCTCTCAGTGTACATGCAATTACAGCACACACCTCTACAGTGCCAATGCTGCCAGGAAAAAAAACCGAAAGGAATTCCTGGAAAAATCAACAACCAGAGCTTGATACGAAAGGAGGCCCAGCAATATGAATCTCATGAATAGCAGAGAACTGGTCACCCACCAGCTCCTGCAGTACTGAACAAATGAGGGCAAGGGGAAAGCAGTGGAAGTGATCAGCAGCTGGAGGATGAGTATAAGCTCAAGTGGAGCTTCTCCTTAGGGGGTGATCCTGAACAGGGACTTGAGCAGGTCTAAGGTTAAGAACAGAAGGCACACATTTGGCACGCTGTCCTTCAGGGAGTGCAGAACATCTGAGGCAGCGTGCGAGCGTGTCTGCTGACTCGGGGGTGAATGCCTAATTAAAGGTATCGCTGGAAAATGCTCAGTATGTACAGTGACTACAAACACATCACTGCCTCAGAAAGCACAGCCTGATGATGGGAAAGAGATCTGAACAGACTTGCTCGCATTAAAGAATGAATCAGGGCGTCCCATGGCTCCACAGTTTGATCTGAAGATTGCCTGGAGAGCATTTACACAGAAGCCTCACCAGGATCTGAGTTACTATTTCACAAGATACAAACCATCTCCTCAGATCCCTGAATAACCCCTTTACCTGAGAAATAGGAAGGCAAAGATGGCAATGAAGAGGACCAAATGGAAATACTAACAGACCAACACAGTATACTGATCAAGCAGAAAACCCAGTTGGTTCTTCATCTCTGATGGCACTGTCAGTCTGTGTCCAGACATAAATTGTCTCAGTTCTTGTTACTGTACATAATTACATTTGAGATATTAAATAAAACCAACAAGTCTGGAGCATGGAATGCATCACTGAAAGGATAGGTAGCTGGAAGGAGTTACACCCAAATGCTGTGAAAGACTGGAGTGAAAATAAATTCCAGACTCAGTGGAAGGAACTGAAGATCTAACAAAATAATTAAAAGTGAAAGAGAATGAGCCAGAAACAAAACCAAGGTATTTCTGTATCATTCATAATTTACAATAAAAGATTATTACACAGCCAGTTGGAAGGATCACTCAGACACAACAACAGACTCATGTCAAGCAAAGGGTCTGAGTGTACCAATAAATGAAATGGGCTTTAATTAATGCTAGGGAACACTTTCATACATATTACATGAGACAGATTAATCCGAATTTTAAGCAGCATGGGGCTCTCAGTCAGAGTTGTTTATTGTGACTGTGTTCAAAGAAGTGTCTGTATTCCCCAGGAAAAAACAATATCACCTTTGTCTTCCAGGAGTTAATAAACTCATCCAAGTAAGTGACATGGCAGTGAGGACAAGGCAGTACAGTGATAAAAGAGTAGGCAATGCCATTTCCACTGGAACAGTATTGTCTAAGGGCCTGAGCACTGCATCAAATTAAAACAAGAGGAGACTTGGTACTCACTGGCCTAATTCCTTCTCCATATATTTGTGTACAGAACATTAATGAGCATGATCAGGAAAGCAAAAAATCTGGTCCCTAACTATCAACACAGGGAAGGTGTTTTATGGACAGGTATAGCATAGAAACAAGAACTGAAAAACCTGAAGTCAGAAGTGTGAGCATACTACAAAAAATGGTGGGACAATATCCTATGAAATCTGTGGCATTAGTAACTTAATAATTTTCTTACAAGAAGCTCAAATATTGTCAGTATCTAGTTAAAAAAAGACAAAAGGGTAAATAGCTTCCCAATGATCATAAAAAGAATTTGGTAAAAAAATTCAATTCTACTCTAGCTCATCCAGTTTAAATGCAAATTCCAATTAAAGGCAGCTGAGTACAGCTCATTCTGACAGCTTAGACATGAGGAAAGTTTTGAAATATGAGGATGTGTATTGCTATAAAGGTATAGTATAAATTAACTGAGATGGTAATTGCTTTAACTAAAAATTTCTGTGGTACCATTTGCAAATGTGAAATAAATCATCAGCAATAACTCACCAACCTCAACCATGGAAAATGGGAATGGCAACTAGAGCGTCCTGTAAGACATGGCTAACACAAAAAAGAAGTGGTATACATTTCTTTATACTTATTCCTTATGCAATCACATATTATGGGCAAAACTATTCCACAATCACAGTGTGCCCAGGTAGTTAAGAAGGCCAATGGCACCTGGCCTGGATCAGCAACAGCGTGGCCAGCAGGACCAGGGCAGTGACCCTGTACTCAGCACTGATGAGGTCACACCTCAAATCTTTTTTCCAGTTTTGGGCACCCCACAACAAGAAAGACACTGAGGTGTTGAAGCAAGTCCAGAGAAGGGCAGCAGAGCTGGGAAAGGGTCTGGAGCACAAATCTTAAGAGGCTGAGGGAGCCAGGGGTGTTTAGCCTGGAGAAAAGGAGGCTCAGGAGGGACCCTATCGCTCACCTGAAAGGAGGTTGTAGCCAGGGGAGGTCAATCTCTGCTCCCAAGTAACAACCAACAGGACAAATATAACAGTCTCAAGTCATGCCATGGGAGGTTCAGATATTAGAGAAATGTATTCAACAGAAAGGTTATCAAGCACTGAAACAAACAGGCTGCCCAGGGAAGTGGGGAAGTCACCACTACTGGAACTATTTAAAGTCATGTAGATGTGGCACGTGGGGACATGGTTTAATGGTAGCTTTAGGCAAACAGTTGGACCCAATGATCTTAAGGGTCTTTTCCAACCTAAATGATTCTGATTTTATGTCCAGACTGTTCTGGTCACTTATGATCAAAGTACATGATCCTTACAGCAGGCACTTTGGAGAAATACTGATATCATTCACTAGCACTAAACCATGGCTCGAAATGAAATTGATAGAGCCTGTCTTATATACATTGGAATGGAATGAAGCCCGAGAGGAATACGATTGGGATTACAAAGGGTATCTGAAGCACAGGTACCATGGTGAGGGGAAAAGAACCCACTGAAACACACAGACAAAGACTGGCAATGAACACTGGGGTGGTGGAACAACTTTAACATTGAAATAGTGGGTTAAAGAAGCCTAAATGCTAGTAAATAGATTTTGGTATGTTTCTGAAAGGGTTAATATTTTATCATTGCCTGCAGTAAGAGTAACTGCACTGATAAATCAAAAAGGCCCCTTTACTTCTTTCTTCATTATGAAAGAACTTGCTCAGACCTGCTCAAGCTGAAGGTATAGCCAGCTCTGAATGAAACAAATTAGTATTGTTAAATTTGGTTTTGAATCTTCTTTAAGGAAAGAATCTGAAAATTAATACTGTCCTAAGATCATCTTTAAAGAAGAACAGAGAATAGCAACTGTTTTTTAGTGTTAGAATATAAAGCTAGATGAAACAGAGATACCCAAGTACCCACCTGGCACACAGACCACTTGCTTTTGTTATGGCACTTTTCTCACTGCAGACTTTAGAAAGAACTCTAAAACTGGCACTTTTTTGGTTATTGTGCAAAGAATGATTAATATAATTAGTGATATATCACCTCAAGAATCCTTTTGATTTCCAGGTGTTTTTTCTTCTCCTTCTCCAAGGACACTGTCTTCTTTCAGCATTTTCTAATAAATATCTAAGAGTTTACCTGACAGGCTGTCAAATAATTTCTCGACAATAGGAAACCCACTTAGATGAAGCACTCCTACAGAGTGATTGTGTATTGTGTGGGAATGGGCTGGAGGAAGATGACCCATTCTTTTGATTCATATCTGCAGGGTTCTGGAATTTTGCTGAACGTTTGATGCGGTTAAATAATTATTAAATTGTCAAAATTCCAAGAAAAACAAAACATACACTCCATTTCACTGTAAAAATCACGCAAAACAGCAAAGTGTGCTGTTTGTGTTTGATTTTGTTGGACAGCACAGTGCAATGAAACCACCAACTGTCAGATGTAATATGACAACCAAATGCTTGGAGGCCAGAAGGATTCTGTCACTGCCATGCTGTGGATAATTTATGCCAGTAATCCTCAGGCACATCCGAGTAGAGGGACACACCAGATATTATCCTACTACCTCGGTGGAAAATGTACTTCAGGGCAATTTGGTGATAGTGCAATGATGGGATCCCAGGTGTTAAACCACCAGCAGCACTCTGAAGCATGCACAGAGCCTTGGCTCTGTTATTCCTCCAAACCCATCATCCAGCACTGCTTTGTGCCTGTCAGGAGCAGGGGAAAGCCATACAAGTAGCTGTTGATGTAGAGGTGGATGAGGCAGGCTGAAGACAAACCCTCACAGCAAGCAGGTTCAGGAGGGGAGGACAGGACTGTTTCAAACACAGTGACTTCCTGCTCTGCTGCTGATCCAAACAAAGCTTCAGAGCTGCTGGCACTGTGTCCCTGCTGGCAAGCTCATAGAAATGCACCCACACAAGCGGTGTCTCAGCTCTGCAGAGGGACTCAGCCTTGCCCTTAAGCTTCACATCCTTTATCTGCAGAGTTTACTTTGCCAACCACCTAAAAGAGCTGCATGCACAGACTAAAGCAAGAAGAGATTAGGGCTTTCTATCCCTGACAGAAAGTCTGCTAGACCAGATGTAGCCAAGGAAATGTATACAAAAGAGAATTACTAAGAGAATGTGTGCTTAGTGATTTTCTTAATTCAAGTATACCTAAGGCCCAACTTTGTCCCTCAACTTTCTCTCTCCAAAGCCCACTGAGTCCAGGAAAACTCTCCAGGTTCTAATGTGTTTTAATAACTGGAGACTTTGTTTAAACTATTAACAGTATGTCTCTTAATAAAATGAATTTTATACTCTTTGTTCATGGGCTGATGAATAACAAAACTGATACAAGATTTGGCCTGAGCAAATATGCAGGTCTATTTACAGATTTACAAAGGAAACCTTGCACAGCACCTGCCCACACATAATTCTGGCTCCTGGCACTACTTTAAGGAGTATTGAATTCCTTCCCACCCACACATCTTTACATAAGTAGAAACTTAAACATCAATTCAGACTAAACATTTTTGAATGCAGAAATCCTTGAGTGACATAAAGAGAAACAGTGGTGTAAATGAACCTTTAATTTTCATCACATTCAATAACTGATGGGCTAAACCCAGAGATTTTAAAACAGTGTATAGTTTATTTGAAGTTATTGATTCCCACTTCCAGTAAATTCCTATGCTCCATCAGCACGATGTGTTTTCATTGGAGGCTGAGACCATCACTAGATGTTACTTAGCAAGTGGAAAAAAACTTTTGTCCTGAATAGCTGTCAAAAAGAGGTGCCACACAGAATGGCTTTCAACTTGTTATATGAGGAAGGGCAACCTGCACCAGGATATCCCAGCCTTGTGTGGAGCCAGGGAAATTTCTCCACTCAGCTATGAAAACATGGTCTATGAGAAATGGCTAGGAAAGGTAGCTCAGTGTTTTTGTCACAGCAATTATGCAGTTTTCATAGAGACTGGCATCAGATACAGATTTTTAGGACTCCATTGATTCAGGGTGGATTGAAAATCACCATGCAAGAGCAGTAATAGAAGGGAAAATTAGATCTTGGCCACTGTCACTAATGTCCTGTGTATGAAAAGAAAGATAATAGGACAGTCTCTGAATATATCAAGATTGAGGGTTTAACAAAGAGACACCTAATACTGAAAGGTTTCCAGGAAACAGCTAATGATCAATTCCATTATATCAGTGTGACTTCAGGAGAAGCATTCAGAGAGTCAGACTGGGGTCTGAGCTTACCATAGTGTTCAAAGGACAAAAAGCTGATGGTTTTGTCTTTCCCTTCTGATTTCATTTGGTCTTTTGCAAGACAGCAGCAGTCTGTCATCTTTTACACAAATTACAGTGTGCTGGCATTTAAAAATATCACCACTCGTAACCTGTATTGGGATATTGCAGGACAATGAGAGGCTTGGGACATCTCCTGGCTCATCTCATAGTGGCACCTACACTGGAAAGGGAGGTGAAATCCACCATTGCCTGACAGCAGCAACAGAATTGCAGAAACTGGCAAAAATCAGCTTCTAGCACTATGGAAAAACTTGATGAACTCACTGAGGTGAAAACAGCTGCAGTGTTACAGGCAGATCATAAGGGAGGGCCATGTTCAAACTCCACTTTGCCAGGCTCAGCATGGGAAGACCACACTGCACACCAGCCAGCTTTAACTGTGTCAACTTCCATGGTAATTCCCACAGTATCTCAAAGAAATATTTTTGTAACTAAAAAAATCCAAAATGAACTACTGCAAAAACCAGTGCTGACCTTCTGGACCTAGTTCATACTTTACACCCTTTCACTTGCTGCAGCTGTACCAACTTTAGGGGAATTTACACATTAGTGTATAAGAAAGGAAAAGGAGATTGCTCATTGTAAGAAAAACAACTTGAAACTTCATTGCCAAACTGAACCTACACAAATATTAAAGAATGAGGATCTCAGCTGGTTTCAGTTTATGAAGGTGGTACCTGAAGTCTACATTTCAAAAGCATGTGTATTTTGCATAATTTTCCTGCCTCTCCTGAACCCTTTCCCTTCTAATTTATGCTCTATGTATTTTGAATTAAAGAAAAATAATCAGTTTCTGGGACTGTTGACTATGAAATGGATTCTCTAGGTTCCACTGCATATTAATGAGATCTTTTTTTGCATCCTTTAAATAAATGCATAATTAATTTAGAGTCACAAACCTAAAGCTGGCATTGCTTAGGGAGAAACTAAGATTAAGGTATCCTGTACATGTTTGTTGTGGTTTTTTTACTTTTTTCTGCAGTACATAGCATTTTACAAAAGGATGGCCAGGAGTTTGATTTGAAAAATTAGTTCTAATGTTCATAAGATGCTACTGGCTTATATATCCCTTAGGACCAGGCATAAATATGATAATAAAGTATTTATTGAGGCAGAACATCAGCCATCCAGTTACTCTGGCCCTGTAAGCTGCATCTGTGCTCCCTGATTCAATGAATGTGGGTCTCCATGGATGGTCCTTATCATTGTGCACAAAATTTTCCACACAAGAATAAAGAGATGGATAATTTATCAGTACCTGTTCAACTTTCAACAGGCTAAACCATGATATTCTTACGCTTCTCAAAAAAAATGTTGAAAATGTTTTCTTCATTGTACCTACTGTAAAGTCATTAAGAGAGAAGCACTGAAACTTGTTCAGTTTTTTCCTGTAACAAGACAGCTGCTCCCAACTGGAGGATTGAATTCAGATCACAATCAGTATCTTTGCTATAAACACCTCTAAGAATAAGTGCATCTACTTGATCTGAAGGGAATTTCCTACCCAGAGACCAGGCAGGAAAGGCACTAAAGACTTTATTCAAAGAAAGGAAGTATTCTTCCTTAATTTTAAAACTCTGCACCTTCATTTTTCAGCTACTGAAAGCAGTCTTCTCGTGAGGCTTGCTCCAGGAAATGAATTCTTACCCCATTGATTCTTGCACCAATAAAGTGTAAGAAACTGTCTGGGACTTGAGGGCTTGGCTGGCCAGGCCAACCTCCAACATAGGACAGGTTAATCTTTGAAGTTAAGGTTATGTTGCTCAGACTTTTGTCACTTGAATTTTGAAAACCTCCAAGGATTGCCATTCCTCAGACTTTGCAGGTGACCTACTCCAACGCTCATTTCACCACAGGTAATTTTTTGACATCTCTTCTACAGGCTGAACCAAATTCCTTCAACCAAAGCAGAGGTGAGAGGAATAGCTATTTCCCTGGACCTACAGGCTCTTTTCCCTTGTAACCACTTCTGTTAGGACTTACCACAAATGCATTCTCTCTTGTATATATTTATATAATTAAATGTAACACTCACCAGCCACTGCTGAGGTATTTCTGGCAGAGGCATTTGAGGAGGCGCCGGCAAACTGTTGGTAACTTCTTGCTTCTGGACATGTTCTTTTATTTCTAAACCTGTGGAAGAGCAACAAACATCACTTAATACCTTATTGAATGCAAATGGGATATTTTTTCCACATGTGGATCCCATGTCTGACTGTCCCACACTGAAATCTGGCATGCAGCTCTGATCACAACCCACCTCCCAAGTGCAGTTACTGAGGCAGGACTGGAAGAATGCTGGGAATTCAGGAATTTAATCAAGCAGAACAAACACATACTTGCTCTATATGATAATGACATATATGCTGTTTGGATCAACAAATACCAGACATGTAAAAAAAATTACAGGAAATCATTCTGAACTATCCATCCATCTCAAACTGAAAGACTTAAACAACATTTAAACATGCTGCCAGGTGCCTGCTGTACAGATAAAAACATTTCTTGGGGGAATATACCACATTTGAAAACATCCCAGTGGCAACATACAGTGAATAAAACATAGCCTGTGGTCAGTACATGACCAGCTGCCTTTTTTCAATGGAGATGAACAACAATTGTTCCCATGGCACATTTTGGATAGGCAAGGCCATCATGCAGAAACGAGCCCCAAACCATCTTTCATGCCAAAAGAATGGCCAAGAGGGTAGAAGAGCCCCTGCCTGCTTTCCTGCAAGTGATAGTGACAGCTCTTTGGCCAAGCCCACATTGCCGTCGTTCCCTGGGCTCCCTGCTTGTCACCACCATCTCTGATCATGGAGCTGTGGTGTCAGTCTGCCCAAGTCCCAGGGGATGCAGGATGCTGTGACACCCCAGCCTGGAGCACTGCTGAGGGACACTGCCCTAACTAATTCACCTTTAACAGAAATGCACACTGAGCATATCTTCCCACCATTTCCTTCTTACTGATTTTTTATTTTAATAACCTTATAGTTTTCCAGGTGAATTTGAAAAGCGAAGAGAATGAATGTAAAAGCTGCTTTGAGGGTCCTTTGTGTCATTGTAGCATCTCCCTCACAGGAGAAAAAAGGAATGGCCAACTCATTCTGTGTTTTTGGCACAATAATTTAAATCACAGTTGAATTCACCTCATGGAAACAGGATATTGTTTATTTTTCTAAATATCAAAAGAAGATCAGGGTGCATCTCCTCAATGTTCTGGCAAAAATTCAGTCCGTGGATTGTACCCCACTTAACCCTAGACTGAATTTAGCTCCTAGTGTTTAGTTGTGGTTTTAAAATATGTATTTACATAGTCAAATGTATACCTTTCGGTCAAGATCATATAATTCTCAAAAATGTAATCAATGATGAAACATTTCTTGTCATATCCCACTCCCACTGGCTGTGAAGTCATGGGTTGAAAAACAACACTGATAAATTAAACTGTCTCTAAGGACTACAGATTCTTCTTTCTTCCTACAAATCAAGAGAGTGATTACTCTTGGGAAACATTCCTTTTTCCTTTTTTTTTTCCAGTATAATTTTCACTCATTGCTCTTTATGTAGGATGAGTCCATATTATGACTTCCATCCATATGCAAGTCTCCCATGCTTTCCACAACAACCAGAAGTCCTCTATGAAGGGATTTTTACTGAAAAAAAACCCAATCTATTCCAGGTGAATACTCCTGACTCTGTAAAACTATTTTTCCCCAGTTTTCATCTATGTATGTTTAAACAAGAACCTGCTCTAACATTTAATTTATTCTACCAACTTACACAGCAAAAGGAGTGCTACAGGTTTAGGGCATCAGGTCCTGTTAAGGGAAACAGGCAATGTTGAAAGTCATATAAAATGACTAAATCCAGCAACAGTTCTTACTCCAAAATAAACTCTTTTTAACTTTGTTTTTTAGAAGAAAGTCTGAGTTTTAGACAGAAATGCCAAGTGTTTTCTTCAGACCTACAACCCACTGGGCATGCCAAGGCTCAGTAAGAAAAATAAGGTTTATAGTTCTGCCAGCTATTCAGAGTAACCACTGGTTTGGATGCAGGGCAGGTTGAGGCCAAGCAGCTACGACCTGAAGAACACATCTGCCTGGCCTAGTTCTCTCTGCTTGATAGATATTAGATGAAGAAAACAGTGTGCATTTGGGTTGGGAACAAAACAAGACAAAAGATTTCTAAAAAACTGCCCAAGTAAGTACTCAGTTTGAAGTGTTTTATTAAAACCCAACCAGCCCATCACGATAATTTCTACACCTTTACAAAGAAAAACATAATTGTTCATTTCCAGACATTCTAAAGAAGCCAGCCAGTTCCCAGTTGCTCAGATCCTTCATTACCAATCACCATTGATCTTACATGGTTTTCTCCAGCAACCAAAAAATCCTGTTGGATTCACCCTGTTGATTTTTGCAAATGCAACTAAAGAGCTTGAACTCAGCATAGCCCTCAATCCTCTTAAACTGTGCCAGCAACCCAAGAACTCTCGTGGAGTTGTGTGGGTGGAGTAAAACAACAATTTGAAAAACAGACTCCAAATGATAGTTCATCTTAGTTACAGAGTACTGTGGGTTTATGTGTCTTTTATTACTTTTAATTTTAATGAAGAGATGAATAGTTTCAAAGGGATGGGAGTACTGAATGTTATAACTGATAAAAAAAGCAGCAGGGTCGGCTCCAGTAAAGTACACAACTCCCTGGGTAGTTTCACACACACTCAAAGCCAGGACGTGATGGCAGAGCTCCCAAGGAGGCAGTTCCTCTCCTTCCCTGCCTTGCTCCTGTCCCTGCACCAACCTCTCCTTCGAGCCAGCATAAGCATGTGTGTGGCCTTAGATTGAACCAGACCAGGGAAGTGACACTGGTTAGGACTAAACCAGCAAAAAAAAGCAAATAATGCTTGTGCTAGCAGAAAGGAAGAAGCAACACATGAGTAGCCTGGGGAGAGAAACTGGATGCTTTTTTAGAGGCTATGCTGGCTTAAATTCTATTCTATTCAATTCTATAAACTAGAGTTTATAGACATATAAAGCAGAGTCCTATGATCTCTTATTTAACTGAACTATGGGGTTTCCTTAATTCTGGTTTGAACCAGAGCATATCTTTTAGCAAAATATTCCATCTTGATAAGATGCCAGCAATGGCATGCAGAACTTGCTAAGTTCTTCCACTAGTTCATAGCTTCTATGTTCAAAACATGTGCTTTATGTCTACTTTGAAACAAATATTCAGTCATTGCACTTACTTGTTCTCAGGAGCTTGTTCTCAGTCATTCCTTTTGTACATAATGATTACTTATGATACCTCATTTTGGATAATTTGAAGGCATATTTCTGGATCCCTTAATCACTTTTGCGATTTTTCTTTAAAATGTCTACATTTTATCTCCTTGAATGAAGAAGGCGCTAGAGGTGAGTAAAATATTCCAGTAACAACTGCACGGAACAAAGCCCTACCACTTAATACATGGATCTCATAGGGATCTTGGTGATGGATGGATCCTGTAATTGGATGAAATAGATTTTGTTACAGAGCCTCCAATAGGCTTTCAAACCTAAATGGCAGGTGCTGAATAGTGGAAAGCTGTGGTTCTGGGGTCTTCTTACCTGTCACCACATGCAGAGACATAAACTGAACACACCTAGGAAGGTGCCCTGGCTTAGAGAAATTGATATTCACACAGTTAAGTCCTCTCACCCTCAAGGTGATTTAGAACTGTCTATAGTGAGCAGATCTTTGCCTAAGATAACTCCCAATCATGCCTAGGAACTGATGAAGGAGACAAGTTAGCTCAGTCCAAACCAATGCAAGGATCACTCCACAGCATACATAATTGAGCTCTTGAGTCCAGAAACATACTCAGCACTGTGAAATGGAGGTTTTTTTTTCCCCAAAAGAAAGATTATGACAACCTTTCCCCATGTTTTCAAAGCTGGCAACAGAATGACACCCGACTTCTTGAAAAAGTCAGATGTTTTTCTTAATAAATCTAGTTATAAAGATTGCAAGAAGAACATGCAGTGTCAGCTCAGAGTTGCTGAGGTTATTTTGAACCTCAGTAAAATGCAGCTACTCTTAACATACCAAATTTCAGGTTCACACCTACAGATTTTTAGGGAGTTTGGTGTATTTTGATGAGGTTTTGGAGCATGAACCTCCTTCCGCAATATGAGAAATTGGTATCTGTCTCCTCTCAGTATGAAACAGAAAGAGTTGTGGGTCTTTAAGAATGTCGAAATGGAAAAGAGGACAATCATTACTTTAAAGCTGATCTCCTTGGACTAGAATCCCATGGCAAAAATTGTTTCTTTAATAAATGGGGGCAACACTGCATCAAAAAAGACCATATTTTTCTAGCACCAGAGAAGAAACAAATCATGACACATATAGCTGCTCACAATGTGGCATTTTTCTTCAACAAACTCTGGTTTTTTCAAAAATCTTAACTGGGAGTTTACACTGGCAGTACTTCTGTCAAATGTAGTGGAGACAGAGGTCTTAGAGCCCAGATATCACCTCATACAGAAAGGTGTGGTATAAAATATAAAGGTACTGTTAGAAAAAATAGCAAAGAATGTTCTTCATGCAAGTTCTGTGGAAAGACTCCTGTACACAGTGAATCACTTACGTTGCACTCAGATCCATAATCTTGATGGAGACAAGCAATTGTGCAATAGAAAAGGTTTTAGATAGGAAGAAAACAAGAAAGTGAGTCTAATTGCAAAATACAAGCCAAACATCCTTAAAGCCATTTCCTATCTCTGGCTTGGCACTCCTGTATCAGATATGCACCAGACTCCACCTCAGTATCAAGCCTTTTGATGGATTTGGGTCATTTGACACAGATGAAATGGTGCTGTGGCCAGCACTCCCTGGCATCAAAACTCACAAATAGCATTACTGGCACAAATAAAATGAAGTAACCACTCTACCAGCAGAAGGGAAAACATTATACCTAGGAAATAATTCTGTGACTGGATTCACCCATGTGCACCCAAGATATTTCTAAGTCTGCCTTTTGCTGTATCTTACTGCTGGACACAAAGGAAAGCATTCAGGAAAGCTACACTTTGGCTTCACCCTGCCTTTCTGTCTTGCTTCAATTTAGGGCTTGTCTTCAGCTCTTAAAAGTTATTTCACTGAGCACAGACTTATTCTGTGCATTCTGCAAGCGAGAAAACACACCCCAGCACTGACCTTTTGATGACTGTATCCTCAGGAGAATGTTAGTTATTACTGCCTTCTTCTCCCTGACAGTGGAAGTTAGATATTCATGGTCCAGAAGTTCAAGAAACAGGCGCAGCTCAACTATTAACTCTTCCATGGCTGAAAGACAAAAAAATAGAATTACTTCTTCTGAAAAGTCTCACTGGAAAAAAAGATAAAAGCTAATTATCATGTATCCACATTCATAGTTATTTTCTAGTATTTCTTAAAAATGGATGGTCCTCCCTGATAGAAAGAGACTTTAACATTATTAAACATTAATAGAACCAATAGAATATTCCATTAGTGAGCACTGCTGGCGTTTATAACATTTATTTCCAAACTGAAAGATGTAACTTTTCACATGCCATATGATGAAGCCAGCACCAGACAAGTTACATGCAGGAATGGTGGCCCCTGGCTTTTCTACCACTGCCACTCTGCTTCCTTTCCCACTAACAAGCCACAAAATTTCTAACTGCAGAACAAATCTGAGGCTTGGTAAAGCTTCTAGATAGCACTGGTATTTTAATGAATCTTTCTCCTTCCTTCATCTTTTTTCTTCTGTTTACTGTGTTAAGAGCAGGTATTCTTCTTTTTTTTCAGTGATTTTTCTTTTTTATGATCTCCAAAGACAAGCTCCCAATCTCTCACATATTTTCCTACCACTCCCCAGATTCCACGTGATGCATTTCACGTTTCATCCTATTCTATTATACCAGATCTCAAAGCTTTCCAAAGCGCTCTAGAATAAAATTACATTCCTTCTCTCTATTACCAGTGCTTCTCAATTTTGTTATCAATGAACTTCCTAAGCAGAGTTCTACTTTTTTCCTTTCAAATTGTCCCTGAAGCCTTGCATTGTCCTAATAACTGCAGCAGCTCAGACCATACATACAAACACCTTTGTTACAGCCTGATCATATGATATCTCTTGCAGGTTTATGAGGACAACCATGGTGTTGAACCACAGTTTCATGCTCCAGTTCTCTCATAATTCTTAGATTCTCTGGTCCCTTCATTTAAGTGGATGCACCATTTACAGTTTTGTATCCTCATTCCAAAATGCCTCCACTTTAATTTTTCTCTACTTAATCACATTTGTTTTTACAGTCTTTTCAAGGCCTGGCTGGGCAACTGCTGCTAAGCCCCTTCAGACCTCTGAAAGGTATATTCTTTGCTGCTTACTCCCTTACCCACTCTTCTCTCCTTCTAAAACCTTTCTGATACAATTGTTTACCCAAGTGAACCTGGAATTCTTTCTTCCATTTCTGAGAATGTGTCTGAATGTTTAAACAACCCTTGCTCGAGATGCATTTGCTTAATCCTGCATTTGACAACAGAACAGTGCAGAGAAGCCTGCAGATGTCAGCTACACTCCTGCAAGGGGCTGTTGGCCTATTTTTGTCCCCAAGAAATGCAGATTTTCCCATGCATTTGGAGACTGTACCTGTAAGTACACTCTGACTGCTCTGGAAAACCCTACGTACTTCCAGCAGGCACAGAAGACGTGCCGGTCAGTAACAGATTTCTTAACAAAGAAATCCCTGAAGAAGTACACTTGAGCAAGCATTTTTATAGAATCATTCAGGTTGTAAAGTACTTTTAAGATCATCAAGTCCAACCACAGCCCTGTCAAGTGCACCTCTATACCAAGTCCCTAAGCATCACATCCATGTGTTTATCAAGGACAGTGACTTCACCACTTTCCTGGGCAGCTTGTTCCAATGTTTGACCACCTTGTCACGAAAGGAATTTTTTATAATATCCAATCTAAATGTGCCCTGGTGCAAATTGAGGGCATTTCCTCTCATCCTGTTGCTTGTAGCTTGGGGGAAAACACTGACACCCACCTCCCTACAACCTCCTTTCAGGTAGTTGAAGACAATGTCCACCCTGAATTTCATTTTCTCCAGCTGAAACATTCCCAGCTCCCTTAAATACTCTTCATTAGGCCTTGTGCTCCAGACCTTTAACCCTTAATTTTCTGAAAGACACTATTCACTTGTACATGTAATTCCATCCTGCCCAAGTTTTTCTTGGTGATGATGTTCTTCTATTCAACTGAGCAGTAGTGCTGCCATTACATAAACTGTCCACATTTTCAGGAACTACGTTTCCCAAAGGTTTTCCCAATATATTGGCAGAAAGAGGGCAGAAACTGTCTGCATCACTTCATGATGTAGCTCATGGAAAGCATCCCATGGCTACAATGGTAACTTTTTTTGCCATCACATTTGTAGCTGTCTAAACTCTGTAGAAGTGTCAGAAATCCAAAGCATTTCACAACAGCCCTATTACTTCCAGAGTTGTTCAAATTATGAAACAACAACATATACAGAGCATACAGCTTTCTGAAGCACAAAGGCATAGGCTCAGACTTGCAAATGGTAAGTGATCATGAAACTCAAGGAGAAATAAAAAGGCCCTGTGATCAAAAAATAATAATGCCCAAATAATCAGCTCTTATTTTTTTCTCAAATTATACAGTTTGGAGATAAGATGTATATTCCATTCTGTGTATAGTGGTCTCCAGCTTTTAAGTATACTTTGAATAGAAAATGCATTAATATTGTTCATTTTAATTACAGAATATTTGAATATTTTAATAGTTACTTGTTATGATATGTCTTTCAAAAGCTATCATTATCATGCAATCTAGGCAATCATTGTGAAACCTAATCAGTATGCAGTACAAGAAATGTATATTTTTCATGTAGTTCTACAGCCCTATTTATTGTTAGTAATTGCAATTACTGTTCGTAATTGCATATATTACTGAACTAAAATTTCTTTGCAATGCCACGTTTCCTGATTTATTTATGGCAAGGGATTGTAAATAGGGTGAAAGGGAGTTCTTCCTTCTCCTTTTCACTGAAGAATACTCTATGCCACAGTCACCTCATTTCTTTGCTGAGAACCTTCACTCCTAGGAAGGGAAAAAAGGATGAAACCATCAGATACCTTTGATATGCAAAGTGTGCATAACTGTGTTCAGTTATTAAAAATTATCAGATCCTTGTTCTCAGGATCTTATAATCTAATATAAACAGACGGGTTGCACAATGAGAAATGAAAACAGAGCAAGAGGGAGTTACCAGGGAAGGAGACAGGGAAGCAAGAGGAGAGGAGATAGGAAATGGCTACTGGAGAGACTTCTGGGAGCTGGCACCAGCCCAAATCTCTCCTGATTGTACCATAAATGTGTGGCCTTCCTCTATGTCTTTGGAGAAAATCTCCATTGCAGTCCCTGGTGACCCCTTCCCACTGACCTGCAACAACCAGCCCACCTAAGGTACTGGAAGCAATGTAGAGGATTTAAAAAACTAAGCTTTGGTTAGGATGGATAAGAAGATGGGAAGATTAACCTGATACCAGTGAGGCAATACTTAAAACATGGCAAAACCACTGCCTTAGCAACACATTCACATCCACTGCATGTGCCCTGGGCTTGGTGTCCAGCACTGCAGCTCAAAGGTGGAGCAGTGCATCCCCAAGGAATACAGAGCATGACAGAACTTGCTCCTCCTGCCTCTGAAAGCTCACAGGTGTACAACACTGACTTCAAGCAAGCAGCCATAAATGTTCATTCACAATTTTAGTGTGACAACAGAACGAAATTGTTAGCAGCTGTTAAAAAATGCTAGACACGAACACTTAGACATTGTTTCTACCAGGACTGTATCACGGATGTATTTTCTTTTGTGGGAGTTAATAGCATCATAAATATCAAAGTGTGAGGGAAGGAAGTTCTGAATGTCACTTTTTATATGCATTGATGTCAAACATCCAGAAAGAAAGAAGGGAAACACTGTTCCCAGCTAGCAAAAAACCACTCTTGTCACATATTTTAAAAGCATACTTTCCTCTGTTAGTACTTTTGCTGCTTAAGGAAAGAGCAGAAATACTGCCATGGAGTGTATTGAAATAAAGTACTGAAAACTCTTTTTTCCAATATGGCAACAAATAAACTTGGATGTTCTGGGGAAAAAACAAGTTTCCCTGTTGTCTGTCCTTGGCTGTTTATCTGGATTAAGCAATCTTATTTTCTCCTTCCTAGAAATGTGATGATGTGCTCACAAAAAAAAAAAATAATGTAACCGAATAACAGAAAATCTACATATTTTCAGTAAGCAATCATTATTTCTTAAATGGAGACTCAAAAGGAGTGGGTGATGCAAGTCCCAAAGAAAAACATACTCCTCCAGTGAGAGACTGCCCTTGGAAATCTGACATCACCACAAAGAAAGAATAATAATCAGAAGAAGGCTCTCAAAAAGGGGCCAATTTATTTGACAGTTTTGGCTGTATTCTCATTGCCAAAGGAATTACGGGTAAGTGGCAGGTGGTGAAAGGCAGGGTGGAGCCCAGGCATGGTAATCACAACAGTAAGCTGATTTTAGCCTGACTGAGGAGCAAAATCGCATTCCATATTAAATGATGAGATGTCCATTCTATGCTCAATAGGAATTATAGGCCCCTAATGGGCTGCTGTAATTGCCATGCACAAATAAAAAAACAATGACAAATCCAAAAGGGTTTCCAAGACCGGCTCTCAGGAGTTTTAAAGTTTTTCAAATGGCAGCATATAAAAACTATATACACAAGCCAGCAACAGAATACACCAAGGTAAAAATAATCAGAGGAAGGCAATTACATCACACTGCAGATTTTGTTCCAAACCAGAACTAAAACCAGCTGGAACTGAAAATGCATGATGATGCAATTATTCCAAATCTATGTTTACGGATATCAGCCTATAAGTATTTTTTAAAAGAATATAGTTTTCACTTCCAGTTGATTAGAAAAGAATCATAGGGATGGTGCTATATTACACACGATTTCAAGGTTGCTTAAACCAGAAGAAACAACAAGGATGAGCTCATTAGAAAAATGGTCAGATTGGTTTTTGTCAGCCCTAGCAATTACAGTATTTCTTAACCTTTCCATAGCACAAATGACCTGCAAGTGTTTTTCAGTTGACTAATATACACTGATAGACTCTTAAAGAAAAAGAAATGCAAGTCCAGAAAGGAGGACAGGAAGTATATTTATTGCCTTGTCCATACAGCAAAAACCTCCCACACAAAGCAACTTCACTTCCATGCTTACAAATCATTATAAATGCATTTATGAAAACACATGAGTATCAAATCCATCGTAGAAATATTAATTTGAGCTTCAATTTTTTAGAAGATCCTGTTGATCAGTTCCTAGAACATTGCTGAATCAAATTTCTCTGTTTAGCTTGTCATTTGCAGATGTTGAAGGCCAGAACAGACAGCCACAACAATAAATCACCTAATCTGACTTTCTGTACAATACAGGCCAGAGACTTTCACTTTGCCACCCCTCTGTGAAGAGATGTGTATTTACCTGAAGTACATCCTCCAGGAAAGCAAAAAATCTATATCACCATTTTGAGCCCTAGTGTCATGGGGGGTGATCCCACTTGACTTCCCAAAACAAATTTGATTGGATTAGTGGGTAATATTGAGGCCAATCTTGAACCTATATATAAAAACTTCCTGACACACAGAGACTCTCCCAGTCTTTCAAAAAAACCTCACTGGTATTTGGGTACACCAGCAACACTGTAGAAACCAGATCTCATTTAAAATAAAAAGCAGAATGCGAAGTTCATGTTTATCTCCATTGATCTTGAAATAGTGTCACCATCCTTAGTTTTGGATGCTGTAATTTGAAAATTTTATTTAAAAGCTCATAGCAGACTACTGCTGAGGAAACCATGGCTGTATTTTATAAATATCTTTATGACGATATAAAAACATAAAAATCTTTATGAAGAAAAACACAAAATAATTTTTACTCACTTCCACTCAATCTGTAAAGCACTTACAAATATCCTGCATCCAGCAATTAATAAAGAAGTTTGTTTCATGACCATTTTATCATTATCCATGAAAAGTATTTCACACAGAAGCACACAAAATCTGCAAGCAGACAGTGAGAACATATTTAGCAGTAGGTAGAATTTTTAATTTTTTCAATATGCTACCAGAAACTAGTTGACATATTTGAAAATTGCCTCGAAATCCCCTCCCCCAAGAAATGAAAAGGCTTGCTGCTTGAGGAACACTCTGTGATGAGGCAAGACTTCTCACTGGATGAGTTTTCTCTTGGTTGCACTCACCCTTCTCTGCTGCCCTGAGAACTATAATGTACAAGGTGTGATGGATTCTACCTGATAAATATGCTAAATCCTGCTTCAGAAAGTGAAGATGATCAGCTTGGGGATACATGGCATTAGAGGAAAGAATCGCAGTGTGTTAAAAAGGGGTGAACCCTAAATAGTAAAAGAAGCCCTAGAGATGAAGAACTAGTATGAAGCAAGTAAAACACATATAAGGATTTCCATTAGAGCGTTTTAGCATAAAAATAATTACACCTCTCTAAAAACTGGCAACAATAATCTTTTGTTTAAAATTTGGCACTCCCCAGTCTGTCACAAAGCCTCTTTCCAGACAGCTTGGGGCAAGAGAGGCAAAACGCATCTACTAAAAACCCCTCCTGTCTCATGCATATTTATGATCAACCTCAATGAATGGCAAGGGATCGCTTCAGCCACAACCCACATGTATTCCTCTTTTTCCTCCTTCCCTCTGCTTCAGTTCCCAAGGAATTGGTTTTACAAAATCAGGTTTCCAAAAAAGCTATCAGAACTCCAAATGCTACTGTTACAATACCTGGGTGATAAAACAAGAGGTGGGAAAGCATTAAGAAATGTTTGGACAAGAAACAAGCTGCAAAAAATCCTGTTTCATCAGCAAATCCTACAGCCATGCCAAAAATCCTACAGCCATGCAATGAATGACAGCAATGCTGGGGTGTAATCCGTTAGGGTGGATGGATAAAGTGTTTATTTTTTAAAGTACAGACCAGTGTTTAAGCAATGCCACAGCCTTTGGAGAGGAATGTCTGCTTTTAAGCGAGTTCACAGACCCATAGGGAAAAAAAAGAACGAAAAATGAAACAGAGAAGGAAAAAAGGAAAGAAGGAGAAATGAAGAAGAGAAAAAAGAAAGACAAAACAAAAGAAGAACCAAAAAAGAAGAAAAAGTAATTATTGTTAAAGGCATTTATTTTATTTCAGTGCCTATTATCTACACGGAACTCATAGTATGCTAGTCAAAAGGAAAAAAAATGCTGATAACTAAATAAACTTACAGTGGACTTTATGAAGTTGTTCAAGACTTTATAATAAGCTATGTTTTCTCTATGAGATTTCTTTTGTTCCCAAAATAAATGCAACATACTTTGTAAAGCACATGAACATGGATTCCACCCTCACTGGATGCCCAGCAGGCTGAGTAAGTATCACCCTCCCGCCTCTGTGCTCTCTGTGGGCGCTCAGGTTGAGTTTTCTTTTTGGACTCCCATTACCCTTCTACAACAGAAAACTGAAAATTCTTGTGTTTAACCATCTCCAAAAGTATCAGCTGACATCATCCCATTAGGAGAAGACATTCCAGGTCCTGTCTGCTGGCTCCTGCATTATCTCACCTCCTCCCTTTCTCCAAACCACAGAAGATAAGCAGCCACTACAGAATTAATGAACAGGCTCTGATTCCACTAAAGAAAAGCAGCTCCCTCTGACGAAGAAGACAGAAAATCTGTGGCAGGAGGTGAAAGGCTGCGCCTGTCTCTAAATCCCAGGGGAAATGGGGCTCAGACACACAGAAAGAAGTGACCTGTGGCAGTAAAAGCAAAGCAAAGCACTGCAGAGCCCCTTGGGAGTTCTTCACTCGGGTCCTCAGCTGAACACAGATCCCTTTTTAGGGTAGAATTTATTTCAAAGTTATAAATAATTATATATCCAGCAGAAATGTGAGACTGTAAATTAAGGAAGTTAATGGAATGGAGAAACAGAATAGCAAAACAATGACAAAGAAATACAAATATGGCAATGGTAGGAACTGCACATTATATTTGGTATTTTTGTATTGAGCAATACAATTTTATTATCCATGTCAAATAGCAAACTTAAAAATTGTTCAAGTCTGGAGTCTGATCATGTCATCCATATGAGCAGTACAACTGAATAACACTTTTCACTTTGTGAATCTGGAGATCCAGAATTCCAGTGTGCAGCTAAATTAGAGCCAGAAATGAGATAATATTGCATTTTATAAGAATAGATCCAGAAGTCGTCACATTTGTATGTGAAGATGGAAAAAAACCCCTTTTTTTTCTGTCCTGTAACACTTTTTTCTATGACACTTCTCACTGCTGGGTTCATTATGCAATGAGTAACTTCTGCCATACATTGATTATTGTCTGATGCTTTCCCCAAGGAAAGAAGCATGTTCTGCTTTTTCTGTCAGGCTTTTGAGAATTTCTATTAATAGATGTGCACATTGATACAGATGACACACATGATCCATAAATGCATGAAATATATTCTCTATTGAAAACAGCAATATATGCCTTTCAACAGAGGATTCAGCTAGCTGTGATAAAGTAGGAAAGCTGTAATTCTAAAATGGGGAATTTCAATTCCCTCTGCCCCTCAAGTCAATTCTCCGAAATACATCAATGTCTCTCTGATTCCTTCTCCTTCTGGTTCCTCTTCACAATTACCATGAAGACAAGAAAATTAAATAAACTTTAAATTTTATAGTTTCTGAAAATAAATACAAGAAAAAAATTGAGCTCAGCCAGCCTGAGGCAAATTATTCCTTTCAGTTCTTTTACTCAGCACACCTCTGCAGCATGCCAAAGGAGACAGACCAAGGTTCCCCATGTAACCCTCCCATGCCATGCAGAGAGTGCTGGAAGCCTGGATTTGACCCAGGGGCCTCTGGGGCTGCTACAAAGGGAGCAGCTACAAAGGGAGGGCATCAGCAAACACCCTGACCACAGGCAAGAGATCAGCGAAGAGTGGGATCCACACTTGCTAATGGAGTTCCACAGGGCAATCTTCCAGGCCCCTTTTTTGTCTCCATGTGTTAATCAGTGACCAAAAGTCACGCTTCCTCTCTAAAAGAAGATGAAGTCAGAAAGTACATTTCAGAAAACTATCCCTGAAAGTAAGTTATGCTTTCTTACAATAGGAGAATCAGAAGTCAAACAAGTGCACTTTCATATATTTGTTAGAAAAGAAGAGGCGCTAAAGAATATACTACTAAGTTGGTCCAATAAGTCAACTGAAATCTTGCCACTTCAGCTGAAAACAAAATCTCATTTTCCCACCTTTAAATATATACAGAAACCTCATCATTAAGTATTCTAGCATGGAATGCTGGAAGTGATGGTGAGAGTTTTAAATAATGGCAGCAGTACATGTGAGAGGCTCACTGCCCTGGCAGGACAAGGGCAATACTCCTGTGATGGGACCTAAAACAGAGCATGCTGAAGAGAGGAGCACAAATGCTCTGGCACAATTTTCATGACTGGATTTAGACCCCACACATCTCATGTAACAAGTTGTCACCATGTCACCAACATACCATTTGAAATACACGAACTGGAAAGCTGAATTATTTTCAATATCCACAGTACTGACAGATGGTGATTTTCATCTGCAGTACTGATCAGCCAGAAAACAAAGCATAATCAGAAGACACAAAATAAATAAATAAATAAATATTTCTCCTCACTACAAAAAAAAAAAATCTTATTCAAAACTTCGGGTCTTTATCTAGAGTACTTTGTACAGTTTCACTGATGCCCATCTAATTCACTGCAACCTTGGACATGCAGCAAATACCCATATGTTACAGAGATTTCATTTTAATTATGGATGTGCTCTGAATTCATCATGAAACCAGAAAACATATGTTTAAGAAACAGTAATAAACTGCTGTCAACACCTCTCTCTCAGGCTGTTGCAGCCACCTTTCCTCCACTATCCTATCAGCCTCACACCTCTTTGGAATACAGACTGTGCCACACAGACTTACCTGTAAGATCCCAGGGAAAATTTACCTCCATGGCTTACACTCCCGTTGCATCATTTTCTGTTTTCTGGACATTATCTAGTTTTTTTACATCTGGTCACGCTGCCCCATGTGTTTGGAACAGCCTCCCTTTTCCCTGCCAAGCAGCCTCCCTCTCTCCCATGAAATCCCTCTTTATTTCAGCGCTCCCTTCAGCAATAATCCTCACATTCCCCCTTGACCAGCAGTTGCGCCATGTCTCGTCATGCAGCTGGTTTTTTTATCTACCTTTGGGTCAGACCCTGCAAATGTTTTCCCATGGTAAAAAAAGCTCCCAATCCTTCTGATCAGTTTTATTAACCAAAGCAGCAGGATGAGTTCAGAGAGACAAAAAAGAAAGTGTTTTAGTTATTAACATCTAAAAGGCACTAACTTCATTCCTATGCAAAAGGAGTGAAGCAGACAAACAGTCAGATGTCTGTTCCTCCTGCCAGCAGTGGGAGAATGCAGCTCTGAGGATGGGAGACCAGGGCAGCTGCCAGAACATATCCTGGCACCAGCACGGGCACTGCCTGACCAGCTGTGCCAGCTCTGTCCTCCCCCTCACACCTGGCTCTTTCCAACAGAGAGGTGGTATTTACAAAAAAAAAAAATTATTAGTCCATATTCCAAGAATATTTCTATGCTCTGAGGACACATGTCCAAAATGCTGCCATTACCAGTGGCTCTCACTCACTCTGAGTCTGGCTGCGTTTCTTCAGGTCAAGGAGATAATTTATTGTTTGTAAAAAGCGCTGCCATGGGACTGAACAGCACAAGCAACACCAGCTCCTCACTGTTACAGCATTTGAAAACTTCCTATCAGGCCACAGGAGAGAAAAAGAAAAAAATACTCCTCAGCATATTCCCTCCATGACTGCCCACTTGTGTCAGCTGACAGATACCATAAAGATAAAAATGGACCACTGGGTTCAGAACAAAACCCTACATTCAAATTACACAGTGAGCACGAATTACCTCTGAGCACACTTCAGCAGTATCACTTGGGCCGGAAAGCCACATGTTATTACTAAGAGGTTCAGTGCATGCCCATTTGTCCTCACCAGACTTCTGTCACAGCTGAGGGAATGCCCTATCAACATGAGCTTCACCAAGGGTTGGGTGTGTCATCAACTCAATGCTTTGAATAGCTGGATGAGATCCTGGATGGTTTGTTTAACCACATTTGACAAAAGGTGTTCCACAGCTTTTCCCGTATTCCTGAGTAACGAAGAATATGCACTGCCAAATGTCCTCCCACTGAGATCTCAAAGGCAAAATCTCAGCACCCTCCCTCAAAAAAAAAAAAAAAGCAAAACAGCAACGATTAGAGTTTCTAGCAAGTTTGCACATTTTCCTGAGTTTATGTGCTTTGTTTTTCACAGACTCATAACCTAACTAGGAAACCACAGACTGATGCATCTGTTGGTCTCAGTTATTATCAAAAATGTGCTGACTGTCTATGAAAGTTATCCCATTGCATCATAGCACAAACAACCCATGTCAGACCCGTGTCTGGCAGCTGAGCCAGTGAGGATCCCTCGCAGCCGGGCTGGGATTGACCAGCTGGGGCGGCCGGAGAGCGGCTGAGCCCTGCCCGCGCCGCCCAGCGCCCCCACAGCCACTGCACAGAGATAAAAGCATCCCTGCCTCATCTCACCATCTGCTGCTGCTGCTGCTCACTTGAAAATTAATACAGTGGCTGCTTGAACCAGAAGCTAATGCTACATCTGTCCTCCTTAGATCATTATTAGGCTACACATGCAACCCTTTTTGCAACTCAAATGGGGAGACAGTGGCCTCTAATCTGACAGCATCTGTCCTCCATCAAGGGAGACCAAATTGTAGACCCTGAAACAAA
This sequence comes from Eopsaltria australis, assembly GCA_034509425.1. Lineage (NCBI taxonomy): Eukaryota > Metazoa > Chordata > Aves > Passeriformes > Petroicidae > Eopsaltria > Eopsaltria australis. The sequence continues at coordinate 4,462,073 of JAVTVJ010000094.1, read as the reverse complement.
TTGGACTGAATCTTCCTCCCAGTCTGTGCTCCTTTACTTTTTCCTTCTTCTTCTCTGATACACTTTCATCAGAGTTAAAAAGTAAATTAATAAAGTGCACATCTCTTTCAAAGAACTTAAGAAAGTCTTTCACAAGCAAAGGTACAGAAAACCCAGGACTGGTCTTGCTTGAATAAATTACACCTCCCAGGCCAATTACTAGGGGCTGTTCATGGCTGTTAAGGAAACAAGTGAAATTGCATTTTATCATCTTGATCATTTATTCCTAATAGTATCCTATTTGCATCTGATTTGCACTGCATGAAGAAAAGCAGAAATGTGAGAAGAATCAAGCATATATATTGAGGTTACAATTCTCATACAGATCTTAATTCTGTGGCCTTTAATCCAGAGAAAGTCTCAAAGAGGCATTCCCTATACATAAATCCATTTAGCAGGTTTTAGGGGAATTCTAGCAAAATGTACGTATCTACAAAAAAGCAAAGCCCAAACCATTTCCCTCCTGTTCAATGCACTTTGAAAACGAAGTGAAGAAACTGCTAAGATGGATGTTTGCAACCACTTTTTTCTTAAGCTACAGTTTGAGAACCATGGCTATAGCTAATACAACTTCTAAAACTAAAACTAAAAAAAAAACAAAACCCAAAAAACATTAGAAAGGATAAAATGCTCCATCATGTCCTAGTCCTTTCTAGATCTGTCCTCATATCTGCAGGGGTTCAGGACAGATATATACATTGGCAATAAAATAATGCTAGGTGACCTCGTTCACCTCTAGAAGCAAGAAATGGACAGACAATTGGCAAAAGGCAGAAAAGACCAGTAGGAAAATAGAAACTATTGAAACAAGCCCTTGTTTTGAAGCATTTGAGAATGGCAGAAAGGTGCTTCAACAAGGCCAGGCGGTTCTAATGAAAAGGAAGGAACTTGAGAGGAAACACAAGAGAAAGATGGGTCATTCACACTACATGAACCTTTAAAGAATTCCTTGAAGAAAAGCAGAAAGATTTATTTCAGTTAAATAGCTTATTTATAGGAAAGATGTAAATGTGTGCTTGGGGTAAAAGGCTTTTTGTCTTCTTTGCTTCTTTAATCTGTTTTCTCATGATTACACTTTTTTTTTAACCACAATTTTCCTTAAGAGAAATATGAAGAAAGGCAAAATCAGCTTACACTTTCTTTTCATTCCAGATGGCAAAGTGATGAACTGACTAATCGCTAAATCAAGAAATTATTTCTGATGAAGGCATGGATTCTAAAAAAAGCCTTTGCAATTTTTCAAGTGAGAGGAACAGGAGAGCAAATATCTCCTAACTTTCAGAAAGCTGTGTTCATTCTCAAGGCACTGCAGACTACTCCATTTTCCTACCATCCTTTTGGGTTACAAAGCAGGGCTCTCTGTAGTTTACAGATGGGAAACTGAGGCAGGCTTAGTACCACAAAGACTGTCATACAGGATAACTTGGCACTGCCAGCAAAAGAGGCAGCCATGGGCACCTTTCCCAAACCCAGGCTGTCATTTCTGCCTCTTCTCTGGGCTGGCATGTGTGCTTGTGCAGCCACAGGATGGACTGAAGCAGGGGTCTGGTACAGCTTGTAAGAGCAATACCCAGTCATGGTGGAGTAACTTTACGGTGGAACATGGCCATAGACATACTTGTACCTAAATTAATGCTCCGTGAAGCTTGTAGGGCTCTAGTCACAAACTCAGGCCATTCTGAAATTCCTTTTATCCTAGGATCAGGCAATACTGGGATAATGAAAGAATCATGTGGTCTTCTGTGTCCTGTTTCCTGACATATCACAAGCAGTGACAGGACACATCAAGGGCTAGTGTCCCAACCACACTGTACGCTGGGGCAGTTCTGTGCACACCCCAGTATTTCCCTTATGGGGACACCAGTGAAAAATGGAAAAAAATCATGTCCTGCAGCTCTCTAAATCCATAAATTTGGTGTCAATCTAATTGCTGTGCTATAACACTAAATTAGTCCTACAGACCAAATATATACATGTGGAATGTGCAACACTGAATGTTTGAGGCGTAATCTCAGATCCAAAAAGCCTTTGGCTAATGATTCCCATTAATGGTAAAGTTCTCCCAGTGTCAACAGCTGCTGAGATAATCTAACTCTTAGCACATCTGAAAATCCAAATCAAGCTGTGGCCCTCTCAAGATAATGTGACTAATTTTATCCTTTTTTGACAGTGTTGTCTATTTTTGTCTTTGGCTTTGTAATGAAAATGTGGATCTAAATCATGTGACCCGAATGCAGTGGAAAGATCTTATGGACCTCCTGAAGAAGAGAAATGCTTTGTTAATCTTAAAAAACCCCCGAATTCCTATATATAGTAAATCATTAGATATTTGCATTAGAAAATAGTTTTTAAAAATTGCTCAAACCATACAGAATTTACTATTATGCTACTACTAACTTTAATAACATTCAATTTTATTAAGAAGGCTCTACACAACTGCGCAGGTTTCCCTGACTTTGCAGGACTGTCCTAGCCCTCTGAATGGAGGCAGATCCCACTGGCAGGAGCTGCCTCCTCACAAGCCACAGCATGGCCTGACCAGATGTGCAGATGTTAATAAATAATAAGAATGATGATGATGATGATGGCAGAACCATGTAAGCATTCATGACTTTCTAGTTTGCAGCCTCTCCTCGATCTACAATGCCAAACTTGCTCAGATGGCTGGCGAGCAGTCAGGGGCTGACAGCCATCCTGGCAGCGCTCTCGGCCCCCGGGGCCCCTCACCTAATTATCCTGACATGGAGCAGAAGGATGCTGAGCCACTGCCAAGTGGGAGGTGTGGGCTCAGAGGGACACCCAATCTCCCCAACCCAAGGAGTCTGGCCTGGAAGGACCATCACAGGTCACCTTGGGCCCCAGAGCTACATTCCTGGCTTGCACTAGCCTGCAGGCAAATGGATTACCTAGGGCCAGGAGCAGGGAGGAAGAAGACTGGATTGCAAGCCAAACCAGAAATTATTTGCAGCATGGATTAATTAAAACTACTCAGATTTCATTTTTTAACCTCTCATACTGAGAAAGAATAAATGCCTCAGAATAAAAATACTCAACCATGCCAACACATCACCCCCAGTGGTGGCTGCACATGCCAGGGCACAGCCAGGCCATAAGTGGCTAGTGTCACCCTCTGACACAATGCCACTAGCAAAAACTTGTATCACAGGTTACAGTGAAACTGTACCCCACTATAACAGCCCATCCTAAAACAAGAACATGGAGAAATAAAATGATAGGTGAAAATTATCATCATATTCAAGCAAACCACATGCACAACTCTGAAATGTTCATTATAAAATTCCAATGGCCTCACTTCCACAGCACTGAGAAACTATATGTTGAAATAAAGAAAGAGCAAGGGTGGAAGGGGGCTTGGAATAAAACTCAGCAGGTGTAATTATTATTTGGAAAATTCTTAGGCACTTACTCTTCAGAGCACTGCATGAATATTCATTAAGCCTCCCAGCCTAGGAGGCTTCAGGTTTGAGTGTTGGTATCTTCCCTTTATGGATAAAAGAACAAGGCTTAAAAGCCCAGTTTCAGACATCTAAGTGGAACTTGAGGATTGCTCTTTCTCCATTGTCTCATCAAGTCTTTTACCAATTATCTTTCTCTAAGGTAAAAAGAGCAACAACTAAACGACTGTGGACAAAAGCAATTGCCCAAGACCACTACAAAAATAAATGGCAAAAACAGAGATGAATTCAGAACTCTGAAAACTCAGTCCAGTACCCTGTTCCTTTGGGAGCACTGCTTAAGTGTAGCAAATCGTGAGCTAATAATATCACTCTTTCGAGTTCTGGTAACAGTTTCCCAAAGCTTGCTCTGTGAGGCCACAGTTCAGTGATCCATGGAGCAGATCAATGGAGCAGTGCTGTCAGCAGAGCTTCAAATTAAAAGCTAAAAGAAAAGGGTTCATTGAGCTCTTGACATAAATTTTAGGTTCAGCAACAGTGCTTTAAAAACACTGTTCTTTGGCAATCATCACAGTCAGATGGCATTTTTCAGAATATATCTCAACTTTGGAAAACAACATTTTGTCAGGGAGTGTCTTGCAAGCCCCATATGTTCTAGTTTGCAGCTGAGCACCACAGCAAACACCACCTGGAGTGTAAGAGATGGGCACCTATTCCAGTGTGAGCTAGAGAAGCCTCAGCCACATGCAGGGCAACAGCTTTGCCTCAAGAAGCTTCAATACCATCTCAGAAAACTATGTGGAGAATAAACAATCCTGGCTACAAAGCCTGTATGGAAAGCCTAGGAAGCAGACAGATAATGCACTGTGCCCCAACACCTCTGCTCCTCCAATATTAGAGGACTAAAAGAAAGATACCAGAGGACTAAGCAGGCATGCTTCTGGTTCTTCATGGACCCATGAGATGCACTGAAGTGAATGATATCTCCTCTGAGGCTTTTTATCTCCTTGTCATTAGAGATAAAAATAATACTGTTTATGTTTTTTAAAACACATATATGAAAGCAACATAAGAATTCTTGCATATGCCATCCAACTGTTCAGTGGTTTTGCAGCTATAGAAATCTGAAAGTGAGACATGAAGAAAAAGTGCTGCAAATGTAGCTAAGCATAGTATGATCACAAAGGTCTGCCAGCAATCAATCCACCCTGTCTTATTTGTTCAGTCATTTCTAATGTTCCCTGCATAAGACAATAAGGAATTGTTATTTATCCTAATTTACAGTACATTCCTTTGAGTAAAGGACCCAGGACAAGTCACTGGTACCTTGGCAGGGGGTTTAATCTTCTATACAGTCTAAGTAATGGTGAAGTTTTTCCAAATGAACAAATAAATATCTTCTAGTCTTTCCTGCTTAAACAATATGACGTTAAGTAACATAAGAACTTTAAAGAGAGTAAACACAATTCAAAGAAAAAGACTGAGGCAATACAAATGGTAGAAACTTGAAAAATGCAAGTGAAAAGTATAAATACAAAATATCAGCAAGGATGTATAGAATGTATCTTTTCTTAATAAATCTGTTCAAGGGGCAGGACAAAGACAAGACAGATTATCTGTTTCTCAGAGGTCAATAAGAAATTTCCCAGAAGTCTGGTTATGCCAAGGTGACCAAAACGATGGGATGAGGCATGCTCTTTTTGTCCATTTGTTAGAAAAGCTGGATCTCTGGAAACAGTGCACTCAGACATGGGAACACAGGGCTAAAGGGTTGCATCTGCTTTGGCAAGATCTTAGCAATATCTGATTCCATCATCACGAATTGTCCCTGTTTCTGCCCCTACACTGGAGCATCTCTTGGCGCCAGTGAACGAGCAGAAAAGTCAAGAGCAAAGCTGAGTACAAGGAATAGTCTGGGTCATAGTTTATTTGCTTATTATTTTGGGTTTCACTTGAAATTGAAATTCTTTTCTAATTTACACACATTTTCCAAGGGCATTGCCTCTTCATGTTTCCTTATAGGTTCAGCACCTCATAATGAACCTCTCTGCTGCCTTTTTGCTTTGGACAGGCTGTAGCCTTATCGTCTTCTCAAATTTTTATTTATTCTCTTTGCAAAACCTTATTTATTGTTGGACACTGGTGGTGAGATCAGCCTCCTCAGAACACCAGTGTGTATACACAGCCCAAACCCCTGTAGAGTTTACAGTCCAAACATTCACTCAGCAGAAAATCCTCATTAGCTCTGTTTCATCCCTGTCTCCTACCTCCTATTTATTTTGGCATTGTACAAGGATATGCTGTATTCCTGAAAACAGAAGACTCCTTTATAGTAGGATTTAGGTACATTAAAGCAGGTAAAGTATAATTTTGATGAAAATTAATGTAGTAGCCTGGTGGGAGTACAGCTGTCCAGCTGTGCTTTTCACAGAAAGATGCTGAACTGGGCGCCAGAGCCACCAGCTTGACCATGGCAGCAAGGGGGGTGGAAGTAAATGAGCTCCCATCCCAGAACTGTAAAGTTTCCCTGTCTGTAACATCACATTCCTGTTAACTGAGCAGTTGTGAGAGCCTCCAGAGAAAGGCAGTTTATAAGAACACACAGATCACTGCCAAGGGTCAGCTCTGATGGAGTTACAACTTGGTGTACTCAAGGAAGAGGTTGTGAAGGGTTAAATGGCCATTTCCTCAGCAAGAATCAAATGCTATGATGAAGATCCAGTGCTCTTCTGCACCTCCTCAACCATTCTTCTCTCTTCTCCTCAAGACCGTGAGAAATTGCCACACCAAGAGGTGAGATTTGCAATGTGCCAAGCACAAATATCACACGGGGTGACGAGAAACACTGAGACCCAAAGACCTCTTTAGAAGCCTTCTATCAAGACAAAATATCAATGCCCCACCAACCTGAGGTACTGAGATAGAGTCAGAAGGTCCTCCCATTTATAGCCAGTGCTTCAGAGCCACTTCTTAATGCTTTAGAAGCACAAGAACAATTTATTACACCTCAGAATAACAGTGTTATATGTTAGAAAAGATGCTCTGGAAACGTACCATGAAAATTACCAGCAAATATCCACTTTTTGGCAGCCTTGTGTATTTGGAGAGGTCTTTATTTAGTTAAAAAAAAAAATTAAATTACTAAATAAACATACACGTTATTACTCATATCCAGGAGGAAGTGTGACTTTTCAGGAAAAAAGAACTTTCTGCTCAGGCAGTTTCCAATAAGAGCTCAGAAGAATGAGTATACTACAAGTCAGATTTATTAGAAGTAAATTAAAATCATCTGTCATAGGAAACTTCTTTTTTTCCCCTCTAAACTTTGTTCTGAAGCAGAAATAAATTCCAATTGTATTCAGAACAAAGTAAATAAAAGCTTTTGTAACTTGTGCTATCTTCTCAATTGTAGTATTTATGATGAACACAAGGTATTTATTTTTGGAGGGTAAAAAATGAACTCTGCTATTATTTTAGTCTGTTTTGTGCCTTTTTAAGAGCCACGCATTTCATTCTTTTCAAATGCTTATTAATTTTTGGCATTAAAATTCCCTTAAGTAATTTTGTAAACAGAAAGACACTTAAGTCTGTGTCTTTATATCATTATTTCACATACTTTCCTAAACATGAATTTTGTTGATTAATTTTAAAAATCCCCAAAAGTTCAAAGTTTTCAGCACTTTTGAGAACCGGCCCCTATTATCAGTTAAAATATCATTATATGTTAACCTGCTTGGAAACCAGAACCTTTCCACTTAATCATAAACACTACAGCTAAAATCTGACCTAAGTAATGTGCCAAATGCTGCGCAGGAGCTGGTGCCAGTTAGCAAGATAATCTAATTCTTTCTGTTTCCAGAGCTGGATTTTATCCAGGGGACAATTTTTTCTTTGAGTTATATTTTTTCTAAGCTAATTTGGGGCATTTTGCCTTTGGCTTGGAACATTTTCTAAATAATACAAAAACATCAATTTGGACACAGTGTCAATGCCATAATGTACTACTTTTATATGGTTTAATATGAAAAAAAATCCCCATTACATCAGAGACAATTGTAATAGAAGAAACAATCCTAAAACGCCTTCTTGCTTTCAGGCATGTGGGAAATGTCACTCTGAACAGACCTGCAGAACCTATACCAAACACAAAAGTTAACTTGAATCCTTTTCCTCTGCCACATCTGGCTAGAAATGCAATTCCTTGCTCCTACCCCAGTGTGACTGTGGGTTGTTGGGAAAGGATGGAGCTGCTCTTTCCCCACTTTCTGCTGTGGGTTTCTGGCTTTCCCCTCCATCAAGGACTAGACTCAGCAGAGCTGTGCACCTCGACTGAGTGCAAAAGGAAGGATTCCTTTTCCTTGGGTAAGAGCCATCTCACCCTGTAGCACCACAACAGTTAGATCTGGTGCATTCATCATGAATCCAACCCAGTCCCTGGTAAAACAATCCAGTCAGGTGCTGTAATCTTCAGGGCTGCTGACTTTAAAATTACTCTGGAGCACCTCAATTTCCAACTGCTTTTTGTTCTTCTTGCTAATGTCTTACTCTGAGGTCAAAAATGCCATCTTTCGATAGTCGGGTTTAATCACAAAATCGATCCATATGTTCAACAAGGCACTTATTTTAAGAGAATGCTTTGTTAAGAGCTGTCTTCACGGAAATGACATCTAGATTTTCATTAAATACTTCCTCCTAGTAGTTTTATATTAAGCCACTATCTCTTGGAACTACAGACCTGATGTTGGTACAGGTTGCATTGGTACAGGTTGCATTTCTTGAGGCACAAAACAACTCTGCTGGAAGCTGAGCCTCTCTCCTACAGACCCCTCTGAGCACTTCATGCACAAAGACAGCCATGCCTTGGGACCACCCTTTGATGGGGCCAGTGCTTGGGGTTTTTTTGTCAGTGATGAAGTTGCTAAGGAAAATAAGGGGGGGAAAAAAAGATTTCTCAAAGTGAAAAGCATAGTTTCAAAACAGTAATAGAATTAAATCTGAGATGTTTTGGGGAAGACTTGCTGGAGGGTAGATGACAGCTGGGGAACCTTCATCCTTACCAGCTGTTACAGCTACTACAAGATATAAAGCAAAATACACCAGTCACAGCCATAATTATCTGAATTCATGTGACTAGTCACTCTTTTCAGAAAATGCTCCTTCTGGACTCAGCTACTCAGAGATTCAGCTCTTCTCTTGGGTCCTCAGAAGGCTGGTACATGTTCTGGCAGGAAGGCATTCTTTCATCCAAGTGCAGCAGGACACATACAGACAGATACACTCACATTCTTCTTTGTAATCACCCTGTCTGCTCCTGCTCAGCCAAGGAGGCAGAGCTTGATGTTCTGCATGAAGGTTTTCCCCATCTCCTCTAGTCTTAGTGGCTGAAAAGTGACATGAGACACTCATGTCCTTCTGTCAGAGAATCATGGAATGGTTGGGGTTGGAAGGGACCTCTGGAGATCATCTAGTCCATCTCCCCTGCTCAAGCAGCTTCACCTAGAGCAGGCTGCACAGGGTTGCATCAGGCATGTGCGTATCTCCAGAGAAGGAGACCACAATCACAACTGTTTCAGTCCTCTTTCAACCTCAATGTAAAGAAGATTTTCCTCATATTCAGACGGAACTTCCTGTGTTTCAGTTTGTGCCTGTTGCCCCTACCCTGTCTCTGGGCACCACTGAAAAGAGCCTGACCCCATCATCACAACACCTGCCCTTAAGATATTTGTATGCACCTCTATGATTCCCCTCAGAATCCTCAGGGCTGAACAGGCCCAGCTCCCTCAGCCTTTTCTCAAATCTGAGATGCTCCATGCTCCAGGAAGATTCTCTGTGGCTGTAAAAGATCCCACCCTGTTAACTGGCTTAAATTTCTAAAAACATTTACTTCTACATTTTTTGCATCTACAATGGCAAATGCGTGGGGTGTTTTTAAGTTTAATACATTTAAGTTCATTTAACTGAATTATTAACAGAGAACTTTCTGCAGAAGGTCCAGGCCTGCAGAACAAGCCTTTTGATGTCACTTATAACATATTGAAAATACTTTTACTATTTTCATTACACTAATACCCAGAGGATTGCAAAACAGTGTGAAATGAACTGAGATTTTACTATAGCTACAAAGACAGTACCAGTACTTGCAGGACTAGAAGCTCAGGTTAGTTTTTCTACATATAATCTCATCTGCCTCTAGTATTTATCTTAAAGTTAGGAGGGACTCATTTCTCACATCCCTTCCATTCTGGATCAAGGCTACATTCATCTCAAGGTTCCATCTACACACAGACACTGTAATTACACTGAAGGTTATTCTGCCGTGTCTGAAATACATCTCGGTCATGAAAACTGAAGTCTTATTTCTAAAAGTCCAGCAGGCACAGCATAATAATGTAAGGGAAAACTCCAAAAGATACTCCACTAGCAGACCTCAAAGATGGTACAGACAAAAAATTTTCTAGGTAAAAAAACTTTTTTACATCCCAGGAAGTTACATTATTTGTTATTTATATACTTAACTATGCCCACTATAGATATATTTTCTGCATCAGTTGCAGCAAAAGCATTTTACTCTAGATGCCTATCAATAATTGGATAAAACTTCCAGTTCATTTCACACTAGCCAGAAACAGCCTCAGTCATGTTAATGACTTTGAGGTTGGCTGGATTTTAACTAATAACCTAAAGATGAATAGACATATATATCCAATTACTGAGTTCCTTCAAATGAACACTAACAGAATACTTATCTTTGTATTCAGAGAGGAAAAGAAAAAAAAAAATTAGCCAGGTTGGCAGAAGCCAGTTATGTGGCATCTGTCTGAACTAAATAGTAGATTTATACATTTAAAGAGTAGTCTAGAAATTAAAATTGCCATGAACTCAAGCACACATAAAATTGTAATCCAATTCCAAACTTCTACCATAATCTTTGAAATTACATGCTTGATTCAATTGTCAAATTTTAAAAGTCCAGGAAAGACCTGATGGCCAATCAAAAAGATATTTAGTAAAAGCAAGCTGTTATACAAGATAATAATCCTAACAGATGCCAGTGGTGACTGTGTGGTCCAACTTCCCTTTCTTTTTCTTCAGCATCTACTGAAAAAGTACACAGACTATTTCACATTCTGTTTTGAAACAAGAAAATAATTTATGAGTAAATGGCTTTAAGAGAAAAAAAGTGTTTGGTAAATATGAACTGCAACAATGAAAAACCTGCAAAGATTGCTAATGACATGACTGCTAGTAAAAATAACTGCAGATTTTATGGCACCAAAAGTGAAGAAACCACACCTAAAAATACAACTAAAAATGAAGAGATTATAATCTACTAATATATATCTAAATGACAAATTTTGAAGCTTTCTTTAAACTCTAATAGATAGTCTAAGATTGTTTGCTCTTCTGTTTTCCCTAACTTAATTTGTTTCAAATTTAATAAAGTCTTGCTATTACCAGACATATTCCCTTCTTAATGCTCCAGACAGAAACAAGCTTCCTATCCTATGTGAAGATACAGACGAGCACAAAATGGTGAATAATTAATAATTTATCATCAAAACTGGACTAAAGGTGTTAACAATTTATGACAAAATAGGAATATGCTGGTAAACACTGTTTTTCTCTAGAGTCCTGTTAATTTTTAAAAAGACAAATGAGAAACCACTTCTCTGTATTGCATAGTTGTGCCCATGCACATTCTCTGCTCATGAAACCCAGGTCCCTGCTGCCTCTGCTGTCCCTGGGAGATGGAACACTAGCTCTGCAGACCAGTCTTACAAGTGTTTTAATCACAGTAACACATGGGAGTGTATATCAAACCCCAAAGGCACTTTAGATGTATCCCATATCAGACAGGTACCATTTAACAAGGAAATCAAAATCTCAAGGTTTTTGCTCAGACTCAAGGTCTAAGAGAGCCAAAGAAGGATCATTTCTCTGCTGGTAGCCAAGGAGTGACCCTCAGTGACAAGAACTGAGTGTAAGTCCAGCTCTGTAGCCTGATCCAAAGATGGGATAACCCTGCTGAGTGCCTGGTGGTTTTCAAGCTTCATTCCTCTGTGAATCAGGAACCAGTGGTTTCAATGATCAGATAGGGGAGGCTACAAATTTAGATTGCAACATTTTAGTCTCAGTTCTTCACGTTCGTCCAGTACAGCCTATGTTGACTTTATTTAAGGTCGCTGAGAACTGTGACACATTGACACCTTTCCACAAGTGTTGCAATATGCTGAATTCCCCTGATTACTGATGGAAGTGGTCAGACTGCCAACGTGCCTCTTCAAACCATCACATCAAACACCTAACACAGCCTGCTTCTCAGGAAGGACACCAGAGCCAAACCACTGACACTGTAAATTCTGCACAAACAAAATGACCCAACAAATCCTGTACAAATAGGCCCTCCTGTGCCATGTTAGCTGACATAATGGAGTAAATACACCAACACTTTTAGGACACTGATTTTAACCATGTAGTATTCTGTTAACTTTCATACATTTACTCATTACTTTACTCTCATTTACAAGAAGATCCAGCAATATTCCTAAAATACTTAGCACAATACTGTGGCAGCAAGAAACCAGTTCCTCATCCCTTTGCACTTGTGTGTTCTTTCATTCCTCATTTTGGTCCTTCTGGAGAAGTGCAGCATCAGTGACAAGATCCTGTTTGTTAGGAATTGTTAATGCTTACTTCCAAAAAACAGACACATATTTTGCTAGGCAGCAAACTTAACAGAAAAAACATCATGTTATTTATGCCAGAATCATGTAGGCCACATTAAACATTTTGACACGGTAGTTCACATTAACGTTCAAATATTTAAGAAAGAGGGGTGAATTTTTTTTTAATGTCATTACACCCTCATAATTTCCAGGGAGCACTAGGTACCTTCTTGACCCTTATGTTAAACATAAAAACTCTATCCTACATTCTCTTTCTGTTACTTCCCTGAAAAACTATGCTTGATACTAGAAAACCAGTATGTACTTATAACAGTTTTTTGTAATTTTATAAGTAAAGAGACCATAAATTTTTGCAGTTATTTCTAAACAAGTTTATCTAAACAAAGCTATTAACAAAACTGGGCAGTCCATCTCTTCATATCAAATCAAACCATCCATCTCCATGTAAATACAGAAAAAAGTCAGAAGGTTCCCCATGGACTCTTCCTTCCTTAGAGAGCATATATCATTTGAAAGACAAAAACTACAGGAATCTCCTAGAGAGTGAATATCCTCTAACTATTCAAATAAAAACTAGAATCCCACTTCTTGCAACAAAGAAAAATTTATTACTCTTACCTCATTATTACTAAGACATTAGTATGGCTTTTTCAAAATATTCCAGTGGCCTTCCAAACTGCAAAACCTGCCAAATTCTTTGACTCAGTTGCCATAAAACATTTCTAAATTGCTGGAACCAGATCCAAATTTTGTTTTATAAAAGTATAAAAAAGGATATGAGTAAAACCGTGGGTTGATTCATTGTGAATGTAACATATGTTAAAGGGTTTCCGGGTCCTGTTACTCATTATGAGAAAATAGCGATCCAGATACGCAGATATATTTATGGTGGCTCCACAGATTTAGTCTCATCCTATTGTTTTTGGTGGTTTTCCCTTTCATCTAATCATCTGCATCTGGATTTTCCCTAAGTAAACCCATGTATTCCAAAACCAAGTAAATTAAAGCAGTGCCATCAATGAAAGTGTGTACTTTCTCTAGTAATATTAACCACACGCTTTTCTCTTTGTCAACAGAGCAAATTGGACCACAGAGAAAACAACCCTTTGGAATTCTCAACAGTTCAGCTACATTACTATGAAATTTGGAGCATTTTTATCATTTGAGAAGACAATAATGTAACTTACAGTTGAATTTATACCCAGGTTGTACGAAGAGCTAGAAAAGACCCTCAAGTATTGTTTTTTAATCTTATTCAGAATATTTCAGTTTTATGTGATTTTTGCAGTTCAGCAAATCTTTACAGGCTGTTCAGTAGTTCTTATCTCCCATATAATCAACCAAGCCATCAGCGTGATATTCATACTCAAACATCTGATAAAACCTGTCTTTTGCTGTAGGAACATCTGCAGCACTGCTCAGCAGACTAACCTGGCTCAGGTGTGGGATTTCTATCATGTACACCTAAGGTAACTCCTGCCTTTCCAGATGGGCTTTGCAAGAGCTTCTGCGAGCATATCTCCATAGGTTCAGTGTTTCACATGTAGGAAATTTTGGGAAGGCACAGGTAGAGGAACAATTCCTCTGTAGCTCAGCCTCATCCTAGCAAGAACAGCAGCCCACATCAATGACCCCACTCAGCTCTTCCCTTATCCCTCATGTTGAGCTCCTTGCCTACCCTGAAAGCAGCTCCAAGCTCCGTTCAGAGGGTTTTGGGAAGTGTGCTTGGGAAGTGGACTAGGCAACACCTGGGCAAGTGTAGGAGTGAAGCCTGCAAAAGAACCAGCAGCTAATTCATGTTCATCTGCCCTTCCTGGAGTCTCAGCACTCCCAGAGCTGCAGCTTAATGGAAGGTAACACAAGGCTTAATATTTCTGTTTGGCACAGTTGTTGTTGGTTTTTTTTTTTTCTTTAAACTAAAGGCTGAAATTACAGACAAGTATAAAACAAGCTGAAATCTTATTACAGCTTGTGATGTTCGTGCAAAGTGCAACTGTCCTTTCTGAATTTCAGGAAAAATCTTTCAGAAAGTTCAAGTTTGAGTAGTGCTGGGGGAGTGAGGGCTGTTTTAACCTCACTTGCAAGGAAAAGCATTTCCATGCTTTCAGTGTCAGTTTTCAAAAAAGCACAGGGTGCCTTTTCTTTTTGTTGTTGTTAGTATTTTTAACTTTCAAACAAAGCCAAAAGTGATCCATTGCTTTGGAGCACTGTGTGGGAGGGAGGTGTTGCTAAAAGATATCCCAAGATCCTCTTTAAAATAAACCCTGCAATCTCTTCTGCCCCACCACTTGTGGGTTTATTTTTGCCAGCACACTGATTTTTTTAAAATTATTTTTTAGTTTCTTTTTTTCCTATTTGACTGTAATGTAGAACAAATATTTACTCTCAAATAGAAACATAAAGCCAATGCATTCCTCGAATTGTTTTGCTGACTCTGTTCCTTCCACAACACAGTTTGGTTTTTAATGCTCACCACCCATATCAAGCTGCTTTTAGGCAGCAGCACAAGGAACTTCAGGATTTCACTTAATATTCAGTAGTCCTTTCCCTAAGGAATGGTGGTGTCATATTTCAGCTTTTGCTTTGTATTTCCCATTGTCATATGTCTCTATGTGTTTTTAAGACACAATTTAGGCAGAATGTATTTGTGTGGCTCAGAGAAGGAAAAATGAGCATTTAGCGAATAGAAAGAAGATGATAACAGGGAAAAATGAATGGAAGAACCAAAAAGGGAAAAATATTAGCAAGCAGGGTGTTGATTGTCACTCCAAATTCTCATTTGCAGTCTAAAATGTTTATAAGAAGTGGAATCTTAGTAATTATATCTGGGTGTTTTTGTTTTTGTAGCTAAGTGATTGTATTTGACACAGCTTGAAGCCAGTTATGTTTATACAAGTGCGTGGGTTTAAGATGGAGAACTGAAGTTTGCCAAAAGCAATTGAACCGTAAAAGTCACTGAAAGTTTTCATATTACACCAGAAGAGGAGAAACACAGATATTGGTGCTGTGCTCTAATCAGATAGCTGAAAGAGAAAGCTGGGGTTTTGCTGCTCGTATTTTCTTAGAAATGGTATTTCCACGATACTTCAAAGAAAACTTTTTCTGTACTAAAGCCACTTCTAAAGCAGCAGCCATCAGAGGAAGCAGGATGAGACAACAGAAGCAGGGGGAGGAAGGACAGACCGCAATGCCTGAAGGAGATGTCTGCTCACTCAGAGCCTCTCCAACATTCCCCGCTTCAAACAGCTGGTATTTTCCTCCTGAAGACTTAGGCTTTAATAAGCACAGACTTCTACACCTCTCTGAGAGGACTGACTTTTCCAACTCATGTCCCTCAAGGCTGGGACTCAGGAGGCTGAGTACGGAGCTGACTCAGGACAAGGATGTGCTCTCACCAGGGAGCAAAAAGTGCCAGCAACTAAAAACTGAAAGAAAACAGTAAGCACGTCCCAGCCTGACAGCAGATGGTTTTCGAATTCTGGCCATTTGAGAGGCAAAGGGGAGGGAGAGAAAGGGAAGGTTTTGCTGTTGAGAAGAGGTGACAAAGCAAGCAATCCTGCAGCTGCTTTCAAGGGTGAATAGGTGAAGTACATGTCAGTTTTGCTAAGACTGTAGAACTGAATTTCAACACAATAAAAGAAGAAAAGAAAAAAATAACAAAATAATTCCAAATATTAACTTCTATGGACAAGCAGCTTTGGGTGAACATGAAACTGTGACTTGAGAAGAACTATGAATATGATAAGTGAAGCAATGGTATTTCGCATTTAAAGCTTCAAAGATGTCAAAACTATTTTTCATTAGTTCCTTACTGCATGACCATAATACTGTATTTAAGATAGGGAAACAGAAGCTGTCAGGTCACTGAAGAGAGCAGCCAGAAAATCCAAGCTACCCTCATGACAAACATCCTTTACTATGTTTAAGTTCACTTTGTTTAGACATCATTAAGCATTAGAATGAGGAAAGATCAATCTTTTGCATGGGAAAGGGTTAGAAAAATATGAGAATACACACAACAGAAATAGTTTGTGTTCAATCAAAGAATATGCCTACCAAAGACATCAAAGAAAGTAACACTGAGGAAGTGATGCTGTTAATCATTCTCATCCTAGGTGAGACAATCTCATTCCTTATGGAAATCAGTCCAACCTCCAAACTGTTAACCTAAGAAAGAGTGCTCCTAGCATGCATTAGCAATCTCCTTTGCTGAGTCTTAAGCCAATTTTCTCTGGTTCTGTCCTTAGAAGATATGGGGAACACGCTGCCTTTCTCCCTGTAGCAGCGTTAACATACCTGAAGACTATTGTGATGCCTCTCCTCATTTTTCTCTCTGCTGAACAACTGATATCCCATCCCCAACCTCTCACAGGTTGCATCTTCAGAACCTCTGAATATTCCTTTTGTTTTTTCCTGAAGTATCTTCTACATTATAACTCAAGTACAGCACTGCACATGAGACCGTGCTGTAGATGAGGCCCTGTCAAGGTTATTTGGACCCTGAGACTTCTTTGACATCTCTTCCAGACAACACTCCCACTAAAGTGTTTGCCTGTTTTCCTGGCAAAGGCTTGCCATCAGTCCTTGAGCCTTGGCCAAGACGTGGCTGCCACACCTCACACCTTAGAGTGCTTACTGTTGTTTCATTCTTGCTGTAGGTAATACAACAACAGGAATGGTAACACTTATTTTGACTTTAAATTATTTCTATTACTTAAACACAGGTAAGGGAGGGCAGGGATGATATTTTATAATGTTACTGGTCTTCAGCCTCCACATAAGCAAAAAAAACACCATTAAAAAACTCTTCAAGGTTTCATCACCAAATTTATCATACCAAAGATGAAAAACAAGTGGGGAACATTCACTCTAATTGCCTAGAATAATAAACCTTTTTGTCATCCAGGCATGAGACAAGATGACAAAAAATCTGCAAACATCCCAGCTGGTGGCTGTCTGAAGAAACTGCTTTGCTCCAGCTTGAGAGACTCCTTCCCACATGCCAAGATTTTGTAGAAGGCTTGCCAACTCCTCCCCCATGTTCTACAAGTCAGTTTTATGAGAAGCAGAGTGATGGAAAGGGAAGGATTGCAAGTGGATGATACAAATGATGTGCTCAGGAGTCCAGGAACAACCTTCAGCCTGGACTTGCTATGGTTCTGCCTAAGCATTGAATAACAGTGTCAGCACATGAGAAAAAACATGACATAATCCAACACCTCCTGATATTACTGCACATCATTTCAATCAGAGAAAGAGCCCTGCATCCGCCTGAAGTATTAGCAGTGACAATATATATGTAGTTCAGCTAACCTTATCCTTTCATGATAAAAAAGTTGTGCTGAGCTTTGCTAGTATGACAAATTAAGAGCCTGTAAAGAAGTGGATGTTCGACAAAGCCTAATTATGGAGTGGAACTAATGGGTTATTGACTTTTTTCTGTCAGTCCTGAATTGTTACAGAAGTTCAGGCAGGAGAAAAAAAAAGACAAAAGGAAGAGGCACTGTAAAGGCCCTTCACAATCAGCTCATCTCAACAGAATGACACAGATCTCTTACGGCTTGGACATACCTTGCCCAGGATATCCCTCTCCCTCTTCCCCATGCATGGAAGCTGAACCAGTCTTATTTCATCAGCTGAGCCATTGTGGCTGGAAGAGTCACGTTAATGCAAAAATCCCTGTTTCTTGTTAGTATTCAAATGCCAAGCAGCTCAGCAGCTGAATCATAAGCAGCTCAGCCATGCACGGGTAGAATTAACTTCAGCTGGCCAAGAAGGGTACACCAGAGCTCTTAACCAAGCAGGGTTTGACAGGCTTAGCAGTAAAGAAGCCTGTGCAAAGCTTGTCCTAAGATCCTCCTTTTCTTTCTTCTTAGCTCATCATGATACAATTTTCACAGGAAATAAGTGATCCTCATTAAAGGTTTAGATCCAATCATGTTGCGTTCTATTTAAGTGGGAAGAAATCAAGTTCTTAAGGAATCTGTCTGATGCATGTCAAGGAGTACCAGTTTAATTTAGAGAGTAGCTGTAATGTATCATCCAAATAATAAAAAACCTGGAAAAGTCAGGACAAAAGGTAATTCTGACATTGTCAAGAGTTTAAATTCCAAAGGTATTCCTCTACTTCTCTTTAAACTGGCATGAGACAAATCATACACTTTGTGAGAGGACAAAATGTACAATTTAATATTCATAAAAACCTCCTGTTGATGCTCTCTCTCCTTCCCCCCTTTCCTTCTCCAAGATGCTTGCAGGGTGCTTTCATCTTAACTATTTCCTGATTAGAGAACTTGCGATCCCTTAGGCCAGGATGGATGTTCTCCTTGAAATGAGTCACCAACGCTCAAACAATAACTGGAAAACAGTAACTGGAGAGTCACTTTCTAGGATACTGAGATGATTTCCCATGCAATCTGCACAAGCGAAAGAAGCACACACAAGTGTGCAAGTATTTCAAATCAGATGGTTATTTCTGTGTTTTTTTATCCGTGCCTTTGCTGAAAGCTGTGGTTTTACAAAAAGTTAAAGTTAACCCAGGCTGCTGCTGCTGAGAGGGACTGATGTCATCCTTGATCCTCATTTCCATGACTTCCTTTGGGCCAAGATTAGCATTTCTGGGCCATGGGTGAGCCAGAGGAGGGCATGGAGCCAGCTCACCACGTGCCAGTGAGAGCTTCTGTTGGTGCCTCTGCAGGGCAGGAGCAAGGAAGGGACGATCAGCTGGATCGTATCTTGTAGTAGTAGCCTACATTTAGATTTAAAGTCACTGTGAAACGGCAGTCTCTGGTGCAGATGTCACACAAGGGTTAACACTGCACAGGGTCTAGTCCTATACATACGTGTGTGTGTCCATGTACACATATCTTACATGCACATACGTGACTATCCTCATGTTGCTGTGGGTGGAAGCACGACAGCTACCAGGAGACAAGCAGTGGGAGAAAACATCTCTGTCTCCTGGGTCAGGCATTCAGGCTATAGCAGGAAGGCTGCAGCTCACCCCCAGCTCCTCAGAGAACAGCCCCTATTCCTGTGGGGCTACCCTTGTTTATCCAAAGGACTCAGTAGCTATGTGGAAGCAAAAACAAGGCTGTTTTTATTATGCAGTATGCTCAGCTTCTTGGATGATGCATGGATCGGACAGAGAAAATTGGGGCTGCATAGAACAAATTGTAATAAAACAGCTGAAGGAAAAAAATGGTAATTATTAAAAACATATGCAAAATACTTCTGTATATCACGTTTGAAACACACTCAGATGCTGTAACCTGCTGGAATTACCAGAGGCTATGTCACCAATAGCCTAAATGTTATAATTATTTTCCAACGAAAGCAAAAGCTGCAAGTCGGCTCACCTTTAGCTTTCTCTTCCCTGGGGCAGAGCATTCCTCACAGGGGTGTTATCCTGCATCTCTGTGGAAAGCATTATCTTCTCTGATAACAATGCAGCACTGTGCTTTTAAAGACTACAAGGCAACCATGCAATGAATGGGAAAGTTCATTCTGAATCATTCTGTGAGAATTAAACAGTCCTGTAGTCATTCATGTTTTACATCAGGGACATTGTTTATTTTGCCTCCTGAAATCGGGTTTAAGGTCAATAAATACAACATCAGTAGAGACTATATCTTCTTACATAAATAATGAACCAGAGGGCTATCATAACTGCCCCATGCTTTTTATATTTTTTGATTTGTGCTTCTACCTGATAATTAAACATAAGAGAGTGCAACTGGATAAGCAAAAGTTGTAACAGAGGAATGCACACAGATATCCACATCTCACATTTCAAGGAGACTTATTTAATTTTTTGATGTATTTTAACCCTCAGCACATTATTCTCCAGGTGAAATCGAATATATTACAGTTCCTACTACAGCCTTTTTTCCTAGAAGTAAGATTCAAGCGTATTATTCAAGCCTTACAGAAGCAGACTACATACACTGTCTTACTCTGTAAAATGAATTTAATAAAGCTGTTTATTGGAAAAATCGTTGACAAGTATTTTGATTTGTGCTGACATGTGACAACCAAGAGGAGTGACCAATCTTAAAAATACCTTCTGGCAAGGTTTTGAAATCCACAAGCAGCATGGCAAATGAAAGCATTAAATTAAAAACCAAACCAAACCAAACCCCCATCATCATCACCACAAAAAAAAAAATAAAAACAACCCCAAAACAATAAATCCCAACAGTCAAACAAACAGAAAGAACCCATATACTTTAGGGATGGAGTATGGAAAGGCAGAAAGTTTTGGTATTTCCAATATATGAGAAAAATGAAAATGCATCTGAAGCAATAGAAAGAAATCTCTCCTGGAGACTTTTAGAATCCCCCTGCAATGGGTTACATATATTTTATTTCTAGCTGCTTATCTAGGGATGTCTGTAACACAGAATAAATGCACGCAGCAGTATCAATACAAGAAGCTACACACACAAATGCATTCATATATGTGACCTGCTATCCATAACACAGTTTAAGTTCTTTTCTACCCTACAACTCACACTCAGCTAAACCAATTCAGCAACTGGAAGCACTACCTAGTTTACTTAGTGCTTCTGTTTCTACATCAAAATCCAACAGCTCAGGAAAAGCTGGAAATACTAACCAGAACTCAGGAAAAGTGGGCAAGCTTCCCTAAATCAAGCAGAGAAGCATCAAGTCCCCTGCAAAGACCCAGGGGTGTCTGTCACTCAGGAATCTCAGTGCCAGGGATGAGGCAGCACAGATCCACGCAGATTTAAGAGTCCTTTCACAGCATGGCTTCTTCCACACATCCTCCACTAACCAAGAAGAACACCTGGAGTATACTTTTGTTTATGTTTATATATATGTATATAAATTTACACAGCAAGGTAGGTAAATACAAGCATATTCTGTAGAATATCAGAATAGTATCAGCAACAGAAAGGTTCAGAGCACCAGCTAGTCATTTTTAAAGAAGCTGGGGCCAATTCTCCCCAGATATATTGTGGCCAGCAAATGAGGTTATTTGAACTTAAAAAATTAGAAGTTTCCACCATTTTGCAACTGAGAGCCTCTCTCAATGCAGGCTTGTTGAACAGAATGTGGTTTTATTCCAGAACTACACTTCCAATGCGTTTTACCTCACTACTACACAAGGGAGAAGATTAGTTACAAATCAGTTTCATGTCAAGACATCCTCTCCAATGTTGCATTTATTAATATCCTTGTGAAGAGGTATAAGCAACTATGTGCTATATGGTTGCAAGTACAAACCAATTTCTTCCGAATTAAGGTCAACAGTGAAAAGGAGGCATCACAAGAGAGTTGTTCCTTGCACTTAAAATTCTTAATCCCTGCCCACTCCTTTACATTTTGGTCCTTTATCTGTCAGAGAGATCAGCAGTTTCAGATAGAAAGGTAAGGAGATTTGTGTAGATACATTTACAAAAGGTCTCTTCCTACCAACACCTGCAGCACCTTGTGGCATTTTGCTAGAGACCTTGGATACAGTTTTGAAGAAAGCACAAAAGTATTCACCAAGGCTTGATGCTCTCATTTTGGTCTACCTTGCCTTTCTGGTTAATATAGAAAGTTAACATAAACTCCAGCTGCTCAGTGTATCACAAGCCCTTGTAAAGAACACATAAATGCACACTTGCCTAAATTAAACAGCAACCACGTGGTGGTCTGCACTGAGTGAATGTGATGTGTTTATGAACAGCACTTTCCAAAATACACTCTACCTCTCCAACTTTTAATAATATTTAACTTATCTCTTTCTTTCAACAAAAACTATTTAGGTAAAACAATACAGGAATAATCATCACACTCCAAACACTAATGAATCTTTCTGGGAGGTCACCTAACATACAAGCAACGTGTAGCCACACAGCAATTATTCAGCCTGCAGCAGTGATGAAGAACTACATTCCTTACAAAAATAGCTTAAGCTATTAAGTCTTTGAACTATTTTTAAGACTTAAACAGCAACAAGAGTCAGACAAAGGCTGATACCAGTAAATATCAACAGACAGAAATAGAGAACATGGGTTGTGTGTAGTGTCTGCCTTAGGGCTGAATGAAGGGCTTCTCAAGGTGCTCTGCAGTTCCAGGGTAATAGATATATTTCAGTGGGTAATAGATATGTTTCAGTTTCAGAACTTTTCCACTGGATTCAATGCAAACACACATGTGTATAACGAACTTTGCTTGATTGCATCTCATGGGCAAACCCATTTTTATGGGTGCTCATTTCCCACTGGAGTCATTTGAGTGCTACTGCAGTTTTACAGTTTCCAGCCATCTCTATTTAAATCTCTTTTACATTCTATGGAAATTATTGCTCTATTACACTACCTCAGAATGACAAATATATATAATACATTCAATATGTAATATGATTTATTATATAATAAAAAACCAAAACAACTGAGTTTGATTAAAAAGCAGCCCTTAAGAAGATCACCTTACAATACAATATTTCATATACAGATTTCTGCTGAAGAAAGGCATATTTCTCAATTATCTATATCTATACTTTCTGGCCAAACCTGAAGTATATTTATAAAGAATCATGTTTTGGAAATAAATCCAAGCCATTGGTCCTCCCTGGGCTTCCTATCAAAATCCCATAACCCTGATACTGTTCAAACATAGGATTCATCTTTAAATGGATTGGTAAATCATTGGTTAAACCCAGATACTTCAACTTCCCAGAAATTACAATCTCTAGTGTGCACCTTTTTCAAGGACACAAGCAAAAAAATTTTCCTAAATTCTGTCTGTAGTTTCCCATATGATGGCTTCCAAGCCACTGCACATTTTGTTTTTCAGTTTTTCTGTCTTGAGAACTTTTTTTTTGTATTTTGATGGCACTTTTATTTGTTGGTTTAAAATTTTAAACAGTGGCAATAAAACTAATTATTTTTAGTTTACTGAAGATTAAGAACCTCAGTTACTCAAATGCAAGACATCTTAATTAGTTAGGCATGGAGAGCAGCAGCCTAAATAAAAATCTCACAGCTGAATGAACCCACATTTGGCATGCAAATAATTTTATATGAGACCAATATGGCAAACTACTCATAAATGAGAAAACTAAAATTATATAGCAATGCCCAGAAGAACATTACTAAGAATTTTATATCATAAACCTCATTTACTGAGAATCTGTCTCTTTCATCCTTCCTGCATTTCCACACTCTTTCCAAAGATGTTTTCACTGCATACCATAAGCCATCAAAGCCCTGAAATAACCATGCAAAGATGTTGTGACAGATCTTTTTGTAAGCACTGACTAAACCCAAAGTAGGACTACACTTATATATGCAAATGCAAAGAATGATCATCTTGTTTTAAGCCTCCTGAATACATTCCTTTAATTCAGAAGAATTACTCATTTTATAGGGTTGAAAGCTGAGGCAGGCCATTTGAGCTTTAGCAGACACTGCTCTAAATGCCAGTGCTTACAAAGCAATCATCTGTATCTCAGCTACTTGCCCTAGGCTCAATGCATAGTCAATGGAGAAATTTAGGCTTCCTAAAATAGATGTCTAGAACAGATCAGATTAATTACATCCTAGAGAAGCCAATTTGTATCCCCTGATTGTACAGAAGGTCTACTGGGAAGGAGCTCAGCTGCAGACCTGCTCTGCCATGTGTGGCTCAAGTCAGGCAGAATGCATCCCACCCTAAGTGCCTATCAGCTTTCACATGCCTTTCATTTGGAAATCTGATCCCATGTTTACCAAAATGAAAGTGAAAAAGAGCTTTCTCATTACAGTAACATATTTAAATATAGTTAGAAAGTTGTTTAGTGATATGTTACACTCACATATATTTACTTGTGCTCTTATTATTTATCATTTTCATGTAATTTTTTAACTGTGCTTAACCAGTTTGGCTGAGAACAGAAGTAAGAGAAGTATCTAGATTTGCATTTTCTGAAGAACCTATTAACTGGCACCACAGAGAGCCAGCCACAGGGGAGATCCCACAGAGCCTCCTCAGTTTCAGACTCACTCACAGCATTCACATGAGGCTGCTGTTACGAGCACCAGGGACAGGCAGGACTTGTGAACATATGATGACAGTTTCATATTCCCATTTTTAAAACAGATGGTCTGAGTGAGTGCTTTTCTTGAAAGTACCAATAGTTGAGTCCTAATTTAGATGTGAATAGATTAAAACAAACTGTTTATCCTCAGATAAGAAGCACATTTCCAAATGCTAATCTTCAAAATTGGTAAATGTAACATAACTTCATAAAAATACATTCTCATTTCACTTTAACTTTGGCTTCCTCCTGTCACAGATTCATCATGGTCTTTTTCTCAGTGCCTCAAAACTGGTGTGAAAAACATAAGAGATGTGATGTACAAATGAAAGATTTCATCCCACTGTCTTAAGAAAAGGGAGGAGGGAAAGGAAGCACTTTTGGCTCGTAGCTGACACACATCTATCAAGAACAGCGAACGTGACAGGCCACCACAAACATCAAGAAATGGTTTTAACAAACAGCACACCTACTCCCTCAAGTCCCACAGATAGGCAGGGCTTACACTGCACTCAGTGCCTTTGCTTTTCCTAACCTATCAACACCAGTTCAGCCATAGCAATTTAGTTCCAGCCCCAGAGTACACTGAATAATGCAGTTAAATATCCCTATACTACCCCTCTGGATCCCACTACTGCTGTTCTACACCTGATTTAGATAAGCATCAATGCACTTATTTCACAAATCTTATTACTATTTGCAAACACACTTATCTTTAATCAATGTCCAAGTTGGTTGCCTTCTGTTTCTCTTTTCCTTTGGTTGCACATGTGGAGTTGCATTGTCTTTGAAGGACAATGATTGAAAGTAATCTGAAATGAAATTCCCTACATAATTTCTACCCAAGGTCTTCTGATAAGAAAGCAGACCCAAACAAGTTCCCATGGGCAAGATTCTGTATTGAGGGACTGAAACTCTCCATGATCGAGCACTTTGGTCTCATTTCTTACAATGGGGACACTTGCTCACCATTTGTCTTCTAAAGCAATTTGTCAGGATACTGACCCCTATCCTAAACTCATCA
This sequence comes from Eopsaltria australis, assembly GCA_034509425.1. Classification (NCBI taxonomy): domain Eukaryota; kingdom Metazoa; phylum Chordata; class Aves; order Passeriformes; family Petroicidae; genus Eopsaltria; species Eopsaltria australis. The sequence continues at coordinate 4,436,876 of JAVTVJ010000094.1, read as the reverse complement.
CACATGAAAATTAACAACAGACATGGGTACTCAATCAAATACAGAGTAAGGCAAGACGAAAAAAAAGGATGGCAAAAGTCATATATAGAGGATAGGGTATCTTTCAGATGTGAATAGCCAAATCCGAAAGATCTCCAGTGTGGGGCAGACTGTTTCTTAAGAACAGGCTATAAGCATAAACAATAACTAAAATGGTTGTTTTGGAGTAGGATATTTTCAAGTGAAGTGTGCCGACAAACCAGTTTAACGTTTTTCAAGTCCAGCAGATATATTGTCATCTTTGGACTTGCAGCTAGATTAAGGTCAGTCTATGTCGCTAAGTGCCCTGTATGAGTGGATGCTGATAGATGATTATTTGGAAAAGCAGCAATCAGTCACAATCAATACACATTCTAAACCTTCCCTTCAGAAGTTACTGTTTTTAATCTGGAAACTGACACCAATCTGACCTAACAACCAAAAATCCTAACATAACTAAACAGCAAAAGAGTGGTGACACATTATTTATACAGAATACACATTTCTGGCTTTGAGAGATTCTGAAAATGGATGCACATAAGAAGAAGGCAGAAAAAATGCTCTGAGAAGATAAAGAAGCTAGGGCAATAGGAAACTACCCAAATTAATCCATTTGCTAGTCTTAATACATATTTTAAAGTTGTTTTGCTAGCTTAATAATGCTATTTCTTACCCCTCACACTCTGAGCAGACGGGATGCAGCCCACTGATCCTTAAATGAAAAACCATGCAACTTTATGCTGACAAAATGTTTAATCATGCAGGAAACAAAGTCTACCACTGTCAGAATTTGAATTTAGTGGCATAATTCCACGGTGTGATCAGATAAAGAAAGAAAAATAATGGGATTTTCAAAAGCCCAGGTTCTAGCAATCTTTGTTACTAGTAACAAGCTGGCAGACAAGCAAAATGAAAAACAAGATAATGGCAGCAGACAATAAAAATTCTCAATTCTCTCCACTCAAATGGCTCTCTGCTGGTGTTCAGTGATTTCCCAGCAGTCCTATTAGGGTCCCAAGTCCCTGATCCTTCTGGTATTAGTCAAGGATAAAAATTCACTTGCCTATAGGCAGACAAAGAGTTACTGTAGACAAGAATGTTAATTCTTAAGCACAGGAAGGAAGAGGCATCACCTGGTTATAATGCCAAATTAAAAACTGAATAAAATTATTTAATTCTGTATTGGGTTTACTACAGGATAAATAATAAATCCATAAGAAAATGCACTTTACATGTGAAATCAGCAACCAATGAACATTTATTTTTTCAGGTGGCTTTTATTAATTCTGTACTTAACAGTTTGAAATGGCATTTTCCCCTTCTGCTTTGGACAACTTCCACTGGTGTACGTGAAGTTTCCTCCTTACAAAAATCTCACCAGGAAGAAATTCTCACTTTAATAAAGAAACAATGGCAAAAGGATGTAAATATTTTCCTAGGTAGGCTTACTTCAGATAGTCCACCAACTATAATTTTGGAGAATTATGCCACTAATAATGATTTATCCAATCCAAGCAAAAACCTTCTTGCCATGCCCTTTGTCTGCTTTCATGTAGATACACCCTGGCAACTCTCATCACAAGGTGCAGTTTCTCAATATTACTTTTGAATTACTGAACTATAAAAAAATGCTCTTTATTACTGATTTTAACAAAAGAACCCTGTGAAGTGCTATGGTACACACAGAGCTGAGCCTCACTCCACCCCTCCTAGAGCTGGTAAGAGCCCTCTGGAATTACACACACACTTTTTGTTGCTTCTGCACTGGGTGCAGCTGAACTAAATAGGAAAAGTATTATTTTGGCATGAAATGAACTGTTCCAGGATGGTCAGCTCTTACAGCTCCTGGTGAAGGCAATCAAAGAGAAGTGCACGTACATGTGGACGGCCTCAGCACATCCCACATCAGTGAGAAAACCTGCACAGCTTTTCTCCACCAGCTCACTGGGAGAAGGGCACAGTCTGTAATTTCATATTTCAATGCAAACTGAGCATTTAGTGGCACCACTCATGTGAGGAGTGTAAAACAGCAGGTGAGATGTTTGCCCCAGACTGCTTGGCACAAGGGGCAGGTGAGGAACCCCTGCAAACCGCAGATCAAACGTGCTGCGGCAAAAGGTCGTCGGGATGCAACACCTGGCATTATGTCAAAAAGGTTTCCAGGTAAAGCAGATAAAAGCTTGTGTATCCCAGAATTTAGGAGTGTTCCTAAACTCACTAGCATTGCAGGAGTTAAGGTGAAAGCCTATAAAGCAGGGGTGGCAATAGGAATAAATGGAAAAGATGCTAAAGGATTCTTACATGCTTCTCTCCCTTCTTTGCACTTCATTAGAGAAGATCGTGGGTTTATACTGAAATCTCAGCAGTACTGAGGCACTAGCAGGGCTGATGAGAGGGGTGACCACTGTACCAAAATCCTTATGACTTTATTATACATGTCTTTCAAGTATTCAGGCAGCCTGTCAGTTCTCTCCTTTCCTTTGCACTCTGAACATCTGCCATTTCCAGTTCCTACTGCTTGTCCCATTTCATGAAGCCATTAGATTTTTATGAGTTATTAACATATAAAGAGCTGCTCAAAGGTACCAAGTGCCTGATGACAACTTGCTAGAAGGGCCATGCTTCTTTTGCTCTCTGTACATAGCTCAAACTACAGCTTGAGCAAGGGCTCATTGCTGCTGTGCCGTCTCCAGGCCCTTCTGGTCCTGGCTCAGGATGGGCCATCCAGGTGATGCCTCCTGGCCAAGAACTACTCCACAATCACAACCTTGGAAAGCAGCATCATTTCATGGATCTTTACTTTCACATTATTTACATGTAGGTCTTGCTCTGGGTTATTCAGATCCTGTCTCACAGAGGGAAGCACTTACACCTCAGTAGGAAACAGCCCTTCCCTACAGCAATGTGCAAGGAAAGGGCTGGACTCGTTCACAAATACTGCTTCCAAGCTACCTCCCTGAACCAAAAGAAGAACGTAACTATTGTCAGTGCAAAGACAGATTACTTAAAGCACACTCAAACCAAGCTAAGGTTTGATCCCTCTTTGGCAGAGTACTTTTTCTTTATTTGGTTGTTTTTCTTTTAAGCTGGCAGAAAACCCCAGAACAGCTGGGTTTTTTGTAGGAGCTGGTACGTCAGGAAACCTAGCCCAAATGACCCCAAGTCTTGAAGATGGATTTCGCCTTTTACTCGCATAAAGTACAATAAACTTCAGGGCAATCTGAGTTTGCACTTATATCCTGGAGCCTGTAGATGTGCTGACCATAAACCAGACAGCAATCCCAAGTGCAAGAACAGCAGAGCTAGCTCCATAATGCTTTAAAAAATGTTACTGTGGTAGAAAAAAAATATTTTTGAAGGATTTAAACAGGGTTGAGGAAGTCTAGAAATCCCCAAACAACATACCTCTTCAAGACAACTTTTGCTTTCCTTTGAATCTAATCAGTATTTTAATTGTTTCTTTGGGACAGTCAGTCATTTTGGGCCTTCTACACATACATCTTCTTGCCCTTGGGTTGTAGAGAGAGCTACTGTTTACAGACAAGCCTTCACTACAACTGATTTTTTACACTCAGACCACTTTTAAAAGTTACATAGTTGGACTATAAGCAAGAGAAGAGAAAAATGAGAGATCTGAAAAAAAATTAGGTCAAAGGGGGGACAGCTCTCAGCAAGATTTTCCACATACGCAAAATCTAGACTCAGTGTTTTGCAAACAACAATAAAGAGGAAGATCCAAAGGGATGTGAAGGAAATTGTTGAGAGGCTGTGAGGCTCAGTCATTGCAGACAGACAGGCAGGGACAGCAGTCAATTGGAGACTAATGGAAACTTGAGTCACACTAAAATTAATTGTTGCATTTTTGAGCTTTGTTGAATAAAATTTGCTCCAGATTAGCTCTGGAATAATGCTCAAAATGTGGCTGTCACAAGGGGAAAGGTGTCTTGATGGCCACAAGCTGCAGGAGTAGAGGCTGGTGGGTGCTGAGTTGCATTCAATCCCACCATCCATGTCACTGACAAAAATGTTAAACAAGACTGGTCCCAAAACCAACCCCTGAAGAACAGCACTCGTTTACTTAAAGCCTAGTGCTTGCATAAACACTTTTCTAGGCTCCAGGGAAAGAAGACCAAGAAGCTGCATAAAGCAAACCAAGGACAGCAGAAAGTCCCAGAGAAGATGAAAAGTTCACAAGCCACAGGAACAGACAAATTTTCCCAGAGAGGGAACAACTCTTCCTTTCCCCAGAGGACACTTGTTTTGTTTATCTGAGGTTTTTGGTGTGTGCTTTCAGCTGTCTGCATGTTTGGGGGCTTGTTTTCATTAATTTCTGAAGTGAGAGACTTTTAGATTTTTTTATTTGGGTTTGTTTTTTTAAGGTCTCGAACTGTTTTCTTTTTTTCCTTTTAAACGAAACCTTACTTGTTAAATATCCCCTTTTTCAGCAGAAATAGCTAACCTTGGAAATGGGATTGTTTTTGTAACCAGGTGGGGTCCCACCCATCTGCACTCAGCATTATTCATAGTGGCTCTCATCCAGAATTTTCCCCAAGACTCTTTAGGGTGGATTTCATTCCTGTTAAGCTCAAAACAAAATGCTGTGGCCTGACCTAGCCTCTTGTCTCCTCTCAGTTCTCCTGGTTCTTCCTGAAGGACCCACCATGCAGCCATCATTCCCCCTCTGAGGAGACTCACAGCTTTTCATGGTCCTAATGACAAACACATTTTGCAGACAGAGGGATCAGGAGAGGAGTTCTGTATATTCTCAGAAGCTCTTCAGTCTGAATACTTTTCCCCCTTCCAAGAAGCAGATCTTTTCATTTTCCAAAGGGTATTCTTTTGATAATGCTTTGTATGAACAGAGCTGAGAATCACTGAGCTTCTTAACATTTTCAGATATTTACTTTCTTCAGCCTGATCTCCTACAGCCAGTGACAAATCCAGTATTTCACTATTCCCTAGCATGGACTGCATTACACGAATAAATCCCACTCTCCAAGGGGCAATTTCTTTCAGTTTGATCTGTGCTAAGATGCAGCAGCAGAAGAGCATCAGAGTGGCCCCTCTGCAGCTCAGCTCCCAACCAGCACTGCCCTGGTGATGCTCAGCAGCCCTGCCCCTTAACTCATCCCTCTGCCTTTTGCATTATCTCTCCTATTTTCAACTCCTGCCATTTTATTATTTCCTCATTAGGGCCCACCTTGTTCTCAGGGCTGAAACCATGTATTTTTGTTTGGTCTGACCCACAGCAGGCAGCCAGCTGGTTTGCTGCATCCTGGTGAAGCAGGAGCCCCCAAACAATGACCCAGGACTCAGCATCTCAGACCAATTCCTGCTGGCAGCTTCCCATCTCCTCCTCATCCTGCTGCTGGAATGGGACTGCTTATGGCTTTGGACTCTTAAAACCCCTCCAGCAAGTGTTTGTGCATCTGAAGATGGACAACAGGCAGTACAGCTTTGGGCAGGCTCCTGGCCCCTCAAGTTTGCTGGTCTGTGGGGCAGGGACTGAGCACTGCAGCCACTGCCCTGCCCAGTGCCAGTGCCACAGCTGGGGCTATAAAACCTGTCAAACACACAGCACACACTGAGGAAAAACACAAAAGTAATTATTTCCATAACCAGCTAGCCAGTTCACATGATTTTTTTTTCCTGACAGAGTAGATAACCTTTTGCTAAATGTATTGCACATTTTAAGCACATTTTCCTTGCACCTGCTATTGCTCATTTCATATGGCATTTCAAACTTCCTTGCCCAGATCTGGTACCAAGACGGCTTCTGCCAAGAACAGGCTGGTTAAAAAACACAGAAATTACAGATCACACTCTGCTGTTGGCCATCAACATTAACAGTTTGAAGCTCAAGGCCTTAATCTTTTACTCAAAAGTGTAACAATTCATCTATTTATTTATTAGCAATTAGCCGTTTTTCTCAAAAAAAATGGTGTGACAAAGGCAGCTCTAACATATCACCTACAAATATACACACTCTGTATTTATCTATCCACATCTACATATTCATTTGTATATATCACATAAATACACAAACATATCACCATGAAGGCAGCAAGAATTACACACACAGTAGCATTCCTGCCTGTCCCCATTGATTCTTGCTCTCTCCTCTACCTGTCAGCAAGGACTGTGCCTGCAAGCAAGTCAGGCATGAAGTGACAACCTGTCAAACTGTCACTGTATTGAGCCCAGGAAAGGAAAGCAAGAAAGTTTTATCTATTGCAGACAGCAAGAAAAGGAGACCAAAGGAATTTGAAAACAGCAGGGAACTTGGTGTAACTATGAAAAAATGTAAGAACACAAAATGTTTTAAATTTTAGTGAAACTCCATAACAAGACCAAGGTCAATAGCAAAAACCAACCAATCAACCAACCAGAAAACCAACCACTCACAGGGTGTTAATAAAGCTTTGCATGCTGCAAAGGGAGATGTTGCAGCTAATCGGCTGACCTTGGTTGTTACATTATGAACTTGCCTCTGCAAGAGACCAAGAGTAGCCTGCAAAGGTACACATGAGCCCCACCAAAAAAAAAAAAAAAATAGCAAACCACCTAATCTGGGAAAGCTATGTTATTTCATACAAGAATCAGAGAAGTCTGAAAACACTTATTTACTCTGTAAGATTTACCTGTATAGAAAACACCTGAATTAATCTAACTGCATAAATTCCTTTGTAAAAATAATGTTGAGGATTAGAACGGGACTGGAGAGCATCACCTGAGAAAGGCTGAAGCTGCAATGGCTTGTGAATGAGTTGCCAGTGCCATCGAGATGTAGTGAAAGTCTCTTCCACTGCTTTACAACCATCATCTTTTATTAATCAGCCCAACAGCACACAGCAAAAACAGAAATCTGCCTACAAAGCTGGCACATATGGGAAAAGCTCACTCCTGGTTGTTTTATTTTAAACAAACCCTACAGTAGCTCCCATTGTTTGTTTGTTTTTCCCCCCAGACTAGACAGCATGTGGCTTATGAGCCACACTGATAGATGCGATAAAGCTTCTGCCAGATCTGATTGATGACGGCACTAGGAAGTGCTGTGAAGGTCAGAGTGTAATTCTCTCTTCGCAGCTGCTCCTGGCAAAAAATGGTACAGGAAAACAAAATCTGGATCTGCTAATTGCTAGTAAGAGGGAAGTTCCGTCCTTACCTTGCCTTCCCCTCTCTTCCAATTTTGAACAGGAATGCCATAAGCATGTGTAACCGATGAGAGACCAGGTAAGTTTCAAAGAGATACTTAAACATCCTTTAATGGACAGAAAAAAAAAATCTAACCACAGCAACTGGCCAAATATTGAGCCTTTATACCTTGAAGACAGTGCTGAGTAGTTTAGCATGAAAGCTGCGTATGAAAGAGCTTTTACTGTTTGCTCTTCTGCAAAGCTGAGATAACATACCACTACATATTCCCTGTGCAGGAGTGCTATCTCTGATAATGTGAATATATGAACTAAGCTCCTTTCCCAAAGTCTATTCATTTTAAATGAACAAGGCAAGCATGCTTACTAGGAGTGGCTACTAGCAAGCCAGAGCACCAGTCAGTCAAGTAGGGCACCAAAATCCTCTTTTTCACAAATGTGATAAGGACACTGATAAGAGACTTCAGGGAATTCACAAGCATGATATAATGACAGTCTCCTAATGAATAATATATATTCAGTGCACCTCATAGCAATTACCTCACATACACGGTGTTGTATTTCTTGGGGATAAGATGTTATCCTTGAGACACCAGCTACATTACAGATTAAATTTGAAACCACTTGTGTACTCTTTTCTGGCACTCACTATTAATGGATGGAAATATTTTTAGTCAGCATTTTGTACTCATCAAGATTTTGGCACAATAAGGCCATTACCAAACATCTGTCTTAGAGAAAGATAGTCTTTATCACTCAGCTCAAAACTACATAATGACAGAGAGATGTTGGCAGCAGAAATCCCCCAGATAGTCAAACAAATCCCACCACTACGTCACCATAAAAGGAATAATACATTGATTTTTAACTTTTTTTTCCTTTTTCAGTTTAGGAAAGAGATTTGGAGAAGATAGGCCTAACAGTTCACTCCTTTTATTGCCAAACATATACCATCAATTTTTTAAATACCAATACATATAAAGGGGAGTATCTATACAAGATCCAACTGATAAAAAAAAATCCTCTTAGGAGGTTCTTTCCTAGACGAACACTGGCAAAATATACAACAGATATTGATTCATCTTTTTCACAGCCTCCTGTATTCTCCAAGGGATACTCTAAGAGAGGTAACCACCATCAGCTCATTTTGACATTGCTGTATTAAGAGTGCTCAGCACCTTTAGCAGCCAAGCCTTACTACCATATGTCATGACTGATTTTTGCTGAAGTGGCAAAGGGGTAACTGATGGCAGTTCTGACATTCAGGTTTTAATTTCTTGCCATATCTCTGGAAAATAGAGATTATGTCCCAAAAGACTGTTACCAGCTATAAGGTATCCCCCACTGCACAAACCCAAGTTATGTTCCTGCAATACTATTCATTAGCATTACATCAGCATGTCTTTCCTGACCTGGAGAGTCAAGAGTTAACTTCTGATCACAGAGCATCCTAGAATGGTTTGGGTTGGGAGAAACCTTAATGATCATCTAGTAGAGTAAGAGCAATTTAATCTACATATACTGTTTTGGAGCACAGATGCACATGCACTGCAAATGGCAGACCTTCACGTGTGCATAGATGGGTTGGTGCAGTGAATCAATCGTGCTGGTGTAACCCCTGCACTCTGAGCTCAGGGTCACCCCGTGCCATGGCAGCTACATGGCTTCCTACTTGCTCATACTGTGTTGACAGACTGTCCTCAGTATCACTTCATGCAGACACTCCCCAAAAAGACATCTGGTATGGTCTTGAAACTTCAATTGCTTTAAGGTCAGCTTAGGATGCTTCATAATAGGAAAACTAATTCCTCCTAGACAACCTTTATAGATGTAGGACTACATTCAAGATATGGCTTTTTCAGTCCTTCACTAAAGCTCAGAATTCACAGTATCTGCAGTCCTCTGGCTAACTTCCACATTTCTATTACTCTTGTTGGGTTTGACTATTAAGAGTTCAACTGTGAGCCTAAGAACACTTTACATTAGAAGTAGATTAATCTGGAATAATACCTATTGAGTGTGTAACACACTCACCTGCCCTGCCCAGACAGACAGTTTCTGTACCAGATGAAATACTATTTGTCAATGAACTGGTGAGTCAGGGAAGTCAGAACCATACCAGTAGCTAGGTGTCATTCACATCTAAAACCAGTTGAACTGCATAGCTGGAAGGGATACATACATTTTTTGAAAAATTGCCACAGTAGGCTTTACTGTGACTAACCCATAATAACACAGAGTGGACTAAACTGTACAGGAGTTTGGAGGTGCAAGTCCTTGCATCCCACCCTCCCACTTCAGCAGGAGATTTCTTGCAAATGAATATACAGTACATCCCTTCCTCCTCCTCCTCCTCCTCGACCCCTCCGCCCGAAACAAAGAGCACAGCTTTGAACAAAGCAGTTAACCAGGCAGGCTCCTGGATACCACACTCCCACTGACTGACCTATCAGACACAAAACTTTTGAAAATGGATGGAAATTAGATCAATCGACTCCAGACAGCATCAACCAGCCCTGAACTGCTGGCTCTTTGTCCTGAGGCAATGTCACAAGGGAGATGGCAGCAAGCAGCAGGGCAAGACAATTCCAGATCTTACAGCAAGTTGTCCTTGCACCACTGAAAGGAATCTCACAATTAGTCAAACGTGTATCAAATACAGCCTGTCTCCATTGAGACTTCAATATTTGATTTTGGGTTTAATGTCTCAGATAGTATCTCTTCAACTGAGAGCTTTAGGAGGGGAAAAGGAAAATCATCCTTCACTAAGATTGTGAAATTTTAAAATAGTGTGAGTGGTTGATCTATTGAAGTGTTGCATTTTACCCCCTTCTCGTTGGCACTGCTCCAATACTGCAATTTCAACCCCACAGATCTTCCAAATCCCTTCATCTAAAAATCTACCCAAGACCCAGGAACACAACATAACACTTTGACTTTTGCTGACAGATTTCCTAAGAAACACCACACAGTGCCACACACCACCAAAGGCATTGAGTATCTGCTCATTGTTCTGTTTGCAGGCTTGTCACTGCAAACACTGGCTGACACACAAAGAAAACTGTAGATCCTTCGTTTTTGAATCCATTTCAGATTCTTCTTAAACTCATCTGGTGCCCTATTACCCCAGAAAGACAGAATGCTCTCCCTCTGGCTCTAATGTAGCACTTGCTCTTCTTTTACACCAGTTCCAAAAGGAAAAATGGTTTGTTCAAAACAAAAAAGTAATTGTGCAGTTCTTCCCATGGAAACCACCAGGAGGCATAAGGGATGACGGAAGGACACCAAGTGCCCATAAGAAGAGCATTGATGGATGAATCCATCTGGCTGCCAAGCTGCTCCCTTGTGCCCCTGCACCGACCATTCTCAGAATGGCAGACAAAAAAGCTTCACAATACTGTTATTTTCATGAATGAAAAGAGTGGCCCTGTAACACTCAGAGCCAACAGTGGCAGAGCACCTGCAAGGGCGACACACTAGTTATGGAATAATCATTAATTGTTATGGATACCTCTGAGAATTGAACCAAGCCGCGCCGTGACATTTTTTTCCCCATGGAACAAAACAAAGAACTGCACAAAGAACTGCAGAATCTCTCGTCTTAAGAAGCCCTGGACTGAAGTACATTATTTAATTGGATCTCTCTGGCTTTGAAATTTATCATTTCATAGTTGGATCTCAGCCGCAAACTTCAGTAATACGATAAACAGAACAGGCACAGGCACACCAAGTATTTGCATCAAACTGATCATAAAGGATCCAGAGGAGAGATGAGCTAAATACTTCTCTATTCCTGACATGTGCCTTGTCTTGCCTTTCAAAGTGTGCATTTACTCAGCTGCACTGTCCTTTAGGGCAGGTGAATGCCTGGGTTGCCGAGGGATGCGTGCCTGAATCCACTCTCCTCCTGCCACTCCAGAGCTTTCAGGTTATGGAGCGGCTCCTGCTTCTGGCCATTTATGCGGCTCTTTTGCCGCCCATTATTTTCCTACCGCCTAAATCTTTGGCCAGGTTCCTCTAACCCCCCCTACACAAGACACATCCCGCGCGCAGAACCGACAAACTTGAGCTTCCAAAAAACCTCTCAGTGGAAGAAATCGAACCACGTCGCTGTGACCTGTCCCCCCCGGCCTCCAATAGCAGGCTGCTCCTCAGCCCGAACCTCCGTTCAACAGGAAATCGAGGAGAGGGTCGGCCCGGGAAGCCAACGGGATGGATCTGGAAAGATGGTTCTGTTCGCCTTTGCCCTGACTGACTCCAGGACTGTAACATGATGCAATCCCTCAGCTACGATGAAACAGGAACAAATGGCCAAGCCTGTAGGGAGACCACCTCTGCCCACCCAAAAAGGCAGAAAATAAGGAAGCTCGCCGCGGTACAAAGCAGCAGCGCGGCTGCCGGGCCGGTGCCTTTCCCGGGAAGGGATGCGAGTTTCGGGATGGCGGACAGAGGGCTGCGTTCCGGAGGATCTCGGCCGGGTCTCTGCCCTTCCAAAGCCGGGCAGGGGCCGCCCCGAGCGCGCTGCCGGGACAGCCGCCGCCGCCGCCCGATAACCGGGCTCCCTCCCAGCTCTTTCCATGTGCTGTTCCCGGCCAAGAAAACGAGCAAGACTTTATTTTTTATTTTTTTTCAGCCTTTTTTCCCCCCCAGTAAGCCCACAGCTTTCCTACCAGGGGGCTGCCTAGAGCAGCAGCAGTGAAAAAGCCCATTTCTGAATGCAGCCCTTCCCCTCCCTCTCCGCCCGCGGAGCTCGGCGGGGATGCTGCCCAGGGCGGGCGGGCAGCGAGCGGGGCCGGAGCCCTCCTACCTTTGCGGCCGTCCTGCGGCGGCTGCCGGCACAAAGCGGCCGAGCGCGGCTCCTCCCGCGGCTCCTCCCGCAGCCCCGCTCTGCCGCGGAGCGCAGCCAGCGCCGCCCGGGAGGGGACAGCGGGGAGGGGACAGCGGGGCGGGAGCGGCCCCTGCTCCCACCGCCCCCGGGCCCGGGCCCGCCCCGCGGGGAGGGGACAGCGCCGGGGCGGAGCCAGCGGAACAAAGGCCGGGGGGGCCCCGCAGCGTCCCCCGGTGCGGGGCGGGATGGGGCAGGTGTGAGCAGCCGCCCCCGGGCAGGGGCAGGTGAGCCGAAGTGCTCCTGGCGACGCGGGTGCTGGCAGATCAAACCTGGGATTCTTGTCCCAGAGCAAAGCCTCCCTGGAGTCGAGTCTTGTTCCTCGAGTAGATGCTGGAATACTGCGATGTCACAGCGGGATCCCCAGTGTAGCCCATGCCGTCCCCATTCCTGCCCAGGAGATGCTGTGACCTGGGCACTGAGCAGTGAAAGGATAATGTGAATTTGTGGCATAATAAACATGTTGGCATTTATCTAAAATTTCGGCTCTTTTGTTGAAATGGTGTAAAATCAGGCACGGACACAACACGGATTTAGCACCCGGTTCCATCATCTTAGTTCCATCATCTGGCTTGATACTAGCCAGATTTAAATCAAGGTGAGACTAAGGTTTATTTTGATTAAACCTGCAGGCTTCAGTTTGGAACAAAATTGCTGAACTAGGGCAAGATTGTATATGGGCAACCTGGGTAAACATGTTCCAACTTTGACAATTTATTTTCCTCCCTGTACACACAGAAACTGGAAAGCTGAGGTCACAGAAGAATGTCACTAAAGAAAGAACATTAGTTAAGGCAACAATATGTCTTTGTCTCTAGTCCAGCTGGGTGTCAGAACTCCTTTAACTTCAACTCTAACAGTTGGATGCACAAATGTGCTCTACTGAGAAATATTTGGTGAACATTGTACATGCAAGTGCATAATTCTGTACAAGCTTGTAGCTTACTTTGTACTGTAGAGTATGCAACTTGTTAAGCACCTTAAATTTTGATTAATAAAATTTGGGTTGTTTTGGCCAGGTTTAATGTGCTCTTCTATCCTGTTTCATCATCCTCAGTCATTCCAAGAGGGTGATACCCAATGTAACAGGTTTGACCAGGGAAAAATTCTATTTAGTCAGCATGTACACTGTGTGGCCACTTAGGATATGCATGAGATCTCTGTAGCCTAAAACAGGAGAGCTGAATTTACAGCCAACCTTTTCAACAAATATTACTTAGCCTAAAATCTTACTTTCAGCTGTTCTCTTTCTTGTATGCCTTTGGGTACGGGCAGGGAAGGACTTGTCTACTGGATGAGCTATTACAGCAGCTGCCTGCTCCTACCTGCCTTTTTGTATTCTGCTTGTTGGGAGTTGGCAGGAGGGGGCTTTGGAGCACTTAGAAGTAGTGATTTTCCAGGCAACAGTAAAGTGCTTAGCCAGTCTTGAAAAAATTAAACCGTAGCTCCTCTTCTCCACAGTTCAATTGCTTGCAGCTATTGCTCTCTTTGAGCTACTTAATTTGTATCACGACCTGTAAAATATGATCCCTAGTGAGAACAATCCAGAACTCTCCTGTAAAAGCACAACCCTTGGCTGCCGTGGTGCATGCAGTGTAATCTGTGCAGTACCACTGATTTGTATGCTTGCAGTGAGCACTTCCAGGATTTGCTGCCTCTAGTTTGGTTTGGTTTTTTTTTTTTGTTGGTTTTTTTTTTTTTTAATTTTAATGCACACATCACATTAAGTAACACTTCAGCCTCTGCCTGCCCTAAGACGTGCTGTGGTCTGTAAATAGGACGCTTGGTTCTAGCAACACTTCAGAGAATTTCTTCCACGGGAATGTCCTGAAGAAGTTAGGAATCTGATCAGCAGAGAAATACAGATGAGAGAGAGTCATCACAAGACCAGCAAGAAAATAAGGTCTTTATTCCCTCTGTCAAATATGAAACTGAGATAACTTAAGGGTTTGTCCTTAGGCTGTTGGAGAGATTGGTAAAGACTTCGTGTCTTGTGGTGGTAACTCCATAGGGATTAAATAATGGGCCATCTATTATGGAGACAATCATCAGACAACACAAGCTGTTCCTCATTGACAAACTCTCTCTTAAGCTGAGGGGCTCAAAAGCACATTTTTCTTATTTGAATTCTTATTTTCCATAATGCTACACTTTAAAATGGCATTACTCCCCACTTTTTAGTTTGTACATATACATTCCATAAGCTACTTCAGCTGCAAAATACAACTTAGTGATTCATTGATTTTCTTTCCCATGAGTCTTTAATGACACTACTTAAATACAAATTCTATGTTATAGAATTAAAAAGAACAGCATATAATTCACCTAGAACATGATATCATCCAAATAAATCAAGTGAATCCTAAGGAATTCCTTGCATGGAAACTGAAGTCACATCATTAATAGCAAATCTGTGGTCCACAGTAACTGCACGTCATACTTTGCACCAAATAAACTTCTTTAACTAATCAGCTTTTAACACAAAGTAGCAGAAAGTAAATCTCTGTAAATGTCCCTATTTGAAATACATGTCCTCCAGCTTGAAAAAGCACTTTTTAGCTTTAAGACCAAATATTCATGCAGTGTTCCAATCTGTCTTTATTCTCAATTATTCACTATACAGTTCCACTCTATGAAGGGCAACTTCATTACTGTAGAAATAGTCTTCACAAGCTTTAGGCAGGACTTGGTGAAGCTTAGTCACAGAGATCCCTTATCTTCCTGTAATCTTCTTAGTACTGGTTATCACAAAAGAAAAGAAAATAATCAGAGCAAAGAAAAATAAAATAATCAAGTAATCCAGCAGTAATGTATCCAAATAGAGTTGTTTACAAGACTGGGACTTTAACCATCAGATAATCTGTAGTGTGTTGAAATAGAAAAGTCATGACAATGACAGACCATATTTATTATCTTCAGGATGTGTTTAAAAGAGCTATTTATGCATATTTTAAGATTTTTTTCCCTTGGAAAATCAACATTGGATGAAATCTGAGAAACACAGGCATGAGAAAAAAAATCTCAACCATTTGCTGTGATTTATGTCTTGTAAGGTACTCCAAGCAATTTGGATTTGGCTCACTTAAGTAATGTAAAAAGGCAGGAAAACAGTACTTTAGGCATTTAGAAGTATGGGTCAGTTTTTAAAGATACACTCAATTCCACTTCAAATCTGCCTTGGACTGAGTCCATAACCTGACAACTTACTAGTTTAAGAGGCCCCAAAACCTCAGCAACATCCTGTTGAGAAAACAAGTGTAAGAAAACATATTGGATGCTGTAAGTGATGACTGGTATTCCCTGAAAGTCTGCTCAATAAACTGGTGTTCTCTGAAAGTCTGTCTTTTCAGTAAGACCTTTCAAGGTGCCTCTAAAGAGTACATTCTTTTTCTTCAGTACCTTAAAGTGAAATCATAGCTGTAAGAAAAAGCCTGTATGTTCTTGATATTTGATATCAGAAAGACTGTAAAATAATTTGTCTCTTTGGATTGTTTAGTTTTTCTTGCCTTTGGAAGGGAGGTTGAGCAGACAAAAAAAGCATGGAAATGGCAAAATGCTGATGTCATGTGAGATCCCACACTGCCCTGTGACACTGGTGTGTCAGGCAGGGGAGGTGAGGCTCCCTGGAGCAAACCTTGCTGCATCTGCCTCCTACATGTCCTACCTCTTGCACTCACATCGTGTTGCCATGGAGGAATGGATGCTCTCAGAGAAGAGTAAAAAGCAGGCAAAAACTCTGTGCAATCTGGGCTGTCAAGAGATGGAGTGACATTACAGCAATTGCCACTCTCTTCAGTAAAACATGTTGATGGCAGGCTTTCAAAAGCAGAAGGCAAGTTATGGCTTTTTAGAACAGAAATCTTCTTCTGTTAGTTTGAAACTAACTTTTCAGTAAGGAAAACATCAGTGTTTCTGCGGTTGTCTCAGACACTTAAGGCATTTACAGACTAGGAATAAATGTATATTACAAACAGGAAAAAGCTCTTGATAAAGATGGTTCTTTTCCCCTCTCTTATTGTATACTGTGATCCTGTAACAGCAGAATCTATTGTTATTAAGAATCTAATGCTCAACATACTTTTGGGTTTTTTTTTTTAAGAGTATCTTGTTGAAGAATCTTTTCAATGAGTTGTTTCTTCTGGGTTCCACATAATTTCCAGGTCCACTGGGAGAAAAAGAATTCTGTTTTAGATACACTTAAAAAATTTCTTTCAGGAATCTTATAGTGCTGAGTACATATATGTCCCAAAAGGACTTATACAGCAGAAATGCCATTCACTTTTCTGCAGAAAGCAAATTGAAAAAGTGTGCATTATAGAAACTATAAGAGGAGGAATTATGCTGCTTTTCTGTAATGCACAGGCCTCTCCTTACTTTCCACACAAATAGGTCTTTTGTGTAACAATACTGTCTGCAAGTAAATTTACAGAGATGTAAGGACCTTAAAGGATGGTCTTGATTTTGAATCAGGGCAAAGGAGAGAATACATTACAAAGGATACTATATATTTTACAGAATCTTAATGTGCAGGTAAAAATAGTTACTTCCCACTTACATTCTTCTGTTTGAACTAAACATAAGCAAACAATCCTTCCTTCTGATTTCAGTTTTGGAAGAAATTCTGTATAACCTGACCTTTGTGCTTGGTGCAGGTACGAATAGCAGTGATTTCAGTGGGATTAGCATTAAGTTACTGACATTTTCAAAATACTGTGCTAACATCCTTTTATTAAATGAATATTAAACCCTCAGAATCACTGAAAAGTACCTCTGCTTTGGGTATTACTAACTTGACAAAAAATATCCTATTCTTGTAATTTTACTTCTTTTAAATCTTATATTAAAGTTGAATACAATAGGGGAAGATTTCCTCTAAGTCTTGCCTCCTTGCTTCTGCTTTCTTTGAATTCAAGCAAGACTGGGCCAAAAATGGAATCTTATGGAAAGATAAATTATAGCTTCTATTCTGTATTTATATTGTCTCCTGTGCCACTATGAAAATAATCAGTTATCATACTGAAAAAAGGGCTAAAGACATAAAAATGCAATTTGAAGAATTTGATGCTTATACAGCAACTCATACAGTCCTCCTGGCACTTCCATCTGTCAAAAACTAATTGTCAGATGAAAAATGTCTAGTATAAAATTGGGAAAAAATGGGGAGCTCAAAGTGTTTATGCTCCACATCCATAACTTGAGAGAATTTTTTTTTTAAATTCTGACTAGCAAAATTGTCAAGTGGCATGAAGAGTTTTAACCCTGTTCCTCAAGTAAGTTATTCCAGGTCAGAGAACTGAAAGGAAGTTCAGACAGACCATTAACAACCTCAGTTGTTTAATTTTCTATCAATCAAGATGCCTTCTTAATTACCAGTTAATAGAAAAAAATTATAGCACTAGTGTGAGAAATAATAATGACTCATGTCAGAGTTCAGGCTCATGTCCGCTTGGATGAAAAAACCCCAGCAATTTGCAAGAGTGAGGTTAGGTCAAGCAAGGCATCAGCATAATGTAGATCTGTAATAAAAAAGGCTATAGTGCTTGACATAACATGGCAAATAGGAAGCCTTTATTCTGTCAGACCATTTCTAAATACAAGGTACAATGGGCTGAGAGAAATTTGCAGAAGAATTATCAAGGGCAAAGGAAGGTTTTAATCTTGAAAGAAACAAAAAACATTGCAATTTTTAGTGGAGAGATGAGGTAGAGGATGTAATAAAAGAATGCAAATTAGCAAATGGAGAAAACAGGTCAACAGCAAATCATCCATGACACAAACGTAACAAGATTTAAAACCAGAAAACAATGGTATACAGACTTGTAACAGAAGACAAATGCATAATAGCTGGGACAGTAATGCCCAAATTATGATACATTTACCTGTGTAATTGCTTTTGCTTGGTTTTGGTTTCCTCCTGATCACTCTGGAGCTGCTGCTGCTTGTCCAGACTGGAAGAGAAGGACTGGCTGGTCCCCACTGCTTGTGTGCTGCAGAGGTCTGTCCAACCATTACCAACATATGGAACCCACCTACTTACACATACCTGGGTGCAGAGATGTCAAACACCAAGGAGAAGGAAGTAAATGTCCTAAATCATGAAAAGTAGAAGCATTTAGAATGAACTTCTCCGAGCTGTAACTCAGAGATGGTGGGTGTGAGGAGGCAGTGACAACCTGCTGCAATAATCCAACAAACTGCAATTTGCTGTGGGTGCTTCATTACTTGGAAGTAAACTACTGAGATCTTGCATTCCATGACTATACACTTTTACTGAGTTCCACCTTTTCTAACATGCCTTTTCACAGACTAGAAAAAGTAAGAAGGGATACAAAGACTCAAAAAGCCTGAGCCAGCACCTCCTATGAGCCTTTAACTATTTAGCCATAGCTCAGAGTCAGCTTGAATGTGAAGAAGGGGTGCAAGCCTCCAGTTTAAATTTACATGTACAAGAGAGGTGCATATGTCATTGTGATATTAATAGCAGTAATTTTTTTGTCAGATACTCAAGATATATGAAAAATGGTAGCCACAATTGTGATCTAACCACACTGGTCAAAGGTCAGTTGAGGTCTTAGAAAGCTTATAAAATGACCCTCGCTTTTCCTCACACACAAATCAAAGGGGCAGGAGAATATGAATATAAGGACATTCTGAAGCTCATGCACCAGACAGAAGTGCCTGGGATCTCATCAAGCTCACCTGCAAATAGCAGAACAGCATTTTCCTGCAGATATGTGAAAAGGTTAGTAAAATAATTGGTTTGTCTTGGTTACCCTTGGGAAATGTCAAATAGATGGCTCCTCAAAATCAAAATGAGGAACGTAAGACCAGGGATTTCTTTTGGTCTGAACTTTATCTTTTTTGTCCATGTGAAATTAGCCTTGTCTAAGGGGGTTATTAGATTCCAGGTCCTGCTTCATAGCTATTTATTTTCTTGTTTCTGCAATTACAGGTTTCAGAGTTCTCCCCTGAACCACAAGGAAAAGAAATAGCAGAAGGTC
Source organism: Eopsaltria australis (assembly GCA_034509425.1). Lineage (NCBI taxonomy): Eukaryota > Metazoa > Chordata > Aves > Passeriformes > Petroicidae > Eopsaltria > Eopsaltria australis. Next base: position 4,417,818 of record JAVTVJ010000094.1, on the reverse strand, counting down.
AGACAAAAATGTCCAGCCTTCTCAGACAGCTATAATGGTAACCTGGCATGCCTGGTTTCCTATCTGGAATTGTGGGTCAGATATTCCTTCAGCAACCACAAAACCCCACATATTCCTTTGTCTCAAAGACTGTGATGATGACATGCTGGCTCTTTCACTGCTGAGTTCGAGACATGTCTTCTTTAAAATACATGAGGTGAGAATTAGGTCACACATAGGGTTGACATGAGCAGCTGAGACATACAGCTTAGATCAAAGAATGAAAATGAAATCTCTGACAGAATTCCCCTGCTTCTTGTATACATATAAAAATAAGTTTCTCCAAGAGCTATATTGATCCTTTTGAGCTGCATAGCCACGTCCATACTTAGGAAAATGCTGAAAAGCAGCACATCCTTGAAAACAAGACTACAGAATAGTAACTTAATAACTCTAAAGAGCATTATCTGAAAAACAGCCGATGATTTGTCGAGACTCAGTTTTTTACTGCCAACACCAGGCCACACTATCAGATGGAATATTCTGGCAAAGTCTTATCTCATAACTCTGAATGCCTTTTCCATTTAATAATACTATATAAGATCAGCATATGGAACCCTATTAAAATAAACCTGAATATTTACTACTCACATGTCTATCCACATTTAATTAGATAATCAAAGTTCCTGAAAGAAAACTGCATGACTGAAATTCCAATTTGTAGTTTGTAAATGGGGAAAACCTGATTGATTTTAGGAACAGAAATCTTGTATTCTCTGATAAACCATGGTCTGGTTTATGGAGTTTAGGTGATGAACAGACAACTTAGCAGTGAAGTAAATTACAATGCTATTTACTTTATGGCCCTTTTACACTGGTATATTTGGCTGGTGCCAAATCCAGCACACAATATCATACTGTAAACGTGGATTTAGTTAGGCTAGAGAGCATAATGAATAGGTCACTGCACCATATGACAGCAGATGCTTTAAATATAGAGTGATACACTGGCATGTATAATGTGAAAAAACGAACAGCTTACTGAGCTGTGCCACCTTTGCACAGAAAAGACGTCTACAGACCATTTCAAACTTTCAGGGAAATGAAATAAGGACACACAAGAGTACTTGTTCATCTAAAGTCAGCAAAGGTTTTGTGTATGGAAGCCAAAATTCCTTTTTGGTTTTGGCTGGTAGTAGGAACGTAAGTTGATAAACTGACTGTCTTCTAAAACATTTTTGCGTGTTTGGCATTGAATGCATGCCTGTTTGGTGAATAGCATAATGAGCACAAAAAATTACTGTGTTAGGGTATTTTGTGAGATCTGTGCAACTCAAAGTACTTTCCTGATTGCTGGAAGGTGATTTGGTAACATGCTCTAACGGTTTTAAGACTGGTATTCCACCAACTTGGTAAAAACTAGCTTATTTCCCCCAATAGACTATAGGCAGAGAATTAATTTCATCCAAGATTAGATAGCCTGCAATGTGTACTTCTGCAGTGGGATTGCCTTTCTTTATATTATATTTAGTGGACAAGAACATGAGAGGGGTAATTCATCTCACATTTTGAACATTAGGATGTGAATGAAGAGCTTTATTTCTCTTCACCGACCATAAAAGGAAGCACAGAATGACAAAGGAATTTGTCAGCAAATATAGAAAGAGGAAGGGGTATAACTCCTAATAGAGCTGGGCACTGTGATGAGAACTGATGCTTGTGAGCTAAAAAGTCTAGATGGGGGTATGTAAAACAAGAGTTGTATCTGATTTAGCTCAGGTAGGACAAGGACCTTCAAGAGACACTTTTAAGGAGTTTAACAGACATAACAGATAAACTATCTCCAAACAGAGTAAATGGGTCAAACAGCTCACATGAGCTCACCATCCTCACTTGTCATCAGCCACATATCTGCTGGTGCATAGAACAGTAGAGCAGCACAGAGCTGTAGATTGCCTGTGGTGCTCAGTAATGCACTTTTTCCTTACAGCATAGGTTGAATCCTACACCAGTCCAAAAGCTGTTGTGGTTAAGAAATTTTCAAGTTATTTATGAAAATCCACTCTGAACCTGATCCTTAATGATGGATTTCTTTGGTCAACCTGTGATGTTGACCAAAGAAAGAAGACACCTGTAATCAATATGATGTCCCAGGAATGTGTGGATGAGAAGAGTGGTCATGGCCAACATCAAACATCCTCATAATCATTCTCCAACCAATTGTTCTCCTGGATTTAGGTTTTCATAGTAGCAATGGACCCTGCTGGTCATGTTTAGGATTGGTCCATTTCAATGGGCTGCCAGTTTTCACAAAATAATGTAACAAGCTATTCTGAGGTTGAAGATTCTCTACACAGACTAATGGTTCTGTACATCACCAGTGAAACAACTTTTGCTTGGTGAGATGTGACAGTTGCTTGATGGATTGTTTAAATCATGACCAACTTTACATTAACTTGACATTCAGAGGTACTCTCAATGCTCTCCTCAGTGAGCAAATTTAATGCAAATTAGATAATATTTACATTAATAATGGGATAATATTTAAATTAATAATGGGAAGACCTTATCTAGAGCAGCAATACGATCTAAAAAATTATACACACATTAGCAAAGTCATTCAGTTATGTCTTTGTTTTAATGAATTTTTTTTAACATTTGTATCATCAGACAAAACATTTAGGTCATGAGAAAATATTTATTTCCAACAGCATGGACTTTGAAAGTTAGTTGGAAGAAGGCATGTTCAATGCTATGATTTTTCCAATGCTGGGTCAGTTGAAATAGTGTGTTGTAGTGCATATATTAACCAGTTACCTTAAGGAGATGCGAAAAGACATAGTGAAGTAGGAGGTGAGTACAAACACTCCAGGCAGTAAAAATGCAGAATACTGACACATGGCTGAAAAATGTACTTTCTGTAATGCTCATTTAGTTTCACACAAAACTAGCAACTCACTTTAAAACATTCTTTGTCAGCAACCATACCTCTGACCATATGAAACTATTAAATTTAATACAGTCTTTCAGCTGGAAGAGATATTAAGGTCTAACACTTATATCAAATGCTTAGCTTTTGTTAGCTTTGCTTGTTATTTAAGATAGTTTCAAGGTACTGCACCAGTATCACATAGTTTGTTTTTTTTCAAATTGATTTGTACAGAAACATGCGAATAGTAATGCATGAGGGTTTTATGTATTTGATTATAATTGTCTGTATTATTGATAGAGCACACCAAGCTTTTTTGTTACATTTTATGCTGAACTGTTCCATTTCCACATCTACCAAATGCCATCACAGTTCTCATGGCTTATTGTGTAAAGCTGGAAAATTGAGAAAGTAAGAATGCCTTCACTTAGGACATATATTAATGAAAATAATTCTTTTATAGGTAGATATATCTATCTACAGAGTAATTAAGATTACATGGTATTTTTATCAGCATGAAATGTAAAAAAACCATTCTTCAAACACCCCAAACTAGTAGGAAAACACAGTCAACTGGCACAATACACTCTTAAACCAGTTTTGAATAAGGCTTCAGTTTTCCTGATGAATGGGAATAAATCTTAGTAGGTCAGTATACATTTTAGTAATTATAACCATTTTATGTCACAATATATTCTTAATAAAATAAAAACTCTGGTGTTGTAATTAAAGATAGCTAGTTACCTTCTAGACAAATATGATCTTTTAAAGAGTACGCTGTGTTTAAATATAAGACGTAGAATTAAGGTGCTTTCATATTTCTGCTTTCATTCTTAAAAAGTACCACAGATAAACAATTGCAATAATTGCTTGCGGATATGCTTTTCTTTGGCTTTTACCATATTTTTAATAGCATGTGATTCCACCTCTGGAAAATTTCTATGTTAATTACTTACTTGATTTTGTAAAAATTGCATTATAAAAACTGAATGGAACAAAATGTTGGATGCATTTCCTGTGTCATAACTACACCTTTTTCTCTTCCTTTCAGAATTTCCATTTGCATCAAGCAACAAATGCAAGCAACAATAAATTTAAAGCTAGATTTTTTGCACATTGTAAACTGGGTAGGACCAGGAGTTACTGACAAAACCAGCTGGAAATGCAAGATTAACAAATTCTCTGTATCCCAACACATTACCATCTAATCTGTCTTGTTTCCCTGACACATACTAACACAATGAAGCTGGACAATGGTTCAACAGCAAGTGCATGTGATAGTTCTGGCAAGACTATTTTTGTTTTGATTAAGCACATATTTTATCCGGGAGGGTTTAGAAAAGCAGGGCCTTTTTCTTCAGGTCATTCCGCTTCCAAAGTGCCAGACGATCAAATTCCTCAATACTCATTTTGAAGACTTCCTGGAACTCTTCAGGGGACAAATGCCTCTTGAAAATGAAAATACAAAAGATATCATTAAGCTTGTCTGTGCACAGGAATATTTCTGCCCCTCCTAAGTTTTAAAATGCACCGCAAAATAATGCATTAGGGTTTGCATTTGAATTCCAAAATTGTTTCTGGAAAAGACTGCATCAAAACCAAATGAACTCAGAGAAGCTGGAAAATGAAATTATTGATGGCAGTAGTGACTTTTGAAAAAAATTAATCTTTTCAATATAGTTCCAACTGAGCAGAAGCTATGGTTTTCGGGAAAAAGTATGTGTTTATCCAGGGTGCCTGATGACAGAGCACACTGAGACAAATTTAAGTTATTCCAGGACTTTAAAGAGATTGATAACAATGTAATTTTAGAGTTAGATTTGTTTTGCCTTGATCTTTAATGAGAGCAGTGGACACCACATTGGTCTACTAATAGCAACCTTGTAACAAAGGAGAAAGCATACAGCTAAATTCTGAAATCCATGGGGATTTCAGATATTCTGATATCCATGGGGAGAGACTCTAGGCAGAAGTTCAAGCTGGATAAAGTAGGGGGTTTTTAAATGTCAGGAAATACACTTCTGTTTGATGTTTTCATTATATAACATTAAAAAAAAAAAAAAAGACGTTGAGAAAAAGGGAATAAATCCACCATAAAATATTGGAAGAAGGTAGGATAACACTTCCCTAGCAATTATTAGCATCCACACAGAAAAGGTAGAAACGTGAATATGTGAATGAGAAATTAATTTGTAAAATTCATCCAATAATTGTGGACTAACCCTTGCTCAAGTATTTCTGCAGTGTTAGTTACGTTTCTCTGTTTCTGACGAGTTAAGCACACACCATCTAAAATGCCCAGATTCAGTGCAATGAAAATTACAAATTGCAATTTTTAAACATGAACGCCCCTCTTCCACAAAGGTTTCCTTGAAATCTGTGACGAGTCCTGCAATCTAATCCTCTCCTCCCCAGCCAAGCTCTTGAAGCTCACCAGATACAATTCTCCTTCCAAGCACACTCAGGCAGCCCCAGCCTCAGCATCTCAGTGTCTGCTTTAGTACTGCATCCAAAAACAAGGTCCCCAAAAGCTGCTAAGCACGAGAAATGCTTGGACATGCTTAATACAGCAGAATCAAACTCTTCACACATTAGACAACTGTTATTTCAAGACAAGGCTATCGACCTTTTTCTTCCACCTCACTGCCTCCTGGTTGCAGGGCTTCCCAGGAGGTGAGAAACCTTGGTCCAAAGTCCTCCTCACTCGGAGGAGGCTCAGAAACACCACCTAGTCCACTTTACTCACCCTCAAGGCACACGCTGGCAGGGTAACATGAAGGACATGTGAATGATGAACCAGCTGCCAGCAAACACTGAGGGCAAGATGCTGGAGGGAGGGACGAGCACAGAATGCCCAGGAGAAGGGGAGCTATGGGGTCCTTTAGACTCTGTACTGGCAATTGACATAGGCCAAGGTTGTCTAGAATTTCAAGCAGATCCCATCACTACCTGGAAGAGCGCTAGCTTCTCTTAGCCAAAACAGTGGCAGGGAACATACTAACACGTCCTGGCAATCCCATGATGGTTTACCTGACCAGGATGAACACAGCCCCATTGGCCCTACCTTACAAAGCTATTTTTTGGAAAAATTAGGAAGTAAAATTTTACTTTCCATTTATTAACAAAGAGTTCATCTTTGTAACATAAATTACTCAAGAAAACGAAAGAGATTGTTTGTAAGAAGTCATTATATATAATTTGAATTGTTGTCATGTCCTTGTTTCCTAACAAAGGACAGGCTTTTTTTTTTTCCCCTTGAGATTCCATATATTCAGAACAACAGTGACTAAGATCTTGGAACTGAGCCTTCACTTTTCCTTTGACAAATGACAGCAACCCACCATAAGCACTGCTCATAGGATGGAACAAACACACCATGCATATTTGGCAAAGGAGATCATTTCTCGCATGAAAATGAGCAACATCTGACAATGTATTTTAGAAACAATTTCTCACTGACAGAATTTAATTCCATTGGGCTCAGAAAGAAAAAGTAACTTCTCTCTGCATTGGTTTTTTAAGAATATTTTCCTCATAATCCAGTGGACAAATGAGAGTGAGTCAGTGGACAAATGAGAGTGAGTTTAACTTTGGCAACTTCTCACAATAAGGAACATGTCTGTGAGCTGTAGCATTGAAAAAGAAGTCTGCAAGGTGTGTAATATTTAATTTTATTTTACTTTCTAGATTGGGGATAAGACTTGAGACAGCTCCTCACTGAGGAGAAAGCACTGGCAAACTGTAGTTCATACTCAAAGAGAAAATCAGAAAGCCTATACCTTGGCAGATAAATCTACCTTGCCCATCTTCCAAAACCACAGAAAATTACATAAAACTTTAAAAGGACTGTGTTTTCACCATTTTTCTTTTCCTGAAGTAATTTACACCATGTATTGTGAGAAACTGCCGCAGTCTCATCAGATCTGTTCCAATATTGAAGGTCAGTGGAGGAAAACTCAATGAGCCCTACATCACCCCTTTCCTCCAGGGTATCAAACATTTGCTACATCTTCCCCTCCTAATGAAGCTTGCCACCCGTCTCAGTACAAGCTGTGCAATTCCCCCTTCCCCCTCCACTGTTGTACTTTGCCATTTATCCTTTTGCTTTGCCCTCAGGCTTAATGAGCTTTCGATCCACACGCAGCTATCCAAGCCAGAATGAATTAGTTGTGCACTGTGCTCCTCTGCCTGCGTCCAGATGACACCACCTTCACCATTTGCATTAATTCATCTTCTAATTCTTATACCTAAGTTTTGGTTTATAACAGCACCATTTTTTTCCTCCTCACAGAAGGTCTCATTTGGTCCAAAAGCAGTTGACAGTTTCCAGCCCAGGGACAAAGTGACTGAGATGGGGAGAGCACAAGCTCACTTATTTCCACATCCATTCCATTAGAGAGTTTCTTTGCTTTCAGTTTTCTTTCACATGTGTCCTCATTTCAAGGACTAACAAACAGACTGCAATATTAGCAATCTCTTACTCCATCAGTGCATTATCCACATGCAAAAATAATGCTGGTAGAAGGGAATATTTTCCCTTTGCTCTGGACTCTCTCTGAGAACCCCAGTCTGTGCCTGGTGTAACGTATTTCCTGCTCTTGTCCCTGCATCTTAGAAGCTTTCACCATACCCTTCTTAAGCATCATGGGCTCTAGATTTGGGACTGACCCTAGAAGCAGCAATGGCTTAAGCTTTGTCTTCAAATTTGGAATAAAACCTTGATCCCAGAAAGCTGTCATCAAACTGGCAAAGCTTCAGATAAAAGCAACAGAATGGGTTGCAGTTGATTTATGAGGAAACACTAAAAGGCCTAAGTAAGTCTAAGCTCAGCCAAATGATGACTAAGGTAAAATATGGTAAATGTCTACAAGTATTTGAAGGGTCTAAACACCAGGGCAATACACCAGTGTGAGAAGTTTGTGGTCACACTTTTCTATGTATATGTGATGCTAAATTTTGCCTGCACTATTGTTGGGACTTTCCTAATAGTTTTCCTTAAAGCTTTAAAACCTAGAGCTCTTCCCAAACCTAAAGGCAGAAAAAATGCAACAGTAAGAAATATTGAACTGATTTATCTTCCTTCTCAGCTATTGGAATATTAATTTGCCTTAACTGAAGCGTTACCTTCTCTCATTAGTCAAACAAAAGAAGCGAAATTGAAAACTATGAGCAGGGAATATGAAAGATATTTATCTTGAGGTATGGAGAGAATATGTGTGAAGCTATGCTTTACATGGTCAAGAACATTATTTCCTTTTTCTTTTTTCAGTAATGGATGAGCTTAAAATATCCAGCTATGTTAATAATGCATCCCTGGGCCATTAAAGGAAGGAATGGCCAAACTTACTAGTAACAGCAACATTCATTCCTTTTTTTTTTTTTACTAGAGTTGGCCTTGTTTACATAGGAAGTCTGGGTGTTTTACAGCGTGCTAGTAAGTAATTCCTAATTCCCTTTGTGACAGTTTGGCCATATTCAGGCAGCTTAACTCAATCTCCTTCTCTGCTCTGCATCAACAGCAAGGCTGGGCACGTTGCAGACACTGAGGAGAGTAGAGAGGACTTATCAAGGTCCTGTTCTGCTCACACTCTGAACTCACTGTATGTAAGTGAGGCCATTTTGGAAGCTACATAATGATGTTAACATGATGCTACCTGAAAACCTTGCTAAAAGGTAAGGTAAACAGTTTAAAGATGATTCTTCACTACAAAGACTGCTACACTGGACCTCACAGTCTCAGAATATCAGCATTTGTGATACAGTTAAATGTGATATTGCTACAGCTGCCTATAGAAAGGACTATGGCATCGTGCTGTTTTGGTAGAGGTTTTTTAAGATATACAGAACCAAGCAAGGGCTGAGCTAAACCTCTCCACTGCACTGCAACCACTAGAACAGAAATTCCTCATCCTCTATGAAACATGAACATGAAAATGAGCACTACAGACACATCCTCATTTTTTACTCTCTCAGAACAAAAGTAATTAATTGCACATTTAAATACTTGCTCCACAGTGTTATCTCAGAAAGAAGTGGTGCTTTTTGCTATAAATTAATGAGGCTTGTCTCTATTTCTGTGGTCTGTTAAAAAGCCAGTAATAATTCTAAATAGAGTTATAATCTTTATTTAATTCAATGAGATTTCTTTTCCCCAAGAATAATTGAGTTTCTAATGAAATTCAGAGATGCTCAAAACTAATACATAGTGTCATGGTTTCACCCCAGCTGGCAACCAAGCCCCACACAGCCACTCATTCTCTCCCTCACCAGCAGGATCAGGGAGAGAATCGGAAGGATGAAAGCTGGAAAATTCTTGTGTTGAGATAAAAACAGTTAAATAGGGAAAGCAAAAGCTGTGCACACAAGCAAAACAAAAGAAGGAATTAATTCACCACTTTCCATGGGCAGGCAGGTGCTCAGCCATCTCCAGGAGAGCAGGGCCCATCATGTATAGTGACTACTTAGAAAGACAAAAACTCCAAATGTTCCCTCTTCCTTCTTCCCCCCACTTTAAGTACTGAGCATGGTGTCACATGGTCTGGAATATCCCTTTGGTCAGTTTGGGTCACCTGTCCTGGCTGTGTCTCCTCTCAACTTCCCACACACCCCTTATATCCTTGCCAGTGTGGCCGTATGAAAAGCAGAAAAGGCCTTGGCTCTGTGTAAGCCCTGCTCAGCAATAACAAAAACATCTCTAGATTATCAACCCTGTGTTCAGCACAAATCCAAAACACAGCCCCATACCAGACACTGTGAAGAAACTGACCCCAGGCAAAATCAACACTTAGAAACATGGCATTAGTATGAACAAGTCACAGGAAGATAAAATTGCAGTTCACCTGCAGCCATCCTGCAGTACATCATGACCAAGGGGTGCTTCACAAGCATCTCTGTTCTGTGTCAGTAACTGGATGGGAGTCCTCATGTGAGAACCTGCTGATGTAGGAAGCTCAGAGGATATCCTACTTTCTCATGAGTCAATATTGACCCAATGAAAGAACTCAGTGGATGGCAGGAGGTGATGAGTTGAAGACTAGATAAATCAAGGTCCTAATTCCTGGAGGATTTAAAAACCTCTAGTTTGTTTCTCTTCTGCTTTTTGTTTTGTTATATTCAAGGGAAATGACAGGTAAGCACTACACTGCCTTTGCTTGAATCTGCAGTGAATCTTTCAGATGTCTCTCTCTGAGGCAATACTGTGCACTCTGTTTCATAGAGTATAATTTTAAGTAGTTGTCTACTTCAATTCATTTTTATTCAAAGTCTTTGCAACACTTCCAACTTCTGATTCACAAAATCCAGAAATAAAAGCTACAGGACCTTCTCCAGAGATTTCAACACGAGAAATACCCGAACTAAACTGGGATTTATTGGAAAAGGTCTATTCACAGGTAAATGAGCATTCAGGTAAATAACCAAGCCTTAGCTCTTCAAGTTGGTGCAGAAGCTTTGCTGCTGAGACACAATCTTTTCCTAAAGTAAGGTTCAGGATTGTAGAAGTATCTCAACACTTAGAAAATAATAGCTTCTTCCCCTCTCCAGTTTTTTTCTTCTTCACTGCCCTTCCACTCCCTTCTGTCATTCCTCTAAAGGTTAACCCAAATAAAACTCTCAGATGGTCAGTCAAAATTTGACTTTTGAATCCTCATTTTGCTTTCACCAGGTTTGCACTCTTCACCCCTCTTTCTGTTGCACTGCTGGGGCTCAGCAGGCTTTTCAGAGGTTTCTTCTAAGCCTGCTGCATGGCTAATTACAAAGCTGTAATTAGCCATGCACCACATTCCCAAGGGAGTATTGAACGCTATGCTCATCTACAGCCTAATTAAGCTTCATGCTCAATAAATATTTGAAACTATTAAGTAATTATGTGATTGGGGGGGGAAGTTAAGAAATGGCATGACTTGCCACCTAATGAACTTCAGAAGGTATCAAAGATCACTAGGGCAGCTCTGCTGATCAGAGGATAAGGCAGCAGGCAGCTGCACTTACCCTAGATGAGGGCAATTAGTCACAACACAAATAGTTGGAGCCCTTGTGCAGCCAAGCCTTGCAGGAGCTGTAGATCCCCCTCCACACAGCAATGTGGGTCCCCAAAGAGGTTTCCAGGGAAAGTAGTGTAATAGAAGCAGTGGGGAAAGGAGTCTGAGACCCTTCCCCATGCCCATATCACTCCAAGCACCTCTACAGGGCTCCTGGATCTGTGGCTGTATCTTGTTCAGTATTTCGGGGTACCATGAAGTCTACAGAGAAGCTGCATTCCACTCAGCACTATCACTGCAGGGTCCTTGCACTCTAACCTCTTGGGAAATACCACAAGGCACACAGAAAATATTCTGCAGGAGCATTGTATACTCAGTATTTTCCCCAGCTGAGTCATCCATAAAGGTACAAAAAGCTGAAAAGATGTAAGTATTTCTCTAAGGTATATGAATATACCACCTAAATAGCATTCACATAGAACATATCTGATGACAATCTATGCCACCACCCTGTCATTCAATCAAAGGAGCTTTTTCATTACTGACATTGACATAACTCATTGCCTCCAGCTGATGGCTGATTTTAAATCTTGTATAATTAAGAAAATAATTCATAAATAAAACCAGAGCTTGGAATCCATAATAAATTACAAAAACATAAAGAAGATAATGAGTTTCAAAAATTTCACTTATTTAGGTACAAAATACCTTATTCTTAAAGCAGATTTTCCAGTTTCCCTTAGTTTGGACTTTAGTGCATCTGTAATATAAATGTTCCCCATCTAATCTCTGTTCACTCCTACAGTGTTTCCACTCACAGAGAAATTACTTTTCACATCATATCACATTAATTCTAATGCGTATTTTCATTTTATAATGGCTCCTTTTGTAAAGACTTTGAAATCTGATATAAACATGCATCACTGATCACAACACAAGCACATGCCTAGAATGAGAAACACCACACATGTATTTTTCAAGTCAAACAGTGTGAAGTAGTTCAACTCAAGTCAGTGACCCACACTTTTTCACCCCAGGTCATGTGCTTTATTGTGAAGTGAGCCCCTAACCTCAAACCCAGCCCCAAACTACAAACTGTAAAACACACAGCATTCCAGTTCTGCTCTCATTTTCCCTATCTGAGCTCCAGAGGAGATGGGACACACAATGTTACTTGTATGAATGACATCCAGGAGCTTGGGCTCTTAAAAATTCAGGCTCAATTACTGGAAACAAGTCTGAAAATGGTTGAAGCCCAAATGGCTGGAACCCAGGGTGATTGTTGAATGAAAACTAGTGGAAAAAATGTTATCCCTAAAGCAAATCCAGACAAGCAGTTCCAGGAGGAAAAGCATGTTTGACTTAATGTGAGTGCTCTGTTCAAATAAGACCGCACCCACGTTTAAATCTCTCATTTCTGTTTACAAGAGAACAAGGTGGCAAATGAAAGTTTGCTACTTGACATTCCAGAGTACTTTTTCCTTAGCAATTGTCTCAGTTAAACAAAGAATGAACAGCCTCAAACAAAAAGTGGAATAATTTACTTTCTACTGCATTTGATAGGCATGAATGGATAATGCTTTTAAGGTTTGACATTCAAAAGAAACAGCTAAAAAAACTAAGATACATTAAGATAAGGAAACCAAATGAAAACACTATAACAGGGTTTCCAAATGGAAGATTCTTACTATATTGGCTTTCAAAACTACCAGCCTGTGACCACAAAAGAAATCTTACACTCTGTGATAAAAGCAACTGCAGAAGGAAAAAAAATATAAATCTAGGCAGCTGGGCATGAACTATCAATTTGAATGTGCAAGCACTGAACCACACTGTTGTGACAGAAGAACAGGCAAACAATATCCAATCTAAGATAAAAGTATCAAGTGCGTGCTTTTAGGAGCCCAAGGCTCAAATGATACAGGTATTCAAGTACTTAAAAGAGGTATCAAAATTTTCCAAAGTGTCTGTAAGCAAACTTCCTTTGAGAAGCAGCAGGTAAGGAATGTGCCAAAGGTGATGTCTTAGTCCTGAAAACTCAGGATTTAAGTTGGACTTCATGAAGTGTCTGTCAACCATCCCTGCAGCCTGGCCAGGTCCCTCTGAGCAGAGGCTCTGCTCACCTAAGCATCAATTGCAGTTCCCTCAAGTTTATGTCATCTGCAGACATGGTGAAGGTACAATTCCCCTTCTCCACCCAGGCTGTATAATCCACCCCTGTGTTACTGCTTTGTTCTGCAATGTTATCTGAATGAACTTGTTCTTCACCATTTCCTGTTAGAATAGCCCAGGGAATGCTGCTCCGTTCATCAAACGTTACAATAAACAGACTGTGATAGAGAGAAACTCCTAAGAAAACTCCTTGGCCAAATCCTTATCTACTGTAAATTCCTTGCATTTCTAATCAGCCTATACAAAAGTGAGATCCAGGCTATTTATTCAAAAACCAGAGTGCCAGTAATGTATTTAAGAATCAGCAGGCTGCTCATTATAACCAGTTCTCAGTGTTGCATGTGTTAGTTCACTGTTGGCATAAACATCTCCTTGGAAGAGCACAAGGAACTGGGTACTTCTGTCTCACTGCTGAGTTAAGCAAACAAAAACATGGCTGAGCGTTTCTACGCTTAGATACACGTACTTTTGAGGAAAGAATGACCATTATTTGAATGCATTTATTACCAGTTGAGCCTTCATAATCTCTGGATACCTCTTGGGCTTAGAAAAATACTCATTTTTGCAAGAAAATATTTTTTATAATCCTTAAAATAAATTTCTTGCGCAACAGTGTAATCTAAAAAACACATACAATGGGAGCAAGTTAGGAAAACACTACCACCCTTTAAACCCCCACCCTCCTGTGGTCTTTGAACATTAGCCAAGGTTTCACTGTAGCCTCCCTTAATTTGACCCCAGGAGCTAATACCAATGACTTGAGTTCACTTTTCTTGACAGGAACACTCAATATAGAAGACTTCCCTTGAAAGAGTGAATCATAGACAAACAATAATGCCCCTTCCATGACATCTATGATGGATCATTCAAAGTTCACAACAAACTGTTTCACAAACAGGAGGCTGCTTCAAGTCAACTTGCAAGACGGCTACTAAATAAATCCACCTCATGCAAATTTAGTCAACTTTATTGCTCCTAAGTGGACCAGGAAATCAGAAACATCACATGTGAGAGAGATATTCTGTTGATACCAGACACAGTAAGAATGTTTTCAGGTTTGACAGCTGATATGAAGCACAGCAGCTCTAGGTCTCCTTTCACTGACACCACCTGTACCCTGGCCACAGCCATCACACCCAGGAGCTTGCTCTGATTTGCAGCAGTGACAGCAAGGTGAGGCTTCAGCCCACACAAATAATCAGAATAAAACTGGTGTATTACAAAATGGATTATTTTCTTATTAGATTTTCTTAGATATATCACTCTACAGTTTGGATAATAGATGGACTTAGCACTGCTACCATTTCTGCAGGCAAAATCCAGTCCTTTCACAAGTGACGTTGCATGTGCAGGATGAAAACAGAACATCAGCTGGCAACCAATCCAGATGGCAAAGAACACTTGCCTCTTAGAGATCCCAAGCACTGAATCACACCCTCTAGCCAGTGTGAAATGGACCTCAAGAGAGGGTGAAATGCAACCTCAGTACATGCTTTCAGTATTCCTAGTGCTTTCCTCAAAAGCTTGAAGATACCAAGATGTGTTAAGTGGGCCCTCTATTAACAGTGTGTGTCTGTATCCACATTTCTAAGCCTGGTTTACTTCTGTGCAAACCAATAAACCCACATAGTCCTGGGTTCCCTGAGTCCTGGGTCTTGCCCAAGCCTGAAATCTGCTGAGTGCACCAGTCAATAATTAAGTTACTATCTTCTACTTCTGCCACCAAAGGGAAATAATGATAAGCTGCTTTTCTCTGCAAAGCTACTTATTTCCAGCAATTCTGTAATACAGAAGAAAGGGTCAGGAAAGAGGGGAAGAGGCCAGCAGGGAAGGCAATGGTTTGTGCCTGTCACTCAACTCTGCATATGGTTTGAATGTGTAGATGAGCAACTGCCTCTGTTCTTACAGTAGTTATAGTGCTATTAAAACTCTGCTAATTTAATTTTAAAAAAACCTACCAATCCCTATTAAATGTAAGACAGTCCACAGAGGACTCCTTCCTGCAGGCACATGTGTTTAGCATAGTGCAGCAATCAGCAGGATTGGCCTGGTCCCCTCTCTGCTTTTCTGGTGCAGGTTTGAAGCAGATCTTGTTTATTGTTCTTTTTTGCAAACCTCTGTGAGATCTTTGAAGTGGTCGGGCTCCTGGAGCCAACAGGCCCTGTGCTGCACCTGGTGTGAGGCAGACTGAACAACTCCAAAGTTAAACAAACAGCAATCCCAGCTGAGGATGGTGTATGAGTTACAGAGAATGGCAGCCAGGGCAGACATGATCCATCCAAAGCAAACTATATGTTGTCTTAAAAAAGCAATTTAGAGCTGCATTTGCTATTCAGACCAGTCTGATGTGTTTAAACAAAGACTCTATTCTTTAATACACACATACATGTGTGTGTATGTATATACATGAAAGAATCCTTTACAGAATATGTCCAGAGGAGCATCCCTCCAACTCCCTGCTCCTTTTTCCAGACTCATCATGCCTTGCTATAAACCACGCTTAAAACAGTACCCAATTGAGGCTCTCTTTTCCTTACAATCAAATCAACACCACTTGTTGGGTAACCAAGTGACAAGCACATTCAAGTGTTCACTATCATAACACCAATTTCAAAACATACTACATGTATGCAAATTTGGTAAATTAATTGTTTTTAAAAACTGATCTTTAACAAGGAACTTTCTGCTCCTCCAAAGTTTTTCTTCATTTCTTATTTTCAAAGTAATTTTTCTTTCTTCTTTTCTTGTCATATTATCAAGTTCAAAATACAGTAAATTTATTAAAATATAATTCTCCCCAAAAGTCCAACATTTTAATAACATATTTTTTATTGAGCTATCTCTTCTTCTTAATAGCAGTTCACAGAAAGATATGTTAGTTAAGGTGAGTCTTTATTCAGTCCTGTCATTGCTCAGTCAAAAAAATCAACCTCAGGAATTTTGCTTGAACATCAACTTCTGGATTTGATCTTTGGAAACTCAGCTTTCTGTTAGATAAATTATATCTGCATTTCTCTACCTTAGGTGAGATGTGGATGCTACAGCAAAGCCATAGTACAGCAACCACAGATCACACAGTTAAAGGAGAGGCTGAATAAGACAATGGACCAAATGTAGATCCATGTATTTTCAGGATAAATGGAGCCTCTTCGTAATATTTAGATTATTCCATGAGGATGTTTTTTATATGAATTAAAACCAAAACAAATTCCACGTTTTCACACTCCTCACCTGAACCTCCAATACCCTGTAAAATCATCCAGAACTCATGGGTTTCATCAGTATCTTTGTAAAACACCATTTAGTCAGACATTTGCCAGGTTTTTGGCAATTTTTTAGTTAAATTGCCTACATACTGATTTTTTTTGAAGTAAAATGTGATACATAATGTTATTCCTCTCTTCTCTCTTCTTTGTTGCTATTACTGAGGCACAGGGATATCCAGGATAGTAAGCAAACAGCAGAAATGCTTGCAAAACTGTAGAGCAAATATCATTCCTACCTCCAGCCTGGTCCTGTCCACATCCTTAGGCAATTTCACACGAACTCGGTTTGTTACAATAAGTGTTTCATAAGGATAAATCTGTTAAAAAGACAAGAACATATGAACTCCAGCTGAATCCTACTCTAAGGCATGGAAATGGTGGTGTGGGGAACTTACTAAAAAATGGTACATACTTGCATCCTGATTTGACAAATATTTCACTGGGACAAAAATTAACAAAATAAAATAAAAGAAAGGAACCCATGTAACCTTGCTAGGAAGTGCTGAATCTGATTGTTCTTCCAGTGCTGGAAAAGCCCTTCTTACCTTGTATTCTGCAAAAGAATGAGAATAGGTTCACAGTTTAGAATTTATAGCCTTCTTTTGGTGTCACCACAAAGAACATTTAGGTACATCACAAATGTGCTATGCTACTACAATTCTCTCTTCTTAGTAGTTGTTGGATAACTGCATGCATAGTAAGGATTTGACCCCCATGCCCTGAATGCCTATAACACTGTCTATTACCAAAGCAATTGTCCTTGAAATCAAAGGCTTATCACAGAAAATCCATCTCCCGATGCCATGGGGTTACACGGTGAGTATGTCTGGCAAAATTGGGCATTTCTTTTTACAGGAGGCTTTTGTGCAGAGTTAAGTCAGTCTGTCATCCAAAAATCCTCCCCTTATTGTTCTTTACTGAAAATAGTTAAAATATATGGATTATTAAAGGCATGTCAGTTTGGAAACATTTATGAAAACCACTGAGATAATACAGTTTTATAAGATGCCGACACCCTGCACTTGGGCTGACTGCAGTGGGAATAACAACAGGGAAGAAAAGATGATTTGGGGGTGTGGTAACAATGACTCCTGATCTACACTAGCACAAGGAAATTCTACTTAGGTCAGCGTATGACTATATATGATATGACTACCACAATGTTATCTATTCATAACGGTGATTAAACGTGACCAGGATAGCCAAAAGGTTTGCACAGACCTCTCTACGGTCTGAAATAAAATCAGAGATTAAGTCTACTTTTCAAAACCTGTACTTCAACCTATTCAAACACAGAGACAAAGACTTTTATCGACACAGAGTCATGAAGAGGAGCATTAGAGTAAGATTTTAAAAATGAGTTGAAGTGCCTTGGAAATAAAATTTTTCAGCTCTTTTGAGAATTCCAACCCAAGTTCCATATTAAGTGCACAGACCACTTAAACTGCAATAAAAGAAAACACTGGAAATAAATTCTGCTTTTTGAACTCTGCACATTTTAATCACACTGTAGCACAACCAGGAAGCACAATGGACTTTTTCCAACTAGACTCAAAGGAGTGATTATCTTAAATTTCCTCCTGTCTTTGATATGAGACCAACACCACAGGGCTGTTGCCTTATCCAGGATCCTGGTATTGACTCAGCCTGGTAGTACCACCCTATGATGCAAGATTTCTGTCAGGCCTTTAGGCTGGGCTAAGTAAAAAGAAGATTCTCTGTGATAAACATGATACTGAGCTGTGTCTCTGGCTAGTCATTATTATGTGAACTGTGGGAAGAGCTCAGAATAGTGACCTTCATGGCAATATGTTAACGAACATCCTCAAAGGGTGAAAACAGAGGGGAATGGAAATGATATTGCAAAAAAACTGTACCTTTCATCCCCCAGCTTGCCTCCTGGTCCGTTTCATATTGGCCCATAGTTTCAGGCTGACAGAGAAAAAAAAGAAAGGAAAAAGCAATTTAGCAGCAAAATACACAACAAACCCACTCTGAGCATTGTTGAGAGAAAAAAGAAAGACAAAGAACCAAAATACAGATCCTTGTGTGAGAGAAAGAGAGATAAGTCTCATCCAAATTTGACTAATTGCTCAAGTAAGCAAGGTAGCACTGAAACTGTCACATTTCTGTGATGCAGATGTGTTACTGCCACCATCACAAATCACTTCTGCTGAACTGAAACTTTTCTCCTTCTGTCTTCTGCTTCACACTGCTGATGCCACTGACCTGGGAAAACTCTGTATGTGCCATATATGTGCTTTGTTTGAACCAATGTCTTCTTCTTTTGCTGGAAAATGCTATGATGAAAAGCAGTACAGGAAATCAGAAAAGCACTATTATATAATTTTTTCCAAGTCTCATTCTTACCTGCTAAGGTATCAATGGTGTGCACAGCAGTGCCCACAATAACCTGCAAGGCTCCTTGTTGTTTGCTTTTGGGTTTTTTTTTTTAATGCACCATTGGGATGGCTGATTAAAAATAAAAAACCACAAAAGCTGGTATGAACCTACAATCCAATCGAAGGACATCCATTCTGAGAGGAATTTTGGCCTCAAGGATTTGACCATGAGCAACCTTTTCAACGCTTATACAGGTTTAGGATTCTTTATGTGGGACAGATGCTGCCATCTGCTGCTTTCCCATCACATTGCAAGGCTTCCTGAGAGCTTTGGCCACATCTCTGGGAAGCCTTGGGATGATTTTGGTGCCTCACCAGTGCAGTGCTGGGCACAAGTCCGTGTCCTTTGCTCACTTGAGGTTATTGTCAACACCTATTCAGAAAGTCAGAAAAAAACCTCTTGACTCATAGGTGGGATTCGGTTTATATGGACCCTTTCAAATTCCTAAATATTATTAGATAAAATTTCAGTGTCATTCCTTTCTTCAGAGAAGAATTCAAGCAAGCAGGTATTGAAGCAACACAGGCATAATTAGTCCTGTAATATTAACTCGAAGGGATGGACATTTCAGCAGCTACCAAAAAATCCATTTAGCTGCTCCTTGGTAATTTCTTTCCTGTAGCTCCTTCCAGGGACTCTTATGACTGGGGGAATTTAATCCTTCTCATGTGCTTTTGCAGGTTTCACATCTTCCTTTGGAGAAAGAAGGGAATTTGAACGAGGTTCTCTCCATGCAATTTGGACACAAATCAATCTTCAAAATGTAGGTGCACATGCATCTATGTATTGACAACTCATTACTATAAACTATAGTGGTTTTTCACCTAATAGTACAAGCCATGAACTGAGAACTGCTAATGCTAGATGCCAGAGAGAAAGAGAGGCCACATTGTCAAAGCTTCCTTTTCATTGAAGACTAATAGAAGTTGCAAAAAGGATTAAAAAACGAATTCCTAGTCTGTTCTGATCATAATTTTGTTTAGGCAATTTTCTTTCTAGACTGCTTTTTGCCATTCCATCTTCATTGATCCCTCCCTGCCTTAAAAGTACAATGGCTGAGTGTGAATACACATACCAGACACACACATCCATACCAGAAAAAAACAGAACAGGTGGTTCAAGGAATGAAATGGATGTGGACTGTTCCACCTTTGCTTTAAGATCATTACTTGCCTAATTATAGGCCTAACTATCTCTATCATTAATTCAATTATCCTATGATTAATATAAGCAGCCTATACATTTTAGATCTTTGTTTGTTTTGGGAGGAGAATCAAGATTCCCAATGCTCATGATGCACACAATTAAAAGGAGAAGCCTCAGTCAGTCTTACTCTTGCAGAGAGACAAACTGTAACCCACATAAGGAATGAATCTGTCAGACAGGGCTGGCAGCCAAAACACCTTTGAAGTGATATTACTGTGTAGATTTTCAATGAGCTGTCTATTTATGAGACATTATTTCCTGGAGAATGTATCTAAATGTGTACCTACCTGATGTAAGCCATTCTTTCCATAGCCAGGTAGAGAAGCAGACTTAGAATATGGAAATCCTGTAAAAGACACAATATATAGCTATATTTTTTGTCAATCTTTTACAGCCTACTAAAACAGGGAATCCAAGAAAACATCCACAAGCAGCAATTACAAGATCAATACAGATATTCTATCAATGAGATGAAATATAACAGATCTGTGCTCATCTTTTCTCCATTTTTCATGCACATGAACATGTGCAACAATGTCTAGAAACAGCAGCATGTCAGGGGCACAACATGGAGGGAGTTGTGAGGCTCATGTTATGGAAGCCTCATGTACCCATTTGATGCAAAGCTTGTGATTTGAGAGATTGTGAAATCTCTGCCCTCCAATTTGGTGTTAATTCATTACTTGAAATTGGGATTAAAGGGATTTACATCATCACTTCTGAACATGCTATATAAGGTCTGGGTTTTTGATTTGTTTTTTAAAAAGGATAGGTTGGTACCCTATTACTTAAAAAAAATAAAACCTTTTTTTTCTTTCTGTAAAACTTCCCTTAGAAAAAAAAGCAAAAATGAAGACGTAGCAAGGAATAAAGTAAATCAGTGAGAGTATATATACCCAAGTGAAAGAAAGTTTTAAGATGGAGAAAATTGGCCAAGTGGTCTTACCATGAACAAATGATGTAACACAGTGATGAAATTGTGTGTGGTCATTATGAGACAACTGAAATGCCTTACTTTTAGTATTAAGACTCTAATAAGAAAGTTTAGAAGTTAAACAGTAGAAGAACAAGCACACATGCAATAAAAATTCCTGATTCCAGTATAGGAAATTATGTAGAATTGATGCAAAGTGTTACAGAAGTCAGATAGCTCAGATAACTGAATGTGCAACACTACTTTCTGTCAAAATTGTTAGCAGTCTGTGTCCAGAGAGGAATGAAGGAAAGGAATCCAGACCCCACTGGATTAATAAATACCCTAAGGAGATTATTAGGAATAAGCATACAGAAAGAAAAAACAAAAGATGGATCAGCAGAGAGCTCACAATGTCCTGAGATAAACTGAAAACTGCCAGAAGTCAAGCTGAGTTAAACACTGAAAATGATATTAAAACAAATAGCAAAAGTTTCTCCAGCTATCCAAATAAAAAGAGAATGAGGAAAGAAGTGGGATCACTGGGAGTTGCATTATGTCAGTACTCAGTCCTCAGCAAAGGTGAAACATAACCCAGGTAGGGCTCAAGCACTGAAGGAATATTTCATCCATGGAACAGAAAGTGGTGTTCTGAGCAAGGATGAAAAGCTAATGGGATAAGGGTAGGCCAGTGAATCACTGTCATGATAGAAAAAATTCAAAACACTTAATGTACTTAAACGGGGAGGAATAAACTCATATTGAATTGTAAGCCAAATACTCCCTACCATTTGGGAAGGGCAACTACAGTTTTTATATTTAAGATGGGACAAAATAATGAAACAAAAAACTTATAATTGCAGTGCCACCAGAGAGCAAAGAGCATAATACCTGTGTGACAGAATGCCAGTATCTGCAACAAAGCTGTCACCCTTGCTCCTGCCTGGAAAAAGCTGCTATGCTGGACATCAGTGTGGAGACCAATCTCTTGGCCTTCTGGCTACAGAGAAGACGGGCGAGTGAGTTTTGTTCTGTCGCTAAATAATACTCGGTCACCGAGGAACAGTGCCCCAAGGTAAGGACGCGTTTGCAGCAGAGCCCGGCCAGGTGCGGAGCTGCCGGGGCTCCGGCGACACCGTGTGGCTGCTGCGGAGAGCAGAACCGAGCCCGAACGGCCCGAAACGCGGCTCCAGCGACCTTCCTCTCTAATTAGACACTGCCTGAACATCACCCACCCTCTGCAGGGATACCCTCGTGCTTTGTCCCGTATTCCCTCCAGTCTGAAGTTGCCTCTCAGCACATCAGGGATACATGAACAGCAAGGGTTACATGCCTTCCTTAGATGTCTGCTTTCCTAAATATACAACACTTAAAATCATGAATTATGGTAAATGATTAACTATTGCACATCTACATATACAGAAACAAGACCCATTTTCACAGGTGGATGTAAGGAGATACAAGCCCCACTCTTGCCTGCTGACTGCACAAGCCTCACACTGATGTGCTGTGTTGTTAGATGTGTTCTGGGCATTTAAGTCATGTAATGCATCAAAATGTCTTCTAGAGTAAAACAACCCTTCTCTGGTTTGCTCAGAGGCTGAACAGAAAAATGCAGGGCTTTTTGCTCAGTTTATCTGTAAACATCACTACCAATTCACAGCCTGCTAACTCCCTCCACTCTGCATGTAACCACTTGGCACCAAACCTATACCTAAAAAGTTTATTGTCTCTGATAGTCACTCACTGTGCCACAGGGATGGGGCTGAAAGCCAGAGTTCTCAAGCATAAGTGCAAGAGGTAGAGATGCTCCTCTTCTGTGGCCAGTGGGGGCATATGACTGACTATAAATATTCAGAACTAAATAGGGCAACACTGAATAGAGAAGGAATCACTTAGGATGTCAACAGGTATTAAAATGTCAGGTAAGTGAAAAAAAGCAAAGAAAGGAGAAGTGTAAATTTCAGGAATATAAAACTTCCTCAATGTCATTTCTGTGTAACTGCTAATTGGGTAATAGGGCCAACTTTCATAAGGGACAGAGAAATGCTGATAAAAAACAGTGGAAAATGAACTACAGAACCTATATTGGCACAAATGTGATATTGACCCTGACAGAGAGGTGTGAATTATCTATTGCATTTCTAGTTTTAATAGTTCCACATTCCTAAGATAATCAAAAATATGAAAGAAATGCTAGTGTAGAAGAGTGACAGGTATAGCAACATTTTCAGGGAAAAAAATGAACACCATATGTTGTTCCTGTATAACAGTTCTTGGTGTGCTACATACATCTCCCTGCTCAAAATCTGCACTTAAGGACTGCTCTCTCAAAACGTGTGTAGGAGAGCATCAGATCTACTCCATAAAGCTTCCACACATACCCAATGTGTGCATGACAATGAAAGGTGTAGCTGTTCATTCCTGGGCAATGATTTACAGATGTTAAGTGTGTGAGGTGGTCAGACTTGGTTTCCCCTGCACAGGGAATCCTGCAATACACCTTGTGCACATGTTTGTGATCTCTGGTGAGGATTAAGTTATCAAATCCCTTTAAGCTAGACCAGTGAGACTGATGACCTAAAATAGGTTTTCTTCTTTATCTTGTTACAGCCTTGTGACAGACTTTGTAGCATCTGTTTTCCCTCTCCCTCGCATAGCTAAGCCATAATTTCCTTAATATAAGTTGATGGAGCCAACTATCACATTACCAAAATGCCCACAAGACCAACATCCTAGCCCTGCTGCCAGACATGCCTTGCATTGGGTGCATTCTTTTGGAAAACTGCTTCCCCAACTTGTTTACCCTGGATGACCTGCTACTCCTGTGTGGTGTAAAGTGGAGGAGGCAGGGAAAGGAATGTCCCAGTTATCCCTTAAAATTCATTAAACTTATTTTTTGTCATTTATGTAACCTAGAAGTAAAATTCAGGTCCAATTCTGATGCTTCTGACTTGCTGAAATGTGGAATAAGAAATGTGTAGAACATGCTTTTGGTACTGACAGCTAGCACGGGTGTGTGGTCTCCAGGCCAGTATTCAGTTACAAAATCATTCCCTTTCCCACCTGGAATATTTCTGTGACCTTGTAACTGTGAGTGATAACAAAAAAACCCGCCTAACTTAATCTCTGGAGCAATGTATTCTTTATGATTATTGTGACAGAGAAGAAATGGCTCCATCAATATTCAAAATACATGCTTTGTGTCAAGGACTAATTAGAACAAATTAAAAATCTGCTTGATACTGCCATCCTGTCTACTGAAAATAGATATCATAAAATAAATGGGCACTTTTATGAGGCTGGGTTTTTGTGGTAAGGAACCTCTGCTCTCCAAAGAGACAGCAGTTCATTTACACAGGCAGTGCTGCTTATTTCACTAACATGAAACTATAAAAGTTCCATCATCAAAGTCGGGAGGCACTGAACGCTCACAGGCTGACAAGTCGGTGTAGTTAAGGCAGAGATGAAGCACACAGGCAGCCAGGGAGGTGGGTGGTGGGGCAGTGCCAGGGCCCCCTTCCCATCCCTTCCCTTTCCTGACCGTGGCAGCACTCACGGGAGTAGCCGGCGGTCGTGCCCTCCTGCGCTCTGTCGCTCCCGGCTGTCAGCGACAGCGACCGCGTGTCCGAGTCTGGGGAATTGGTTCTGGTGTCCATTTCCCCCTTCAGAATCAGCCAACTGGTCTTTAGCTGCAGAGAGGAAAAGCCTGTTATAAGATACAGGATGTACCACCCAAAGGCAGCTCTCCTACCTCGGCTGTCCCAGGTGCCTTGTGAACTGCTTGCGTGTTTGTGCTCACTGCAGCTTGTACCATCCTTTGTCAAGTTATAAAAGTGACTGCGTGATGACTTAGACATCACAGCTACCAGGAACTTTTAATTTTTAGCTGGCCTGAGGATAGTTTCTCTGTTCATGAAGCTGCCCCCTGTGCCCCACTTTAGAAGATGCACTATGTCATTTACTTATAACTAATCTGCTTCTGACATTTTTCTTGGAGGTTAATATGCACCCTAAATCTGCAGGATTAGCTGAATCACCAATGTAGATAATGAAACTGAGTGAAAATCCATGAGTTTATTGCTCTTAATCTCAATATCCCCACTTCTCTTTACTGTAGAATGTACATTCTAAACCCTTTGGATGAGAGATTAAGCTTTTCTATGTCTTTTTGGAAACACCTAAAAGTAGCAATGATTATTTCAATTATTTAAAAAATACCTTTACATATGAATGTGTTTTAAAAACCAATTACTTCAAGAATGATCAATACTTCCTTTTATTCTTTCTGATCATTACCTTCTTACTGTCCTGATCCAAGCTTCCATCCTCCCCTTCTGATCTTCTTGCTGCTGTAAGATTAAATTAATTTTAAAAATTTGAACAGAATGCATCTTATTTTTTGTCTTCTGTTTCAAAAATAGTTATGTTCCAAAAATTTTTAAGAGGAGGAGAAAATCAATTGAAAAAAATAGAGTTTGACAGAAAATTTGATGTGTAGCGCTAGTGTTTCACAGAATTAATTTAAATAATTTTGAAATTATTACAGTAGTACTCATCCTCCATGTACACAGAGAATTTAGAGAATCTATTCCTCCTGGATTTTGAACCTGTCTTTTCAGGAAGAAACTACTTTTATGGAATGTTTGGTGGGAAAAAGAATTGTACATCATAACTCAGGGACAAATTTCTATGGTCACCAAACACAGGGAAGCCATTTCCCCCTTCTGTGTTACAATGACCATGAAATACAACTCGTCACAAAGATATTTTGTAGTCAGCACACCTGGATCTCCTGTGTTCCCAAAGAGAGCAGACAACTGTGGTAAAAAAATTATGAACAAACTTGGCATTACCTCTTTATAAAATCTGCAAGAGAGATTGTGTCAGACACTGAAGTTCAAAATTCTTGACCAAGCAATTTTTATGACTGTATTTTCCTCTTCTGCCCATATTGTCCTCTGAAAGGGTTTCCCAAAAAAAGTTGCTGATATTTTACCATTGGGTGATTTCCTTGTAACTTTCCAACTTGCTGAGAAGAAAACTGAAAACCTACAAGCACTTCATTAGATAGTTCCCAACCCTGAAATGTGTTCTATCTCGTCCTTTATGTCCCAAAGTATTGTTCCAGACACCGAGTTACACTTGAGAATCTTACAGAAAGTTTTGTGCCAAATTTCACCCATTTTCAGGTAAGTTCTTAAAATTTGAGCCCTATTTGCCTTTGTATCCCTCTGGGTAGTTTGGGGAGAGTTTTATTGATGCAAAACTGGAATAATAGAAAGATGTAGCACAGTTTTAAGCTCATGAGAAATGAGTGTAACAAGGGGGTTGTCTGCAATGCCTTAGAAAAATGACCCCGTGCAATGCAATGTAGACAGAAAATGTGATAATTAATAATAGAAAGAGTATGATAATACAAAAGTTAAGGCTCAGATGAGATTCTTAGAGTCAGAAGTGGAGAGGAGATTAAATTGCACCATTAGAAGTGCCGTAACACTCCTAGCAATTTGGGAAAAAAACTCTTGCCCTCTCCAGTTTCCCATCTATCATGTCTGCAAAGGATCTGCCCTGTAACACCAGTGAGAGGCCACCACCAAAAGCATTTCAGTGTTATTCTTTTGCAATTTCTGGTGCCATCAGACCTAAACTGCTTTTGCTGAGGAGGTGGTACTTAAAAAATGACAAACTGCCATAAGGAAAATATCTGTAGGTTAGAGGTGAAAATCTGGAACTGTAGAGGGTTTGGCTGCTTCGCCTCCTCAATTTAGTGTGGAAAGAAAAAAAAAAAAAAAAAAAGCTGGGTCAGGAAATATAAACAGCATTACAAAAAAATGCAAGGTTTTCACAGTTATCTCATAGCATCCTGACAAGGGTATTTTCCCAAGATGGCAAGCTGCCTCTCTGAGGAGCAAATAGGAAGGAATATTCAAATATGACAGATGAGGAATAAAGTCCCTACATTGCAAGAAGGACCTAAACCTGGTTCATAGATATTTTGGGAGCACATCCTAAATCACGAGTCAACAAGTTATTCCAGGTTATGTGTATGGATCTTGCTCTTATTAAATCAGAAATCCATATAGAGAACCTGATGCATTTTTGGAAATTTTATTTTTGTTTCAGGACATTGATGTTTTCAAGGGGGAGAAAAAACCCCATGCTTGATTCAGAATTTCTATTCAGAAATTTAAAAAGTTCCACAAGATCTTGAGAGCATCTGACTTCAAAGACATGCAGAAGATTTACAACCAAAATCAGTGGGAGCCATGAAGGCCAGCCCCTCCCAAGTTCCCAAGAAGGCTTCATTTAACACATTGCTGGCAGATAAATCCAAGTGCCCTGAATTTCATCAGTACTGAGCATTAACTTCACCACTACAAGGGATACTCAATTCTGCCACGAATTCCAATGTGATTTCAAAACTTTTTTAGTAACTTTGATAGATGTTCAAATATTTCTAAAACACAAACAGGCACATGCACACACACACACAAAACCATGCAGGCTCCTACACTCTTCACTTTCCAGCCCCAGCTCTGAGCCTGATCTCTTGTATGTCCCATTTTTCCACCACCTTTTTTCACTCTGAAGTTGGTTGTTTATAATAGAAACACAGAAGCTGTAACTACAGCAAATCTGTTGGGCGCTGATGTAACTAAACCTTTTAAAGCCAAATGTTTTGGAAGAGCTTCTTGCACTTCTTGTTTTAAAGAACATTTTTGTGCTTGTTTGTTCAAACTTGGTCTCTTCAACAAAGGAATGTTCTCTGGCTCCTTTTCAGCATGAATTAATTCAGTGTCCCATTAGCTTGAGGAGCTGAATCATCAGCTGCTCATGCGTTCACGCTTTAGCTGGGAGTCCTTCCAGAACAAAAGAGAAATATTTTTAAATTTCATTTTACTTTATACTCTTTTTTATTGGAAGGAAAGTTTATTGATTTTTGTTGTTGTTGTTGTTTTCTCTGAATTTTATGGGTTTTGGGGTTTTTTTTTTAGTTAAGAGTAAATTATGTTTTGCCCTCTGGTAGGAAAAAAAAAACAACCTATATATTTCCAAACACAATCTTTCAGAACATCTATAATCTAGAAAAGAAAGTTTAAAACATATATTCCTGTTAACCTACTGAGATTGCTGACTTGCTAGTTTAATTCTCTGCTTGCCCCAGTGATTATGAGGACAACTCCATACAGCAGTGCAAAACTGACATAATCCAGACTTCAACAGACAGCAAACTGATATAAAAATGCCCAGCCTGCAAAAATAAAGCTGCTGCTTAGAATCCCCTTTGCAAACCAAAAGTATCTATAAAATTAAATGACACAGCCAGGATCCAGGATACCAGAGTCCTCTCATCAGCTTCTGTAAATGACTGAAGCTATGCTGACTTACACTGGATGATTGTTACATTGCATTTATTCATGATTTTTCCAAACACAGTTACAATATTCAACTTTTTTTTTTTTTTCTCAACATGAGAAGTTGCCTCTAATGATTTCTATTGAGAAGCAGGCAGAGGGGCAGGAGAGGGCAAATAGGGTGTGGCACAGCAGTAAGGGCATAGCACTTATTATCAGTTCTGAATCATCACAACACATCAAAATACCATTATCCCAGTTTTGGAGAACTTGCTGTATCCCTGGACACCACTTTACACAAAACACTATTTAATTTTCATGTTACTTTTTCTCCTTTTCCATTTGAGATTTTAGGGACATAATGAAATGCACAGACTACAGCAAACAAATTTGGGAGTCAATACACATTTTTTTGCAAAGACACGTAGATAAAACTGCAAGAGAGAAAAGCAGACTGTACCATGCTGTTTGTAGATAGGAGGTTTCCTATAGATGTTATCTTTTACTCCAGTGTCTGAGGAACAGGAAAGAGAAAGGAAAGAATGAAAGAGTAAGCAAGCAGTTCAGACCACACTCTCTTCTCTTGTCAGCAACAATAACAATTCAGCAGACTGCATTCATTCAGTGGTTTGCCATTCACTGGTTATTAAAAGAGAATGGAATTTTTCCATCATATGCTGAAAACATTTATAGCTACCTATGCAACATAATCCCCCCTAAGTCCCTCAAAATGCTTTAAGACAACTTGAATGGCACCCATTTGGTGATATGGTTTCATCTGCACTATCAATATATGCTTCACAGACAACAAAAAGAAACTGGCTACACTTGGCAGTATTTAAAATTCATATAGGAGTACAACTGTCACTCTTGGAAAAGGATTTTCTCCATTATTTACAAATAAAGTGCACATGTTCAGGTATAAATATTTATACTGGAAATACAAACTATTTTTTTAGGAAATCCTATAATTTGTCTTTATTTTGAATTGTACAGCTAACTTGGCCTTCCAGGAATTTTCTGGAAGCCCTCAGAGCCACAGCCTAAGGTTCTCATATCACATTGTACAGACATCAGATTTACTCAGTACTATGGACCTGAGTAGATACAATTCCTAATTGTGGTCTGTTTACAGAAACATTAACCACAGAAGCTAAACATGAATAAACAATCTATTACAGTGAAGAGGTAGATGGGCTTAGTAGTCAAAAGCTAAATGGTGTGGATGTAAGTCTAATGTGCTTATTGACTGAACTTGAAAACAGTAGAGTACATATACAAAAACAGCCACAATGAGCCTCCTGCAGTTCTGAAGTCTTCCAGTTTCTTTTAAAGTTTTTGTTAATACTTAAATTCAGATAATAGACTGATCAGAAAAAAACAAACAACAAAAAACCCTTCAGTCATTCCTCCTGCACACAAATTCAATACATCCATGCAGTTATGGCACTATAAACCACAGGATCTTAGAATCATTAAGGCTGAAAAAGACCTGTAAGATCATCAAGTTCAGCCACTAACCCAGCACTGCTGTAACTTTGTACTCTTAGTAACATTTTTCATTCTGTGCCTCCTGTAGAGCAATTTTTAAAAAAATACAGGAACATGAGCACACAGCTCTCTTTTACTTTTGAGATGGAGTTTAACAACAGATATTCACTTAGTAGACATTTTCTCTTTCTACACTTTGAAATTCAGAAATCAATGCCAAAAGAAGAAATACATTCAGAAGAGAATAAACAAGTGCCAGAAATTGAAGATCAAAAGCTAAGCAGTTAATGCCTACCTGGAATATGGAAATGCCTAGGAGCCTGCTGATAGACAGAAGGTGAAGATTTGCTGTCAGAGTACATGGATAAGCTTGGAGTGCTCCGACCACTTTCACTGCCTCCAAGGGGAAGAGCAAAGAAAGCAGATAAAAGAAAAATGGAAAGCAAAGTAGAGTATTTCAAGCATAAAAGCTGGTTCAGAATGACTTGTTAATCCAACAGTTTTAAATATATGTTTTTGTAAAACCCATTATTTTTCAGCATATTATACTGGCTCAGACTCCAAACACCTCATCAAAAATTCTATCTGACAGATATCAGATTAAGATGCCCTACTTTGAAGTGAAAACTTCTCTTTTAATGATGCTTTATAAAAGACAATCAAAGGATAAAAACATCCAGAATCTTGCGATGTGTTTTGCATAGCCTTAACTGAATAATCTACTGATCAAGTGTTTTAAATGTTTAATGCTATGGCTCGCAGCCTGCCCCTGAAACCAGTAATAAATAATTCAGTAGTGTTTAAATTTTCTCAAAGCAGGACTAGACCAAAATATAAATGTTATAGTTACGTCAAATAATCCTGCATGTATCAGTGACAAAAAGAGATGTTGAAATTCGGCTTTCAATTGCAAACTTTTCCCATAGGTAACATGCCACAGCATTTTTATGCAAACAAGGTTGGATTATCAAGTCATGTGTCTATAATGCCATAGTCACTTCACCAAATTTCAAGATATACATAGGATTGTTCCATTTTCATTTTTCCACTTGTTTTGTCAAATGCTTATTGGGTGCCATTTATTTCCTCTTGGCTTATTTCCCTGAAGCACACTCTATGGCATTATAGTGCTGCTTGGCAAACAAAAAAGTAAAGCTGTACTTTTTTGGGACTTGTAAAATCCTTTCAGTTTACAGCACTGTTAAGCAACTGGAAGCAAACATGACATTTATTCTTACATCAAATGACTGTTAATTTGCTGTTATTGTTTTAGTGCGGATGAAGCACAAATTTAATGGCTGGTAATGATGAAGTTTTAGCAAGTTTCTGTGGGGTACAGAAAGTGCAGCAGCTCAGGACATTGGATCTGCAACCGAGTTCTGCCTTCACAAAGGGGATGTTTCATAACCACAGAGCTACTGGGTTACCAGGGCTGTCGAGGCCATGCCCTGGAGGTGGTCTCTGCTGACGAGCAGTGGGTGCATGGCCATCCCACCGTCACCAAAGCCAGCCTTGCCATGCACCACTGAGGTCAAGGGGACAGCGCCACCGAGCTCAGCAGGAGCAGAGACAGGACAGACAAGGTCAGAAGAGCGTGCTGGGTTATCTCATGACAACACACTAACGAATCCACCCTAAATTTTGTCTCTGTAGTGTTGACAGTAGACAGAAAATTCAAAGTCAAAAGCTGTTCAGCTGCGACCACTCAGTAACAGTGATTTATAGTTGAAAAAGTGCAATCTGGGATGTAGAGGAACTGAAAATTCAATTACAGGTGCTGATAGCCTATGGTCCTTCCAAAATATTAAGGAAAAATTATGGAATTACTAAGAATCTGGTACATCTTCATGAGCTTGCAGGCAAGCAGTCCTCAGACAAGAGACCAGACAGTTATTCAGTTGCTTGATTCCCACTTTGCTCTTGGAAGAAAAAAGTGGTGACAGGTTTGCACTCCACATTTATTAATTCCCTCTTTCTTTGCTGCTTGCTGTACAGATTCCTGCCCATTCCCATTAAACAAAAGCCTCAATGTACATTGAATGTATATTCACCTTACACCTCCAAAATTCATAAAAATTTTGTAATGCCCTTCACTTAGATAAGATACTGTTATTGGAGTTTTCTAATTTAAACAGAAAATGAAAGTTCTCAAGCAATTTCCACACTGTATTAATTCTTCATTTACTAAAAATTAGCATATTATTAAAATGTCTATTCATGTGTGATCTGCTTGAATAATCACTTCAGTGACCCAAGGTGCTGGTATTGTCCACACACAGAAAGTCATTCTTCAGTGATAGGGTAGAGGGTCAGCAAGGAATCAGGAGGAAGCATTAATTAAGAGGAATAAACTCGTAGGAACACAAGATATAAGTGCAAGTACTGGGGACAAGAAATCTAAAAATTGCTCATCTGCGTGGAACAGTTTGCAAAGCCATCACCTCTGACTTGCTCAAAATGGAACAATTAAGGATGAAATTATGCAAAAGGTGTTTTTTGCACCCCACTCATACAAACTGATGCACATTTGAACTTTAATTCTGCCACTGACTCAGACAAATATGTGAGTAGTTCTATTTCACATTTTGCCTACAAAAATCAGTGTTTAATAATAAAGCAAACTGAAGATCCATGTAGAAAGTTAATGCATAGGAACTACAGACAGCTGCATAACCTAGGCTATAATTTAAATCTCTAAAATGAGACTTTGCCAATAAACTATCTCTTTCAAGGCTTGCCTAGTATAGACTGAAGAAGTTCAAACAAATTCTCAGAGAAAAGACAACTATCAGAGAGAGCAATTTTTCAAACTTTTGGGTTTGCCTTCCGCCATAAGCAGCCACAGGCTGTGATCCTCTGTACTGATCAGTGAAGAGCAAAAAACCATAATCCTGAACTTTTCTCTAAATCTTGTTTAACTTGGAAAGAATCTGGGAAGGCTTACTTTGAACTTGAGGGTAAACCACAAAAACTTCCTTGTGTTTTCTGGCTGCTGACAGGGCAGGCTGTACTTTTAACCCTCTGCGGGTAGAGACAACTGACCAGGGCTCAGACCACGCTCCATTTTAAAGAGACCGTCAGGAAAAGTATAATATTGCTTATACCTCCTTCTTAGCCAGCTTTTATCTTATCTATGAGGATGGGAAATTTTATAATAAGTTACAGCAAGGGCTGCCTAAGTGCAGGACTGTAGAACAAATGGATGCCACCGGTCTAATGAGGGAGCTGTCCAAGCCTACTCACGAAACTGGACCCTTTAATATCACTGTCCATAGTGCATTAAATTAGAAAAAGGTTTTTGAAGTTTGATGACTAATTCTTCCCGAGTTTTCAAAGCTAAAAAAAAAGGGCTTTGGAAGCTGTGCTCCTGCACTAGAAAGGCAAGATAATTTCCACCATGTTTTAAGCAAACATTTTTTCAGCAGGACTCAGCACTCTCAAAGACTCCATCACCTCAAGAGGAACTGCTACACCAAGTACACCTGCTTGGAATATCACACCCATGACTTGAAAGGACATGAACTGTCAAGCTTTCTTGAAGTGAGGTTGTCACAGGACTTACTTTGAAGACAAAAAAAAAAATCATTAAAAGAGCACAACCAAATAATTTGCCTTCATGACAAATAACAGCTCATCCCATTATACTTCGTGGGAGCTAGACTGCAGAGCACTGACGGAAGAACAGGAACTTAGTAATCATATTTGTCACTGGAAAAAATTATGAATCCTGTCATTCTCAGGAAGAATATGAGGCAACCTCAGTGAAATCAAAAGGATGATTTTGCTTGTCTTAACTTCCCTAGGGTAGTAATGTATCTGTCTACTGGAAGCTTAAAGAAATATATTTTATGACATATGCGGAGTGCTGGTTTTACAAAGATTACTTCTACAATAATAAAGCAGGGTATTATTTTTGGATCTTATAATTTTTTTTCAAATAAGCAGGATTTCACTGTCTTAAAACTGAAGTGGCAACATTAAGGTTGGTCTGGATACAAACCAACTATTGCTGCAATCCCACTATTCCCACATTAACCACTTTGAAGAGAAAAAAGAGCACATCCACATCATCAAAAGGCTCCTCAAGATAAGGAAAAAAACCACATTCTGGAACTCCGAATTCAGAGACCTTGAAGAGGATGAAGCAAATCTTCTGACTCATTTTGAACAGAGACATTAACTCAGTGTAAACCAGTGAATAATCTATTCAACTTTGGCAGGGTTCAAGATTACCTACTTGGGAAAATTATGAACAGGCTCATCTGCCTCACAGGAACACTGTGAGGCACTGTAAGGTACTGTCTGCAAAATATTTTAGCTCCTTGATAAAAAAGTGCTGCAGAATTCCAAAATATTATAATTTTGATCACATTACTAATAATTATTTTGGCACAAGGAGCCACTACTTGACGATTCCTTCACCCAAACAACAGCACTTAATAACAGCTGCTGCTCTGAGAAACAGCAGGTAGCACTGAGCAGAAACTCCTTTGCACAGGAGTGCTGCCAAGCAACTGCCAACAGGACTTTGAGAAAGAGCTTTCCATACAGAGAGATCATGTGCTGCAGCACACCAAAGAAGTTTCTCTTACTCAGTACATCAGGCTGGATAATACCATCCAAAATGAGAGGACAGATAAAAAAACAGTTCAAGCAGTGCCTCAGAGAATAACAGGGATTGTGCCAGCCTTTCAAGAAATGTGTGTGAGGATGACTGCTTCTGGTTGTGGAAAGGAGCTATGCAGGTAGACACTAAAATGGGAACAAACAGTTTAATCTCTTCAGCTTCCTCCAAAATTTTCTCTCAAAGATCATATTTGGATGTCTTGAGCCTGATTCTGTTCCTGGTTAACCCAGAGAAATTCAGCTGACTTTGGGCAGCATCAGGGCCCAATGAAGATGTATTAATTATTGTTCCAAAGGAAATGAGTACCTGCTATTCACCTGAATGCGCAAGTCTGGCTCCTGCAGAGGATCATTCCCTTTTCTTTACTGGTTACAACCACATGAACAGCAGTTTACTTCATTAAATCAAGCAGTACATGGGAGTCAAGGAACAGGCACTGATGTGTCCTCACAGTTTGTCATGTTACTAGAGAAGACAGACTCAAAGGAAGACAAATGTGGTAGCTGAATGTCTTCTCTCTGACACTTAACCAACTAAATTAAAGAAGTCTTTGTCTCAAAGGTTCTTGGCATTCCTCAGTGCTGTCTCCATCCTCAACATGGAGCTTGGTAGAAGTTAATATCCACTGCAAAAAAACTAATGGCAAGGAGAACAGATTCAGTTACTGTTTTATAAGATATGGCACAGATTAATTGATAGTCAGTGCAGCTGCACTGTTGTAACCAGTTGTCATTACTTCTGGCAAAGCTACAAATAATATGAAGAACATCTTAATGTAGGTTGGAAGGTTAGATAACTGATCATCCTATGTTGTATCAAACGTGTACGCTTATTATACTATTTAACATCACCAAAAAGAGTAAAGGTATTTTAGAACTAACAGATTTTAAATAATTCCCCTCCTCAGTTTCATTATAAAAGCTAGTTCCTTCCCTCTACGCCTTTGAAAGACACTGAACACTCACTGAAAAAGCAAAAATAAAACACCCCATACCCACTCAGTTTGTAAAACTTACACAGTACATCAAGGAAGCACTTGCACAAAATTAAGACAAATTTTATCCAAGTGGAAGCCATGCTTGCACAGACATAGAAGTGAAACACAGCTGAAAAAATCTACATTATCACAGCACGGTTTTGCATTCTTGGACCTTACCTTTGAAGAAAGGGATGTAATGATGTCTGAATGTAGATGTAAGGCTTGGGTGTTGGGGCAGGGAGATGCAGCTACTGGTACCAAGACTGTGAGTACCAGCTGGGGGCAACAGAGAGTAAGTGAAAATAAACTATTTAGTTCACTTACTGAAAGCCACAAATTACAATGCCATCCTTTTTTTTTTCCGGAACATTTTCCTCCTGATGCTTCATAAACATACAGTTTATATTTAAGTCTTCATCTTTCTCTGGTTATTGCTAAAAACATGACAGTGGCCATGCTATGGGGTCGGCCAAGGGACAGGGGCTTTCCGCAGACAGAAAGGGCATCACCCAAAATGCTGTAGCTGTAACGCATCAGAAAATATTCCAGAAAAGGCACCACAAAAAGCATGGCTTCACTCAGGGGAAAACCTGTATATTAAAAAGCTGCAAGAGGGGATGATAAATGCTCATAATGGATCTAATGAAATGAAATGGGAAGAGCCTTTTCTCTGCAGAGAACTGTGCCACGAGCAGGTCCAGTTCTCACTGCTGGAGGTGCACACTGGAAGGATTTAGTTCACAATGCACCAGGGCACTCCAGTGCATGGCTAATTTAAGTATTTGAAGAAACATCCTGAAGTTATTTGAGCTCTGAAAGTTAGACATGAGATTAAATACCTTGAAAAATACTCTTAAGTAATCTCTGCTTTGGTGCAATAATCTCCTGATAACAGAGTTTGGAGGAGGAGTGGCAATTATTATAAATGGTAATGATGAAGATTATCTTCTAAATTTTAAAGCATTAGAATTTATTTGGAATTCCTTTTGTCTTTCCTCCTTGCTTTAACAATGTGCTGCTAAGATTAGTCATGACAGCTACCAGACCTTCAGCAGAGATGCATGTCTCTATAACAGATTTTTTTATACTCAACCTCATTTCCATTTTGTCAAAGACTTTGCATAGGACAAATATTCAATTCTTGTAAAAACTGTTTCTGTTACCTATAAAATCTTCATTTCCCCTGAAAAGATTAAGCACTTGCAAATTTCTAAACCAGTTTAGAATTCTAATGTGTTCCCAAAGAAATTAAAAGACAACAAAAGAATAATATAAATGCTCTGCATTCTTCACCTGAATGATAGAGTTGAGAAAAAATACAATTAATTTTGAGCAGTTTCACCGATTATTTCCAAGGATAAAACTCTGTACAGAGGCCAAATATAAATGGGGTTTTGTAAAGCATTCCCATGCAAAGGTCAAAAGGAGATGATCCCTCCTGTCTGTGTGACAAGAGCACCAACAAGGCTGCTACTACAGCCCAAAGCTGCAAAAAACACTCTGCAAACTTCTCGACTAAAGCAACTTGGCCTTCAAAATCCAGCCATCAGAATCTGTCATTCCTCCAGCTCTTGCACTGTGGAGAGGGGACATCAACCATGACTCTGTGGTACAAGAACCCACACAAAGTCACTCGATCACCCTCTTGGCTTTGTGTGCATTCACTGCTACTGCGCCACCCCTTGAAAGGGCTGTGGATTGAGTGCATATCTTCAGGCAGGATGAGACCAAGATTAAGTCCCTTAAACCCTCCTATCTTGTGTCTACATAAAATCAATTTTGCTCAAATGCCTAGTTTTGTTTTCTTGGATGCACATCCCTGAAGCATTTGTTTCCTTTCTCTCCATGGGACTCGCTGTTTGCCGTAAATAAATCTCTGCAATGAACTGCTATTCCACCTTAAACCCCTGTCTACTTGAGTCAATTCCACTTACAACACAACACAGAGTAATGGAAAAATCTAGAGAATAAGTAAGGCTGCTTTTTGATTACCTGGTCTGCTGTAATGCTGAGGAGAATGGGAGGTGGGGGTGTACCGACCATAGCCCAGGGAGCCGGCAGAGCTAGGACTTGATGTCCTGTACTGCTTGAAAGATCTGTCATCTTGGTCACCCTTAGAGGAAGAGAGGAAATACATGTCATTAGGGAAGAGAAATAACTGCAGAAACAGGCAGAATATGCCATCTTGTGTGTTTCTGTTCTGCATAGATGGGAACTGATTCCATGCAATCCTAATGAAATGAGGTGGCTTCCAGCACCTCCACCCGCAGTGTGACTGAACGAGCTCTGCCAAGTACCAGAGAACGGTCATGTTGCCAGGAAAGTCAGCAAAGACATAAACTTAAAATCACAATTTAATTTGAAAAGAACTCTACAAGTGCTGTTTCAGGACAGCAAATAAAAGAATGAACAAATAAAAGACTGAACAAATTGAAGTGGGAGGAAGATGAGCTTAGGTTAGCATGACAGTATTATGGTCACTTTGTACCCATATGAATGGATGTGTAATGGTTACAGGCAACACAAAAACCAGCATTTACTGGCTTCACTACATCATGAAACTGACTGTGTATAAATTTCCCAGTGTAGCATGGTCATTACCCTAAGAAACCAATAGAAACACTCGTGTAGCATTAGCATTAATACCGCAGCATTGCACAGAGCAAGGCATACAACCCAATTCCCACTAAACCCTTGGCTTCAAACAATTATAACCATGTACACACACTCCAAGCCTCTGATTTTCAACAGCTAGTTAAAGTGCAATGACAATTTGCAAGCAGGGTCTTCGTAACAGTAAAAGCACGACTGAGTGAAATAGATGTGGAAGTGACTTTGTGTAGACTAGATATAGAAGCAAATTCAAATGTCTTCCTTTTTAAGATAAGTGAGAATTGGCTTCAGTTAACTTCAGATTAGAACAAATCAGCGTAACCTCCAGATGCTCTTTTATGGAAAGTCATAATCCAAAAAATGCTTCCCCTCTCCTATTCCAGTAGAAAAGAGTGAAGATATGCTATCCCATAGCAAGTGTCAGTCACTTATGATGAATATGGGGATGCCTTTAGGCATCTGTGTGATTCCCACTGGATCATTCACCATTTAAAGAAACCATAGATCCTATTTAGTCCTACCATCATCTCCCAAATTCTTATCAGAACAGCTTAATTATGGCCATACATTAATCTCTAGATGAATTTGGCTTCTCTGGGGCTATCCTTGACTCTACAGAGATGTACAATATTCTCACATCATCTGGTTTTTCCTGTGGACAAGGTATGCTCTATCTCTTCAACATCACCCCAAACCCACCAGCTGCATTTTCAAAAGTGGAAAATCAGTTTCGTATAGTGGCCAGCAGCATTATTGCTTTAATATAAAGTTCAGAAGCAATTATACAAAAAAGCAAAGAACAACTGATGCCTTCCCAAGTGTGCAGTGTTCTTTGGGCATTCTGCCACCAACTCCTCTATGTCCAGCTCGAGATGTTTCTCTCCCAAAGTACCTATATTGTGTAATACCCACTCCAACCTTTGTGAAGAGAATTAGAACCAGTGTTACAATGGCTCTACAAAGTCTTGTGATGATATTTAAATATCATATGAGTGTCAGCCAATGACCTGTGATGTGTCCAATTGTATGATACAGTAGAACTTTCCTCTAATAAAAATCCCTGCAACAAAACTGGTGACAAATTTGCAGATGATGGTGCCCAAGGACCTGATCATGGACTCCTAAAAGAGAGACAGCAAGCACAGAGAAGCTGGATAACACAGGAGTATACACAAATCATGGCAGTCCCAACCTCCACACCAGTATCACTTTTGGAACTTAGGATTGGCAGTTTGGTAACTGAATTTAAAGGAAATTATTATAATCTTCCAAAACACCAAGTTTTCATATTGTTTCAGACCTTACCTTTGTGTACCCTGTGTCTCTGTACAGAACAGTCAATCTATTTCATGTGACCAAATAACAAATAAAACACGCTTTTATTTTTAAATTATCAAATAAATTACATCTCTACTGGTTAACTTCTCTGTTAACCAGTTCTTAAAGTGACAGTTTGTGATTTACCGTCCTTAATTCTCTGTGATTAACAAAATTCTGCAGTACATAAAATTGGGATAATGGAGAAATTAGCCAGACCCATGATATGTAATTGAACTACTCTCTGGGAAAATATATTAAATGCTTTCACTGCTTCCAAAGTGATGTTTCTTGAAATATGACTAGCTTAATTAATGCACATCAAAATACACAGATCTAGAAGTTCAGGTATGTGCAAATGATTTAAAAGTAAGTTTACACAAATAGTATAAGTAGTTTAACTATTTGTGGAATAAAAACATGAGAAGAAAAAGATAAGAGAAAACTATGCCAAGCATTAATTCGAATCAGCTCACACTGGCAGCTTTAAATGTGAACATAAATCATATTTCCCAATATAATTTATTTAGTAGAGTTTGAAGAAGTGACCACCATACAACCTTTATTTTGGAAAGCAGAAACATGGATGACAGCGGAGACAGATGCATACAGAAGACAATCCAGAAGCAGAGCACATATTGAACACAAGTAACACTCTGAAAATCATAAATTATAAACCCCATGCGCTGTAGAGGCAAGGGGCGAACCCCACATTTCAGACGCTGCTGGTTATCAATATGACCAGGTTTATGCATCACAAAATGGGTCAGAATAGGAGAACAAAGGCATTGGGGATTACCTCAGTAGGTGTTGGAGAGAGCAACTGAGGTGACTGCAAACAGCAACACACAACAAATTAGTGATACAAATTCATGCATGATGTTACTCATGAGAAGAATTAGTGTTAAAATATCACTATCCATGTATAACACATGATACAGTTAGGAGAAACACCTGTCAATTAAGTTAGGGCAGTTTTTCTTATTATCTGCTTTTAATTAAGTACATAAACACTAATATATAAATAATTTCGTATTAGTCTTTTAGTAATTTCTCTACTACAAAGTCCTGGGGTCTGATGTGGCCAGTCCTGTGCCACAGAGAAGGGCAATAGGGAACTCCCATTTAAAGCAACTGCCTGAAACTACACACAAGCCCTAATTAAATCTGCATTGAAGGACCTCCAAAATCAGGACTAGAACTGACCGTCTTAAGGGAAAACAAACATCTGCACTATTTAATTTTCAATTAAACATATGTCATTTGACAATTTTCTATCATTTTCCTTTCCAAATCAAACACTATGTTTGGTTAGTTGAGCAAATCTACTGAAAGTATTGCAGTTGCAGGTACAAAGCCAGGATGCTGAAATTTAGAAGACAGGATTTCCCTCCTCCCCCCACCCCCCCAGCAATAGCAAGGATAATAAATATTTAGGGGAACAGAAAATATGCATATTGGATTGCAAATACAGTCCATGTTTGGTCTGTGCACCTCTGCCAAGCTGGAGGTCACCAAGCACTTGAGGAGGGCCACAGCCATCATAAGCACCATGAAATTTTGACATAGAAAGGAAGTACTTATGTTCCAGGTTCAGCAGCTTTTGATTTTGTGAAATTGGAAACCTAAATACCATTTAAACCCTTTACCAAATACAATTTTAATTCTTTCTGGATATATTAAAATGGAACTACTGTGGTTCAACTCTGTGCAGAGAGGGCTTGGAAGAAAGTCTGCAAAACCTGATATATGCACTGCATTTCACCTGTCAGTGGTACTGAGACGTTAGTGTGATTAAGTGTAAAAGGTGCAAGTGACAGCATAACTAGGGCTATTATAAATATCATGGCTATTAATTATAGCATTTATTTCTGCCCATTCACTTACACCTGGAGAGAATAAACCAAACTTCCACGCTAGACTGTATGTATTTTGGCTCATGTCTAGCATATTGAAGAGGTTTAATTTGTAAAAATGTAACTAAAATTATAAAAGCAATCAGAAAGTCAAATGAAAGGTAGGTATGTTCAGAGAAGAAAAGCTAACTTGCATGACAGGAGTTATATACAAGTATGTTTCATAAAGCCCAGAATTAGTATTAGTTACTAGCACGTTAGTATTATATTAAATTAGATTTCATTAGCACGAACTGTATCATATTAGATCTGCATATGAAAAGGCTGAAGTGCATGCATGACATGAGGATGAAGTTTAGTAAGGGACAGTTGAAAGAAATTTGTACACAGGAAAGTGATACCACTTTTGTGTTACCAAAATAACACGGGTACACTTCAATAAAAAAAAAATAGCATGAAAGACATTTGGCTTTGCTTCTCATTTTTGCATTATAATTAGCAATGGCTCCGGTTTGCTACCGCATGCAGAACTACTCCCATAGAAAAACATTTTAATTACATGTCATCTCTTTAAAAAATGGTCACAGAAAGCAATTTTTTAATTTCCACAAACTAAAAATGAAATTAACAGATATGAACATCTTGGTTTTGGTTGTTGTTCTTTTTTTTTTTTTTTTTTTAATGAATGAATGAATGAATGGATGACATGAATCAATTAACTGAAGCTACAAAAGTTATATTTTTTAAAAAAAAAGTTATGCATATATTTACTCGTTTTCGGCAGCATGTTCAATGATGCACATAAAACCTGAAACTCATAGTAAAAAAAATACCCATGTTTCAGTACCTCCCCGTAACTATGCCTGTCATCTGAAGAGTAACTGATATATGGAGAATAGGAGATCATATCTGGGCGGTCAATGTTATAGATGGCTTTATTTTTAGGAAGAGCAGCCAAGTCCCTGTAGTCAAGAATTTCATCTCCAAGCTTTGCCTAAGAAAAGGAGGAAAGAAAGCAGTGAGAATAGGAAGGAATATGAGCAGGATGCAATCAGATAAGGACAGATAAATGTAGGTAGAAAAGTCATAATCATAATAAACCATTTTTTTGTGTTTGTGAACATTTAAATCTCTTGTATTTACTACACAACGCTAAATATCACTGCTGTTTTCTTTTATATATTGTTGCTTTCTTGTCACTGGCATTTGGCTAACAGGAGTAGCATGACATCATTCCAATTCCATGGTTATATCCCATTTACTCCTGGCTGCACAAACAGATATAGGGGACAGATATTGCAGGTTTTTTCAGGGAAAACACACTGAATTTTAAAGTGGTTTCGGTGTGCAGAATTCCCCTGCTGTAAGCAGTACTGAATAATCAAATATGTATTTCCAACATACACTCTCCAGATGCTGAAAGGCATTAGTCAGCTCATTGATCTTTTCCATTCGGTCATGTCCCACAGCTTCACCTCCCTTCCTATGTCTAAACAGCCCTTAATGATGGGTCATAAACCAGCAGATGATGGATTGTCACCACAGTGGAAGATCACAGATGCCACTCAAGTAAAGTTCAAATCCTCTCATGAGACTCACACAATAAACAGAGGAAAGGGCTGTGCTGGTCCCCCTTCTCCTCCTACTACACATATTCCAAAAGTGCAACTTATTATCAAGCTGCCACATTTGCACAGATTATCCTTAGGATAATTCCATCAAAACTGTATCCAGCACATACTATGCTGTAGATATGATGACAAGTTGGCCACACTGAGAGTGGAGAAATGGGCAGCATAATTCTCTCATTCCCACTTCAAGTTTTGCAGAATGATAAGCTCTTTGTTGGCAACAAAATGATGAGTGAATCTTGCTGTGCTCTGGAAATCTCAGTATGATCAGCTATAAAACTGTAATAATGT
Source organism: Eopsaltria australis (assembly GCA_034509425.1). NCBI lineage: Eukaryota > Metazoa > Chordata > Aves > Passeriformes > Petroicidae > Eopsaltria > Eopsaltria australis. The sequence continues at coordinate 4,374,808 of JAVTVJ010000094.1, read as the reverse complement.
TTTCCACATGCAAAAGTACAAAAGTATCCAGGATTTACGTGTGCAGTAATTCTGGTTTTTCTTAGTATGAGCTAAGAAAAGTTCAATAGATTTTCCAGGGAAGTTTTCTATCAGGTTAATAATCCAGGAAAAGGTTAGTCTGACAACTTTCAGTTATCCCTTTTCCTAAAACTAATGAAAAAATGTGTTTTAATGAAGTATGTGATTCTTCAGCAATCTACAGGTCTCACTTTCTTTGCAGCTCCTGTAAGAAGCTAAAGAGCAATGAAATAGCCCCTTAATGAAAATAAGTCCCTCCCTACTGAGAAGCCAGTGGAGAGCTCCAATGCAGAGACAGGTAATGCAAAGGTAAAGAATCTGTCTGTCCCATCTGTTCTGGAAATACTTTGGGTAACATTATACCTACAAGGAAGGCCAAAGAGGCTGTAATTTCAGCTGAGGTATCCAGGCTTTTGGGCATTATTCTAGAGAATCCAAAGTAGAACAGAACTGGGAATATTTAAATATGAATTATAGTCATTTTGAACACTATCTCTCCCTGCAGATGTGCAACTTCCCATTAGATTTCAGATCTGTCAGAGGAGTAAAACTTATCTTGTTATGTAATTCCTTTAGGTTTAGATATACCCATACACATAACAATGTGGGCAAATTTGGATGAAGAAATGCCTTAGAAATACAGCTGCTTTCTAAACACTCAAATCTCCAAACATTGAGTTTACACTGTATTTCTATTTTATCTGTTTCACCTACATTCAATTATGTGAATGGAGTTCAAATCTGCTCAGAAAGGCTCAAATTACAGCTGAGAGGCTTTAAGCCATTTCTTCAGTAATTTGGTATTTTGGATTCTGGTAAAACCATGGTCTAAGTATAGAGTATCAATTTCATTTGGAATATATAATTTTACAATTGTATCATTGTGAATAAGATTTGTATAAAGATATAGTGTGATTTCTATTCCTTGCATGAGAACACATGTAACACAGCTACGTAAACTAATGTAAGCCTTTCAGTTGGGTATATCAGTACAGAGCACCTAATTCTGTCTTAATAAAATTTAGCAAAGTTAAAGCAGGACTTTTATTTAAACCTTATTTAATGGCATAATTTAGAAATCAGCTAGTTTTTAATTAGGAACTCTGAGGGGTTGTCAGCCCTAGGGCAAATTTCAGTCTGGATATAATGAAGTCACCTCTACAGGTCATGAAAAGATGCCCATTACCTTCAAAAGGCACTGGCCTGTGCCCTCTCTCAGTGCAAGAAGACACCAAAGTCTGCTATCAGTAGATGAAGATGTATGGTTTTAGTAAACCATCTGTATGAAGCACACTCAGGTTTAGGTCAGAACACGCTTGCTTCATCTTTCCCTACCTGACCACACCACCATGGCCCTGAACCACACCTGCCCTTTGATGAGGTGGTGTCCAGGATGAAGTTCAGCATTGCTCTGACTCGATGGCTTTGGAAGTATGAGCACCATGAACCCATGGTTCCTAAGATTTAACTGTTTTCTCCAAACTCTTTTGTCCATTAAATACTTCACAGAGCTCACCAGCTGGTAAGGTACAGTTTTACTACAGGTTTTAATGATCTGAAATCCTTGCTATGGCTGAAAGCTGCTGCCCTGAGTGCACCATCCCACCCTGTTCTGCCTCCTATGTTAGCACTAGAAGTCATGTAGACAGCGGGGGCTTTTTTTTGCCTCTTTGGTTGTCTGGAGGTTTTTCCTGGGTTATTGTTTAGCTCAGTCTGGTCTCAAATTTGACTGCTTCTCTCTGTGTACACACTAGTGTTAGCAGCAAAGAGGAGAAGGGAAGACAGGGCCACATGTGGGTGGGACCTTCCTTTCAGCAGCAGCAAGAATTTAGGTTTGGCAAAACCAGTCACAAAAGCACACAAGACAAATCTTGAATGTGTCTGTATGTCATAACACTCCTGTAATAGAAAACACATGCAAAAACAGATAGCCAAGGGATCATTTTGATAGTATAGAAGTCTGTAACATGTTTTTAATTCTTTTTACTTTCCTGTTTATGAAAGCCAAATTAGGATTTCATCAGTCAATCAAAATCAAGTTTTGACAATTAAGCAGTGAGAGATGGGACAGATAGAAAAAGAACTTGCACTCCTCTGGGGAATCTTTTTTTCTGACTCAGTCATATTTGCTAGACAACCTTATTCTTTCACAGACCCAGCTGTATATTACAGTAGCAAACATTAGAGTTGTGTGCTGATTTAATGATAGCCTTTAAAAACAAACAAACAAAAACAGAAAAGGAGGATGGAGGTCTGTCCTTTTAGCAGCTGGTGAAGCATATTTGAAGTTGTAACCACAAACATCAATAAAAACAGTACTATCCTGCAGTTAGATAAATGTCTCTAAAAACATATAAATCTTAGGAGAATTCTCATGCTTAGAAACACAATGAGATGGTGCATGCCTGAAGAAATAGAGCTTATCTGGCCAAAGAAAGTGCTTACAGGATAGTAGGCTCCCAGCACAATGAACTGTCTTAACAATGACATTTCTTGACTGGTAAAAAACCACTGGTATTCACCAGCACTCAGAATCACAGATAAGCATTTAGAGAAGGGGCACTTGCTCCACTGCAAGTTCAGTCTTATTCAGATAAAGGGAATATTGTATTCAAAATAACTTTTATTTGAAGAAAAAATACAAGTTTGGATCCAAAGCACTTTTTGCTTATCTCAGTGTAAGATATAAAAGCCCTTAATATTTGTATAATAACCTCTCTGGAAATCAGTTGCATCTCCACCAATTTTCTCACTATATGGTTCTAACTTATGAGGATGACCTGCACACCTGAGGGATGCTTGGCCAGGACAAAAAAAAACCCCTGGAAATGCTGAAGCCCTGCAAGAGATATTTGTATGGATCATACCACACTTGCATTTTTTACCTGTTGTTGGTAGCCTTGAGAATTTGGCCATGAACACTGCACTACAGCAATCTTGATCTTGTATTGAAAAAAAAAAAAAATCCTAAGTTTTTATCATACTTGTTATTTTAAATTTTCTCAATGAGCTTTCCAGAGTGCTTCTTAAACCATAAACACATCAAAGGTCCTCTGAGTGAGGGACTGGCATTTGGCAAGGACAGAGTCCTGCAATCACATGCAGGAGTGTTTTCACAAGCAACCAGAAGCAGGCTCAGGAGCTCAATTTAGACAAGTTGTGTTCAAATCTAAGCTTGTAATCTACCTGTGGGCTGTACTGTTTACTTAAACTTTTCCTTTCAGAAAGCACTGTGGTATTCTGCATGCTTTGGTATAAGCCAGCTCTAGTTGTAGTGTAAGAGCTATAAATACTCCACAAAAAACAGGAGGAAAATGCCAGAACTCTGTTACGGCAAATACAGCATTCAAATATTTTAAACTTGAGAAAGTAATTCCATGTTAGAGGAATCACCAATTGCAGTGGTTTGGAGACACTAACTTTCCTTATAATGTGCTAAAATGCAGGAGGAAGAACGAGGTTTTCCCCATCCCACAGAACAAATTTCACTGTGAAATACTCACATAGATCACACGGCTTGGGGAACCTGATGTACTTGAAGCAGGTACAGAAATAATACTCTCAGAGGAAGTCCTAGTTTCCTATGACAGGAGAAGTGGAACAGATAGGAAGTACAGGAGAGTCAAAGATAATGTAACTTAATATAAAAAGAAGCATACAAGACATGTAATTTAATTCAATCTTGACCACTCAAAAATGACATATTATAGAGAGCTCAAAACATGGAGTTAAAAATAAAAGAACACATTCAGACAATCAATTTAACATTTTAAAAATGCAATAATTGTTTTACACATGGCTTTCTTTTTCCTCCTCTTCAGAACAAAATGGTCCAGAGCATTTCTGGGGTGCCAGGACTGCCTTTGGGCCCTGTCAGAGACAGGTCAAGAGGATACAGTGGCAACATTTTTACTCCAAGGTTATGCCATCAAACCATTCTATGCTGTGTCTGAAACATGTCACGTAGCCATGCCATTCACTCACAGTGAACAAAACATTGAAAAGGACCTGGAGAATGATCAGGTAAGACAGACAGTCTAATTAAGCACCTCTTCTGCATAGTTAAATCACTTTTTAGTTTTTCAGAACTTGTGTAAATGACATGAAAGCATCACCAAGGTACTGATGTCATGTACAAACCATATTTCTCTTTCATGAGGTCCCTACAGGACATGCAATGCAGAAGAGAAAATTAACTTTAGAAAATTGTGCTATTCCAAGGTTTTGAACCCTGTTGAAGCCAAACAATAGTTTTGGATTAAGCTCAGGATTCCCAGATAAAGCTTCAGAGCCTCTTTTTGTGTCCTGTGCCCACAGTCATGGGCATCTGGCTCTAGGCAGCCAAGCTTGAGCAGAAGGGTTGGACAAGATGACCTCCAGAGCTTCCCTTCAAGCTCTGGGTCTTTCCAAGGGCAGACAGGGGTGGGTCCTTCTTTTCTGACAGCCCTTGGAGGAGCCCAGTCAGGGCATTCCCTCGGCACCAAGGTTACTAGAGCTCCCAGCATGAGCCCTGCACATTTCCAGTAACATCTTTGAATTGCCCAAGTGGAAACCAGTAACAAGTGGTGTCCTTCAAGGGTCCACACTTGGACCACTAATGCTTGATATCTTCATCCATGACCCAGTGGGATTGAGCACATGCTTGGCAAACCTACAGATGACAGCCAGCTGTGTGGTGGGGACAGCACACTGGAGGGAAGGGATGGCATCCAGAGAGATCCTGATTGGCTTGGGAAGTGAGGCCACGCAAACCTCGTGAAATTCAACAAGGCCAAGTGCAAGGCCCTGCACCTGGGTCAGGGCAATCTCCAGAACCACCTCCACAAACTGGGTGGTGAAGGGAGAAGGAGGAGGACTTGGGGGATACTGGTGGCCGAAGAATTGGATATGACACATCCCACATGTCACACACATTCTTTATTTTCTTTATGATCCATTACCCTTTAAGCATCCCCATCCAAGTCTGCTGCACATCATCTCTCAGCTTTTTCAATAAAACCTCCCACCTTTGTAGACTCTATTGCCTCTGTTAGTTCATTCTCTGTACTACACATTTTTCTTCTTCCACCTAACTCTTTTCCCTATATGCCTTTTTATAAACCTTACTTTCTCTTGCTGCTTTGATTCCTCCTGTCTTTTCCAGCTTCCTCCCTTCTGCTTAAAATCTCACTCTCCCATCATCTTTCTTTATGCTGTCACTCTCTTTCACAACTTCTTTTTCCTCTCCACTCTATCTCCAAAGTTTTGGAGCATGCTGCCACTTTCTCCTTTTGCCTTTGTCACCTACTTTAATTACATGCTGTTCATGTATCTATATATAGGAAGACAACTTAAAACAACAAACTGTAAGGTCGAACAGCAAATTTCTCAAGCAGTAGATCCCATTCCAAACGTTACAAGTTATGTTGAAAAGTTCATTATTACTCTCTTTGAAATGGCATCCTTCCTTCTGGTTTTATTTTTTCAATAATGAACATAGAGATCAGAAAATAGGAAAAACTCAAGGAAAAAGAAAAACTGCTATGCTCAGGAAAATTATTTGATATTCAGAGCTTGTCACAAAGAACACCAGAGCAATCACTTCCCAAACACACGGGTACAAAAACTACAGCCAAGATCCTTTAGGGCAAAGCCCAAAAAAATTTTTTTAACTGTAATTTTGTCAAAGTTGGACTTTCTAACACACCAGATTTAACAATCTGTTTATGGCTGCTGCCTGCTGCTCTGACTTGTCCCATGTGCCTTCTTCCAAGCCTTGAACCAAAGCAGCGCTTTTTTGAACGATACCAAGAGTACCACTTGGAGCATCAGAGAACATCAGAAGTGAAAAACCCACACTTGGCCTCTACATTAAATGAGATAGTTGTAACTCATTCCCACCAGAAGGATTATTAATTCTGCATATCCTAGGGACAGCTTATTTATCTGCTTATCTTATAATTATTCTAGTTGCCAGAATTCCCCTCTTTTCCCCTTGCACATGGAGAGGTGCACAATCATTCAACTTAAGGAGATACTTAGAGCCAGAGATTAAATTAAAGTGTGGCTGGCTTGCCAATATCTTAGAAATAAATAATGAAAAAGAAACTCCAAGGAGATTTTTTTTATAAAAACAAATAAAGTGAAAGTCCTCTCGTCTTTTAAGTTCAGAGCCACATAAAAAAGAGAAGAGGTCATGAACTGTTAACCAGACAGAGTATTTTCACATTTTTCCTTATTCAGTTTATATATTTATAACTCTTAGGTCAACAATCTGAATCTGTAGCTTTAATCACTGATTAAAAGCAGAATATTTATATTACATTACTATATTTCACTAGCCAACTAGATTCCCATCATTTAAAATTTAAAATTACAGTAGTGAAAAATTTCCAAACCCTTCCCTCCATGCCTGCTGCAAAAAAAATAAAAGAAAAAAAAAAGGTAGAGAATAATATGTCAATCAAATAACACTGGGTAGAAACATAGTCTTTTTACCTTGTTTTTTTCTTCAGCCTTTGCAGCCTGTCTACAAACTGGATGCCAAATGGATGTTCCTGTGAAGTAAATTTAAGTTCTGCTTAATTTAGTTCTACAATAAGAACCTTAAAAATCTCAAACCAAGAACCTTATTAAACCCTCCTATCAGGTTTTATAAGACATAGGTTACTGACTACTTCCCCTGCTAGTGCAGGATACCTTCAAAAGTCAAGATGACAACCTCTCAATATCAGCGAGCCTGAACACAGGCATTTAACAGACTTCAGAAAGCTGCATGTACTTCAATGTGGGAGATCAACATCAAAATCTGGGTCCTACAAAGTGTGATATGGGATCTCTGTAGCTCCTCCAGACCAACCTCCTTCTCAGGGCAGGTCCCATTACAGAAGGCAGGGTTGTGTCCAGCTGGGCTTTGCCTATCTCCGAGGATGGAGATTCCACAGCATCTCTGGGCAATCTGTTTCAGGGTAATTTTTTTTCTTTATATATAGTTAGAATTGCCTGCACTCTCATAATACATATTCTTATAATAGTCTGGCTTGGGTAGCACACTGTGGTGGGATGGAATAGCATTGTGCCATGTAATCCTAGCTGAAAATCCAGTCTGTCTGTGACGTATTCACTGTTCCGATCTGCACGTCCCATATGTTTGTCTCTTGTAAGTCAACTACTAAGGAACTGCATAAATTCAAGGGAATATCCATCCTGGAGGAAGCAGGAGGTACAGAATGAACCAATTCTCTATTGCACACAGGTACTGAAACAAGGATTTCGAAGAGATGTAAGTAAACAATGAGTGTGAGATAGAAACTTGAATAGTTTTGCACTAGTAACAAAGGAAAAAAGTATTTCAAAAAGTTGAATATGATGTTCAAAATAGTGTTCATTAGAGGCAGAATGTGTATAATGATATAAAATAAAATAATTATTTGCAAGTTTTAATAGTAAGAAGGAACATTTATGTTTATGGCAGTCTGAGCTCAGACATGCCACAAATTAAAGCTCCAGAGTTAAATAACGTGAGTGCACTGCAACTTCTGCCTGACTAAACGGGAAGTTGAGAACCTTTGCATAATAAATATTTAATGTTTATACTGGGTGGAGAGCATCAAGAAGAGTTATTGGAAATGCTTTGTTTTCACAGCAGTTTGATAGTTTTCTAACTAGTGGATTTTGGAAAGAAGATAGAAACAGAAAGTCTATTTCCCAGAAGACAGATGGAGATCATTAGAATTTATTTCACCAAAATAACCCAGATGAACCCAGACTCTTGCAGAATATCTATATTCAGACCTATAGTACAGATCAGGTAAATTATGTTTACTAAGTTACTGGGGGCTTTTGTCACTGAACAACTAAAAAACTTTTTATAGCATGTTTAAATTTAATTCTAAGTTATCTTCCACTTACAAGTGAATCTGAGCTTGCCCCATTTGTCCCATAAATTGCTGCAAATTATCCCAATGGATTTAAGAAGTATTTAGATCACTTTTTTTTCTAAAAAAAAATTACTCCTGTTGTCTACAGCCAAACAACACTGGCTGGGAAACTTTTTCACACTGAAGAAAAAAGTCCTTTCACCCAAACGTTGCCTGTTGGATGACCACTGAAAATTTCTGCTAAGGAACATGCAATACCTAAAGGAACTTTACAGTCGTTTCTTAAGAGGAAGAAGAATATGTTATAAAGACCTGGGCTCTGACATTTTTTATTATCTAACAGGATAGGCAGTCCAAATAACTGATCATAGACCTTTCATGGCATTAGCACCAGTTTCTAATGGAAACTGCTCTCCATGTGAAAACAAAAACGTATGACAGTAAACTGGTATGAACACTCCATGCATCAGAAAATACAGCAAGATGGATCCAAATTAACAGAACCTGAGTATACCTTGCTATTATTTGAACTACCAATCAGAACAGAAATCTGCACCCTTAAAAAGAAGATAGACTTGCAAGTGAGTTTCAGAGGGTTTGAAATCTAGAAACAAATTTGTAGCTTGGTACACTTTTATAAAGCAGTGATTTCATATGTGATTTTAGTACTGCTAAGATCTTTTGCAACTGAAAGAACTGCAGCATTTTCTGACTCCTGAAGGAAAATTCATGAGCACAGTCAAGTATTACTATGTCCTTTAATGAGCTAGTTCTTGTTGCAAACCAACGTGAGAATAAAATTGTCATTTAAAATAAAGTACTAAACCATAATTAGATATTACTGAGACCACTGTTGTGTTTTAAATAAAGTCTAACTTTTCCAGCTTAAGGAAAAATTTCAAAGTATGTTTCTAGAAAATCATGGACAATTGCAAAGTTGTAAACACAGATCTGGGCAGGCATGTGATTTCAGGATAATAAACCACCCTTGCAGTTCCCACATCCTACTGAGTTTCGCTTTTCTGTTTTCATTTGAAAAGATACTGCCAGTCAAAAACATATGCAAAAGCCTTCATTTTCTCTGGTGTTTGCCCCTGTATTTAACCTAGGCAGGTTTTTTGACCAGTTTAGCAGAGCTAAAAGTTGCTACATATGAAGGATTTCAACTCATATTTATGTTAAATGACATTTTTCCCATCGCATACTTTACTGCACAAGTCCTTCTGAAACACTGAATTTCTCCTGTGCAAGCCTATGGTGTGGGCAAGCAGGTGTCAGCAAGAGAGCCAAGTGCAACTGTTTCATTTTTTGTTTATTTGATTTACCTTGAAGATACATTTCTTCTCCTTCTGCAAACATCTGATTGCACCTGACACATCGTGCGCAGGTTGGGTGATAATGCTTTTCTCCTGCCTGTTTGGGAAGAAGGTACAGATGATTAAGCATATTGATCAATTTAACAATTTTTCTTTCATTCTCTTGATTATGAATAATTTAATTAGTTAATGGCAATTAGTTCAACAGTCTCCTACAACTGCACTGCAAGTTTTTCATTCTAGACAACTCATACTTTAAAATGAAATTATCATCTTGCCTACACAAAGCAAAAAAAAAAAAAAAAATTAAAGTGCAATAGTTAAGTCTCTGAATTTACAAGATAGAAACAAATTTATAGAATGAACACATTTTCCCTGTAAACCAAGTGCAGGGTAGCTTAGGACTTACCTGCATGAAAAATTTGGGAGGTCATAAACTTGAGCACAGATTTGCAACTCAACCATGTATTCATCATGCATCAACTGAATACATAATCTTAATGCTCAGCAAGAACCATTCTGTGCAGGGAATGTTTGTAGCTGCTTTGAAAGTGTCTTGCAGGTAACTTGTACTAAAGAGTTTCCATAGGGAATGTGTGTAGCCTGCCTGCAGGACTGTAAGTTCAGAGCTGGCAGGTTTGGGTACTGTGCACTGACACTCTCACACAGACAGGCCAAGAGTTCTGCCATCTGTTCAGAGATTAATCCACATAATTTAGTACCACCTTTTTCATTGACTGGAATGAGAACAGGACTGGGCTCTCAGTTTGGTCAGAACTGCTTAGTAACTTATCAATTTTCATATCGTTTAATTTAATTACTTGCAATGTTGGCTTGAGCCAGTGACAAAAATAGCACTCAGGGAGTTGTGCTCTGCTGAGTGAACAACATGAGCCAGTCCCTCCAAATCACACTCTCACTTCATCTTTCAGATGGCATTCACAAAACAGGTTAAACGTCCCCAAAGACAGCTCTTGCACATGCTCCCAGCACTCCTCAGTCTCCAAAATCTCTGAACTGAAAGCCAGATCTTGGCATCTCCTTTCTCCTCTTTGACCACAAACTTCCATGCTAGACAGAATTGCCCATGGTTTAAATGGCTTAAGGTCAATGCCATTTCCACTAGGAACAAAAGCCAGGAGACCAAGTAACTCTACAGCTTAGAGCCAAAGTAAACTAGGTTTAACTTTAGATTAATCTAAGCCTGACTTCAGTAGAAATTCTCCTGAAGTTAAAAATACACAAAGTTTGGTCCATGTAGAATTTCTCATAACCTGCTTACCTGAAAAACACTGAAAGTGCTACTAGGATTGTGGGTGCCTTTAAGAAACTTCTATCAACTATTTCCCCACTGCCTTCAGCATGTAAACAGGCTCTCACAGCACTGCACTGTAAATCCCCTTCTATCAATCTAGAAATTTAGCCCTGTTACTACAAAGGTGACTTTTCTAACTCTTTCTCATTCACTAAATTTCAAAGCTTTCAAAGGCATCTATATTAAAGGATATAATCTGTGTATGGGGGCTATTTTGCCATTCACAATACCAGTCATGGGAGTACAGAAAATCTAGGTTAAAGAATCTCTGTTTTTAGTGCATCAGTGTTAACTTGATTCACTCCTGAAAAGCTGCTGCAGCATTTCAGATTGGTAATAAATAAAAGCAACACATCACATCAGAATTGCCATTTCGAAAACAGCTTTGCTCCAGTTTACTCTTTTTATGGTGTCATTTGTGCAGATTTCAGAGTGATTTTTGCAATTTTAGACATGGAAGATGTGATGATACTTTTAAAGTTCCAGACCACAAAGTCTCAGTATGGAGTTTAAACTCCAGTTTAAAATTGCTTGCCTTAGTGCAGGTGTTTAAGCACAGAAGGGTAATTAATTATCACCAGATAAACTTATGTTTGGCCTATCAAACTGAAAAGAAATATCATTTCCCTTGGAAGGTTTGTACTGCACAAGCATTGCTAATGGAATGCACAGCCTCAATAACTCAACTGATTTAGAACAGCTGATACAATTCCCAGGCTAACACTCTCTAAGGGAATTCAATTATTGTTTTGCTAAAATAAACTGCCAGGACAGATTCTCAGATAACCTGGATGCACCACAGAACAAAGTCTATTTCCCCAAATTTAACAGTACAACCAAATATATAATTTTAATTCCCTTTGCATGGTCAGTAATATCAACAAGGTATAAAATGGCACATGAAGACCTCTTTTATGACATAGACACAACTGTAACACAAAAATTAGGGAGAAAAATGTAGTGACCCTTTTGCTGATGGTCACAGCAGGAGTACTCCAATGAATTTTGCATAATTATCACTGAATTAAAATGGGACAAAGTAAAAAAAATCATATAAGTAAGTGCTGCCAGTAGCTTTTGTCCCCCCTTTAAAATGTTTTTAAAATTTTGTTTTTCCTCTAATCAAAGCACAGAAGACAAGATATAGCAGACTCTTCATCACTTGGAAGTATTTAAAATAGACCACATCATATTTCTAAATAAAAGGTGCTAGCTGAACCTGAGGCTAGGCAGCTGATGCAGGAATTAACTATTTATTGAAATGCATGTGCAATTACTCTGATTAGATATCATAAATTATATTCAAACCTAGGACCTGAGTCTGAATCATAGAGTTGCTGGGTAAATGCCAAGGAGGCTTTCATCAGTGCCCACTTCTCCTGTCCCTTCAAATTCAGGGACCCTTCAATATCTAGTTCCAGCAGAACCCAGATATTTTATAAGTTTAGGTCAGCAAATATTGTATGATTTTGATTTAATTGTAATAAAGGCTTCAACATTTTTTTCTTTTCTTGCTTATATTGATGTAAGGTAGTTCAATGCAGCAAACAAATTCCCAACCATATGGTTACTTCTTTGCACAGTTTGAAAGCTTAGTTTGACAGATTGTTGTCCCAGTGTTTAATAAAATACCAACACACACACAGCACAGAAGAAACGACATTCATCTCTGAGAGATCTCTTATGACTCAAGATTGCAAAAAACCTCCTCAATATCCTACATTTGCTTCAATACTGCACCAGGTCTTTGTGCCCAGGCATCCAGATGTGAGGATAGTATTATTGAAGACTAATTTTCAGCTAAGATTACCTCAAACCTAAATAGCAAAGTGTGTCCTCAGTAATACAGTACATTACCAACAATTTAATTTTTCAACTGACTACGCACCAGCTTTCCACAATCACCGAGCTGCACTCTTAGTGTGTAACTTAAAGTGGAGTCAAAACACTCCTCCCCACTCTGAGACAAAGGATTATGAGCTACTTCTTTCCCTGCAGGTATGAGAGACCCCTTTGAATGCAAAGTCTCCCCTGCAGAGAAGGAAGAGCCTTCTGGTCTGATCAACATGAGGAATGTCTTCCCAGGGGAGCCAAGGACCTCCTGCAGCCATGGGGACCATGGCAGTGCTGGAACCTGTCCCACAGCACATCCACAGATAAACCCATGCTGCACCTAAAACACAGCCAGAGAGCTCTGCAACAAACTACATACAACCACCTTTTCTCATCTCTCATAACTTGAGGGATTGAACTAAATGAAAGGAGAATAAAGCTGATGTGACAAATGTGAACTGTATAATTCAGAGCACAATTTGAAGACAGGAAGGGGTGTTATTGGAAAGTCTTCAGAGCAGTGTGATCACCAGGCCTGGAAAACATGCAGCGCTAGCAAAACTAGAGTAGTTCATACCAGAAGTAATAACCTTAACTAGTTAAGTTTGAGCTTTAAATTAGCTGTCGTCACTCAGGAAAAATATATTACATTACTGCAGACAGCTCAGCAAAAAACTCTGCTCATTTTCTGGCTATGGCTGCCATAACTGATGAAGTGGTAGAATATCTAAAAGATGATATGCACAGTAACTGTAACTCTACCACAATGACATTGCTTGTCTGGCCTCTCATGCTGCTTCTTGAAGTGTGATTGATACAATTTTTTACTGCAATTGATGAGCAACTGCTTATGGACTGACACATGAGAGATTGAGCAGCCTAAAGCTCAGAGCATGAGCTGAGTCCTGGAATGAAGACTCAAAATTTCTGATGTCTGATTCATCACTGAAGTCTAAATACATCCTATCTCACTGCTTTACTCAATGAAATAGTTAGTAAAGGAAAGACAGAAAGTACAGGAAATTGTTTAATAAGCTAGATAAACTTACAACTATCTGATTCTTTTCCAGAGAATTAAAAGCTAACAGTAATTTTATTCCCGTAAAAATGAAAAATAATAACAATAAAAAAATCTATCTTGTTATCAAAGTGTATCGTGGTAATTGACATCTTTTATTGCTGGGAGTAAAAAGTTTGTGGAATTGACTAAAGGCTGCAATGATTCAATCATATCAAAGCATATTTTCCATTTTGAGTGTATAATACAATATATTTGCTATAATAGTTCCTCATTACCACTAAGTGTTGTCTACTGAGGTAGAACCAAATCCTGCCAACTTCATACTCTAAAATCTCCAAATCAAGTCCTAACTGTACCCTATCCTGAATAGAAATAATGAAAAACAGCCTACAAAACCCTGAGCTGGTGGACTTGCCAAGGCATGGTGCAGCTGCCTGACCCACAAACAAAGCCCACACAAGACTGGTTATAAAGCATTCTTAGTTAAAAGCTTTTCATGCGGAACAAATTTGTTGGAGAGTTGTGTCATCACCAGACTACCACCTGTCCAAGCAGAGGGAAACAGAATAAAGCACAAAACCACCAAGAGCCAATAAGCCTTTCCATCAGGCAGCTTCTCAACCTGAAATGAAGGATGAAAGACCTTATAGACTATGTATGACTTGACTACTGTTGCTTTTTAAGTGGAGGGAAGTTACTATTTGTGTGGGATGGAAAGGGGAAAAATACTTATGCAATGTAGGGATGGGTCAAAGTGTAAAAATTTGATGAGAAAATAAATTATTCTCTTTTCTATGTTTTGTCTCCTAATTTCCTTTATTGTGAACATTCCCATTTGTTCACTTAAGGGCACTGATATTCCTTCAGGTAAACTTCATAGTACAGGCAATAGAAATATAATTTAGCTTAAAGCCAGTAAGTGTGCAAGTGACCAGAGAATGATAGAATCATTCAGGTTGGAAAGGACCTCAGGAGATTAGCTAATCCAACCTCCTGCTCAAAGCAGGGTTGATGCTCATTTCAGAGCAGTCTGCTCAGGAATTTCTTCAGTTGAATACTGAAAACCTCTGAGAAAATTGCTCCAGTGTTTAGCTATTCTTAGCGATCTTTTTTTCCCCCCTTTTTATCCAGCCAGAACCCCCCTTCTTTAAATTGTGACAGTTGTCTCCTGCCCTCCCACCATGTGCCTCAGTAAGGTGCTTCTCCCCACATCTTCAAAGGCCTCCTCATAGGTTTGGGAACACTACAATTAGGGTCCACTGAAGCCATCACTTTCCTAGGCTGAACCAATTCAGCTCCCCGAGCATCTCCTCAGGATATGTGCTCCAGCCCCTCACTACCATGGCAGTTCTCCACCAAACTCACATTGCCAGTTCTGGTACTCTGTGGAAGACTTCCTTAAAATCTGCTGTCTCTGTTCTGCTCCCATTATCTGTCATTTCATATCTGCTTCATTATCCATCATTTTAAACTCAACATTGAGGAGCATGTACTTTCATTGGGAATATTTTTTTCAGAGTATATAAATAAAAAAGGGGGAAAATCACTGAACTCCTTTAGCGGATATTTAATTCACCCTGTTTATATTTCCTCATTCATTCCCCAAATGGTTGTTTATACTGAAATATTAAGCCATTATGTGAATGAATTGTGCCTTCTCTTAGGTGCCAGAAACATACAGGAAACTGACAATGAAGAACTCCAGATATTTATCTTTATGAAATTTAATAAAGTTTTTGAATGAGATACAGCATTTTGTTGTTTAGTAGCCCAATCAGTCACTGCATTGAGTTATAAAGGCAAATTCACAATGTCTGTAAGTAAATGTAGTTCCCTGACTTTGGCTGAGATAAGGTTTTAATTTCTGCTCCCAGAACTACATTAGATATTATCTAATAACTCTGTGACCTAACAGCAGAGAACTGGCTTAGAACATTTTCCTATCAGGTTATTCCACCAATTAGGCAAACCCAATCAGGGGTTGTTCTTGCTTATTGCCATGTGTTAATACAACCCTCCTGCTCTTGGCCAGTGCTTCAAACCACATTGCACAACGTGCATTTAATCCAAAAGGCTGTGTAAAATCTAGGGTTCAGATGTTTGTCCTGTCTTTCTCTCAGGAGTACCTCGAAGAAGGTGCACAGCACAGCACCATCAAGTGTTGTCAATGGATGCACACACTGATAATTCTGCCACTGCATCCACATTGTGGCATATTACAAGGACTAGACTGGCCTCCATAAACTGAATTCTAAGGGGTATTTTCAAATTAGTGTGGTGCTATTCAGAAAATAACCTTTGTGCCTGGAACAGAACACTCTGCTCAGTTACCAGCTTTAAGTGGAATCACATAAAATCTCCATTCACATTTCTAGCAAAGCCAGAGTTTTGCATGTACAGCAGAAGGACTCAAAGAATTACTCAGTAATAGTTGTATACAGTAATGGTTCAGTTAGTAAACAGCTGTCATATCATCTACTGGGTTTGAGGGGACAGGCAACATTGTCAAAGCAGAGGTATTTGGCAAAATATCTATTGTTTATGTCATACAACACTGTCGAGGAGAAAAAAGTGTGAGATCCAGAAGTTAGAGACAGAATACTGTGGAGAAAAACTCTTACTAATTCTCTTAGTCACAGTGGACCTGACTCACCACTGAGTCACTTCAACAGCGTGCCAGGGCAAGTGAACCATTTTCATCAGGATTTACACCACTGTAAATGCAGTGTAATGTTTTGTATCAATCATTCTCCTCATCTTCTCCTTACTGGATGCATTTATCATCCTACTGGATGTCAAGTGAAATGTTCACTACACGCACCTGCAGCATTACTTACAGCTCTGGCAATCTCACATGTACAGTTATTTCATGTTGTCTCTGCTCTGGCTCATCCTGCTGTGCTTTGCAGAGCCTTGAGAATTCCCACCCACATTTGAGTCATTTTAATTGCTTCCCACACACTATTCTCCCAGGTATGAGGTGCAGATCAAATGTACCAACAGGAGCATTTCTCTCAGAATGATAACAACTTACTATAATGCTGGACTCTCAGAAGAAGAAGTTTCTAATGGTTGTAGGAGAAAATAAAATAAAAGTAATTAAAATAAATGTAAGGGGGATAATTGAGAAAAAATAAATAATTGAAGGAAAAATAGCACTATTACAACTGTAATCTCATTCTGTGACATCTGCAAACAAATTCTAGCTCAGGAGTAAATTCAGCCCTGCCACAATCAGGTAAAATCTGGAAAAGGACAACAGTGCATTTTTTTCTACAGAATTTGGTAAATGTTCTGTCAAAAACAGTCTGTCATACCTAAACCCACTGATTTTGCACTCACTTGCTTATGTTATGGAGTGAGTGATCTGCCTCTTTTGTCTTTTTCTTCTCAGCTTTGCAATTTTTCTTGCCACCCACTGAGACTGGAAGAGGCTTCTGTTTTCCATTTGCTCAACAAATCTCCTTTATTTCTTTTCCACTTTCCTTTCCCACTCCTTAAAACCCACCTAGGGGCCAAGACAAGCTGCAGCTGGCTCTCACTTATGCCAACTCTTGATAGGAGAGAGGGAGTGAAGGAGAAAGATGACTTGCAGACATACTCCCCTTAATTTTCAACTTTGCAGCTGTGCATTTGGCCCACCCATTTCAGATGGGAAGAATGAAGCCCAACCAACACTGAACAGCCCTGGATACACAGCCTGATTTATCAGATGAAGACAGCACAGCTCTTTTCATGCTGAATGCGGTGATCTGGGCTCCAAACATCTAAGAACTGAAGCTGTCTCTCATTCTGTGCCTGAATAAGGACTGCTATTCTGGATCACCAAATTCACCGGGGACTGGAAATGCTGCTCACATGCAGAACTGACACTGATAATCCTTCCTGAAAGTACAAAGTTTCTACTTTCAGACTTAATGCACATATTTCCAGTTCAATGTGCCATTCAGAAGTTCTTATTTTGGGGGATGACGGGGAAAGAAATTTGAAAAAGCACAAAAAATGCTGAAGGTTAGTAGGATGAAAAGAATCTTAAAGCTCCAAGGAATGAGTCACAGGCTGCTCTCCTGCTCTTAGCAGACACACTGAACTGTTTTCACATGGGCCAGAGCCTCCTGGATATACTTTATGAAGAAAGGCAATTGTCACTGAGTGCACTTAGTGGTGCTCCACTGCCATGGATACGGGAAAGAGCTGGAGGCTGGGGCTTGTGCTGCTGACTGGGTCAGGGCAGGTCCAGGGCTTTGCAGAGCTGTGCCACAGCAGCATTCCCTTGATGTGGGTCAGAGGACCACCAGGAATGAAAGAATACTCAGAGTAACTGGATGAGGGACTGAAGACATCCATGAACATTTCACATTGTCAGAACACTCAGATGCTGGCAAACAGCACTGGGTATTAATGCATCACCACAGCAACACATGGCTCAGAGAGGCAGTGTAGATGGCAGACTGTGCTGCTGGGGTCTGAGGCTCAGGAGGTAACAGGGTTACTACTGAAATCACTCCTTTGATCCTTTAGTCAGACAACTGAGATAATTTAAGATAGTTCACTGGTACTACATTTTTGCATGAGGAAAGGCAATGGACACCATAAACCTGCCGGGCTCAAAAATCAAACTATGCATTAAAACTAACATGTACAAAACCACCCAAGCACCAATGCACAGCAGAACCAGCAAAACTACTGAGGACTTTTCCCATACATGTGGGAGGAATTCTCAACAGAAAAGCAAGCAAGCAACTGAAAAAAGAAATAAAATATCTCCCACAAAATCTGCAATAGTCATCCTTTCTTCTCTATCAACCGTTTTTTCCTAAAATCCTAAACTTTTTTATGTTATTCAGAAGTAGTTTGCAAAACCCCTTACTTTGGTAAAAATGTAAGTCTTAAGCTATCATCAATGGTACTCAGTGCTCTTCAATAAACTTAACAAATTATTTACAGGGTAAAAGCTATGCAAAGAGTTTGGTGTAATGTATAGTCTTCTCCTGACACATTAACAATTTGTGAGTTTTTAGCAGTTCAGATAATAACTACAGACAGGCATAGCTCTGCATTTCTGGAGGGAAGAAGTGGCTAAAAAAAGGGAAAGGCAGAAAGTGGGAGAAAGATAAGGTGAATTCATCTAAACCAATATAATTGAGTTATAGAAAAGACTAAAAGCTAAGGAAAAAATAGTAATTTAATTGCTATTTATTTGCTTGCTGACAGTATTTTTAACAATGCCTGTTTTAAAACAGAAAGTCTAGCTCAACTGTCAATTAACCCTTACCCAGTCAAATTCAGATACAATTCACTGATTATTAACTTGCCTTTGCAAGCCAGCAGCCCCAGACAGATGCAAGTGGCATCAAACAAGAGACAATTCCCAAGCTGCAGAATGCCTTGCATCTCAGCAAATATTATGCATTGAAAGAACTAGTTAACGTTTCCTACCTTAGATGGTCTCCTTTTGCAAAAGCTAATGCTGATTTATTTAGATATGTCTTTCCAACAGTTTTCCTTCTTCTCTGCTGAAGGGAGAAAAGTGGCGTAGAGAGCAGTTTCTAGCAAAGGTGGCACTGGCACTGGGATCCTTTTGCTGCTCTGACAGCCTTCCCGAGGCTGCCCATGCCACAGGGAACCCTTCACTGGCACAGACAGAGCTGCCTCTATTGCATGTTTCACTATTAATGCCTAATAATAAGCTGCTCAAGCACCTTTCACACATCAGTAGGTCCTGTTGTTAATGAAACAGCAGGGTAACAGACATTGCAGAATGAACCATTCTTCCACACTGCAGGCAGAAATTTGTACTCCCTGCTGTAAAGAATTAGTATCGTCTCTCTGCTATACTGAGACTTGCAAAGGGAAAGGCAATCGATTTACAAAGTAGATGTGGCTGTAAACAAAATCAGCTCAACCTTAGGGCAAAGCAAAAACCAAACTATGAAAAATAAGATTAATGTTTTAATTAATGTCACTGAGGTATAAGTGACATTTAACTAACATATAAATTACTGACATTTCTAGTCTCATTCCTGCCCAGTGCCTACTGCATTTGTTCCCTGATTTCAAAATAACATATGGTTGTGATTAATAGATTTAAAAAACATATATTGATTATGTTTTTCTAGACATTTACACATACATGTAAACTCGTAAAATGTTAACCCTTTCTTCCCCTACATAAACTGAGTGCCGTGCTGCCATGTTAGGATGTTGGATACTAAACATAATGATGATTCCAACTGCTGTAAGTGGTTTTCAAAAGCACTTGTAAGACACATTTACACCACAGTCACGTAGCTGTGAACCATGGGACAGTTGCAGATAAAAGTCAAGTGCTGAAATGGCCCCTGAGGGGTATTTTGACCACCGATGGGATGCAGTTGCCTACCCAAGCAACCATGACCCCCTCACAGCCTATATTGTGTTTGCCATTAAAATATCCCCAGAAGGTTATCTTTGGATATGGAGGCTTCCTCTAACAACGTAAGAAACCAGCAGCTGAAACAGCAGATGAAGAGAATCCCTTCTCTCAGCTATGGGCTGCCAATATTAAAGAACTCACAGAAAAAAATCGCACCAGTGTGAGATATACCAGGAAAGTACACAAGACAGTGGTGAGGCGTTGTCTGGAGTACAATGTTCATCCATGCTGAGAGAAGGTGGTTCCAGTTAGGAATCCACAGTGAGAAGGTCTACCAGCATCACCAGAAAAGCCTGGACCTGACTCTATGAGCAGAGCAGAACTCGGTTCACTCAGTTAAATAAAAGTTGACAAGAACTAAGACTACTCTCTATAAATTCTCCTTAGAGTTCATTAATTAAAGGGGAGAAACTTTTTAAAAAGCTAAAAATCAATCTGTATCTGAAGAATTGTTAACACATGGACCATTTTAAAATAGAGAAGTGCTGGAATTGAGATGAAGTCTCTAAGTATCAGATGTGAAGGAAGCCCAGACACGCCTCCCAGGAGAGGACAAGGAGGAGTCAGTGGCTGTCACACAGCTTTGTCATGCACCTCAACAGCTTTCCAAACCTTTTACACAACCTGCTGTGTGGGAAGGACTGGGAGACAGACAACACACTCTGCCTCCCCCAGCAAAACGCAGCTAGGAGACTGATTAAAAATGAGGAAACAAGTGGAAAGTGTTTTCTTGACTGAAAGGGATATGCAACAGGCTCTCAGTTATCATAAGAAATATAGTATATATTTTTTAAAAAAGACAGTTACACTTTCTGTTTAGGATATGCTCATTAGCACAGGCTGAAAGTTTAACTAATAAATAGCTGCTTGTAATAAAAAAAAAGGGAAAAATATTTTTAGTGCTAAGTGTAGAGAAATAAATTGCAACACGACAAAAGGGAAATGGCTGGTCATAAAAATCAATGGTTTGTTATTTTAAAATGTGTGTTTTTGGCATGATCATAACTATTGCAGAATTGGCAGCAGAGATACAGCATAACACTGAAATAAACCCTTTCTCTCTCCAGAGGTTTTCAGTCACAGTGCATTTTAAATCAAACTACAAAAGTAAACTCTAGCCATCTCTTGCTCCTCACTTAAACTGGCAGGTTTGTCAATATATATGGTCAGGGATAATACAAAACAATTTCTAGGAGAAGACTGATTTGCATTTAAGAGTGCTCTGTATGCTTGAAAAACAAAGCAAATCTTGTCCATAAATGCACTGGTGGGTAGGGTGGGTTTGTTTTAAATAGCAGTGAAACTATTGCTTTTAAAAGCAACAGAAGAATTTATAATCTCCATAAATGAACTGCTCAGCCCCTTTCATAGCTTTTCCAGGACAAGTTCCCTGGGAGAGTGGGCTCCAGCCAAGGTGGACTGGAGGGAAGAAAGAAACAAGAAAGGAATTATAAACAAAGCTATCCTGTGTTTAAACCCATTTACTACATGGAATGAATCTGGCCTTCAGAAGATGGGCTGAGAGAAGAATTTAACTAAATCATCATTGTATTTGGCTGACAACCTACAAAAACAGCCATATTTTTATAACTTATCAGTAACTCACATTAGCTGACTCTCCCTTCCTTTCTGCTGAATAAACACTTAAAATGAACAAGTGTTGGAAAAGAAGACAATATTATAAAATCTGGGCGCAGAATAATTGTGGAAGCAGCTGTCCTGACGTTATCACAGAAATCAGAGATGGAAAAAATCCGATTAGGTCATATAGTCCCTCCCTTTGTCATTGCAGGACTGTTCCCTAACGTAGATTTTCCAATGCCTTGTCCAATCTTGTTATAAGCCTTTTTAAGTGATAGTTTCCAGCAGCTCCCTTGGGAGAGTATTTCTCTGCCTAATAAGTATCGCTGTCAAGATTTCCCCCCACTTTAATAGCAATTTGCCCTATTATTTCTGTGTTTCTCCAGATAATATTCAAGATGGTAAAATGAAATACTGACATTTTGAAAAATGTGTCAGGATTCCAGGCAATTCCACAAAAAACACGTCCTGCAACAAAAGAACAGGCATGACTACTTTGTATTTTTTCTGTCCTCCTGACCAGGAGATCTACAAACATATCAATTACCCTGCTGGTGACAAACACACATCAAGTTCGATACCAAGACCAGAGAGAGAGAAAGAAAAGATCAGCCCCAATTCCAAGCCTTTTGAGCAAGTCCATCTGCTGCACACAAACAACAAATGCCTTAACCACGTTAGCTACAGACACGGTCTCTGCATCCTTTCAAATCTGTTTGCTCAGGCCATGACTTTTTGTTTAGCTTCCTACGAGGTGTGTGCATTACCTCCTCATGCAGCTGCTCTCCACGGTCCACACCAAAACTCAATGGCTGTTTTAAGCGATCCCTTACAGAGCTCCAAAGACTCATGGAAATCCCAGGCCGATCACATGGAAGCTCACAGTGTGAGTCACTGCTTGCAAACAGGCAGTGGGAATGTAAAGAAAGCTCTTGAGATATGTCACAGAAAAACAGAGGGGATGAGAGCAGATATCTTAGCAAACGACATGAGGAACAAGACCTACTGTGACAGCAGAATGCCAGGACATGTGACATGCACCCATATTTAAGCTCCATTAGCTTTGTTGCACAAAAACCAAGAAATTGTTTTGTACAATCCTATAGAAAAAAAAAGGTTTACAGATCATAAAATTTCCAGGCTGTTATAACAAGTGTCCAGACATTAAATGTCATTGAAACCACTCAAATCAATTTCCTGCTCCACCGTAACTTCATCCTATCTTTCCTATTTCACATTGATACTACCTGACTTCCCTGTACTTTTCAGATGGTGAAAGTCCTTTCTCCTCATCTGTTTTTTTTAAATGGTTTCAGAATCTTGCATCAGTATTTTTTCCACAGTTAAATGCCACAGACCAATGAAAGCAGCTCTCAGCCTGAACCAGTACCAAAGCAACATGAGAATCAGTGCTACAGAGCTGTCCTTAGAGCAGCACTGGGGAATGGAGAGGGACACAAACACACTAACCAAAAACATCTTATGCAATCTGTCATCATGGAATTCCTACAATAGCTTTCAAAAATTAGCTTTTCCCAAGTTTGTTACTGGCCCATCTACAATAAAAACAAGGAACTGTCTTCCTACAGTCACCAAGCAGTCAGAAGAATCAGCTACGGTCACCTGTGCTCCCAGGTCCCACAAATCACACTTGGTACTGTTACTATGCAGATCTTTAGGACTTTTTTTTTATTACCCATAGAGACAATAAGGACCTAGTTCTTAATCACATCACACCACATGTTATTGTTTAACCATACACTGCAGGTAAAATATTACCAAATAAAAAAGCATTTTTGCACATATTTCAAGGCAAGAACCAGGACAGAAAAACACAATGTTGTGAAGCCAACAGACAGTACAGAAACTGGAGCTTCTGTTCTTCTCCTGTCTCAGTCACTCCTTGTAAACTGCTCTGAGTAAGTGCACTCCAAATTTGCCGCAGCTTTAGCTCTTTCTGCATTCACCTCTCTCTTAATTACCTTCACTTTCCAATCCCACCCCCTTTTACTCTTTTTCATTCAGTGCCGAAGGTTGACACCTCTGAAAACATGTAACAGCTTCCACTGGTCATCTTTTACATTTTTGAAGGTTTTAAGAAGTTTTCTCTTGTTTTGCCTTTTCCAGCTGAGACTATTGTGCATAAAAAAAGTGAAAAAGCTGTCTTTATACTCTTTCAAATTCCTTCTTAGAAATCTCTTTTCTGAGAATCTGTAAAAACATTTGTCAATGTAAAAGCCTCTCATGCCTAACATTAACACCATATCATCCAATACAGATTCCCATCTAGTATGGACACTTGCTCGTCAGTTCCTAACAAGTTATAATTGTCCACCACTTGGATAATTAAGTCTTTGTGTGACTCCAGGCAGATCTTTCTCTGGTGGAAGTCCTTTGGGACTTCTCCAGGCTTTCTTACTTGATGGAAAGAGTGAACTGAGCAACTCTTCCTAACTCCAGTACTGCTTGGACTTCACAAGATTTAGGGAAAAGCAGAAAGAAAAAGTAGATAACTGATGACATTGACAGGGTAACAATGCACTTCAGTACAAGGATAAATTCTACTCAGATCAAAGGAATATATTAATTTCTGACACTGGATCAGTTATATGGAAATTTTTGCATAATGCATAAACATACACCTATCCTAAACAACCTCCTGCTTCTTAGAACAACAAGCACAAAAAATCTCTGCCACACAGTTCATTTCTAGGTGCAAAAACACAGTTCAAATCATTCATTTTACTTTTCAACAGCTTCATCCTATCTTTGGGGAACATAAAAGAGAATCAAAAAGCAGAAATTATAAATTAATTTAGAGCAAATTTTAAAACATGTGCCTCATAACACAATCATTTATTACTTCTGCTGCCTCAGCATTCTCCAGTACCATAAATATCCATTTAGGGAGTCTGTGTATTAACAAATCATTAACAGAAGAAATGAAACCCGATTAGAGAAAAAGCTCCTGGTATTTAATAAAAGTATTACTAAGCTGTTGCATTAACACTCATTTGTGAGCATAGGACTAAACCCAAAAGAGCTACACTTTTTGTACACTTTGAGATGTGCTTGAATGGCAGGTTCTCCTTACCTCGAGCACTCTTCCTGTGATGTACTTTTCACAATTGTCACATCTGATACCAAACTTGGCGTGATAGTCTGTCTCGCAGTATGGAACCCCATCCCTAGGGAGGAACAACAGGCCATACAGATGCTGCTTTATGTAGGCTTACAGTTTACTAGGAGATTATGCATCTAAAATTTGTCAATGTTTCAACACTTCATAGGGTATTTATGGACCTTCTTGCCACCCAAGTACTTGTATTAACATTATAAAAAGCTGAATAGTTAATGAACTATTTAGGACCACTTTTCTGCTTTGTTGCTGAACTCAGACATCACCCTTGTAACAACACTCAGTCTCCGAGAGCCTCACACCATCTGTTTAATAATGTTACCCATTTACTTTTCCACGTGTTTTGCCCCTGTAGAAAAAATAGTTATTTCTATCTATTACTCTTCCCCTCTTTACTTATATAATTCATCCAATTTATGTATCATCTGATATATACATTACCTAATCCTTTAGCTGAGTGTGCAGAGAGTTATTTCTCAAATATCTTGTCTGTAAACCAGGTTTTGATAAACATTTAAATCTACTGACACTCTTGACTGGACTTGCTTGAAGACAGTCATGGATCAAACATCTTGGGAATGTGCTCCACAGAAGCCAGCAATGACTACAGGAATTCAGCCTGAGCAGCACTGTGTTCATGCATGATGTGGCCAGCTATTTCACCACCACAAGTGAGTTAAGATACAATTTAGAGATATGAAGAATAAAAACTGGAGTCTCAGCTTCTATTTTAAAGTGTCAGGACCAGAACACTTGGGCTATTGCCCTGACAAGAAGCTGATAATTTTATATTTTACAATTTTACTAAGTTGTACATGTTGGCCATTAAACTGATGAATGAAAACAAATTGCTCTAAGAAGAAACTGGAGACTCTTCTCATGTTTTAAAGTGCAGGTTAAACGTAGTTAAATATATTTTGTTTGTTATACTAAAACAGCCCATGATCAGACAGATTTATTAGCAGAGGCATAATTTTATCAGACATTTCCCTGGAGAAACATAGAAATTAACTTTATAGCATGCAAGCTGGATTTCATAGAGACTAACCTATAAGTTATCACAATAATTAATTGAATTAATTAAAGCCAGGATGTTTCTTCTCCTGAGTTATTTTGTTTGGCATTTAGCCTTGTTAAAAAGAAGATTTCACAAAAATTATATCTTTACAATTTATGGGTGTTGATATTAAATAACAAGCAAAAAAAGCCCTGTACGAAAACAGAGCAGAGCAGCACAACATTGAGAGAATGCAAAACCTTATTTAAGAACACCCTTTTAATAAATATTTTTCTCCAGTGCAAGCTGTGAAATTAAATGTTGTACTTGTGTTAATCTAAATCCAAAGAATTGTTGGAAGTCAGTGGGACACAGGCTCTGAAACTCCATCATCTCTGAGCACTGGTGATTGAGTTACTTTGCTGCTTAGGAAAATTTCAATGTAACACACTTCTCTGAAGCAGAAAGCAATCCCAGGTGCCTTGGCCAGTGCAAGGCCTGTATGTCACTGGCCTGATGAAAGTGTTGACATGGGACTTGGTCTGTGTGCGTGCTTTGTGCTGTTTCTCAGTGCTGTCATCACATTCAGTCCAAATCTGACAGCACGAGGGTCTGGAGCAGCACAAAAGCATGATATGCACATCCTTGATGAACTTCTGGTGAACGTTTCTGCTTATGTAATACATACAGAAAGAACAGGACCTGCTTGTTCACATTACAGCATCACAGAGAGCAAAACCATAGGTAACTAAGGGCATACCTTTGAGTCTTGGAAACTTATTCCACCTGCTGCCTCTCTACAGCATAGCTGCTTTGTAAAGTCCCATTCCAGGTAAATGGAAAAATGCGACTTCTACTTTTCTCCATTTCATTTTTTAAATACAATTTAGATAATAATTTTGATAATAATCTCTAATATCTTGTATCTCTCCAAACACATATAAACAAAAAATAAAGCAGATGCAATGACAAGTTAATTATTTGGCATTAAAAGAATGCTGAAAAGAGGTGAAAATGCTGCTCTACTTACTTGCTGATATACTCTGCATTCAGTAGCTTGCCACACGTATTGCACTTAAAACAGCCCAAATGCCAGTGCTTGTCCAAGGCGACCAAGGACTGACCATTTTTTATTTCTGAACCACAGCCCCCACAGTCTGCAAGAGAAAAATCCAAATGAGTGAATCATATTCTTTAGGAGGTCATGCAGCAGGAGGTTATGGCAGAACAAGGATCCATCAGTGTCTCAGTAACAGCTCACAAGGGCTCCATAGCTCAGTCCTGGCTGCTCACTGATGGATGACAAGTGTTGCTGCCCTTAAAATGCTCTGACATTGCTACAAGAAATGCATCATTCAAAGAAAAAAGCTGATGACTTCAGTTTCCTAGTGACTTAGGCTTTATTTTAATTAATTTATACTGTGTTTAAAAAATACGAAGTTTTGCTGATTAATTTTTCAAGCAGCACAAATCAGCCAGATAAAAGAAATAAAAAAAGACAAAAAGTAAATCAAATAACTGATTCTTCCTATTAGACTTTGCTTCTGGATCTGAAAGCTCTACTTATTATTTCAAAATTCTTTTTGCAACCATGAATAAAGCCAAGATGAAATTTCCTGTAACCAGGAAAAACACACCAATACTTTAAGAGGCATTAGTGACGTTTCAATATGTGAAAGTGATGGCTATCTATGTATTTATTCTTTATAGAAATTCACTTAGATAGAGCTCCAAGAGGTGCTAACAAAAATACATTAAAACATGCAATAACTGGGTAACAGAGGTTAGTCTGTTGGTTAAACAGGCTGCAGGTGAACTGGCCATACTCCCCAGAAAAAGTAATTGAGAGCAAGACTTTCTGAGGGTTTGGTTGCCTTTCTTTTAACAATGGAAGATTTTGATTAAGTTAGTAAAAGCCAAATCTATACTCAGTTTCCATATGAGCAGTCCACCAGTGAGTGCCCTCTTTAGAGATGTTATGCTATGCAAAAGCATTAAAAAGATTTATCTCATTATTAAGAAAGAACTCTAAACATAGGCTCTCATTAAAACATTTAAACAGTCCTCTTAAAACCTTTCTGATTTAAGATTGCATTTAGTTGGTTACATGACCCTAACGAGACAGTGTAAGTGAAATTGTAAATGTTTCACTTCTGAGCACACAGTGATAAAAGATATTTTCCTTTAGTGGATTTGGAATATATTGAGGGAGCAATAATGTGTCTCTTTAATGTTACCCTCTAGAGCACCAATACGTGGAAACAAGCCTAGCACTACAGATCAGAACATTTGAGTTTTGCCAATAAAATAGAACATTTGGGTGTGTGCCTGGCATTAGTCCCTGCAGTATTCTACAGTATCTATTGTTTAACTGCAATCAGAAATCTGTTTGTGATCTCCCCTGTATTGGGGATTCATCTGGAAATCTAATTTAATCTCTCCGCTTGAGGATTTATTTCACAAACTGAATACAACATCATGTGCTCAGATGTCATTCACCTTTCATCTGGCTTAAACTTGGGTGGGCAGAAATGCAGCATTTTGTGAGCTACATTTTTTATTCCCAACTGCTGTTTTCTCTGTAAAGTGCCAGATAATTACAAATATTGTGGTTGCTATGCCAACAGTGCCTACTGGATGCAGTGTCCTTGTCTTCCCATCTTGGATGCAGCATCTTTTGGTGACTCAACTAATTTCAACCAATAACTCTGTAGAACACATCAATTTGCTGCTACATGTTGATATTGTTACTTGAGTACTCTCTCAACATCAACACTGTCACAAGAGGTTTTCACAGCTATTGTTTTATAAAACAAAACAAAACACAGAGGTAGGTACTTATATAATAAAAAATTCAAGGACTCAGGCAGAAAGCAAGTATTTTACATCCTTCATTTCTTCAAAATGGAATGCATGAAGGAGGTCAGAAGCAAAAGGGGAGGATGAAAATAGAAGGACTTGTCAGAGGAGGCAGTGATTTTGGGAGCTCAGTGAGTCCCCAAGAGATGCTCTGAAAGCATTGCTGAGATAAATAGGCTGCTGAACAGCACACATGGTACACATCAGACAGTTCTGAGACAGGAACAAATGTAACACTGGGTCAATGTATGACTTGTTCCTTGAAAAAGTTTGCCTGAAGTCATATGTTTTTGTGCACTACTAAAAAGAATCACTCGTTTAAAGCATTAAGGTCTTTTCCAAGAAAGCTGTTGTTAGGAGATGCATCATTCACTGCTCTATGGAACATGTAGCATAGCTACAGCCAGCCACTCTGGGTTTTCAGTTCTCCAGTTCACCCAGGATACCTCTGACAATGCTTGTTCTTTCCTGAAACACTAGTTCTAGCCCAAGGATTATGTGCTTGGAAAACAACTGATATTATATATTGCTCTTCCAGATGTTAATCTGAATGTTTCCTAAATTCTTTAGTATCTTATAAGATATTTCACTAATTTTCTATCTCCTGTCACTGGTCAGACTCTTACATACCCTGCTACATGTACATGCACACACCTCATTGAACCTGTGCTGCAGTGCTTCCCATTTGCCCATCAAAGGTCTGTTCCCCACAACAAGGAGGGATTATATCACTGCTATCCAGTTTCCTGAGTCCCGTGAGCTTCCCAGCTCTGGGATCAGCTGGGAGCTGCATGTCACCATGAAACCAGGAGATGCTGGCCTGCAGCTGCACTGCAAGGCACTGGGGAAACAGGAGCAAGGAACAGCTAAGGAAGGATCCAGTCTACACAAGGGAAGGATGATATTTATCTGGGATCCTGGCAACACCATGGCACAATTTACTTGCAGGCCAGGTATGCCCTTTGAGAATTCATTATATCTGGCAGCTCACCTCCCTCAGTACATGGTTTGAAAAGCAGAGCTGGTTCGTCTCAGGTGAATTCTTTCAGAAGTCCAGTCTAAAGCGTGGCAGATATCGTCCGAGTTTGAATCAAGACTCTCAAACAATTCCATTGAAACCCAATGGAAAGACTTCATCCATTTCTAATGAGATTTAAGAGATATGTATTTGATGTGTATTAAATAAATATGTTTGAGATTTAATTTGAGGAAAAGTTAAACTTTTCTTTTCTGTGGTCAGGTTTCTCCACAAAGATGTGCTTCCAGTGCTGTTTCCCTCTGAAGCAAGTGATTTACTGAGGTTTGCAGGTACCTGTGCTCTGAGAAAACTCAGTGCAGTGACCCAAGAGAGCCAGGGAAGTGCAATGACAAGAAAAATTCTCCATGGTGTGCGTGTGTGTGCAGAGAAGGGAATGTAAATACATTAAAGGATTCTGTACCACAGATAATCAAATGAACTTGTTCTGTCAGTACTCAACCAGGAAAATAATGTCCATTATACTCAAAGGCACTTTTCCTATATGACAAGGAGACAGCAAAGATGGCCAAGGATGATCCATCTCTGGAATAAGTGACAAGAGAAAGTACCTAACAGAGGGGGCCAATCTATCCCCAAAAGAAAATGGTATTAGCAAGAAGAGTAAGCACAGCATCTTGCAGAGTATTCACACAGCAGCTTTTGCTGATGAACTGTAGAAAGGAGATGATGGAAACTTCTGTAAAGAAATGTGGGGGAAAAAAGAATAAAAAAGGAGAGATTTCTCCCAGAAGTGGGCTAGATTCCTTATGCAGTAAGATGAGTAATCCATGGGGCCTTTCCTCAGCCATCCTGAATCCAGCTAGATATGATAGTTATTAAAAATATTTCTGTCTTTGCTGTTTATTTGAATTGCTGCTGTTGTTTAATTACATAAAAGTAGTGGTGGACTCTTAAAAAAGCATGGCAGCACTTCATAAGCAAAACATCAGAGGAATGGAGTCCAGAGCAACACCACCTCTCTATGATCTACTGCAAAAAAGTTGGTGTGAAAAGACCACACTTCTTTCCCATAGTGTTTGTATCTTCTGATAATGCACAATAGTCTGAGGTCAAGGTGAATATCCCCCGTGACATTTTATACATTAAAACCCTTCCTGTGTAGTATTTAGGCATGCAGTCCTGTCACTGATATTATCTGGAGCAATATTGGAACACCTTCAAATCATTAAATCTCTCAGTGGATTTTATTTCAGCTGGACTTGGACTAAATCCTCAAAAATATTAACATCTATATTATGTTTTTTTGCCAAATAATTTGATTTGGTTCATTTTAATCAAATTTTTGAGAGGTTCAGTGTATTGTTAATCCTATAACAATAGGATTAATAATCCTATTGTTAATCCTTCTTTTCAATAGTATAGTTTGTCAGAAAACCACTCTATACTTTTTCATGTGGCTACCTTGTATTTTATGACACCTCTTATGCAGCAGAGTGGTAGAAATTCCAGTTACACACATTGGTGTAAAATTCTGTTCTTTAAACATGAAGCACTGACTGAAAAGAGCAGAAATCTGTACTTACTTCTCAGGTTCTGTACAGGGAAGGAGCCAGTGCTGCTGGAAGGGGGCAGGGAACATTTCTGGCAGATGCATTCCTTCCCATTAAAAGTTACCCGGTCACCTGCAGGGAAAGGCAACCTACAACAGCAGAAACAAAAGCAAACTGGTTACAGTCTCACATCTCTATCAAAAATTAAATATTTTTAAATAATGGAACTGATTATTCTTTTTCTCTGCTTGCCCAGTTCTCATTCAGGTTTCCAGCCACTTAGAGGCTTAAGTGCCAAAGGGACATATCAAACAGACAACTTCAAATGCAGATGGTTACAGCTTCTTAGGAAAAAAAACAATATCTAAAGATATAAAAACACAGTGAGCACTCAAGTCCAAGTATCTAAGAAACGTAATATCAGCCAGGGTTCATCACTAACAGGATCAGTTACAGAATGAAAATAAAATTGGCATTACAGGGAGTTAAGTAGAGGCAAATGCAGCTGCTTTTATGTTGTTAAATAGCTGCACAAGAGTGATGACTTTTATACATTAAAAACCAGCACTTGTCCTCACAACTTTTACCACATCAAAGTCCTTCTCTTAATGCATGTGCTCAGAAAGCAAATGTTAGTGAACTCTCAAAGGAAAAAACCTATCCCAGTTATAAAACCCACAGTGTCTACATTACTTGTTTTCCCTACTCAACAACAGCTCTCCTTACACTTAATTAAATCATTCCTTTTTATCAATGTCCTTAAAACAAAAAGCTCTCTGCTGTGCATTTCCTTGTCTGGGTACAGAAACCACTGAGGTTTTTCTCTAAGGGAACCAGATGGACAAATCACTTCATATGCAGCGAAGGATGGTGAGGATTTAGAAACACATTTCACTCCACCCAAAGCTCATGCCCAACTAAATCGCTATCCAAGCTATCAAAATATGGCTTAAGTGGGGCACAAACATAACACCCACCTTCTGCCTCATGGTGAAGTCCATGTGATCAGACTTTTTCATTAACATTTCATTAAAACTCTGCATGGCATTCCCCCACAAATGCTATCAAATTCATACCAATTGCAAGGTCGTCTTCACTACGAAAGCTACACAGATACTTTCTGCAGAACTTAAACATTATTTTGCTCCCTAAACTGCCTAAGAGAAGCTTATTCTACTTTTAATTACATTTAAAAGAAAATTTTTATTACTCAGAAAAAGGAAAAAAGCAATGCTGTCCTTTGCTTCTATATAATGTTACTAAAATACATTTGAAGCCAGCTAAGTAAGTGTTCAACACTGCCATCCATTTTGGACACTGGTGAGAATTTAAAAAATCATAAGGACACACAGAGTTTAAATATTATCTTTTTTGATATCTGATAATGAATTCTGCTTTTCACTTTTTTTTCTCTTTGACAATGACTTTATACTTCAAAAACTTCCTCCCTTCTCACTTACCTAAAGTTATGATAAGGAAAAATACTTTATGGAAATAGCCTTTAAAATTGCATTGCTCTTTGACCCAACTAAATGATCTATGTGTGACTCTGGTACAACGAGGTCCAACACCATGTTAGTATAGATCCATGAGGCCTAACTTTCCACCTATTTTGAAGAGGATTTTGTACCATGAATTTTACTCAGTAACCTAACCAGCAAACAATTCTCTCCCTAGCGTGACAGACGGGATGTGATGGAGCTGCACTCCATGAGCAACTCTGTCCTGTCTTGCAGCAATGCAGCAGCAGCAAGCTTCTGTGTTATATACTCAAAAAAACTCCCAACACTATCTTTTTAGGTCATAACTGCTGTTTGCAACAGATTTTGATACTTTTTTGAGTCAGAGATACTTCTAGTATATGGAATAATAAGAGTTTTATGAACTCACAGAAGAGTTGAGGTTGGAAAGGACCTCTGAAGGTTTAATCATATTAACATGCATAAATTTGAATAAAAATTAGTAAATTCTATATAGATAATACAAGTTCATGACTAATTACCCATAACTGTCTCAAAAATTGAGTGATATAATTCAAATTCTGTCCTAGTTTTCTTCTGACAGTGTGAAAGAAACCATATAATCATGTTTCCATTTTAACAAAATATTACAAAATAATGTCTAGAACTTAGCACTACTAATTGACCTGGAAAGACACAAGCCAAGGGATTTCAACCATTCCAGAACTGAGACAAGAACTTGCATGTTTTCAGGAAGACATCTCATCCTATTTACAGATACACACAGACTTATTATAACCACTGGTAATCTGCTCCAAATTAAAGTCCCCCAAAACCAGCACCCTGCTCCTCTGATACCATCACACAACCACACTCACTGCCCTACAACCACCCTGGCATCCTCCATTCCTATGCACAGTTGCATGCCCTGGGCAGGACAGTGCTTTCAACTGTGTTTTGCCACAGTCTCTGTGGGAACCAAGGCTGGCTTCAGCTCATGACCCAGCTGGGCTCTCATGAGATGTCTCAGTAAAACAGCAGGCTTTGCACCATTAATAATCCTAGGGATGGTGATGTGCTGGAGCTGTGAGTATTTCACTGCTCTAAAGAATGACTGTGACTACTGAAAAAACTTGTGTGTAGTATATTAGGAGCAATAGGGAGAGGTAAGGTTAACATATCTTCCAGACTCAGGGATATCCCTGATAAAGATCCAGCTGAACTTCAAACTGAGCGCAGAAGCCCATCTCAAACAGATGCACCAAGCAGCAGGCTTAGAAGCAGGGACTGCCCACTTCAAATTGGCTCATCCTATCACTGTCTGAGCAATCAGACAATCTAAAAGGAAGTAAGTTAAAACCAGAAGAGAAGAACAGGATAACTGACCTCCTATGGCACAAAGACAGAACCAAGTCAATGACACCGCCAAACATGCCAAAGCTCACGGGCATCACAGCAAGTCACAGAGCCTCCTCAGACAGGAGGACATGTGGGGGGGTTTCCCAGCCCGTAAAAATATTGTATGTGGTTTATTTTCTAAGAGTTCAGGAGCTAACCGCAGTGCCTCTCAAGTCCAATGGGAGAGGGCAACAATTTTGATTTTTTATTGTTCCAAATAGGCAAGACATCTTGCTAAAAAAACCCCAGAGAAATATTTCTTGGAGCTGTCCACCCCAAAGTACATTTCCTTTCCTCACAGGTCTTCTAAACCCATAAATAAGTCTCAAAGTTTGTTTCACTGTCTTGTTCACTGGGAATTAATACCCAACACATTTGTCAGTTTTTCTGTACCAGCTGACCTCTCCCTTTCACAAGCAGCTCTGCTCAAGCATTTCAGTGCCAGTATGAGTGAAGGCACAACAGAAGGTGGTAACAGTCAATCAACAAGGTTTCAGTTTCTGAGCTCTCTAAGTTGTGAGCAGGACTATATATAGAATTTTAGGCTAAGAGCAGCCTATCTGCCTTCAAATACAGTATCTCACCACCAGTCACCCACTGAACACTACTAGGCATTGTAGAAACCAGGACAGGGTTTTAATTAGCTACTTATCCTTTAATAAATATTCAGTGAGATTTTCACAGTTGGATAATCTATTTTTAAAATGAGAATTAAGAGCATTTTTAAAGCAGCTCTCTCAAATGACTGGTAGAATTTTAATACATCTATGGTTCATTTCCCAACAAATTTTGTTTTTATCTACCTGCCTACGATATTTGCAAACCCAGAAAAAATTCTGGAGGTGATCAACAAAACTATTGTAAAACATCAAATCACCATCAGCCTAATCCAGGGTAACTTTGATGATACCAAAAGGTCAGGCCTGGGTCTTGCCTTTCTCTGCCTCATGCCTCAATCAATGCAGTTGTGGGCAAGTTGTTCAAGCTTTCTGGGAGGGACAAAAGAAAATATTCTTTTTTTTTTTTTTTTTTCAGAGCAGAAGGATGGTCATCTATTCTTTAAATTATTGGTCTGACACTGTGGCTGAACAGTCAACTAAATTTGATATGTGAAAATTAACAGAAGCCTGTGGTCAGGTGGTGGAGAGAACAAAGCTATTGATTTCAGTAGCTGGCTGCAGTAACACCAGGTCAGGTGTAATGTCAGACTGCAACCTAAGGACCAGCAGGATCAAATTCTGCTCTCACTTGTACCTGGTACAATCACATCCCTCAAGGTGCTCCACAGGGATCAATCTGACCCCGTGGATTAAAATGATGACACAAAGTGGACATTGAGTGCTATCTACCATCTACACAAATTTCAGCAATGGCAAATGATAAATCCTGCAAGCAGTGAGGAACAGCCCCAGGCACCAGTCCACCACAGGGGTTAATCAGCTGGAAAGCATAAGATGTGGGTGTCTCAGTGGACACCATGCTGGATATGAGTCAGCAGAGTGTCCCCATGGCAAAGAAGGCCAGCCACATCCTGGGAGGCATTAGTGTAGCCAGTAGATCCAGGGGTGGGGTCTTCCCTGCTGTTCATCATCTAAGAGACTGCAGCAGGCACCATCTTGGGCTCCTCAGGACAGGATTTACTGGAGGGAGATGAGGGAAGGTGCCAGGTCCAGAGCTGCAGCACAGGACACATGGGCAGGCAGGGGCTGCAGGAGATGTGCCTACTCAGGGAGATCGTACTGCTGTCTAAAACTACCTGATGACATGTACATGAAATTGGAGCCACACTCTTCTCAGAGGTAAAGAGTGAAAGGACAAGGGGCAGCAGACATAAGCTGGAACGTGGGAAATGTCAACTCATATAAGGAAAAAAAATTACCATGAGCTTGTTGAATGCTGGAACACACTGTTCAGAGATCCGCTGGATCTCCATCCCTAGAAATATGTTAAAGGAATACCACCAGCTGTCTGCTCAAACTGGACTTGATTTGAGCCAGGGGCTGGGCCACAGGATCACCACAGATCCCTTCCATCTTACATTATCCTAGGGCTATAGGGATGTTCCATATAGAATCAAAGAGCCCTAGAATCACTAAGGTTGTAAAAGACTTCCAAGACCATCAAGTCCAATCTTTGACCAAACACCACCATGCTCATGTCATCACATAGTGCCACGTGTACTCATTCCATGAACACTGCTAAGGGTGGTGACCCCATCACTCCCCTGGGCACCCTTTTCCAATGAGAAGAAACTTTTCAGCAAAGAAACTTTTCCCAATATCCAATCTAAACGTCCTTTGGCACAACTCAAAGACATTTCCCCTTGTCCTATTGCTGGTTGCCTGGGAGAAGAAACCAACCCCACCTCACTTCAAGCTCCTTTCAGGCAGCTGTAGAGAGCAAAAAGTACCCTGAGCCTCCTTTTCTCCAGATAAACAACTCCAGTACGCTCAGCTGTTCCTCACAGGACTTGTGCTCCAGACCCTTCCTCTAAAGGGCAGCAGACCTAAATCTGAAGAGCAGCACATCGCCACCTCTTTGTTCAGGAAGAACCACATACCGATAAATATATCTGGGTTAGAATCAAAATGCCAAGAGCACTCAGGCTGATTTCAGAATCTTGGTCTCAGCACCCTAGGTTTCTACAATACCCAGCAGTGTTCAGTGGCTGACGTGGTGAGATGAAGAAGACCATGTCATGAGATACCTTACAGATCACCCACTAATGCTTAAGCAGTTTTAATTCAGCAGCATTAAAAAAAGCGAGCAAATAAAAAGGTTTCACATATTCAAAAAGTCTGTCATGATTGCTTTAAGAAGAAACTGAGTTAGAACTCCTAATTTTCAATATTATCCTAATTTCTTAAGACATACATACACAAAAGATCTCTTTTCTAGAAGTAGCAGTGTTAAGTATGTAGAACTACACAATCTTCTGCTGAAAAAAAGAAAATAATTTCAGCTTTCTCATTTTTTATATTCAACTGCCTGACCACAGTGAATTACCTTCTTGAAGACAGTAAAATATAAATGGGTTGAAAGAGGTTTTATAACTGGGTTTGGCATGCAACCTCTTGAAGAATATGTATCTGCCTCTTTCCCCTCCACACACTATTCACCTCTACATGGCATTTATTCAGTTTCTGTCGAGATGCTGTTTTAAAAGAAAACTTCCTGAACTCAGTAAAAATTAGGTATCAAAATTCCATAAAGCAAACACGAACCTGTTTCCCTGTTAGTCCAAGATGTATGTGCTAATCCATCCTCCAGCTTAAGAGTCAAGTTGTCCTCTCTTTATCATTTACACATCACAGGTTTTTTCCAACTTTTAAGTACAAGAATACTGAAACTAAAGGGTTAACTATCACATGTACTCCTCCAAATGGGTACATAAACACCAACCTCCCCTAACTTTACTAATTACAGTAATACCCATCAAAGCAAATCCCAGTTTTTTGATATCCAGGGAACACGCAGCCCATCCATAACAGAAATCAAGGTCTAGGTACCACACTATACAGACCATACATTTTATATGTGTTTACTAAATCTATATAACTTATTAACACACTAAGACATCTCCTGAAAATTCCATTTTCAGAGTATTCTCACAGGTGTGACAGCCCATTTCTTTCTGAAAGACTCAATGTCCTGCCCTTTCCCGTTCTACATAAGAGCCACACTGTCCTGTCTATGACAGCCATGTAAGAAGTATGTGTACAATTTTAATAAAACCGAGCTTCTATTGTTACAGCCAGCCTCAATTTTCCCCCTTTTTCTATCTCACTTTTAAAACACATGAAGCTGTTTAAGGAAATGTCTTTGGCAGCCCTCTGGAGGACACAGCTCCTTCCAATTAATGAAGCTGTAAGAAGATTGTTCAGCCACTTCCTGGGAATTCAGAGTAAGTACTTAATCTGCAACAATTTTCAATCTATGTTATTATTCTTCCACTTATTCCTAGCTTTATGCATTATCATCACAAAGCACAACAGCAGAAAAAAGGTTTCACAGACTACGAATAGCACTGGAAGAAGAAGGAATTAAGCCCTCAATCTTTACTCTAGCAGAGCAAACATGCAAACAAAACCTGGTTATTTTTAAGAGCCACTTGGTTAACACAAGATAGAGAGAAACAATCAAATAGGATGGCAAAATATACTGTACTTTTACTAGTTTTTCTCTGAATACTAATTCATTGTTTTCACTTTAGCTTGTGGCAGCCCTGGGCAATAGCATCTGACTCCCAGGAGATGCCCAGGGATGAGCTGGATTTCTGATACTCCAGCTTTTTCACAGAGGAGGGCAGCAGGTTACAAATGCAGGGCAGAGGAACAAGGAATAAAGCTCCCTGTGACACTGGCCCATGTGGCATCCAACTGTAGTAATGCCAGGAGACAACTGGGCT
This sequence comes from Eopsaltria australis, assembly GCA_034509425.1. Lineage (NCBI taxonomy): Eukaryota > Metazoa > Chordata > Aves > Passeriformes > Petroicidae > Eopsaltria > Eopsaltria australis. Next base: position 4,336,639 of record JAVTVJ010000094.1, on the reverse strand, counting down.
TAGATTGCTGCCTTTTTCCCACTGCTCCTGCTAGCTAGATTTTCTCACTGATGCTACCATACACTTCCCACATGTTTCTGTTCAAACCTTATCTCCTCTGAAAATAAGGGTGAAAAAAAGGAGTTGCTACTGGCACTGGTTTACTATTCAATGTAGAAACAGCTTAGAAGTGTTACTTCAGCAGCTACAGAAATAGGGTTTACAGAAGTTCTCATTTAAAATAATTTAACGATTCTACAGCATTCTGGAGAAATGTGTCATGAGTAAAAAATGCCTTCTGCTGTCAGTGTTTTCATGCTGAAGATGGTAAGAGCCTGCCCTGGTTTCCATGAGAGCAGGATCAGCCCCACTGGCAGGCAGTCACCACCTCTCAAATTCACACCAGTCTGGAAGTCAGATATCTAGCACAGCACCCACATTAAAGTCTGGCTGTAAAAGGTAATGCCAAATGCAGTTGGCATCATCCACCAACTGCTACTGACAGTGTGCTTTGGCCCAGTATTTAAGGTTTCCACCCATCTGTGAGAAATGAGGGCACAAATGGTTCTCCTGACTCTTCCCACCAGGAAAATGTCAAGGTAGAGGACTTTATGCCCTTTCCCCCCTGCCCCCCCTCTTTTATTATTACTGTTTTTTAAACAAACAAACAAGGTTCTTCTTTTGGCTTCAACAACACATCTTTATAGTCTACCAACCTTAGTTTTACTGAGGATATCAGTCAATATAATAAATGCTGATGATGTTTAGATAGGACACTCCTCCTCATAAAAAACACAGGTTATGTCTGGCTTGCAATGACAGGGGTAATTGAAGCTGATTTAAAGCATATAAACACATGACAGGATTCTTCTGCTGCTCTGCACCACAAATCAGCGTTACAACCCCCCTGGGAGACACTAATTGAATCCTGCTAGTCAGCAGGGCATTAGCTGGCTCTGATGAAGACAATATGAATTTGTGTGTCCTTCCAAGAAAAGCAAGAGAAGCAGATTTGGGTCGCTCTACTGAACAACTAGAAACAGGAAAAGAGCATTTAATACAACTATTTAGTTATACAGTAGGTTAGGGAACATCTCTGATTTTCTTTTTTATATGATTTATTACTGTACCAGGAACTTCATTTTTAAAAGCTTTATCACATCTTCATCACACATAATATTTGTAGCATGAATAATTTCACAGTCCTGCAATTTAACTCACCTGAATTTTTAGGTACTTAAAAATAAATATTTTAGTCACAAGGAAAATTGTTCCAAATTTTCAGGGAGACAAAATAAACTGTATCACCAACCTCCAAAGAACCAGCTGAAGGACTTACTAAATACAGCAGGAGTTGATACATCCAATGGCCTGAAATTCAGGATAGGTAGTTTCTAAGTACAGTAACACACAGTAAAATAAATTTCTGCTAAGCTCCAGTGGTGTGACTGAGGATACAAGCACATTTAGCAGAAAAAATGGAATCAACCAGTTTTTTGATTTCTCTTAAATGAAAGTACTAGTGCTGAGAAAAAAGGTACCAAAATTAGCTGTGCTAATCTGTAGAGTTGTAATACTGCCAGGTTGCAGGCCAAGAGCATCTGTAGCCATGAGATCCATTTGAAATAATTTCAACTCATGAGATCCATTTGAAATAATTTTTCCTACTATTAAAAGAAAAAATAAAATAAGAAAAAGATATTAGGATTTTTTCTTATCTTTACTCTTCATATTTGTTTAAAGTGCCCTAAAGGAAAAATGTCTTATTAAACATAGCAAAGCTTAGACAGGATTTAATATAATAAAGGCCTGTCAATCTCAGAGTCTTCCCCTTATCGTGGCTATTATTATTATTTTTCATGTAATTGCTTTATTTAATTGACATTCTGTCATGAGCCACAATCTGTTCTGAAATTTGAAGTCCTGCTCCTGCATCAGCACAGGAGGATTTCTGAGCTCAGCAGCTCCAAGGGCAGGGCAGGCTGGGCTGGCAGATGGCCCCAGTGACATGGACAGGTTGGTTTGGGACAGCACAGTCACCTGCATGAGGCACCAGCACACAGAGCATCTAAACTGTGCTGCCAGTGCCTCTAAACCAGTGCCTCCTTGGGCTTTCCCTTGGAAAGTGAGGGTGCTTTTCTTGTACTCCTGAAAGTTCAAGTTTAGCCAGAGAAACTATAGCAGCATTTCCATTTGCTCCAAACTGCTAGAACAGTGTGTTTTCTGAAGGCTCAGTGGGCTTCAAGCCTCTTCATGAAGTCTTCAACAGATTTGTTTGGGCTATTTCTACACAAGAAGATTAAGATGCAGGCCAAAATGACATCAGTCCCTTTTATTGCTGAGTCTGGGATCCATGTGGGAAATGATCCCACTGAACTACACTGGGCTTTAGCAGGGGAAAAGCTTCTGTGCTGTGTCACTTACCACATCCATGTCTAAAGGAGATTCGCGTTGAAATTAAACACATCTTTAAGAGTCCAGGACCTTTCTGTCCTATTTTAAATGGCTACTGAAGTTTCTGAGAAGAAGCACTGTGAAAATTCAATTTAAATCTATCAATAAGATATCCAGTTGGCCTGCTGAGGACTCAGCCACTGGAATTGGAATCTTTTGTACTCTCAGTCAGCAAATAACAAAAGAGAAGACACAACAGAAATAAAGCAAGATTTGGGGAAAAGTATCTTACAGTTGAGACAGTGGCAGTTTCTAAAGTACTTTGAAAACCTCACACATAAGATAACATAAAAAAGAAAAACACATTTGGAAAAAAGGGAGGCACTCAAGATTTGCAGATTTTTTTTCTTTTAAATTCTGCAATTTTTTAAGGAGTGAGTAACACTATCTCTAGGCTATAGGTTTGAATGTCTGACATCAGTCTTTCAAAATTTAATTTTTAAATGAAATATAACTTCATGTAGAAAACCTACCTGCAGACAGCACACACAAAACAGTCTGGGTGATAGGTTTTGCCCAGTGCTGAGACCACTTCTCCCTCAATGAATTCATCACAACTGAAGCATCGTGTGCCATAGAGTCTCTGGTAGTCCAAAGTACAGATGTAGTCTCCCTGTCTCACAAAAAATCCTCCTTGAGCCAGGTCACATCCACAAGCTGCAGAAAGAGAAAAGGCAGACTCAGAAGGCAAGAAACAAACGCTCAAAGATGAGGTTGATTTTTCCCCCGTGATCTGAATGGTTCCTAGTGGAGTATTTAAGCACTTCAATGTATGGGCTTAGATCACAAAACAGCTGTGCATCTGAAAAATGCTACTCTTACAGTAAATTGCATCAGTCATGTATTTTGTACACTAATAGCCTGGACCTACCTAATGTAAAAATGTCAACCCCAGTGCAGCAGCTGTGAGTACAAAGTTAAAAGTCCATAGGAGTTGAGTTCAGGGTTAGCATATACAACACCCAACTTATTTAACAGGTTAAAAGAAATGCATAAAGAATATAAACCTTTAAAATCTAAAGCACCAATGCTACAAAGAAACATCTCTGACAGATTACAAGTGTTTGATATTCCTCCTGGACACAAAAGGGGTGTGTCTGCTTTCTCTAAACACGGGGGCAGATGCTCATGCAACTGCTGCAAGCTTTCACAAGTTAAATCAGTTTAAATGAGCTCTCATGTTTACCTGATAAACATCACTCACCATGCATGAACTGGAAGTATCTCCAGATTCATCTGCTCCCAGCAAAAATAAATTTTTAGTCCTATGTGTCAATTTCTGTTTTTTAAACTAAACCTGTAGGAACAGGTTAAAGTTGATTAACCAAAGGCTTGTGAGGCTGTTCAGGGGTTTTCTCCATTGAACCAGGGATGGAGCTAGGCTGGAATTTTGAGAACATATAAGATGGGAGAGGTACAATGGTCTGGTGAAGTCACACACAAATAGCAGATATGTAGAACATGACCATCATCCACATAGATCTGTGGATAGAAAACAGACTTGATTTGGTTTAAAAGGAGAACCAGACTTCAAAGTGGTGATTCTGCTGCTGTGCGGACTAGGACTTTACTGCAAGTCACAGCACCACACTTGTTACTACATACTCCTGCTCCTGGGGATGTTCATGTGGGAATGTGTTCCCACCAGCAAATGGTGTTCACAGTCAAACGATTCTGAACCACAGCAGAGTCACTACTCACATAGAGCCCACAGAAGAGGAGAGGGAATGTTGCTTATTAAATTTGAGTTGCATGTACAAAACATTGCAGAGCTGCTCAGTGCCTCGGTCCCAAAATAGCAGAAGTATCCATGCTTCTAAAATTAAAGATTGAGATTTACACTTAGGTACCTGAGAGTCCACAGGCACTTTGGTTTCTAAATTTAAAGCCTGCCAACTCACATTCAAGCCTGCTTGCAGTGTCAGAATCAGTCATCTTGCACCTAAACTACGAGAAATGAGTCCAACAGAGGTGCTCAAGGCACAAAGTAACACAGCACAGAAACTCCAAGAAAGCAGAGGATCCTGATCATTCATTCAAAATTACATCTGACCACATTCCCTTTTCTATAGTCTGTTAACTGTAGCACAGGAGGCCTGGGCCCTCTTTGAACCCTCTGTGGGCTCATCCCTGTGTGGGATTTAAGTTCTCATCATACTCCCTGGAGATGGTCCTGACTGCTAAGAGTCAGAAAACAACAATCATGCTAGAACTATATTAATGCATGGTCAAGAACTGAAGAACTATGGGTTCTAATCTTTCCTATAATTCAAAATAATTCCAATTATATTGCATGTGTCATGGACAACATGGATGAGATGATTTATACTGCAGTACGTTGTTCATGTCCTCTATCTCATAGGCTCAACACGTGCTTTAACATTTCCCTTTTTCACCTGTGCTCTCATTTTTAGGAAGGACAGGCTTTTTGAACAGACTTTTCAAGAATCTGGTACAACTTGCTGGATATCATGAGTTTCTTTCAGCCACGTACTTGTGTCACAGAAGCAGAGATCAACTATGGATTTAGGATGATGCTGAGCAGCATGCTGGGCTGATACTGATGCTCTAGAGCAGTGATAAACTGCATCATACAATGTTTGAACTTGCAAAGTGGATCATAAGAGGAAAAAAGCAAAAAGGACACAACTGCATCTCTGAAAAGAGGAGGGAGGAGTTGTGTCCTTACATACATTTCTTAAGTTTTACACAAGCAAATCAGTATTTATTGTGTAAATGGAAGCCCAGCAGGCTCTGTCTCACTGCACCTGAGAGCTCTGGTGCAAGGTTTGGGACACATGGGGCCAGCAACAGTTCAGACACTGGTATTTGGTGGCACTCTGTCTCACCCTGAGGGTATTTGCCTTTCTCTGTTCTGTCACTAACGTTGCAACTACTCCAAAGTTGTGTACAACTCCAAAGCAGTTTGCACTAATGCACTTAATCCTGGCTTCTCAGGAAACCCTGCAGTGAAACTGCTCACCCAGAGAGACGGAAAAACAAGTTATTGGGACTTCAAAATAAAAGTGATCTTGACATCCTCTCACCAGGCCCCTTTCTGCATCAGCATCACTTCAGCCTCCATATATGCAAAGAGTGGCAGAGTGAACATCATTGCACCACCAGCTCTGCTCCACAGGCCCTAATGAGTCACAAACCCTCGCCTGCTCCTGCCCTCTCTGACCCATCTGATCCACTTCAACTTGACACCCAGCTGACCAAAGAACAGAGGGATTCCAGTTAAATACTGGCCTGTATATTATAATAGTCACAGTTTAAAGCTGAGAAGAGCAGCTCTGAAAAGAGACCCATTGGCCTTCCCTCAGGTGAGATGCTGTGCCCTTTGCCTGCTACTTATGTGGACAGACACTGCCCATCTGAGATGATCCTGCAGAGACAAGAGATCAGGAAAGGAAAGCTGGAGGAAGTCTAGGGAGAATATCTGAAGGCAGCTACCAGAACTCACTCTCCTAGGACAGGAAATCAGCATTATGTCACATCCACTCCTACCCAGCACTTGTCTTCTGAGAGGAATACCTGGAGGCAGAGTTATTTATAACCTAGAAACAGTTTTCAAACAGTTTCTGGAGTTCATCTTGGTGATAAAAGAAAAGCACTGCAAACACAGCAATTATATTAATGAAGAGACTAACACAGAGTAACTCATCTTCTTGTCTTGGTATTACCCTGCATACAAGGCAATGCCTTTTCCTGAGCAGCTACAAGCTTTAGGAGTAATTTTTGGGTAGTGAATAAGTGTTTGTCTCTTCTTCTCATGGTATTTAGTAGCAAGCCAGTACCTGGATGTGCAATGGGACCTGAGAAGGACAATATCCACACCATTTTTAGGGAGGATATCTCAGGGTGGCTTTTCTTACAGCTGCATAATTCCACTCTTCAAGACAGCTTGCAGTTACCTGACACCAAAATACTTCATATATACATCTGAGGGGTTCTTCTACTGGTTTAGAAACAAACTACTTTTTTCCCTAGAACAGTGTCTGTAACAGCATCTGAAGGACTGGAATTTATGCAGTGTGTAATGATACTGGTTTTAAACTAAAAGAGGTGCAATTTAGACAGGATATATGGAAGAAATTTTTACAGTGAGGCTGGTGAGACACTGGAACAGGTTGTCCAGAGAAGTGGTAGATGGCCCATCTCCAGAAACATTGAAGTTCAGGTTGGACAGAGCAACCTGATTTAGCTGAAGATGTTGCTGCTCATTCCAGGGGGGTTTGGACTAGATGACCTTTAAATGTACCTTCCATTATTCAACAATTTTATAAAAATAAATAGGAGGCAATCAATTAATCAATGCACTTAAAGCATGTTGCTATTCCACTACTGTATGTCATCAGTATTCCATTTGCACTGTACAAATAGAACATGCATCTGTTTTCTGTGCTGGAAAATGAGCCTACTGAAAGTAGATTAATTTTTTTGCCTGCATGCTGGGCTGTGTCCTGAGCTGCTTGGAGGATGCACATTACAGCAGATTGCAGCAGCAGTATGCACTGCTGCTCTTGTAATCCCAACAGTGCTGTTCTGCTGTCAACATGCCAGACAATCAAGTGGTTTGCTTACATGCAACTGCACATATCGAATCTATATTTGCCCCTCCCATTTTCTGCCTGATGTAAGTTAAATAAAATTTTTCTTCCTCAGCACTGTGGTTTTATGTCCATCTCTGGTATTTTCCTCCATCCATGAGATGGATGCCACTGGCTGGCTGAGATCCCAAGAATGACACGTAGTACACTGCTGATATTCTCTTTTGGCAGCTAAATCGTATGTCCTCATACACCATTGATGAAGTCTGGGATGCCATTCTCCAAAAGCCCATGATTATATGTGGAACATTTCTCCTGGCCACTATGCCTGTGAGAAGAAATCACAACCATCTGGCAAACTTCCACCACTACAGCTTTGACTTAAGTTCAAACTGAACTACAATTAATCTGAAGCAGTCTAAGCTCATTTCCAGCAGATGGCTGTGACTGTGATACTCCTTCTTTAATGGTCTGGTGTGGTAAGCCCAGATAAGCTTTTCACAAAGCTTTTGGGGAAGTCTTTCCCAGCTCCAAGTTTGCTGGCCATACAAGTATTGGCATGGGAATATCATCTCTTAGTTAAATCACACCTTAAACTTCAGTCTATAGGTGAGCAGCAGTAAGACAGAAGGAACCTTGCAATGGGGTATATAAACCATACAATTCAATCACTCTTCTATGCATGAGTGACAGTATCTACTCTTTCCAAACACATCTGTGAAATCAAGAATACTCAAGCCTGTCAATCACTGGCAGTGTATTAGCAATAATATCTGAAATACCATCTATAATCTCAAGGACTTGAATGCCACCTCATTTTGTTACTATCCGGGGCAAACAAAAGCAGCATGCAGCCCCAGAAAAGTCTTGGACAGACCTGCTGGCCTCTTCTCCAGCTTCCAGCCAGGAAATGCAGGAAGGCAGACAGGTCTGATGGAAGGAAATCAGCAACTTTTGGGAGCAGAGAAGATACATAAAACTGTGGGGATATATCTCATCCTGCAACACTTCACCATGCATAGGTAGCACCGAAGAAGTTATAAAGGATACAGAGTACAGTGCACCTGCACAAGCTCCTGGGCTACACTGGCCCAGATGCCCATAAATTAATTTGTGGAGTAAACACTTCAGTGCAGGAAAACCCTCTGAAATTCAGAATGCTCTTATGAGACTGACAAAACATTTGAGTGTACCAATGAAAAGAAGGAGAGTTTGGTAAGTTTCCTGTGCACTGTGTAACTTTACTTCTATAATAAATGGGAACTACACATCTAGTAATTTTCATTAGAAAGTATATTTCCGTTTTCCTTCTGGAAGGCATAGCTTCCCAATAGCTTAGAGACAGTGTTACAGTCCTATAAAAGCTCTCCCATAGTCTTAGAGGTGAGCAAGATCCTCACAGCATTAGATAGGTGGTTCTTTCAAACTACCAAAATAATCCCCAGAAAAACTGGGAAAGTTGTCTCATTTATCCCAACTTCTTGTTTTAAGGACTCAGTCTAGTTATTTAAAATTTACAACTATGCTAAAGAAATTTAAGAAACAGAGAGCACCAAAAATGTGCTTTAACCTATTTTCGACCTAATAGCATCTTAATTGTTTATGACAAAATACTGCTAAGACAAAATATTGCCAGACTAATTAAAACAGGTTTTTAAAAACAATACAATAAAATAAAACCCACAACTCAAAAAAAACCCAACATGCAAAGAAACAAAACCAAATATTTTCAGATTTTTTTTAACAGTGCTTTGTGTGCCAGTTCCAGGTTTGCAAATTAAGTCCCTGCTCTATTCACAGATATGCCAGATGGTCTTGTGTTAATGAGTTGCAGAAAGTGGGAGGTGGAATAACACCACTGTGGCAGTGATGGATTTTATGCAACAACTCTCTCTGGGTCTCCATGCAGGCACCACATCACCTCAGTGCACTGAAATGCCCAGTAGCTCCTCCAGAGTGCTGCTGTATCCCTGATGTGTCCTCAAGGGAAAGCATCACACAGGCTGGATGTCCCCTGCATAAAGGCATTCTTGCACTGACTTATTTTTGCAGGGGGAAAACCTTGCCCCAGGAAGAGAACTTAAGAAATTAAAAGAATTTACAGGCTTTTAGAAATAATAATAATAATTCTGTGACATTATCTAATGTGGGCTGAAGCTATGCATGTTCAAAACTTCTTTATATGAATAGTACCTTTACTGCCTGCAATGCTTACATAGATTTGAAAATCCTATCCTCTAATGAGCACTTAGCTTTCTACAACAACTTCTCATTCTATGGACCAGAAGGATGCAAATAAAGAGTAAATAAATTGGAAAACTGAAGTAACAGAGGTTTGGCTTCCAGTGGTGGATAGTTAGCTACCTTTTATTGAATGTTATTAAGACATCCCCGTAACAGTACTCGTAACCATGATTCCTCCCTGTTCATTTCACCATGCTTTGCTTATATTATGTGTTCATTAAATTCATGAAAGATACTTTTTAAAAAAGATCCATCAGACTCTGGTTGAAATACATGCCATGAAATAAAGGTTTTGCTAGTGTTGATGTGATGGGTATATGGGCAGGACATGAGGGGCTGCAGAAAGTTCTTAATGAATGCAAAGAAAGATTGCAACAAGAACATGATTACAACAAAAGGAAAATGATCCATTACTTTGTGATAGTGCAAGCTCACTAACTGACTAAAATTTGTTCGTGCTTTAATTATTGAGTTGCTTTTAGAAAATTAGTGATTAAAAATTTTAAAGCTCAGGTTTTAAAACTACAGCATAGATCCATTAATTTAATTACATTAAATTACTTTTGCACTGGCAAAAGTGATCATTATTATCACCATCATAATTTCAGTGAAATAAAAATAATAAGCTAACATGACATTGGTAAGGCAGCCCTAAACCTACCACACTCTGCAACCCTGACTTGGTGAGCATTACACTGAAAGCAGTTTCTCCGGTTATACTGAGTTAAAATGATCTGGGATTGCAAACTCCTGAAGGACTCAGGAAGTGCTGGACACGTTGCTGAGGGTGCCGGATGAATAAGAGTCCCTACACTAATCCCCAGTGCCCATGACACCACAAATACCACAAACTGACACTGCTTGGCAAAAATCTGGGACTCGGAAATCTTACAAGTGAGCTTCCCGTAAATGACTCCCATTTTGAAACGTGAAACCCCGTAGCTGTGTTCAAATGCGACTCCCTCAGATTACTCAGAGTAGCTTTGAACATATTTATATCCTCACAGATGCATTTGATCTAACAAACAAATAACTCCTATTGCCAAGTTACTCCATGTTTTTAATATTTTCACAGGATATTTTGCCTTAGACCTTCCCGTTAATAGGACTTCCTGGTAAGTGATACAACTCTGGGTTCTGTTGCATGTCCTACTCAAAAAATGGTATAGAACTGATATATCCAGACCTGGACTTTTTCACAATTCCCAGGACACTGCAGCGCCACAGAAACACTAATCCCCAGAACCAAATAACCCACTCTAAACTGAAGATGTGATAAATTCTAACAGATTAATTGAAAACAACATGAAAATTAATGGGGGAAAAAGTATACTTGCAACTGCTAGCTGTGCCAGCGGGGAAAACTGCATGTGCTGCACCCACAGCAAGACAGCAATCAGGAGAATTTTGATTAGGATGAAACAAGATACATATGAAATATAATGAAGCAGGTATAGCACAAAGGTCATGTTTTTACATCTATGGCTCAGATTGGAAGTTTACTTCCTTTCATCAAGACAGACCAGTCAAGGACACAGATGTGAGTTATAGTTCCTCTCACGTATGTACAAAGAACACTCCTTAGCAGGATGGTGTGGATTCTCCCATTTAAACTGGTCCCTGCCACTTTGGAAATGCCAAAATACCATCACAGCACAGAAAATTAAATACTTGCCAAAAATTCCTAAAACAAGGTAGTTTCTCTCCTTATCAAACATCTAAGAGGCAATCCAAGATAACATAATTACAGCACCTATATCTCTCCCATCTACAATTCTGTGTTAACCTGTCTCTCTACTAAATCACACTGCTGTAAACAAGCTCCAAGTTAATATTTGTCTAATACCATCCACTCCTTCAAATGCAGTCCTGACCTGAAAGGCACCCTCAGAATAGTTTATCTTCAACAATTTTTTTTTTAAATTTGACAGTCTGAGTCATTAATATTTTATCATTTTAGTAATTTTCCTTGGTGCTTTTATTACAGTGGCAACAAATAAAAAAACTATTAGCAAACATGGGAACCAAAACCCTTGAAACCCTAATGAAACTTCACCTTACTATAACAAAGGCATCTGCTTCATTATAACAGTACTTTTATAAAGCCTGATTAAAATGGAATATATTTTAAACTAAAAATTAAGTAAAGATTTGAAGTGAGGTTAGATGGCACATTACCTTCAGCATTTTATTATCATATTTGATGTGCACCTAAACAAGAAATAACATATATTAATAGATATGAGCATAAACCTTATTTGTAATGCCTATTTACCTCCCTAGGTCATATTAAACTTTGATTCTGAGAAAAACTAGCAGATGCTCCCAGTACTACTGTTAAATTTTTTTAATCTGGATGTGTCCCTTAGTCTTGAATAATAAAAGAGTTATTCACCTTTTAAAAACTTCTAATTGTTTAGAATCATTATCTGGGGAATGAAAGAACTGCATGGGAATTAGTGACTTTATACTAAGTTTCCTTGGTAATGTAATTAAATTTTAATACAAATGGCACCAACATGGTTGCTGTTACCATTCTGAAACTCACAGTCCCCATAAGAAATGTTGCCCAGAGAAGTTGTGGCTGCCCCATCCCTGAAAGTGTCCAAGGCCTGATGGGGCTTTGAGCAATCTGGTCTAGTTGAAGGTGTCCTTCCTCATGGCAGGGGGTTTGGAACGAGGTGATCTTTAAGGTCCTTTCCCACCCAAACCATTCTATGAGTAATCACACAGTGATATGGCAATACACAAAACTACCTTTCTACCCCAAAAAAAAAAGGAAACAATTCCATGTATTTGACCTTCTGAAAGCTCATAATTTATCCAACGCTATCAAAGAAACAGTTTTGAATTTCACATGCATTCAAAAAGGTGTGACTTCTTCCAGTGTAGTATCATCTGTCACTGATGAGGTCATTCAAACAGACCTCAAATACCTCTAGACACCACACAAGATATGGTCATTTGTCATTCTTATCCATAGGCTCTTTGTCAGTTTGCATTTTCCATCACTACACAGCTGTAAATTCTGGGAGAGGGACCAAAATTTCCTGCAGCTTTATAAATATTAAATGTTTTCTGATGCAGGCTAGAAGATGATTTAATACAGAGTCAACCAAGCAGGCAGGCATCTTAGCAGGGCACTGCAGGCAGCCCACACATGGGATTATCTGTCCTGGGACAGTCCTGCAGCTGCACTGGATGCTGGACACACCCTCTTTACATGAGCTGTCTTTGGTGGGTGAGGTGAGACAGGACAAACTGCATTGCTGAGTAGCATCAAAATAAATTCACCACAGGGAGGAATCAACAATAAGATAACTACATTCCCAGAATCTTTATCCTGCCTGTGCACAGCAGGGGTCATGGCACAAAACTTCTCCAAGGCTGAAAGCAAATTGATCAGAACTGAATACCATTTTTTTTGCTAAATCCTAACACATGAACTGTATTCTTTCATCCATTAACTTAGAAATCCTACTCACATTTGTCTAACCTGATTTCTTTCTTTTCATGTAGCTAGCAAAATGTACGTTCAGTGCCCTGTTCTGTTCCAAAGGTCTTCTCACGTAACAATAAGGCAAATCCATATTACAAAGCAACTTATGCTTCTTAAGTAACAAATAAAAGCTGGAAACAAAACAAAAACAGATACCAGAAGAATGCCAGAAAATTGATGGAAACCCTTGAAAGGTGATGAAATAAATTATGGCATTTAAATAATGAGGGGAAAACCCCAAACCAACCATGTGAGCAAACTTAGCACTCAGCAAAATGATTAGCAAGGAGGAGTCCAAGATCCCTGACACCAAGCAGCAGCTTAACCACACATCTCTGTCTCTCCTGTGCCAGCTGAGAGACTGACAGGTGGCTGACAGATGCTACCCTGCTACCTTGTTACAATTGTGATTTTTTCTTCATTTTATTCAAGATCTGCCAGAAGCGAACAAACTCCTTATCTCTTACAGACAGGCAGGGGCAATGCAGCTTCTACAGGGCATTCATCATCTCCCTATGCATGGGGGTGGGAAAAAACTCTCTGCACTGCCTAAATTTGGGATCAGTGAATTGGTTTTGTGCCCACATGCTGCATTTCTTGGTGACCTGGCATCATCTGAATGGAGATGGCCTATGAAACGAAAAATTGGATGCACGATTCTGTCTTATTCCCTCTGAAGGATTTGTGTTTTCTCATAGCAAATCTGTTAAAAATAAAGGGGGCTCGGGTTTCATTAAGATAATAATATGGAGCAAATACTAGAATGTTACTGAGGCTTCTTGTGGAGACAAGACTCCTGAATAACAGATCAGCTGCTCTTCTCCTGAGTTAGGTCTGAAAAACTGATTTAATAGTGAAATTTGCTGCAAGAACAGTTGGCTTTAAAAGAACTTAAAAGATGCAAGTATGGGCTGTGTTTCGCTTTAAATATCAATCTCTTCTGAATAGATGACTGTCGGCGAGAGGAGCAAGACGACGAGCCAATATGGTTCATAAATCAAGCTCGTTTATTGTCAGACAGTGCACATACTTATACTACCTTACGTGCTCAAGATATTATTTACTTACAGAAGTTTCACACGGGATTTTTCTCTAATCTAATTAAAACACAGACTGGTCTCAGAAGGATGCCAAGCTAATCTCTAGACACCTGCACTTTGTTTACAGCTCTCATGTCTCCCTTTCCACAGTTGTCTTGAGAACAGCCTTGAGCAGAGGCCTAACACTTATCTATGGAGTCTGGATTGCTCACTTATACCTTATGTCTGTGCAGCCAGAAATGGCCATTTCCCAACAGATGACCAAAATAATTTTGCTTTTTAGGAAAGTGCAGTATGCTTATTTTGCTTGCTGTGCAGTTTAGCAAAGAACACAATTATCGAGCTGAACATTTAGTCCTGTCTGTCTAACTCATTAAAGATTGTCTCAGTTAATAGTATGTACTTAATCCCATGGGATTTTTAGAAGTATCAGTATAGCTAACAGACAGTGACAGTTTTCTTTCTAGTATTTTCTCTAAAGAGGAATAGAAACAGTGTCAGTAACACATCTGGAGCCAGAGACATGCTCATGTTCCTAGACTGAGCTACAGGGATTAATAAATGTCATTTGAAGCACTGGTTAATACTGTAGTAAGCAAGTTGCTCAGTAAACATCAGTTAACATTTATATACTTGTACATTCAAAACAAATTAGATCTTTGCAGCTTCCAGATAAGTCTTCAAATAAGCAACTATCTACAGAAGGGGTGTTGTATCAGTTAATTTCCTTATCCTGTGACCATCCTTCTGCTATTCATGTGACAATAATAGATCACCAGGCACCAACCTGGAGCAAACCAAGACATTCCCCCCAAAAAAGGAAAAAGCACAGGGGGTCACACTGGAAATTAAAGACCACAGTCCAACACAAGAGAACCTGAACAGATGTGGCCATGGCCCACCCTATGGCATACATTAGGGAGCTGGAGGAATTTCTTTGAAAATGTTAATTCTCTCCTAGCCCTGCATTGTTCTCCCAAACTGCTCTCCTTCCTGACATTCCAACTCCATAGTAAACGCCAACATGGATATAAACAGCTTTATATCCATTGAAAACATACTCCAGTTTTGGGACTTAGGATGTTTATAATCTTACAGTAAGCAGTAAGAGAGTTCACAGTAAATCCTTTCAGGCATGGATTGGATTGTAAAATATGCTTGTGAAGTTTCCAGGATCATTAAGTCACACACCATTGCTAATGCCCTGCTCACAGAAGCAGCAGTCACAAACACTTACCTTTGCAAACAAAGCATTTAATGTGGAAATATTTGCTCTGAACTCTTAAAACTTCTCCTTTGCATGGTTTTCCACAGGTATTGCAGAGAATTGCGGTACTTGATGGCTTCTCCAGCTGGCTATGCACAGCCTGTGGTTGTGAAACTGCAAGGGAAAACAAAAGGTAGAGCATTTTAAAGGCCATAGATGAATGTAAGTAATGACAATTAACACCTGGGACAACTCAGGTCAAGCAGACAAAAGTTTAAACTTCTGGGATTGGCCAGCACAGGAGAAAAGATCTGCCAAAAGGAGTTGAGCCAAGCCAGCCTTGTCATTTCATAACTTTGAAAGCTTTTGACTGAACACACTTCAAACACAAATCAGAATTTCTTATAAAGAATCCATCTTGAGAGCCTCTTCCTGAATTTCAAAAAATGCTTTGTCATATTTTCTCTTCAAGAAATCAAAGACTGTAGATAAAAACTATCATTTTTATTCAAAATATCTTCAATTTGGCTTGGTAATTCTAGCACTGTGAGCTACTGATCTTTAAAGTTAATGGCAAATGCCTTTTTTACTGATTTCAAGGCAGAAATATAGTTCTGTAGACATTTTGAGTACTTCTGAAAAATTGGCATCCCTGTAAATATCACATATATCTGATCATTAAACCAAGTTTGCTGTGGTTTTGTAAGGAAACCATGATTTCAAGAGGTTAGGTTAATCTAGGTTAGTGAAAATTAAGTGATTTAAAAATTTGCTGCCATCTTGTGATGTAAATTAGAAATTGCATTTATTGTGCTGTTGATAACACAAGATAAGTTGGCATCTCAGCATGTTATGTGGAGCAGGTGGCTATGACCTTATTCTTGCAATCCTGCTGCAGCACTTGCATCAATTTTTAATCACAGCGTGCTTAGGAGTCAAGAGAGGAAACATCAAGGCAGTTAATTATGAAGGAGCTGTACTGTAACTCAACAGATCTGGCTTTTTTCTTGTGTGAAGAACTAATACCAGGAAAGCATATAAAACATTTTAAGTAAATTACATATTTAATGACATTTTCTTCTGTAATGTGGCATGCTTGCTCCAAGGCTGGATTGCTTACTTCAAAGTGATTTTGTTTAAATTTTAGTACAAAATAAACTTACCAACCAACCAAGATGGAGCAACCTCTCCTAAACCAACAGGCTTAAGTGTAAAAGGCCTTTCCACATCCACTGAGTTGGAGGAGTCAGTATCTCAGTAAGATGCTAAGCTTCCCCTCCCACACAGTCTTCAAGAGGACTTGCTGCAAGTTTTACCCAAAACAGCACTTTCTACTCCTGCAGCTGAAGCGGTTTGGGGTTTTGTTTCACCCAGAAGGTACATGGGATTGAGCTTCTCATGGCACTATTCACCACCCATGAGCATTTTGCCTTGTCTGCTAAAATTACACATTCTGTGATGGTCAAAAAAGTCCTGCTCAAGGCAATGTGAACTTTGGAGCAGTTACTGAAGGCCTGGTTATAATTAAGGACATGTCCAATAAAAACACATAAGCACAACAGGCAACTGGAAGTTTGTAGAAAGGCAGATGCCCAAACTTACACAGAGCAAATAGTACACAATGTTCAGGCTACTATGAGGGTCTGATCTATTACCTCAAATAAAAACAGAGGGAACTCTGAACTTTGCAATACTTTACTTCTGACACAAGAATCTCTCTGTACTGTAACCTGCCCAAAACAAACTACCCACCCTGAAAAAGAATCAACCCTGTAAGAAACCAAAACAAAGTATTTTCCTGAGTTAGTTACTGGAGTAGCTGCTGAAGGCTTGCAACTACAAAATAAAGGTTTGCTCTCTCCAGGTTTGCTAACAGACATCAAATTTGTAGCATGTAATTCATGAAAGACTTGACTTAAATGGAGCTGACAATACCCAGAAATTTTGGCCTAAACAGTTGCATTTGAAATATAAAATTCTGATTGGAACAATTAAACAATCGGCTTTTCTTCACATTTAACTATTCCCATGTTTCAGCCTTTCAGAACAGCATCTCTCCAGAGGCATCCATGCCTGGCCAGTGTGGAGAGCTGCCAGCTCATGCTGTGGTGTGTCCCACAAGCCAGAGAAACCTGGCTCAGGAATTCCAGCTGCACTGCAGTCCAGGAGGAACCCAGGAGAGCCCAGGGCAGCCCACCCCACCAAACACATCCCCTCCCCTAAAGTGACAATAGTCTCACATCTCCAGAGAAAACACTGCTTTTCTGTTTGCTTTCTTGCCCCTTGGAGTCCAATGCTGCACTTTTTGCAAAGCAGTAGAACATCGAAAATTGTTGCAAAGTTGGGGTTTTTTTGGTTTCTGGTAATTGTTGAAAACTGAAAATGTGGCAGAAAACAGAAAGATTTGTTTTCCACAATGTATCTGGTGCTCAGTGCCCAGAGCTACAGGGCAGGACATCACACATTTGCTTCTCTTTGGGTCTCTAAATCAAGGTTCAGAATTAAAAAACCCCTCAGCAACTCAGCTATAAAAGAAATTTAAAAGAAAAATATTTAGTTTTTTTTATAATTCTTATTTGAAATTTCTTTTGGAATTTTTCTATTAATCTTGAAGTAACACAAAGCATATTTAAAATATACACTGCAGACAAAGGAAGAATTATTTTGCATTTTTCTCAGTTCAGAACTAAGCTTCTCAGTATTTCACACAAAACCCCACTGGGAATACAGTGCCCCTGAGATCACTACAAAAAGGTCCTTCCAAAGATAGTTTAAAACACTTAGTCTTCCATCTAGCACAACAAAATCATATAATTAATCATATATTAGTTTATATTTTAAAACATTGACACTTAATATGGTTTGGGTTGAAATTTCAACTGCTGACAATTCTGAGAAACTAATTCTATTAGGGAACTTCTCATTTTAACTTTTGTTTCAAACCATATTTAAGGAGATATGTTTACATGCCAACTGTTAGCATTCTACCTTTATGCCTTTATGTATCAAAATCAGTCTTCAATGCAGCAGAAGAAACAATCAACACATTTAATAAGTGAAATAATGAATTACTGGTGGAACATAGTGATCTGAGACTACTCATCAGATCATAACTAACTAAACAGTTCATTAAAATGAAATACTTGCATTATATCCTAATATGTAGAAATTTCTTTCTTAACTTTAAATTACTTTTTCTAAACCAAAATAGAACTGAATACCTGATTCTCTAAATTTGCCTTTCTCCCAGACTACATTCTGCTCCAGCAGAGGTATCCTCATGAATCCTTAAACCCTAAAAGGATCTGACTGCACTCACTTTTTGACAAGGACAACTGGCAAGGAATGAACGAGCAGTTTCCACAGCACTTCTTTGTGCAGCTTCTGTCTGCTGGGGACATTATTGCCAATATTCTTGCCAACTGTCCAGTGCTCACACGTCTCTGATGTCAAAGCTCAGCCTGTCTCCACCAGGCTACACAACAGATAATTCTGCAGTTCTGGAACAAGTAGGGCACATTAACCAGCAACGGCTTGCTGAAAAATTGTCAAATAAGATAAAACTCCTCTGACTTCTATACTGCTTATTCTAGACATGCTCTTGCTGGAAGTACCACAGGGAGGGAGGGACAGTGGCATTATCAAAGCTGTATTACACACGTTATGGCCACTATCAAGTGATGTTTTCAGTGGGCTGATAACTTTGGCAGATCCACAGAATACCTTGAGTTAGAAGGGACTGACAGTGTTCATCAAGTCCAACTCTTGGCCCTGCACAGAACCATCCCTAAGAATCACAATATTTGCCTGAGAGCTTTGCCAAACTTCAACCATTTACATGAACAGTACTTGCATTTGATGTTCTCAAGCTCATTCCTTCAGGGAAAATTTCAGACAAAATGTTTAAGCTTTTATAAAAGTGAAAAAAAGGTTAGTATACAATATATTGGATTTCAACATTAAAAAGAAAGCAGAGAACATGGCTTTTGGAAGTATTTGGACTAAAGGCTGCAGCCTGACCTTGGTGAACACTGTGACAGGTACATTGGATCCATGAAAATCTATAGCTCATTGTAAAAAACCCATCCTTTGACTAAGTCCAGCTCCTTCAGCATTCCTGGACTAAGCAGGATTTAACAGCCATGGGGACTGGGATACGGTGCCAGAGATAAGGAAAAGATTTGGCCGAGACAGGAATGCTTTGGAAGCAGAACAAGACAAGTTGATGGCAGTGACAGAAAGGAGAGGATTCGTGAGTCTCTGGTCATGCTCTGCTCAGGAGCCTGGGATAGAAAATGTCACCTTCTCTCTGCTGTAAGCAAACTGCCAAGGGAAATCAAACTCTTGGCAAAAGATCCAGTCTAAGATTGGTCTGCACAGAGGATGACAAACCCCTTTGCTATCAGGGTGTCTAACAGCTAAATGAGAAACCTTGATGGTATATTACAGACCTGATGAAGAAACATGTCCAGAAACTGCAGGATTCAACACAGCCCTAATGCTTTTTCCAGTTTGGTGTGTTCTGTTTTAACTCTGCATAGGAACCTACAGAAGCCAATCTCTAATTTCTGAGCTCGCAAATCCAGTACTAAAACTTAGGAAATGTCATGCTTAAGAATATGTATTTAATCTGGAATCAAACCTCAACTCTAAAGTTTAATAATAAAGACTTCCACGTTCGTTGTTTACAATACAGACATAATTAGGGTCCCATAACCCATTCGCACCATATTACTTAACCCCGTTCGGAAAAAACAGTTTAATAGATTTACTGCTCTTGGTGATTAAAGAAGCCCAAAATGATAAAGGGCCAAATGACACAATTTGGTATAATAACCTCAGAATCAGTGAATGATTTGGGTTGGAAGAGACTTTTTTAAAGGTCACCTAGTTCCAATCCGCTGCATTGGCAGGAACACCTTCCTCTACACAATGTTGCTCAAAGCCCCATCCAACCTGTCCTTCTGTGATATAGACATTTTAAAGAAATGTCTGTGATCTAAAGAAAGGAGTAATTTGAGTGGAGAGACAAGAGTCGTGTGAAAAGAAATTTTATTCCTAATATTTGCAATCCCCTGAGTTACCTCTCAATGCAGGGGAAGTGGTAATTCCTCACCAAGGTTCCTGGAAGGATAGTGCAGCAGAGACTAAAGGCAATAATGAAAGGAAAACCAAAGGGCCTGGGGGGTGGGGGGCACCTCCCCTGTCCTTTTTGCGGGCTGTTCTGCATTTTTTTTTTATTGTGTTCTGGAGGTCGGGTTAAAAGAGTGCAGGCCTTTCATTTCAGGCTCATACAAATACAGTATTATTTACCTGCAATAGAAACCCTCCATCAGCACAAAAGATACATCAATTTTCTTTAGCAACTATCAGCACTACAGGCTCCTTTATAAGTCCATAACCTTTTTTTCTACATGAGATAAAAACATTTTTGAGGGGAAAAATATTAGAAAGACATGAATATTTTAGATTATAATTATCAGCTGTTTAGTTCATAATAACGTTCAGCTTTTTCAACAAAGGCAAAGACCACATTCCGACTCTGAACCAAAAATGCACAACATTGGTAAGGGATATGATTTGCATGAAGTAAATTATCTTTGTGTTGACACTGAAACCTTTCATCTCTATAGCTAGAAGTGGTTACTGAAAATCAAAATAAACAAACATGAGACCCAAATACCATTTACTCACTAAGTATTTGAGAAACAGGACAGAATTATTGATTGCTGACATGCTGCATCAAGTGATTTGGGGAGGGTGAGGTTCACAGCAGCCTAGAGGGGAATTAAATTTGCAATCTTCCTGGAGTAGGATTAAAGGAGATGCAGACAAGTACAGCAGCACCCGGCTGGAATTAGAGATTGGAGTTTAAGTTGTTTTAACAAACCCTCTTTGTGTCAACTGAGTCAAAACACTCAGGGCTGAATTTAAAAACATCCAGATGAAAACAAAGGAAAGAAGCATTTAAGTGCCTCTAAATATCCCAGTGAAGCATTATTCCCATGTCCAGCTGGACCCTGCTCTCTCCCTGTCTTGTGTCTGTGTTTAAAATCCAGTGACAAGGAGTAGTGCTGGTGCGACATGCAGGGATCAGAGAAGTACATGAGTGTCAGCTGTATTTCTATAGATTTTGTATATATTCATATTTATATTTATTTTATGTTTTTATTATATATATTATATATATATAGGGGTTTTGTTTTGTTTTTTCCCCTAAGAACTGGTGACTCATCATGGAGCCTTGTGGGAACCTGAGACCCCCATTGACCCTTTCCACAGGAAGGATAAGAAGAAGAGTAATTGTGTAATGGGAACTCCACAAGCTCTTCCCATTCATCCTGCCAACCCCACCTAGCAGTGGGGAAGAGCAATGCCCTGGCCCCAGCCCTGCCTAAGGAGTGGATGTGTTAGATGTTTTGGAACAGAATATTAAATAACTGGTGTTAACCTGGTTTACCCTATTTCTCAGCTAGCACCTTGTGTTAAATGACTTTACAAAAGTGTTTCCCTGCTTACTTACTTACTGTAATGCCCTGTTCTTCTGTCTCATGAGAAATCAGATCACAAGGATAAAGGGAAAGAAGTTTTGTTATCAATGTCTGTATTACACGCTCCCTCGAGCCCTCCAGCTGGCCACACAGAGGCCTGAAGTGTCCCCAGGCCACAAATTCCTTCCCTTTCCCAACAGTGCTTTTCTGCACCAAGAGGGTCTGGGCACGCCCTTAGAAGTGCTCCCTGCTCTATCCAAGACTTCTGCGGTGGCTCCTACAGCAAAGCACTGCTACTTCTCTCTTTAGTTCCCGTATTATAATAGAACATATTCACCAAATTTGAGAAATCTCTATGTCAGTACGTCTCAATTTAATTCTTTCATGTTGCCCAAAAACACAAAGTAAAACGCCTCAAGAACTGTGTTCCTTTTTGAAATGTATACCTGTTTTTACTACATATAAATAACCACTACTACAGTGCCTTTCCAAGGCATGCCTCTTCCAGCACTTCCTACTCCTTATCACCAAAACAGAAACCCACAGCTGATACAGGGCAGCAGGCACACAGCACAGCTGAGGTGACCTCTGCTTTTATCACCAATCACAGAGTTTATGGGACCAGAGGCAAAGGAGAGGTGTTATCCAGCAGGATGTGAATTAACAATGCACAAGAGATGCAACACAGCTCGAGTATTCACACATGAGCTTGAAATCTCACCATATGCTCAGTGCTAAATTCACATCACATACACACACCTAGCACAAGCCAACCTCCTGCCCTCGTTATTATAATAGAATATTTACCAAATTCAAACAGAGTTCGGAAAAATCTCTGCTGAGTTTGAGTAACTGCTACTGCAGCATTGTAAAGGCAGTTTTGGTACATGTTTAGCTAGACTGCAATGAGAAAGGGTATAGAAACAACACTCCAAGATATCTGCATCAGGAAATAGAGGCTTTTCCCCCATTATAGTCTAATATAAACTCTGAAGTAAATTTAAACCTTAAAAAAATCAGGAATGCTTCAAATTGAGCTGTTAGCTAACTACCAGAATCATTATAATTTCCAAGTCATCATTCACATAATTAAAAGAACACAAAGCATAACTTACAATAAATGTTTAACCATCTTTCCCCACTCTGCTGTGTTAATCCCACGACAGCATCAGTGATTCAGTTACCACAGCCACAGATGTAAAACAAGTAATTTCAGATCTAGGCTGTCCAAAACGTGGAGTCATCATACTGTACCTGTATCTTCAGGCATTCCTGCATTAATCCTCTTCCAGGGGGGAAATTCCCCCAGGATCACCGCTGCTGTGTGGCCGCTGCTGTGGGGAGCGGGACCCGCAGCGTGCGCTGCCACAGCCACTACTGCGACCCCAACACAGCCAGGGTCAGATGACTCCTGCAGCACCCACGCACAGGCAGGAGCTGAGCCAACCTCGCCGTCACCACCGTGTAAAAATAGCGTCCTACAGAAGCCCAAATATTGTCACGGCCATGGGGGGTGGCACCACTGGCAGGGTCCCGGAGGGACCGGATGCAGGACGTGCCAGCAAGGGGTGTCTTTGCATCAGGTGATACCACAGCCACTTCAGGGTGGTGCTGCAGGGTTTCACCCGGGGAGAAAGGCTAAAAGAACTAAAACCTGCAAACTCCTTGTCATGAATTAGAAACACAGGTTGAGGTAGCAGGAAAACCCCTCTAGACATCTCTCAAACAGTTGTCCCTCTCCCCTGGTGCAGGAGGGCACTGCACTGATGTCGGAAGGAGATGATGTGAGCAGTGAGATGCTCTCACTGTGAGACACCTGGCAGCCAAAAATCTCTCCCCTGATTGCTCATATGGAGTTGGAATGTGTATCACTGGAATAACAGTGATGTGTTGAGCTATTTAAAGCACTGCATGGGAACAGAATGAGCATTTCTATAAGGACTCTGACTTCAGAAATCTATATGGTGAGTACACCACTGCCCTAGGCCATACCAGACATGGTCTGTAACTTTAAATAGCCCTCAGCTGACACGGCCTGAGACCCAGAGCACAGACCTGAAGATCCCAGGTTCTATACACTGAATCAAAACAATGAACTACTCAATTTTTAAAACTCTTCTATATGCATTATCTTGCAGCAACTGCCTTTTGACATGAAACTCTTATGGCAGCATTTTATTTTGTTGAATATTGTTGTGCTGCCTGCGTGAAGCCAAATCCATCCTCACGCTCTTTTGGATCACCATCAGCCACCCTGGCTGAGCTCTCCAGATATTTGCAGGATTTGGCCTACTTAGTTTTTCCCAGCAGCTACTTCAGCTTGGCAGAAACACAAAAGGCACTCTGCTAAATGGCAACACTCCGAAGGCACGTAAATTAATAGGCAGGAAAAGTGGAAGGGCTTTCACTCTAACACTGCCTTTCCCTCTGCTTGCCAGGCTTGCAAGGCTAAATGATTGGTAACTTGTATTTTAATGTTGTATGATCATAATGCAGTCACACAGTGCACTAATTTGTATTTACAATTTGAGGTATGATCCCTGAGCCCCCTCTGCAGTCTCCCCACTTGGCTACAGCAAAGGAGAAATCACACTTGAGGAGCTCAGAGGGTTTTCATGGTGTTTCTGAGAAACTCCATCACCACTCATGGGCTTCACAGGCACAAAGCACGAGGCCATTGCATTTCATTAGTGTGATGGGCTGACTGGGGGAGCGTGACAAGGGACAGCAGTGGCAGCAGCACAGGCAGAGATCAGAGACCTCCTGCTGCAAAGGATCCAGAAAACCATGTAGCTTTAACCTGATTTCTCAAATCAACACAGACCAAGCACCTGCACCTCCACTCTTTTAACAGTAATAACAGCACTCTGCCCTTGCTACAGGAAAGGACAGGACACTTGACTACTCTTAAAATCTCAAGTGAAGTCCTGGTAGCCACAGCAGTGCTCTCACCCATCCTGTTTCAGGTTTGCTTTTTCCAAGGGTACATTACCCAGGTGAACGTTTTCACCAACATCTTTGCAAACAGCAACCAGACAGTAACAGATTTAGGCCACTCTGAAATGGATTAGTTGGCTGCAAAATCTTTATACCCTGTGGTACCATGTGTTATAAAGGACATTTTAAAAAGGTTTCAGACCCGTTTCTAATTAATTCATACTTTTTTCCTGCACTCACTGCCCTCTTTCCCAGTATAAGCTAAAGTGAATGTCAGTAGTAACTGGACTAGTTATAGTTTAGTTTTAGATAGTTCCTGCAAGGAACAAGGAGTTAGAGTTGATGATCCTCGTGGGTCACTTCCAATCTGAGATATTCCAGTAGGATTCTATGACTCTATGAAGGTGACAGTACACAGTCTAACCCTGCTCCTGTTCTTCCATGTTCACAGCACTTCACTAGGCCCATTTTGAGCTTTTCCCACAGTCAGTCTGACACTGAAAATGTTTTGGAAGAATTATTCTATTAAATGTAGAAGAATGTAGAGTTTTTTCTTCACTATAAATATGGAAGTATTTTCTAACTAAGAATATTTTTTTAAAAAATGAGAGTTATAACACCACCTGAGATTCAGGGATTTGCAATATACAACAGCTTGTTTGCTTGAAGTGACTCTTACGATACTTGGGATTAGCATATTGGTTTAAATTTTTGGTTGCCCTGTGTGGAGTCAGAAGTTGGACCCAACAAAACCCATTGTTCCCTTCCAACTCAGGAGCCTTTATGATTTTATAAAGCTATGTCCCTGGACTTCAAGGTCCTCATTAAGTTTCTACCCAATTGTATACATGTCTGTTTAATAGCAAATGGTGACTAGAGAGTCCAGTCTGAACACAGATTAAGATATTAATTTTTGATAAATAGTCTCTAATGAATGAATTTTACTTTGAAAATGCTTGAAAATACAAGAAATAATCATATTTCACAGATTTTCTCAGCACATTTTAGAATGTATTTCTTTCTAAGTTGCTAAAACTGGTTGCAGTGCTTCTTCATGTTATTTTTCCTTTTGGTAGTTTTGACCCAAGTTAGCAATAATTTGGATTTTCTACTGGGGATAATATCATCACAAACAAAGAGAGGCACTATCTTCTCTGTGGTGACAGTGACAGGACCTGAGGGAATGACCTGAAGTTGTGTCAGGAGAGGTTTAGGTTGGATATCAGGAAAAGGTTCCTCACCCAGAGGGTGGTTGGGCACTGGAACAGCTCCCCAGGGAGGTGGTCACAGCTCCAAGCCTGACGGAGTTCAAGAAGAGTTTGGACAATGCTCTCAGGCACAGGGTATGACTCCAGGGGATGATCCTGTGCAGGGCTAAGACTTGGAACTTTGAGGATCCTTGTGTATCCTTTCCAACACAGGATATTCTTCTATACGAAAAATACAATATAATTAAATATATCTCTATATAATGATACATATTTTGGTAATACTTTACCACTAGGACAAAAGTAAAATTACATAATACAGGTTTCCTTTTAATTATCACAATTTATTAACTGAACTGCTGAATGCTCCATGTCCTCAAGCATTCAAGATAGAAACAAAAAATGACAAACTCATGGCAGAAGTGAAAATGAGCAGGAAAAGGGTAAATGAGTTGGGTAAATGATGCCTCTACAACTAAACTCAAGTCTTCCAACTTTCTGCCCTCCTGCATGAATCCCATTTCTACTGGGAATGGACTTGCAAAACCACCCAACCCTGCCCTCAGTGACCTGTCTCATGCCACCAAAACCTGTCCTGCTCAGAAACAGCCCGAGTTCAAACTTCTGGCTCTCAAACACCTCCATCTTCAAGTCCATGCATGTGATAACACTTCTCATTAACTGCACAGCAAAGAGCCAGGTGCGTGGTCATCTTTAATTGAAATGTACAACAAACAGGGCAGAGACAGTGGGCTCTTGTACAAGGCACTGAAGTAAAGAACCTGCTTTAGCAGGAAGGTTGGACTAGATGAACTCCAGAGGTCCCTTCCAACCTCAACCACTCTGTGATTGTGTAGCAGTCCTGCATATTTATAAAGCAGGAAAAGTCAGGCTGAGAATCCACTCTGAGCTCTGCACGACAGAGAGCAGGCAGCTGTGTTTGCTCCAGAGGTAACTGGGTCATGAGCCCTGCTCTGCTCCTTGCTATCTCTTGGGAATAAAGAGATTCCTTCAGCCCTGAAATCCATGATGACAGCCCTTGACTGCTGGCCAGAAAGTTGGATGAATGAAAGCAGAACTTCTCCCACTCCTAGATCCTTTCTCCAAGAGGGGCCTCTCTACAGCAGACCTAGATCCAGGCATTATCTCCCTGTGCTCCCCCAGCTAGAATGAAAGCATCATCTAATATTCTTCAGAAAACTCTGCACCCAAAATAGTGAGCAGAAATCAAACATAAACCCTGCAGAGCCTTTAGCAGAGATTTCATAATGGGAAGCAGTGTATCAAACCTAAAAACAGGGTGCAAGAAAATGCTTAGAGAGCTGAAAAAACCAAACACTGCCCTGTAATGAGGTGAGGGCACATCCAGAATGCAGTTCGCAAAGTGACACAGGTCAGAGGATAAAGGGATAGGGTCTGGTTAGCAGCAGAGAGACAATGAGAGCCACAGCAATGGTCCCACAGGTCACACACCTTCAGCAATGAACTGATAGGGATTTCCAGTAAAATGGAGCAGACATCAGATAAGGAAAGATCTGCTCAGGTAGAGGTCATAGGCTACAATTTAGCTCAGAAAAAACCTTTCATGTAATAAGGATAAAGCAAGCAATTAACAAAAGGTATCAGTTTCTAAAAGGTCAGGTACTACAAGGGACTTTTCACAGAAAGGACTTCAGAAAGCAAGAGAGAAACTGTATACCAGAGGTGAGCCAGGATAATGGGATGTATTGTATTCAGGGAAGGCATCCTGGCTGCAACAGTAAAGGTAGTGTAACAAGAACCACCCAGGAAAAAAACTAGAATCCAAGCCCAGCATTTTATGGGAGGAAAATGAAAGAAGAAGAACGAAGCAATAAATGTCGGTTGGTGTGGCCAAAAATTGCATGTGGTAGGCATGGGAGTTAGGGCAACTCATTTATATCTTTGAATACAGGAGGATTTAAACTACAATGTGAATTTGGCATTTAGGGAATTGTGAGTGGTGCAAGAAAGATGACAGGCACTGCAAAGATGCCAAGATAATTTTTGGGTATTTCTTCTGGGAGTAAACGAATGCATGGAGCAGGTTTTTAAGGCAGGATTTTTCTGTGTGGGCTGATGCTACATGCACATAAGAGAAAAGGAGATTACTAAATTCTAATTTAGCATTGTTTTATATATAAAATTACCATTTAAATTGTCTGGATTTTAAATCAATGGAAATTTAAAGTGCTTACACAGAGAATAAACGGAAGTGTTACCTAAAGAATTAGATAGACTTAAAGGACCTTCATTGCATTGCTCTCTTCTGAAAAGTTACACAGATATTGCCATAATTCTGCAATCACCAGCTACCTATCACACAAAATTATCAAATGATGATGTGGGTTGGGTGCTATACAGAAAAAAAAAGATTCATCCTCTCATGTGTTTTAATTAGAATCAATAAATTTAACTTGGAAGGTTTCCTAAAAAAAAAAAAAAAATTTTAAATGCACACAACCCCACCCCCATCATCCCCCCCAAAATCAGAGATTTTGAGAATTGAGAGTTGAGAGGCCTGGGTGTAGATCTAAGGGAATACTCATGTGCCTGAAATACCACACACATAAGTCCAAAGTTGCAAGGCTGGAAACTCATCCTCACTCCTGCTCCTCGACACATCCAAAGGCAGGGCAAGCTGATTTCTCACTTCCCATTTCCCAGCTGTCCATGGCTGACCGTGGGAAAGCACCTTTGGCTTCCACATGTAGTGGAAACAGTTACGTGTGCTTATTTGTAGCTTGTGTCTTTCCTTGAGTGTTTGTACCAAGTGCTTTACTCAGTGTCACCCAGCAGATCTGAGAAACTTCCATTTGAAGAGTTACCTTCCTTGTTTTCCAGGAAACTATGACTCTGTGAGCACAGAGACCTTTCTGAATCCTTGCCACATTTGTTGGATACACTCATCCCACGAGCCCGGGATGCCTTTCCACAAACCCTGCAGCTCAGTCCAGCCATGGTGCGTGGCCCTACCAGGGCAGTAAAGAGATGGCCAAACACACATGCAGAGACCACCCTCTGCAAAAAAAGGTGACTGTCATCTTCAGATTTGGGCCATCTGAACAAGTGGAAAGGTTGAGTTTTACACCAATAGATCCAATAGGGAACCATGGGTGCAAATTCCTCTTCCTCAGAGGTCCAAGCAGCTGCAAGTCCAGTGCTGGTGTTTGGATAGACAGCGCTGTTTGGGTTTTCAAAGAAGAGAACTGAAAATTGTGTTTAGGATCTGGACTGCAAATCCCCCTCAAAAAAAGCCCTGAAGAAGACATCTGCTCCAGAGGGGAGTGGGGATTTCAGACACATCCTCATCTGCAGCACTCTATGTCCTGCACACACACGCTCAACTCTCAGTGCTTTAATCCTTGCCTTTAGCCCACAGTGACCATGCCAGAGAACATTTTTCTGCCTGCTTTCCAAATCCCATTCTCTGTAAAGGGATGAAGCTGCAAAGCAGCAGGTCAGATCCAAATCCCACTTAAATACATTCATTTTGGTTGATGATCACTGAGGAATTTGTCAACAATGTGGAGTGCTGTTGTGAAAGTAAAAAAGAAGTCATCATTGGAAATGTGATGCTGCTACACTTAACCCTGCTCCCAGTAAAGTCCACCAGTAAAACAACCATTGATCTGGCTCGAAGGCTTTCATCAGCATTCATTTCTAATTTCTGTCAAGTTTTGATCTTAGCAGCTGGCTCATCACAATCAGAAAGTTCAGCCTTTCCCCTGCTTGCCTGAGGTTACAATTTCCCATCAGTAACATCTGAAATGCAATTATATCTCTGAGCTCACTTTAATACCAAGAAACAAAGAGGATTTTTTTTCTTGGAGTGTGTCTAAATATATTGATAGTCTTTATTGCTTAGTTCCACCATAAGCAGCTCCAAAACCGTAAGAACCAACTTAAACAAAATCACTGGACTGTGTAACTATTACTGTTCTGCACCTCCCTGGTTACCTTATGATCACTTATGGCACCTCCACCAGTTACCCAAACCATATTCCTGCCACTCTCCTCATCTTTAGGGCACTCTTTTTCGAAGAGCAGTGACCCAATACCAGGAACTGTCACAGTGGTGCTGTTTCCTTCCCCCAGGTCTGTAGCACCTGCTGGGTGCACCCCTGCTCTGCATCACTCTTCACACTGGCATCTGCTCCATCTGTGTCCTCGAGTGGGGGAGGAGAGAACCAGCACATTCCCTGGCTTGGAAATGAGCAAATGTTTGCAACTGGGGAAAAACTGTAGAAGGAATTTCCATGGCTCATTTGTCTTTCCATTCCCCGGTACAAACAGAGTAATAATAACAACAGTGATGCCTGTTTGTTACAGCAACACCAAAGAGCAAAAGCAAGATAAAATAATATAGAAGGCAGTAGTTTATTTTACTAATCAAGACCCAATCATTAATTAATATAATTTACTAACTTTCCACTAATGCTATATGAAACATGTTTCTAAAAGGATTACAAATAATAATTTAAAGATGTTTGCAAAAGCTATCTCCTTTTTATGTTGTAGTCTACAGCATAAATAAATATCTAAAATAATTACTTTGAAATATAAAACTGAACTCCTCCTTTTATTTGCTCTGCTTAATTTGACATTAAAAAGGGATTAGCTCTTGCTTTATTGCAATCATACAGCTAGTTCAAATATATATAGATACTGATGTTACTGAAGTTCTGGTGCTAAAGTCACACTATCTGACACAGTGCAAATTAGTTATCTTTGGTGAATTTGTCACAGTGAAAGAATTTCTTCTTAGATTCAGTTACACCCATACAAGTCTAATTCTGCTTCACCTCCATCAGACACACCAGCACATTGCCTCCCTTTTCACATTCAGGCTACATAATTTCTGCAATCAATTATCATTTGACACTGTATTCATAGCAGAAACGTGTTATATTCACACAAACACAACCCCAGAGCCTTCAGCTACAGTGCTACTTCTTGCACAGTTCTGCAACTAACAGTTCTATTACCAACAGGAACATTTTTGAGGTATCTATACAACATGTTTTTTGACCAAGTTTTGAGTTGCTTAATTTGCAAACTGCCACCTCATTCAGACAGCATATGAGTTTTAGTTCAAACTAAGTATTTTGTTCTGAAGCTTTATATTCACCTTTTACAGACAGAAGGGGAAGCAGTAACATCATCTGATAAAATCATGTCTTATTTATAAAAAGAAAGATATTGCACTGCATTTTTCCCAGGTAATGTACAGAAATGCAATTTAGTGAAAGACAGACAAAAACCCAATGCCAAATTCCACACTAACCTCTGCCCTGATTTCAACAGGGCTGAAACACGAAGTATCTCTACTATGTCAAGTGAACAGTAGTGTGGTCAGGAGATCCTGAAGCCCACTATTCCCCATCCAGACTCTGCACTCAGGTTGCTTTTGCATGGAGATTTTAGTTTGGAAGAGGTGAGGGAAACTGGTAACCAGGGTCTGATCCCAGTGTTACATCAGGGTGAGGCTGTGGTGAGCACAAAAACAGCTGCCACAGTCTTCACACTGCCTGTTTCTGTTCAATTCACTGGAAAAGAATGAAGAAGAGCAGGCTCAGGGCAGACCTCACCAGAGTCTGCCATATTTAAAGAGCAGTCACAAAAAGGATGGAGGCTCTCCTCTTGGTACAAGGAGCCATATGGAGAAGACAGGACAAGTATAAGTTGTACCAGGAGAGATTTCATTTTGACATAAGGAAGAAATTTTTTCCAGTGAGAACAATTCTGCCCTGGAACAGCCTCCCTAGGGATGTGGTGGAGTTTACATTAGTGGAAATTTTCAAGATGCAATTGGAGAGGGTGCCAGGTAATCTCATCTAGATTCCTTTTCACACAAAAGGTTGAACCAGGTGATCTTTCAAAGTCCCTTCCAGCCAGAGCTGTTTTATGGTTCTGCAAAGAAACACAGTCCTGCATGACAAAAACTGTGATTCAAAAATTCATTTCTGTTCATCACGGGGGAAAAGTGTAACATATTGTTGGAGACCAATACCAAAAGAATGCTTCTCAAGACAAAACAAGAGAAAGCAAAAGAAACCGTTTCAGGGGACTTTCTTAATCTAAATTGCCTTTTAGCTTCACTGCAACTGAACCTTTTTAATTCCTCACATTCTACACAAAACATACAATTAATCTAAAATTGTAGCCAAGGCCTGGCAAACACCAAGAACATTTCCTTTCTTCTTCCAAAGAGAAGCCTTTATCTCTGTCCCTAACAGAGAAAAGCCTAGCAAGTCACTGCAGTGTGGAGCTTGACAGCCCCCTGGGCAGATGTAGGTCACTCCTCCTCCTCCTCCTCCTAAGGGCAAGGAAACCAGGAGTTTCATCTGACTGCAAGATGCTCCAATTGCCAATAATCCTACCAATTTGGGTCTTTAATAACGGCCCACTAAGACAGCAATGACGCAGGACGCTGTCCCCTGACCTACATGCTGCTGGAGCGAGACTTGGGCTGCTGGGCCATCACAGACACAGCTGTTCAAGGACCCAGCCCGTGCCACAACACGTTCTACCCCATCCCCTTTCTGTGTGCACAGCTCTGAGCCTGTCTGCACTCACACTCCTCCCTCCTTAAGCCCTTCAGGCTCCCTTCCACTACCCCACACGCCCATGTGGGTTTGGTCTTCGCACCGACGGCTGCTCCTCGGGCAGTTTGCATTATGTAGGAGCAGGATAAATTATAAATAGCCAAATCTGGGGGACCATGGGGTGCAGGGATGTGTCCACACACAGCCAGCAAGGAGCACAATAAGCACATGGAGCCCCACCAAACCCACACACAGTTTAAGAGGAAATGACAAGCTATGGCCACAAGGTGCTGGGCTCATCCAGGGCAGCTCAATACCCAACAGCCAACCTACTTGCAACCAGGTCCATTTACTCCTAATTCAGCTCTGTTTTCCCACAAATGCTCCTACCTGACTGCCCTTAATGTCTCCTTTCCCCAGCTTCTATCCTTCTCCTGGGCACACAGTTCCTTCACACGTCCCTTCCCCCATGTTGCTGGAGGAAGTGAGTCTCCCTCGCTGTTTCCTGGGGCTGCAACACCTGGGAGCTCTGTCCACCCTTCCCCAGTGCTGACCAGGTACCAAAGGAGCATCAGAGCACAGTCTGGCTCTGCTCTACTCCCAGAGCATCACAGAAGAAGAACAGTTTTAACTAAAGAGAAGTCCAAATTTAGTTTAATGCAACACAGAGAAAGAACAAGCGATCCATGCTACCGCAGCACATTTCCAGCATTTATTTCCAAAACAGAATATAAACAAAGATAAATCTCCTCCCAGTCCAAATACTCCTAAAGTAAATGATGACTCAGATGGTAAATACCCTTTCTATCACATCCCACTTCTATCATTTGGAGTGACAGCCCTGCTCTCACTGAATTAAAGAAGGACAATTCTGCTTTGTAATGAATGAAATCAACATTCTCTCCTGTATGGCTTGTTTTTCTGCAGTGCTAAGCACTATCATTATCTGGACTTTAGAACTTTTTCATTTTAATAGTGTTTCAGTAGGAACAGGCCTGAACTTCAAAAATTTATTTTACTTTACTAGGTACTTTCTTAAAACCAATGCAACTGTAGCACTGAGAGAGGTAACTAAGAAAAACATAGTCTAATAAAGTTAAACTGATCAAGCTGGAAGCAGTGAGTATTAATTTCATATTCAGAGCAAGACATACAACTCCATGAAAAGACTGATGGGTTCCTCAGGGTATGAAAAATTATATGATGCAATTGAATTATCTCAGCAATACAGTTTCTTACATAAGAGCTTGGAAAAGGACACAGTAAGGGCTAACATGTTAAATAAGCAGAGAACTAGGGACAATTCCTTAATGCTCTGTAATAATTTTAGCTACAACTGTCACTGGGGCTGTGTAAAATGAGACTTCTTGTGGAATTGCTTCTCTTTACTAACAACCAACTAGCTCACTCAACCAAGGAGACCTCAGATGCTGAAAGCAGAAAACTGAATTCGCCACCATGACTTGCAGAAATCCTTTATCTGACCTAGCTTCCAGACTCAGTCATTTTGACAACATTTTTCTTACTGTCAATCACAAATCAGTCCCAACTCTTTAAGTGACTCTTTTAGTAACATTTGCTGTATCACTAAGCATTAGAAATTCTGCTATCTCAATTTTAGTCCCTCTTCCAAAGCTGAACTGAAACAGAGTAGAAAACTCTGGTCTGGATTTCAGTCTGGCACAGAACAATGACTTCCACTCATGCTTCAAGAAGTACAAGCTTGATGACCCCCATCTTGTCACAGGTTCCTTGTCTGACATGCCACTGCAGCCCAGGGCAGACAGGTTTTATTATTTTGTATTGTATCAGTGAGTTGATAACAACAATGCTTTTAGACAGCTTCATATTTCCACAGCACTGTGAGCAAGACTAACATGGCATCTCTTCCAATGGCAGCTGTAATCTTCAAAGGAACAAGTTTCCAGTTCTTCTGTCTATGTAAACATGAGTTTTATACAAATAGAGAGATCAGGGAAAGCTTCAGTCTTCCACTGTTTGCTAGAGCTTCCTGAAATGCTACTGCCAATAGCAATGCAAATTTTATCAGAAGAGTTAGTAATTCCCAAACAAAATCACTCACTGAGAACACTGTATATGAAACAATGTGCAAATATATTTTATTCAAAGATATTACATTTAATGGTTTAAGCATTTCTCTTGGGCAAAAATTAACAATGTGTGGTATTGCATAATAAAAATGAAACATCTTTAATCTCTAGCTTCAGAGTTAGGCACTGCAAGAAGAAATTCTCTTTCTGAGTATTTTCAAAATGTTACAAACTCTAACTTCCAGATGCTGATCACGAAAGTTCAGGATAGAACCAAATATTAAATAAATGTGCAAACTGTATCTTTTAATGTAGACTCATATCAAAACTTTACAGACTAAGTGAAAAACAAAGAAAAAAGGACAAAGCTGTCTCTCTTAGGGTAAGATTTGTAAAACAATTGAAAACCCCTGCATACAAATACCTGGGAACTGCTGGCCAACACAGATGTGGTACTGAGGAAAGAAAAGGACCAGGGGAAAGGCAAAACCCACCAACTACTATTTTCAATAGTAAGAAAAAAACAACAGGTTCTCTAGAGTGGAAAAATAGCAGAAGATCTCTACCTGTTCTGGGGTCCTGCTATTCACACAAAATAGGCCTTTCTTCATGTTATTTTCTTGAGAAAATGTAATTTTGCAAGGAATACCTGTATTTGCTGTCAATTCTTCCTCTTACTCAAAATAATAAAAAGTGCCCCAAAGACTAGTTAACCATTTGGGAAAAAAAAAAAATTAGTAGTACTGTGTCATTCTACAGTTATCATCTAAAAATACAGGATTTTTTTGATAAATATGCTTTTTGTCAAGATAGTGTCGTGGAGGTTTTCTATACACACAGCAATAATATTATCTCGATTCAGAAATACACCACTAACACAAGGCCATTCAGTATGGCTCTTGAGAAAATAGCAGAATCCCTGCACCTCTAGTTCAAGACTATTTTCTGCTGCACTTCACAATTTGCTTCTTTTAAACCTCCATTTAACTTTCTTTTGAATTGCAGGTCAAATCTGCCACCTAATTCCAGTCTTCAGCCCCATTACTGACAGTTTACTAGGGTGGTTATAGCCATACAGGTGTAATCAACACTTATTACAAATTGATTAGGTTAATTTCAGCTGTGAGTTCCACTTAGCATCAGGTAAAGGTAAAGGAAAATTGCTTGAAGTCATCTCTTTATCCTCCAGACAGGCAGCCTAAGTGTACAGCTCTACAGCACTCTAACAGCAGACCCCAAAGATGCTCCAGCAGACTGACAGATTTCCCACTTCCATATTTGGTCTGTTAATAATTACCAGAAACTGGGAAAAGACAGAAAATAAACTCATCATTATCACTCTGAAACCTACTGGGATGGAGTTTTCCATTAATTTTGTATGTTCCCTTTTCAACAAGTGAGATCACATTTGTACAAAGTTAGAGTTATGACAATCACTCTGAAGTTTATTATCCTACTCACACAGTAAGATTTAATTAATTTTATTTAAAGCACTGATCCAAACCCTTTCAAACACACTCAGACCTACGCAAAAGCCTTAATACTAATATGCTAAACCACAGCTTCGGCACATATCAATCCATTTAGTGGTTGTATGGACATTATTTGAAAATGGAGAAAATAAAGTTTGCTTTTTTAAAAACTTGAAATTGCTCTGTCTTTAGATAAAAGCTACTTTAAAATATACTTTTTTACAGTATATTTTGCTATAATTTTACAGATAGTTTCATACTACTGAGATTATACCTCTCCTATCTAGGAATTTCTTATATACCTTACATTCACCCAAAAAGAAAGTAAGGGACACAAGATTCAACTTTAAATCAAGACTCTGTCTCAAAATTGGTCTAGCTGTACTAACAATATATTAAATTATAATGAGAAGCTGTATACTCTGCTGTGCAGCAAATCCACAGACTATTAGAAATTTATTCTCAGGTCAGCTGTACAAGAGATTAGATCTTTTAATTATCTGTCACGGAATGGGAGTTAGGAGCCTCAAATCCATTCAGCTGTTCAGTTTGTGAACTGCAGAAATAAATCTGACCTCTTACAAAGCACATGTAAGCACCACACACACTCTGAGGCATAGCTATGGTTTTAAAAGCACCATGGAACTCTCTGGTACAACACTGTGCTTCAGAATAACTGAGCTTCCACTGAAAATGTACGTGAGCATGAAGTCCCAACAGCATTGTCTTGCTGTCCTGCTTTAGCTTTAAATGTAATTTTAATCATACCAAAGTCAAGTTTAGCACTCCCACACGCTATATTTAGAACTAGAATAATTTAGGTTGGAAGGCACCTCTGGAGGTCATTTAGTCCAGCCTCCTCCTCAGCACAGATCCCACCAGATCAGGTTGCCCAGGGCCTCATCCCGTGCAAATCTCAAACCTCCAAGGCTGTAAGGCTGCCACTTTCCCTGCTCCAGTGCTTTACAACCTTCTTGGGAATTTGTTTCCTCTTGTACCTAACGAGAACTTGCCATGTTGCAAGCTGCCATGGGGTTGACTCCTGTCCTTTTGCGACACAGCAGAGCCAGGGTCCATCCTCTCTCCAGCCCAGCAGTGGGACATGAAGACACTGATGTTCTCCCTCAGCCTCCCAAAGGAGCCTGGCTCCTGCAGACCCTCCCAGTACATCCAGCCCCTGCCCATCCAGGCAGCCTGTCCACAGACCTGCTCCACTTCTTCCCAGTGCCAGGACCCTGGCACGACAGCAGAACAGATCTCTCTAAAAACCCTCTCTAACATGAACACCATCACAGGTGAGTGAGGACACACAATTTAAAGCAGGGTGATTAAAATTAGCCTTCCAAACCCGTATTTTGCATCCTTTGAAAGCTGACCCAGCATTCAGCACTGCTGAACACCTTTAACTCACAGCATCTTGTCCATCCAGGCTTTTTATACAGCCACTTTCCATCATACCATCACATATCACAAGTAACAAAGCAAAACTCTTCTATCTGGATCTGCTGAAAAGGAACTTGGAACATCCTGAGGGGGGTGTCAACATTTCTCATCTGAACATGGTAGCTTTAGACCACTGGATTCCAAAAGAACAGAAACTAATATTATACTCATGTTTAAATGCCTATATAAATGCCCTTTTTTGAGATATAAACATCATAATTCATTTCTTGTCCCACAGTGTTATCAGTCACAACAAATACGTAGATTTGCCGCAGCCTGACCCTACAAACCAAATATTAGATATACAGTGACCTCGGTGATCCCACCACCAAAAATTCACAGAAGTAGAGCAGCCAAATGGTTTTCAAATCCATGCACACACCAAACATACAAAGAAACCAAGGCAGCTCACAAAGTTACACATTTGACATTGCACTTTGCCTTACAAGTAGAGATTTTGTTGGGGCAGTAAATACCAATCCCACCTAACAATATATGCTCAGGATCACTGGCATTACTGCACAGGTATCCAGTTTCCAGCCTCTATAATTTGCCCTAGTTCCTTGCAATTTAAAGAACAGGCAATGTGATTAACACTGCTAATCTGGCTGCACTGTGAATTTTGGCTGACTCTTCCATATGGGAGCTCTGGGAGTTTTGACTGCAATATAAGAAGTATTGTTAAGCCTCGAAGTTCTATCACAGCCTTGCAATACTTGTTGTTTTAAATTAAGTACCATCCCTCAGAGATTTGTGACTGTGCAGCAATCTGTTCTTTAGTTTTTTATTATATTAATTTGGCTCTAGTTGCCATAGTTGCAGAAAAAGGTTAAAAGTTTTTAACATTCTAGAAAGTCTTCTCATCCCTTTCCAGTATGAACAACACAAACAAAATGCAAATGGTAATAAAAAGAGGCTCCAATTTCTGTTCCAACTTATGATTATGGATGCCACTGCTTGTGGTTTTTCCCTTAATGTTCTTGTGCATGTACGTGGCATAATTTATAGATCTCAGGATAAGGTTTTGGTTTCTGCTTGTATACTCTCTAGTAAATTGATGATACTGTAGTAGTTTTTTTTAAATACAAAATTTATTTATTTATTTAAAGTCCTAGAGATACACTATAATACCTTGCTTTGGAGAAAGAACACCAATCACATGAGTTTTGGTCTGAAGGGACCTTCCCAGGGTGTCGAGAAGAGCTGACAGAGCAGTTGCACTCACCAGTATAGCCCCAAGGAAAGGAAAAGATATTCAGGAAAAAAGAGAAGAAAAAATACTCCCACAGCAAGTGATATTCCTCATGGAAACAGCAGAAACAGCCTCTTTGTTCCACTCACTGATTTTATGGCTGTGGTGGAGGAAATAGGACAGTGGTGACAATGCTCACAGCTGAGCATCTTGTACCAAACCAAGGCAGGGGCCAAAAGCATCTCACACAAATGGCTGGTACCAAGGGACCCAGAATTGGCCCCAAGCCCTCCATCACTTGGAGCAAATCCTGAGCTGCTGGATCCATCTGTGTATCTTTTGCCATAATACTTCATTTTCCAGCCCGTAGGCAACTGACAGAGCAGATGCCACTG
Organism: Eopsaltria australis; assembly: GCA_034509425.1. Lineage (NCBI taxonomy): Eukaryota > Metazoa > Chordata > Aves > Passeriformes > Petroicidae > Eopsaltria > Eopsaltria australis. The sequence continues at coordinate 4,297,908 of JAVTVJ010000094.1, read as the reverse complement.
AAATGACTTAACATATTAAGCTGCTATTTGTTTAATTCTGATGTGGAAAATGTGTCACACTCTAAATAGTTTAGTATGTTAATGTACCACTGCAGCAACCTACAGCAATCTTTAATAATTTTATTTTAGACTTATTTGCTTATTTGACTTTAAATCTTAATGAAAACCTGTTTTCTTGCTTCCTTTTAAGTGTACTCTTGAGTTCTCCTCCAGTTTCCTCAAGCTGAATAAACAGAACTATTATCACAAATAAACATTTAACGTCCTAGGATATTTTATCTACAATTTATTTGCATTAAATTACATAAGACAGATGCAGATAAAAGTTCCAGTATAATGTATTCTGTTAACAATCTGCAGCACAATAATTCATTGGGGGCTCTGGGGTTTAACTTTTAAGGAATAACAGCTTAATTTCTGTGTCTGCATAAGAAAGTTGACCAAAGCCATATTTGGAATAGGTCTCTCAGTAACAGTATTGAAATCTGAAATCTAAATTCTAAATATTGTTATTTGAATCAAAGTTTTTCAAAAAATATTCTTCAAAATTTCAATTCTAAGGTAAGAGCAGATTTTACTAACTACAGAATGAAGTTTTATTTCTTATATGAATACACAATTCCTTATGCTTCAATGGGATTATACATGACAGTACAGCTAGTCTTGAACCTGAAGATTATTAATTTCAAAAACTTTTTAGGAATTAATTTTAGAATAATTTTTAAAACGTTATGATGAGCACTACAAAAGAGGAATTCCAAGCTGTAAAGATGAATGCTGCACATTTCAAACTGAAGGAGCAATATGAAGTCCACTGAACTTTTCTGTGGGTTCACAAGAGATGTTGCAGAGCTTTATTAGCCTGATGAACTCTCAGCATGTATTAATCCTCTTGCATGTAAAATTAATCCTCTTGCATGTAGCTGCAGCCCTTTGATAAGTCAGCATCCCTTGCATTAGCACTTCTGTTTTCTTGAGACTCTGGCCATGTGTAAGACACATTTAATTTGCCAGTGCTTTACCTGGTTGACCTGGGTTAGGCACTGCACTGTGACAGGCCTTTCTTACAGGCTCCTGCCTCACAAGTGGAGTCACGTCCACAGCTCTGCAAAAAACCCTCATGAACTTCTTAAACAGTAATGTAAAATCAACATTTTTGGAGTGCACTTTTAAAAATACAGCTTCTGAAACATGCTTCTGTGCTTGTAAACCCAGTTAAAGGATGATGTTGTATGATACTGAGGAATTCCTGCAAAGAAACACCTGTCTGCATTTTTCTTTTCAGCAGGCTCATCTGACTTGATGGTGGGCAAACAACCACTCCCCACTGAGACTTCAATGGTCATTGCTCAATGGTGCAGGCACAACCCACTGTGAGCCACCTCTGGAACAGAGGCCAAATGTCATCAAAAGGCTTCTAATAACAGAAGAAAAAAAAAAGAAGCTGGAAGGAGTGTGTTCAGCAAGACAGTTCTTGATAACCACCCTGTGCTGGTCCCCAGCAGGCACCCCCAACGTGGCCTGTCTGCTCCACCTCTCCTTGGAACAGCCCTCATGATTCATAAGCTTTTTCCCAATAATTAAATTATACCAGCAATGACACTCTTCTGCAATGATGAAATGATCAAAACCTGCTGACAAAGAAATGAACACAGGAATCTGATGCTTCCAAACAGAGAGCAACATGACACAATCAACGTGGGGCTCTTTGGTCAGATTTTTTTTAAGATGGACTTGGTTGTTTCAATGTCTTTTGAAGAGGAGTGCCATGTGTGGCTTGGAGCAGACCCACTTTATCTAGACAAATGTACTCAGTTAAGAACCTTGACTCAGTACCAGCCCTTAAAACTGAAATAATCTTCACCCCAACAACTCAGCTTTCAGGCCACTGAGGGACACAAAAGGTGACATGTGCTATCAGTGTGACCTGGAATGGATCACAAATATCTCCTAAATTACCCATTGAATCCATGTGATTGTAGCTGATGAAAGCTACAAAAATTGAAAAGTTGGAAAATTGCCTCAAACCCCAGCTTCCCCACCCAGCTGGGAAAGGGAGGTGGGTGAGCAGAGAGAAACCCAGAGCTTTTCCACTTTGCTGCACTTATCCGTAACACTGGCCTTTGGGGAAATATTCACTTAAGCCTGCCTCTAGAGGAAACACGTTATCTCTTTGCCACGTTATGCCACCTTTAAAGAGCTTTAAAGAACTGGCAAGTGACAGTGACAGCTGCTGGGACAGGCGTCACTGTGGGCTGCACAGATTCCTTGGTGGGGCTGCACGCTCGCAGCTTGGGTGCCAGCACATGCTGCCTTCTCCTCCCATGTAAAAATAATAATAATAAAAAAAAACCAAACCAAACATCTTCCAGGGTTAGGTTCTAGGGATTTTTTCAAACTATTTTACATGTGCAGTTTTATCTGATGGGTGACATCAGTTTCGATGTTGGTTTCTTTTTGAAATGAAATCTCCTCATGGATATGATCCAGGGTGAAACAGAAATCAAGGGCAGGAATATTTAGGCTGCCAGGGGCATGGAGTTAGCAGCAGCAAACTGGCTTTGTTGCAGTTGGTTTTCTCAAGCCCAACTCTTGCCTCTCTCCTTTCCTCCTTGAGCTGGTGGACAAGCTAAGGACCAGATATTATTTTGAAAACTTATGGGAAGATGGCAAACAAATTAACCTTACATTTTCCTTTCTCACATCTACAGACAAATGTCAGCCACCCATGCCAATGCCAAAAATAACCCAAAATGTATTAAGTCTTACTCATGTAAAGTCAGTGTGACCCAACAGAATGAGCATTTAATTCAGACTTTGGTATTTCAGATTCTTCTTCTCCTGACTAATCCTACCCAACAGAAGTCACAAATCTCTTCTAGTTCTGCATGCACAAGCAAATCCCCTTCTCTTGTGAGAGCTTTGCAGTTGATTGACCAAAAATGCTATTAGAAAGCTAAATATATTTACAAAAATATGAGCACCAACATATCATAATGAAATTCTACCAAAAAGAAACCCTCACATCAGAGAACATGAATGTGATACATCCCATGAAAAAAAGGAAGGGGTTCCTGAAAGATAGAGTAAAATTTTCCTAAGATAAGATGTTATCTTTTAGTTCAAGATTAAAAATAGTACAACTGTTTATATATGACACAAAGCCAGAGACACCATCTCCTCCCAATAGTTTACAAACAATATTAAAAAATTGTCAGAAAAAAACAGGGAATATTAAGATAACAATTATCCTAATAATTACATTATTTGTACTTCAAAGTTTTCCAATCATTTATTGCATTATTGCTTTCTGTAAGCCATACTATTTCAGGATGCTTACAAAGAAGTATATAACAAAAAGTTGAAATAAATTGATAAAAAGAGATTTTAACACTGACAGTGAGATTCAAGAGCCATGTTGGAAGCAGCCTAGAGACAGGAAGGAGTGGAACACGTAGGATGACTTATTTATGTGTCAGTACAATGGCTTTTCTGGATGTGCAACTTCTACTGCCCATCCAAAGTGCTCCCTCCCTCCCCCCTGCTCCAGTGCTACCCAAAGCTGCCAAGGTGAAATGCCAGGTAGCCTATGACCACTAGAGATTCTTTGGTAACTGCTAATTTTTCATCGAACCATAATATCAAAGTAATGGAAATAAAGTCCATATAATATTTTTCTTCCACAGCACAGTTACAATGATTTCCCTAGAAAACTCACAGGGGCTATCTAAACTCCAGTCCTTTGCCTTCCAGCACAAGAGGCATGATCTGCCTTCCAGATCCACAGCACAGAGCCACAAGCAAGCTAAGGGTAGGAATCTTGCTTTAAAATATCAAAGTTTGTTGTTTGCCCACTGCTAAAGTTTCTCTAAGCAACAATGGATGTGCAACTCCTTAAAAGAGATTCACAGGTTCACTTTGGGAAAAAAGAAAATTATTTTTTTATTATAAAAACGTAAACCAGTACAGCATTGTCTAAGCACATGGTGTACCTAGCACAGAAATGGACTATCAGAAGAAGTGACAGGTTCAATACCTTTTATTGTCTTGAAAGAAGATACTCCTGCTTTTGCAAACTACTCAGTATTGGGATGTATGAGTGAAAACAACCATTTATGCAGAAAAGTAGGAGAGGATTAGAGGGTTTAGCAACTGAATTTGACCCATAACTTAGGCAGTGTCTCAAAAATGGTTTATACAAGTAACTAGAATTAAAGAAGAAATTGAGAACTGAAATATTTGTGCTTTTAGATGCCCACAGTGCAAACACTACACTGAAAGCATCCATCACTCTAATAAATACATAATTACTGACCATACAAAACACATATATGATATCAAAATTACTGGGATGGAAGCTGAGACTGCCTCCAATATACAGGATTTCTATACATTTCCAAAAATACTATGTACCCTTGTGTTTAGAAAGGCTCTGAGAAGTTTCATCTTTCTAATTCTTAGCAGGACAGGTAAATTGAGAAACCAACCAACATTGTGGCAGCTTCTGACAGCTTCAGCTTAACAGCCAGGCTTCTTCTGCCAACTTAAATTTGCAGCTCGTGCTGTTTGGTGCTTTCTAAAATAGGCACAACTGTGGCACACTCCTAGATCTATGTAGACCTTATGTGCTTCAGAGACAAGACACAGAAAGCTCAGCCGAGCGTTTCCTCAGAGCTGGCAGCACTCCCCTAACATCAATCTCATAAACTTCACAGGACACAGCCTGTGTTGTTCCCATCAAAAGTCAGCTTTGACCTTGGAAACAAACTCAGGCATATCACAAGTTAAAATTATAGATCTATGGAAAGAAATGCAAAACGTGCCTGTCGCTTCAGCAGTTTTTCTGAAAATGCATCATATGACTTCAGAAAGAAAGGGCTCTCAGCACAACCTAGGTTTTAGTCTTAGGTCAAATCCTTTAAATAATATAGACAATCAAATCTACAGCAGTGTCACTGGGTAGCTCTATTAAGATAGAAATAGAACTTTGTTAAGCTGGCTTTCTGCATTCAACGAAATTTAGGCCACACTACCAAAAAGAAGCTAAAATTCATCATCAGAGGTGATGATCCCTTAGTACCATCTTGAAAACCATACAAGACTAAGATGGACACAGCCACTGTCATTGTTAGCTCCCAGGTCAGGACAATGGGCACAGCTGGAAACAGGCTACTGGGCCACACAGGCATTCAGTCTGAGCTGGTACAGTGTAAAGATCTGAAATAATGACAATAAATGGCACCAAACTGAAACACAATCTATTGTGTTTTATCATTACTAAAGGTCTCTTGACTCATACAGACAGAAGCATAAAGAAGATGCCAGAGAAGCTTTGGTTATGCTCTCACTGACAACTCATTAAGGCAATCTGTGAGATGTTTGCTACCTTAGTTTGGTACCAGGAAAATCTGTGGCTGTTAAAACAAGGATGCTAAAACGTTTTGCACCTAATTCTGTACAAAGGCACATAAATAAATGCCCCAGCTTCAAAGAGATAAAACACTGCATTTCACAGTGCTTTCACCCATGGTGATGGATACTTAGAACTTCTCAAAGTCTCAGCTCAGCAGTGCAGAAGCCAGATTTTCACACCAAACTCTCTGTCCCAGTTGAGGAGTGGCTCTGCAGCTGCACATACATAACCCACAGGACAGGTCTGCATCTTTAGGCAATTGTCCAACAGATCTGTGACACATAAACCCTGTTTCTTCATGGGGTCTGGTTCAGGACAGCTTACCAATGTTCGTACGTGCAGCTGACACTAGTTTTTCTCCAATTTTCCAAGGCAGGAATGAGCCTGTCCAGTAAGGCTGGTTGGTAAACGGCCACACAAAACATTCAAGATTAATCTGTTCATGGATCTCTGCAGCAGCACAACAGATGCTCTGCAGTCATGGTTAAGGACAGTTTCAAATGCCCACAGAAAATTTCGGACCAGATGCTCAGAGATCCAGCTGACTGCAGGTCAATCTTCAGTTTGGCAAGTGCTGGAGCAACCTGGCCTATTAAATTTTGAAAATCTCAGAGGCTGGAGATTTCACAGCCCCTCTGCTACTCTCTTTGGTTCCCTCCTGGGTACAAGCACTTTCACTGGCATTTCACTTTTCCTTACAACCAGCATGAACTCCTCGCGCTAGCCCTTCTGACTGTTGCTTCTTGCCATTTTTCTATGCCTTTGTGAGAGGAGCTTGGCTCCATCTCCCTTCACCCACTCATCAGGGGGTTGAGAAGCACAATTCAATTCTTTTCTGTCTTCTCCAGGTGGATCAAGAGCAGACCTCTCCATCCCCTCTCCCTACATGCCTCACTCTCAAGAGAAGCCCACAACAGCTTCCCCCATCATGCTCACTGCATCAGTCCTGGTAGGTCCATTCTTTTGACCAAGTGGGTGGGAACATCATAGCTGAGTTACACTATTAGTCATGGAAAGGTCTGTGCAAAACAACTCTCCTCCTTTATCACCACTATTTACCCATCACCTGCACCCAGGAATGTTTCTGTCACTGCCTGAAGCCAGCAGCGGGGCACGAGGTTGAGTTTAGTTTGAGCAGGGCAGGAGCTGCTAAGCAAACCAAGGCTCAAAGCACAGGCAGACGCCCTGCAATTGGCACTCCCTGAGCCTGACTTGCAGCCAGGTTAACAGGCAGCAGAACAGAGAGCATATGTGCGAGTCACAGGGTGAGGTGCTGGAGCCACTGCCAGACACTCACAGTACACACACAGCCCCAGCTGTTCCCGACTGCCTTGTGTCCCAGATAAGGCTTTTGGCTGCAAACCCTTCTCCAGTCCCATCTTCCTCTCACCAAGGGTAATAGTGGCAACACAGCCATTTCTATGGTTTCCTCTGGTATCCGAGCACAATTATACACGTGACCTTAAAGATTAGATCCTCTGTATCTGTGTTGCATCTAAAACTGTCACCGAGTGATTGTCTTCATGCTGCTGGTATCGCAAAGCCAAAGGAAACAACACAGAAAACCCTACAAGACTCCATAAAGCCAAACTTCCCAGCTGAACTCAATCAAATATCTTCAGTGGGCTCTCACAAGGTAAAGAACAAAAAAACCTGTTTGACTTGCAGGTCCCAGCTGAGTTTGCAATACCGAGAACACCAACAGGAAAAGAGAGGGAAAGAACTTGGAAACAGAGCAAAGCAAATGAAGGTAACTGAGACAAAAACAAAAAGGAAACTGCAAAAGTATTTTTCATAACTTCTAGAGCATACACATAATTTTAAACTGCAAAATTTACAGCACTCTGGGATTTATAAATGTACCTCAGTAAACTCTCTTGACAGAGGTAAAAATAAGTCAAGAAAGAAACAAAGTGATCTCTGATCAGGAACTCTCCAAATGAATCCCTGCATACAAGACTACCCATTCATTCAGTCCCACTCAGAGTTGCTCAGCAGAGAAGATCCCAGTATATATTTAGACATCAACTAGTAAACTGCCTCATGAATTCCCTTTATCCTAAGTCATATACTCTATGTCATATAATCTCTAAGTCATACATAGGAGGAGAAGGAAGCATATGACCTATTTTTTAAAGTGACAAGAGCTCCTGCCTGACACAAGCAAAACAGGTTCTGTCACTTCTTCTTCATATGATATGCATCAAACTTTAACTCTTGCTTCACCATGAATTTTACCATACAAACACTATCAGAGCAATGCAATCTTACTTTGTCACTGCCTGAAATAGACTTGAAGGAACACAATTACTGTATGCTTAGTGCTCCCCTTTTGTACACAATATCCACCTATTTCACTCCATTAACCAGTAAAGGTGAGGGACTTTTTTTTCCCACTGAAGCACAAATGAACTTGACAACAGGGAAGAGGAAGAATCTTATTTCATCCTCTGCTGAAGTATCATAGTGCCTCATGCTAGAAATGATCTGACAGAAGAGTTCTTGAAAACTTCCCAAAGAACTGGATGCTGTATTTGTGAGCAGCTACTACACAGTAACAACCAAGATTACACACTTGTTCTTCATACCCACCATGAGGAGCAACTGCAAGCTGTTATTGTTTTACAACGACAGCATTACTTAAACCTAAAAATAACAGTTTCTAAGTAGAAAAAAACCCCTGTAATTAAGAACACTGAAGTATTTTCAAAGCATCACTAGGGATTTCTTGCAACTCAGGAATGTATATTTTTCATGGCCAACTGCATTTAGACTTTGCTCTCCTTCATCTACAGATCAAGAAACTTGTCCTATAAGATCAGGAGAATCTTCAAAATATAGTTAATTATCAATTTGACTAATGCCAGTAGAAGGATTTGATTTTACAGAGAAAGGGAAAAAAACAGTTCCTACAGCAGACAGAAATATTCACTGAACAAAGTTTTTATTCATCTCACATTTCTTGTCTGAAATGGAAAGATAAATAACTGTGCTTCATGCAAAACAATACTCCATCTAGATTTCAGAGCACGGACATCAACTAATAAGCTGTGAAAAAAAAACATTCCAACGTTTCAGAGAGTAACAGTTATGGACCTTGACATGCTGCTAATGGATCTTGACACAGAGAATAATCTAAATTCAGAAATGTTTGCATTAAGGTTATATTTAAGGATGCAGAGAGCAAGCCAGCAAATTGTCCAATAATCTCCAAGGCCCATGCACCACCCTCCATCTGATGCTGGGCTTGTGCAGAGACCCAGCTCTGCTGCCTGGGCCCCCTTTCATCCTGGCACATCCAAAGCTCTGTTTCTAACACAGCAGCACAAGCCCTTTCAACACAAATATGTTTAATTCATTATCATGAGTGCTGGGTGCTTGGTTGGAGAACTCGAGGTCCACAGGTGAGTTAATGGCACCAGCAAACCTCTACAGGACTAGAAAATGCAGCAGTGAGCTTACAATTAACAGCAGTCAGGAGAGAGGAGTTTCCATTGCTAAAGCCTGAATTTCTGTAGTGTAAAGGGGAATTGTCAAATCAGGCAAAACTAAAATCGTGATTTCTTCACTTCTCCTTGAATGTTGACCAGCCCATTGCATAGAAGAAGAGAGGGAAAAGTTACCTCAGTAGCCATGCTTTTATTTCTCAATTTTCTCTACATTTCTTAGCTCTCTATGTTTTTATGTCAAAGATAATTTTGGGGATTAAGTACATAAGCATTAATGTCCTGAGAAGCAGAACTGAAAGCACACTATTTGTACATTGTACTGCCAGGGCAGTCAGATGTGAACAGACTCCAGCCCAGAAGGGTGATCAGTACAGGATGGGTGCTGCCCTGCAAACAGGCAAGTGGGCAAAAAAGGAGAGCTCACTCAGAAAGCCAAATATCTGGGTTTTGTTAAGCAGCCACTTTTCCAGAGATGGGCTGCAGCACTCGGGCAGCATGTGAAGGCCATTGGGAGAGGATGTCCTGCAGTCAGGAGCTACCAGCTGATATGACATCACCTAAGAATCTCTTCTGACCTACTTCATCCTCTCCTAACTGCGCTCGATGTATCCACCATCCAAGAACATGCTGCCATCTAAAAGATACATGCACTGAGCTGAAACCATTTCTTAAGAGCTGTAAAGAATCCCCCAAAACCTTAACGAATCCCAAGATACAGCTTCCTGCTTTTTACAGTCTAAGAAATTAAATAGAGTCTTTGCAATTCAACCTCAGGAAGAAAATACTATCAGGAAATACATATTGTTGTTGATTTTTTCAGGGAAACTTGGCTAAAATGGCAATGAAATGACATAGTTTTACTTTAGTTCTGAAACATGTAGGATTGCATCTTATAAGGTGAACATGTTCATTAGCTGGCAAACTCCAGAGTAAGCTGACCTCCTGGTGCTCCTATCTAGTAATTTAATGCTCTTTTACCAGTCCTCAGAACAAAGGGCTGAAAGAAAAATGCTGTATCCAAGTCTAAAATATAGCGCAGTCTGAAACAGTCATAACTATTGTCTCTAGAGAGGATTCTTATCAGCACAGTTGCATGGGAACTTTGAAAAGGAATCAATCATCTCCAAGCAGAGCTGGACCCTGTGTGACCAACCTGAGTAACCTCTGTTGTAACCAGAGCCACCACATTCCTGCTCCATTTGGGCTGTGACACTCGATTAGCTGTTCTCTGATCCATGCAATCAAATTGCCCCTTTAATAGAATAGTTTAAAGACTAAATAGCTGTGTGAATTTGTGCCATGACATTTAATTTAATCTAATCTAATTCACCTAGTATGTAATTAGCTCTGTGATTCCCTTTTTTGCACTTAAATAGTAGACATCACGTTACCCTATTTCTGGGAATTGAGGAGAACCTCATTTTCACAATCTCAAATATTTAACCTACTCTGTTCTTCTGCTATGATTTCAAGATGGCAAAGAATTATTAGACTGAAAATCGTATTATAAACTCTTAAAAGTACCTTTAGTATCCTAAAAGCACAACCATTTCATGTAAATCTCCGTGGTACAATAAGCAACGAATGCTCTTTCTTAGAAATAGTTTCAGCCAAGATCAATGGTAAGCATACAGAAGGAAGCTGAGGAAAATCATGTGTGAAAAATCTAATTACAGCATATGTAATAATACATCTGAGATGTGTCTTGCCATACCAGATGATCATACACTTTCTAGATTCATAATTATAGCATGAGTCTGCAGTCCATTCATCGGCAAAATGGCTCAATGCATGTACTATTGAACCCTTTTAAATTGTACTACCTATAGCAATATATTACAAACGACATCATGTTTACCAAACACAGGCATTTCTGCATCTAATGCCAAATCTTATGGTTAAAGTGGCAAGGCAGTGTCACAGCAGTGCCTGAAACCCTCTTGATACAGACAGAATGATGAGTTGCCTTGATGCAAGAGGGGACACAGACTGAGCAAAAGTTTCTGGAGGAGTAAGGCAGATCTACAGTGGTTTGCTCCATCTCGAGAGTAAAAGACATATTGGGGATTTCTCCTAGATTACCAAATCATGCAGCAATTTGTTGGATCTCGTGTAGGCTGATTTTAATACCCACTGCACTCTTGTTTTCTTTGCAGAACTAGAAATATCTTTCCAGTAAACAGCAAACTTTGAATTAAAGCCTTTGCATAGTAATTTTGGTGGAAATCTTTGGGAACAGTGATTGTAGACAACCATGGCATTGAATTTGTTGTACAATACTTGCCCCGTCAATGTTAATGGAAAATTTCCATTGATTTTACTGAGTAGATATGGGCTCCTCGCATTTAATTTATCATGAGAATTGATTGCAAGTTGTTTACATAGCTCATACAGACAAACAAAATCAAAACCTGGAAACGTCAAAGCTAACCCTATACTTAAAACCAAAACTCCTAAAACTGCCAGTTATTTCAAATGAGACCGAAGAACTCTCAGGGTTTTTTTCCACTCTCTTTTTTCCCAGGATGTTATTTTTATCTTGGCACTGTTCATTTTTTGCTATTTCATTTACACCATGTTTGGAGCAATTACTGAGATAGAATTGTGTCCAGTCTCCTCTGCACTGACTTTTCTACTGGGTTTATAACTTTAGAATCTATTTAATTGACATTTAAAATATTACAGAGATAAAAATTTGGACTGTAATATTTCCTCTACCAGGCTCAGTTCTACCGTGACAGAATTTTAACATTTCTCAGTATTTCATATTCTTCAGTTCAAAATTACAGCCAGGCGACCACGGAAAGGATTCTGTGCTGGCATTTCATCAGTGCCAAAGGAGATGTTACCATCCCTGTTAACCACGTCGATGCTCTTTAAAGACAGGGAACAGACTTGGGATTTCTAGCACAGTTCAAACACCCTGCAACACACGCTTTGCCTCACCTGCCTTGGCTGGGCACTCCCACAGAGAGGACAAGCATGCTGGCAGTACATGTTTCACCGACAGACCATCTGAGAACGTGGACAATCAGCACACATGAAAGCAGTTACACCATCAACAAACATGAGGAAATGCCAGACCAGGTTTTCAGCTGAAATCTGCAGCAGGTGCCTGACCCCAGGTCACTCATTGCCCTAACCCGGGAGCTCGTTCTCCTCTCTGTTTGCACCACGCTCCCGTTTGGCTCGGTGCGAGGTTGTGGTGTGATTAAGCGTGTTGACATACAGAGTCACCACATAATTGTAGCTATTCAGCCTCTCCCTGTTGTTGTGGTAGAGCGTATATTTAGCAGCTACAGTTACCCTCAGAAACGAAATACACAACCAACTCCGACAGCCCTCCCTCTCCTCTGTGCACAACCCTGCATTTGCCTGAAGGACTATAATATTTGCGACCAGCTGTGTTCTGAAGTAACCACCTCCCGCCGACACAAAACGCAGATGAATGCTGAATCGCTAAAAAAATACAGTTTCAAGCCAGTTCTCAAATCCTGCATGTATCACAGGATAAATTACTTTTGTATTGCCCCGGGCAACTGGATTCCTCCGGGAGGCAACCCAAGCTTGGGCTCCGTGGCACATCCTTAATATCCGCCTTCTCTATCACCACAGTATCTCGGCCGGCAGAAAAGGCCGGGCTTTTAACCCAAATATCCCCGTCTGAAAAGCTGTGTCCTCCCACCGGGATGCCGGGCGGGCAGGGGCACCAGCTGATGCCGCCCTCACCGCACCTCGGCTGCGGGGCCGCGGCGAGACGCCCGAGCCCCTGGGTACCAGCGGGAGGATGGACACAGGGCGGCCCCGCCGCGGCCGCTCCAGCCCGTCCTGCGGGGCCGCTCCAGCCGGTCCTGCGGGGCTCCGGCCGGGGGTGCGGGGACGCCCGGGGCGGGTGCGGCTCCGCCGGAGCCCCCGCGCAGGGTCCCGCCGGCCGCACCGCGCCGGATGCGCAGCCCCTCCCGCCCGAGGCTCCGGCAGCGCCCGCGGCTGCGGCAGCTCCCCCCGCGACAGGCGCACACACAGATTCTCGTATTTTCGGGTGTTTTTAGGTGAGCGACTTTTGTCTGGGTGCCGCTACCCGCACCCCGCGCAGCAACGAGACGGACCCGAGCTGGGCAGCGGCAAAGGTCGCTCTCGAAAGCCCGGGGGTCCCGGCCGCCCCCCGCGCCCGCCTACCTGTGCCGGTGCTCATGGCGCGCAGGAGGGGCCGCTCCCGCCGCTGCCGCCGCCGCCGTCACCGCGCCCCCGCGGGCGGCACCGTCCCCGCCCGCCGCACCATCCCCGCCCGCCGCGCAGCGGGGCCGCGCTCCGCCCCCGCGCCAGGTGCCCGCACCCGCAGTCCCGCCGCGGCACGGCTCGGCACGGCTCGGCTCGGCACGGCACGGCGGCACCTTGGGAAGTGTAGGCAGCCCCGCGCCGCCGCCCGCGGACTACATCCCCCTCCGTGCCTTGCTGCGGCCGGGAGAGGCTGCGGCCCCGCCGCTTCTGCGGGCAGGGCTCCTGCAGCACCCCCGCCCCGCAGAAACTTCCCCCCAGGTCTCGGCTGGAGCCGCAGCCCGCTCCCACCTGCCGGCCGCCACCGCTCTGTCCGGCCTCCCTCGCCCTGCGGCTGAGATCCTCCTCTGCATTTTCCTATCCCACTTGTGCTCGGCTCGTGTGATGCCCGAGCAAAGCAATGAGGCGCACAGGTGCTCCGGCATGCCCCTGAAGCGCCCGGGCGGTGACGATGGGGATGCTCGCGCTGTTCTTCAGCGCAGCCCAGGCTCCCAGGCAGCGCTGCACCGCACGGAAGGTGTTGGCACCGAGTCTGGGCGTTCAGCAGGGGAAGGCAGTGCTTTCTGGATCAGGTGAACTTTCACTGGTCCTTTGGATTTGAAAGTACAAGGACACACAATTGTTATTAAAGCCATTTGTTTATTAAATACCGATTTATTCAGTATTTCATCAGTGTGAAAATCTATTTTATTTCTGTGAGAATTAATGGGTTTTTAAAAAAAAAAAAAACACAAACATCTGTTTTAACAAATACAAAAGCAGCCAGCATGGTTGCATAAGCATCCCGTACTGCACAGCTGCTCTGATGCTTATTTCAGACCAGGCTCAGGGCAGCTTGGAGTTACAGTAACAGCGTGAGGAAATAGGGGTGTGAAAACTCGCTTTGCATTAATATCAGTCTGCTGATTACTCTCTGTTCCACTGGCAGTTGTCTAAAAGTTACAACTTAATTAACAGTTGTAAGCATAAAACCTACACAGCTTTCCCAACCTACACCTGAAACCGAAGCATGATGAGCTCTGTAGCAGCACTTACAAGGCACAGTTTGATAGGGAACCATGGTCCTTGGCCCCGAGTAAGGACCTCTGTAGTGGTGCCCTATGGCTCTTAGGTAATTTGTCTGATGTAGTGGGGAACCCCTGGACATAATCACTGCCATCAGGAAAAATGTGGACCTGCAATCCAAGCAGCTACAGGATCAGACAATCCAAACAAGTATCCCATTCCTGACAGCAACCATCAGTGGGTATCTACTGAGGGGATTTCCTGAGCCAGATGTGTGTTCTTTGTTTTGAAGAACCTTCCATGGTTTTTCTTCTGTTGTCCAGTTGTAGCTTGAACCCATGCATGCTTCAAACAACTACAACACCCTGTGCAGGGAATTTCACAGCTGAACTGTCTGGTGTGAAGAACTATGTGCTGTTGTTTTGATCCTGCAGTTTGCTATTTTCACTTGATACCTGCTCATTCTTGTAGTGGAAGAGAGAGCAAACACTTTCTCTGTGTCACTTATGAGTTACACTGCTGTGTCAGATTCCACCCTTCACTCCTACTCTAGTTAGTCATTCCTTCAAGTGGGTGACTCGTAACTTCAGTGCCATGCTGCTCTCCGTCACTTTCTGTCATTTGTTCAGGAGTTTTATTGTTTGATTATCAACTTTGGTTTTAATCATGAAGTGTCTTTGCATATAATAATCATCATGAGTTCAAAGCAATCTCTGAGTGATGTTAGTGATGCTAACCCTGTGGCTATGCATAGGTGTTGCTTTAAAAGCTAAATTAGACACAACTCTCGTCTTGAACGTGGTGGGTGTACAATCCTTATTGGAGGTAATGAAGAGGAAACTGCCTTGGCCTTGAAGGCTGCTAAAAGACAGTTTGACCCTTCTGCTGGGTGGCAGTGCAAAAGGAGAATGCATGCCAAAGCCTTTGGTAATTTATTGCAGTGAGAAACTCAGGACCACAGGGGATTTTGGAAATTTTCTCTACCAATCATAGAGACAGCTGAAAGGTTGAGGTTACTACACAAATGCTCAAAGTGCCTACACAGTGCCAGATCTTAGGGAACACTGTAAGAAACAGGCCATGGACTTCAAATTTCCCCTTGTTTAGGGTAATGCCACCTGCCACAAGCTTGCTTAAAAGTGAATCACTGGAAAAATCATGGTCTGCTTCTGGTAAGATCCCATTACTCCAACCAATAAACCAGGGAGTAATCCATACTTAAAGGCCTACTGTCTAAAAAAGATCTCCGAGCTTACCCAGGAAAAGCACTGCCTCAAAGACTTTTGGAGATAGTTCAGTATCATGGATGACACAGATGACACAAGCATTACTTGGGAAGAGGTCACAGTTCAGTGCATGAGTGGTCTATGGCAAAAATCGTTGCCAGAGTTTATTCTGAATTCTGTTGGATTTGGTGTTATCCTTGCTCTCTCTCTTCTCTGAGAAGTTGGCCTTGAAAGGGTTGATAGCAAAAGTGTGGTGGAATTGTTGGCTTCAAGGTCAAAGTGAAACCATCCAGAAAGAGTTGGCAAGAAGGCTTACACTAAACAATTTAAACTGAGCACCCAGACTCACAGATAAATAAATCTTTCAGGACAATGATCCATCCTGAGAATGGGCAGATACACTCTTTGTGCCACTATATACATATACATGTACGTATACATATACATATACATATACATATACATATACATATACATATACATATACATATATAATATTCAGCCTCTTGTTCCTAATCTCAGGCTAGTGGGCAGTCATCTCTTGTTTTTCATTTTTGAAAGCAATTAGCTTGTTCAGCTATAGCAAAGAAGGCTGAAAAGTCGGCCTTTGACCTGTCAGCACATTGCACCACTTCTGTCATTACTGGGAATTGTATTGGCACCTGGCAGACCTGATGATCCTGTTTCTTCCTTCATGTCCTCAGTGTCATCCTGAATTCTTTTAAGAGCATTGTTTTTTTTTTTTTTTTTTGGGGTTTTTTTTTTTTTTTTTTTTTTGAGGAGCTTAAAAAATGCTATGCAAGAAAAATGTACTTCATGTCATTAAGTTCTATTGTATAGTCCTGAAAACTGAGTTTAAGCTCCTAAGAATCTTAGGTAATTTTTAATTTTTAACCTGAAATCTACTTTGTAGACTGATTTTTACTCTTAGCTGCTGTCTTTTGACAGTCATTATGTCCTCTGGAATACAAAAGAAACCTTGCAATTTATAGTAATGTATTTTGAAATGCTTATATTTTAAATGACAAATTAGCCTTCAAATGCATTCTATAAATTTACAGAAATATGTCATTTTCCTATTAATTCAAAAATAGGAATTCTTTTCTATCACAGAAGATTAAGAACCTGACACGATACACTGTCTTGACCCCTCTTTTGCTTTTTGGTGATTCTCTTTTGTGTGAAGAAAGCTCCCTAAATAATGTTTGTTAAAGACATTTCTACTTTTATTTTTCTGGTGTCATATATCTCTTAGGAATTCAGGGCTGGGCTACGTTGCCTGGGTTACGATCCTGTAACTTTACATGAAATATGTCATTATCCTACTAATTCCAAAAATAGGACTATTTCTATCACAGTAAAACTACTAAGCTGACACGATACACTGTCTTGACCCCTCTTTTGCTTTTTGGTGATTCTCTTTGTGTGTGAAGAAAGCTCCCAGTAAATATGTTTGTTAAAGACATTTCCTTTTACTGGTGTAGGAATTCAGGGCTGGGCTACGTTGCCTGGGTTACAATCCTGTAACTAGACTTGAACTTCTCTAACTTTATGACTAATTCCATATCGAGTTATGAGCTTTTTGACATTAAAACTACTATGTCACAGGATTACTGGTACTGGGGCAGTTGCCAAAATAAGCCAGATTTGTGTTTGCAACCAGTGACAGCAGTTACCTCTCCACCACCTTACTGTGTTTATTGTATTGGAATGCCATTGATAGTAAATAAAATATAAGGCAAGTCTGAAGTCCCAGAAGAGTAACAGGCTGGAATCTTAAAATGAGATTGTGGGTATGGGAATAAATTGCCAGCTACTCACTGAGCCAGAAGCACACGTGTTTATAAATAATGAATTAGAGTGAAGCAGCCATAATGAAATAATAACATAGCACTATATTAAGATGTCTGAGTTGCACTATCAAGATGTCAGTAATAACTTTTATACAAAGCTCCTCTCACACCGTGGGAAGAATATAAACACTGCATCAGCAGCTGTAACTTAGATATCCATTACCCATTACAAACCTAAATGCATTATGATCAGCAGGTCAAATAAAACTCCCAGGCAAACTTTGGAAACAGAAAGCGTGAAATAACATCAAAGGGAACAATGGCTGAGGATGAAAGAAATCTTTGTTACAGTGAGACAATCAAGGACTGTTCTCTCATGTCAGCAGTCAGCTTTTGGAAAGTTGGTCAGAACAAATAAATTTTAGTATCGCAGGCTGCTGCACATGACAGGAAGTCCAGCAGGTAATGATGAGCATCCATACAGAATTCATACACAAGGATGACAAAATCCCAGGTTACAGCAATGAAATGTACAGAAATACAAACGCAGAGAGGGTTTGGGGAAGAGCCAAAACAAAGCATGAATAATATAAAAGTCACTACACTTGCAAGAAACATTGGCAAAAATTTAATTTTAATTTGGGAACGGCAGATGAAGCTTGCAAGGATTTCAGTGCAAAGTTACACAGTCTGTGTAACCACAGATACCAGTACTTTTGACAGCAAACATGTAAATAACGTTGTCCTTTCTGTAGTAAACAAGAAGAAGGATAACATGGTCCCTTTTGATGCAGAGAGGTTAACACTTATTAAGCATATTGTGATCCCTTGAAAATGTGACTCCTTGAAAAACCACTCTTTATGTGAAGCTACAGCTTCTCCCTTGGAGTAGATGATATTACAATCCATTGGCCCTGAGTCAATTTAACTCTATTTTGCAGCCCAGGCTGATGTGTGCTGATTTCCCATTCCTTATCCTACACAGCATATCTAACTCTGTTCTTATGTAAAAAAACCATACAATACATCCTCATGCCAGCAGAATATAAACTCATCTGAGGTGATAAAACTCTCATGTAGCGCTGTCTGTAAGTGAGGTTTTGCTGGGAAGATGTGTGACAGTTTACAGGAACTTTCAGCCCACTCTGGCAGTGAACATTCCTGAGACATCAGGCCCTAGAAAAATGCAGCTGTGACTGATACTTCTCTCTGTGTCCTCATTTTCATCAAAGCTGCCCTGTACTATCAGTGTTGCTTTCCAGGCTTCACTAGGGATGGTTCCAGTCTGTATAAAATGGCCTGGACCCAGTCTATGTAAAAGAGAACCTAAAGTTTGCATGGGGATTGTGGATAGCATATGGACAGATGTCAACTAGAAAAAAAAAGAAGGAAACATAATTTTTCTTTCAAGCATGGGAAAAACTGGAAAAAATATCGCTGAATATAATTCATAGACATGAAAAATGCTGTGCATTTAATGGAGTGAGTCCAGAATGTGCTAATGCTTACTAAAATTTTAAGTTTAGCTGCATAGCCTTAAACTTAGTGGGAATCTTTTTATAGAATGTCCCCCCACATTCACACCTTAACATCATTACTGTCTGTGGTGGCCAGTGCAAGTACAGTTGGTTTAATCAAAGGTCCATAAATGGAATTGTAAGATGGTTCCACGGCCAAACTTCAGACAGGAAGCATCTAGAGTTTTCATGATTTTCAGATCCATATTGACAAGAGTTCCACTGTATCTCAGATTTTCCCTGATAAATAGAAAATCTTTCCTCATATTTCTCAAGACTGAGGGTTGCACTGTGCCTTTTAAAGACTTTATTCTTCTTATTAGAAATACTATCTCAAGCATACAAGGCTGGATAGTTAAGCAGAAATTGTTGTGTTTATTATGTTTACAAACACCTTTTAATATACTTAGTTCCTGTGTCCAAATGGTCTAAAAACATAAATGTGAGAGAAAAGTTGTTACTAGAAATTGTAACTTAGACCCACAGACAAAGCTGCAAAAAATGGACACACACCCTTCTTCAGGTCTCAACTAGAGGGCAGCAGTAATTTGGAAAAATGCCAATTATTTTGCTAGTTTTATATGAAGGCAGACTTTTATAGTTATTTGTTGAAGACAAAATTATCACTATAGGATTTTCTGTACTGTAGACATTTTGGTGGCTGGAGATGCTAATTCCAACTCTATTTTGGTCTACCTTGATCAAAGGGAAAACTACTGACACTAAACCAAGTTGTACTTAGTGAATGGAACAGATCTCATAGAATGATAAATTGAATTTCTATGATTGTTTTTATCCTGGTGGCTATCTATTGGTTTTGGAATTCCAGATATTCCTTCAGGCCTGTTCTTCCACAGAGCATTAGGAGAGGTAAAAGTAAGCCTTCATTTCTACTGAATCCATATCAAAATATCTTTTCTCCACTTTTTGGATCCCTAAGGAAGTCAAAATTTAGTTTCTCAAGGCCAAAAACTAGCTCAGGAGATATTTGTACTCCACATATATTCAAGCTCCCATAAATAAATTTTCATGGCCCTGCACTTTTTAGCACTAAGCAAAATCACCAAACAGATGGGTAAAATTTCAGTTCCGCAAATTAAGTGTCTCTGTGTATGGCTAAGGATTGTAAGTGCTTCTTTCTTGAAAGTCTTTTTATCCATCCCAGAAGTGCTCTGGCATGCTGGTAAAGAAAAGAGTTTGAATATGTATGTAGAAGTATAAAAATACATTTAAAATAGTACACATTTATGCAAATCCTCAGAAGGGAGAAGGAATTGAAGCAGAACTAAATATTCATTGCTGCTGCTCCTCCCCCTTCTTTTTTAAGATCAAGGAGCTGTGGCTTTCTACTCCACTCCTCAGAATAAACAGCTTTAGATATACTGACATAGTTTTCTCTGCTTTAAAAAGAAAAGCTGTGACAACCTAAGCAAGAAATCTCATTCCAGGAAAAAGCCTTGAGTAGTGCCCCTTTCTAAATGCTTAACATGGGACTAGATGGTCTTCAAGGTCTCTTCCAACCTTAATGGACATGTGACTCTATGAAAAGAGTCCTCTGAAGGAAAAGAGATATCAAAGCCACCTGAAAAACATAAAAAATAATCTCTACTCAATATATGATTATGTAATTATTTCCTGGCTACCTATAAGAAGGTTTCCTTAAGAATAAACCCTTATTTCTACCTGCAAACTTCAAGCAGCTGAAAACAGTTAACCTTTAATTAAAAACCACTTCACCTATTTATAAAAGGAAGTACCCATTTTTTCTTTAATTCCCCTGTAATGCTGTGAAAGGTGGGGATTTATCCTGTCAAGGGTAAAACATATTTTTTTTAAAAAAAATGTTCTGTGGGAGTTTAAGTGTGAAGTGCCATGAATATAGATTTATTTTTTTTCTCCTTTTAATAGTTGGAGGCTTGTAGATGAACAGAATTATTGTTTCCATGTCAACATATATTTCCTAATTTCTTGATACTTGGCTATTTTAGAGGCTCTATTTGCCAAGTGGTTTGCTAATTCCAGTAGATAAGAGGAATTTAATTTTACTTGCAAGATGAAAGAAAAATAGGGACAGCTCATTTCCTATGCTGCAGCTTGTGAATACAAACTCTCACGGTGTGTTTGGTTTGGGGTGATTGAGAAGTGATGTGCTTTCTGTGCTGCATGGAACTCCAAAGTTTCTGCTTGATTTGGGGAGGCTGTTATTCCTGTGGGGCAGAAAATACATCTTGCTAATCCAGAAAGTATAGAAATTAAATGATTGATATTAATGATTGTAAGTGATAATTGTAATTTTTATTCTGAGATGATAAGAAACTCTTTTAGAAGTTTTTCTCTTTCTTCTGTGGGAAGGTCTATGATCCATGCCACGGATGAGATGAAATTGTGAATCCAATCATGACTGGATCCCTTTTTGCCTGCTGAGATTTGAGTATGGGCTTCCTGGGTTAGGAGCACATTGGCTTTTTGGTCTGCAGCTAAAATTGTTCTCAAGAGAGTAGCAGTGGCTCTTGGGAGCTGCTAAACCTGGGAGGAAGCTCTGTCAGGTGTGTACCATGGTCCTGCTTGTGCTCGGGAGGAACAAGCTCAGTAACATCTATTATTAGCATTTAGTGATTGTAAGCAAAGTTAGTCATTATGTAGTGGGCTGTGTAAACAGCTCAGGAACTGAGTAAGTGCTGTAACAGCTGGATGCTTTGACTCAGCATTTTCCTGCAGACTACAAGGCGACAGCATTTCCGTACAGATGGGTGGCAGTATATTTTTCTTTTCATGTTTTCTGTTTTTCCTTTCTGAACCTGGCCATGGAGCTGGGATGGTGTTTTTTCAAGACCTGGGGGGAAGTAAAGCTATCTGGGTTTCAAGCAGGCAGATCCACAGATGACAGACTACCAGAAGAAAGCACTTTAGCTAGTTCTATATGCAGTTACTGTGGAGAGATAACATGCTAATCTAAAGGAAACATATGGCTGAACCTATTTCTGTGGAAGTTGTGTGTAATCGTGGCACGAACATAACACAACTAATATCCATGCATGCTGATAATCTGCCTAAATTCAATATAATTGGGTAAGTTTGCCAAAATGTTACCCGTGTGAGTTAGTACTCCAAGCTGAATGTTTTTCACATCTAGAGGCACAGTTGGTATTTCTTTGTGAACTTTGCAGTACAGATTGTATAACATTACATTTCTTTTTAAGTGGGTGTACCTCAATTACTAGATGAAGGAGGAACCAACAGAGACTAATTTAGCCAAGATAGCAGTCAGTATCTTGTGTGATTTCAAATTTGCCATGCTAGATGTAAATAGTGGAGAATGCTGGTTTCAGCAAAACATGGAACAAAAAGGATCTTTTTATCATTGTCCCAGCAAGGGGCAATAAGCTTCTTGACTTGAGGTGACGGAAATTTATGTAGAAAGATCCTTTCTCACCTAAAAATGGTATTTCTGTCAGTTATCAGTGAATAATCAAATGAGTTATACTTCAATACTTTTACAAGTTAAAGTTATTCCCTTTGGCAGTGGACTGTTCCTTCATAGGTATTTCCCCAGCTGTGATGGAATAATAGTTACACTGAAAGGTAAAAGTCAGCCTTAAAATTAAAATGTGTTGTTTTCCCTAAAACAAGCTACTGAAGTGAAAAATGGTCAGACAAACATGCAGCTGCAGAAGGGCAGACAAACAGGATGATGAAAAGCAATGCCTGAGAGAGACAATTAGAGGAAGTGTCTTGTATAAACACCCAATGTGCTCCCCAGCCTCCTGTCAGCTTTTAATACTTCTGAAGAGATCAGGGACAACCCAATATAAACAGGACCATCAAATCTTAATTTAATTTTACTAGTTAAAGAATTGACTGGAAGAAACAACTTTGAAGCCTAGTTTTAGCAAAAGGAAACCGTAAACAGGTAACACAATTCATAGTAATTAGAATGTATTATAAGGGATGTGATTACTAATATGGAAACAAATATGTGCTACCTCTGGTTTTTCTCTGTTTGTTTACTACAATATGTTGGTCTCTGGAGTTATTTCATTAGAGCAGGTGTCCAATAAGATTATTCACCTAGATTTTTGTAATGCAGATTAGTACTATTTCAACAAGACAACAGGAAGTCCAGGGCCAGCTTTTGATGTCCTAACCTTAAAGCTGAAAATTTCCTTGTTTCCACCTGAACTACATGTCCATATGCATCACCAAGAATTGATGTACTGGGTGTGGTGTGATGAAATACCATGGAGCATGACTTCAGGGTGAAATCATAGAGGAAGCTGAAGATTTCTGATCTAGTTGAAGACTGCAGGGAGGAGTTGGATAAGACAACTTTTAAAGGTCCCTTCCCACCCAAATTATTTTATGATCCTAAGAAGGTATGGAAAAGGGAGCTAAGGAGCCTGGAGTTCAGTTGGTGTTATTTTGTTATGTGTTTCTTGAAGGGAGTTGCATCTCTCCTAATTTCAGTACTCAAAAATTAGTTGTATCTTTTGAGATTTCTAAGGACATACTAATCAGTGGTAGATTCTACAATGATTTGGACCCAGAAATAGATACTAAAACATTATTATCTATTGAGAAAAGTATCGGCTTAGTGACTTTCGAGGGTTTTTTTTTAAACTACCTTGAATCATATAAAAAAAAAGAGGAATACCAGTGAAGAACTGATGTAATAAAATGTAACCAAATATTATCTTTAAATATACATCTAAAATAAATGTGATGAAAAGACTTAGACATTTATGAAGCTCATGGAAAATTGGTCAGTAAAGTGGAGACAGAAATGTGGTGTTTCATGCTGTTGACATAGTTACTACATAAATTAATTACTCCTGAGTAATAAGTGGTATGCTTTGTGTACTGCATTATAGTGCAATATCAAATTAATACCCACTGGGATGATTGGTTGGTTGTGATCTACACAATCACTTGAGTACCTTCCAACTTCATAATTTCTGGGAAGATGGAGAGTTCCCAAGCACACTGCAGGAGCAGACTGCCCGATCAGTGTGAAGTAGCATTTCTAATTCATGCGTACATGGTGTGATGGGATGAAATGAGGTAAATGAGGAGATGCTTTATAATTAATACCTAATTTATAATGTGTAGAAACAGCTCTTAAGTGCATGTTCCCTGAGATGGATTGGCAGAAGTCATAACTAAGGTCTCAAAGGCATCTGAAGGGTCTGGTTTTGGTACTCCTGCTGACAAGAGCTGTTGGAGGGCAGCAGTGCAGAGGGGACAGCCCATCACCTCAAACCCCACTGCTTTTGAGGGTCACTTAGGATGTGGCACATGGATCAGTCTTGTTACACAGAAGAGAAGAAAGACATTGTCGTGCATGTTCCACAACAGTCTTGCTCTACTCCCTAAACTGATATTTAGTGCTGCATAGTGCATGATGGATCTGTGAAATATTACACTTCTTCAATTGAAGCCTTCAATTCAATTTTTTGTCAAATAATTTTACACAGTGTTTTTTTCCCAGATGTAATGACAGCAAGAAATCTAATTTTGCAATCAAAAGCGAAGGGGTGGCAAAGCCCTGTACTATATCTGAAGGACTGTTTGTCACTTTTTCTGAACAATGCTTTTTTAACAGAATGGCCTGGATGTGTCCCTTGGAGCCTTTTAGCCACCAATGCAAAATGCCACAATGAATTATTGCTTTGAAAAGCTGGAGTATGTGGATGAACCTTCCAGCACACTTGATACACTTTTGCTTCACATAATGAACTTTAGTAGCTCAACTCCCCTCTCAGGAATGTTTCTTTCTTTAAAAAAAAAAGAGTTTTGGAATTAACAGTATTGGTTAATAGACAACTTTTTGTACTTGCCACATCCAAGCCAGGCTGTGCAATCAACAGGAAAGATAAGAAGGTCAAACAGGAAGAGCAGGGCTGGAGTCAGTTTTGAGCAGAGCTGAGGAAGGCAGGGTCTGCCTGCTCTTTACCAGCATGTCACAGTGGATCAGACCTGGAAAAGGTAGGAGAAGTCCTGTGCTCTATATCTGCTCTAGATCTTTTGGTCTATTTTAGGTACTTGTGGTCTGGTATTCCAATGTAGGTTTATTGTCAATGTGTTAGAATTGCAGCCAGTTAAACAGGGGTAATTTTGGTAGTGTTCTGTTCTTTGGTGTGTCCATAATGAAACCACTGGAAAATATGTGTAAATGTGACCTGTCACAGTTATGAAAACCTGCTGGGATTTTCTGTGCTGCTCTATTTCCCTCTTCTAGGCAGTGTTGTGTGAGCTGAGCAGCGATTCAGTAGCAACAGCTCCTACTTTATTCCTGTGCATTATCTGCCACAGGCCAAACTCTGTCACATCTAGCACTCAGAGTGAAGTACTGAGATTCACAGATGCCCTTTATAGTTTTCTAAAAGTCATCTGATTATCTTTTTAAAGCACCCCTAGGTTTATGCTTATTTTTAAGCAGTTATGAGATTGTGGATTTTAATTTCCAATTTTCCATACCTAAACTTGGAAATTTTGGACTTTTGGTGCTTTCAGAACTGTGTTGAGGATGGAAAATATATTTCAGTGCTACTGAGATATGAAGAAAGTTAATAATGAGAGAGGGTTAAAGCTTTTAAAGGAATCTATTGCATCTCTGAAGCTTATTAGGGCTTTTTTGTTTGTAGACCAACCGGGAACAATGATTCTGCTTGCAACATTGTTTACTGAGAATTGCTAACTAACCTCAAGTTACTTCAGTGATAAAGGAATCAATCTTCCATTTTTGGAAAGTACTCAGATTTCTAAGTTTGTTTACCCTGATTATAGATTTGCTTTACTTTTCTGCAATACATAAAATTGTTGCCTATACAGAACCTAATATAGATTCTTTCTCTTATATTCATGTGACTGAATTTCATAAAGATCAAGGCTGTGATTTACTCTCTGGGGAAATAGTTTGTAATGCTCTTGGCTTTTAAGATATTTGTAGCCTAATGCAGAAGATGTGAAATGTTAATTGAAACTGGGAGGAAGAAATAAAATAACTACTCTAGCATCAGTTTGGGAAAATGACCTAGATAAACTCAGGGCTGTGTAGTTGCAAGACAGGTCGTTAGTAAATCATTAGTACATTGTCCTGAGGCTCCTGGAGGGAAGATGATGAATGAAAGAAATATTGTATTGCATACAGGTTTTAGGAAACAAGTTTGAATAAAGCCCATTTTTATATACTGGGTTCTACTCTGAGAAACATACCTTTAGAGGGAGAGAGAGAATCTGATTCAGTGAATGTTGTTGGTTTTCTCCTACAACACCCTTTAAATGGGAATGAATTGGTGTTCCTGTCATCCACAATACCTCTTAAAATAATAACAAAAGGCAGGAGAGAAAAAACAACCCTCTGCCTACGTGGAAAATCTCAAGCTATGTGTTTTTTTTCTGGTTAGCTGGGTTTTGAAAACAATCAGTAAAAAGGAAGCAGCAACACACAGAAAAGCATGATAAAGGAATCAATTCCAGAAGGAAAAATAGTGTGTCATTTCCACTTGATGTTCAACAGCTGTTGGATACAGACCTTTCCTGCCTGCTGTGCCCTGAGAAGGGACAGGGAAGGTGGAGTGACCTTCTGAGCTTCACAAGCCTGGACAGGGGCGTGGGGCAGCACACAGAACCACTGGACACACTCCCAGTGTCCAGGGGCTCGGGCCACAGGGAGGGAGGACCAGTGCACCCAGAAGCACTCAGGGTACTGAGCTGTCCAGCATCTGCCTCTCCTCTCTCTGCTCCTCAGGAACTGAGCGTTCCCCTGAGCAGTGGGGAGAGCCACACCTTGCCTGCATGGCTTTTTGTTTTGAGAAGAGCTTGGCTTAGGGCTCAGAAAAACAGGAAGATCATTACGTTTTATGGCCAACATCCTGCACCAAATAGGAATTTTTTGGTCAAGCCTCAAAGAGCATGGGAAAAATAATTTTATCTAAATTATAAATAAAATGCTTAGTCAGTACACACAGTCTACAGATAAATGTAGATTGTAAGAACTGAGTAGAGGAGATAAACTTTATATGGTGAGTGCTAGATCTTCAGTCTTGTAGATTTTAATATTGTATTTGTTGCTATCAACAAATGGTCAGTTGCTAACTTACCATTATACTTACTAGCATTATAGGTTTGGGAAAAAATTTCTAATAATGAGTGACTCAAGCACTGCAGTTTAATATTCTCTAAAGCTGTTTTATATTGGATGAATGTTTTTCTCTGGTTTTATGTTATTAAATCTGCATTAATTTGTGCTGGAACTGTTTAATAATTGAGAAAGCATCAGCATAATAAATAGGATAATTATACTGTAGCTTTGCTTATGTGTTACAGTTTTACTTCTTGGGGCACTTACATGATGGTTAAAGGCAAGTAAGAAAAGTACAGAGATGTAGAGTACATTTCTATGAAATTTTTGTCATTTGGGACTAAATTTGTGTCAGGATACATTTAGATGCCAGATAGACATTCAAAAGGGCCTAGGTAGACAAGGGGCCTGGCTACAGGAAAGTTTATTATTCTCAGTACATACACAAAGCCACATTGACATTTGGTAGTTAAGGCAAACATTTAAAATGGGAAAGAAATCTGTAGAGTAGAAAATGACTGCTTAAAATGTTTGAGGTTTGAGTTTTTCTTCGGTGCATCTTGAAAGAACTAAGAGAAAACGCACATACGAACACATGTGTTTTGCTTTTCTTTCACTCATTCTGATTTTCTTTTTTGCTTGGCTTAGGCTCTGGGATACTATGACTGAATCTTCTTAAACAGATTATATCCATTTTGATTTGTTCAGATGTCCTACTTGCTCTTGTGGCACCAAACTTTCTAAATTCATTCGCAGACTTGCATATATGTTGCTCTTACCAACATAAGCTGATGCAGAAGAAATAAAAATTTATCAGTATCTCTTCTCCAATTCAACTGAATTCTAATAATTCCAGTCAGGGTATACTTGTTTTCCTAAATTTTTTGCAGGATGGTATTTTTGCTTGTGGATAAGAGCTTATGGAAAACAATGAATAATCTGAAGACTGAATTTCATTTCTGGGATTAGGGGTAATCCTGATCTAAAAATAACAACTGGCTTTGGATTCATAGAACAATGTAATTTAAACAACCACCTTTGGGATTAAATTACCATTAATACCAAAATATTTACATCTTCATCAACAGGAGATACTATTATTTACAAAATATATGCAGAAAAGTGTTTAATTTCTAAGTGGGAAAATTAGAATGCATTGCATATAATCCTGGTACAATGAAAAGAATGGTGTTAGCTGCTGTCATTACTTCAAGGAAAAGATCAGCTATATAAATGGAAAGACAGATCCCTGGCAAAGCGAGTTTGGCCTTTGGCAGGCCTGTATTTTTAATCATTTATAACTAGGTCATCAAGTCTGATAGACAGTTTTTCAGTGTCAACCAAATGTGTTAGTGAAAATGTTCTTTCGTGAGAGAAGGGATAAAAATTGCTTCTGTTTGACTTACCACCTGTGTTTCATAGGTGTATAGATGAATTTTTAAACATAGCTTTATATAGAGAACTGTGATGCAGCACCAAACACATCTTTGAAATAAGCCTTAGCACTTTGATAAGCACTTTTGAATAAACGGCAAAATGGGACAATGAAAACATTAAAGCAAAATCCAGCCTAGATTTCTTCGTACTTCATTAACTTGTGGTAGATATGGTTATGATTTAATTCTCTGAGCTGGTCATACAACCTGTAACTATACCTCATTAATTTTCTATAATTGCATAACTTGCCTTGGTCTATATTTAGTTCACTGTTTTTTCAAGAAGTGCTCATTTTGGGTAAAGGTTTCAATGACTGTAAAGCAGTAGGAAAGTTGTGCAGACAGATCCTGCCTTGTGCCATGTACCTGCCTACCCTGGCAGGTGCTGGCAGCTGTTGTGCTGTTCACATTGGTGCTGGGTTTGCTCAGGTTTAGGGATCTATTCCATGAAGCCTGGAGGGCAAGAAATGTTGGAAGGAAGGGCTGTGAAAGAAAAGTCAGAACTGTGTGCTTTGGGACACCCCATTGCATGGTTAATGGAGAAGTGAGACATTTCTTGACCAGAATGAAGGGAGATTGTAAGTGGATACTAGGTGACCAGGCACCAGTCTGAGGCTTTAGCAGAGCAGAAGTTTATCTACAGCTTCAGATTTAACCACTTTCTGCTGGAAAACAAATGAGAGATGAAATTTCCCAAAGATCACAACCTTGGACACTCATCATATCTTGTTAATGAGTATGGCTGGAGTACACACAGAGGAATTCAGATTAAATACAAATGATAGGACTAAACCAAAATCTATCCCATGGCTTTATGAAATCACTTAAAGACATGTGAAGTCCACTGAGGAAAAGGGTGTAAATATCAGTGAGCATGTGCTGGCTCTGTGAGTCATGTCCTTTGCAGATGCTTTGGCTGGTGGTCTGGCTGCATCTTCCTGGCCCTGAAGTAGCTTGTGCCAAAAAAATGGGATTGCAGGATGTCTCACCTCAGTGACTGGAGGGAGCAGTGCAACTGGAAGCTTGCAACTTCTTGTGCTCTACTTCCATTTCTATTCCTTCTTCCTAATCACACCAAATAGAGTCTTGCTGCCAGACTCAGCCTATAGCTTCAGTAGAGCTTCATTTTTCTGCTTTGCTGCAAAGTAATGCTTGGATCCTTGGATGCCTGTCTTCCTGCACTCTGGGTTCCTGTGGAGGATTCACTCTTTAACAGAATTTATATAAACCTTCTTTGTTGTTTGCTTTCAGCATGCAGTACTCGTTCCTTTCTTGTCACCTTTAGAAAATGATGGTTTTCCCCTGCAATTCCTCTGTTAATGTGAATGATGTTTTCCCTGGGAGGCACTGCTTTACAGCTGGCCAAGAACGAATAATTAGCACTGGGCACAAGTACATTTCACTCCAGGCCTTGGATTGTTGCTGTTAGCCAAGTCTATTGCTTTGTTGCTAAAGCAGTGATGCCATCTCATTGCAGGAGCTTTCTCTGGGATGAATTCGGGTGTTGCACAACAGTTCCTCTGAAATAAGCCCATAGAAAATTCTTTAATCCATATTACAATTAAAAATAACTCCTGCAGGAGAGGGACAGCTCTTGAATATGTTCATCTTTTCTGACACTTTAAAAATAAAAATAATTGATTTTTTTCCCCTTCAGGTTGTTGATAATGCTAATAATGTCACTGTGAGGAACTTCAAATCATGGAGAGTTTGTCAGTGGCAGGTGGCACATCCATGCTCAGCACTAATGCCATCGTCCCCGCTCTGGAGGGAGAGCAAGACAGGAACTTGGAGAGGGAAGAAATGGACCAGGGAATGTGCAGGGGTGACTGCAAACATGTGGAGAGCAATGCTGCCATCAGCACTGTCAGGGATGGAGTTGGGATGGATTATTGCAAGAACAAATGGGTAAGACCTGAGACAATACATCCTGGTGTCTCTGCTCCCAGCTTCTCCTTGCGCCTGAATTACTCTGTTCTTTAAATGGTGCAGAAGCTGAGAATTGTCATGTGTTTTTCACAGAATCACAGAACCCAGATGGGCTTTTTCTGAAATTCAACAAGCAGCTATGTTTCCTTCATAGAAGCACTGCATAGATTGGACTGCTGAACAATCTACACTGAAATTCACTTGGGCCAGGCAAATAGATTATCTTTTAGCAAGATAAGAGGATAGGAAAATTATCAGAACCCAAGAGCCAGAGTACTGAAATAAAAGATATTTTTCTAGCACTTTTTGCTATATCTGTAAGATTCAGAAGCCAAGTTTCTATTTTAATATTTTCTTTTTTGTTCCTTTTTCATCACAGGTGTAGTACTGTCTTTGTGCAAATGAAAACATATTTTATGGGGTAGAATCATGCAAGTCAGAAGGACCTTTTGGGTGGAGGGGTGGAGTGACATAGGTAGGTGGCAGGCTCTTAGTTTACAGTAGGCTCAAGAGCTTTCTGAATGTGAAAATACTTCAAACAATCATGGAAAAAAACCGTATTTAAAAGTATATGTCCTGTGACTTGCTCAATGTCTTTCTGTTCACAATTGCAACACTTCTGACATCAAAGACCAGGTACAAGCATCCCAAGGCAGTATAAAGTTGCTTTAGCTTTCCAAGAAGTATGCAAGCCATTCCACTAATTAAGAGTTCGTATTAAGTTTTTGAGCCTAATTATAGTACTTTAAAGTATTTGCTAGTAATAGGCCTTAAAGACAATGTTTTCACTGCTTATTTCCTTTCTTTGTGAGGTGGGAAAACTCTTTTTTATGTAGCTTTATTTATTTGCATGACTTTGTTCATGTAACACTCATAGATGCACTTGAGGGAAGATGCAAAAGACTTGGAAATTACCATGCCCTGCTATATTACAGGGATTTTTTCTTAAAAGCAGAGCTTCATAGGATAATGTCTTGGGATACATGAAAATTGCCTTAGAAATTTTCTTCTAAAAATGTAAGATCTATTTCTCCCACTTTTATTCTTAAGCCTTATCTTCACTGGTATTTTCCCAGGGAGCCTTGAGAAAATGGAAGCGCAGTGGGTGTTTTATATATTATGAAAATAAATCATTCCCCCAAGGACGGAAGAAATATGGGCTAAAAGAAAAAAGCAGATTACTATCAATATAAAACATGCCTTATTTGTGCTATTTTTCTGAAACTTCAAGTCACTTGATTTTGCAGTACCCCCTCCCAAGTATTACATATGTAATAAATAAAGAGAAGGGTTATTTTTCTCCATGTATGAATTGGTACAAGACACAGTAGTTTACACCACTGAAGCATCAGTGGGGGCCATTTTTAGTATAGGTGCAAGGGAAGAGAAAATGAAGTCTGACCCTTGCTCCCTCCCAAAGGAGAATTCTGTTTCCTAAGAATCTATCTTTCCACCAATACTCCATCTTAAAATTTCACATCAAAATGATGCAATAAAGATTTAACTTCCCCCTCCAGCCCAGGAGGAAAGAAATATTCAGCAGATACTTTTTGTGGGGTTTGGGAATTATATAGCAGGAAGGGGAGAAAATCATTATTCTCTCTTAGAAATTATCTGATGCATCAAATGCTTTGAAAGCATGGGGTACTTTGTTGGGTTTTTTCAGTGTGATTTATATGACTTGGAAAAGGCACATAACCATTCCTTTCATTTATTGTAATAGAGTGTTCTCCAAGCGAAAAATGCATGAATGTCAGCTCAAGGACCCTTCCCAGTCAGGCAGAGAATTTTCCAACTGGTAAGGCATTTTTTCTCATCCTATCTTTATAATGTAATTGCTTTTCTCATTGCTTACTTTTTATTTTTAAGACATCTCAACTATGTCAACATTTGCAGTCATCACCCCTGTAAAGTTTATAATGTATTACATGGCAGCTGTGAAGTGATCAACTTGTACATAAGATTTGTTGAGAATTTCTCATAAAAAGAGGGAGCAACTTCTACAAAAACCAGAAATAATTTATGTACTATATTGTAATGGTTACAAAAAAAAGAGAAGCCAATAAAAAGTTCATTTCTTATTTTACACAAGCATTTCAACCCTACAAATGTCTTGTTTTTTAAAGTTTGTGGCCTTTCCAAGTATCTATTTTTATTGTTTTTAATGCTGTCTTTTCAGTGAAGTGTGAATTGAGTGCAGTTCTTCAGTAAGTGGGTTCAGTAGGCTTCACCTCTGGAGGGCTCATGGCAGGCTCTGTGAGTTGAGGTCTTGGCCCATTTCCCTTCTCGTGCCATCAAAACCAACCCTGAGCTGTTCCCTGCTCTCTGCCTTGACCTGACAAAGCACATCAGTGGCAGCCAGTCTTCCCCAGGCATATGGTTATTTCTGGTTACATTATTTGTGCTTTATGTACCCACTTGTCTTGCTGTGTGCAGAATTTGGGTTCTTTGTAACTGGTCAGGGCTCATAGAAGCAGACAGGAGGTTATAATGGGGTTTTGGACCATATTTCATCTCTGTAAGGCATCATTATAGGGCTTTTTTTGCCAGAAGCAGCCGTATTTCTGTTGTTTTAATTCAATGTAATAATTATTTCAGTAACATTAACTTTCTATAGAAGTTAGATTGTATGTCTACCATTACATATTTACCTCAGAACCAGTTTGATTATGTAAAATGAATGTATACATTTTTAAGTAATAGTCTTCTTGTGTGCCAATGTTTTATGTTTCAGGTAAAATGAAAAGGTCAATAATTCTATTCCTTAGAAGTGATCTGAACAGCATTCAGAGACTCTAGTTTGTGTTCTTTCTACTAACAAAAGACTATATGACCACAGCTTAAAGGGAGAGGCCTTGTAATTCAGTAACACAGGTTTATATTTCTGAGCCACCCTTCTTGACCTTAAAGTAATGAGTAATTTAGGAGCAAGTTATGGTAAAACTCCTGGAGACATGCATAGGGTGCCCTCTGAAAACAGATCAAGATTCAGCATATTAGACTAGAATGTGAAAAACATCTATTTTTCCTGATTAAAATGTGAAACTCAGAGGAGGTGGAATATTTTGGTATGCACAATAGTCCCATATTGCTGGAAGTGTGACCTATTTACATACTTTGCAATTGGAATTCTTCCTGACTGGGTATTATTGGCTTATATGTGCCCATCTGGGTATCTGGAAACTTATGATTTACTGTTATTGAGCTAAATTAACAAATTAATGCAGAATGAAAGCAGCTTTATCAAAGATCCTCTTTATCTGACAGAAGCTGGCTGGAGCTCTACCCTTAGCTGTAGTAAAAGCTTCTCATAAACAGATGCCAAGAGCATGGGAATAGGTGTCTAGCTGCTTTCAGATATGCTGGGAAAATCATGTAAGTGAGCTTTGAGTTGGACCATTTAACTTGGTTGGTACTGCTCAACCAGCTTGGTTGAGAAACAACTTTTACAATATTTGATTTATAAAAGCCTTCTGGAGTAGTGGGGGTGACATGTCAGGTAGCTATGAATTTTAGATTAGTATGAGGGGTTGTAACATGTTGAACTATCTGTGGGTTTTGTTGTTCAGGGTGGTTTTTTTTGGTTTTTTTGGGGTTTTTTTTGGTGTTTTTTTTTGTGATGCCAGTATTAATTTGCTTTGATTTTTAATCACCATGGAATATGTGGCAATCTGGGCATGTTTGTAATGCCCAAGCTGTCTAAATTGACAAATTACCAATCTACTTGTTTTCTTTTTTCTTTTTCCTTCTCCATCCATAGCATCATAGTCTCTCAAAATTGTTTCATGCTAGGCTCCTATGTCCACAGGATAATAAAAATGTAAAAGAAACACGCAGCAGATCAATGTTCTGTGCACCTGCCTATGAAGCTGAAAAATATATTTTAATGTGTATTCTGTGGTTTTGAGGGATTTTCTGGTTCTCCAAAGCGGATTAACAAAGCTTGTAGTAATGAAAATGGATATCCTTCTCCAGATATCTCCTTGAAGTTAACAATGGTAAAAAGAAAGAGTGGATGTGCTGATTCCAGGCTCCAAAAACAGCTCAGAGGGCAGCTCCGCCTTCTGGAAAATGACAGCAAGGAGGTGATGACAGTTTTCAGTGTAAGTCAATTGCTTGGAAATTGTTTTATTTATTCAAATAATACACCCTGTGCTACTGAAATAGTCTGCAAGATATTTGGGGCCTATTTCCATCTACATACTGGGTGCTTGAATTGAGTGACCAGTTTCCTGTGGCCCAAAAACATTTATGGACTTTAGAAATATTGAATTATTTTAAAAGACTGAAACATCAAATTGATGTAAAATAAATAAACCAACCTCAATAAGTCACGGAATGAGTTTATTTTAAATTTTTTCTGCTTTTATTTACATCAAAGGAAATAATGGGGTTTTGATTTATTTTAATTTGCCTTTGTATTGACTCATCACTTCAGTTTCTAGATACTGGAGTTATTTGGCATGCTAATTTCCTGGGAAGCTCACTGCTAAGCCAAAGAGGAAGTCTGAAGGAGAACAGCCTACATAGTGTGCTTCCTAGGGCTAAACGGCCATAACTTTAAATAGCATACAAGTGTTGGCCAAATTTTATTACTGTCTTTAATTTGTTTATGTATGGGCAGCCTGTTCTCTACAACCAATCAGGTTTGCTTTGAACACAGGTCAGTCTCCTCCTCCCTCTTGATAAAAAAACCAGAATGATAACATTTGACGTCTGGTGTCTCTTTTTTTTTTTTTTTTTTTTTTTTTTTTTTTTTTTTTTTTTTTTTTTTCCTGAGCCATGGGTTCCAGCCTCCTTCACTAGCAAACCAAACTACTGAACTCTTAATCAGTTAAGGTTTTGACTACTATGGACACATATGTTTCTACACCATTTTCCTTCCATGTGTTGTGACCACCCCACTATCAGGCTGCTGACTTTGTGGCTGGGCAAACAGTCTGTGCTCCTGCTGCTCTGCTCTGGATTGTGTTTAGAGAGAGATGGAGGAAGGAAGGCAAAGGAAAAGAGCAAACAAATAGACCAGATTTGTGGCCTTATTGGAAACAGACTGGAAAAGACTTTGAAGGAAACAAGATGGATAATGATAAGTTTCCTTAGAATGTTGTTTTGATATTCAGCAGTGCATGAAGCCCCTGAAGCTGACATACTTTAGCATGTGATGGCAATTTATTAATATATTTCAGGCTCTCATTAATATGTAATCTAGTGTAGAAAGGTGCATGCAGAAGATCAAAGCAGTGATGAGACATGCCTGCTGGAAAAGCCTAGGTTGGACTTTTAAATTTTAATGTATTCAGATTGTGTGAATTGAAAATATGGAAGTTAAGCAGAGTTAATTCAGAGATGTTTTAAAATTGTTCTGTAACAGTCAAAAAAATCAGTATATCAGCTCCATCTTACCCAGATTATAGAAAAAGTTTGAGGGACAATTTCCTCCCTGCTGCCTTGAGTTAGAATCAATTTCTTGGTCTGTCTTTCAATTGTTTCAAGCTGCATTTCAATTTTGATGTGACGGGAGCAAGGGTACAGAAGCATTATACCTGTTAACTTTACATTTGATTTATTGTCTGAGATAGTGATTCAGATACTTGTCTCATAAATTACCACAGTTCTTTGTGTTTCCCTAAAAGGCACAAGCCAGCATCACTGGAGAACCCTCCTTTTAAGCTACAAACTGGAGTGCAACCAGACTGTCCATTACCCCTCTGTGTCTATAATCCATCAAATTGTGGTTTTCTTTTACTTATTTGAAGGTTTATGTAGTTGTCCCTTTTAGCAATTCTGGAATAACTTAAAATCCATCATTACCACTTACAATGATCTTTGCTTGTCTTGTTAAAAGTGTAATTTAATGTTATTCTAGCAATGTGAACCAGTACAAATGACGATAAAAAGATCTTCCTGCATCTTTAAAAATTAAAAATAACACTTCAGTATATTTTTTTCACCAAAAAAGAGTGAACTTGGAAATAACTATTCAATATCTCTTCTGGATAAAGACTGACAATACCAGGAAGCAGGTTCAAACTGCATCAAAGGAGCTGCATTTGTGTGTGTGTACAGACCTTTGAGGGTAATCTACATCAGGAGGTTGTAGAACCTAAAAATTTACAGTGATCATGTGAGAAATTTCAAGTAAAAAACCCCAAACTAGCTCTTTTCCACTATTTAATATTAACACCCACACATGTCTGGCAAAGGCAGTTCCCAAGCTGTAAACAACTCCGTGTGGAGGATATTTTTGGAAAGAAGTACTATAGGCTTGCCTGTATATATACATTTGACTATATGGTTATACATGTGACTATACAAAGACAGTTCTGAACTAGATAAACCTTCAGTCTCACGCAGTGTGGTTTTTATTTCCTCTGTAAATTAATCTCCCTGAAACTGTCAGTACAATATCTAAGCAAGAATCAGATTAAAATTTGGCTCTCTGTATGTTGTAGGTGTATGTTAAAGAACAGATATCTCATACAGATAAAATCCTGGATTATTTTTTTTAATCCTTCTTAATGCATAATATTTTAGTCTAAGTGTTATCTAGTGAGAAATTGTGCTTAAGTCTGGTGTAATTGTTATTAAAGTATTGGTTTTGATTTTTAGGAGCTTTCTGCCAGACTCCTGTCAATTCACAGTGATCAAGATCTAATAGTGGTGACATTTAAAACTTTTGAAGAAATATGGAAGTTTCTAACTTACCACTCACTGGGTAAAGTTGTTTCACCATACAACAGTTCAGTATGTTATTTTGTATTCAATTGCACACAATTTCTGGGAACTTATTGAACACAATTTTGTGATTTATACACTGTGCATTGAGTAATAATGGAGTAGTCTCTAACTCTCTGGAAGTTTCTATTTTTTGTGTAATACTGTAAAATGGCAAAGAAAACAAATTGGATTTTCTTTTTCCTAGGTTTTATAAATCATTGCATGGAGAATTTATTCCTAGATCAGTCTTTCTGGCTATATTCCCAAGAGGAGGAAGGTACAGGCATTGAAGTCTGTATAAATGAAAAATCATTAGATTTGATGTACAGAAGTCTGCTAGTACAGGAAGGTAAGTAAGGCTGTACATGCTAAGGATAAGTTCAGCGCAGCACCTTTCTTTAAAATCCCCAAATCAGACATTAGGACCTATTCAAATGCCTAATGAAGTTGAAGTTTAAATTTACTCACTCCAAATGCACACTGTAAAGAGAAAACAAAGAAATGAACAGAGATTAGGTTCAGTGAGATCATGAAGAGATTGAGGAAATTCATGTGCAGCTGGTGCGCAAATGGATACCAAAAGGGTTAGGGAGCAATGTACATTCCAGCTTGTTTAATATTGTTGCAGGTTCTGGAGATGTGCAGGAGAAGAACTATAAACAGTTTCCAGGCTCAGGTGCTACTCCTAAACAGCATCACCTGCTGGTACTGCAGAGACAGGATAGATGGATGGATGGATGATTTATTTCTGTAATGGGAATATGCAGAATTGCAATAGAGGGCTTTGTGCTTCATTAAGACCTCATCTCTGCATTTATTTTTTTTTTTTACTGAAAGTTGCACTATACAGAAATATATGAGTATCTGACAATCAGCAAGAAAAATCTTGAAAAAGATCAGATTTTCAATTTCTAAATGAATATTCCAATCCCCTTGAAGCCCACTTTTAGGGCTTATATGACACTAAAACATTACATAAAATGACAATCTGCTCAACTGCTTTTGTTTTAGGATCTTTTTTTGTTTTATGTCCTGATGATACGATAAGAAAGATGATGGTTACAGGCAATGAAATGACTTATTTTGAGACTGGGGCTTTTACTGAAGATGTAACAGGTGGATCTGTGGACAGTGACATGCCCGTGATGTCTAATGCTTCTCTGAAACCATTGGAGCCTTTCCATCAGTAGGTACCTGACTCTACCTACCTATTTCATATCCATCTGATTCACATATGCACATGTCTGCTTAGAGATGCCTCTACAGGGTAACTTCTTGTGGAGCATCCATCTTCACTAACACTGATAAAAGTATGCTCTAATTCCTTTCACACAACTGAAATTAATCCAGATGCCTGCAGAGCTTCATTTAGAGTTGGTTTGCTGTCTTGTGAGTTACACATTGCTTTTTTCCCTGAGTCTGGCATAAAAGCTACAAACATTTTTAAAGCAATGTAAAGTAAAAATTTTCAATTTTCAGGATGCTTGGAAAAATGGGTAGTAACAGGTGAGATCTTATAAATGTGGATCATAGCAGGCTGGCAGTGTTTTTATTCAACATTATTGACAGAAGCCATCCACCTTCTTAATGCAGTTTCTCAAGTTCATATCCAAGCTCACAACCAAAATTATATCAAAACACTCACTTCAGGAATCACCAGAAAATCATTAGTTCTTAGTTCTTGGCACTCTTACTACTTAAATTGGGATTTGTTGTTGTTGTTGTTGTTGCCCTGGGGCAGGGACAAATAGCATGACTTTCTCAGTTTGATTTGTTCGCCTGAAGTAGCAGTACTTTTACTACTAATATTAATCAAAACATAAGTGTGTCTGAAGTGTATGGGCAATGCTGAAATTGAAAGCTACTTGTGGGAGGGACACATGAGTTTTCATATGTATTTTAAATATGACTGTTATTGTCATAACATTTAGTGAAGTGTTCTATAAACTAATTTCAATTTCTTTTTCTGCTTTCAGATGGTTTCTTAAAGGGTATCCTCATCCTGTTGATTTTTCATATAAGAATGAATCTCAATTCACCAGAAAAGTTGGTAAGAAACTTCGTTCAAACATCAATATCAGAATAATCCCAAATTTACTCTATGCCTTTGCTAGAACAGACTCTAAAAGGTTCAATAACTTTTTGTCCATTTTATTAGAACGGGGAAACAGCTTTCAAAATTACTTTGCAGTAAAACTGGTGAGAGTATAAATTTGTCTAAGGTTAAACTCTTTAGAGTCAAACTTTAAAGTCTTGTCTTTCCCCTTTTTTCTCCTAAATACTACACAAAGTAGTACAGAGTGATTGAGCTGAGGATGCCTCTGTAGCTGTGATGACAATCTTTCAAATGAGAAAATGCACCAATGTAACTGTGGATCTTTCATATGTGTACTGATTTATCTCATACTACCAGAGAAATAAAACTTATACAGATGGTTTGAGGTTAGAGAGCAAATATGGCTTATTTTCTTCCATGATGTCAGTTTTAATACAGTATTTACTGATACATACCCATATTTATCCCATAGGGATTCTTTTAATTGGTTCAAAATTGGTTCAAGTGTTTTACCCTGGCCCAAGTTCAGAGCCCTTTGTAAGAGGGAAAGTAAGGACTTAAACCATTTCTTTTTGCTGCTCTGTGATGAAATCTAATAGAATTATGAAAACATTCAAGGCTTTGCTTTCTAAAGGCTAGGATATGAGGATTTTTATGCTATTTACAGTTCTAATCATCAGACCAAACCAATGAGGTTTAGATGCTTTAAATCTTACCATAGCAGATATTCAACTCACAGGATGCAGGAATGTCTTTTGCTAAATATATTCTGCTGAGTTGCTGTTCTATTAAGTGTACTTCTATTGTTAAATTACTTTATCTGCAAATATTATTTATCTCCTTATTGCACAGCAATGGGATCCTGTCTAGCTGTGATGAATTATGAAAGTATTGTGCCAGAAGAGCTGAGTTTCCAGGAAGGGGACAAAATTGAGATCCTTGGCTACTTCATTGAATGCATGGAGTGGTTTCTTGGAAGACATGTGTTTACTGGCCAAATAGGTTTTGTAAAGACAAATCATGTTAAACTGGACTTATCTAGAAATAAGTGAGTGATATGCATTTATAGCTTATAAACAAAAAAGACCTCATCTCTTAAGCTTTAAAATTATTAACATTAAATTCAGGATGTGGCTTTGGCTTTTTTTTGTTATGTTTTGGGGTTTTTTTGCTTGACTTTTTGTTTGTTTTGTCTTAATGTGAATTGTCATAGCATGCATCAGTCAAAACTGCAAAGGAATTGGAATTTGGAGTCTGCTTAAATGTTGCAAAATACTATTAGTCTGTAGCTGAGTTTCTTCCTGGGAAAAGAAAGGTTACTGGACTTACTCCATTGGTTCAGTTCCTATTCTTTGGCTCATGAGATCCAAGCAGCTTTACCCTTGCAGAAGGTTCTCTTGCTGGTCTCTCAAGATGCGTTAAAGCACCCTCAGTTATATGCTTTAACTTGCTTCTAATGGGACCTTTGCAAATAGCTGCTAATAATGCAGACTGAAACCTCTAAAAAGGGTGCATTTCATCATGCACTGGCACCATGTAAATAGGCTGCTCTTATTAATATGCTTGAACTGTTTGCATGTTGAAACAAGGACTTCTCAAACGCTCCTTGCAGGCCCATTTGATATGTAACTTTAAGCTTATATTAGAAAATCAATACCATAAAATCCTTCAAGACTCATGCTTCTAATAAATACTGTCATAAAATGTTATACAATGACACTGAATGCACAAAGCTTACTCTGACATGGCAGAAATTATTAGCTCTAAGCATAGTTACTATCAATTTATATGCATATTTTATAAACTGACTGAATCTAATTTTGAACACAGCACAACCTATAATGTAAAGATTGTATCTGTTTCTGTAACAAGTTCATATTTGAGTGATGCAGTGAGCTCCTTAAGCCAAATCTGCTTTCAGACACCTTCAAAGTTACTCCTTTCCTTGCTAGACCACAAGATCTGGATTTTCTTGAAGCAGAAGAGCTATCTTTTTTTTCAAAAGAAAAGAATTTGGAAGAAGTAGTACATTTGTTGAAACAAACCTCCATCACAGATATTTGCTCTGTATACAGAATAG
Organism: Eopsaltria australis; assembly: GCA_034509425.1. NCBI lineage: Eukaryota > Metazoa > Chordata > Aves > Passeriformes > Petroicidae > Eopsaltria > Eopsaltria australis. The sequence goes on along the minus strand of JAVTVJ010000094.1, from coordinate 4,256,932 downwards.
GTAAGTATGAGTTTTACTCCTTTTTACTGCACAAGAAAAATGTGTAATTCCTATATCCCTCTTCTAACACTTTCTTTCAATGAGATTCCAGCATTTACACCTATTTTGAAATATCTTGGTATTCAGTTGGATCTTTGACATGGCATGTAAAAATCCTTAATATTTTCTTTGCTATATTTCTTCTGTTTCAAGGCATTTCTCAGCAGAACATTTGCAAATCTTATTTGTCTTTTTTTTTTCTTCTTCCTGAGTGAATTTAAACAGCAGGCTTTTAAAAACTCTCTTATTGAGCTGTACAGATCTCCAAGCTTTTACATGACTGAATTATAAATTATAATTTCACATGGCTGAATCATAAAAAGCAGTATGTTCACCCAAACACTGCTGGCTTTTTATCTTGGGAAAGGTAGCACACAGCATAATAATTATTGACAGCTAATGCAAACACACACCTCTTCATGCTTGATTTAATTTTCAAAGGTATAGAAAAGTAGCAAAATCTAGTCATAGAAACATCATCTCTGATACAGCTGTTATTTCTCTGTGCTTTGCATAAGCAATTGGGGTAAGTGGGGTTTCACCTTTATAGACTTACTGTAGGGCAGGGTGATGCAATAGTCTTGCTGAACTGAACAGGGGCAGCAACTTCTTATTCCCCCACAGGCTGTTGGTGATGCATATGCTTGTCAAATATCTAACCAAGTTTTATTTCCATTAGTGCCATCCTGAGAGACAGACTCGTAGGCTCCAGGTTGAAAGGAGCTGTTGTGTAGGTTTGAGTTGGGTTTTGGGTTTAATTCTGCAAATCAGAGAGTGTGTGTGTGTGAACAATAACTGAGCCATGCCAGACCTGCCATGGCAATGTGCAAAATGCCTCCACATCTCGCCTCCTGTGCTCAAATGAAAAGCCTGGGAACAAAAGCTCAAACCTCTAAGGTATTAAGCAATGTCAGGAGCTTAATAGACTTAGTGCTAATTTTGGTGTTGCACATTTTTCACATCTCCTCCCTAATCTTTGTAAGTATCACCTTCTTTTGCATCTTCCCCAACTCACAGTACCATCTTTATCACTTTTCTCTTAAACAGCTCAACTGATCCAGGTAATTCAGCTTATCCAGAGCAATCATTTTCTATATTCATGTGCTACTTTTTTGTGTGATCTGAGTAGATGGATATTAAATTCCTTCCATCTACATCAATCTACTGAGAATGTATTTACTTATGAGCACTTCCCTGATTAGATATTCAGAGCATTAAGTTACAACTACTGTAAACATCTGTGGCTTTCATCCCCCAGAGTCAGGAAAGCATTTATAAAAAGGAGATTCAGAAGTAAACAATCAGGGAGAGGTCATTCTCAAAGGCTGGCAAAGTAGCTTTCCATCAGCTTAAATAAGTCTGTGAGCCTCTGCTTTTGCATATATCCTTCATGCCCTCAGTACCACTTCTATTGCATCAAGTGTAGGAAAGACGGTGAAAATATTCCTAAAATGCAGCATGACAACTGAAATGCCTTGAGAAATATCTGCTACACAAAATAGTAATTCTTAAATGCTCTACAGATGTGCTGTGTTTAAATGTAAAGCCAGATCTATAAAGTCTACAGAATTAAGATGAATCTTTTAAAATAAGAGTGGGGTTTTTTTCACCCACTTGCTATTGGAATGGCCATAAACACTCTTTCTACACCAACAACCCTAAATAATTCCCTCCCACCACTTCCCTGGGAGTGACATTAAAAATATTAAGGGTTTCCTGTTACTTCCTTTTTAATCTTTGCTGCCCACTTGTATTTTAATGCAGCAGACATGCCTCCCTTCCTCATGCAGGACAGGCTGGCTTCAATTCTGACTGTGATATGCTTCTCACCTTACCAAGCAGAGGTAGCTGCATGATGATAACCATGTAGAAGCAGTGAATTGTGTCAGCAGGAGGGTAAGTCCCTCTTAGCTTTGGGTCAGATGTAGAATATTTCTTTTCTTCTAAATTTCCAGGATGTATCAAATTCTTCTGACATAAAGGAGCATCAACTAAAAAATAGTCTTATTTTAGGACATTTAAAACTGAAAAATAACTAAGCATAGCTAACATGATTTTTTTCTTTTGTACAGATGAATTAGAAGAACCTGAATTTCAGAAAGCTCATGAATGTGGTAATACTTCATACATACCCAATTTTTGCATAAAATTAATGAGATTTCTGATATTTTTGGTGTCTTTGGCAGCTATTCTCCTTCTAATGTCTCTTCACATGCTAATTTTGTTCTCTCATTGTTTCCTTTCTGAGATTTTGCTTTAACCCCTTTCTTACTAGGTTTTCTGTAAGACATTGTGGGTTTTCACTATATGAAATGTCTTTCCTGGAACTTTCTATCTGGCTGCAAATTGTATGAATGACTTTCACTGATGTGACACACATGCACCCCCTCCCAGCCTCTTCGCATTGTTTATTAAGGCAAAATACTGCTTATGGGGCACCTGGCAACTGCTGAGTTTGAATTCCAGCAGTTTTGTCTGCTAGAAAGCTTTGTCCCAGAAATAGATTTTGCAAAGGAAATATTTTGTTGAGGATGCAGAATTATTTCCCTTTGGCATTTTGTTGCTAGGCTGTCACTATCATTACTCATATTGTACTACATTTTCCTAAACAACCATTTTTGTATTTATGATTCTGCTGCACTTTCAGAAATGGGATTCTAAGGGAATTGAGCTCTAAATCTGTAACTTCAACAAGCTCCTGTTGATCTGCAGCTGTAAGCTTGAGAGCTGACTATGACTGTATACCACATCCCTAATCCCTGCCCTATTAACTGGGGTGGAAAACAGTGAGAGCACTAAGAATTGGTGGCATATCTGTCTTTATTATATTTGTAAGGTATTCAATGATGTTGTCACTAGGACAATTTATATCAATTGCCATATCAGTTGCCACAAATTGGTAATTTTGTGGAAGATAATCTGTGCCAGAGAGAATCAGGGCTGATATTTGATTCATAGAAGAAATCCTATTACACAGTACACTGGCCTGGCTCACCAGGACAGGTGAACAAAACCTTTGCAGGCACTCCCAAGCCCATGTAAGACTTCACCAGCTCAAATATCACAGTCTTACCCTGCCCTGGCTGACCTGCCTTAGCATGCTGTCAGGACATAGCCATACCCTTACTCTACTGGAATGGTTAAATTCCCATTTTTGTCACACTTTTAAGTCCAACCAGCATTCAAATCCTGACTTTGGGCCCTTTATCCAGCCTCAACTTCATACCTTGGGTCTTCCTAGATTTCCTTCTGCTTACCAGCTACTCTGAATTGTATTTCTTTGGCAGGTCTCTTGTCCATGTACACTTGGAGAGAACAGAGAATTTACACTGACTGTACTTTTGGAGTATGCACAGACAAAAGGCAGTTTGAATTAATGCTGGACTTCCATTGGATTAGTGTTGGATCAGGTCCAGGGCCTGGCTAGACAGGTGTACTGATCACTAACCTGCTTATATGTGGCAGGTTCTGTTTACTCCCACTCCTCCAGTCTCCCACACTTCCTCAACCTCCTTGATAACTTTTTACACCTTTGTCTTGTCTCCTAGATATACTGTTAAGAAATCACAGTATGTTTACATAATGTTTTCATAACAGCATCTTTACTGACAAATGTTTTAGTTGGTCTATCAAAGGTCTTTGTGTGCATGCCTACAGGAAGTTATGATCTGTATATTATTTTTAAATTTCAGAAATTCCATGCTCACCTTCTAGCCCAGGATCCACTAGCAAGAATGGCAAGATAGAAGAATTACTGCAGAACTTCAAGAATTTGGAGGCCACTCAAGGTGAAGAGCCAGCTGCTGAAGGGAAGGAATCTGCTGGTTCTTCAAAGACTGAAGTATTTGCTCTACCTGAAGGGCCTTGTTTCCACATATGTCAAGATGATGTTCAAACATCTGACATCTTTGAGCCATTGTTACTCTTCTTAAATAAGAAAGAGTATGAGAGCAACTTCAAAAGCCTGTATGATTTCTCTTATTCGTTTACCAATAGCATGTTTTATGGATTTTCAGAAGAAGAGGAACTGGTTAGTTTTTTAAGCTTAGCAAGGGAAGCAGCAAAGAAAGCAGGCCTGTCCTGGACATTAGCAAGGCTGTGCTTTCTCTTAGGCAGGCTCAGTGTCAAAAAGCTGAAGTTTTCCCAAGCTCGGGTGTATTTTGAGGAAGCATTGAGAGCAGTAGCTGGAGGGTTTAGTGATTTGTACTTTGTGATTGCTCTTTATACAAATCTAACAGTCATCTACTTGACCCAGAAGAACAAAGAGAAGTGTACTCACATTTTTGACAAGGCTGCATCTCTTCTCATGGGAATTCCCAGCTACATTGGCAGTGCTGACCTGGAGTCAGATATACTGAAGTATGCTCTGAAGAGGTCAATTTTGAGCCAGAGCAAACATGCAGAGGCAAGGGCATGCTTTCTGCTGGCAAAACATTACAGTGCACGCAAACAACACCAAGAGGCACTGCCATTCTTGGAAAGGTTTCAGCTGTTGCTCAATGACCTGGGTTTACAAAGCAGTTTATCCAACAACTGTTACTTCAAACTGGCAGAGTCCTACCACGAAAAGTGTTTGCCACATATTGTATTAAGTTGCATAAAGGTTACCTCTCCCCAGAGCTCCAGTACCTTAATGGATTCTCTGAAAAGGATTGATTTAGTCATCAGAAATGCTCCCAAACTTTATGGCCTGAGAAAGCTCAGACAAATATTCCCATCCCAAATTGCACCTTACCTCCTACAAGCACTTTCTTCTGTGTCTACTAATCAGCAGGAAGGACTGTGCAGCACTATCTATCTCAGCTTAGCAAAGCTGTACAGCCACCACAAGCAGTATGGAAAAGCCATTGCTTACATGATGAAAGCACTGGACTCTGCTTCTGTTAAGCCAGAGGAAACTATCAACTATTTGGTTTCAATTGCCTGGCTGTACATTCTTTACAAACAGTATGATGTGGCTTTAGCCATTTTAAATGCTGTTGTAGGCTCTGCATGGGGCAGTCCTCAGCAACTCGGCATCGCTTATAACATGCTTGCCATCGCTTTGAAAAGGACAAACAACACAAGAGAAGCTGCTGAGAGCTACTACAAAGCACTGCGTCTTTCAGAAGAGACTGACATGACCCATAACCAAGCCATAGCCCTCGCTAATTTTGGGGCACTCTGCCTGCATGCAGCAGCCAGCAGGCTGGCAGAACATTATTTTATCAGGGCAGTTAAGCTATTCTCCAGGCTTCCAATTGTGGACTGTGGTCAAGACTTTATCCAAGTCCTCCTTCAGCTGGGATCTTATTATGTTGGTGGAACTGAAAGAGAGAAAGGAAGGTTTTATTATGAATGGGCTTTTTTAGTTGCAATGGAGACAAATCACCTGGAGAGTAAGTATACCTTTTACAAGTTACAAAATGTATCCTGTTTGGGAATGTTATTTATTTAGGTATAGGTTAAACTTCTTTATTTAGAAGATGCATATCTTACTTTGTTATTCTTCCTACCATAGTTGAGGCATGGTAATACTATTTATGCAGCTAATACTATTTCATTTTGGAAATGAAGTCTGAAGTAACCTCTAGCCTTTGTTAACTTCGGGGGTGAATGAAATGGTGGTGGGGAATTCTTGTTATGATTTCCATATTTTTCATTGTCTGTGCTGTAATTTGTGAAATTGTGAGAATGAATAATTTTAAAATTAATTAACTTCCATTTTAAAACAGAGATTCATGTTCGTATTTCCAATCTGTTCTCCCAGGCCAACTAAAAGCAATTAAACTGCTGTGTCAGTTCTACAGCACAGTTGCTCCCAATGAGACTCAGTGTGTCATCTACAATGAATATCAACTATCTTTAGCTAGAAAGATGTCCAACAAAGTTCTGGAGGGACAAATTTTGGAAACCATTAGTCAGCTCTATTTGTCTTTAGGAACACAAAGGTAAGACATGCTGAATGACTTTTCTTTCATTCCGATTTTAACTTTTCCATCCTGCAAAAGAATCTCAATTTGTTCAAAAGCTGAATATGATTTTTTTTTCTCTCTGCTTTGGCAATATACTTTATCAGAATTGAAAAGTCCAGTGCTAATGGAGAATTTTCTTGTTTCTTTTTAAGTAACTATAATCTCTCAAGTGAGACAAGATGTTCTGTAGAGGTTGGTACCACTTCAAAAACGAATTTATTTTTAAAATTGATGTAAATACATTCAAAACATATTGTTTGTTATGCAGTTCTTGATGACTGCTGTATCAGGTGATTTGTTTTCAATGATTTTTGCAAGACTTTTTAAGACACCAAAGGACATATTCCAAACAGGTCAGGCATTAAATTGCCTCTATGTAAGTGTTTCTCTTTGAGGAAAGGCTTTTTTCAAAACTTATGTAAACACGAAGTCGATGTGCAAACCTGCAGAGTTTTACTCTTCAGCAATTTCTATATTGCTCTTATTTTCCAAACACCAATTTTTTTGCTCTGATCTATTGAAATAACAAATTGTACAAGTAAAATTATAGTAGCAAGCGCTGAGGAAAGTTACAGTTTTCTCTAAGAATGTTTGAAGAGTTTTTTTTTTTAAGGCTGCGTGGTATGATTTTTTTTCTTGCAGTACTTCAAGGAGTTACTTTAGATTCAGGTATTTTCAAGCGTGCCTCAGTAAGGATGCAAAAAATATTCTCAGTCATGAAAAGAGAACAGATGCCTATTTTAGCTTTAAGTGCCTGTAGTCTGAGCATCTGACACACTTTGCAAGTCACCCAATTTATTTTGCTTTTTTACTGCTTTTTAACGATACAGTTAATGACCATCCTTTGGAGAGACTGATGACAAAGGAGTTGGTTAAGATTTTAAGCTGCCAGGGATTTGCAGAAAGACTTCACTAGCTGGAGAAGCTGCTGCTTTGTGTGCTTGTAGTACATGGAATTTGTATATTCCAGGAGCCTGGCTCCCAGATGTTGACTGTGTAACCTTAGCATGCTACCAGATAACAGCACAAACTCAATATGGTATTGGACCACAGTATCCCACTATTCTTTGTGTTAGCAGCCCTGAGTAACAATGATGTGTCTGTGATAAAGTGGCAGAAGATGTCAGGTCTGTTTGAAACTACAGTGTCCATGCCAGTGGACACAGCCTGACCTGTTCCAGCTGCTGTGCTGGGTTATGGATTGGATATGTCTCTATCTGCTGTGAAAGCTCTGAAGGAGGGATGGGACTGGCATTCAGTAATTGGGCTGAGTCTGTCTACTTCAACTAGCTTTCCTTTGCTCATGTTAGCAGCTTGTTAGCAGAGAAGACTGAAATGTCAGGCTTGTTCAGTGAATCATTACTTCCTCTCATGATTATAGAAGGAGTGACAAGTCTCAACTTCTGTAAGAATCAGAAAGTGGTAAAAACAATTTTTTTTTCTCAGTTGAGATATTGTAGAGACAACTGAAATCTTGATAGTGTGAAATACAAAGGAGGGTATTATTTTTATATTGTTTTGGCTCCCTTTGGAGGCCTAAGGAGGCTGTTCTGAAGATGCACTCTGCGAGGGTTCACTATAACTGTTCAGGTCACATTATATTTTAATATGTTTGTGTCTTGTGCTCAGAAAAAAATGCATTGGGTCGAGGTGATGGGAGTCTAACACTAGACAGAAAAAGATTTATTAAGTCTGGGGTTTCTATGTCTGGTATAAAGCACCCTAACATTAATAAATCTGATAATTTAAGTGCTTCTAAAATTCATCATGACATGCCCCATTCTCCTCTGCCCTACCACTCTCCTCCCAGTTTCTCCTGTTTTTTCAACAATTGCTGATTGGTCTAAATTGCACTTAAGTCAGATGCATAGATGATTAAAAAAAATAAGATGAAATTTCTTTCTGAAGCTGTTAGGAAAAATCCATAAATGATAGAAGAGTTAAAGATGAGGAAAGACTTTTCTACTCCTCACAAGTTTGAGGTAGAGGAAGGACACATGTAAACTATCTTGAAATAATATACACTATAACAGGATAAATTGTATGAATAACTTAATATAATAATAATATATTCAGTGTACTTGTTATATATATAACATATTTATATAAGATATAACAATATAATAGGTAACAATCGAACAGGAAACACAGATGGAACAAAAAGAAAGAGGAAAAGGACTGTGTTCTCTAGTTACTAGTGTAATATAGTTGAGAAATTATAATTGTGCCCTAAATAGGGGAAACAGAATGTCTTTTATAGTAACATGAGGCTTTTCTCACTGTGAAGAAAACCATTTGCAGTTCTGAAGAACCCTTCTGTGATTAGCACTTTTCCCTGTTTCAGAGCCTACAGGTCAGCTCTGGAATATACCAAAAGAAGCCTTGGAATATTTATAGATCTCCAGAAAAAAGAAAAGGAGGCATATGCTTGGCTACGGGCAGGAAAGATATATTATGTTCTGAGGCAGAATGAACTTGTGGATCTTTATATTCAGGTATGCTGGCAACACTTACAGGCTTGCACATGGTATCAGTGTTGTGCAGGTGGCATGGTAAGAGTAAGTAAATCAATATAAAAATTCCATATATTTTTCCAGTTGATGTACACATCATGTAGTGACACCATTCATGTAATGCTCGGCAGCTGAAAGGAAAGTCTCAGCATTTTCCACTGGTCCTCCATTTTAATCTGTTGCTTGATTCTGGAAGGATTTTGAGCAGTGACCTTTCTTAGTTCCTGTTAACTCAGTGTGTTTCTTCATCACCATTTACCAGCTCTACAGCACCACAGCAATTATATGACATGTGCATGCTTCATGCTGGTGTGTAACAGAGAATAATCACCTTAACATGCTGGCTTGTGGGCCAGATTCCTGGGAAAACAGAGTAGCTTCTTTAGGAAGCATTTCCAAAGCATCTGAATCTTTCCTTTTGTGGCCATGCTTGGTATGACACAGAGCCACCTGGAGCTGCTGTTGTCTTTTCATCTGTGAGAGCAGAGGCATGTGTCTTACACACCTCTGTGCTCAAGTAGAAAGAAAGACTTGTATTAACTGCATCCAATTAATTCTTCTTTTAATTTGTCTTCTTTACTTGTAAACTAAAGAAGACAAAGCCAGAGCAAGATTCTTGACCTTGCCTTAGGTAAAAGGCACATTTTCATTACTATTTTCTCTATCAATAACTGAGGATCCTGGTATTCTTGCTTTGCATGCTGTCTTTCATTAAATCCTTTTTGCTAACAAGACATGAATTTATCTATGAGACTAGAATGGTAGACCTGAATTTATTTACACCAATCAATTCACAGGCTTTTAAATCTGCAGCTAGCCTTATCTAACTTGCAATTTGAATTTATTTCTATTATATGTTTGATCTAATTCAAAATTAATATGTGGCAGCTATCAAATATACTGTTGTTTTTAGAGTTTCATGTGCTGACAAAGGTAGCAGGATACTTTTGCCAGAAAAAGGAAAGCAGGTACCAAAAAAGAGCATGCTCACATAAAACATAGCCTTTCTCATCATTATAATAGGAGAGATAATAGAAAGATATTTTTTCAATTACTATTACTTATGAGTTTTTTAACATGGAATAATCTAGATTTAATTTGTTTCTTTTCTTCTCCATTCCTTGTTTTATTTTCAGGTTGCTCAGGATGCTGCTCTTTGTACAGGAGATCCAAATTTAGGAATGGAATTATCTGAAGCTGCTGGAGACATATTTTTCAATGGTACTTGGGAAAAGGAGAAAGCAGTGACTTTCTACAGGGTTTGTGCAGTTTTTCTGCTGCATTGATAGTTGTGTACCTCCCACCATAGCAGGCATTCTACAAATGCTGAACCAAAAGCCGAACCTCTCAGCAAACTGTTTATAACCTATTGCAGCTGAGTACTTGTCATGGTGTTAGTAGATATCACCTGTTTCAAGTCCTCTTCAGGTTGCAAGAACTGCTCTAAGCAAAGAGCAAAATTAAACCAGATATTACTTGATTTGACATAAATGAGAGCCTGTCAGTGCACATCTTGGGGTTCAGCCATACCCAAGCTGATGTTGTGTGTTTCAGGACAGGGCTCTCCCACTTGCTGTTCAGACTGGCAACAAAACCACTGAACTCAGATTGTGCAATAAATTGGTGGAATTGCTGATGAATCTGAAGGCTTACGAGGAAAGTCTGGAATACGCAAGAGTAGCTCTTGTCCTCAGTGTAAATTTAGGTAAGAACAATTTCCATTATAGTGGAGTATGAGTGATACTTCTAAAAATACAGCAGAACTCTAAATTTAAAGTTTTCTTCCCTTGCATTTAGTAATTTCTTTCCAGGATTTAATAACACTACTATAATTGCTATTTTTTTCCTCTACTCAAGAATGAGCAATTTATTGCTTCCTCTTCTAGCTTAGGATCAAATGGAAAACCTTTGGTAGAGCACAGAATTGAGTATGGAATTTTATGTTCTAACTGAGTGTGCTTCTAACAGCTAGGATACAATACTTATGAATAATATTGTCCTGAGAGGCTTTCGAGTGTCATAGACTTTCAGATGTACTCATAGCCCTGATAGCGAACCAACATAAGATGGAAAAATCAGAAATGATAGGTCTAGTTTCAAAATGACTATTCTTCAAGTTTGGGAGCTGTTCAACTGATGAAGAACCTTCTTAATGCTCTGTACAAGCACAGACAGGTCATTTTGATCAGTCTGAAAATAATCTTTTTGTTGTTAATTTTCACGTAAAATATATATTGGGATGGGCAAGGGAGTCTTTATTCCCATTAACTTTCTTGCTTTCATAATAACCTATTTGTATTCTTTGTAAATACGCACTGTGTGTGTATGTATATTTATTATAATATATACATGAGAAATGAATGTAGTTATTTCTTAAAATCCCAGATGTTGTCAAATCCTACAGAAATTCAGAAATTCCATAGTATTTTTCTTGAAGGGCAGGCTTTGACCACGTATCTCTTAACAAAAACATTTTTATTCAATAAAAGCTCAGCAAATTCAACACAGAAATTTTTTAAAAGTGGCATAGATTTGAGTACTTTGTCTCTTTGTTTTTATCCTGACTCATATTTTATCTTGTTAGGAAATCAGCTAAATGAAAGAATAGCTTACCATCGTCTGGCAGCCATCCATCACCATTTGGGTCACTGTGAACTAGCTGAACACTTCTATTTAAAGGCCCTGTCCCTCTGTTCCTCTCCTCTGGAGTTTGAGGAGGAAACACTCTATTATGTCAAGGTGTACTTGATTTTAGGAGATATTATATTCTATGACCTCAAGGTAAGAAGTTTTAATAGCTTCTGTAGCAAGTTTCATAGAATTAGATTTTGCCATGTTCTGGTTTTGTGTGTTTGGAATGTAAACAGTAAAGTGGGAAAACCTACAGAAGCTCAGAATCTACATTATTCTTGTTAGATACTTACAAAGCTGAGCTCTGTAGTCCTCTTGCACTGGTTGTACTACCTTTGAGACTCTTATTTCAGGACCCCTTTGATGCAGCTGGCTATTACCACTTGGCACTCGCTGCTGCCATGGACCTGGGCAATAAAAAAGCTCAACTGAAGATTTACACCAGACTTGCTGTGATCTACCATAACTTCCTCGTGGATCGGGAAATGTCTCTCTTCTTCTACCAAAAGGCAAGAACCTTTGCAACAGAACTGAATGTTAGGAGAATAAATTTAGCTCCTGATCAGTGTTATAAGAGTTCATAAGTGTTTTTGGAAAATGCAGCCTAACTATTACAGAAGTACCTAAAGAAATACAGCACTGGCTTTGTAGGAGGATGCAGTCTGCATTCAATGACTCATTATCTGTGTGCTGTAAGGTGGAGCTGCTCATCCCAGACTAAATTACCAGTTTATATGACAGTGAACTACATTTCATTGTCTTTAAGATACACAGTCTTGTACTTGTTGTTTAAGGATTAGTCTGTGAACTAAAACCAAAACCCAACAATCTCTTTTTTTTTTTTTTTTTTTTTTTAAATTACAATTTTCTTTGCTATATCTTTCTGCCTTGATGGATATTGGAAAATGATTAATGCGTACATGCAATGAAAAATATTTAATAAAGTGTTACAGAAGAAAATCCACTCAATATGAATTGTGGCTTCCTTTGCCTGACCTAGCTTTATTACTTTTTTTGACATCAAGTAAATGCATCTGCACAAGCATGTTAGATGGGGTTGAGAATTGGTTTGACCCAGTTCCCCAGACACCACTCCTCATTTTCTGTCAAATTCATCTATTGCAGTACTTATGGGCACCAGTTAAGCTTTATCTTCTAATTCAAGAAAACTTACATGCATTTTGTAATAATAACTAACTGGTTTGTAGAACTAAAGGCTCTCATAATATGTGAGAAGTTTTGTGGATGTCAGTGGTCATATGAAGGCCCTCCTTCCCTATTTTCAAAGACTATTTGTTTAACTGCCCTTTTCAGGACTGCCACTATTCCCTGTAATGACTTGTTACAGCTTTTCCTACTGGGTTACATAGAACTAAATATTTTTCAGAAAAATGTATTATTTCACTTTAGTTACAAAAAAAATCCAGATTGTTAATTCTGATACTTCTAAATCTTTGTGTCTCAGCTTCAGTATGAAAATGTTTTATGGTAGAAATGACAGATCATATTCAGATTCATTTCGAGATTATACGTTTTCATTCTCTTAAGAACTCTACAGAAACTGCTGATTTATTTTATATTTAAGGGATATTACAAAGAATGGAAGTATGGAAGTTTTTGGAAGTTGCACATACAGTGTCAGAAACCAGATGTTGGCTACATAGTGGTTTTTTTACGTTGTTAAGCCTGGGGAAAGGTGAAAAACACACCTTTTTTTTTTTTTTTTTTTTTTTTTTTTTTTTTTTTTTTTTTTTTGTCAGATTTCTGTATCTATGTAACCTCATTGCCTTGGTGCTTTTGCCCAAGAATCTTTGTTTTTCTAAAATCTGTCATTCAGAGCATGCTCTGAATTCTTTCCGTATATACATTGAGGTATCTGATTTTTGTCATTGTTTTGACCTTTATAATTCTTAGTCAATTTTACTTATTTCCTGCAGGGAGAGAATATATATGTGTATATAGATAGATATATATATAATATGTATTATATGTAATATACATATGTATGTCTGTATCTAGAGATCTAGATATAATTGAGATATTCTCCAGGGAAGTGCATCTTGTTCCTTGGTCTTCCCATGGTCTATATAACAGATAATTTCCACAATCATGGTAATTGTGACCTTTAAATCACCTTGAAGAGGTGTGGTGATTTAGGCAGTCAAGGTAACGTGCTATGGTCCTCAACTTAGCTCACGGTCCAGAAAGGGAAGTGGCATTTCAGTGCTGTACCTTTGAGATTAAATACTTTGTATTTGCTCTTTCTGGAAGGCTCTTTACACAATAAGGATTTTGTTTGCTTGTTTTCTCTTCTGACAATGTAAATTTGAAAGTTTTAGTGTAGTGGTGTCTTAGGAATGGCTTGATGACAGATTCATGCTGATGTCATATTGTCCCATTAAAAATGGGAAATTAATTAGCCCATATGCTCTTCATTGTCTTGACTTGAAAACTCTAACAAAGTCCTGTATCATCTCTGCAGAGCTGTGAAAATTGTGGATGTTGCTCTCTGTTCATTAACTTGCTTTTCAGTGCTTGACATTCTATTTTCCATTTCATTTGGTTTTCAGACTAGCTAAATTTATAACCTCTTGCTGACTCTGATTGCTGCAATCATAGGCTGTCTCTGTATTCTGGGAAGGGAAGCTGTACTTTATCTGGAATTCAATTCTGCTGATAAGGCCTGTCTTCTTTCTTGCACGGCTACTTCATCTTGTTGCCTTGATTCCACAGACTTTTTGCTTTCATAGCAATCTAGTTCTACATTATTAATTTACCCTTTAGTGTTAAATTGTGCTTAAGCAGTATATAGTACATGGAATTTCTTGACCATTCCTTTAAAGCCAGTAGAGTAGTATATAAAAATGTATCTGGTTTTTGAAAAGGCAGGATCTGAATTCTCTCCTTGCTCCGGTGACATGGGAATTCTGTTTTGCTACTGCATGCGGTTAAAGTACATCACAGGCAGAGGATTTGAAAGAACTGCATTCCTATATATATATATATGGCATGTTTGATTTTTAAAAGCTGATTCGAAATCTGTTAGATCTTTAAATACACCTTTTTCTCCAGGGAGCACAACATCATAATTTTATGATTCTGATATAACATATGCAATCAATGCACTTGAACAGCAAATCTGGAATTTACTAATCTGTGAGGAATTGAATTTGGATAAAGGGGTTACACTGATAAGTCCTGTTTGTCCTGTCAGGAGTGGTAGGATTCATCTTCCCTGTTTGGTGGCCCGAGTCTCTTTAGCACCAGAGAATGGCCAGCTGTCTGCAGTGTAGAATTCCACAAGTGCTTGAGCAAATCTGCCTGGTGAGCTTCCTGGTGTAAGTCTTTATTGAATGGAAATCTGATTGTTATAAAACTGTTTTCCCATAGCTGTTACCTAAATGACCAATTTTGGCCAGATAACTGGTAGAACATTCTTCCAGCATAATGAAGCAAAAAGGCTGATCAGCATGAAGTTTAGATGCCTCCTAGATAGGTTATAAAATCATACCTCTGCAAAGTCTGTTTGTTAGAAAAGACAGTGAGGAATGGGATGTTTGAATGATAAGTGAAAAACAGAAATAGGAAGCATATGAAGATTCAGAGAGTTTTACCCAGAATGAGTTCTGTAGCTGATTGGTAGCAAATTTTGATACTCTTAATGATCGAAAAAGCCCTGCTGACCTGTTAAAAGCTCTGCAGGAACTGACACACTGTAGGTATTTCTGCTTCATTTGAAATAACAATATTCTTCTTCCAGGAAGGCATGAAGTGGTGCCTGTGAGCAGCCCCATGTCTAGAACTTTGTCAGATATAAAGTCAGATACTTGTGGTGCTTTCTCACCCAGGAATTACATGTTCCCAAGTATCACCCCTTCATTTTTAAAATGAGATTGCAGAGAAGGAAATTGTAGTGATGGTACCATGGTAGAGAATATTTAATTACTATAGAAGCTCATGTTTCTGAAGAGGAAAATTCAGAGTACTGTACTACAGCAATTTGGGGCCTTCCTCTCCCTCTCTCCTGGTTCAATAAAAAGACATTCCAAACTCTGCGTGTTCTGTGCGTCTGTGCAAGGGAGGGCAGTCCTGTCCCCTCTCATAGATAAGCAGTTCACTTTAGAGTAACAGATGTCAGAGCTACATGTGCCCATTTTTGCAAATTTGGCCTGCTTGGAGAAGTTAAGCCCCCTTCATATTGGCTTTTCCCGGACCCTGATCCTCTAATTCGGTCGGAACAGTCCATGTTCTGCGGGCCCAGCCCCAGCGTTGCTCAGCCGGGCGCCTCTGGCCACGGGGTGGCAATGTCTAGCTTTGCATCAGTGCCTCCTGCCCGCCAGCCTAACAAAAGAATCCACGAACTTTGAAAAGTATCCCACTTTCCCAATTACCCTTCCCGTCCAGCTATAATCTCTTAAAACAAACCAAAAAAACCAACCCTAACAGCCCCAAGACCCACTCAAATAAACCCTCTAAAAACGCATGAGCTGAAACTCTTCAAGCCCCTTTACCAGGGCAAGCAAAACAGAGCTTCCACCAGCCAGTGTCTATTGCAAAGGAAATACGCTGCAAGAAAGCAAAAAAGCATTTGCAGGGAGTAAAAAGAATTGAAGATAATTATTCTAAGCTACTTTGAAATGCCTTAACTGGCTCGTCCACAAACAACCTAGAGAAAGTCGGCTGCACTGTGGTGCTATGAAGATTTATTTTGTAACAGGAAAACTGCTGTGCAAGTGCAGAGTACTGCGGTAGACAAGAAACCTACTGAATGAGGCTGGACACAGGCATGTGCTGAAAACTCCTGGTATTATTTTTAAGTGGTCAACTTCTGACATCTACTTTTTTTGCCAAGAGAAATGCTCCATGAATTCTTTGTATGAGTCTGGTGCGACAGTATCCTAGGCAGTGGCTTTCAGGAACCCAGAATTTTTTCTGAAAAAAGATATTAACAGTTAATAATTAACTGCTTTCCCTTTTAATATAAATTGCCTGGTTGGTGTTATTCTCTGCTGAATGCTCAGGAAATGTTCCTCTAAATATTTTGCTCCTAATGCTTTGCTGCCTTTATTTGGCCATTTCAGATAATAAAGGTAAGAAAAATGTTTCATTTCACAGAATATCTATCTCACTCTGGTGTTTTAATCACTGGATAGCAGGTTAAGTTGCCTTTGCGCTGACATACTAAATGGATTGTACCTTTCCATGAAAAGGCAAATTAAACACAATTACTCTGACTTAAAATATTATGAAACTTGTATGCCATTTAGATGCTGAATTACTCTAGAGAGTTCTGTGTTAGGAAACTCTTGAAAATTGTCAGCAGGTGTTTTTCCTGATGTAGTAGATGTGCAAAATCTGTTCAAAGTAGCCTTTTTTTGCCAAGTCAACAGAAGGGAATTTCACCATTGCATGGAAAATATCTAATTTTTTGGAAGTTAGGATGAGCATAATAAATGGAGCATTTTTGCTTCTAAAAATATCACTGGTTCTTTCTGAATATTTCCTGAAGTATATTTAACACTGTCAGCTGGTATTAGATACTTATGTTCTATCAGTCAGGTTATACACTGACGAAAAGAGAAACTTCTGAGTGTCTAATCCATTCCCAATCTGGGGAAAGGATTTACAAAAATCATGGACCATTATCCTTCTGTTTGCATTTTGCTTAAGATGAAGATTTTTGTGTGCCTGCCTTTGCTAATATATGGCATGGCTGCATGTTTGAGATACAACATATTCTTTTTCTCCGTGGAAAAGAAGATTTAACCCAGTGCCAATATAACAGTGTGGTTTTTGTAATATCAAAAAGTAAGACAGCAAGAGTATATGGGTATTAGAAGGTGCAAGTGAACACCTTAAAAGTCATTGAAACAGAATGTGAACCCTAATGTTGGTTCCTTTTCTGGAGTTCTTGTGCACTTTGACCTTTGGTCATGAATAGGTGGGGGAAGGTGTTCTTAGAAAAACTGGGGACTTAGGTCTAGTTGTATACCAACCCCCAAGTTATTTTCTGCATTTTTCTATAATTTCTCCTTAGTAATTCTTATCCATGTAATAACATACAAAAACTTCCAAATCCAGATACACTCTTCTTCAGAGGCAGTGCAGCAAAGCATCTGTATTTCCTTGAAATTCAAGTATACATTAATTACTTTTAGTCTACATTCCTTTAAAAATATCTTGAACAACCTATTGTTTGAGGCAATTTTACTCCCAATTCACAGAATTGGTAGGGTTGGAAGGGAGTTCTGGAGGTCATCCAGTCCGACCCCTGGCCAAGGCAGAGTAACCTAGAGCAGGTGACAGGAACACATCCAGGTTTTTAATGTCTCCAGAGAGGGAGATTTCATGACCTCCCTGAGCAGCCTGTTCCAGCAAGCTCTGCCATAGTCAGTGTAAAGAAGTTTGTCCTCATGTTGAGGAGGAACTTCTTTAGTTTATGTCCATTGCTCCTACTACTGGGCACCACTGAAAAGAGCCTGGCAATATCCCCTTGACACCTGCATTTGAGGTATTTGTGTGCATTGATCAGATCCCCTCTCAGTCTTCCCTTCTAAATTTAGACTTAAACTTCTGAGCATAAATGTCAAATGTGGTCAGGATTTTCTTATATTTTCAGAGTTGATTTTCATATAATCACAGAATGGGTGAGGTTAGAAGGCACCACAGTGGGGCATCTGGCCCAACCTCTCTGCTGAAGCAGAGTCATCCAAGAGTACATTGCACAGGATTGTGTCCAGACAGTTCTTGAATATCTCCCATATATATGGGAGACTCCACACCCTCTCTGAGCAACCTATTCCAGTGCTCTGTCACCTGTACACTAAAGGAGTTTTTTCTCATATTCAGGTGGAACTTCCTGTGAAATTAGTACTAACCATACAGAAACATCCAAATTGTAGAGACACAGGATAGTGAAATAAATGCATCCACACTATCCATGAAGCTATTCCCTAGAAACTATTTCTTCTTGACTTTTTAATTTTTAGCATAAATCTGTAGCTATTTCCTTGGTAGATTAAAGTGATATGTAAAGTAAATTCCTTTGAATCTTGAATCTGTCTCATATTGATCGAGACTTACATTGTATAAAGACCATGGTTAAAATAATGCATTCTGGTACTGATGAATTGAGCTCAAGAGAAAACACTTTTAAATTGCTTACTAAGTAATCTGAAAACTGTTTTTCTTTTATACTGTGCTGTAGGTCTGTCAATTATACACTGTATAAAAGTTCTTTTTTCTGTCCTTCCTGCATACCAGAGATAACAGCAGTCTTACATGCAAACATACAGCTGAGTAAATAAGTTGTTCAGCATGAAATAATGATAATTAAATAATTATTATTCTTTCTTTATTATCCAAGATACCCCATTTTTTTAAACTTATTGATAACGACAGGTTTCTTAAAAGCTTGAGATATTTGCAACTACAGGAAATTTGAAGAAAATCGAGGTATGTGTCAAAAAGTATCTTAGCCTAAAAATCTGTCCTTTACCAACGAATTTTAATTGGTTTCTTTGTTTCTGACATATTTTTCTTGTTTTATAGTGGATTTTTTGTGTAGAATCACTTTGCTATTACATATTTCCTTTTTCTGCCTACCAGTTGATCAATGTGTATAAAGTTGCATCTGTGAATTTCTGGGTCATTAAAAAGATTACACACTTTCCTATTAAATCAGAGAAAACTTGTCCTTACTGCATCTTTTGCCAATTATGTGTGCTCTATTGCTTTCCTTTTTTAGACATGGTTTTTACTTTTATGTCTGCCAGGCTTTTCATCACTCTTGCTGGTTCCTGGGTGTCTGCCACATACCAGTCAATGTTGGAAAAAAATCAATCCTATTTCTAAGAATGAGTCTAGAGAAAAGTGTACTAATTGGTCAATGTTTATTTTAGACCAAATGAAGTCTGGTTACCTGTTCACTATTAAGCTTTAGTGACCAGGAACACTGATTTGCTAGGAAAGTGGGGGCATTTTTTAACAATGTGCTTTCTCTTATCAAAAATTATTCCTGTCATAAACTTTTTAAAAAATTTAACTTGCGTAAGTAAGATGTTTTGAAGCATGCTACCAAAATTCTGTGCCTACTGAGCAAGCTTCATCTACTTGCATCTCGTGGGAGTGATCAGGTTCTGCCATGTGCACATGTCATGCTCTGATAAGGCTGAAGCAAAGAAACCTACAAGACTTTCAAGAGAAAGTAAGAGAAAAGCTGTGAGAAGTATGAAAAAGGTTTATCCTCTGCTCAAAATGAGGAAAAATGCCACGGGAACTACTTTTGAAGATGCTGCTACATCATGTCCAGTCTCCCATACTCACAGCAATTACATTCATTCAGAATTCCCTGTTGCTTTTTGTTTAACATATCCTTTCTAATTAGCAAAGGGTACAATTTAAAAGCAGTGCACTGAGCAGATTTCTCTATGGTTTAATTCTTTGTTAATGTGCAAATATCTGCACTTTTGCAAGGTGCTTTTTTAGTGCTCGTCAACTTTACTTTAAAAACTCTACCTGGATTACCCAAATGTATTTGTTGATCTTTTCTGAACTGTGTTCTATTTAAAAAATATTTTTATAAAATAACCCTGTATTAAATATGCTGGATATGGTTTATAGCAAGTTGAATCTAATATAAACTTTGAGCATTTAAAAATATTTATATTGCTGCCTTTGGACCTCAGTGTTCACAAGTTAAGGTTTTATTTTACTCAGTTGCTGAGGCATGGAATTCTGATTTGGACAATAAGCCACATTCTCAGTTCACATAAATCAGCCAAGCTCCATTAAAATAAAGCCCTAGATCTGGGTCAAATTAAGAATTTGAGATTTAGCTAAAGGTCTGTATCTAGCACAACATTCCCTTGCCATGGGAGATAAAAGCTGAATGCTGAGGTCCTGTAGAAGGGCTCAAGTTGAATGGAATCATGGAAACAGTGAATGTGGGCTGAAAGACTGAATCTTCCTCCCATGTGGGAGCAGCTCTGGTGTGTGTTTTCCCGTGTGAGAGTCTGGAGAAGAGGGTACGTGGGCAGGGATGAACTGGAGAGATTTCCTCATCGTTGTGCTTGCACTAAACTGTGAGGAGCACTTCTACACAGGATGTAGAAGTTTTGGCATATTCCTACACATCCTTCTTGTTTGTCCTTTCAGTGACCTTCCCCTCTCCTTTACTGCTCTACAAAATATTAAAGGTTCTACTGGAAAGTGGGCTGCAGAATGGGACACATTTTACAGGATTTGGTTTATAAGACCCGTTAGAGAGGTCTGATTTTGGAAGAAGATCACAAACGTATGCTCTAAAACCCGTCTCTCACTTTCCCTGTAGTTCAAGACCTTACAGTTTTTTTTTTCTCTTCTGAAAAAAATCCATTATCCTTTATTGGCTGATTCCTATTTCTGTAATTAGAGTCTTTTCCCATTCCACAATTCCTAAGCCAAGTTACTGTCTGCTTTGTTTACACTTTCATTAAGTTAATATTTGGATGATTTTACTGGAACATGAGTTTGACAATTTCTGCTTGGATTCTTCCTTACTTTTGTCATCTTGTGCAAAAGCCTTCCACAGCTAGTCTATCAGGCTGCATGAGAGACTATCAATGAGATGAGAATTTTATTCTTCATTTAATTTTCAATACTAGGGAGTCAGGAAGTTTTACAACTGAGCCTTCAGTTCTCTTGAAATATAGGAAAATATAAGGAAAATTGTGAATGATTTTTATTTCTCAAAATTTGTATCAAGCCCTATTTCCCTTATTCTTTGTAATTTCAGAAATTTTAACTTAAAGCTGAAACACCTTACTATAAAGGTTCTGATTACGCAAGCACATGTATTTTCAATATCCCTCAGCTAATTTAAAATACTCTGGAAACATCTAACTAAATATGCATGTAGGCTTTAATTAAAATACTAATGGGTATGGGATATTCTCCACCATGGTCAAAGTAGTTTGGAGAATTCCAGCACAGCAGAATAAGTCCCATGAGCCTTGTAGATCCATTTTTTAGCATTATTTTTTATCTAATACAGTGTTACTACACTCCTTTTAATAACTTTATTTCTACTCTGTAAAAAAACCCAACCACAATCTCTAGAATAAATTATGCACAGTTCTTTCAGAGAACAACAAAAAAAATTAAATCTGTGCATTGGACAAGCACAGAACAGCAATGAATTTTTAATATCTTCATTGCATCTTTAAAAGTGGGTTTTTTTGGTTATGGTATTGATTGGTTATGCCATGGCAGCTAAAGATAAAGCCATTAAACTCACTCCTGAGCAACCACTAACACAGTTTAAGCACAGAGACTCAAATTGGTAACTGAAGATGTGCATGCCAATAAGATTCAGGAATTCGTTAGCTACATTCCCATAGAAAGTTCTTGGTAGAAATTACATGTATCAAAAAAGTAAGAAATGTGCACAAAAACAGAATTATGAAAACATGGAAGATTGCAGAATTAAAATTTTGTACAATATGCATATTTTGAATTTCTTAGGTACCTCTTTTACTTTATTGCAGATCAGAATTCTTCAAGTTTTTATTTTTCTGCAAACATACAATTTGTGCTAAGATTTTAGCCCTATTTTTATTTTGCTTAAGTTAACTGAAGTATTTATTTTCATAAAATACAAGGATGACTGGGACACTATGGAAGATAAATGAAACAAAGATACTTGTTAGACCTCATGGAATAAAGTACCAAAGTTACAATCTTTGAGTTCCTCAGATCCTTAGGTTTGGTGAGCCAAGTACAAATGTCTCAGATGTGTTCACAATCTTGGCAAATGTCTGAATTCAGACATAAGAGAGAAGAATCTGTTAATTTTTACTATCGTGTTTAGTTTCTGTGTCCTCTATTACAGGGTATGGTAGAACATCAATGTCTGAAATAATCCATATCCTGAGGCTATACTTCTGAGTAAATGGTGGGAAACAAAATGGCTTAAATTCATTCAACTTTAGAGAACATCAGAAAGCAACCTGAAGCTATTTTCTTTCTTTCAAATTCGCAACCTATTAATCTACTAAGGGGAGGTGCAGCTCTTTGCTGGGTGGAGTAAAGCATCATTTTTCATTTGGTCCATACTCTTCTGCACATTAAAATCATGTTCATTCTTTAAATTAATCATTCATGAATGAAAAAAAAAAACCTAATAAAATCTCTGGAATAAAGCAACATGCAAATAAATTTTCATTATTGTAGATGCCTAAATCATGACTTAGAAGTAGGTTTATGTATTTATAATTGAACTTGCTAAAATAAAATATCTTGTAACAAATTTATTTCACACATCACTTTCCAAAGAACATATAAATTTGGTTCAATCCCAAGAGCTTACTCTTGGATGGAATTATTATTATAGAGAGTCCAGCAGAAAAGCACAAAGTCTCTGCAAGTTTAGATTTGACAACAGTGATGCAATTCATGGATTATCCTTGTCTTTATACTTTGAGAAACCTGTAGCAGCCATTTAGGTAACCACCTTCCCTCTGGCACCCCAAAGATCCCAGAAGTCAGATTTAATAAAACAAAGGCATAATATGTGCCACTGAAAATTGGCAGAAAATCGGCAGTAGGAAGGACCAAGATGACGGTAAAGTGTCTTTGAGCTCACATGTCAGAGTTTCCCAGGATAAGTGCAATGGGACTGTGGATGACGGTGAAGTCATAAATGACAAATTTTGTAAAACAGTGTCATTTCATACATCCTCTTGTACAGGAATACATGATGTACATATATGATTTATAAAGAATTTGAAAACAAGCAGCTGAGACTTCACACTATCAAAATGGAAAGGATTTCAAACATCAACCTTCTTTTGAAGAAATCTGGGTGTCTATAAATTGCCTTCAATGGCAATTTGGAAGGGGCTAAATGCACTACTGGGGGCAGGATCAGAATTCAAATCTCTTTGAGAAAGGAAACTTGTGATAAAGGCCTGTGGTATGGAAATTAGATGTGGAATTGGGAATAGCTGACTGGGTAACAGAGGCAGATGGGGGATTGTGATGGGTGACAAGTCAGACATTAATAAATATTTTGGCTGTAATACAAAAATTACAAGCTTCAAATCAGTAGAAGTGTCATGGACAACAAAGAGAAATTTATTCTCTGTCTAGTGAGATCTTGAGACTGTATCCAGTTTAGGCACAACTCAACACAAGAAACATGTTGACAAATTAGAGTACAAAGAGGTACAATAAAACCGATAAGAAGTTTAGAAAATATGAACTTTGTGGAAGGAGCAATGTTTGTTTAGTCTAGAACAGACCGAGGGCAGATGTAACAGGCTTGACAGTGTAAAAGCCTTTTACAAAGAGGGGTGGCTCCTCTCATCTGCAGGGGAAAGGAAAACAATTTATACTGTATATTTTCATAATAGAAAGAGTACTTCATTAAAGTACCAAGATCTATCACATGTGGAGGATCTCATTCATTGGAAATTTTTAAAAACAAATTAGATACATATTTTTTTAATACTTGATGTCCTGGCTGTAGGTATTTCTGCCTCAGGGCTCCAGGGTTGCACTAGATCCCTGGGGATCCTTCTGATCCTCTGTATTTGCATGCTTTCAGGATTTAATTTGACAAAATAGAACAGCTTTTGCTGGAGGGATCAAAAACTTCCGTCTGTAAATGTCCCAGACTGTAATGGATAGAAGCCAAAGGAGATGGTGATTCAGACTCTTTCATGTCTAGTTGTCCAATCACTAACTAAAAAGGCATTATTTCACTTGGTTGTGCTCTGTAGGAATAAACCATGCTTACATCACTAGAGCAAGAGATTGGGGAAACCTGTTTTCTTTCAGAGTTTTTAGGCTATAGCCGTATCTTTGGCACTGTCAGTGCTAATGTGCTTGTGACCAGTGACAAAGCTCTAAGTGTCATGGGGTTTAATCAGGTTGAAGAGTTCAGGAGAGATTTTGAATGGTGGTTATACCAAAACACCGGATAGATGCTTACTGTGGAATGATGTATCCTACAGTGACTGAATGGGCTTTGGTATACCCAAGCTAAACAATAAAAAAATCTTTTTGGAAGATTTAGCTTTTTCGTTGTATTATTCTTGTGCTCAGACAAGCTTAGTGCTTGTGAATGGAAGTAGATATGACAGCAAAAGAGACAGACATAATTTCTTTATCTGTACAGGAACAGCACAGGCACAGCATGAAATACATGACGTTAAAAGGCTTTCTCAGTTTATGGGAGGACAGTTTAGTCTCCAGGCTGATGCAGAAACAATTACTTACCAAGACAGATGACTCTGCTATGGGTGTCTGTCTACTGGGAAATGAGATTGAGAGAGGAGCACAGGCTAATGAACAGCTGTCACTAACATCTTGGACTATAAACCCATAATTTAGAACAGAAATGCTACATCAATTGCATGTTACTGGTCTGTTCATAAATTCAATTCCACTACAAAAACATTTTTATAGGCAGAATTGTTTCATATGCACATTTTTATTTCAGCTGAATGTAAGACTCTCCAATGGTAACTGAAAAATGAAGCTACTTGCAAAATTTTACAATATTTATCAGGAAGAATCAGATGTAATAGTGGGTGAAGCATGACACAATCTTTTCCAGTAATTTTTCTTGTTATTTGTTTCTTCTGGCTTGCATCTCTTTGCTATCCACTGCCCTCAATGGAAATACTTAGAAGTACAATTGTGTGAACCAGACAGATGAATGGTCAGACACTCAGCACCTGACACCAAAGCTCCAGAATTCCAAACTCATGCTTATCAGCTGGTTAAAGTAATCTGATAGACACTTATAGTTTTGGCCATTAGATTATCTTGACTGATGTTCTTTCTGAGGTATAACCTTAGTTTCTATATCCTGAATAGCTCAAACCTCAAATCTAAGTCCCATCAGAATCTGTTAACAAGATATTCCTTTACTTATTTTGATTGACAGCTCAATCCAGAAAGCAGTTTCAAGCTTCCTTAATAAATCAGTTTTTTTAAAAGAATAAGAGCAACAGGTTGCCCTTCCTGATCATCAGGCACTGTTAATTTTGGGAAAGAGTTAATAGAAAATGGAGGAAGTTCTAACAGTATGTTCCAAACAGGAACAGTCAATAAGACTGTGAAATCACACAGGGTCTATCTGGCTTTGTGTTTTCCCATAAACAGATGGACACCTTTGTTGAGTATCTTAGTATTCATCCACAGGTCCCAGATGATCATATGTGGGCTTTGCAGTTCCAAAAGCAGGTCATAATTGGGATAAAAGTTTTGTTTTGGAAAAGGAAGTTCCACCTGAAAACAGTGGGGCAATTTCTATATGCCTACTTTTGCTGGGTCTCAGTTGTGTCTAAAGTACAATGATCCCAGTGTTGGAAACTTCCATGACACATCCAATTGATTTTGTTGATTGTCCCATATTGGCCTTTCAGCTTTGGGCACTGTGGTTTGAAGTTGATGAAAACTCAGGCAAGCACCCTGAAGACTAAGAGACAACTGCTTTTCCAGTGACTACAGTATTTCCCCAGTAACACTGCAAAGATTACAAAGGTGCACACAACCATTCCATGGTATCAAATAAGTAATACGTGCAGTAAATTATTTGTATCACTCCATAACTCCAAAAATCTAGATTAATGAGAGCCTTCTCGTGGTTAATTGGCAGAGTTCATGCTACTGTGGTAATTTTGTCACCTGAGAGATTTGTTGTAATTGAGTTTGGTGTCCTATTTCAGGCATAAACCAAGAAATATACCCTAGAAAGTACACCCTTTTTAGCCACTCGGTTTATCACTTTCATTGCCAAGGATAATATTTTCAAAATTGAAAAACATGCAGGTTTGCTTCTCATACTTGCTGAAAAAAATTTCCACTGCTACACAAACACAAACACACCAGCGAGCACAAATCCTCAGTGAGGTAATGGCAAAGCTCAGAAGCAAGTCTACAAGAACTGAGACTTGCTTATGTGAACAAAAAATGTTAAATTTATAGGCTGGGTGCTGACTGCTGTCTTCCACAGGTGCCAGACATAATTTAGCAATAGAATTTTTCTAATGACAGCATATATCTTTTATTTCTGTTTGCTGTTATTTATAGAATATGCCTGTCACAAGACCTTGATTCTAACTACTATCTTCTGATTATTTTTACTGAACTGCTTTTATTTTAATGGCTAGCCATATTTGTGCTTGAGGCTAGTGGACTGAAAAGACAACACTAAGGCTGTGGCTTCCAACCCTCATGTTTGCCCTTATATGCCATAAGGCAGAATGTGGTCCTGATTCTGTTATTAAGAATAAACAGCCTATTACTATAAGCAGTACAGATCAGAAATTATTTAAAAATATTTTTAAATGAAAAATTACTTTCCTTCTGGTCAAAAAGTAAAATATATGAAATACTGGGAAGATAAAATATTTAGGATAATTTTTAATTTTAGAAATGTACAGAAGTTTTCCTGTTTCTATAGGACTGGTGACTTAGTGGGGAAAGAAGAGTGAGATCAATAAATTATGTTTTTGTTGAATATTAAACTGAAAATTCAATAATTCCAAATGTACCTCAAGGCAAGATGGTTATTACCATGCATATAAAAGGAGATGACTTCAAGAATATTTTGTCTGTGGGTTTTATAAAAGCAGATTTCTGAGGTAAATTTATCTCTCACAAATGGAAAATTTCTGTGGATTTATGAGCCATTTTGAGTTATGAAATGATACCAGTGCTGATTGTATTTGTCCATGGAAAATCTTGATCCATGTCAGGAGGCCTAAGGGAAAGCAAAACAAATCCCATTTTTCTGTAGGAGAGAACTATGAAGCTGGTTGGGAGAATAACAGCTTGTGTAAATGAGTTTCTAACCTCTCACATAAACAGCTTCTGGGATCTCTACGAGTATGACCCATACTGTAACAGAGAAGCAACTGCAGAGAACATATTCTCAAAGCCTGTAAAGAGAACCAAAAATTGCCCCCAGGAGGTCTGAAAAGAAATTCCTTCACACATATGCCTACATACTCTCATGTGTGTAGACAAAACTGTCTCTATAGAATGAAGACCACAATCCTCTTCCCTAAAATGTTATAGTCTAATAGAAAAGGTAATGGAACTACTAAGAATTAGAAACAATAGGTAATGATAGATGTGGGCCACAGAAAATGTCACACCATACTGAAGCTACTAAATGAGTAAAGAACACATAATTAAACAAACAAACAAAAAGCCAAACCCAAACAAACCCAAAAATGTCAAAATCCCCCTCCCTCCCCCAAACCAAACCAAAAACTCATAAAATGACCATCATAAGTACCGTAGCATGGAACATAGCACTGCTTCACAGACATTTTCTGGCCAAGGAAATTCAGAATTTTGTTCTGTCTTTCCATTCAACGGTCTGGACACCTTTGACCCAAGTTTTGCACAACCATTTTTTCAGGAGCTCTTTGGGAAGGAAGCCAAAGACACTTTCCCTGAAACCTTACACAGTGATGTCCTAAAAATGCTTCCTGTGAACAAAGCTGTTAGCCTACGGATCCTTGGGAAATGAAATATCCTACATTATAACAGTCTGGGGTGTATTGCCATGTAACCATGTCTGATTTGTTTTCTATCTACAGGAAAACAAGATGATATATTGACTTGGATATGTGTTGAAATAAAGGTAACACCCTCCCAAGCCCAATTGAGCACTGCTTTATCAGACTCTGAGAAATGAAGAACACATTGCCAGTGAGTTAAGGATGATGTAGGTCAATTTTTTTTAAGACAATCTCTGCCTTCCTATGAAATCTATAGTGATAGCAGTGGAGTAAGGCATAATGAGAGATACATAAAAAAAATAGCATACTGAAAAACAGCTGCTTGAGTTTATTTAAAACTATGTATACAATCAAAAAATGGTAACAATTTATCTGTCTATAGCATGTCTGATAATTTCTAGGTCAAAACCAAAATGAACGACCAGAATTCTTACTACAGCAAAATTTTCTGCTATGCTGCACTGTAACATGGTAATTTCTTTGAATTATTATTGCATAGAATATTCTCCTATCTATCAGGGTTTCCAACTCATTGTTGAAAAGGCCTGACCCAATGCCAAATAAAAGCAATGTAAAAACTATGACAGACTTGAGTGAGTTCTTGAAAAAGGAAGCCTTTTGTGATAAAGTTGCTTCCCTCTGGTATGGCTTCAATTGAAAGGAAGCATATTTCCACAATTAGAAGTTTTCATTAACTGCTGCAGGCTTTAATGAAGCAGACAAGCTGAAGGTCCATTGTTACCTTCTTTGCCCTGTGGCAAAAGCATGGTTGCTAAATCTCACATAATCTGCTGAGAACTACTTCCTGAAGGACTTTTAGTAACATTCTTGAAAGAACAAATGAGAAAAGAAACAACAAATACTTAGAATTAAAATGTGTATCAATATGCGGGTATTAAAGAGAAAGTTGGCAAAAATAATGCAAATCTTCCTTGTGTTTTCTACAGAAGAGCGATCAGAACAGTTCAAGGTCCTTAATTTCATACACATACACTGAAATAATTTTAGGTTCTTCCTTTCTGAAATTATACTTCTATCCCACAATCCGATTGGTATCATCAGTTTGGTGCTGGTGCAGTGGAATGGAATTGATGACACAGAAGGATCCTTGCCCAACCCAAATGAGTCTATGTAATCAATTTTTAGCTAACACAGATTTTTCTGCCTCTCTGCTAATCCTTGCTATGCAGGATAGCTTCCTTTCTTAAGGGAAGGGATATTCCTTACATTTTAAAAAACACAACCCTTTGAATGCAAATAAAATGACTAATGCTTCTTAAGCTCACAGTGGTTCCATGCAGTAACTTAAATGAGAGGCTGTTAGTTCATCTGTGACTGAAAACCAAAACCAGACGGATTAGCCTGTAAGAGTTCTCACAACACATAGCTATGAGTTATGATCATGGTGGGGAATATATTTCTTTTTCTGTTGCCTTCTTTTAAGCTTCTCTTTCAGCTGTTTCATTATATTGGGATTTTAGAAAATGGTTGCATCTAATCTCTTTCTAAAAAGTCTTACCATGAAAGAGGGAAGGAGCAGATGTTATTTTCAAATGTGAAAATCTATCTAAATAGACGAAACACAAGTTCGTTAGCGACAATTCATAAACCCCACACATTCTTCTACTCTCTCTGCTGTCAAAGGGAAGCCAAATTTGAAAAACAGTTACAACAGGAAAAAGAGATATTGGTCTCCTTCTAAAAGCATAGCCTTAAAGTCTTTGCATGAATGTAGGATAAATGAATTAATGAAAGATGCCTGCTGGTCACTGTTCTCCATTTGGATGTGAAATGCCTAGAGAAACAAACTCATCAAAAGAATTTGGCATAAAGATACCAACAGTGTGGATGGTAATGGGCTTTATTAGAGAACAGGCAGCTCAGTATCCAGCTTGGTCAGGACAGGAGAACTGTATGCAAGCCAAGAAGCAAAGCTTTATATGTGTAAGGAAGTTTTAACAGGAAAATGACATGTATTGCATTTCAACTCATAAATGCACCGTTTTTTGTTGTAAAGAGCTTCTGCTCTGAGAGTTCTGGCAGCAGAAATGTGCTTTGAGTCCCTCTCCTGTTGATGTGGGAGTCAGCAGGAACACCTCCACTGCTGTGAGAGAGTGGATATGCCGGATTGTCCAGCATGCTTTCGGAATGCTCTAAACCCCCCTCAAATTTCTTTTAATCTAATAAGCACTGTGGATGCTCAGTACCTGACAGAAACTCCTGCAAATGTTCATCAGGACCCATCACACCAACATGTTTGCACTGTACAATATTCCTCCACTGTAACTGCTGAGGTGACTGCCCTGCCTCAACCCCCAGCTGTTGGGCAATTGCCAGACCTGTTTTACCTTTACTTGGACTACTGAGACTACAAAGTAACTTCCCACTACAGAACTCTGGAGCTTGCAAGCTGAATCAAACTTCATTGGCAGTATTATAAAATCTGGGTCTTGGATATCTATCTAATATCAAGTTGACTGGTTTTACCAGGGATGTAGATGTCTATCTACAGAACTGAGAAAAAACCAAGCCATTAGATGAGCATAAGTTTTGATTCTGACCAGCTTCTCTTTTATTTGAAATGAAATAATGCAATCTGGATAGTGTCAGTTTGGAGGGCTAGTCAGTCTCCCAGGCTGTTACCTTTACTTTATAAAGCTTATCTGATTCCCATCTAAACCCAGGGAAAGATTGATGGTGTCTTCTGTGAAAGATGAACTAAATCCTTTTCTAGCTCTCTAATGAAACAAGACACAATGCATGTGATCCCTCTCCCCTAACTTCAAGGTCTGAATTCAACTGTCTAAGTATCAGTGCAGATTGTGATTTTTAGCACTTTAATATATTCAAGACATTTGCAAGGCTGCCAGGAAAAATGGGGTATATGAGAGGGCTATGCTCTCATACAGTGCCAATGCCCTTTTGAGGCCAGATGGAATGCAGCTCAGATGGAGATAGATCCATATGTATGCAACTGGATTGAGTCATAAGTAGTTGCAAAGGACATGTCTGCATGTAAATCAAGTGTCCAGGCTAATCTTAATATTAATGGCATTAATATGTCATGGAATCATTTCTCTAACCTGAAAGTAGACACCCAGATTTGATGGAATTAATTGCACCTTGAATTCAATGGATGATATTCATGAAATGAACTAAGTGCTCTGCTTGTTTTGAACTAAACATTCTGCTGTTCTATAATCCAAAGTCCATACAATAAAAAAGTTAAAGAGCCTCTGTCTTGTGTTTGAAAACCAACACTGAGCTGAAGTTTTCATTTTTCTGCCAGTGCCTCTAGGTTGATACATAAGGATTTTCTCTCCTCAGAGAACTGTAATGGCTCTCCAGGTCATACAATTTTCTGTATCTCCTGCAAATTGTGTAAAACTGTTTAATTGTAACTATACACTTAGATATCTAAGGGGAAGCTTTCAGACTGAAGAGACAGACTTTCTAATAAGACATCTAAGTTCCCTATACATTTTTATCTTTTCACTAGCTAACTCAGTTTGATCTTTCTAATTGTGTCTTAAAAGCTGTATTTGTATTCTGGAAGTTGTATGTATTGTGGAAATTTTAGCCTGCCTGCATAGCAAAGAACCTACTTATAAGCCATTGATTTAAAGGTTTCTGAAATTGTGAGGTGCTTTCAACTCAGACACTATACAAACTTAGGTTATCATCTCCCCAGATTTTGTAGAGCAATTCAGACTCAGAGTGGCTAAAATCTGGATGGCAGCTGTGATCTCAAAGGATTGCTGGATGCTGCAGTGAAAGGGTGGTAGTGATTCAGAAGATAGCCTTCTTCCCTCCAAGTGCCAGGTGTGCTCCAAAGAGGCCCTGTATTGCTGAGAAAGATAAACCTGACTCTTGGTGGCCTGTGGTCAATCAAAGATCTTACTGAACATTTCACAAGGGAAAAGACACTGACCTCAGTGTCCTGGACAGATTATATAACATTAGTAAAACCAAGTCCAGAATGTTTTGGATCTAGTTTTGCATTCCTCACTGAGTATTAGGTGCCAGGATTTCTCCTGGTGTGCTCTGGACTCAAATGAGCTCTACAAACCAAACGCTGCATTGGACTTGGCCCCAAGTTCAGCTCCCTTCTAGATCAGCTGTGCATTGGGAAATTCACCCACAGCAGATGGGCTTTTGTTCTGGTTTTGATGTTGTCAGGTGAGTGGGAGTTATTTGAACTCCAAAGACTGAAGTGGAAATCAAAAAGCAACCAAAATCCCAAGTGATCCTGTCCACGAGCAGATGTTTTTAGACTATGGCCATTAAAAAGCCTGTATAAGAAAACATTAACTACAATAGAAAAACAGATTGTTGGCACTTAGTGCACTTCAAGAGAAAAGTGTTACAAAAATGGGGAAAAACCATTTTGGTGTTGCTAAATCATACTTATTTACCAAATATTGATACCAGATGATTTCCCATTTGTTGATAAAAACATTTCAACATGATAAATGCTTTCATCTAAAGGGTTTTTTGAAACATATTATAAGATGAGGAATACTTAACAGGAGAAAAACAATAGGAAGAGCAGATTGGTTTATATAAGAACAAGCAAAACGCTGAGCATAATATGTAGGGACAAACATCATCATAATTCACTGGGTTGATTATAGACTGTGGATACAACAGACAGATTTGACTGCAGTCCCAATCCAAGTACAGATTGGAAGGAGAATGGATTGAGAGCAACTGAGAGAAAAGATTTGGGGGTGTTGGTAGATGAAAAGGGACATCTATAACTTGATATATTATATAGTTTATGTGAATGAAGTTCATCACATCCAAATCAGATGCCTGGTATGAGTCATCTCTTTAAATGTGGGGTGTGAATGAGGCAGGGGGTGAATGAAGGAAACGAGGAGAGAGATTCTTCAAGAAAGCCAGATGAGAAGACAAAAGTAACATTAAACAAAGTAGCTCTGATGAGACAACCTCGCAAGAACTTGGGGAAGTTGCTACTGACATGATGGAGAGCCAGGAGGAGCTCCTCTCATGCTCTGGGTGAGAAGGGCACAAAATTATTTTCCTTGCTTTCAGGATGAGTTCTCCAATTCTCATACTGCTATATAAAATATGACTAAAACTTCATCTCCTTCAGATCTTCTGAAGGGAAGATTCAGACAAATGTATTTATGGTCAGGGATTACACCCAGATGCCTCAGTGCAGAAACTATTTCAGCCCCGGGTTTGTTTCACTGCAGTGATTCCAGCTGGCAATGTCACACTTGGCTTGTTTCTAGGATTTTCAGCCACCTGGTTGTGAGGAATTCCATCCCCTCTCAGTTGCTCATGTCTTTGTAGCACCATGTAACACCAAACACCTCATCTACTGCCTCGGAAAACTGAAGCTCACTCTAATCCTACTAAGAGTGCAGTGCCTTCTTCCTTCTCTGAGGATAGCAGGAGAAGCTGGGGAGAGCGGGACTGGAACTTGAGGCTCTTTGACCTGACTGAATGGCAGTCCAGGGGAGAAAAGTGCATTCATTCCATTTGGGACTTAGGTGGTTCACTGCAGCTGTTCCTGAACACCAAGAAACTGGCAGAACCACAGAAGAATGGTCCTTGACTCTCAACCTGCCAAAAATGTCCAATGGTAAAAGGTTTGTCTGTGGAAAAGCTTTATGAGTCTGTGCACCACTAGAAAGAGAATTTTTGAATCCCCGTTCTCCCTTGCAACAACGAACATCGCGCTACTTGTTTATTTTCAGATTTAATCTCAACTGCAAATACTGATATTTTCATTTTGTTCTCTTCCATATGTAGTCACTGCTCTTTCCTAACAACTCTGAAATGCAGCTGCTCCATGACAAGTAAAGGATGAGGAAACAGGCATGCATGACTCCTTGACTAGTAAAATTTTCCAAAGACTGGGCCAGGAGCACACAGAAGTCCTGGGGATAGCAGTAAATATACATTCCCTTGGGTCCTTTGGAGTGGAGGGAAGACAAGCATCTCCCTCACGTAAAAAAATACCCTTAAAACATGCATGTTTCCAAACACATTTTATGCTCCAATTTCACTGTAGTCTAATGATTCAGTAATTTCATTATGCAAATTCTTCTAATTTAGAGTGCCTACTATTTATTCTTCTTTTACCCAGTCATCACCAAAAGAAGCCATGATGGTTTTAACTTATTTGGATAAAGCATACTGATAAAAGAATTTGTTGAGAATACTGATTAAAATATTTTTTTCAGCATGAAACACTGTGAGAGATTTCCTATACCAGGCAGCTCTTGGCCCCAAATGTAAGAGGAGCATGAAGCAGACGTGAAAGAGGTACAACTCCCATCTGTCTTTCAGTGTGGCTTTGATAACAATACACAGCATTTCAACAGGCCTCTATGTGGAGGGGGTGGCAAGCAGAAAGCCTTGTCGTGAGCACTGGTGAGTTTTCACAGATAGTCATCTGTGGAGACAAACCAGAGAAAAGTGATTAATGAGCTGGAATAACACGATCCTGAAGAGTACTATAGTTTGTGCTACAATGTTTCTTCACCCTGCACACATCTGTCACAAACAGGCTCATGAAATCATTTGCTGCTTGCTTTATCTGCAGAAACATTCTTTGTGTGCTGACATCACACAAAACGTGCCAGGGTAAGCAAATGCAACCCTGTGGCAAGCATCTCGGACTAACAGCAACACCTGTCTTCTTAACTTGCTCTGGCCAATTATTTCACAGGGCTAAGCTAATAAAAATGCCCATAGCTTGGGTGAGAATGTGAAACAACCACCTCTGCCATCAGCCCTTTCACTCAAAGCTATTCTGAGTCACATGATTGGGCTGAGAGGTCCAGTTTAAAACAGTAATGGAGGCAGAATGTGAGAAAACTGCTGCTTCCAAATCAGCAGCACCATCTACCACAGGAAGTGTCACTTTACTTTTTTCCAAGGATCTGTTTTAAGTCATCATAAATGAGAGGACACTGGCCCTTTGGACTGACCATATCTTCTCCACACTTGTCCCCATATTCTCTCTTTATGGTTTCCCTCATCCTATCAGCCTCGCTACCCTGACTTTTCAGTTCTGTTAGCTCTTCTCTTCTGCCATTATCCAGCATTCACGGGAAAACTGAGGCTGCTTTATAATTTTCCTCATTGTGCTTATGTTGCCTTTTCTTTAATTCCTCAGAAGTAGTTCTACTTACCTTAAAGTTTTAGGCCTCTAACTTAACCCAAAATTTCCAACTCTTATAATTTTATGGCAAATCTTGAAAATGTGGTATTTTCTTCAAACATTAACTACTACAGTAATTTGAGACTTTCCATGCCGTAATAAACAATTTTCCAGTTCTTATTTCACAGAGGGAAGCTCAAAAACACAACTTCCAGGCTTATAAAAAGAAGACTATAAACATACACCCCCCAAATATAGGTTATTAATTTTTAAATTCATAACTAGGAAAAGGCTCAGGAGTTTGAAAACTTGAGGTTGGAAAGACTCCTAAACCCACCTTTCTTCAGCAATCTTCCTTTGGACTGATCGTTTAATTAGAAAAATTTGATGAGAAAAGCATCGTATACTCTAGGCAAGCACCAGTTTTATGGCAAATCCCCTAACCCTTTCCAAGTTAAACTGAACAATTTGTCCTTTCACGAATTAAAGAGAAGAAAGGTTTCTTCATAAATTTAAACTTTTAACTTTGATTTCTAGAATAATTCTATATTTGTTTCTGTAATTAATTCTACAATTCTGTTTCAGTCTTCCAATCCCCATCCCTCTTGGCACTCACCCTGCAGACCCTCTCACAGAAAGACTGGCTGATATCCAGTGACATCCACACCATCCTTCCACAAAGCCAAGCCACCATAAAAAGATTCATAATATCTGCAGGCCCCTCAACCTTGTTACTCTGCCAACAAGGGAAAAAACAGTCCCATAAAATGGGATGGTATCAAGAAAAAAAAATTTGGGAAGAGATGGAAAACAAAAGGTTGATTTTGGGATGTTTTAGAAAATATGCATAGTTATATACTGAATACAGAGTGATACCAATAATGATAGTACAAAGGGAGCAAGTTGGGTTAATAAATGGAATCTGCACTTCTAAAAGAGTAACTAATTTACAAGAAGTCTTTTCTTTCTTGCTGAATAGAATTTAATATAATACAGTTAGTGTAGCTCTATTCACAGTATAGCCTCCTCTTGGTAAAATTCTCTAATCTTGCCAATCCTTCCAGGAGATAATACGTGCCATCTGGAGGAAATGTTTCTCTTTCCCACACCCTCCCATCTGTTATATATTTCTCTTTGATCCCCCCACCCTCAGCAATTTATCCTCTGATCATCCCTAGACCTCAAATTCTAGCTGTACAACCATTTTCACTTTCAGTCTCACTGTATTTCTCTTTGGGTTTTGCCTTGTGGTTTTATCACACTACTGAAACTCCTAGTCTGCAGCAGTCTTAGCTGAATCCTCCTCCATCTCTAATTACAATCTGTCTCTTTCTTTTTCTTAATCTTGAAATTCTGAGTGGGCTTCCTGATCTCATTTAAGGACTTCTGCTATCCAATCATGTACCCTTTAATCAGGCCAATTGTCTGCATTATTGTGACACAATTGGAAATAAAGTAAGAAAGGAGTTCAAGATCCTACCTATCCAAAACAAGTTCTGTTCTTTCTAGAGAAATTTCTGAACAATAATTATAGAAGCTTTCTTATAAACAAGGTCTTTAAAAACAGAGATTCCACATATGTCCACAAACTCAGTTCCAATCCTTTGCTATCTTTATATTTAAAAATACCAGTCCCTTTACACTGAAGACAATTTTTGTAGTATGAGTCCTAAAATTCCCTAGCAGCATTTTGAATCTTTTTCTTCTTGAGCTACCCCAGTGAACATGGATAACAGCTTGTTACTCTCTTTCAGCAACCTTTCACATATTTGAATACTCTTATCATGTCCCTTTTCTGTCTTCTTCTGTCCTAGACTAAACAATTTCAGGTCTTTAAAGCTTAGTTTTAAGTCATATATCTAAAGCTGTAACAACTTTACACTCTTGTGGACTTTCTCCAACTGATTCATGTACTACTTTTTAAGCAGCAAACGCAAATCTAGGCACTGAATTCCAACTGAGACCTTACAGGCAGTGAGGAAAGAGCAAACAGGAGAGGTGAGGTGATGAGCTTGAAAACTTGCATGGAGAACTGTACTGAGCCAGTAAGTCTCTGTTCCATTACTGGGTTGCTCATTACTTGTGCCAAAGTGTAGCACTCTGCAGTTGTTCTTATTGAATTGCATCTTATTTACTGGAAACACTTCCCCATTTAAGGAAATAATTGTAATTTTCAATTTTTCTATTCTTCCGTCTTGCTGCAGGAATCATAACAACAGTGCTGGGCTCAAGATATGTTCCTATAGAAACATCCAACATAATTTCTGATGGACTTTGAAGGATTGATGACTATTTGGACAGCAGAATTCCAAGAAGTTGCGCATTGTGAAGTTTCACCCAGATTTTAATTTCACTGTTTGCTCACAAAAATATTATAAAAGATATTAGTAATACCAGTATGTAATTACGTGACACCCACAGCTTTTATACAGCCTACAATACCTATTATTCTACTGTAGCTGAAATTAAGCTTGTGAGACAAAGTACATTCTTAATCATAATGTCTGTTTATTACTTTATGGTTTTCTGAAGTCTTATAAGCTGATTTTATTTTCACTGTAGTGTGAACTGCCCTTCTAGGTTGATTCTGGCAGTTCATTAAGAGCATCCTAAGGTGAAACACATTGGCCCAGCCAAATAGAAAACTTCTAAAAGTGACTCTTTAAAATCATTCCACAGAAATTAAGTCCCCTTCAATGCACTGTATCAGTTTTGATGGGGCAGGATGTTGCAGGATATGTGTATTCACAGGGATACATCAGCTGGGATTAAGTTATTTGAAGTTCTAGGCAGTTGCTCAACAGGAGCAGAAAGAAGCACAACATCATTTACGTTTGTGTTTTCCTCCACCATCACCACTTATGACAAGAATAAGGAGTTTCTATGACTCACAACCACTTCCATGTGACTGCTGGTTCCACAAATTCAAATCACACACACACAAATCTACGAGCTAGAGCAGATGCAGCGTGGGTCTGGCAATATGTCTGATCTGAAGAACCCACAAATTCTTGGTTTGACTTGAAGGAGAGTCCTCTTTCTTTCAGACAGCCCTACACGTACTGAACTGATAGTAGCTAGTGTAACTGCTCTCCCTTTGGAGGCCAGCAGGAGGTAAGGATCAGTAGATCAGTGTTTTTAGAGAACTACAAACTTTGGTATTCTGCTGAGCATTGACTCTGCCTCAGGTCTGCTGAGCCTCTCCAAGCCCCCTCAGCAGTCACCCGAGCTTGCACAGTGCAGCAAGGAGAGGGGGCTGCAAAGCAGGAAACCTGCACTCCTAGGTGGGTTTGATCTTTCCTATCTTGTTGCTTCTGCAAAAAACCAAAAGCTTCAAACACTATATAAAAAACCAGAATTTTCCAGTGTAGACAGAATATTTACCTGCAACACCAAAACATCAAAGCTAAGTCCCTGTTCTTGACCAGAAAGATCAAACAATTGAAATTGTCTCCCACAGCTCAGGAAAAAAGCCTGAAAATTTGATCATTGCATTTCATGGAGAGAAAAAACAAAAGGGTCTCTTCTTTCTTTCTTCCCTTTTCCATTCTTCCCTCTTCAAACACATGTTTTGATCTACCCTTGTCTCTTTATAAACACCTTCACACATCAAACAGCTCTTCAAAATACAAGTCGTCTCGCTTTGTTCCTCTGGACACCTTTCCTTTTGATGAATCACTATTTTACAATAAAAATCCAGATCCTTGTTTTGTTCCCAAACACCTGCCCAAACACACACTTATCTTTTGACTGCAGAATAACTTAACGATAAAGTCTGAGACACAATTCCCCCTTCCACAGCTACAAAAAAGCCTCTTAAGTCTGTGGCAAAATTTATAGCATATGATTCCTAGGCCAGTCCTGTTATTAACAGTCTCAATTTCCTCTCCTTAAACATACTAACACAAACTGTTCTTTTGGCTGGAAAGTCAGTGAAGAATAGAGGAGGCTGTGGCATTTCCTTCAGATCATCCTGTTTCTGTGCCAAAAAGCCTACCTTTTTTCTCCTGCACCAAATGCAATGAGTTCAAAATAGATGAGTAAATGTTAGGGAAAAAAAGCTCTGGATTTTAAAATTTGCTTTCAGTACACTTTCAGAGCATTTCTTGAATAGACTTTTGGATTCATTAACATTTCTGAAGATTATTTACTGGCATCATCTGAGTTTCAGCAGAACACAGAAAGAAAAAATGACCTCTGCTTTTGAATTACTATTAGGGGATGGAGGAAAGAGAAAGAAATTTTCCTTAGAAGTATATTTCTAGGGCACCACTTTCCTGGCTTAAGAAGACAGCTGAGAAAGTTCTCACTTTGTTTGAACTGATGTGTTTGTGAAAGTCTTATTTCTCCTCCCACCTCTTCTTTTCTTCTTCAGTGTCCAGTCTTGAAAACAAACTGACAGATGTTCTCTTGGACCAGCTTGTGAGGCTTGCAATGTCAGGAGTGCAAACAGACTTTAGCTGTTTAGTTCAGGAAATGAAATGCAGACAATCTGATAAATAAGCAGTGTTTATTACTCCAGTTTAAAGTACGCTTTGGATTTCTTTTCAAAATACTCCTACAAGGAACTGAGGATGAATATTAGACATGTGCTCCTAATTTAGAGATGTCAATGGCAAGGTTAGAGGATCTTTAACTTACACAATTTGTATAGTTAGGTTATAACAGCAATGAGTGTTTCTGTTCTTTAACATACTAAAGAGGCAACAAGAAATTTGAATTACATAGAAACTCACTCCAAAGAAACTTATAAGAGTTATGAATACACCAGGATGAATTAGAAGAATAGGATTTAGGACTGTGTGTGAATTGGAATTCTTTGTCACTTTAACTAAGAGACACACAGAGATTTAAAGAGATGGCACATAATTAACCAGTATGGATTGTGCCAAGACAGAATGGAAAATATTCTTCTACTCAAGCAATTAAGTATGCAATTAGTTATGGGCTCATAAATTTAGATATCATTCAAATGGCACATCCTTTATCAGCAGCATCTAGATCCCCAGAAAAACACTAAAGCACCATTTAACTTTTAGTTCTGTGTTGTGTCATGTGCCACCCTATTTCTCTGTCATGGCTATGTGGCCTACACAGCACAGAAGAGTCCAGAGTCCACGGCTGCCATGACACACATGCAGCCAGGCACAGGTGGGAACAGCCAGGGACCTGCCCTGCATGTATGCCAGGAGATGCAAAAAAAAGCACAAAAGGACAATTAACTTCATAAAAAGGCAACAAGAATTTCTTTCCATTGAGAGAAAGAAGAGAGTTCAGAATGAAGTAGGTGAGTTTTGGAGCAAATTCTTGATATTCTGTTAACGACATGGTGACTGCATACTCTGCTGTCCTTTGGGACTTGCAGAAAAACACAATCTGGCCTTCAAGAGAGAAAACAGAGATCCACTGAGTCACCAGTAACATTTGCTGCATTGCTTTGGATTTGTCTTGAGGAGCCTCCCTTCCAGCTCTGCAGTAAAGCATCATTTCCACCAGACAGAGGTGATTCAGAACCCATGAAACGGTCATTTTTCCAACTCATGGAGAAATACTACTGAATGAGTTATCCTTTAAACAGCTTTTAGTGCCACATTTGAATTCTGAATGAATTCAAATTCTAGTGAAAGGTGTTCAACAAGTGTCATTGAGCCAAGAAACTTTACTCACTGTTCCCAAGAGGAACACACCCAATACTTGTGAGTTTCATTTTTATTCCTAACCTTACTCTCTGTATCATTCTCTTTTCTTGGAATAATGAGTTCTGGGGGAAAAGTATCCCATACTCTACCTATGCTTATCTGAGAGAAATTATTTCATCTGTTATATTTTCGCTACAAGATAGCAGTTAGCAGAAAATGCCTTTCAGATTTATTGATTTTATTTTTTTTAATCCTAAATGAGCGAGATGCAGACTGATAAGCCAATTATGAAAGCTTCTGTGAAGCTCCTTACACTCATCCTATATTGCAAACTCTCTCCAGTTAAGGTAGCTGTATTTATCTGTTGATATTCACCCTGTTTCCTTACACTGTGCTTGAAGCCTCCAAGTGTGACTACAGAGATAACAATAGGAATCCAACAGAACTATGAAATAGTCTGTAGTCCAACACAAGTAACGGTGAAACCTCACTGATTATTTTGTATTTGCTATTTACTACTTTGTAATTTGAAATATTCTTCCCAATCTCTTCCTTGCAACTGTCATTGTAAAGAACTAAAATATTCACCTTACCTACACACAGTGCTCTTGTTTCCTTCTGATGCATGCTTCAGGACAAATACTTTTCACTTTTATTAGTCTCCTGTTTCCTTAAAGGGCAAGTTTATATCAAAACACATTTTTCACATTCTAGATATTGCACTATAAAGTCATTTAGTAAATCTTACCTTTTCAAAATGTGCAAAATGTGTGCTACAGCAAAATCCTACAATTTTGTTTTCACAAGACATGCTACATCTTTTGCTATCACGTATACCTTTTTTTCTGCCATAAGTGAGACTGCTGCTGCTTGGAAAATCCAGTCTTGGACCAACTCTGCCCCTGTAAAAGAGGGAACAACTAACTGTAGTGGGGGATGCTGGCTGCTGCCTACTGCATTCAAGAGGTCCTGAATTAGCACACAGTATCGTGATTCCAACCCTTTTATAACCCTATAGCCTGATACAGCTGCTCAGTAAATAGTGCATACTTAAACCTAGCTCACAGGATCCCATCAAACGGCCTGAGGTAAGTACCTTGCAGGACTAATGAGTTTTATCCCTTGCCTGAAAAAAAGGGAAAGGGGAACTGCAGGCAGAAGTCAAGGCTGGATGTATCATATGCAGCAAGTAAGACTTCCAAAGTTTGGTATAGTCCCTGGGTGAGCTATGTCAGAGGTTCTTTTTCTGAAGTCAGCTCAACTTTTCTGGAAGCAAGCTCAACCCATATTTGGGTTTGAAAGTTTGAAAGTTATGTCTAGTGAAAGTTATGATTACCTTAGAGAAAAAGTGAGTATTTTCTTGATAAAGATGGCACGAAGGGGCAAGATTTACTCTGCACGTTATGAAGACTGTGGAGGTGACTAGGTGACAGAGCTTGACAGATGCTCCTCTTCACCTCTCAGTCTTACTGAATACACTGTGATTAACAATCGATTAAACCCCCCCCCCCCCCCCGAACCTCATATATTAAGGCTTTGGCAATACTTTCAACAACTATTACAGAGAAGCTGCCAAATCTTTTGTTGAAGCAAACGATAGTGGAGAGCCCAGTAGATGCCCTTTGGCAGTCGGAAAGCGTCTCATACAACGTGCCATGATGCCATGCAGAACAAGTGGTACAAGGACTATGCTCAGCTACCCGTGCCTCTGCTCTGACACCTGTAAAGAGGGATTCGTGTCCAAGAGAGTGTTTTGAGGGATTCGAGTCCAATGCGTGTTTAACATTACGAGACCAAACTAAGAGGCCAAACTTCGATTACCCTTCGGTTGCAGTGGCGACAAATGCCCTTATTAACGCTGACATTAAAGACAAGCATGAGGGAAGGCAAAGCGGCTGCCGGCTTTCTGCCCCTGCACTTACAGAGGTCACAAGCGCTCACATGTAATATATATGTAACATATCCACATTTGTTTATGCCACGTCGGGCACCCACAGTCCCTGGTGTCCGGCGGATGGCCGCAGCCCGCCTCACGCCGGGGCTGTCCCCGCTCGGGGCGGTGATTTACCAGCGCACGGGCGGCTCTGTCCCGCAGCGCCCAGCTGAGGGGAGCGGACCCTCCCCGCCCTGTCCGTCCGTCCCGCCCGGGGTGGAGCCTGCCCTCCCTGCCCGCCCGGGGCTGCCGGAGCTGCTGGAGGCGGCGGGCCCGTCCCACATAAAACCCTGCCGCGCTGCCGCCGCCTTCCCACAGCGTCCCGCTCCGCCTGTCCCCGGTGCTCCGTGCCATGGCTCGGCGCCTCAGCCCCGCCAGCTGAGCCCCGGGAGCCGCCGTCCAGCAGGGACCGAGCCGGCCGTGACCGCGCGGCCCTGCACTGCGGCCTGCTGCCCTCCGCCTGCACCGTCCGGCTCCGCCTGCAGAAGCGCTGCCCAGGGCAGAAGACGCTGTCCTGCCCGAGTGTGCATAAAGCCTGTCTTCCCCTTCCCTCGCCGCGATCGCACCTTCCCGCCTGCTGCCCCGGGGTCGGGCGGGCTCGCACCCCGCGCTCCGCCGCTGTCCCCGCCGAGGATGCGGGTGTCGCTGCTGAGCCCGCTGCTCCTGCTGTCCCTCAGCGCCGGCCCACAGGCCGCGGAGCTCCCGCTCGCCCGCGCCAAGTGCCCGGCCCGCTGCGATGTCTCCAAGTGCCCCAGCCCCAGCTGCCCCGGCGGCTACGTCCCCGACCGCTGCGGCTGCTGCCTCATCTGCGCCGCGGGCGAGGGGGACTCCTGCGGCCGCAAGGAGGACCCGCCCTGCGGGGACAGCCTGGACTGCCGCTACCCTATGGGCAAACGCTTCGCCAAAGGCGTCTGCCAGTGCAAGCTCAGCGCCCAGGTGTGCGGCAGCGACGGCCGCACCTACGACAACATCTGCCAGCTGAAGGCGGTGAGCCGCAAGGCGCTGCAGCACGGGCTGCCCGGCATCGCCCAGGTCCAGAAGGGAGCCTGTGAATCGGGTAGGAGCATGGTGGGACCTGCCGCGGGGCGGGGGGTGGGACTCCTGGCTTCCCGGGAAAAGAAAGACATGATTTTCTGTGGTGTGGGATGACTGGGTGGCTCTAGGGACTCTAAAAACCTTCAAGGATATGGTACCTCACCCAGCTGCGGATGACACCTGTGGTGTGCGGAATGGATGCTCAGGTGCTTTCTAACAACAAAACTTCTGCTCGATGCTCAGTGTGGGCTTGGGCTGGGGTTTGGGAAGGTTTCCCCCCGCTAGCATGGCTGTGGATGCCTCGGTGAGCTGCAGGTTGCTGTTCGCGGTGCTCCTGGGACAAGAGGCGGACACATTTGCTGGGTGGAGGTCGCTCGGCTTCCAGGGCAGGGCAGCGGCCACGTCCTCAGCCACGGCCTTTTCTGGAGGCTGGGCAGCGGTACAAGCCTGCTCCTGTCCTGCCAGTGCCACCTTCGACGGCCGCGGTGGTGGGCGCATCACCCGCGCAGGTCGCGCAGCAGAGCCGCAGCAGCATAAACAGAGCGGGGACCCGGGAGCACCTGAGCTCTGCTCCGGGACTTTGGGAGGTTAGTCAGATTCACCCGGCAGGAGAATCAGGAAACTCCCCCAAAAGCCAATCAGGGCAGCAAAAGCATTGAGAGATAAACACAGTCTTTTGCCTGGTTTGCTTTCCCTTCAACAAAGGGTTTTGCAAAGCTC
This sequence comes from Eopsaltria australis, assembly GCA_034509425.1. Lineage (NCBI taxonomy): Eukaryota > Metazoa > Chordata > Aves > Passeriformes > Petroicidae > Eopsaltria > Eopsaltria australis. The sequence goes on along the minus strand of JAVTVJ010000094.1, from coordinate 4,212,804 downwards.
TGAAAACTTCCTTTATAGTGTAAAATATTGACACTCAGGCAATCAAATGGTCTTCTGGTTGTAGTAGTGTTGAGGCCTTTGCTGAGATCTTGTGATATGCTATGACACCTTCAGGCTTGGTGGTTTAACTTGGGAAAGTTGAGTAACCTCTTAAGCTAGTAATTTCCTTTTAGTATTAAAATGTGTCTCTTTATGGGAGTGTTAATGCTGGCAGTATCTTTCCACATACTTACTGATGTGTTATTTTAAGGGTTTGCTTCTACTACCTTTCCCATAGAGTTCCTAGAAAGAGAAGTGCTATGCATAATGGAGTTTTAAAACATGCGTTGCTGTTTCCATTATGTTCCTGTTTATTCATAGCAAACTGGCCAATATGAGAGGGTTCAGAAGGAAAAGGGCTACTGTTTCAGCCTTTCTGTGAATAGGGGATCTTTCATATATGTCCTGCTCTTGTGAAAGGGTAAAACAGTTCAGAGAGGGAGGGTATTCAAATTATATTCCTGGAGTTCCTTTCAGAATATCTTGTCTGAGCCAAGAATTGCTTCAGATGCCAGCCTGAAGCTGCAGTGATCAATCTCTCCAGTATTTTTTAGTTATAAATAGTTTTCTGCATGTTTCTTTTGATATCAGTATCTTAACTTTAATACTCCTAAAACTTGGTTGAAACTAATCCATGTGAAATAGTCGAAATGTTTAACCAAGATGTGTGAGCTAGCCTGCATCTGAGAGCTTGCTGAGTCCTTGGCATTTGGTGTGTATGACATTTTCTTTAAGGAATCCTCCTGAATCTAATGTTAATAGGCTTAGGAATTTGGTGCTGTGAGGCAGAGGTAACTTTTTTCTTCAAGCAACTATTTTAGTGTTCACTTTATTTTGGCTTTTTTTTTTTTTTTTTTTTTTTTTTTTTTTTTTTTTTCTCAGAAAACCTCAGCTTAGATGAAGCATCTGGTTTTCTGTAAAGATTTAAATTTTTTTATTCAGTTCTACAGCTGCACAAACTGAAGCTCAAAGAAACCGAGTGTCTTGCCCAAGGTCAGACTGAGTTGGTGGTTGAACCAGGAATAGAACTCAATTATGGTATTTTTTTGTTTGCTTTGTTTTGTTTTTTTTTAAGAATAACATGCAATGGCTGTAATGAGAGGCTTGGAAGAAAGTTGACAGTTTAAAATTGCTGTCAAATTTCTCTTTCCCTGTTCTTGCCTGGCCTCAGATGACTCAGAGTTTGAAGGGATAAAGCTAGTTATGAAGTAAATGCAGTTTTACTTAACCATCCATATATTAAAGCAATCTCAGATAATAAAAGCCTCTCATAGTATGATGGGCCCTCTTTAGTACCTGCATGGACCCTGAGGAGTGGCTCCTGAAAGTCCTGCTCCTGTCCTTTTCCATTTGCTTATGTTGTTGCTGTGTTGGACTGGCTGTGATAAACCTGACAGGCTGAGAAACTCAGCTGTGGTTTCCTAGGGACAGCAGTCTGGTGAACAGGGATGCATGAAAAATGGATGGTAAAGGATGCAGGAAGGAAGGGAGGAATGAGCTGGCCAGGGTTACTGAGTGTTGAAGTTACTGATAATTGGAAAATTAACAGAATTTAAAATGCTTTTTTCCTTGTTGAAGTCCTGGATTAGCTTGAAGAGCACCATGCCAAATTGCAAGTTCTACACACCATGTGCTAAACAGGGTGTGTACTGCATGAAGGTCCAGGGCCTCCATAACTGATGTTCTACAATATTTCAGTGCCCAGTGGCTTCTCAGAGATACTAACAGGAGCAGTCCACAGAGCTCCTAAGCAAAGTTAAACTCCCTGCTACAAATACTGGGGTTTTTAAAACTTATTTAACACTAGATACCTTTATATATGGGAATATATTCTGAAGGAGCTAGTTTTTTCCTGTCTTCTATCACCTACTGTGGTAAAGACCAGGTATCATGTAAATAATGGCATAATTTCTTCTGAAGGACAACCTTTGTAATCAAAGATCTGTTCTTACAGAGCCGTGTTTCTCAGAGCAGTATGTGTAAATTTTAACAATGCCACAAATTGATCTGATAAGATGTCAAACATATCACTCAAGGGATTCACTTGGTCACCTGCAATCTACAGTCAATCTGCCGGTCTCCTGAACAAAGTACTAGTTTTGATCTCTCAGTACAACTTAGTAGAGTTAAATACCTTGCAATATTATTTTGCTAATGGTTTCTGTGAAGAGAGTTTAAATGTCAAAATATTTATATTTTATTACCTAAGATATGGAAGCAAAAAAAAAATTTTTTTTTAAATACAGGTGCTATTTTGTCAATGGAACAAGGAAAATTAAAGGCTTGGTTAGAAAACCTTTGAGGCTGGACTTGACACTGAGCATTTGCTGTCCTCTGCACTGTTAACCTGAAGTCATTCTCAGAAAGGGGTCATGATGTAAAGCCTCATCCATGTCAGTCAGATCTTTGCAAGATATGAGCCTAAAAGTTCATTTTTCTAAGAGAATATTCGAAACACAGTTAATGCATAAAAGCAGGGTCACTGCACACAGTTCTGTGTGGGGTGTTTGGAGCGTGCCTGTACATAACCTTGAAGATACAGAGGAACAACTGAGTGTATGATTACTTGCATTTCTGAGAAGTTGGCCCAGTAAGAGATAGAAGTCTCCTGCAGGTGTTATTGTTATCAAAGCCTTAAAGCTGCCTGCAGCTGTATTTAGGGAAATGTACTGCAAGGTATTAGCTGGAAACACAAACTCTGGTCACATTCCAGTACTGCTTGTTTTCCTTATGCCCAAGTTGGTTTGAGTTACTGCAGGTGAGGATTGATATTGTATTTAGTATACAATTCAGAGCAGAGCACTTCAGTGCTTTGTGAAGGATAGGTAACAGCAAAGGGGTATTCTTGTTGCATCTCCTCATGAGGGTCACTTGGAAGAGAGGAATACCAAGCATGTAAAGCCAGTGTAGTGTCTGTGCTAGAAGGCTTGTGCCAGTCTGTCTCTGTCTGGCCCTTGTGATTGCTGCATTGCACAAGAAAGCCACTTTGGTGTTGGTTCACCAAATTGTTTTCATCTGTGCACGGCAGACATCCATTGTATAAACAAGTTGCCTGAACCATAATGTGGCATTAAACTCACCAAGGCTTTATGGTCAGTGCACAGCTATGCAACTTGATCTTAATGCTGAATTCATCAGAAAAGCTGCCCATGAACCTATGTTTCCAGCAGATGTTTCTGTTTTTTAAGCAGAGACATTATAATCTTTTATTTGTCTTTCATTTCTTTCCATGAAAGCACAGTAGGGACAGTGTTTATCCCTGGTGATCAGATCTGCCAGGTTGCAGTCCTCCCTTAGACATAATAATTTTGCTGAATGCACAGATCTTTTCTGAAGCTGGTTTTAAAAGGGGGATGGGGAAACAGCCTTAAAAGAATGAGTTTCCCAGGCTCACAAATTCTTAATGAATATAAAATTGTGGATTTTAATACAATGTATTGTCTTTAAGAAAGCAGTGAATGTGATTTGATTTAATTCTACGGGGACTAAGTTGGCAGATATTCAGAAATGTTCAGTCTTTTACAAATGTAAATTGGTCTGGTTTTATTGTCTTCAGTGGGATTATAATGATTATTTCTGCTGAATTTTTTTCCACTTCTCTTCATACTAGGTTAGCTCTGCAGATATGTTGGCATTGTTCCTGGTTTACAGCAGTGTTAATGAGATTGGAGTGGGTCTATTGTCTCTGCAAGAAAGTAAATAAACCACTATTAAATGAACCCATAGCCTGTAGATAACATCACTATCCAAGAAAAGTCTTAAACTGATAATAAGGCTACTCCTACCTAACAGGCACTTAGCTTCAGCTATTCAAATTCAGTGTACTTTGAGCCCATAAAACTGGAAACATAACATTTTAGAAAATAGGCTGAAGAAATTTATGTCCGGTTTATACACTTAAATTGAAATCTGGATTTTGAGTGTTCTGCAAGAGGAGCTGGAGACCTGAAGATCTAATCACCTACTGGAAATGATGGGCTCAAAGTTCAAGGCTGCTGAAAATCTGGTTGATTTGTGGAGCAGATAGGGGAAATCTACTTTTTTGACTAGGAAATGCATAGACAACTAAGGACTAATGCAGCATAAATTTGGTTTTGTTTCAAATACAAACTGGTTGCAGCACCTTTGAAATCTTGGTTATGCAACAGATGGCTAATGGGATTAAATTATGTCTTTTTGCCAAGATAAATTAGAATTTGTTAGTGTGAGATGATTTTGAACACACAGTCGTAACATGGAAAATAATGCGTGTTATTGAGAGACCTTTGAAAAACTGTGGCAAATCTCAGAGGGTCAATGGGTCAAAATCCACAGAGGTGCTGTGAGCTCAGAGCTGTTACATGCTCAGGGCGACAGAGATCTGAGGACTGTGTGGGGGTCTGCAAGGCAGCAGGACTATGGAGGGGGGAGATAGGTATTTAATTTTTTCTTTTAGTAAGGACAGTAGCAGCAGCTAGTGTCTACCAACTAATGCAAATTAAAGGATAGATTCTACTCTATAGTTGTAACACTTGTATTCAGGGTGGCCTTATGCAATATACTCAGTGCTGGATGTTGCTTGCTTCTTTTGTTTCCCAGGCTTCAATTCCTCCCTTGTGAAGTATATTGAAAACTTTTGATGAAAACCATCAGTTTAATAATTATGCACTAAAATGCTGTTAATAATAACCGACACTTCAGTTCCCCAAAATAGTGCTGTATGTGTGGGAGTAAATGTGAGTGTGCAGTTACATCTTCCACGTCCATAGTTTGAGTTCCTGGCACATCACATAATGTGTTTGAAGGTTCTCATCACTGCCAGCTTGCAGAAAATGATTCAAGGAAGATCAGATTCTATGAAGGCACCTCAGCTTTTTAAGTCAGTTTTCAGCAGTGTTTGGTCCCCACCAGACAAGAGGAAGAACAGCTCATCTCTGATCAGCCCAGTAGATCTTCAGGCATGCCTTTCATACAAAGCTCAAGTGTCTACTATTCTTGATCCTCCTTTGTTTCAGATTTTCCTTAAATATTGGTGAAGATTTGGATTTTCTTTCAGGTTTGAGCATTCTTGTCTTCTAACCCTGACAGAGAGGTTCTGAACTTCTGCTCAGACAGGGAAATATTTTCACTGTGGTATGAAAAGAAGTCAAGCATTGTTTCAGTTTTAGTCTCCTCTGTATTGCCGCATTTTATTTTCTTCATCTTTTTTCATGTTTCATCCACTACGTCTTTCAGATACTTTCTTTCTGCCTCCCCCAAATCCTACCTGGAAAGCCACTGCCACCCATGATGTTTGCCTGGTGGCTACTCAGGAGTGGTCCAGACCTGAGGTTTTTGGCAGGCATCTTGCTGTGCTTTTGGCCATGTACAGTGCTGTAACCGTTTGGCCTGGGCAGAACAGTTGAGCCCTCAGAAGATGCAAATGGATTTAGTTGCCCTGACTCACACAGAGCTATGCTGATTTAAACCAACTGAAAGGCTGCATTCATCACTGTTTTTCTCTAGTTCTGTGCTAGTTTATCAGCTGCCTTTCACTCATGCGTGGTCATGTCTATTAAGATAAATGTGATGGCAATGTTATATCCTGTCAGTGAACACTTGCTGTGTAGGCAAGTGTTCAAAGTCATGTCAGTAGACTTCAAAGGATATGCTGCATAATCAGGCAAGCTGCTTGGGAACTGAAGGTAAGATAAATCTTCAGTGGCCTAGTAAGCAAAATAAATAACCGTATATTGTGCTTACATTTGAGAGTCCTCTGTGGTTCCTGTTTGCAGTGTCTCTTTTAAACTAAGCACTAAAACAAGCATATTCAATTGGCTGGAGGGATTTTTCAGAGTGCGTGAGAATGTACATAGAAATAATAGGCTGAATCTAGTCCTGCCAAGCTGTTCCTTTTGTTTATTCAGTATCACATAAATCTAGCTTACTAAATGTAAGCAGGGTTTCTTTTCATTCAGAAGTAAATCCTGTGTCCAGTAACAGGATGAAGAACTTGCAGGCTTCTGTGAAGAAATTCCTAATCTTCTTGGTCTGGTTTCTTCAACTCATTTGCTCCCTTTGGTAGATCCCATCGTTAATTTTAAAGCGTCAGGCTGTGAACACAAAAGATTGAGTGTGGTGACACATCCCTACCATATGCTTTACATATGTGGTGATATGGCTCTGTGTATGAGGAACTGCAGAGATTGACATTTAGCCCAAGCAGTGCCATTACTTTGGGGTGTTGTGATGCTAGAATCCAGGATGTTGTGGCATTAGAAGACAGGATGCTGTGTGCTTTTCCCTCCCTCTCTTTAAGATCTTCATTTCACAGTATTACATTCACTCTTAATGAATGCTGTGTATAGTGCTGTTTAATGTAGTACCATACCAGCTTTTGTCAGGCCTTTTAGTAATCTTTAGTAATGTTGTTAGGCCCAGCTGTATGTGACAGCTTACATGTGAGTTTGCAAAAAGTTTTAGGTGCAAAGGTTGTAATTTAAAGCAGGTTTCTAATGTGTCTAGTTAAAAAAAAAGTAGAACTTAAGTTCTAACTGTGGCTCCCAAATTCTGTAGCTGTGTTACTCTGCACTTGTTAGACCACATCTGGAATACTACATCCAGTTTTGGATCCCTCAGTACAAGGAAGGCATTAACAGACTGGAATGAGTTGAGGAGGTCATGAGGATAGTTGGGGGGAACTGGACATATCTCCTGTGAGGAGAAATTGAGGGTACTGGGCTTGTTCAGCCTTGAGAAGAGAGAGCCTCAGGAGGAGCTGAGAGCAGCCTCCCTGTACGCCAGGCTCCAGCAGAGGTGCGTAATGGGTGGATGAGAGACAATGGGCATGGGTTGGAACATGAGCTCAGCAAGTTCAGACTTGATGTAAGAAAAACTTATCCATCGTGGGGGACACTGAAGCAGTGGGACAAGGCAGTTTCTGGAGTGTACGTCCTTGGAGTTTTGAAAGTCCCAACTCTGATGCAGCTTTGAGCAGGAGGTAGAATTAGAGACCTCCTAAGGTCCTTTAAAGCCCAACCTATCTTATGACCCTGTGTGTCTTGGATAGTTGTCCTCACAAAAATGCTCAAGACGCGGCTTGTAGACTTCCAAAGAAAAGAACTTAGAGCTAAGTGATGTTGATGTTTAATTTTCTCAGGATTGAGCAATATGCTAGATAAGTTTTGAACAATCTCAATGACTTTGATTCCTTTTCCCAAACTGTTAGGAAACTGTTCTGGTAGGAGAAACAGATCAATTCAAGGCAGGTTCATCTTGCCTACTTGATTAAAAAAAGTATTGTCTTATTAACATATCCAATTCTTTCTGCTAGTATAGGTCACCTACAGTCCAGCAGCCCAAGATACAAATTCAACTTCATAGCTGATGTGGTGGAAAAGATTGCACCTGCAGTTGTACACATTGAACTTTTCCTCAGGTAACACTTTCAATTTTGTTTTAGTTACATTTTTTAACAAAGGTCTACAAAGATTCTCCCAGTACAGTGTCTTTCCTTTTGAATTTGTGACGTTCACAAAATATTCTAAAACATTACAGCAGATTCACTTCTCCAGAGAGCCTCACATTTGTGTGTTTTGTTTCTGTTCAGCAGATCTATTCTAATGGGCTTATAGTACTATACAATATATGCTGTCTTCTCTAAAATAAGTCTGTCTCATCTTTGGAGCCTCTTCAGCCTTCACTAAAATGCATTGCTTGTTGGATTGTATTATCTCAGTTTAAATACAAATTTATATATATATGTATCCAGATGGTAAGCTGAAAAAAAACAAAAACACAGCTTGTTGTTGCTTTTTCTGCTTTGAATGGGAGGTGATTTTATTTTGGCAGGAAGAGAATTAAGAGGTAGAATGTTGAGGAGGTGTAAGCTATCTAAACACAGAAATGAATTCTGATAGGAAAGAAATATACTAAATTTGCTGACCAGAACATCACCAATATTCAGGATGCTGAAGCTGGAGCTGAGGTGGCAAGATCAACACAAGAGTGCTCAAAACAACCTGGGAGGTTTAAATATAAGTACTCAGAACAAATTGCTGCAAATATTGCATGCACTCCACTATGTGAATACCTTTCTTCCTGGAGTCCTCTCATTTTCCACAGACATAAGAATATCTTGGAGAATTTTTGAAGGCTTTTTGTAGTATCACATATACAAAATCAAGGTAATCAGGTATATCAGGAGACACAGCTTTATGCACATGGTGATTGGTCCTTTGAGAGGATGTTACAGCTGAAGATGCTTTAGATCTTTGCATATGTAGTTAAGATTGTTTGTTCTTTTCCTATAAGTAAATGTTTGCCCAGCAGCTTGCTGGGTGCTAATTTTTGATACTGCTTTTTCCTGGGATTGGCTCCAATTGTTTACTGAAAAATAGCCCAGATTTTTCAAATAATATCCTAATCAGGACTGTGTCTTGGAAGAGAGAGTTTTTGGGTCTTTTCTTGTCTTCTGCTGCTCAGGCATTTTCTATTCTCCTAACAATCTAAAGTCACTACAGCAGTTTTTCACAGAGAAAATCTGTATTACTTTGAACAGTTTGTAAAATCTTTTACCTGTCTGTATTGCAGTATATATTGTTTGCCACCAAGTTTTACCCATTTTTAGTGTTTTTCTTTTTTTTCTTTCACATTCCTAGTCGTTTTGGTTTCCAGACATGCTTTTTCCACCTCGTCTGCATTTGGATCCCCTTAGCCCTCACCTCTTCCTTTAAGCTTCTGTCCAGCTGCAAGGTTCCTTCTTCCCCTTTCCCCATTAGAGGATCAATTCATTTTTCAGCCTTATTATTTCCAGTCATATTTCTCTTCCAGTAGAGAGTCAATAACCAGTGGGATCAGATGGTCTCCTTCTTATTCTCCTTTCTTTTCTATCACCTAGCCTCTGTGCAAGGAAGTCTATAAAGACAGAATTGGAAACCAAAGGAAAAGGATCCTGCTGGTTATCTGTAAACCTCAGTTCCTATCTCCCTGGCTAAAACCAGTTGCAATTTTCAGGAAGGGATCCTTTCTTTGTAATTTTTTTTTTTAAATTTAGTTTTTCTCAGGATTGTAAAATCTGTTGTCAAATGCTTTGTAATTTCTCAGGGTGAAAGGTGGTAAATGGTGTCTATTACAATATTCTCTTAAGCTGCTTTCCCTTATGACACAGAATTGCTTGCTTTTTGTACAGGCACCCTCTCTTTGGTCGAAATGTCCCCCTTTCCAGTGGATCTGGGTTTATTATGTCTGATTCTGGTTTAATTGTGACCAATGCCCACGTGGTGTCAAGCACAAATGCAGTATCAGGGAGACAACAACTGAAGGTACAGCTCCAGAACGGAGATACCTATGAAGCAACCATCAAAGACATCGACAAGAAATCTGACATTGCAACCATAAAGATTCACCCTATGGTGAGTGACATGAACAGAAGAATGACTTCATTTGGGAACTTCATTTCAGTTTCACTTAGTACAAAGTGATTGGCTAGAATATATGTTTAAGGTTTCCTTAGAAATACCTGTGGAAAATAATGTGCTGAAATACAAGCCTGAAAATTTTTCATATCTTGGAATTAAATGACTTTGTCTTTTGTGCTAGAAACTGTTAAAAATGAAGAAGAAGAAAAAAATGGTGCTCATTTAAAATGTGGCAAAATTCTGCTATCTTTACCTAGAGACCTAGTCTAATCTTTCTAAGCTTTGTGCCAGTATGCATGGACTGCAAGGTGGGGCGTAATGCAGAGAGAGTGGCAGTCAACAACTGGTCAATAGTTGGTTTGTATGCTGTTTCTAGGAGGAGGAAACAATCTGCTGGAAAACAGGGAATTTTTGATTCTCAGTGAAATTGCAAGGAACTACAGATAGCTATTTGTTTTTGAAGACCATTTAAAACAGCAACTCTCCTAGCTTAAATTTTGGGTGTATGATAGTGAGTGGCCCTTTCATTAATGTAAAGGAAAGTGTATGTTCCTAACCTTCTAGTTTGTGATCTTTGCAATCAGGTTATCTTCAAGTGTGAACTAATGCTTATTTCTTTCTCTCTGTGTTTACCTAAGAAAAAACTACCAGTATTGTTACTGGGACACTCTGCTGATCTGAGGCCAGGAGAATTTGTGGTGGCAATTGGAAGTCCATTTGCCTTACAGAACACTGTGACAACAGGAATTGTCAGCACTGCTCAGCGAGACGGCAAAGAGCTGGGCCTGCGGGACTCGGACATGGATTACATTCAGACAGATGCTATTATTAATGTGAGTATGAGGTGTGTGATGACTTTCACTTCAGTCTGTCCTCACCTATGCAGCACAGAAATGCCTGGTCTGAGAGGTGAATCCACTAAACACAAACAACTTTGTTTAAAGTCCATGAAACTATTCTTTTTTTAAAAGTCTATGCAGTGTCTGTAAGCTGCATTCGGGCCATGTTGTGAAGGGTATGATAAATAAAAGTTCTCCCTTTGAGGTTGTCTGTGAGGATGCTGCATAGGTCAGGCCCTTTTAATTCTGTAAACTTCATGCAGTTAGCACATGGTTGTGTCAACCAGCAGTAAATCAAAACATTTCTCCCTCTGCTTGCTGAGTTGCTCTAGTCAAGGAAGCTGTAGAACAGAGCCAAAGTTTCTTTCATCTCCATCCATTAGAACCAGATGGAGTAGTCAAATTGAGAGTATGTGCTTCAGTTTACTGACAGAACACACAGGTAAGAACTTAAGGAGAGGACTGGGAGTTTTTGTTGCTCTTCTGGTTTTCCCTTTGTACATCACATACTCAAAACAAGCGTCAAGGTGTAAAATAATATAAAGTTTGAGGTACAGTTTGGAGCTAAGGGTCCTAGCATTGCATGTTATATAGAAATACATTAAAATAATGTTCCTTCAGAGCAGCTTGGAGGGAGCCAGGGAGCTTAAGTGAAGTTCTTGGGTGTGTGTTTAGCTTGTACTGCTTCTAAAAAGAGCACTGCACACATATCTGAGGTAGAAAATGGCCTGAAATTTTATAGCTTAAATCTGTTACACATTGAAAGGAAAGTAATTTCAGGATTGATTTATTGGGCTTTAATGTCAAATTTGACATAACAAGTAATAACACAGAGTGTTTTACATACACAAAGTGCTTCACAAATAGTTTTTGTCACAGACTTCTCAAGAGAAATTGTGTGGGGAGGAAAAAAGAGGGTAATTATTTTTTGTGCTAAAATATGAAGTAAGCTTTTTCAAAAAGCTTCTGTATGACACTGGAGCTGAACTTCTTCAGAAATTTAATTGTAATTATTCTCTTCAACTGTGCAAGGGGAATAAGAAAACTTAGGCAAGATGGGTTAGCTGGGAGCACACACTGAATTGGTGGCGGAGACAGAATTAGAACATGGGATTCTTGACTTCTTGCCTATACACATTTTTCAAGCTCAGACTCCTTCCTTGTGTATGAACTTAGACATTTGCTACCCTCCAAAGATAATGAGCAGGTTTAGACAAGGATAGCAGCGTGTGTCAGATAATGCTGGCCAAGGGAAGAGTGATAGCAGATGAGGTGAGGAAAATGACTCTAAGTTTGAATTGCTTTGCCATCTGAGACCACAAAATATGAAGATGGTCCCTGGCATAAGGATGCTTTGTGCTTAGCTAATGCACTCATTTTCTCCTGAGAACGGGAGGAGTTTGAGAGTTGGTCTGTTCAGAGCATTCCTGTGGCTCAGCCAAGACTTTCCTGCAGGAATGTGCATGCAGCTGCCTTTTGAGAAATGCTGGGACAGCAGTAACGTAGGGCAGGAGAAAACAGGGCCATATAGTTCTAGATGGAGCTATGTTGCATGTGCTGAAGGTCTTTCATGTCCTTCAAGCAGAAGACAAGTGAATAAAAGATGATGTGCTGGGGAAGGCTGAAAAATCATTATCTTGGTTTCTTTGTGCCAGTCAGATGTAAAAATCAACTGTGCAGCCTGGAGAGATACAGTATAAGGAACTGATCTATTTGTTTAAATTTGAACTTTGAAGCTGTTTTATAAACTTTAATGTCTATTTTATTCTCTTGAGAATCTATAAGGTTTGCCCAGTGCTATCTAAGTGTAAACAGTTTGTGTCTCACTTTTCTGTCATACATCACTTAGCTTTTGTTTCTTTTGAGTGGAAAGTTGCTGCTCTTGGCTGTTTTGCAAACCTACTCAAAAACTCTGGCCTTGCTCAAAAACAAACTTGTTGAGCCAACATGAAGATGGACAAGCAACTTCCCCAGCTCTCATTTCCTGTGGTCCTGTTGCATGTTTCCTTTAAAGGCCATTAGGTATTAGGTAATTTTGGGCTGCTCAGAGCTGCTCTATGCCTTCCCTAGAGAGGGATATGGGTCTGTGGTTACTAAATCAATCCTTATGTACTGGCTACCTCATAGCAATATGCTGTGATTAAGTACATAAAACACTGTATTCTGCTCCAGTGGAGAATGAGAGACTGACAGTGTTACAAACCAAAGTGATGAATAAAACAAAAACTGTACAAGCACCTCACTGATGTATAACTTTAAACAGCAATTAATTATTTCAAAACCTTGTTCTATCAGTCTTTAGAAGAATCAAAGTACTAGTTTTAACTATTTAGTGTCTTAACTATTTAGAGTCTGTCTATTTGGCGTGGCTCCTAACTTAAGACCTGTTTCTGAAAGGGAAAAAAATTATGAGAATGGTGAAGGGGCAGGATAAGACCTACTTGTAATTTTTTGTGATCAATACTGAGTCTGTCAGTGCTGCCTAAGAAATGATCTCTTCTCTTTCATTTGCTTACAAAGTACTGTTTGAAATGAGAATTGCATTTCCAACAGTGAAGTATTAATTTATTGTTCCCTTCTGTAATTTTTACAGTATGGCAACTCTGGAGGACCTCTAGTTAACCTGGTAAGTCCCTGTGACTTATTTTGTTGGTTGGTTGGTTTTGTTTCAAGAGCTAGTTTGAAGTTGGTGGGAGAATGTTCTTTTGGAAAGATTCATAGGTCTTTCCAGCTTCCATTCATTAAGCTAATGGTAGGCAGATAGCCTGAAGCTAATGCAGAATATGCAAATTAGGTATCAGTTTACACACTGTAGGAAAACATTTCCCTATTGAGCAGAGAAAATTTTACATAGTAGTGAGGAATATGGGATCTGGCAGGAACAGTTGCGCTCATTCACACTGTGAAACCTGGGATACACAACAAAGATGGTACCTGGTTAACCCACACAACTATTTCAAAGTAGATTGCTTTAAATCAGCACTGGTTTTGGAGGTCAGGGACTTGTGGCTGTAGTGGCAGTAGTGATTCCACTGCCCGCTTGGCAGAGGGAGTCTCTTGCTGAGTGGTGGGATGGACCTTGGATGAACACACTGTGCTGTAATCTCTCTGGCTGTCACACTTAAATGTGAAATGGATTATGAATCAAAGCCCAGATCCTTCCTTATAAGTAGTGTTTATTTCTTGAGTGATTACAACACTTTCAAAATTTCTTACACAAACTTTTAACGTGAAATGCTAGGCAGGGAACTGAATCCTGTACTTAGGAACAAATTTAATTGGGTGTTGTCTCTCAACAGGATGGTGAAGTGATTGGGATTAACACATTGAAGGTCACAGCTGGAATTTCTTTTGCTATTCCTTCAGACCGTATCACTCAGTTTCTCACGGAGTCACATGACAAACAAAGTAAAGGTATGGTCTGCAAGAAACAGTGACGTCTTCCAATTATTACCCTGTTCCAGGTGAAGTGCCAAAAGATGTGGATCTGGGATCCTATTACTGAAATGAGCAGCATCCTTTTGCATTTTTTAGAGCATTGCAGACTTGGAAATAGAAAACAATCTCTCAGAAGTGGGAGAGACTTTATTACTCACACCCCCAAAGAGCAGACAGTATCTGTATAAATATGGGAAATAGGGCCTCTGAGAATAGTGAGGACATAGATGAATCATCACTGTCTCAAATGATCTTGAGAGCAGATGATCACTTGTTTAAGGAGTTTCATTCTCCTCTTTTCATTTATTATCCAAGCAAAAAGGTTAAGGTATACTGTAAAAGTAAAGGAAAAACTTCATTACCTGTCCACAGGTGGGGTGTAGTATGTGCATTGTCCCTAGAACCTGACCTATTTTTTATCATGGTCATGTATGTCAGTGCTATATAATCAGATATTGTGGCAGACTCTCAGTCCCTGGTGGAAGAAGGGCTGTTACTGATTTGTGAAGATATACGTGGGAAGATGGGAGAGAGGCAGAAAGGCCTCTGCACCAGAGAGCATATAAATCTAAGTATATTGGCAATGACAACTGCAGCACTTCAGACTTTTTTTACATGCCTGCACCGTATCTGTCACCCTGTTCTAGATGTCATACTACAGGCTGCACAGCCAAAGCTGATCTAGTAATGCTGCATCCAGGCCAAACCTTCCTTACTCCTTTGCCTGCCAATTTGTCTGTCCACACCCTACTGCTCATCTTTTACCATGAGTGTTGGCTGCTGCTGCTTCTTTTCTTGAATCTTTTTGATATTCATCTTGTCTTCTCCCGAGTTCACCCAGTTCCTGATGCCAGGGTTGTTTCCCTACACCATTGTCCTCTCAGGTACTTTATTTGAGAAACTTCCCTTAGTCAGTGGTTTTAAAGTGATGCATCTTCTTGTATATATGAGAGCATCACAATCCTGATGGGTCCCCTCATCTCTGTTTTGCTGAATTCCACAAATTATATAGTTTTCACTGCTGATTTGGTGGGAGGAGTAAATGAAAAAAATGTTGTTAATTATGTGCTGTGAAGTGCATTTTAAAGTAGCTGACACAATTTTGTTTCAGTCAGTATGTCAAAAAACCTTATTTTTTTGCCCCGGTTGCTAACTAATTGTTGGTTTGTGAAACAAACAGGAGTCTCATTAGTGATGTTACTCTTTAGAACCAAACTACTTGTCCCAATCCAGGGAAGAGCAATGGCTCACCCTGCAGGCCTGGCCTAGAGGCACGAACTCAAGCCTTATGCAGAGCCCACCATCTTCTGGTAACAAGGGCTGGAAAGCCAGTGAAGGTTAGAGATGTCACTCTGAAATCAGCCACCTTGCTCCTTCAGGCACCTTTACCTAATCAGAATGATGAGTCCAGCTAAGGGCCCAGAGACAGCTTTGCCTGTGGAACCCTGAGAAATAATTGTGAAAGATTCAAGTTTATACAGTGATTGTAACATACAGACTTTTTTTTTTTTTTTCAAATCTTGTGACATAATTCCCTATTGAAAAGGATTCACACTTAGTGTCAGTGTGACTGTCACTGCTTCAAACCCTGGGCACAGGCAATTTTATTATTTATTTTATTTTTCAATTTTTTTTTTTTTTTTTGCTTTTGCTTCTCTAAAGTATGTCTGTGGAAGAACAGCCATTTAAAGCCATTTAAAGCCCTTGATGCATAGGGAAAGTTTCTGGGAGATATTTTCACCACATATTTGAGACATAGTTTGCATTTTTAGGCCTTTAGTAATAGTTTTCAGGTTTATTTTATATTGTATAGTATATTGTATTGTATTTCTTGGCACAATGACTATGTAAGCAGAATTTTAGGGATGTTTTTGTCGTGTTCTCTTTTTTCTGGTTATGTTTCAGTAGTTTCAGTGGGATCCTCCCTTACGGCACAATTAGGTCATAGAAAGAAGTTTATAGGTATTACCATTTTGGTCTTAATACCATATTGCCTGAAGATGATAACACTCCCTTAGGATACCACTCTTTCCAGATTTATTCTGGCATAGTAGATACTCAGTTGTTTAATAAGCTTGACCTTAGTCTTTTGAATCTCAGTTGATCAGATAACTATTTTATATAGAAGGCATATATTTTTTTAAATCTTGTCCATAATATATAACTGCAAATATTTGATCTGTTGAAGAACAGGAGTGGAGAGGGGTGAAAAAGGAGAGGATGGGATTTGAATGAAGAATTTGCACTGATTATGTTATCTATACATTCTATATTACCTAATGCATTGGTAATATATAATGGAACCTAATATATTTTTGACCAAAGATTTGCCCCAGCATTCATAGAGATGTTTGTCTGTTGAATGCTCTGAAAGCCTTTCCTTATTTTGGGGTTATCAGTAATAAGGTTAACTTCCTTTTATAGTTAGAAAGTCTTACACTGCTGCATGAAGTTAAGTATCTCCATCTGTATCTCAGTTTTAACCAGCTGTGTATCCTGTGTTTATCTCTGGACGTTTACTACATACTTAAGCATTGATTGATTGATTTTTTTTTTTTTTTAAGGAATTTCTCCGTTTTGGTCTTGGCTCCATCTATTCCTAGTTTAGACTTGAGCAGAACAGTAAAACTAGGAAGTTGTTTAGACACAAACCCTTTAAAATGGAAGTCAGTAAGTCAGCAATTTGACAAAATATTTAAGAGAAAATCCATCCTAAAAGGTCAGCTTGGCCTTTAATGTATTGTAAGCAGGAAGATGAATAAACCTTGTTTCAGATGGGCAAGGGGAAATGGGAGAGTTCTGCACTGGCCACACCCAGCAGGTCATTTACATGAATCCTCATTTTACATCCCCAGGACCTTGTATTAGTTGTATTGAAACAATATTCTTACCTTTGTATTTAAATGGTTATTACTCATAATGATTACCACTAATTATGAGGGTTGCTTAGGAGCCGTGCTGAGTATGGGTTCAGACCACTGATTAAATTCAGCTATGCAGTTCATATGAAAAGGACACTGCACACAGTCCAGCATTATAGGCTTGAGCTGTTTTCGTGTTTTCTGTTTGGCAGTAGGGCTGCTTATGTAATCTGCAAGATGAGCTAGGTGCAAAAGTAATTAGTAGAGAAGTAGGAGTTTTGCCTGACACTTGAATAAGAAGTGCAGGTTCCATTTCTTTGCTTGAAGGTCCTGGTGATGTCCCGGCTCCACTGAAATCTGAAGCTGCAATGGGTATAATTTTGTACCAGAGTTACTCAAACCCATAAGAGTTTGAGTACATGACCACTTAGTTTGGATTTATCAGTTCTTTTTGCTACAGTTTAAAAGTCATAAGCCTTTCTGCCTTCAACTGGTGTTTATCTGTCTGATTTGTATCTCTGTTGTTGCAAGCATCAATAAATGAAGTTTAACAGAGGCAAGTTCTTTCCTTACTGTGAAACAGAAGTTTCTGTAGATAGTGAACTGCTTCTAGATACTTGGAGTCAGCTGCTTGTGACTTTCTATTAACACTAAACAGATTTAAGCTTAAACTCGTGGTTGAGGCTGATTTGCTGGACTTTGTACCTTTGGAATCGGTGTATAATCTGACCTGGGTGTTTATAAAAATGAAATGAGATTTGAATCTCTTCTGTGCTGAGCTCCAGCTTTGAGCCACAATAGTTTCACATTTGCTAAACCTGATTTTTCTGTCATATGAACCTTCTTTTAACTGCTGCTGGGACTGTACTCTTGTGATGTGCTCCTTAAATTTATGGCATCACTTTATTCCAGTTCTCCTAATTATTTTTTCTTTTTCCTCATGATTGCACAAATTGCCAGAATGACAGGTTTTGAGACTTTTTATTCACAGAGCAGATGTAATATGGCAGTGTTAATTCCAGGTGCCACGTACTGTTCTGCTGATGTGGCTTAGCCCCAACATCACCATCCCCATACTCTGGGAATGACAAAACACTTCAGCTGATTGTCTGTACCTGTTCAGTGCCTGCTGATACTTCAAATAAGATGGAAAACTATATTCCCTCTAATCATTGTTGATGAAAACTTTGGTTTTTGTTGAAGGTGTTTGACTTGGGTTAAATTGAATGCAATGGACTTGTGAAACAAAAGGACTGAATTCTTTTTACTTGAATTCTGGAGAGGAGAAAAGAGGAGTGTACATTCTGCTGCAAAAGTAACCCATGGCTCATAGTTTTTAGTTTTATGTTATACATTAGCCTGCTACTCTTAGAGTATGAATTGCTATTTGCAGTGTGGCAGACTTAGTGCAGAGAGAGGGCAGAAAGCCTTTTTGAATTTCAGTGCATGAACAGGAGTGAAATAATAACCCCAACCTGCCCAAAGTTGAAGGTATAATTAGTATTTTCAATAGGAGTAAGTCTGTAGTTACAAGATTTGGTTTTTTTCTCTGAAGCTAATGTTTACATGTATCCTTAGCCACTGGGGAAATAATTCTTTATCAACAGTGCCATTTCTCCTGTGGTTTTTCATTCTTGCTATTCTGTTTTCTTTCAAGTCAGTTTCTTTTGTCTCTTCTTTCATCTTCATTTTTTGTTGGTGTAAATATTCCTAACTCATGCTCCAAAATATCCTTTATGCTTCTGCAAATTTCTGCCTCACACAGGCAATGACCAGCATCAAATTGTTTAATGCAAAGACAAAACTGTCACCAGAGTGTGACTGATGTGTTTTATGAAGGGAATTTCATTACTTAACTGTCCACATTGCATGGACAAGGGGATCATTTTCAGGTGGGAGAATTATCATGTCTGAATATTTTTAAAAAGTGAAAAAATACATTTCTGCCATGAGAACTGGAGGAGCACTCTGAGCTAGCTCATGTCATGGCCAAAGCTTTTCAGATTTCTAAATTGAGCAATTGAACTTCTTGACACTCTTACTATAGCTGATTTTTATCTTGCTAGCTTTACTTCAAAATAGAGGAGAGACAAACATTTCAGGGCAAAGTAGGGGTGACGATTATGGATGCAAGATTTTTCAGCGTGTAGTAAATCCAGTGTTTGGTAATTAACAATTTCAGTGACCCCAGCAGGAATATTGGACATGCGTAATATTCAGAACTAAATCATTTACTTGGGAGTATTTTTCTGGGAAAGAATAAGAACTAGAGAAGACTGTGTACATCTTCTTTTTCCTCATATGAGAACCTGGAGAAAGTCAAAGATCTTGTGAAGTAGTTGTGCTGGAACAAGTGAGGGGAAATACTGTTTCATGCCAGATGTACTGCAACACTCACTTCAGGAAGTCATCAAACTGTGGTTTTTTTCATAAGACAGCTGTGCAGTGTCATGACTTACTAAAAGCCAACTGCAGAAATGTGGTGTTCTTCCTAAAGGAGTGACTTCTCACCATTTAAAATTCCACAGACTCCTGGCAAATCATAGAATTATAGTATAGTTTTGATTGGAAGGGACCTTTAAAGGTCATCTTGTCCAACCCCCCTGCACTGATCAGGGACATCTTTCACTACATCAGGTTGCTCACAGCCCCATCCAGCCTGACCTCGAGTGTTGAGAGTTGGGGCGTCTAACACTTCCCTGGGCAACATGTTCCAATGTGTTACCACTCTCATGATAAGAAATCTTTCCTGATACCTACTGCCAATCTACCCTCTTTTAGTTTGAAATCATTACTCTTTGTCCTGTCTTATAAGCCCCATTTAAATACTGAAAGACCTCATTAAGGTGTCCCTGGAGCCTTCTCTTCTCTAGGCTGAGCAACTGCAACTCCCTCAGGCCATCATCATAGCTGAGGTGCTCCAGCCCTCTGAGTATTTTTGTGGTCATTTTGGCAGAGATCTACATGTTTTGGTTTTTTTTTTAAACTTGCTTTTTATTCTTTGGGGTAGAAATAATGAGCCATTTGCATTACAATCAGTGTGAATCTTTTGATTGCCTTTTCTCTGAAAGGTGGAAATTTAAATTTGTTCAGATCCCATTTCTCCATTTTAATGAGAACATCATATTATTAAATTGTCTTGACCAGTTTCAGATTAAATGGTAGTTGGTTATGACATTTTCCATTTACTGAATTCATGTGATACTAGATCACAGCAATTTCCTGAAGGAAAAACTCTTATGGAGTGTAAATGGGATTTCCCTCTTACCCTTAGTTGCAGGGAGAGGGATTGTGATTCTGTACACCAAGGCTAATCAAAAGAAAAAACATAACTTTAGTATAAATGTATGTGATTTGGTTTAGTTTTGTTAAAATCTGATACATTCTGGTTTAATTGTCAGGTATTTTGGGTCATCAGAGCAGCTATTTTTGTCAGTGGTTGCCTAAATTTCTTAATTATCCTTTGTGTTCCTTTCAGATGGGAAGAAACGTTTCATTGGCATCAGAATGCTGACAATAACACCTGCGTAAGTATCTTGGAAAGGTAATTGTGTGTTCATGCACACAAGATATGGTCAGCAGTGGTTCAGAACTTCAGTCAGCCTTTGTTACAAAGCTCCAGAGAATCCAGAAGTGGGCATTGGCTTCTAGGAAATCTGCAGGCATTTTAATGACACTGGTGAAGTCTATGTTCTGAGACCTGGAAATTCTCTAAATTCTGGTACTGGTGGATGTCCTGTTGATAGCTGAGGAAAATTAGCAAAAGCCTGAACACAAATTTTGGATCTTGACACGGACATCTGGAGTTAGACCAGGTTTTAGGTGACATTTAAACAAAATGCTGCTTTCAGGTGACTTTGAGTGCCAATGACAGATCAGCTGACAGAGGGTTTGATGGTGCCAGTGGAAGCCATATGCTGTGGGGTTTGGTGCTTAACCATTAACTAGAAAGAATTACTAAAGTGCCAAAGGAAAGCTTTGTGCCTCCATGTTAACAAAGCCAGAAATGAACACCCTCCTCTGGCTCTTTGCTGCCTTTTCCCACTTGCATTGGTTTGTGTCTTGCCTTTACCCAGATATATTCTTGGATAATAAATGAGGGCTCTTATGCTGATGTTCTTTCCCAGCAGTAGGC
Organism: Eopsaltria australis; assembly: GCA_034509425.1. NCBI lineage: Eukaryota > Metazoa > Chordata > Aves > Passeriformes > Petroicidae > Eopsaltria > Eopsaltria australis. Next base: position 4,192,115 of record JAVTVJ010000094.1, on the reverse strand, counting down.
ATGTTTCCAATGTGGCAGTAAGACTGCAAGACTAAACAAGACAATTTCCAGCTGGGGTTGTAGTAAAGCCATCTTCTTTTCTTGAGTTGCACTCCTGCAGTCCTCCCTGAAGGGTCAGATCCTCAGCTGGAATGAATCAGTGTAATGGCATTAACATCACTGATGGAGAGAAATTCGGAATGCTTCTCTGCATAATTGTGAATATAATGTGAGATTTTACTGCTTTTATAGCATCTAATGGAGCCATGTAAGATGTCTGCAGGCCTGTTTTCAGAAAATGACCACTTCCCTTTTTGTGTTTGCTTTTATTTGATTCTTAGCTTCCTCAGCATGAAGAGAAGCTGTGTGCAGCCATTTTGGCTTATTTTCCTTCTGTGAGACCCCAGTTTTTCATGGCAGACAGCCAAGTAATCCATTCTTGGTTTAAAGTCTTTTGTCTAGAAATGGGTTTTAACCCACACTGTACACAGACCTGAAATGATGTCATCACCTCTGAAATGAGCAGATGTTTGTAGAGCCTCTATTTTGCAACAGGTTCCTGTCTTTCTATAGAAAGTGATGCACAAACAATTCCTGAAGCAAACTTGAGGAAACTGAAGTTTCCAGTTCTGATCTGTCTGCTGGCTGGAGATATCAAAAGCTCTATTGTTCTAGATAAAGACAAATTAAGAATGACTTGCAAAATAGTTAGCAAATTTCTGTCCTGTCACCACCATTGATCCCTTGAACAGAAATGTCTTTTTTCCCTGTACAGCACCTAGGACAGAGTGCTCCTGTCCCTGTGGTCATGTACAGGGCCCTCTGTGCTACTGCTACAAAGAGATAAAGTCAGATTCTTGCAGGAGATGTACAAGACCGTTAAGTTTAGCACACTTTGCACAGGAAAGTAGTTTTGCCTCCCTTAAAATTTGGGTATTTAATTCAAGTTAAAATCCCTTACATTTTCATCACAGAACAGCAAGCAAACAATTAATTGTCAGTTCTTTTATTTTTGTCACAAAAATTTAAATAAATAAGAAAATTTGAATGCTTCTGCTCAAATCAAATTCTGTATAACTTCATTCTTCTTTTAGCTTGGTGGAGGAACTGAAGCACAGTAATGCTGATTTTCCTGATGTCAGAAGTGGAATTTACGTACACGAAGTTGTTCCAAACTCACCTTCTCATAGGTAGGTAGAGCACATTATTTTCTTCACCACAAATAAACCTCCAAAGAGATACTAGTAGGTAATATTTCTTTTTATATTTGAGTATTTTCTCATACCAGGCTTGATCTGTATTTAAAAAATTAAAAATTGTGCCTTTAGGTTTAAAATATTCGTGCTAAGATTATCACATCTACAAAAATGAATCATTTCAGAACTGTTTAAATCATGGAATTATTTAGGTTGGAAACGACCCTTAAGATCATCAAGTCCAGCTATGAACCCAGAACTGCCAAGGCCACCAGTAAACCCTGTCACTAAGTGCCACTTCTACACATCTTTTAAATACATCCAGGGATGGAGACACCACCACTTCGCTGGAAACCTCTTGCAGTGTTTGAAAACCCTTTCTGTGAAGGAGCTTTTCCTATTACCCAATCTAAACTGCCCCTTGGGCAACTTAAGGCCATTTCTTCTTGTCCTGTTACTTGATAAAAGAGACTGCCACCCACCTCACTACAACTTTTAATGATATTATGAAATACTAACAGTGTGCAAGTGTAAAGAACACCCCAAATACAATGAACTTATTTGAGGGATTTTGTGAAGTATGTTGAATGTTAATAAACAGAAACTTGGATTAAGTTTAAGCAGGAAACAGAATCGCATTCACATAAGGCACTGTCAGAGCTGTTACCTGAGACAGTGCTTAATCTTACAGGAAGAGGCTAGCTTCAAAATAAATGTTTCTAAAAATTATTTTAGGAAAATCAAAAGCAAAAGTAATAAAAGCAACTATCCAGGATTCCATTTGAACAGCAAGAGAGAAATAATTTCTCTATACTGTAGCTGATGCACTTTACTTGTCTTGAAACTTTGAGGTTTTAATTTTCAATGCTTGAAATACATATTGGTGGCATAAAAGCATGATCTTGGAAATGGACTGAGTAAAGTGAGTCAATAATGAATAAAAGTCTTTTCTGTTTCTCACTTGCTGTAATTTTGTAAAAGACATGAGAAAATTGTTTTTGTTGTTTAAGAAGAAAATCTTCGGTGAAGTAACCTGAGCTTTATTTTGCATTTAGCAAGTGGTTCCTGTTATTCTTTCACAGTCAGAAAGGTGGAATTTCCCTTCAGTGGAAACTAAAACAAATGAAAAATTTATTGCATTTGCAAAAGAGGTGGTGAGTAGCCTTTGTACTTTTCCTCTGCATGGAATACATCCTTACTACCATTGTCTTGTCTTTGCAGAGGAGGGATCCAAGATGGAGATATCATTGTGAAAGTCAATGGGCGTCCTTTGGTGACCTCCAGTGACCTGCAGGAGGCTGTGATGAATGAATCACCTCTACTACTTGAAGTTCGAAGAGGAAACGATGACTTGCTATTTAACATTGAGCCTGAAGTTGTCATGTAAATAGAATTGAGGAAACTCTCACCATAATTAAACTCACTTATTCTGGAACACTAGATACCTCCTTTACAGCTACAGTAATTATACTTCCTGTTGACTAATGACAAGGTGGACTAACTTAATTGCCTGAGCCATTTCTGTACATAGTAGCTAGAATGACTTCAAAGATGCCATTTATAGAAGATTTAAATTTCAAGGAAATTTAAGAACTGTGTTCTGGGGAGGAGGAGGAAAACAAATTTTGGGTAGCTGGTAGAAATGGGTCCCACTTCCTGTACCTGCAGATTCAGTTCTGCATTTTGAAAAATCCAAATACTACTAGCAGTAGGGAAATATATGAGAGGAAGAATTATTCTTAAACTACAGTCATAGCTGCAGCAGACCCAAGCTATTACAATGCAAAATTGAGCTTATTTTTTAATGTAACTTTCTCAATGTGAACCTATTATTGGCAAAGCTTGTATTTGTTCTTAGTGCTTCTGTGCTCCATGTCAATGCAGGTAGATGAAATCTGTAAATATTGAAAGGAACAAAAATGGTATCAGGCTATAGAGTGTTACACCTAAGTCATGCGATTTTTGGAATATAGTAAATGATTCTTATAGAATTAATGCCTTATATATAAATCAAAACGATGTGCTGAACAAAGTTAAGTTTGAGAAAGTGCACAGTTTTTTTAAGAATTTGATACAAACTTGTTTTGCATTTTTACTGGTAAGCTTTGCTGTAAAATTGTTACACTACTTTTGGCTTTGTGTATGTTTCTACTGTAAGGAGATTAAAGTTTACACAAAAGAATGTGTTGAATTGAACCTCTTTTTAAACAAGTATGTCTTCCCTGCTTCTGTCTGACTGGAATAGGCTTTCCCAAGAGAAAATTTTCTTACTGAAAATTTGGCCCTGATGTTATGAAAACCCTTTGCATCCCTATGATATAATTATTCTGCCCTTATTTAGATTCTATGTTTAGAAATGCTTTGCACACAAGTCATTTATTTACACTGTTTTTTTCCATATTTATGAATTGTGCTTTGACTTCACTTAGAGTATCAAGTTGGTGTCCCGTTGACCTCAGCTCTCCCTGTACGTGACAAGAAGCAGAAAGGAAGCACCAATAACTCTAGTGCTTGAGTCTGTGAGACGTTTGTGTAATAAACCCAGGAGAGAAATTGCTAAGAGCTAAATCCAGATCTCCTAGGTACCCCAAACCAAGCAAGTGTCCTCTCCCATAGTGAGTATTGCTTCAGTTCCCAAAGAGGCAGAGGAGTGGTTTTATCTGGAGCATTTTCCACACCAAGCTGTCATTTCTAGACCTGTTTCTTGTGCCTTTGTTACACTGATGCAGAAAGGAATTAATCTTTGGAGCAGTTCCCTTGAGGTTGCCATCATGCCTAGACTTTCTGTTCATACTAACTCTCTCACGTGTGACAAGCCTTGCATTTTCAGGTTTGTACCATGCCAGACATGCGGAAAAGTGCAATCTGTTCCCTCCTTGCTGCCTGTCTGGGACTCAACCATACAGTTCAGAGATGGATGGACTACCTTCCTGTTAAAAATGAACAGTGTTACTTTCCATCACAGAAATATGGTGTGCCTGTAATGATGGCTTCACTGCCCTGCTGTCACTAAACAAAGAGCTGTTTTCATGCCAGGAACAAACAAGCAATGCTTAGTTGTACCTGTTGAACATTGCCATTCATTTATGCTAAGACACAGCCCTAACATTCAGGCTTGCAAAAAGCATACTTGGGTTCTGAACTTAGAATAGCTGTGGCATGTAGAAGGATGCTCTCATGGCTAAAGTTAAGCCTATCCATCCATGTGTGCCATGTTAGTACCAACATTTTACAGTTTGTGAGGGGGTGTCTGTAACCATTGATCATATGAAAGAAATTAAGGTGTTTCTGAGTTTGTTGCTAATTTTTCAGGTTTTGGCCAAGAAATTGTTTGCTAAGCTAATCACTCTCTGTGTCTTCTTATTTTACTGTAAGAAAAGCTTTTTGCCTTCCAGTTAACAAGTTGCTGATTTTGTGAAATAAATTGCATAAAAACTCCTAGCGCAGCAATACTGGATAGACTGGAAGTGACACAGCAGTATTAAAAATTGAAAACACTGTTGTTGGTGCTTGCCAAATGCCTTGGCCTTTTAATCAAGTCACTGTGTGGGGGGAGAAAGGCTATTTCCTTATTCATCAAAAAATGTTGCGTTCTACCAGCAGTTCCCAGTTATAAACTGTCTCTGAAAGCCATGATGAGCTCGCACATCACATCCAATGGTCTGCAAGTGCTGCTGCACTGTAGCAGATTTCCCTTCCAGGTAACAAAGGTCAGCTGAGGTGTTTTAGAAAAAAATAATTTTCATTCCCTTCAGCTGCAGGAGCATCTGTGTCATTTCAGCTGTGGTGTGACCCTTGTCTGCTGAGATATGAGTAGACTTTATTAATTTCCACTTGTCCCCCTGACATCGGCCAGAACTGCAAAGGGTAATTACTCAAAGATAGAGTCAGCATCTCCTAATGCCAGCAGTTAGCATTAAGTTTATGACCCAAACTTGATATCTCTGTTTCTTGGAGAGAAGAAAGTAAAATGTCAGTTGATGTCTCTTTAAAACAAAATATTCTGGCAGTCTTTCTGTTGTAAGCAGTTACTGGCTGTGTCTCTTAGGAAAATAATAAAGTGTGATCTGATTTCTCAGAACAACTGGACTGGCAGCTACAGCTTTTTCAAGTCAAAGTGGTCATTGACCTCAAGATTTCTGCAAGGCCTAATCAGCAAAATAAGGAAAGAGAGAGACCACCAGTTACAACACAAAAGATAGGAGTATTTCAGGACACTTCTATGTTGCTGCTAAGCCCTGTAGGGGAGCTCCCTCTCACCTGTCCTGCTCACCTCTGCCTGCTGTGAAGCTGAGCAAGGTAATCACAACTTTTAAGGCTCAGTGTTTGGTACGAAACAGGAATGAGAACACACCATGCACTATAAAATGCCATTCATAAACAGATTGTGGCTGTTAGGAAGACAAGGTATAGGTGGAGCAGGCAAGAAAACAACACAAAATATAAAATACTCATATCCTTAGAAAAAAAAGGAAAGAAAATGTGTCTGTTACTTTCTTTTATATAACTAGATGGGCATGACACTGGGCCAGGCTGCTGTACAGCTGCCAAGTACTTTCTGCAGGGATGGCATCTTATTACTCTGTACCTTCAGAGCAATATAGGATGGGTAACATCCCAAAACACCAGTGACTCTCCCCAAAAGGAACCAGTAATGGACAGAGAGCCTTTAGGCTGCAGTCAGTGTGTCACACACTTTGTCATCCTCCCTGAGCCCCACAGAGCTGCTCTGATGCTGATTTTTTGTAGCTCCCTGCTCTCCCCCTGTGTGAGTGCTCTAACACATTTGTACCTGTGATATCAGCTAAAAATGTCACTGGGAGGAGAGAGAGAGGCATTTTCTATTTGCAAACAAGGGAAAACAAGGGAATCCCTTCCCTTACAGGGAATCCAGTACCTGTCAAGGAACTGGACATGACACAAGATGTGCGTGAACCTCAGGGTTTGCCAAGCTTTTACCTCCTCATGTGTAACAACAAGCTTGTGGTTTGTAGGCTGTGGCTGCTGTGTTATCCAGAGCACTCTCATGGTCCAGCACTTGTATCTGCTGCAACTCCAGGAATTTTGGCCTCTGGAGATCCAAAAAGGCTTGAAGGCAGCAGAAATATGAATTATCAGGGAACATCAATGATCACACAGAAAATCAGTGCAAGGCAGCTCTTCTGCACAGCCTGCTCTCTGTGTGCTGCTGTGTACAACAACACAGCATCCAACAGTCACTCCTTTCTGTACATGTCCTGGGACTGCCTCTGCATCTCTTATTCCATGTAAAGCTCTTCCCCACAGTGTCTGCCGCAGGGCTTTTCACACCTCTGCATTTTGGCCTCTGCAGCAGCTGCTCTGTTTGCCCTTCTCCAATGGCTTTGCACCAACTGCTCCATATCTCCGTATATCCCAGACAGCGGCCTCACACTCTTTTAAGTTTGTTTTGACTGCTTGTTTCTTGCTTGAGGCTTTGTTGTTTTAGCAGAGATCAGGAAGAAGGAGGAATTTTCATTTCTTTCTTCCCAAGCTCTGAAGTCCGGAGTGCTGTGCTGAGTGTTTCAAGTCCATAGTAAAATACTAAGGCACGGGGTTGATGAGAAGTTTATTTAACCACAAGACACTGCAGGATACAGAAGGTGATGCTGCCTCTGCTTAGGCACCACCAGGCAGGAACTGGTGTTTGTAGACACACAAGGTTGAGGTCTTACCCCAGGAAGGGTATGTATGGACAGTATGGATGTGCTTTCTGTGCTCACTTTAGTGTGCCCACTAAAGTCTGAGGATTGCTTTGAAGTAGGAAGAAGACTTAAAAAGGGAAGGAAAATGGTGTTTAGCATGTTTATTTTATTTCATTCCCTTTATTTACTTGGCTGTCTGTAATCTTCATTTAACTGGAGGTGCCCAGGGAAAGCCTCCAGGTCTGTGTTTATTCTGATCCTTATTCCAACAGTTGCAGATTATTTTTGCAACTTTGCTGTTCTGTAAATAGTAGACTTGGTCTTTTATCCAGGCTTTCCCAGTGCTAGTGTCAGCAGAACAGCTTGGTGAACATTTGCTGTAGAAGAACTTTGCAGGTGATGCCATGGGCTGTAAAACAAGGCAGAAAGAAGAACCCACTGTCAATTAAGGCAGAGTTGCTTAGGAGATCTTGTTGGTTGGTCCAATTCTCTGTCTTCTGTCAAACATTAGACAAAATGTTATATTGCATTTTTATACTCAAAAATGCAGATTATATTTTCTAGCAGGGAACTAATGCTCAGGGAGAGCAGAACATGGATACAGGAGAGGAACTTCAGTCTGCAACAGTCACGAACAAAAAAAGAAAGAAAAAATATATTTGGGTTTTTCTCTTTTGATTTTTATCCTCTGGGGAGAAAGGTCAGACAGTGCCCCCCCATCCCCCCTTCCTCTTCCCCTCCCTTTCTCTCTCCCCCAGAGACTGTGAGACTATGTAAATATTAAACAGCATTTTCCCTATAAAGATCTCTGGAGAATAACAGAAGCAACTTCTTGCTCTTTCTTCAACAAACACCAGCCAGGCCTTCACAAACAGCCAACTGAGGCATAGTCAGGAAAAAACAAGTTCTTAGAGGAAGCAGTCGCCAAGGAAAACAATTGGGCAGCATGAGGGTTTTGGTGACGCAGCTGCACAGCTGCTGAGTTCAATGACTCTCAATTGCCTCCATCTGAAGTTGTGCTCCACTCTTGAAATGATTTTTACCTCCATTACTATAAATAGCAGGGCTGGATGATTTGCTGCTGGCAGTCCCAGAAGCAGCTTGGGAAAAAACAAAAACACAACCAAACTCTAACAACTGAGCCAACACACAACAAGAATACAAAAAGCCTTCAAGTGCCTTCTCAGCAAGAACCTAAGTGTCAAAGAGAGACCACAATGTTATAGTACTAATGCTTCTGATGATGATTTTCTGGCATCTTTGTTGGTCAAGAAGGTGTGCAGCACTACAAGAGTGATGCCAACTGCTCTGTCCTCCTGTAGGAAGAAGTCCCCCTCAGGGTTGGTGTCACACAGATTGCTGGCCATTTCATCTGAGCTACCTGTCTAGATGACCCTCAGCATCAAGGGAAAGAAACAGTAGCTTTTCTCTTCTCAAAAAGGAGAGGTTCAAAACAAGTTCAAAAGGTTGTATACTAAAAATATCTACTATAAAGCCTCCTTCCCCTGAAGAGGCCTCAGATAACCTGAACTGATGCTCATGATTGCACTGTGCAAATCCCAAGTTAGGTGAGATGACTTTCAATGGGTATAAATAACCTTATAATCATAAGATGGATTCAGAATAATGAAGATTTCACCTTTGATTACTAGCTAAAGTTCAATCTTAATTTTGAATGAGTGAAAAAAAAAAATCTCAACTTTGTCCCTTTGTTCAGCAGAAGGAAGCCATAAAGTTCTGTGACAAAGGGAGAAATGTACTTTCTGGGTGTAGTAATATGTGATAATTCATGGTATTATGTAGCTTTATCTACAAGAGCATGGGGTAGATTTTTCAACTGAAGATAGCAAAATGGTTCCTGACTTGTTTGGATGTTCAGCTCACTCCCCCATGATGTTCCCACCACAGCCACCTACCTAAAGTTATCTGATAGGTGTTTGACATGCATTAATTACACTTGCCTTTCTAGCTGGTTTACCACCAAAGCTGTTTCTTCCCTGTCTATAAATCCAGATACAAGGAACATAGGAAAATACACCGCAACCAGCAGAAATGCTCCCCAAACCATTTTTTATGTACATAAAAATATCAGAGCTTGGAAGTCGGTCACTTTGGCAGTCCTTGTGGTTGGACAGCAGTGCTCTGTTTGGTTCTGCATGTCACCCACTGCCAGCTGTACATCCTGCTGGAAAACAAGCTATTGCTCACATTAAGGGCGTAAAGCTGCCAGCTGTGCCTCTGCAGAAGGACTTCAACATCTGAAATATGTTACTCCTCTGGGGTTAAATATTGCCATTCTGGCCCATAAATCTTATAGTGAAATTCCCCTTTTAGGGGAAAGCAGAGATATTTTTGCAGCAGGTTAAGGGGGTTCTTATTCAGAAAAACCATTTGCAGTTTCTCGGCGGTTTGGGATGTCAGATATTACACGAAGAGGAAAATCAGTGGGCAAAATCTGAGAAAGTGATGAGAGGTGCAGTGATGAATATATACCATTGTTTTGCATGGTTTTTCCCCCAAAATGTCTGTATGCATGGTCTCTGGTTTTGTTGGTTTTATTTTTGAAGTAAATTTTCTGAGTGGTTCTGAGTTCTTTTAAGGAAATTTTAAGGAAAATTATGACCTCTTGCAGATCAATGTCTTTAGTCTTATCTATAAGAGGTATTAGGCTAAGCAACCATAACAAGAAACATAACATGGTATGAGGGAGCTACAATTTTTTTGAGGGGTTTCAATTGTTTTGTTTTGGGTTGGGTTTTTTATGTGTGTGTTCTGTTTCTTTGTTTTTTGCTTCCCATCTGTACCATCAGCTGCAGAACAGGAGCTTTGAGTAAATTATGGCAAATTGAAAAAGTGCAGCCTCTGAAGGCAGCCTGGCAAACTTCTCTATATCACCACTACTATCACCACTTTATTTTGGAATAAAGCAAACTTTTCTACAACTTATTTATGCCATTTAAGCAATTTAATATTTGTGTTGAAAATAAAAATAGTAATCTTTACACATTTTTCACTGGTTGGCATTACAAATTTTCCTTTAATTGGAATGATATTTGAAAAACATTTGAAACTATTTTACTTTGAAACGTGGTAGGTAATTAAATAAAATCAGTATGTTCTTCAGAGAGAGGTGAACCTTGTCTAAGATAACTTTTTAAGTGGGCAGTGTTTTCATAGCACAACATTTATTTTACACATTACTGAGGAGATTTCACTCGACAGAGTGAATTGCTAATGCTGACAGCCCTAGTGGCATGGAGTCAGATGCTGGGATGAAAAACAAAGGCATAGAGACTCTGTAAAAGATACCTGAAAGGCCTCCCATGGAATTTGGGTAGATTCCTGTCATTCTGCTGATTGCTGCAGGGCAGGCATACATTTGCCTCTTTATGTAACCGTGAGAGTTTGCAGAAATTGCTATTAATTGCAACAGCTGGACAGAAGATGTATACCCCAGCTTGCTGATACCCACCCCCATCTGTTTGAGAACATAATTCTGCAGGATATAAATCAGCATAAAGTATAGTTTTCTTTTCTCCTGAAAATGGATTCCTGTCTACATTTACTTTTAATATGCAAAAGAATTGCTACAGTTGTCATCTCATTTAGGTCCATAAGGTCTGGGGGATAAATACAAAAAGATGCTTAAGCTTCAGGTGGTCAGGGAGTAGAAAGTTATGCAGTTTAAAAAATCTCAGATTTTGAACAACTCTTGGCACATTTTCATTCTGCATGTGCAGCGTGGGCTTACAGTCACAGATGAACCCTCTGTGAAATGAAGCCTCTGTGGTCTTTATTTTTAGAGAAAAAAAAAAAGAAAGTGGATGTCAACAAGTGAAAAATGAGTTCCCTGCCATCCTGCTTTCATTATTAGCATGGGGGAAAATGAAGGAGAGAAAAGCAATCATGGCCTGAAGCTCAGTTTGCTCCTCCTGCAGTTCAGAGTGGTTGGATGATGCAGGGGTTTATTTAACTGTCTCTGTCTTTACACAGTCCTATTCCCAGGGCATTTGAGGTCCAGAATCTCCAGAAGATGTAGGTGGTATTTAATGAATACCTTATAGATTACATGGTTCACTGTGTGTGGTACTTTATTTCCTAGGGACTGACCCTAAGACAAAATTTATATGTGTGTGGCAGTATCTAACACCACAGCACTGGCTTGTGTCCTGATTTAGGGGAGAAAACATCAGAATGTAAACATCTTTCTTGGAGCTACGACTTCCCTCAGGTTCATCTCGCTGCTTCTAATTACAGAGGCACATTTTGAGCTTCATTTATCTCCCTACAAACACATCAGTAGCTGAGACAGAAAGAAAATAAAATAATTTACATCACAGGGCACACAGAGTAAGAAGAAGGTAAGAAGAAGGAAATTTTTCAATTTTTTAATGGCAGCTATATATTAACATTTTTAAAAATGTTCATTTGCTCCATATTAAGCATCTTAAGATAAAATTGGACCATTTTGAGAAACTACTTCATGTCCAGCATTTAAATTTATACAAAAGGGGAAAGCTCTGCAGGAAATGAAGTCTAACTGCTTAGTGATGTGTAGCAGAAGTCTTTCTGCTGTTAGAACCAAAAAAATACTCAGCTCATTCTCACTGATAATTCCCCACCTCTAATTGTGCCAACTTTCACAAATAGAAAGTCATACTGATGGTAAGGTACTACACAGGACAGGTTTGGTTTAGATTGAAATTTCCCCCTAAAAGCAGAAAAGAAAAACCCAGTCACTGTAGGTCATTTAACTTTCTTTTCTGTGTGTGCAGAGATTAGGAGAATTAGAGAAGGGGGTGTTAGTGGCATAGAGGATGTTCTGGGTTAAACCCAAGACCTAATCCCATGGCTGTAGCAATAGTATTTTGAAAAATCATTTTTCAGCTGCTATGGTAAATGTTTTTGAAAACAGAGGAGAAGTTTATAGTCTGCTACAACAATGAATCAAAATAACTCTGCTCATTTTCCATGCTGAGTCTCAAGAGCCTTGGTAAACACCATGTTGGCTCATTTGAAACAGGAGAATGATTGACAATGCAAGGTAACTAAAATCCTGAAAGAGGAAACAGGTAGATTAATTATCCCTGAAGTTAATACTCATGTGCTCCTCAGTTCCAGGCATGGGAGCTGTGTCTGCTTAACAAATAATCTGTCTGTGGGTCCAGCACAAATGCACCATAGAAACCTAGGGCCTGATCCTAAAATCTGGGAAAAAACCATCTGCTTGAAGTTGAGAACATGATTAATATATTGGTGAACACTGAAATCTGGTCCATGCTGGAATTCTCATTTTTCCGATATTAAAAAATCCCTCCAAATCTGTGCAAATGAGTAATCACAATTTCCCAGTCTGACCCGTGTTTCATCTGCCATTGGTAGCAGATCCATTGCAGCCCTGATCTTATGAGAGATGAAAACACAGCTTTGATGGGCCCCAGGTTATAAATACACCACAAAACATACATGATGCATTCATGTTGTGTGTGCATATGCACTCTATACAAATATAAGATACAAAAAGTAGAAGTTAATATAAAAGAGGATATAAAAATTATATTGAAGTATTCACCAGGGAAATCACAAATTAATTCTGTGGCTAGCAGACATTAAAAAAATCTGACCAGGAATTGGAATCCCACAGGAATGGGAACGACATGTCAGGAAGAGGGTGAGGGAGGAGGTGGCTGTGGCAAATAAGCCCTGGCTTTATACAGATAACAAGATTTCTGCAACTTACTTGAAAAACAGGGGGATTGCAGTTTAAATCTATTCTAGTCTGTGATCAGTGGTGGACTGGTTATTTAACTCCTCCTGTGCTGCAATTCCTGCATCTATTAGATGTAACTGGTAGCAATGCTAAGCATTCCAACAGCTCAGGAAAATAAGATTATACTATCAAATGGCAAATACTCTCCATGTGATTTAAAACAACGTGACTCAGTGAGCCCGTGTGGTCTGCAAGAAGACAGATGTCTAAATGGACACTGGCTCCTCTCTGATATTCAGTGTCTTCACTGAAACCTTAGCTCATGGCTATGAACCTGTACTTTTATAGATGTCTGAATTCAGTGTCTCAGCAGAGTAAAGACAACATGCCCAATTAGTCAGGGTGTTGTCTCTAAGCATCAGAAAGTTTAATTTGGACTGATTTTTCAGCTGACAGTCTATATTTTAATTATTTTTAATCCTGAAAAGTCAGCTTCTATTCTCCAACACATTTTGTTTTTCTGGATTAAAGTCATACTCTGCTTCCCCTTTATCAGAAAGAGTCAATGGTGGTGGTTTGTTTTTGTTTTTATGTAATTTTATATATGTTTTCTTTGTGTGTCAAGTCTCAACTAGAACACTCTCTCAGGATATTAAAGTTCTTATAATTTAAAGACAGAATAGTAAATATGAAATTAAATCATCCCTCAGATAATTTATTCTTTATCCTTCATAAGTTAGGGCCATACTTCATACCATAAGGAAAAACTCAAAGCTATTATGTCAAACAAGATAAATCCCGCCTTTCCAAAAGATCTTCCAATTGCTTTTACCTTCTGAGAGGAAGTGACAAGGTCTTGAGTCAAAACTCAAAGAAGTTAAAGCACAAGGTTTCTCTCCAATTTTTATAGGGATTAGAAGAAATGCAAAAATTGTTCCTGTGTTGACAGATCTTACCTGCACAACCGCAGCAAACATTTGTCTGAAAGGGTCAGATTTTTCTTCAGGTTTCCATTATCAGCCACCTACAAAGTAACTCAACATTACAACACCCAGGAACAGGAAAAATCCCCATAAACATCTTTGTGCATTAACAATGTGTTTGGTTCTGGAAGGTCTGAAATATCTGGGAGCTGTTGTGGTGTTTGAATATGAAAGCCAGCTGAGGGTTTTAAGGTGTGCTAGAAGTCACTAACTACATGTTACCTTGTCAGCTTCTTGCAAATCTCTTGGAAAGCAGAATATGCACAGACTGCCTGATATTCCCTATTTTTAGGCATGGAATAATAGAGCAGCAGGTGATTTTAACATAAGGCAAGTAATTTGTGCACTTTATACAGTATAAACTTGTCAGGCAGCTACTTGGATACTGACAAAGCTTCTCAGAAAGCCAGTTTTGAGGGGCAAAATTCAAGTCAAGATTTATTCAATTTTCTTTGATTCCTCAAGATGCAAAAAAGCATCCAGTCTTTCTGCTACTAAAGCCTTCAGAAGACCCTTTAGGGATCATACTAAAGCTGTGTTTTGTGCCTCACCACTAAGGTAAGGTTGTCAAATGTAATAAACTCTAGCTTTTTTATCCCTGTCTTTCCACTCCCACCCTTTGCTTTTTGCCAAATTGACTTCCAAATAAAGGCAGCAGAGAAGCTTGGGGAAACGTTAGGGAAAGAAAGGGAGGATTTATGAACAGAAAAAGCTAAGAAATTCTAACTTTTTAACAAGAGTAACTACACTGTTATTACCTTAAATATTGTAAATCACAGGAGAGAGAGTTAGTGAGCCAAGATTTATTAATTAGATTATCATGAGATGGAGGTAAATAAGAAAGCTTCTTTATCGGATGGAAACAAGTATTATTTAAAAATAAACTTTTATATTTTGTGCAAAAAACCCATCATCTGATAAATACTGGTGGACTTTGTTTTGAGTTGTGACACTGAGAAGCAAGATGAAAAAGGCAAAGAATAAATCCAGACACCACTCAATCCTTTCCGTATTTATTGCAAGTACAAACAAGGTACTAGTCTTTGTGGTAAGTTACAAGCTGTTGAGATCTGGTCTAAGAGCAACAAAGTCCTTTTGCATCTGTCATGAAATAGCTATAATTTTATGTTAAGGAGTGACCTGGATTTGAGCCAAGTGGCCAGCTGGAAAATATACTATATACCAGTTTTAGGATCTGTATAAATTACTAAGTTGACTTCTGAAGAAACAAAGCTAGAAGTGTTCAGATCCCTTTGAAATATTGCAAGACTAAAATTGCAGGTATATCAAACCAAATGGAGGACAATCTAGTTCTGGCCTTGCCTTGCCTGGCTTGGCCTATCCTATTCAATGCTGTCCTAGTCTATTTTATGTCTTTTTCCATTCTGTCCTTACCTGACTTGACCTTATTGTGGTAATAAATAAAAATATGACCACGCAGTTACTGGGCATTATTCTCTAATGCTCTTCTCAAGGAATGAACACAGTGGGTAAAAATAATAGGATTATGTAATGGTCTGTACTTTTTGACTAAAAAAAACAAAGTTACACATCTAAGAAAATGTTGTCCTCAAATCAGAGTTTTGCCCTGAGCAGGATTAATTTCAGAACTTAGCTTAGGTGTGTCCTGAATTTTAATAATAGATTCAAAGAATCACTAAGGTTGAAAAAGCCCTTCAAGATCATTGAGTCCAGGCACTAACCCAGCACTGCCAAGGCCATGAGTGAAACATCTATACTTTTTAAAATATGTCCAGGGATGGTGGCTCCCTGGGCAGCCTGCTCTAGTGCTTGATAACCCTTTCTCTGGTGAAATTTTTCCTAATATCCAATCTAAACATTCCCTGGCATGACTAAAGGCAGTTTCCCCTTGTCCTGTAACTGGTTATCTGGGAGAAGGGGCTGAACCCCACTGGCTACAGCCTCCTTTCAGGGGGGTTCAGTGAGCAATAGGGTCCCTCCAGAGCCTCCTTTTCTCCAGGATGAACACCCCCAGCTCCCTCAGCTGCTCCTCATCAGATTTGTGCTCCAAACCCTTCCCCAGCTCTGTTGCCCTTCTCTGGCCACCCTGCAGCCCCTCAGTGTCTTTCTTGTTGTGAGGGGCCCAAAACTGAACATAGAGCTTGAGATGTGACCTCACCAGTGCTGAGTCCAGGGGCACTGGCATTTACTAAATGCTGAAGGCTTTTGGACTAGAGGGCCAAGGCTGCTGTTGAAGTGAGAAATATAAAGTCACAAGTAATTGTAAATACTTGAAAGAGAAACAGTCCCACAGAAACAGCCTAGATGTCATAGTGCTTTTTTCTTAGGTTAATGGAGGGGAATCTCAAGAATCAAAATAACCTTCAATTCAAAATACCAGATCCAGTGTATAATTAGAATAAGACACAATAGAAAATCTTGTTGCAGTCTCTAATATTGTGAGGGTTTGTCAGTCTACCTCTGATGTATAAATACAGAACTAACAAAATCATATTTTCAATACTGATGCAGCAGTTAGATAAAATTTAATCACACCAATGCCAGTTTCATAACATTTATTTTGGAGCTGGATGTACTGATAGAAACATTCAACTTCAGACTTTCCTCTTATAGCCTGGAGACACATTTTTTGATACACAATAAAATTATTCTTATGACATCTCTTGCAACACTATCTTATTGTTCAAACAGGAATTGAATATGAAACAGATATTTCTTTTTAACTCTACAAATAGTGGCAACTGTTTAGCTACAGCAGATATTTTGTTCCTCTGGGAGAATCTCCCAATTAGTGGTGGCTTTTTATAAGAATGTATTTTAAAATCTTTGGCTGAAAACTGAAAAAGTAACCCAACACATCATAGCCTTGAATCTCGAGCCTGTACTTACTTCTGCAATTAGATCAGATCTTTTTCAGTTACTTTTCTAAATCCATTTATGGTGATACAGAAGGTAGTATGACCAATAATGGAAGTTTAAGAAGACTCCAATAGAATAGCTTTAATCCGATCCTCAATAGCATGTAATAAAATTCTGTCCTTTAGTAAAGAGTTATCAGATCTCACAAACTAACCTTTACAACCCTACTTTCCAGTTCCAAATAAAGTAGACATAGTTCTGATAAGGCTATTATTAGGATTTCCCTTTCTGGGGCATAAATGAAGTCAAATTCCCTTTAGAAAACTAAACATTTACTGCTTCATATACCACAGTGAATTGGGTCTCCTTTCCTCCTGTGGACTGGAACTGCTTCAGAGCAACAACTGACTCCTCTCTCTGTGTGCACAGCCTGTAGCCCAGCCACTACTGAACTCTAAATAAATGCATTGACTCACACATCCACTCTGACTTAGCCTGGGTTTGTGGTTTCATAGATTTCCCAAAAGCTTTGAGAATTTAGTTCTAGATTTTTTGCCTGCCTGGCATACGGCTTAATGCCCAAGCAAGAGTGTGGGAATACACATTTTTTTACTACTTCTCCTTCATCAATAGTAAAAGACTTCATCTGTGAAATTTTCTAGCAGGCTGGAGTGCAACAGTGGAGCCACAGAAGAAGTCAGTGAACGTGGGTAGTCATGGACTGGGCAATTCTGGGGTCAGTCCTACAGCTTGCATGGAAACCCCCATCTCCACCTCAGCTTCCTTGATCTTCAGTTGAAGGCCTTATCCCAGAGTGGGCTCTGAGCAGTGTCTGTCAGAGCAGCCCATCCAGCAGATGTGCTGCATTCAGCCATGTACTCACTCATTAAGAGGAAGAAGGGACAGCAATTGCTTCACTTTTGTACTTACTGGAACTTGGACAGTATGGAAAGGTTCAGGTTTTTTTGGTTGGTTTGTTGGTTGTTTTTTTCCATGTTCTATTTCATCCTTTCCACACAGGGCAAGAATTTAGTTCCATTCAGACCAGCTGACCTTTAAGCTCTGAACAGATCCCTCTCATGAATTACAACAAATGCATTATCTATTTGCACTGGAAATAAGAATTGGGAAAACTGGATTTTTTTACTCAATATCCTGTGAGTTCTGTATGATTCCTGCCCCAAGGGAAAAACCCCTAAACCACATTGGATTGTGAGAACTGGGTTCAGAGAAGCTATCTGAAATAAGTCTTAACTGAGATTAGATACTGGGGTCTAGTATTGCAATATTGAAATGCTTCTCCTCAAGTGCCATCAATTCTGAGAAACACCCAAACTTCAACCTACACCTGCATCTCTGCATCTATCCAGTGTCAATGTAGCTGTGATAAGACTAGGACAAAATGTCCCTGTGTAATTGTCAGCTTTACAGCTCTTTTCCTTCCACTCAACTTTCTTTTTATTTCTCGTTAGTTACTGGCCATTTTTAGAGAGCTTTCACTAAGAGCAGTGGAAGTAAGCCCTGAATGGAAGAAAGTCTTAAATCAATGTGAAATGCTTTCAGAAAGAGGTGGTATATACATATCCTTTCTTCTTTGTGGGTGGCTCCAGTGAATAATGAGCCTACTTTTTATAGTGAGGCAAAAGGGCAAGACAGGGAAAAAAGTTTGACCCAACTGTAAGCATCACTGTAAGCAGCTCAGGGGGAGGAGGGTAATGCAAACACAGCTCCATAAGATGGAAGGCACTTTATTGAAAGCAGCTGGCAAGCAGAGAAATAGGATATTTTGGCACCATCAGAAACTTTATCAAGACTTAGCCATGTAAGGTTGCATTGATTGTTATTTATAGCATCAGCTTAGAGGGGGTATGGAAATTATACCAGGAGCCTCATTAGTATCAGCATGGGAGCTGTGTCCAATCTTTCTGCTCTAGTGATTGTATTCATTCCATAGCACAGATAGAGCAGGCAGCCAAGGAGAAATCTTCTCAGTGGCTTTCAGCCTTATTATGGAGGAAAATATAAAAATGAGGGGCAACTGCAATACCAATCAGGCAAGACCTTTCTTTTCCTGTCTTTTCTGGAGTCCCAGACATATACTGCCACCCCACCTGCCTTCCTGTCCACTGGAAAGCAGATTTCTGTTTCCTTCACAAATGGAACCATTGGAAAGTGAAAAATTTCTAGAGATAAAGGTTTAAAAACCTGTTGTTATTTTTATCAGAAGAGAGAAGATAATCAACTGAAACCGTCAAGGAATGACATATGCCATTCACAGATATGCAAGTTATCTACTGTGTGTCAAAATCTGCCATGAATCGGTTTAAATTGTAAACACCTTAGTAATTTGAG
This sequence comes from Eopsaltria australis, assembly GCA_034509425.1. Taxonomy (NCBI): domain Eukaryota; kingdom Metazoa; phylum Chordata; class Aves; order Passeriformes; family Petroicidae; genus Eopsaltria; species Eopsaltria australis. The sequence goes on along the minus strand of JAVTVJ010000094.1, from coordinate 4,173,391 downwards.
AATTTGTTAGTCTTGCAGGAACTTATTTTCTTTAACTAGGTCACCTGATAGTGAGCCAAGTCAAAGAGAGATGGCTGATTGATTGTTTAAACCGAGATGCTGCCGGTTGCTAATACTGCCTATTCAATACAAACACCAGCACAGGTGTCACAGCTCTGATTTATTGCTGGTTCTCAGGCAGTCTGTATGTGCTGCAGTCTCATTTTGGATATTTGCTATATTCATATAGCCCTTTCTCAAGTCTGGCCAGCTGGTGTGTCTGTCCCACTAGCTCTTGTCAGGGGAAAAGCTGAAAGAGCCTTGGCTTTCAAATGGTTTGAAGGACTGCTACGTCTGTTTGAGGGCTTTGGTACTTAGCTGGTTTGCAGACTCTATCATCAGAGAATTGCAGAAGGGGCAGATGGAACTTGAGGAGTCTCAGTTTATACAAAGAGCAGAACTGCAAAAATGTTTTGAAAAGAAAAATCATGGCTTGAAGTGTAGAATTTTCCCCATGTGCTTACTACTTCTTATTGTCTGCATTTAATAACATATCCAGATTTTTAAAATTCAAACTCATTCGCAGTCTGTCTTTATTCTACTAGTGTTATATCAGGTAGATCAAGTGGAAAAAGACATGCAACAGCACTATATTTTGAAATTCTGTGTTCCTGTGGGAGTCTGTTAATTTTCATACATTGCAGTTCAGGCTCTAACTGAACAACTGGGATAGAAGTTAACAGCCTGATACTTTTCAGTACTAAGCCTTAGCTGAATTGGATTTAAAGTTGTTTGGCTTCTTTAAACAAGGTTTATTTTGCATTCTGTACTGTCCTTAATAATTTCATTTACTTATTGATAGTAAACCGAGATATAAAACGCAAGTGAATACAGGCAAGTCAGTAACTGAAACATCTGATTTAACTCATCTCTCCAATTTGGTGCAGGCATTCCTAATTTCTTTACCTCTGAATTTTTCTTCTCTGTGAATTAATTACTCAGGAAAACTTATCCTGACAGCCTCACTCATATCTGGAGTTCTATTATGTTCAACCAGTGCATCCATCCAATTTGTTTCTCTCAGACTGAATGACATATTAGTACATTTTCTTGTCTTATGCCTTGGATATTACAGGAAAACCCAGAATGTCTGGGCCATGAATATGTTATTTTCTGGTGTCATTTTTATATGCAAATTTGTTTTCTTCTTTTTGATAACCTTCTGATCTGATCTACCATTTGCAACTGTTCCCTTCAAGTCTTTTGAGGGTTAATTAGATCTACTACTACATCTGAATTGGCACTTTGAAAGTTATTATTCTTAATTCTTTCCCGTTACTGTTAAAAATAAGACGGCGTAAGATCATATATTTTCAAATGGTATTTTTTTCTCATTGCCACTGCAGAGATCCTTCTGCATCATTTATCTCCAACACTGCTTCCTCTCCTGGACTTTATTACATTTGCAGACAAACCTGAGGATTCCTAGCAAGCTCTTTTGCTAAGAAATTACCTGCAACGTGCATTTTTCTGTAACTCTGAAAGAATGTCTTTTATTCCCTAGTAGTGTTTTATGGTGTTTCATTTAAGATTGGGCTTCTGCAATCAGAAACTTCCAACCTCACAAAGACCTTTTAAACTTACACTCTTGTAAGCTGACAATAGGTGACTGAAGTTGTGTAATCTTATATTTTCTGTTGAAAGGGGAATCACCCTGCTATTCTCAAATGGGCTATTAAATAATGATAGAGGCTTGCATGGTTTCTAGTGCACTAAAGTGTAGCAGACAGACATTAAACATCCTGTGCTTCCCTTTGCATAAACATTGGTTTGGAAATCATTAGGGTCAGTAGTTTTCAAAATGCTCAGTAACCACCTGGCTAATTAGGGATTAAACATGCAAGGGCAGCCTCAGGGCACAAGTGAGATGTGGGTTCAGGATCGTGCCCCGGCTGTGACCAACACCTGCTGGTCACACAGTACTGGGTAAGGACAGAGGGAGGGGAGCACAACATCAAAAGGACCAAAAACATGGATCAACAACAGTGTTTTTATGCCCTGCAAGTCATCACTCCCCCTAGTTCCTCAAAAATTTAGATGGAACACAGAACCATAAAAGAGAGGTTTCTGCTTTCCTAGAAGAAAATTGTTTCCTACATGAATGCTTCTAAAGCCTCTGTCACGTATTTAGGATTGTTTAAGGATATTCCCTATGCCTAGTACCTTTACCAAAGTTAGAAAAAGCAGCATTTTCCACTGACTTTATGGAAATGAGAGCTTCCTAAGAAAAATTCCAATGGCTGAGATATGAATATGTCCCTTTGTAACTGTTATTGGGTACCCATTCAAGTGTGACCAGGGAGAGAGCAGCATTATGTATTAACTTCAGAGTTCTGAGGTAGGAGTTAGGGATATGAAATAATTTTAGTTTTTTGTGGAGATTTCCACAGAGATAATGACAACCAAGGAGAAAATTTGATAAAGTAGGAAGGGGAGAAAATGCTATTAGGCAAATTGGAAATCTGGGGTAATGTGGTGAAAAGAAACAGGCCGAAGAATAGAAGAGTGTCTGGCAAATGTTATATAACTGAAATTATTCTGGCCAGCTTTGGGTAGAGAAGAGCCAAAAGCCAGAGCAGGGTCTGGTAAGGACCGCCCAGAATGAGGAATTGGAATGGAAAAAACTCGTGAAGCACTTTCCAACTGTCCCAAATTCCTTTGTCAGTAATGTGAAGTGCTCTTTATGAATTGCCTTGGATGGGGCTGGAGGTGGTGAGGTAGTGTCTAAGCTGCAGCATGTACCTTGCAGCATCCATGCATGAGCAAGCTGAATTGGAGGAGAGGGAAGCTGAGTTCCCCAATATTTCTGCAGAGAGAAAAGTTCTGTTTAATTGCTGACTTTTTCCCAGTTTGCCTACCAGCACTAAGCCATTGTTAGAGCACTCAGCTCATTTTCTCCGGAAAAGATGTTACCAGCAGAGCAGCTGTGGTGTTTCAGTGAAGCATCTAAAATTAAATCACATGAAGCCATCTAATTTCTTATTTTCCCATTCCAGTAAAGTCTGTTTTTTGGTTCAAAAACATCTTGAGTGCCCTCAGCTTTTTATGACCTACATTCCATGCATTAGATAGTCTCACCCTGCCCCCCCACAAGTGACAGACACCCAAGGACAAAATGTCAATAATATTTTCCCAGAAATAGTGATGATGCATGTCTGAGTCAGGGAGAGAGAAACCAATGGGTGTATAAACAATACAAGCACAGAAAGATGAAAATTATGCAAGAGAATCTGACAGGATTTTTGTGTTCATAGTTTTTCATAAACATTCAGTATACTCAGAACTGAAGTGGTGTTATTTGCCTTTCAAAGTATTGGAGGGGAAATAATTGTTGTTTCACCCTTTTGAAGGTGTTAGACACCTTTTTTTTTCTTCCTATAATTCTCTATTTTGTAAAAGGGCAATTATTTTAAACTTGTATAATCCAAGTGTGTGATGATGCAATTCTAATATTTACCTGGATACCTATTCAAGACATCTATTAGCATGACATATATTAGATAAGTATTCTTGAAATATGTCTAAGTAGAGTTATTACTGAAGTTTTGAAGTAGAGTTTTGAAGCAGAGATATTTGAAGACAACTTAGAACAACCCAGAAAAACCACCAATGTAGTAGGTTGAAACTGATGACAGTCCAAAAATATGTAGCCTTCTTAAATGTCTAAGCCTCCTTTTCTTTCTTGATCCATACAATTAATATTTCATACTTTGGAACATGTAACTTTCTTGATTATATGAGATTAAAGATTTTGATACAAAAGGATTTGGTGGCAGTGGGCAACCTGTTGGGTTTTATAACAAAAAGTCAGATCATAGAATGAATCCTAGAATGACTTGAGTTGGAAGGGACCATAAAGACCATCTACTTCCACCCCCTCTGCCACAGACAATGACTGCCTTTCACAAGACCAGGTTGCTCAAAGCTCCATCTAAACAGTCCTTCAACACTTCCAGGGATGGTGCATCCACAACTTCTCTGGGCAACTTGTTCCAAGGTCTCACCACCCTCATGGTAAGGTTTCTTCCAAACATCAAAACTTATTCTCCTGCAGCTCAAAGCCATTCTCCCTGGTCCTGTCACTACAAGCTCCTGTAAATAGTCTCTCAATCTTCCTTGTAGGTTAATAGAACGCCACCTGAAGTCTTCTCTTCTCCAGGCTGAACAATCCCAAATGTATTAGCATTTCCTCATAGCCAACACTTAAATAATGGACTTTAGATGGCACAGAAAGAGCAAAAGTCTTTTTAGCAAAGTATTCTGTGCTTTCGAGTAGCCAGTAATATCTTAAATAGGGTAGGAAAAGGGCAAATTATCAGAAATTGTAGTCCTTGTATTTTTCTACCAACAAAATATTCCTCTATGACTTAGGGAATTTGAGATTCAGGTTATATCTTTCTGTCATTCAGTGATGACTGATGAAGTTGAAGGAATCTTAACAGAAATTTTGTTTCTTGTGGTAAGGCATTTGCAACACTCAGGACAATAACTGGAAAATGTCAATGTGTGTGGGAGTATTTGTCCCTGTAATCCCACTCACACTAAGGAGAAGTGAGTATAGATTGAGCTACTTCTTCCATTTATATTGGCAAATCAGTTGCACAGATTCCATCAGAATATGCTGGGTGGCTTCAGTGGCAGGATGAAAAAGAATTAATTTGGAATAATGAGGTGCATTGGTCCAGCCAGGGGTTTTCCATGACTCTGTTATACAGAGCCTTTACGTCTCCATTTCTGTATCCAAAAAAATCAGTGTTTTGATTCTGTAATGTGTTTTGTAAACATTCTGCTTGTCGCACTATAAACAGTTTTTCTATTTTGAGGGTAAGTTTTTGGGGTTTCAAATAGGTCAAGTATATTGAGATACCGAATTTTGTTACATACACAGATGAGAAATTTAATGACATGGTTTTAATCCATAGGTTATCAGAAATAAGAGAACTTTGGTGCACCAGCATTTTTAATTCATTGACCCTCTTAGTGAGAAGAATAAGTGTGTATGAAAGTACATAGGCTCCCTTTGAAGAGCAGGGAGAAAACTGGACATCTTGGAAAATACATAACACATGTATTAAGCAAGGAGAAGCTTAATGCTAACCAATAGGAAAAACTAAGAATGGGGTTTTATGTGTTATGAATACTATCCCTCTCCAGAGCATAGACTCTGGATTCAAGCCTACAGAATGATGTATCCATACATTTTGGAGTTTAGAGGGTCTTCTGTGGCTAGAGATTCACATCTGGCTTTTGAAAGAAAAATGCTTCATGCTTTTCCTTAAAAACAGTACTCCTCAAGACAAAAGTGATTCTCTTGTTTTATGAGTCTTATGCTTTAAGCTCTTACCAGGGAAGGAGCTGGTCCAGACAGGCACTGAATGAGGGGCATTCAGCTGTGCTGTTCATGCCAGATCCCAGTGCTCTGGCCTCCTGGGCTGGGCTGGACTGGGGGGAACTGGAGCTCTCCCTCTCCACTAAGCCAAGAGGAATCCAAGGTCCAACAGGGAACAAAGCCAGAAGGAGGACACAGCTTGTGGCTGGTGTGGAGGAGGAGTCTTGTGTTTTGGTTCACTCTAGCGCAGATAAAATCTGCACTGAAAATTCTTTGAAGAGTATATGGGAGGAAAACTTTTACTACATACACAAACAGTATTCTATCTTCTTCAAATTTGGAATCTCTCTAAAGTGGAGCTCTTTGTCCAAAGCTGGAGGAATGGCTTCTGCCTGTACCCCAGAGAGGCACAGGGCAGGAAGCAGCTAGCCTGAGACATTTGGACATTGGTGCCTTTGTTCTACTAAAGTCCTCTGTTCATGGTCTAGGTTCCTCACTGGCTGCAAGTGTCAGTGACTTGCCTAAATCTACACTATTTAAACCAAGGACTGAATCCAGATCTCCTCAGTCTGGCCTACAGTCTTACTGCAAAGCCAATGAGATATGTAGCACTGCTTTAAGATGCAGCCTGAGGACTCCTAAATTTATGAACCATTTCCTCCTCTGAAAATTGATCTCCTCAGATTTCCTGCATTTCAGAAAGGTGAAAAGATTTTCTCAGAAAATCCTAAACCAGCAGTGCTCGATCAGAATTCTAACATGTCACCTTTCTGTCAGCCTTGCTGTAGGAAACCTTGGAAAGCAAAGACAAAATATACCCTGCTTTAGCTCAAGTAAGCTTCAATCTTTCCACTGTTAGCAAGAGGAAGAATTTAATTCCATGGAGCTGAGTTTTTGGTGTTTGATGCTGAATGAAAAGGAAAGCTTTGCTGGCACTGGTGTGGCACAGAGTGACTCTACAAAGTCAGAGGCCAAGCAAAACTGTGGAAAAAACAGTAACTGACTCTTCCTAACCTCAACCATAGGTGAAATAGAACCATAGGTTTTTCCAACCATAAACAAATCTCTGTGCTTTTTTGCTCTAGTATACAAAATTCAGAAAAAAATGGTTTGTAACTTTCTACTCTGATTTCAAAAATAAAGAAATAAACACTGAACTGAACTATGGGCCATATAAATTCTGGTATCCATATTAAAACTTCTTAGATCAGGAACTAAAATAAGGAAATCTGGTGTGATGAAAAAAAATACACAAGGAAAATTTCATATTTTAGGGAATTGTATGTGTCGGCACATGCAGAATATTTTAAAATGCCACAGGCAAATCTAGAGACTAAAATCAGGCACTGAAATCTTAAGAAACCAATCTTTGAGCATAAGCCTTCTATTGATATCAAGCAGCATTTTCCACCAGCCCCCTGTATCATCATAGGACCAAATAAATTAACAAAGGCCTATTTATTGTTTTTCTACCAAATAATGATTTTTAGACTATGAAGTATTCAAATTCTTTCATTGTGTTTTGGGCCATGTCCTAGCTGGAGGTTACTGCAATTATGAGTTAGGTGACCAGATTCTGCAAATGCTCTTTGGCAAGTTCAGTGCAATATTGGTCAGATCTGAGCATTTTTCACCAAAACCTCACCAGAATTCACACTGAATATGGAAGAGGCATTTTTAGGTGCTTCTTCTAGAGATGATGGAGCCATTGGTACAGTTAAACCACCAGAGGAAATAAAATTTCTGGCTTAGATAGCAGTGTCATCTTAAACCACAGTACCTATTTCTGACCAGGCCTGATTTCATATTCCTTGTAAAAGAAATAGAGGCATTTCATCATATATCATTGCTGAGCACAGCAGGGTGCTGTCAAGCAGTTAAATAATTTATAGCAGAAATAAATTGACATAATTTATAGAGAGCAGCTGTGAAGAAGAAAAATAGATCACCAATGGGTTTCACAGCTACTATCTGGCAAGAGCAAAGGATGAGGCTTAGGAAGCTGGGTATCAATTGCAGGCTAAAAAAAGTATGTTATGACTCTCAACTTGTCACTTCATGTCTCACCTTCTCCAACATGTTCCTATGACTGCATTGATTCTTCTGGGCCTCTTATTCCAAATAATTCATCCAGGCCCACTTTCCATCCTCCAGCAGAGATTTAGATCTCTGTTCACTCATTTTCAGTGACATTCCCTTCACTGGTTTGTCTTTGCCCACTCACAAATTCTTAGTAGACCATTTCTCCTCTGTGCTTCCTCCCATCCAAGTTCATGTTTTAGCTTAATTTTTATTGCCTTGTTTCTATACCAAGAAGTCTGTCCCCAAAGAAAGGGAATCTGGAAGACACCCCTTTTCCAACTCTGAGAGACCAGCACTACAGGAGATGTGAGAAGATTAAGACTGTTCAGTGAGGCAGGACTGGTGCTGTTTAGCTTTTAAAACAGAAGCTGTTTCTGCTGAGCCCATTTATCTATGATATCATAGAAGATAATCTTGTAAAGGTTCGTCTAGATTTGGTGGAAAGCGGTGAAATCATGCTTCGTGTAAGAAAGTGTAATTTTCACTGTGTTTCCAGTATGTCTTGTAGCTTAGGCTTCCAGCTTCTCCAAGAAAATGTCTGTGTACTTTTAACATTGCAAAAAGTATCTAATTTTCTCAGTTTTGTTCCTGAAGAAAGCTGGACAGTTGCGCAATTTTGGCTGATACTTGCCAATAAAATTCAGCCTAAGGCTGTATTTTTTGAGCAACATGTAAAATTGCAGCCCAAACCATTCAGGTCTGGCAAATCTATAAGCTGTTAAATACAGAGCCTTGTAAGTGGAAGTGTTAGTAATGTTTAATAGTAGGCAGTGCTACCAACTCCACCTCTAGGATGTCTTAAATCTACCATTAGATCTGTAAATACGATCACTCTAAAAGTAACACTAAAACAGTAACAAACATGTTTTTATCAAACTTGAAGAGTCATGAAAGGCTTTACAGCCTTAAGCTGATATATAAATGTAGGCTCTGATCTCGCAGTATATCGTAAGCGGAGGCAGAAGTCAACACTTCTCAGTTGTGGTGTCAGTATTCCCACAAGAGCGTGTTGGCAGGGCTTCACTACCTTCATCTGCTACATAAAATTTCCGTGGGAGTTCCTGTGCTCTGCAGTTCACGACCTGAAATCTCTGCTCCCACTGAAGTCAAGTTTCCCTGAGAGAGTACTGAGCAATAACTAGATAAGGACCTCTGTGTGTAGAAAGGTTTTTACTGTAATGCTACCCGTGCAGCCCAGTTTGTCCTGTTTTTATGATGAAGGGGAACAGGATCAGGGTGTACACATGGCTGGGGGAGTAATAATTAACATCTAGCAGACCTAAATTCTTTCTCAGTTGCTGGAAAGCAGCTGTTAAAGGGATTAAAACAAAGAAGAAAGAGCACAGTTGTTTTAGACAAATAGGTGCACTAATATCTTCCAAAGTTTACGTTGAATTTGTGGTAGGCAAGAAAATGGAGAATGGAATGAAACGTCAGGGGTCAAAATGGGCTTTGTTGGCAAAGAAAGTTGTTTCTTTCTGTCTCCCTCTTTTTTTACATCTAGAATTCTGAGAAAAAAAAAAAACCAACCAAAAAACATGGCACAAAGAGAATTAAATATCTTGAAATGTCAGTAATTGTAACCCAACTCTCTTAGCTACCACGCCTTTCTCCTTACACTTTATGATCAGCCAAGATACCTTTTCACCTCTCTGTGCCCCAGCCCAATAAAAAACATATAAAATTCTACCAATTTTAGATAATTCCCAGCCCTCTCAGGAACTCATAATGTCTTGTCTTCTCTCATGTACATTTTCCCTTTCCACCTTATGTTCTTCTGTAACAATTTTGGTTGCTTTATAAGAATTTATTTTGTCTACCTCAGGCTCCTATATTGCTTTTGTTATCTTACTGCACAGAGACAGCTGCAAGCACCAGCTACAAGGTCACAGCAGAAGCATCAGTTTATTGGATCAAAATGTGTCTGATGATGTTTTGAGCTTGAGATGCCGTGGAGGGAGATGAAAACTAGGGGTTAGCAACTGAGACTGTTGCTCTTTACTTCTTGCCAGTGTTGGGGGTTTATTCCACAGAATCACAGTTAGAAAATAAATGAACTCTCCAGTCCCATCCTTTGATGATAATTACTTTCCTTCCTGAAGAAAATGTAGACTGTATTTTACACCACCTAAAAGTCTGTCAGTGTGCTTATCCTGTGCAACAATGCTCATAGGAACAAAGGGAGGAAGAACTGAATACCATAAAATAAAAGGTTTGCTAGATAATTTATTGCTAATCTTACTTGTATTCCTTATTATATTTAAGAAATTATGAGAGATTTCTAATTGCATTTGATGGAAATAATTTCTGCCCCTGCATTGCTCTCCAGATGCTCTTTTGTAGGTTTGCCCCAGAGCAGAGGAGGCTTTTCCTTATCTACATTCAGAATTCCTGCCTGTATGAATCAGATTTTCAGTTCCATCCTCTCCTCTTATCAGTAAAGAAAAAGGTGGAAAGAAATCAAGGAGAAGTGAATTTTCAGCAATGGAGAAGCTTAACTACCTCTTGGACTGATGATTACAGAGTGAGACCTCTGAGAACAAACACTATTTTAAAAACTTTTGAAAAAGAACAAGTTTTAGTCCCAGGAACACAATAGAACTGTATTGAATACATCAAGGATGATCACACTAAACTAATTCCTCCTCAGAATGCCAACTTTCCTGAAGGTATTTAGAAGACAAATAACAATAGAAATGAACTATTTTTCTAATAATGCAGATGAATGGAGCCCATGCTTATGAACTCTTGAGGAAAATGAATAAAGACAATTTCATGCTGGCTCCTTGGCATAATGATAAAACAGAAGGTCTGTACTGCTGCACTGAAAAGGGATATGACTGTTCCTGAAATCCAGAGTCATCTCTTCAATCTGTCAGATCTATTTTCCTATTCTTGCTGTGCTGGGAATGCTCATTCTTAACACTCCTTGGGCTTTGTGTTCTCCTCGAAGTGACATCTCTGGTTAAATGGAGTGGCAGGATTAATACACAATAGGAATTCAGAATATTTGCTGAATCTGGACTTTATAATAGCATGGCATGGAGTCTCATTTCAGAAATGAATTAAAAAGGAGTAGGATAACTACACTTTCAAGTAGGCTGGCAAGCAGACAGGGGACCATAAATCAAGGTTAATGATAATGGAAATGTTCCAGTTTGGAAGGGAAGATGAACATAAGGAGTATTACAAGAATTGGTGCTAGGCCCAGCTTTACTAAAAGCTATTATTTATTATGTTAATGGAAACTAAAGAACACTGAAGTCAGACCACTTGCCAAAATCTACAGAAAAGGGAGAAGACGTTTTGCCCAGCTTCATCTATCTGAGTCCTACTTGTTGAGAACATTTTAGTTTTCTAAATTTTCTTGAAAAAAAAAAAGAAGATAAAAACATACCTCAAAAAGTGACAAAGCTAAGAGGAAGGATGTATTGTCTAGAAGTACCTTTCCACAGATTTAGGGAGTCCAGATGACCATAGTAGCCACACCACTGAAGTACTTTTAGGATTAATAAATGCTATTAAATATGGGAAAAGGTTAAATTATGTTCTCCACTGGATTTTCTTTGGAATGAGATATATAGCTGAAGAAAGGTATTTTGGAGTCTTGGTGTCAATGAAGAAGTTTTAACACAAATCAAGAAGTAAAAACCATCTTTTAACATTAAAGAGTCCCAGAATCAGGTGTTTTTGTGCTTCATATGTAAAGTTCAGACAGGTATTAAATAATTTAATCACAATAAAGAAATCTACATTGAATTTGAAGAGTTGAGTGAGAAATCAATGAGTTAGTTTAACAAAGCATTGAATATTCACAAAAAAGGGTTTTTTTTGCCAAATTATGACTAAGAGGGATAAGAAAACCTGCTAAAAGTATTTATTAAAGATGAAAACAGCAAGAGGAGTGATAGCCCAAGGGGCATGAGTAAGGAGGATGAACTCAGTGTAACTTTAAGCTGAACATTAAAATTATTGCTTGATACTTAATTTCTTCAGAATAAGATTTTGATTTTGCCAGAAGGAAGATGGAAGCCAAATAACATCAGAGTTGTTTTTGAAGTTTTTGGTTTGGTTATTTTTAACTCATTTTACAAAACAATGAGTACACACTCTGGAGTGTGTTCTTATGCTACCGATGCTGTGGGCAAATCAGAAGTGAAGTGAAATATGGATGTGACTCACTAAAGTCAGGATAAAAGATTTTCTATAGATGGTGCTATTAAGTTCTGATCACACTCAAGGAAAAATGAATGAGACAGAAGAAGCAATGAAACCAACACTCTAATTTAGTGGTTGGGTCATTTCCCTGAAAGATGCAAACACACTCTTCTAATTTTTCTGCATTTAAGAGTTGCATCCTATTTCTACAGTATCCATAGTAACTGGACAAGATATTTATATAGGTCTTACAGCAAGGACTGGGACATGAGGCTGCTCTCATAAAGGAATACTTTAAACTGAAAAAAGAAGGATTATCTCTTGGCCTAGTGAATCTTTTATAACTGCAGGGAAAGCTGGCTGTCTAGAAGGGTGCATGAAGTCATCCTCCAACAGTTCAATGTTTAGACCCCATTCCTAGGACATGTGACTTTGATATTCCTTAGGCTAAGAAAACAACTGGAAATAGGTGTTTCACAGGCTGAATGAGTGCTCTGCCCACTGCATTAACAGATGACAAAATAACACTAGAAGTGCCAAAACCTTTGCTGGCCTTTCCATGAAGGATCTTACTCAGTAAACATGCTAAAAAAACCTGTAATATATAAGAGAGGTAGGAGAATAGTCACAGTCTTCCGATGTAACTGATGCGCTGGGCTTTTTTTTCTGCCAGTGCTAGAGCTCATGTGGCTGGTGCTGACTGGGTTCATAAGTTACTGGTGAAAATGGAGACATTGAGGGGTTACCATTTTGTGGTTACACAGCCTGTGACACACATCTGACTTTTTATTGGTGATTCTGAAAAACATAATGTGCTGACGGCAGCATCTGCCTGGGAATTTGCTGGAAAAGAATGGTCACACAGACAATAAAATCTCCAGAGCTGGTTTTCAGGAAGCAGGAGTGGAGGATTGGTGTCTCTGCAGGCTGCCTATTTGCACTGTATCACCTGTGTTATTAATCCTGAAAACCTTGTCACTGTCTGGAAACTATTTGCTTTGACTGTATTCAGGACTTCCGGACCCCATTTCTACCTGGCCCAAAGCAATTCCCTACACTGCAGGTAGTCCATTAAACAACACACAACTCCTGTTTAGGGTTTTAAAAAAATAGCCTTTTGCTTTTTGCAGCTCTATTTGGATTTTTATTGACTGACTGTAGTAGACTATTATGTCACTTGCTCTATAAAAATGCACAAGCCATGAATGACATCAGTGTCAGAGATAAAAACGAAAGGCCAAGGTCTGCAAAGGAGCTTAAGGTACTTAAATCCAAAACATAGATCCTTGGATTTTTTCATACCTTTCAAAGAAATGGAATTCCCATCAGCGAACATGTCTAGATGTCTACGTTTCTGGTGTTGGAAATATGGATTTCTTTCAAAACCCTGATAGCAGATCAGTATCTAAGTCCTCTCAGGGTTCCTAAGCTCCACACATTTTGTCAGTCGTCCTCGTGATGTCCCTGTCCCCTCGGGCACACTCTCAGGATGTGTTCCAGTTCTGCCTGGAGAAAAGCTGGGAGAAGGAGATAAAACCTCCAGTCTTTGACAATGCAATGATGAAGACACTCCATGCATAAAAATTTTTCCAGTGTCTAGTTTGGCCCAGATGTTTTTGCTGAGACCATTTTTTCTCATAGGTCAGTGAAGCCTCTCCTGTCCCCTCAGTCTTTAGTGAGCACCTTCCACAGAAGAATAAGTGCATGTCTAAGTGCCCACTGGTCTGTCAGGAGTGGATCCAAACCATGGGGTTGTGGGTGCACAGACCAACTTTTGTTCTCTTGAGGTTTCTCAATGGATCATTTCACTGTGCGGAAGCTGTTGAATAATCACTGGGTTGTGGGGGAAGGTGGTGAGAAGTGTCTCTGTTATCACTGGTAAGGCACTGTGCCCAGTTCATGGCTCCTCTGCCTGCATGGGCTCTGCAATCCCGTGGGTGTTGGGCAGTGAGGGAGATCTACATCTTCACTGGGCTAAGATGGGGCCTTGTTCAAGGCAAAAGTCATCCTAAGAAAGGGTATCCAACCCTTGCATTTTCAGGGATGTGATAAGCAATCTGTAGGACAGTGTCGGAATGGAAAGCAGAAGGTCTGGCCCAGGTTCTCTAAAATTTGGGAAGTTTTAGATCATGGGACTGAGCAGGAGCCCCTAACCACCAGTACAGGTGCTACTCTAGGCTGAGTTAAAGAACCCACACCATATCTTGTGATGCAGAAAAATACTGAGTCTCTCAGCAGGCACAAATAGTCCACAGCTTTTAAGGATCACGAAAAATGGATGCCTGGGTGGCAAACACATGAAAACCATCTGGAACGTCATCAAAAGAGTTTTCTTGTTCCTTAACTAGGTATACTATTACCTGTATCATAGGTCAGTCCAAGATGGATGTTTAAAAAGCTCTTGTGCAGGCTCAGATTGCACTTGAGAGCTCCAAAATGGTGCAAGCAGCCCTGCCATTGTCTGCGGGGTGTGCTGAAAGTGAAGCTGAAGAAGTGGGAATTGAAACAGCATCCTTGGGGTGGGTGGATCCCTTGCCACCAGCTTTTGGCAAGGTAGCTGCTGTGTCAAGGCTGTGCCTGCATTCAAGTCTGCATTTTGAGACACAGTGTTCTTGTCTCAGATATTCAGATATCCTTGATGTTTCATCTCAGTACTAATGGTAAAAAATATCTCCATCTTTTATTTCTATTAAAAACCTGCTGTCTAGCTCAAACCAGATCCTTGATTTTTTGAACACTCTCTAGTATCTACCTGGACTACTGCTAAAGTAAAAATCCATTTGCTTCTCTTTAAGTAATGCACTCAAATATGGCCTCTGCAAAATGCAATTTCCATCTAATGCTTGAACTAGACCTCATGAAATAAGATGCTGAGAAAGATTTACGAGTCACTGAAGCTCAAGCTAATGTGCTGATAGCTGTGGAATTTCAGATGTTTAAATAAAAAGCACTCACAGCTGCAGCAAGAATTTCCTAATTTGCCAAAAACCCTTAGAAAACAACCCTCCAAAATGGTAAGTAAAGGTTTAGACTATATATGCACTCTTGATTTTTACACAGTTTTAAATAGTCCTTGCAAACAATTAAAAGTAATTGTGGAATCATCTTTATTAGTAAAATTACTTCTGCGGGTGGAACAAGCAAGCAATAGTGAGATGGATCTTTCTGTCTGTTCTGCCCCTGGGAATTCTCCTAAATGCATCCACCTGATGGCACCTACTCTGCAGAATAGCTGCTAAAACCTCCAGAGTCCTCTGGGAAGTCTCTTACTGACTTGCCCTCCATTGAGACTTTCCTTGGCTTCTGAGCACAGCATAAAGAGCAAAACAGACCAGCTCCTGCCTTGAATAATCATTTGAAAGATTCAGTGATGTTAAGTGAATGTTTTACTTAGCTAAAGGCTGCAACACCGATTTCATTATTAAAAATAATGGAGGATTTGATGCAATGGAAAGCTGATTTACAAATATGTCACGTGCCAAATCCAACTTTCAGGTTTCTTGGTCCACTTAATGTTATTTCAAGATGTCAAATGGACCATATACTATGTTGTTTTCTGCAAGAAAGATAGACTGCAATCCACTTTTATATGTTTCATCCATATAGTAAGTGTTCATAAGAAGGATTAAAAGCCATTTGAGAAGACAGGCAGTGCTTATAATCGTGTAGCTGGGATTGTTTAAGAGTATTATTATTTTTCCAGTGTATATATGCTGGCATAATGTTGCTTTGGATACAGTTATGAATGTATATTAATAAAAAAATTTTTACCAGTATAATTCCTTGCCTGGCCAAAATCAGCTACACAAGTATAAGCACATGTATATAAGCACAACTGTGTTTATATCATTACCAGCTGCAGTTGAAGCCTCTTGTACAGGCAAACCCAAGCCCTTCAACTCTTCAGAATACACCAAAATGGCACCAGCCTTAATGTTTAGAGATTTGACCCTCTCTTGTGAACAAATTATAAATCACTTTGCTCCTCTGTGTTTGGAGAATAGTCCTTAAGAGAACATGTTTAAAGAGATGTCGTGCTTTCAACAGAGGCATTGGAAACATTTGATTTTTTTTTTAGCAGTGTCTTTCAAAAACCAGTTGTGTCAAGCATGCCAAGTTTTTGATGTTGGTTTTCTGACAGGAGAACTTAGAAATGTATTGTTTGGGTTGATTTTGGATAACACAAACGTTTCCATGCTTTGATGAATCCTTGATGTTGTAGTACTTTAGAGGAAAGATGACAACACCATCAAACTTCAGTCAAGGCCCTTCGGTCATATTTTAGTTATATATAGTCAGAAATCCAGCTTCAGGGTAATCATAGAATCCTAGAAGGGTTTGGGTTGGAAGGCACCTCAAAGATCACCTTGTTCCAATCCCCTGCCGTGGGCAGGGACACCTTCTAGTAGATGAGGTGATTCAGAGCCCCATCCAGACTTGTCTTGAGAATATCCAGGGACAGGGAGTCCACAGCCTCTCTGGGCAACCTGTCCCAGTGTCTCAACACCCTCATAGTGAAGAATTTCTTCCTTTTATCCAATCCAATCCAATCCAATCCAATCCAATCCAATCCAATCCAAACCAGTCCAATCCCCTCTTCCAGTTTAAAGCTATCCCCATTTATCCTATCACAACATGCCCCTGTCAAAAGCCCCTCTCCAGCTCTTCTTTATCCCCTTGAGGCACTGGAAGCAGCCCTAAGGTGTCCCTGCAGCCTTCTCTTCTCCGGGCTGAACAACTCCAGCTCTCTCTGACTGTCTTCATAGGAGAGGTGCTCCAGCCTTCTGATCACAGCCTGGATGGGGACTGGCTACCTCACACTTGGGCTCTTGGTGAGCTCCATCCTGTGAGAGAGCATTGCAAACCCAGTATCTGTACTAATACATGGAGTTAATCTAGGATCAGAACTGACAGTTTCATGTCCAAATTATTAAAGATATGCAGGGAAGAGATGCAATACAGAGACGTTTCTGGACAATCTGTTGACTGAGCTGGTTTCCTGTACATCCATGGCATTATTCTCAACTCAGAAGATCCACTAATGGTTAAGGGAAGTTGGCTGTGAATGCTTTTACTGGTGAGGAAATACGTCTTCCAAAGCAGTGGAGATTTAATATAAAAAAAATGTTTTACTTCTGTTCTCAGAAGTGGACATAAGTTAGATGTAAATCCAATTAATTATTTTTCAATTTGCTGGTCATTGGAGAAGACAAAAAGGCAATGCTTTTTAAGGCCTGACCTTAAGTTCATTGAAATCTGTAGATGCTTCTCTGCTGTTTTTCATGGGCTGTTTCTCCAGCCTCTTATTAAGTCTGTATTTGCAATGTCTCAGCTCCCATGATTCATTATATTTCTCAAACTTCACACTCTGAGATGGAATGAATGTGTGATATCAGTTTAAGGAGAATAAAAATCACTAGAGAATTTTTCCAAGGACATTTGGGACCACCTAGCATTAAATGAGATTATGTGTTTTCAGTCCATCTCTCTGCTGCCAGTCAGTACGTGTCATTCCGAGAAGATGCAGCTGAGTTAGGATCATTTCCAGTTCACTGTAGGTTTTTGGGAATTTGCTGCAACAAATGAATACTCAGTCCCTCCTAGGAGGAGAAGGAACCTAATAGACATCACTGGGTGTGTGAAACAAATATCTTCCAAGGGTTCAGTAACATCAGATGCTATTTGATCACTGATAAAACAAGACACAGGCAGTTCAGAACAGGCAGTAAATTTTATACTTTGCAAAACAAATGTCTTCGCAAGTGCGAATTCAGCATTTAATCAAAGCTTGTGGTCACAAGAAAGTTGTCAGTTTTGTTTTCCCTTGTTCCCTTTTTTTTCTTGTGAGTTGCTTTTATTAACATGGTCTTCAATATTTCCTAGAAACTCTTCTCTTTTTCTTGCTATTTTTAAGAGGTATGCTGCTGCAAAAATATTGCTGTGCAAAGCGATCTCCTGCAGTGTCAAACCTCTTTGTTTTCAATGTTTTAAAAATAGTTCTGTATTTAAATATTCTCTAGCACTGAAGAGAATAACTGAGCCATTTTCTTTATGGTTCATATTGAACCATATGTATGTGACAGTGCTGTATAGGACTTCATATTTTATTCATTAATTTAGTTTGAGAGAGTAGCTGTTTGATGTGCAGCTATTTCAAGCCAAATCTACTTTCTAAAATCCTTCTAATCAAATTGGATAACCTCCTGATATAAATATTTAATTTTTGAAATCCTCACACTTGTGATAATTTTTATTCTGTATTGTAACTTTCAGGCTGTTCTTCCATGCATGAAGAAACTGATGTTACTTTCATATAAACATGAAGATATTAACATTTATCTTCTACCTTCTAGTCAGCTTGTGTAAACATGCTTCAGTATAATCAACTAGTTTAATGTTTGGGTCTGAGTTTGGACATATGACAGTGCTGTGTCTGTAGCTCTTAATAGACTAGCTAAATTGAGGCAGAAGTTGCAGATTTCCTAGTGCAGTCACCAAACTTTGGCCATAGTAAGGAGGGAAGTGTTGGCATTGCCTGTCTCTGAGGGGCTGTCCAGCCTCTGGGGACCCTGGCAGTGCAGGCATCACCCTGTTAGTTCAACACCCTTGTGTCCAGGACGGGGCTGGAGGTGGTGAGTGCTGGGCTGGCACCACAGAGGGGATCTCGTGGTGGGTGACATGTGCCCAATGCCACAGCCAGGCACCAGCAATCACTGAGCACTTGAGTCCTCACACACTGCCTGTCCTGGCACCAAGGACACTGGGATCAGCTGTCATCCCGTTCAGGTGCATCATCTGGACTTGTGTCCTGAGCACAGACACTCACTTCTCAAAGGCTCAACTCAGAGAAGACATTTGAAGAATAGTGGGAGGGAAAGAAGGTTGAGGCACAACTGGCCTTTTAGGTCATATCCTAATGATTACAAACTGGGCTAGGAAATTAGAAAAGTCAGGTGATTTTCTTTTTTTCTTTTTTTCTTTTTTTTTTTTTAATTTTTTTAAATTTGTTTGGGGATTTTCAATTATTCCTGCAGCCTAAGAGGGCTCCTGGCTGGGCTTTGCCTCATGCCGTTGTGTTGAGGCAAGCACGAAGGTGCAAGTGGGAGGCTTTACAGAGAAAGTGAGCTACCAGTAAAACTTAGCTGGTTTCAGGATTTACAGCAGCTGAATGAGAGTTTTTCACATCACACTTAAAAACTCAGATTACTAGTCAATTACAGCTGACTTTTCGGAATTAGCCTTTAACCCCTCTGCCTGTCTTTTTCTCTCTACTGAGGATATATACCTCCCTCCTTGTACCTCAAAGAGGGGTTTAATATCTATCTTATATTACCTCATCCCTTCCCTCTTCCCACCAGTAGATGATTGCTCCTGGGAGAAGTACTTAGGATTTTGTGTGGTCCAGTTTTGAAAGACTTTGGACACAAGAAACAGCCTCTTTCCTTATGGCAGGGCTTCACATCCTACTTCGTTCAAGTGGTAGAAATTGTATTCCAATTTAAATTTTCCTTTTTCCTAACTTTGTCCTGTGAGAGCCCATTTAATTATACCAGGCAGCTAAGCCAATTCTTGTTCAGCCAAATTGGCACTGGCTTAGTCTCACTTGCCCTGAGCTTGGAAAAGCTTGTCTACCATGTGACAGAGTGGTAGAGCAAAGGCATTCCCCTGACAGTGTCCAGTGGGTTTGCTGAGATCTGACCCCTCACACCTTGGCACGAGCCTGAGGGGAAGCAAACAGCCTGGGCCTGCATCTCCACTGTCCATCCAGATTTTCCATCAGTTTGATTTCTTTTTTCTTCGACCTGCTAAAAATGTTGATTTTTCCATTTAGAATGAAACAAACCCCTCTGTTTTTCAGCCCATTGTTATTTACCACAAGTGGGACTGAATCATGTTTCTGCATTTACCCTCCCTTTTTCACTCCCTGAATTCAGGCTACAGGCAAATTTGAGATGCTCTGTGGCAGACAGCAGAGCACATGCAACATATGCTGAACATTTTTAGGGGATTCTGGAAAGAAATTTAGAGTTTATTAGAAGATGGAAACACTTTTGTTTCTAATGTGCAATTAGGGAACTGCAAATCTTTCAAGAAAACCCAAATAGTCAGGATAAAAAATTCCGACAGCCTAATACCCCTAGTAACATCCAGGCCTGGCATTTGAATTAAACATCTCTCTCTTTCAAGGTGTGATCCTTTTCATTCTTCCCTCCATGGCCACAAAGCAACATTTAATGTAATTTGCACACTTAGAAAATCCACTCCTGCTCTATCAAGGATTCAGGTACCATTTTCTCCTACCCTTCCCAAAAGCAGAGAAAGGGCTGGTTAAGAACTGACACTTTGTAAGAGAAGTTGTTTAACAGGAGTTGGGCAAGTTTGGATTTTTTCCAGAGCAATTCCTAGCACAGAGTTGTGAGGGTCCTGTCAAAACACCAGCCTGAATCATTTACTTGCTGTCCTTTGCCATTCCTTTATCTGTGAGCAAACTAAAAATAGAGATGAATTATGGGGCTCCAAGTAACTACACTGAGTGTAACATTTGAGATGATGGTGTGTATTTAACAAGAAATGGTTTATAATTGAAACAGAAATAGTAGGAGCTAAATATGGACTTCTAAATTCATTTGGACTCTGGAGTTGGCAGTTTTGTCTTCATGGTGTTTGTATGATTTGTATGATTCCTTATTTGAACCAACATGAAGTGCTTTTATTTTATTTTTTTTTTCAGACTGCTAGCATTTCGATGATCCAACATTTTTGGTACATCAGCATGGAATATCTGGCAAGTACAAGTCAAATTTTAAAATCAGATTTTTTCCCCTTAGACAAAGTTCCTGTGAAGAAATCAAACTGGGCAGCAGTGAAGCCCTCAAAGTGTGACAGAGGGAAATAATTACTTTTTGCCAAATCTATTATTTTTGTTTAATTTTGATTAACAGGTCTGGGGTGATGACTCTTTCACTCTACTTGTAGAGACACATGAGTTACTTCCTCCCACACTGATGCCAAGCCAGAAGTGCTCAGAGACAACTGAGTCTGCTGTGCACAATTTATTGCTGCCATGCCAAGCTAGAAAGTCCTCTTCTCTAATTTCCCCTTTAAAAAGCTCCTGAAGAAATCACTGCTCTACATTTCCCCAGACATTGTGGATGTTCTCTAAATTCTCCTGGACAAGTGGGAAGCAGTCTCCTTTCCTGTAGGGCAGATGTTGCCTGCTCAATGAAAAGCAAAAGCTCATTGGGTTGTCATTGCCCATGGATACCTGGCTGTTGTGGGCACTACAGGGTGTGGCAGAAGAGAAACCAGGGTAATAAAAAGCAAACCACCGAGGTTTCTTAGTCCTTAAATTGCCCAGTAAATGGGCAGTAAAACATAATGAATAGTCCTCTCACCTAACTGCAGCTGCCTATAAGACAGGAGTCAGGTCTCAGCTAATTGTCTCCCTCTAAAACGGGAGAAAGGATTCATCCCATCATAACACAGGATTAGTACTGCCCATTGGAAGTGTGCCACTCTAGTGGATACTGAAAAACCCTGGACTCTGACCCCAGAGTCAGAGAATCCTATCCTAAGAACAGAATTACCCAGAAAAACTCGAAGATCATGTGGGCCAAATAATAACTTGAAAGTGTCCCTGTAGAAGAGATTTTCTACAACTTTTTCTTTCCAAAACAAATTATTTGGCTAAAGATACCAACACTGCTTCAGTCCAATCTCAACAGAAATAAACAAAAAATATTTTTCATTAAAACCAGCAATTACTGAATAACAGGATATAACTTTCCACCACATCCTATTTCTAGCTGCAGGCCTTTTGAAAATGCACCAGCATCCCGGTGGCAGAAGTGGCACTGTTGACTGAGCTCTCTGGTGACAGAGCTTTCCAACAACAGCAAGTCTCCTCTTCACCTCTCCATCGGGTCTGCCAGGGGGTGAGTTCAGAATTAAGTCAGGAGGGGCAAAGACATCACTGCATCATCTTTCAGCCCTTCGAAAAAAACAAAGAGCACATACTTGGCAGCACTTTAATTTCTATGGTTACTTATGAATAACAGCACAGCTGGGGAACTGTTGCTACAACCCACTAGCAGAGATCATTTAAGAGGTCACACTTAAGCAGATCCATTAAAAAAGCACTGTTTTCTTTCAGAGATAATAAAACTGAGGACTGTAGGTTGTACTCTTTATGTTACTATCAAGTGGACTATCCTGCTAGCCATAAATTTGCCCTCACTGTTTAGAAAGCAAAAGGAGGAAGGATGGCTCTTTATTTAAGACACCAACCAGGACTGATAATTTCTGGACAAAATCTTGACCAGGAACATGATTCACTTGGATTTTGTCAGCCACAGATGTTGATGTGTCCCATGCTAATGCAGGCCAGTGCTTCATGCAGCTTGGAGGGGCTTTCTGGCTGGGGAGACCTGCATCAAGGCTTTGCTTTCTACCAAGGGGACAGTAACACAATTTTCCAGCAAAGTCCAGGAAAAATAATTGAGAAACCCTGAATCAGAGTGATTTGGGAGCTATGACACAGCCTTCCTGAACAACCTGGGTGAAATGGCTGGTTTGTGCTTTCAGTTTGGATTTTTATTTTGTTCCTTAGTTATCAGAGCAGCGGCCATGAAGCCCTGGTAACTGCATTGCAATAAAAATATATCTTTAATTGGTGGAAAAGACTTTAAAAGCCTTTTGGCCAAGGAAAGGTTATTGCTTTGTGTTTCACAATGCCCTGTTCAGGAGGGAAGTGAATTGCAAAATTCACCCTTCTTTTTGTCTGCCATGCACTTACTGTAGTCTCCTCTGAGGCAAATTCACTCCTGAACAGCCAGAGATAAAGGCTTTAAGTACTTATTTTACTCGTCCAAATTCAAATGGGCAGTATGTCATCAGGGAATGGAAAAACTATTGTTTTCCATGCATATGGGTAGAATTTGAAAAGACACTATTACAAATACAAAATAATTACTAAACTTAGAATCACAGAATCATAAATCATAGAATGGTTTGGTTTGGGAGGGGTCTTTAAGGTCATCTTGTCTCAACCCCCCTGCCATGGGCAGGGATGTCACCCACTGGATCAGGTTTCTGCATTAATGCACTGAGCCTGTGAGTCGGCCCACAGAAATGCACTGCTGCCTCAATGCAATGTTTTGACATTTTATTCAATGTAATGCAGGATTAGTATCAGAAAAGACAAATCCTTTTTCAAGACTCTTCTTTCTACACACCATCTCTATACACACTGGAATAAGCACATCATCCCAAATAAAGCCATTGACATCAGTAGAGTTTCACCCGGGACAGATTTGACTTTTGTTAATTGCATCATTACCCTCAAGCAACACTGAAGAATTCATTAGTGGCAGACAGCTGAATTTCTAAAAGTGTGTGTAACCTAACTCTAACCAACAGCACAGTAGAAACTACTCTCAGTAGCTCCTCTGAGCAACCAAGGACACCATGAAATTGAATAAATAAATATAAACAAAGAATGTTTTTCAGTTTGCTTCCCATCTGGAGTACTGACTATTTTTCCAGCTCTTAAACTGAGGCACCTTTGCACTCTATTAAGACAATCCTCTTTATCTTGTGCCATCTCTGATGACCCCAGTGAGTTTAAGAGCATTTTTAGAGATTAGAGATTTCCCTTTTCAGCACTTCTAAAGAATAAGCCAATATGCCATGGGTTGCTAAATTTTGAAAATTCCTCCTTAAATCTTTTTTGTTGTTGTCTAAGGGAAAGGTCAAAGTATGATTTTGATTTTTATTCATTCTTCCTGAATTTTTCTCGCCTATTTTCACCTACCCATTAAATTCCTACAAATGATGAGGCGTTGCTGGCCATGGGTCCTGGCTGAGTGGGGCTGAGCTGCCAGAGCAGTGGCTGGGCTGAGGTGACAGGGACAGCCAGCTCTCCCCTGCAGCTCCCAGAGCCATCCCCACGGTGGTGTCCTCATGCTGCTGCCCTGTCCTGGAGCTCAGTGGCCGAGCTTGCCCTGTGCCAGCTGCCCTGGGTGCCTGACAGACTTTCTGAACCTGCTTAATTTACCAGCAGAGGCTTAACCTCGGAGTCAGCTGAGGCACCTTTCAGTGGCAGGTACACGCTGTGGTCCTTCTTCACTTTTGTCTCTTACACCACTTGAAGAGGGATGATATTGCTTCATCCCTCTTGTGTTAGACTCTGGATAAACAGGATGTTTCCTACAGAACTTGCAGTTTGACTGATGTGTCTAATACCCAGTGTAGGACTTAATTAAATAAATATTCCTCATCCAAACAATCTTAGTTGTTGGCGAAAGTTTCATTTCTTGAGACACAAGAAGTTACCTAACCTAAAATGTCATGGTTCTTGTCGTCTTTCTTTCTCTCTTACTCATACTTTTCCTCAGTAACAGTTTTTCAGGAGAAGAGAGACCGTCACTCCATCAGTGGGATCCTCTTCTTTCTCCCTGTGATGGCTGGAAATGGCAGAGGCTGTATGTAGATACTCACATGTTTCTGGGTCTCACCAGAGCTGGTTGGGTGCACGTGCAGCAGATCTGGGGACATGTGAAATAGACCTACAGGTATGTGCCCTAAGAAATATTCCAGTCTGGAAATGAATACCTTTAGTGTCTGCAGAGAAGAATGTGGTTCATCTCACATCACCACAGACCCCTGAAATACTTGTTATGGACTGTACCCTGCAAGTGCCTGTTTCTATTCAGTGACTACAAAGACATTCTAGATGATCACCTCAGCTGCACCTTCAATAGATATCTAAGGTCAGCAGAGGCTGGTTCAGACACCAATCCCCTGCTTAGTGTAGCTTTAGGTGGGGGCTGCTCAGCTCATCTCTTGATGAAATATCACAGATCATGATTTTCTCACACAGATACTGTCTACAGAGCAAAAATCTGAGATCAAATCTTCTGTTTCTCCATGTCTCTCTCCACCCCTATGCATTCAACGCCCTTTGGGCAATGTCCAGCTTGCAGACAGAGCCCAAGTTTTCCTTCCAGCCTGCCTGACTTGTATTTGAGGAAGATGTATGTGTTCCAGGCCCAGTATCAGCATTTTCAAGTTCTTCAAGAGCTGGGGTTGTGCCCAGAGAAATACACTGGGGACTGCATTTGTGAATATTCCTGGTAGATGCTGACTAACGTGCACCTGCTGCTCAAACAGGTCCCTGTCATCATCCTGGTTGTGGTCTGGGTTTGCTGTTGTCTCAGAAGTGCTGACTCATCAGAGCCTCTCCCATGATATGCTGGAGCAGTCTCCCCTTTGTCCTGGAGTTTCTCCAGACCTTATCATCTCTAATAGCACAGGGTTCCCAGGAAAACAAATCATCCTTCATGAATGAGCTCATAAGACAAGCATTGAATTGTCCTCCACCTCTGGTGATCTACAAAAGTTCTGTGTAAATAAAGGAGCTGAATCATCTTTTTCACGAATGTTTAACATAATCCAGTCCATAAAAAGGGATAAGAGTAGAAAAAGATTTTTATGAACATACTGTACATGTCCAATTTGTCCTGCTTTAGCAAAGTGTAGCCAAAAATTAGAGAGGTGGTGGCCAGTACTTTATTAAAAGCTTGTTCCTTTATCATCATCTATCTATCTATCTATCTATCTATCTATCTATCTATCTATCTATCTATCTCAGTGTGGTCACTACAAGGCTAGTCAAGCAATTAAGTTTGGGGATGAAGAAAAGTCCATTAAGGCCTAAATTAAGGAGACAGCAGTCTAAAATTCAGTTGAGACTATGAGCAAGTAAGTTTGAAGGCAGCTACTGCACAGGCAAGTGCTGTAAATCTCTAGCAAACATCCCTAACAAACTCTCTGTGGTGTAGCTTTATCAATAAATGTTATGTCTTCATTTAATTAGTGGAATAAATTACAAGTAAAAGTTTATTTGACTCTTCATTTCTCTACTTCTTTATTTCTTTAACTCTCTAAAGGATAAAATTGCTTGTCCAAAAGAAGCAACAGCAATGGCAGTTTCTCACTTGTTGGTTCCAGGAATAAAGACAACAACAACCTGTGATGCTTTACCTCCTGCCTGTCCATTCAAACCAGATGCTACAAGTCCAGCCATTTTAATTCTTCTCTGCATTTAGTAACTCTTTGCTAATTTTTAAGCTCTCAAGCAGTGATTTAGGTGATTAATGAAAAGGAGAAACCAATATTAGACTAACTTTCCTTTTAAACACAGAAAGTATCCAGTGTGGTGAATATAAACTGGCAGCACGTGCAATTGCAGTCACTGGTGAGGCCCTGGTCAGCAGCCCTGGTCACTAGGGATGTGGCACAATTGTGCATTGACCACACTCCTCCTTCTCAGCTTCAGCCAAGGACATCACAGAAGGTTTTGTGCGGGGGGATTTGTGGAGCACAGGAGTTGGGAACCACGAACCAAGCCTAAACTTCTACTGTTGAGCTGTAGCTTTGCTTCTGACACCTTGGGATGCATCCAGGCCTGGTTTCAACCTGCTTCACTCAGAAACAAGTAGTGAAGGTGCTTCCCAGGGAAGTGCAGGTCATGCTGAGAAGGGAGCTGGATGCTGTCCTTGCCTTCCCTGAATCAGTCACCTCCTTGCTGGCAGCAAGGTTATAAAGGCTCAGCCTTACTCTCAGAGGAGGGCTCTGGGTTCTGCACTCTCCTGGGTGTTCATCACCATCCTGAAGTGGATTCAGTAGCTGCAGAAAGAAGCAGGGCTTTAGATGCACCTGTCTGCAGAGTCCTGCACCTCTCCTGTTCACAATATATACACCTGCTTATGCTTGTGCTCTTGCATTTTCTACCCATAGTTAAGCCATGCAGTTTAGAGTAATGTGATAACAGTGAGTGCATTTAGCACTTCAAAAATCAAGTTAAAATGAATATTGGTATGTTTAAAAGGTGCATTGGACAGTTTAGATTGGGACAGCAAATTGCTGTCCCACTTTAAGCAGATTTCCAGCTATAACTATTTCATGGAAATTAGTTTGATTTGTTGTGCAAAAGGGCTAAAACATTTTCAGGACTATTTAATAATTATGTACAGTCCAGGGAGATAAGTAGAACAGAAACTGAGTTTTCAAAACTCAAGGGATCATAGCATGCAGCAATTGTAATTTAACACAGAGCTTACACAATAGATTTCATTTTTTCTTAACAGAACAATAATTGAAAACTGACTTAGCCCCTTAAATAAACCAGTGACAGCTGGGAAAATGAGCAGATTGGCCCTTTGTGCCTGTTTATAGTAGATTTTGGCAGCAAGATAGTTGATGTAGTCTCTATAGGACGCAGCTATTATATCTTCCAGATGTGCTTGACCTTTATCTTGGATAAAAAAGCATCTTGCCATAGAAACTATCAATTTATGTACTCTTAGCCCAAGTCATCAGCTCCTTTAAGATGCTGAGAAACCCCTCTTGTGATGGTAATGCTTCCACTGCCATTCAGTACAGACATCTAACATGTGAGTGCTTAGATTTTTCAAATGTGAGTACATGATTTAGACCAATGTGCCTGTAGAACTTCTAATATGAGGAAGATCTGTAAGAGGATAAGGGTTGCTCAGTGCTTGCAGAGGGACATTTGGGAGGTCCTTTCTTTGCTAGCTGCTCACAGTGGATGGAAATAGAAACAAAAATGGCAATGGTTTCTTCACAGGTTGCATTATTATTTATTGTGTGTACAGGGTGATGCTACTGTTGTCTTTGGCTCTTTGGGGAAATCATAACAAAGATTGCCCAGGGAAGAGCTGAGCTGCAGACAGCTTAATGCTCACCTGCCAGGCAGGGGAGAAGGGCACAGGCCACCTCACACCCTCTGGCTCAAGGGGACAATGGCACACCTGTGACAAGGTAAATTGTCCCACTGGCTAAACCCCAGAGCCAGGAAAGCAAATAAAAGGATCCTCTGGCTGTAAATGCACTTGAGTCAAAGGAGAATTTTCAGTGTGTTACTTTGATTGTGTCAAAAATTACAGCGGCACTTGGAGTGGCACAAGAACAGAGTGAATGTCAGACATCGGTGTTTATGGGGAGGAGAATAGGGGACATAGTGGAGCAGAGGAAAATAAGGGAAACACGCAGAGTGTTGTGGGACAAGAGGGAACCTGGGGGAACCCTGGGCTTGGCTTGGAAGCACAGAGGAGAGGCTGAGAGCATCAGCTTGAAGAGAGGATTTTTTTTGATGGAAAACAAAGCAAGATAAGATGTCAAGTGTCTTGTACTTGCTGTCACATTCTCAAGTCTCTGGGCTAGTTTCTGAAGAGTGTGGCTACCTGCTTCCCAATGGTTTTGTGGCATCTGTGTAGTTTGGTTAACCCTGTGGAGGCTGAATTTCTTACTTTTTCATATAGGTCAGGCATGAGAACTGAAACAGAATACAGGTTCAGTACAGGAATCCAGGCTGATGCACTCACTCTGAGATCTGTGTTCTGGTCAGTGCATCTCTGACAACCTCAGTTCAGCACTGCAGATCTTCTGTGACCTCCTTTCATCATCACATGAAGCAGTATTTCTCGGTCCTCTGTGACCAGGCAGGCTCACAGGTGTGCTTGTCACTTTCTCTGAGGCACAGTGCTCCCGCAGAGCCACCTCATTATGTGACTTTGTGTACAGATACCTCGTGTTGGGAGTGTAGAGGGTTAAAGGGGGGATGTGACAGGGTGGATTAAGATTTCAGTAGAAGAAACCTTGCTGAAAGAAAGACTAGAGCCATGTTGCATGAGCCCATGGCCCACCAGTGGTCCCACTGACCATGATGGATCTGACTCTGCCCTCTGCATTGCTGTAGGACAGGAAGATGAGCTTACAGAAAGATGGAATTGTACAGGTGATGAAGGGAAGAGAGAAGAAAGGGCTGAACAACATTCTCTCATGTCCACATTTCACCTGGATGTAAAAACTTTGAGATCCTGTGACACAACAGTAAAGCAGTTTCAAAGGAGTAGGAGGATTCTGGAACAGCTTCTGAATAGCATGTAGCACTGTTTCTGCAGCTGATTTTCTGAGGAATTTGTTTGTGGGAAATTAAATAAGAAACAAACCCACAGTAACTGCTCAAATTGGACTTAAATTGTGCACAAATCAAAAATCTTGATTTTCAGCCTTTGTTTCTGTCTACTGGCTCTTCTACTGAGTCAAAGATGCCAGCTGGCAACAGATGGATGGTGCTTTCTGAGATGTTGTTTCCTGGAGACTGGAATATTTTTAAGAGAGGTGATAGGCAAGGCAGGACTTTGCTTCATCCTATGGAGCCTCTGGTGTAATGGTTTTGGAGGACATTACTTAGTTTTGCAAAGTGGCAGCCCTAGGCAGAGCTTTCTTCCTGTGTTCTGCAGAGGTTCCTGAAAAAGACTATTCTATCTATAAAACCCTGTTGAGGAAGATGTCATGGTACACATGCCAATTCATCCAGATTTGGGACTTAAGCCATTTCACAGCATCTTTAAATCTTGAGGCAAAACAAGGAAGGCAGTAAAGCAATATGGTAAAATGTATTTCATCAAAATAACCAAAGTATTGAAATAACAAAAGGAAAAAAAAAGGAATCTGACTGGCGGGAGGAGGAAACAGCTGCATCAGTAGATACTTTACCATGTAAACAATTTAATGCAATAATAAATATGCTTCTGGTTTTTCACATACACTCTTCCTCTGCTTTCAGTGTAAGCCCTGCTCTTGAATCCCAGGCTGTCTTGGCAATTTGGTAGCGCATGGTGAGCTGTGTTTGCGCAGATGTTCCAGCCTGAGCCTCTGCAGATGCTCTACTTGTCTGCTGTGCTGGGGATAGGCAGGTGCTCTCAAACCATAGGGATAGGGAGCTGGGTTCAGGCCGTGCCTTACACTTAGGCTTGGTGCCAGGCTAGAGCCCAGCTCATCTTCTCAATGCTCCCCTTGTGACTCTTACAGAACGCTGCTCAGGTCTGACCCATACCTGTGATCTTTGACAGAATTAATCAGCTTTGCTCAGATACCTCATGACATTTCAAGACAAAGCAACAATATGTTTCCTAAACTGAAAGTCCAGGTGACTCACCAGCCTGGCCTGTCCTATGCTATGGCCCAGTTAGAGGATGCTTTGATGGAGCTGTTGCCCTGGGTCTTCTGCCCACAGGTTCCTGTGGCACAGCCACTGCACACTCCTGGTGCTATGGAGGCAGCTTCCTATGCACAAGGCAGTGCCTGCTGCTCCTTCTTTCAGCTTCATGAGCTGAAACTTTTTGGCTCAGAGACCACTGCTTATTATAGACTATTCACTATTGGTTTTGGGGTTTTTTTGGTGTGGTTTAATCCCCGACTTACTTGCTGTGCCACAGACACACACCATAACCTGCCTGAGACATGGCAGAGTTTGCACAGATCACAAATTCAAGGAATGGGTTTAGACAGAGTTTGCCTTTGAAGTGTGGAAACAGTACCGTTAAATCATTTGAAACACATTGCCTCAGTAATCAGAGAGGGTGTATGTGTTGAAATGGAGTTTGCATGAAACCTTCAAGCTTTTCAAACCAGTTATAGTTTACACAGCTATATGCTAATCCACAGACAATCTATAGCTCTCAATAGCCTTATAGCAACCACAGATCAACAAATGATCTCCCTGGGCTCTTAGGCATACCACTGCCATTAGGTCCTGATTTTTAATTAAGAGGAAATGTCTCTAAACATCTTGAGGTAATTAAAGTGGTAATATCTTCTGTAAGATGCATTTGTTAAAATAACAGCAATTCCCCTATGTGACTCAAAAATATAACTGCAACTTCATTACAAAAATTAGATTTACCAAATTTTTTTTTATGTACTTAAAATGTAAAGCATGCTCACAGTTCTGCTGTAATTCTTGAATGTAATAAGAGAATTCCCTCTCCCACATTTTACAGTGTAACTCTTGATATAACGATCTTACTTTTATTATGACTCTAATTAATATACCATATTACAAATAGCTCCACATTATCTCTTTGTCATTCATAACACTTTCATAAGGAGATGATTACTGTGATAATGTTATGACTCTGTTAAAAAAATATACATGTTAACCTAGCTTTAGACATTTATTTCTGGCTGAATTCTGACAGAAAGAAGTAGCAACCAGAAAGATAATGATTTGAATAAGCCAGCTTAAAAATAGTTTATTTTTTGCTTCTGAACACACATGTGTGTGTTGAGTTTTGTAAATGAGCGTGTGTCTGTGTGTGTAAGAAATCTGTATATGGAAATGTTGCAACATGTTGCAGTGAACCACTGGATTTTAGAAGTTTTGAAAAAATAATGTTATTCCAGGTGTTGCCTAGATACATATGGAAGCAAAAAATAACTGAACAAAACTTTTAACAGATGTAATTATTTAAGGAGAGATTTCCAGTGTAGATGAAAGCTAACCATCAGCCAGTTCTTGTTCTTATGTCCAAACTATCTCTAAACTTTAAAACTCCTTTGAGTTCTCTGTAAAAATTATTGACTTTCCTCCCAAGCAGCAAAACATACTTATAGAAGTTATGTATCCATTTTTTCCTTTTCTGTCCTTGGAAAATGCACCTCTGCCCTTATCATTCCCATGCCAAATACAAGACATTATTTGCACTTAGCACAGGACTTGACACTGTCCCTTGTCTTCTTTGTTTCTCCACTGACTTCATTCCTACATGAAGTGTAAACTCTTGGTCTTCACTGTCAGGACTCATCATAGCATAATCCTAAATTTGTACTCTTTTCTTCACTGATAGGATATTTACTCCAGCCTCCATGAAGCCATTCTGGATGCTGAGTACTGGCTACCTTTTATCTTGCAAGCGTCTTTTCCAAATTAGGAAGGTCTTCGAAAATTTTGGCTAAAATTGGCAAATGGAGCATTGAGATTGCTGCACATAGTGCTAGCCAGTACTGACATATTGATTTGTTCAAAATTCATAATTTCTTGTCTTCTCTTTCAATTCCAGTGTTTTGGAGATCTATTTGTGTACAGCACAGCACCTAGGATGGTGGGACCCTGGGCTGTGGTTTCCTCTCTCATGCATTACAAGCCCTCCCCCTCTTTCCACCATGAATCTACAAAAACATGTGATGAAAAACTACTAGATTTCTAAAACATGCCTGCCTGTTCTAGGATGTTAATTACAATTTAACACTGGATCTGTATTGAATAAAATGTGAGATGTCAGGACTAACACAGTTACTGTTGTCTTGAAGAACAGCATTTGACCAGATGACACTTGATTTGCTTCAGTTCCTATAATATGGGGACATCTATAAGTGAATCTTTATTGGACCTCCTAATTGTTTAGCTTGGTTGAATCTCTGAATGGGAATTTGAATGCACATGAGAGAATCTCTTCTAGTTCAGAGGTGAAATAATGGTTCTGAGAAGTGGTGAGACACTGCACTACTCATGATGATGCCACCATATTCCTCCCCACTAAAACAAGCTGTAATCAATCATGTTGCACATTGAACTTCTAAGGAATGTGCCTTTCTGTAGAGGTTTTTTGCTCTCTACCCAATTAAAGCAAAATACAGCATGAGCCTTTCGGCTCTGAGCTTTCTTAGGTCAAAATGAAAAAAAAAAAAAAACAAGAAAAGATTTTTTTTTTCTTTAAACATCTAAAATCCTGTATTGTGAGGTTAGTGGGTGAATCAAGTTTTGAATAATATTATTACGGGAGAAGTCAAGCAAACAGAAAGATGACTCAAAGAGTTTACTGCCAGGACTATTTCTTAACACAGAGGAAAATCATATCTGGTTGCATATGGAATCCTCCCACAATGAACAGGGAGCCTGGCAACAGAAATAAAACTGCAAACGCTCCAACTTTTGCTGTTTAACTGTCCTCACAGCTGAAGTATAATGAGAGGACACCAGAAATTTGAACATTGAGAAGGAGAAACGGTAACACAGCTCAGAAATTCCATGCCTATTGCCTTCCTTATTGTCAAAACAGACAACCTGGTCATTAGAAACGTAACATTTTCTTTAATTCTCCATCCCCATCAAAAGGATCTAAATGGAACCCAAAGCAAAGAGTGAGCCAAACACATAGAGGAAAATTCCCTGAAGGCACGCTCTCTCTGTACCCATACTGGGCTGTGCAGGCCAAGAACCTGTTCCTTCTGCTCCAGTGGAGTAGAGCAGGACAGCCCTGCACCCTCTCCAAAGGATCACCTGGTGACTGCCACAGGCCACCCGGGAACAGAGCCCAGCACTGAGAGCAAAGAGTGGCTCTGGCTGGATCTGTGCCCATGGGCTGGGCCTTGGGTGAACAACACTGAGTGCAACTGACGGCTGGGAAAAAAATACATGGTTTTCATCTGCCGTAGAGCATAGCTCAACCATGCAAATATTTATGTATTGAGCAAAGAACTGGGCTGCCTCTTGCTGAGTGTCTGAGGCACTCGTGTGTTTGTCCCACTGCCCCACACTTCTGGCCGCAGGACTCACCCACAGATTTAGGGCTGGAACAGGATATGCAGTTCTGCAGAGCTGGAAGACATGCCTTTAATAAGAATTTGTAAGGAGATCAAAACAAGCACAGAAACCCAATTCCATCCTATATGTGTCAAAAATAAATTTACAGCTGGGAATACTCCCCAGGAGATATGTTTTTCCTGGCTTCTCCCTCACACTAGTGAAACACAGCCAGTGCTCAGTTCTGGACTTTGCAAACACTCATCATTGATAAACTGGATGGAAAAAGCCAAGTGTTTGTGTGGGCTTAGAAAAAAATCATTATTTAATGACACTCAGACAAGTATGTTTTTGGAGGGCAGTTCATATGGCAGCAGCTGTTCTGATTTAAAGGATCTTGGTACAGCATGTAAGAAAACCAAAGACCATGGTTTGGTCATCCCAAATAATGTGTATATGCACAAAGCTTCCTTCAAAGTAAACCATACCCTTAAATCTCTCCCCAGTGATGAGACACAAATTATATTTGTTTTGACGTACAACATTTTGCTCCACTTTGGAGAAGCCTATATTACTGCAATTGCTTTATATTTTAAGCTCCTCTTTGACGTGCTAAACATTGAATTTGTTCAGTTTCCTGTTGTACCACGCTTTTCTCTGGCTTTGAATTCAAGATTTTTGTTCCTTTCCGTTAGTTTGTGGCCTGTAAGGAAAGCAAGAGTTTGGCATATGGTTTCTGAAAGCACAGATAAACACTCATCCTCAATATAGTTTCCATTTTCCATGGATGTGGCCTTTTTAACAGGACTGGACAAGAATCAATTCTCTGATCACATTAAGGTTATAATGATCTCGCATTTTCTAACTCTTTCTGTGACACTCCTGTGGCATTTAGAAAAATTTCAATTATCTCCCAAATACATCAGTTGAAGTCAGTCTTTTTTGAGAGCAGTCAGCCAGTGTGAAGAGAAGAACACTCACCTTCCCTCAGCTCTGTCTGGCCTAGGATGACAAAATCTCTCTTTATACCTACACTTATGAAGGAGATGTTGCATATTTGGGTCAGCAAAAAACCCTGTTTGGTTTAAACTTATTAAGCATTTCAGATTATATCTGTTCTCACTTAATTTACCAGTCCACCAATTCTGCACATTTTAATAGAAGAGATTTAAAAATTATTTCCAGCTCGCTGAGGAAAATAATAAGCAGTAGCAGGTCTAGGATTATCCTTAACAACATCCCTAAGGCACAGAGAACGATTTCTCCACTGATGGTTTCCTGAGCTCCTGTCAGTCATGAAGATCCTAACGCAATTCTGATGGAGAGAATGCTGATTTTTCTATCTCAGTGTCATGTGATATTAACTATGGTGTGTTAGAGGTAAATGTGTATGTTGAATTCATATATATGCAAAAACCAGAGTTTGAGAATACCCGGGATGAAATCAGGTTTGTCAGACAAACTGTATTTTCTGTAAAATTTCTGATTGATATTTTTTGTATTACTATATGCTAATTATTTTATTAACTGAATCCCCCCTCATGTTTTCCATTAGTTTAAAATACTGGTAGAACAGCAAACTCTAATCCAGTGGAATTTCTTTGATACTCTTAAATATAAGAGAAATGAGTATGCTTAGGTCAGTCAAGTCTTCCTAGTAAAGTTTTTTTTATATGGATCTACTGATTTTAGTGCTTACCATAGTATGCATTGCTTAACTGCTTCCTGGGTTACTGAGGGATTGGAAAGTATTTCATCACATCCCAGTAATAAGAGCACATAAATACAGTGCAGCACCACTTGAATACTTCTTCTGCCTCTTTATAAACAATTTTGTCATAGAAGCTCATATTTTTTCCATAGGAAATTATGTCTGTCTATAGATTTTCGTTTTGATTCTTACTTTTTACAAAAAAAAAAAAATCACACTGTTAAAAGAGGTTTCATTCTCAGGCAATGGCTGCCCATTGCTTGTGGAGATGCTGCCCCAAAAAACCCTGTGGAGTGGTAAGCAGGTGGTAAGTGCAGCATATGCTGTACAGCACAGTGCCAGTATGGTGGCTTTCCTCTGGATGCCCTGGAACCTGTCCTGGCCCATGGATCACATGTGGAAAGCATGAGTCATGTCTCAGTCACAGTCAAAGTCAAGGGACAAACTCCAGATCCATGCTGGTCCTTCCACAGGTTGTTTTCTAACTCCTGGTTATCTCTCCATGGCAAATACGCTGCAGGCAACTGCCCTTCTTAAAAATCCTGACATTATGAACTGAGGCACTTTTTCTATCCAAGAACATGTAATTTAAAAATTTCCTGTGCTTAAAAGGAGGAATAACAATGAATATTTTATGATTCAGCAGAAATAAGTATCAAAGCTCTGAGTAGAGGCAAGATGACAAATGAAATGAGTTGGGAAGGGCAGGAGGATGGAAGAACATGGGCAGGTGAATGCAGCTAATGCCCAATGGCAGACTCTTTGGAGGCTGCTGCGAAATCTCAGCAGATGCTGGATCCTAAGGCTGACCAAACAAAAAATGTAAAAATGTGTAAATTGTCTTCAGGAAATACACTGGGAATTCTTCTAGCCATACACTCACTAGTCTACTCTTTGACAAACACAGTGAAGAAATTACTGATGGAACCTGAGATTCAAGAGAGATTCATGCTGTGGGAACACTGAACAAACGCAACCAGACTGCAAAGATCTGAGAAAAAAACAAGGCAAGGTAGTGAGCAGAACTGCTGTTCTCAGCGTTTATCTCTCTCTTTGCCTTGAAAGGAACTGATATGAACTCTGCTTGTATTTCATAAACCTGTGACTTGCCTGGAGAAGAACAAAGCTTTCTGCTTCTGTTGCCACGGACAGAGCTGTGGGCAGCGTGCTGTGATGCAGCTGAGCTCCCCTGGCCGGAGCGTGTGGCTCAGATTAAACCATCACATGGGTGCCTCATGCAGCCTTTGCCTACGGTGCTCCTTAGGCCACTGAACCGAGTTAAAACGATCTCACTCTGATCTCAGGCTAATGAGAACTGGGAATAACAAAACACTCGAGGCCTGTGACGGTACAGTGCTACCAGAGGACACAGAGTGATGTCCACATGGCTGGAACTGAGAGACTGGTCGTGCTGGTAGCAGAGGCTGCTATGAAATCACCACTTGTGTTTGAAAACACATTAAGTCAGTAAAGAAAACACATGAACAAAGGCAAATAGAAGGGGAACTTGCATCCCTACAGAATGCATGATAAATCATTTATTACAGTGGGAGGGAGGCTTTCAGACAGAAATAGCAGCATATGAGTCTACTTGTTCCTGCAGAAAACAAGCACCTCTGAATCCACATCCACAGAACTGCAGCTGTAAAGCATGGCAGGGTTTCCATCTGACCTACAAACTATTCCTCCTGAAACTATCCTAAAAACATGATGTGAAATATTCATGTACTAATCTTGCCACATCAGCAAGGGATGTGGGTGCATTCAGTGTTCTAACACACATGAACAATTTAATTCTTTCTTTTAGAACCTTTTTGCTTTGAGCCACATCAGCAGAAGTATCTTAATGTAGAAGAAACACTTGGTTTGAAATACCCTGGGCAGGTAGGTGGTTTGACAGTCACAAAGCAGAAAACTGCCACTCTCCAGGAGAGAAGCAGGGCACAGGGCACTGGGGAAGCAGTGTCATGGCTCTTTCAGGTCTACTTGGATTCAGCTTTCTGGTTCCTTCATGTGGCAGCTTAAAAGGACGGATTCCTGAGGACAAATTGGTTTGGACTGAAGCTATTTGACTTTGACCCAGCTCCCCAACCAAGATAAAATGACACATCCAACTTCATTTGGCATTTGAAGTGGGAGGGAAATGACTTCGCTGTTCTGCCAGAGGCCTCTTTTATTTAATGTTCTACAAAGAGGAAGAAACTGCATATAATAATGACATCTTGTGGTAGTTGCTGAATTATTGCCCTATGATTTAGTAGATAACGATGCCAAATTTATGACATCTCTCTCTTTCCATGCTGCATCTCTGCAAGTTCGAAGTTACAATTTCTCCTGCTCTGAGAAGCTGGACATAGAAGACCTCTGGAACATTTGGCTGTTGACTTCAGAGGAAAAGGTTATTTTGCTCACTTGATGACACAGATCTGGCTAAAAATACAGGTCAGAAATTCAGTCATACATGATTAAAGAATCTGACCACAGTTATCCAGGTATTCATACAGAAAACACAGCTTTTGATAATGTTGAGTACAGAGTGGCTCTGGTCCATAGAATGAGCCTGCCTTTGCTGCACCATGGCTTTGTACTGGGTGTGAGAGTGAAGAGTGGCAGCCTTTGCTGCAGCAGGTAAACCCTGACAGCTGCTGAACACCTTCACTGAGCTTGCAAACAGCCCTGGTGAGCAACCAACAGCACCCAGTGGCTGGGGGTACAGGATTTTTTAAAGAATAAATGCCCAAGGCCTCACAGTGCTTCTATTTATTTCACCTTTGCTGCCCAGGTCTGTAACTCCTGCCACTAACCAGTTATCCAAGGGTCCCACAAAGCTCTAAGCTCACTGCAGGCTGTGTGACATTTCATATTTAGGGTTCATAACCATGCTATTTAACTGAGTATCCCACTTTGCCTGCCCATAATCATATCCTTCCTGGTGCAGCTCTGCTGTGCTTGCTCTAGTTGAAGTTAGAAGCTTTTCAGAACAAACAGCACTCTCTCCTTACCAGTTTGTACAGTCCTTATCAGCAGAGAGGGGCTCAGCTTTTATCAGGGAGTTTGGCTATTGCCAGAATAGTCATAATAAATAAGATTAGCAGGAATGGCTTTGGGATATATTTTTACAGGGTTATCCTGTCATGTGATTGGTAAATATCCTTGTGGGTCACCAGGTCTTCAGGTCTGTGCTACTGTGACACAGTTTTACTGTGGTTTTATTGGGATGAAGGTTGCTTAAGCTAAATGCCAAACACCTTTGTGTTTTCTTCTGGGCTACCAAGGCCTCATAAACAGACTTACAGTTTATATGCAAGATTTACACACAGCTGTTATCCAGCTGTGGGGAAGGAGGCAAGAACAAACTGTATCCCTTATGAAGAGCTCAGGGGTGATGGTGAAATCACACACATGTATGACAGCGAAATAATGCTGATCAGCACTGATAATACAGAATGTGGAGTGACAGACCAATGCTACTACATTTAATGGAGCATGGCATCTCTTTCCAATTTGCCTTTTTCACTGCTAGAGCTCCTGGTGTTCACACTGGATATTGGGCATAACAAGCTCTGCCTCTTTCCTTCAGATCTGCAAAAATCCAGGCAAAAGACACTCGTGGAATTCCCTATTGATACTGAACATTCCTAAAGATACTCGTGAGACCCCGTGACTGCATAACATATAATGGGTGTTTAGCTGTATTGATCTACTTTTTTTCCATTGGATGATGCCACATATTGGACTTATTAAAAGAAAAAACAGTTCAAAGAAAATAAATACTTTGTACTGGGTTGGTTTTTTTTCAGCAAAGGTTAAAAAAAGTTTCCTAAAATTCAATTGCAAGAAAAAGAGTTCCTATTAGGAAATCCTGAATTATGGTACCTCATTAGATAAGAAGAAAGAATAGAGGCAGAAAAACTACAGGCAACACTTTCTCTGGCAAAGAAAAAGAAAAAAATAGATTTTATCCCATTTTCCAATGGGATTATAAACAACAGCCACAGAATTTCAGGTTTTTTGTTTAATTTTTTTTCTTAACTGAAGTGTGTTGAGGGTGATCATTTTTAACTGACCTTGAACTTGTGGTGGTAAAATTAATATTTAAGACTGCTCTTGGTCTGGCTAAGAAGTTATCTTTACTAAAAGAACACTCCTTTCAGCTAAAAGCTAACAGTGTGATTGCTTCCAACTTCCCACTTCTCAGCTAAGACAACACAGGGTGTGCCACTAATCAGAGCCATCTTTTCATATTGCCGTGTTACTCCCTGTTTGGTTTCTCAGAACTGGGGCAGTCAGCAAGCTCCCTAAGGCATCCTGTGCCTCCAGGGATGGATACCTGGCTTTGTTAACATTGAGATGATTGCTTTTCCTTACCTCTTCTTTCTTTTGTTCTGGAAGACAATACAGGTTGGTTCTCTGCAATCTGAGAACAGGGGAGCAGATGGAAAGATGCTCCCCCAATGTTCTCTCACTAAATTCATAGTTAATACAAGTTTTCGCCAGCCTGCCCTAAATTTTATTTTGCTTTTATCAGCTTATTCATAAACCCTGATGGCAAATGTTTTTTTATTATTTACCTTCTGTAATATGAAAGTAATGACAAGAGACTGATTGGAAAATTTTTTAATATAAACTTTGCAAAGCAGTGATTATAATGAATCTTCATTTTTTAAAATTTAATTGAGTAAATATGTATAGTGTGGAAACATGTTGCTCTTGCTCTTGTCATTATTATATTAACAGTCCCTGAGATCAAGTTGGACTTGATTTCAAAGTTATTTTAAAACTTGGCACCTCTCAACGAAAATCTTTTCCATTTTCAGTGTTTGACATATGGTTTCATTTCCTCCTGATACTTGAAATGAGGACCCATCTCAGGCCCATCCAGACTCTTACAAGTTGTTTGGTTTACAATCTTGACCTCAGACTGCCTATAACAGGTTTATTAGTACAAAATTCTGCCCACCATGAAGGTCTGTTCAGAGCTTTGTTGCCTTGAAGCATCTCTCCCCATATATTTTTATATAACTGCAAAATAATAATAAAAAAGGATTAGTGCATATAGAAGAAACAAAGAAAACTTCTGCAAGATAAATTATTTAACTTATTGGTTGAAATGTGATTTTGATTTAATCTCTAGATAACAAAAGTGAATAATCATGTGTAGGCAAGAATAAACAAATAAACAGAACAATAAAGCACAAAATTTCAAAGTACTGTAAACATCAGATTTCTGTGTAAATCATTTACACCATCCTTGGAATAAGAGCAAGAAACCAGTAACCTTTATTATTTCTTGTTTTCAACTTGACAGGAGCTGTATTATCAAAGGTAGAAATTTGGAAACAAGATTATACTAAGCTAATCTTTGTTCTGTCCAAACCTGAGGACTGTGTCTGGAAGCATTAATGGATGGCTGTTGTTACCTCTGTTTGAACACATTTCTGGAAAGTAACAGAACTTCTCTCCCAGATGTGAACTGCTTGATTTGAGCATAAGAAATTCTTCTCTCAAGAGAAGATTGTTAAATTGTCATTTTACTGATTTGCAATTTTTTTTGTGGAAGAGTTAAAAAAAAATCAAATTTTGCAAAAGTACAATTTTAGCAATATTTGTGAATTTATAATTAACAAAAGCTTAAAACTTTAAGAAAGATCAGGAAAGAAGGAACATATTTTCAGCAGTAAGAGAGTACAGTGTAACAAAATATTAATGTATTATACAAGCAGTCAGTGAGGTGAAGTGAAACACCTTTTTTCTTCATCAAAAGATGCTGTGGCCCTAAATACCTGTGATGACTTAAATAAATATTGAAATATATATTTAATATAAAATATATTTTACCTTGATTACATGGGCTCAAGTTAACTATTTATGAATTCTAATTTTGATTAAGTATTGTCTAACAATTTTTAATTAATCCTGAAATAAATGTGGCAATACCTTCACAGACATAGGCAGAGATTGTCAAAACTTTTATGGAGAAATTATGTCCACACCATCAAAGTTTCTTTTAAAGAGAATCTGAATTCTTCTTTAGGGCTTAAGGTTGCTATAAAAATTTTTGATACTTTTCCTCAGCTCCGACTATGATCTATGGCTTAAGGTGCAAGGCACTCCACTGCAGCATAACACAACTTACCCTGAATTAAATTAACCTTTTTGTTATACTTGGACAATCTCTTCTTTAATATACTGTAATTTTTACTAAAATGTTTGCACTGGTTCTTAGAAGGTGCAAAGATAGCACTGAATAGAAGATTAAACATAGACAGCCAGGATACAAGGATCTTTATTAAGTATTTTCTTTAAGCGAGGGACTGGCAGCCTTTTTCAGATTTCAGTTGAAAATATTTACACAACTTGAAAACCACAGACTTAGAGGCAATTCAGAAAACCTTCCTGAATTCTAAAGAACATGGGTTGAATAGCACTGATTGAAATTATTTTCTCAATGATTCAATGAATTTATAAAAAAATAAGTACATGAGGAAGTGTTTTGATTCCTATGTGCATTTGTCACATATATACTCCTAATATTAGTATCTAATATTAATAAGTCTCTGTGGCTTCTGCATTTGCAAGAGCTAAGAGCTACCCAATTAGGAGCCAGCCAAATCCATCATGACAGCTTTATCAACTGCTGATGAGAAATCTCCAGGTGACTGCTAGAAAGGGGATACTATTCTAGGAATAGATCACTATGTACTTGTACCATATTTTGTATTTCTGCCTATAGCATCTGCTCACAGCTTCTGCTAGAGACAGAAAAATGTGTTAAAATGGGCTTTTGGCCAATACAGATACTCCTAACATTCTAAAAGACTATGCTCCTCTGAAGAGTTGCTTTTGGAGCTTCCCTCCCATGACCTCTTGCATTAATTCAATCCTCAAAAACCTACACAAATGGAAACAAAGTTTTCAGGGATAATTACAGTGCTCTAGGAGATGGCTGGATAGATAGAGTCAGCCTTTCCTGCCTGATTTGCAAAGACTATTAACAGAGTTATCACGGTGTTAGGTCAGCTTAGAAACATCTGTTCTGCCCTCTGTATTGCTGTATCACCATAGGAACAAGGGGCAACTTCAGACAAGAAGTCACAGGGAATACTGAAAACCACGGAGTCTGTCTGATGCAGAATTCCTGTCAAATATCCAGGCAGGCTCCCCAGGCTCCAAGGATTGTCTACAGCATCCATCTACACCAACCCAAACTACTGTACTGTGACACTGCTCTCTACAGAGTAGTTATCTCACAGCTTGGCCCTGATGAGTAGGTTTGCCCCAGTAAGCAAGAATTTTGGTTTGCTGAGACTTTGGAATAAAATGCAGATCTTGAAATATGTCATAAAAAGGCAGGGAGGGAGCAGGAACTGTTGTAGCCAACTCCATGGTGCACCCACATCCTAAGTCCTCCTTGTAGGTCTGGTCATGCCACTTCAAAAAGGATATGGAAAAAGCAGAAAATACACAGAGAAGGAAAACAAGGTCTGTCAGAGGAATGAAAAGGCTCTCAGAGACAGTAAATAGATATGGACTGGGACTAGGAAGTATTTTCTCATAATATTCATAATTAAATTGTAGAAATGATGGTGTGATATAAGCCAAATGACAGCTGAATTTGAAAATGGATGGAAAAAAAAGAGAATGGACAGATCTGTGGCTACTAAACAGAATTATACAAACAGAATCTATGGTATGAGACATCTCTTAAACTGCCAACAGCTGAGACATCACGGAAGGAACACCTCACTATTTCACCTGTTTCACAGTGTTCTCTTTGGCCATCCATCCCTGGCAGACACAGTCACTATTCTGAACCCAGCATGGCCATTCTTATGCTCTTAACTCTTGCTTTGTGTAATTACACCAAAAAATTTCTCAGCCCTTTTTTGGTTCAGTGCACAGATGCCCACAACTGCTAATTACAGCAATACTGTACAAGTTTCCCACTGAAGCTTATCTCCAGTAAATGCAAAAGCTCATTTTTTGCTGACATCAATTTAACTCTGGTAGTATTTTCCACTGAAAATTTGTCTTTCTTTCCTTCTGTACTTGTGAAGCGTCTAAAATATGTTAAGGCTAATTACAGGCAATAATCTTCATCATAATTAAACTTAAAAACTTTGCAATGGGTTTTCTTACCTCTCCACTTGCTTTACCAATGGGAGAATTGAGAATGAAGTCAGAAGGAGCAAAGACGTCAATCAGGGCAACTGCATCATCTTTCAACTGTTGAAAACCAAAAGACATACATTTGACAACTTCTGCAGTTGAACTACAGAGCAGCATAAAAATGATTTTCATAAAGTACCAGCTTTAATAATTTAAGAGAAATCCACCATAAGTAGCCTAGTTTTATTCTGATTTTTTTCACTCCCAGGGTAACTGCCAAAAAGGACTGTGTTTCAAATGTTTTGAACACATTTTAACCAATATGGTGCTGTTTACACATATAAACACGTATATTTTTGGACTTAAAAAACATAATGATCAGATTCTTCTTTGAAATTCTGCTGATCTGCAAAGAATATGTTGCAGTTTGGAAAGCTTTTGTGCTAAGAAAAAAAAAACAACAAATCACAAACTAACTCAATAATGAAATAAAAAGAACTGGACTGAAATATTTCACTGGCTTTCCAATAAAAATTGCAAGGCCACAAACGCTATGGTGTTATTTGGTAGGACATATTGTTTTCCATTTATTGATAAATAAATTAGGACTAGATTCAGGGTCAATGAGTTTCTAAACTCTACAGAAAATTATTCAGAAACCATTAATGTAATATCTTGCTAACTTACCCCTTGATGTACAGAATAATCTGATGACTATAAAGCATGTATCTCTGTTTTGGTGTTTATATACTATATTATTATTTCATCACAATAAACAGGCTTACCCTGTAGCAGAGCTCCAGAATAGCATCCTGAATAAGTCTCCCAGGTTGTTCACCTGAAGCATAGCCACCTTAAAAACATTCAGAGAGAGGCTTATACCAGTTAAGATTACACTGATAAAACTTTTTGCAAAGTTCTTGAGTTCAGTAGTGAAGACTAAGTAGCTGCACCTGTGTAATTGAACTGACAGCCTTCCATTAATGAGCTGACTGCAAAACTCTTAATTTTAAAACTCTAAAGCTATGTAGAGCCTTTTGCAGTAACAAACTACACTACAGCATCTTTCATCCTATATGTGGTCCTCTCACACAAGCACTGGAACACAGCAAAACCTGAGATCTTTCCATCATCTCTGAGGTAAGAGAGCACCTTTTGGGTTAATTTTTCACTGCAGATTCTTGCTCCTAAAAATCTGGTCAAGAATGATTCTTTTATATTAAACATACAGTAGGAAAATGCTGTTACATAAATCGTCGCAAGAATTCCCTGCCCTGGCCAAGTCAGGACTTTGTAAGAGGTACATGCACAGCACATTCAGGGAGCTGATCTCACCTTGGTAGAGCACAGCCAGGTGTTTACTCAAGGACCAGAGCCCATAGAGAGCACTGAGGTTCTTCAGCACTGGCTGCAGAGTGGCTGGGACGCCGGGATCGTGAGTGTAGTCGTGGTAGCGCTGCAAGGCTGTTTGCTCAATAAAAGCAATAGCCAGAGAGCGACAGCAGTACACCTGAGCAGACAGGGAGAAAGACACTGAGTGACAAAATACAAAGAACCAGTCCTCAGCCTGTGTAGAATGGCATCGGTCTGGTGAAGTTAGTGCAGTTCTGTTGATTTAAGTGTGATGATATAGCTTGAAAAATTCTAAGAAAGAGTAGGAGAAAATACTTTCCACAATGTCTGCCCCAAGGTTAGTTATGAAATGTCTCATGAAATGCCTCTTAGAAGTAAGACAGAATGCCTATTACCAGTGTA
This sequence comes from Eopsaltria australis, assembly GCA_034509425.1. Lineage (NCBI taxonomy): Eukaryota > Metazoa > Chordata > Aves > Passeriformes > Petroicidae > Eopsaltria > Eopsaltria australis. Next base: position 4,128,817 of record JAVTVJ010000094.1, on the reverse strand, counting down.
ATCTGGCAGTTGCAACAAGGCTTTATGGGATCAAGAAGCTACATCCGATAGAAGACAATGTAAAATCAGGTTTGCTGATTTTAGGATTGTCAATAAACCTACATAACTCTAAGAAGGAAAAGGTAAGTTTATATTTATTGATCCAGAGTTTTATAAAGAGGATAAAATCTTCCTATTGAAAAATTATTACAGTCCGTTCAAATAATAAATAAAAATCTGATCATGTCAGCATGAGCGGATTCCATTGATGGACTGCAATAGATTGCAGTATGTTTTGAGAAAGACAAGTCACCAGTTACTGTTAATGCAGAGTATAAAACCTTAAGTGATTGTATGTACTTACATAGGAACACTTGTCTACGTTTATAAACTTCAACTTTGCTGCCATGACAGATTGCTGACTGACAACATTCTAGCTGGTGAACAGCAGGGGGATGTGATGCCATTGCTGTCCTGGCTGACTTGTCGCAATGATGTAACTCATGTTTGTTTTTAGTTCGTTTTGTTAAGGTTTGGGTGTTTAATTTTTTTCATGTAGAATTAGCTGATTAGTTTTAATTCTTTTCTTTTAAACACTTGCATTATCCTGGCATTTAGATCCAGTGCAGCATGTAAAAAAGGCATATTCCAAAGATCACTGTCTCTCTCAACAGCTGCCCTGCGGCACACTTACGTCCAAGCTCAGATAGATATATGAACATTAAAATACACATCATCTGTTCTTTGCAGCATTACAGAGGACTGCCCCCTTACTAGATGGCTTTTTGAGACATGTTAATTCCCAAGTCAGAATGAAGTAAGTCTTAACATCACAAATGAAACATTAAGAATTATTTTCCTGTTATTCTTCACTATAATTCTGTTTTCCTCTTTACCACTGCTTTCACTTCTGTATTGTTTCTATCAAGCTGCCCCCAAACCAAAATAACCTAGGGATAGGCTAGGAATCTCTTCCAGATCCCCCACAGCATGAACAAATATTTGGTATTAGTCAACCACTGGACTGACAGAAAAGTGTTTCTTCATGCCCAGAAAGTTTTAAATCAAACATGTACGTTTTCAAAGCACAGCTTTTAAATAATTTTCAGATGTCTTTGAGGCACGACATTTAAAATAAAAAGTCCTGCTGTCCTGAGGACGAATAGTAGGAAGAAAAGAAAAACTAATAACTTGAAGTATACCAACACCTATCTCAAAAGCAGTTGTGTGCCTGAACCTTTTTGAATTTTCAATATAGTATATAAGACAACCTTCATATTTCTGAGCTCACCATTCTCTCTAATGCACTGGCCCCAGCACCAGCTTCACCAAAACCAGGCTAAGTGACAGGCAATCAGACTGGAATTTCAGGCAATTCCCATTCTGGATTTGACCCTGAAGAGTTTCTCTAATAAGATGCTTCTAGGGTAAAAGCAGGAAAGATTTTCTCCACTCTACCAATGGTTTCACACAGATCATCCCCCTGTTGAAGCCAGGCTGGCACTTTCTAGGTACAAAGTTGAATGCTGAATATTCCTTCCTGCTGTTTTTTAATGGGCTTTGCAGATAAGGTAAACGACACTGACCATCCTCAGGGAATTGATCTTCGTGACAAATGACAAGTGTTCATCCTTTGGATATGAGCCAAGTTTTTCTCATGGAGGTAGTAGAAAAATCTGGTGAGCTTGGGGATATATACTGAAATTTGGAGTTAAGCCATTCTTAGCTGTTAAAACTCTCTGGTGAGAGAGTGGATCTGCAATATGTGAATTGTCAATGTTTCCTTTTCAGGTTCCAATGCTGTCAGTCTGGTATCTTTCATGAGTACTTTGCACTATAGGAATTAGAGATGAAAAAGACCTATTAGGTCATCTAGTTTACCTACCTGCCAGAGCAAGATTCTTTCCTACAGTATGTATTTGGCCACAAGCACAGACGGAGAAGTAATAATCAGATGCTGCAGTGTATTTAATACTCACAGATTTAGTCTCCAGAAGTTCTGCTATCAAAATTGCAGACATCACACAGCACATGCCTGCAACTTTTCTGAAGGGAAATACATCCTGAAAATATCCTGAAGACTTCTGCTGATGGTAACTGTCCTTGTGCTGTCATGTTCTATGCAATGCACATGGTCAGGTATTAAGTTTTATTAGTTATTTGACTTTCTGCATTATGGTTCAGGAAATTGTACTTTATGACACAAGAAGACAAAACTAACAGAAACTGACAGACTTGGATGAAAATAAATAAATAAAATAAGAAAGATTAATAAGTATTACCTGACAGTTGTTTTTAGCCTCAAAATCACTTAGCCCAGCCTGCTTCACCTTATTCATTTTTAGGTCACTTTCTCGGAGCAGGTAGCAAACCAGCCATTTATAAGCTGCTAAAGGAACTATGAAAAAGAGAAAAGCAAAATTCTTAACACTCACATTTATGATGCAAGAAGTCACACAAAAATTCTACTGCAGTCCCAGGTTTTGTTACTTGAGATACAAAGTGAAAACATTAATTAATCAATCCACTGACATGCCACTTTGTCCACTAATGTAGATAAAAAATGTATCTGGGGAGAACAGTCAGATTGTGAGTGTACACTGAAGACATAACCATGTCTGGCCATTCACTACTTCAATCTGACCCCAAACTGGAAGGTGTATCCACAGGTCAGTTTAGACTTCTTACTTGAATGAATTTTTAGCTTTTTTTTTTTTCCATATTAAGTCTGAGGCCTGCAAGGTATGAGTCTCTTCGGAGATGACAAGAAGAGAAGACAGTCCATAATTACTGGAAGCATGTGGCTTGCAATATTGTGTTCACTGGTGGCTGAATGTAATTGCATTTAAGTTACTACCATTGTACATAATTGTGTCATATTTCTAAGAGCAGCCAGAACTATTAAGGTAAAAAGTTATACAGCATAAAGTCCTTGCAGGAACCCTGCTGGCTTGTTTCTTAGCTGAAGATTTAATGCAGAGTATACCTTAGGGTATTGGGAGTGTTTACATGCTACATGAATTTAGGCATCTCAATTAACAGATCAGTTTCTAACAATGGATCAAGAAACAGATTCAGGTATTTTTTAAACTATAGTCTGGTTCAGTAGGTATTACATGAGAGGAGAGAACATGTGCTGTTTCTCTCTCATTATGTGTTGGTATTTCTTTTAACTTTTGTGTCCAAGGGCCAATTTGGGCTCACAGTGACACACAAATGGGAACATCTAACACTGCACTTGACTTGATTATAGCCGGAAAGCTGCAGGAAACACTTTTTCCACTATTACTCATTTTTCTCTATACAACCAAAAGCAACAGTCAAAAGCAGATAAACTTCATGCCTTTTCAATATACCTGTATATCCCTTGTATGGTTTCCTAAAAGAAGATATTTTAGTGATACAAGGTAGTGACAATCAGTCCCCTCAGAACTAGAAAACAGCATTACAGTGGTGAAAAACCCTAACTCAGAAATGTTATTTTATAGGAACAAAAGAGAAAGAAAAATATCTGATGCTATACTCCATTCCAGAAATGAAGTTGGGGAAAATAGAATGTATTTTGAAATGCAAAGTATCTTCTTAGTAAATTAAAATGCATGTAATACAAAAAATATCAGCAAATATGACAAATATCTAGTAAGCAGCAGAGGTTGAATCACAAATCTCTGGATCCCTTCCTTTGAAAAGGAATTTAAAATTCTATAATCAGTTTAATAATAGCAGAAGCCTACCTGAGGAGTCCATGCAATCTTCCACGCTAATGGCTCTGAATTTCCAGCCAAGGATATGATGGTAGTCTTGCAAAAAATTTATTGTTCCCAAAGGGGATTCAAAAGGAGCTTTATCTGAAATACCAGAGAAAATAAAAATGATTTATGAGAAAAGAAATCAGACTTTTTGGAATGAAAAGCTTATTACAAAGCCATGCATACACTTGACAGGCCAGATGCAATTAGGCCATAATACTTATTTTATTATGGACTAGTCCAGCCAAAAGAGGACTGGTGGACAAGTGTGGAAAAACCTGACATCACTGCCTATAATTATTCCCCAAAAGATTCAACTCCAGCTGCTGATTTTTCCAGCTCTGTAAGATGCTAGTGAAATTCATTGCTGGAAAACTGAAACAGAATCTAGAGAACTACAAAATATGGTGATGGATATGGCTACCAAGTCAGGTGATATGAACTGCTCCAAGTACAATAAACAGACTTATGATGACTTTACCAATACAGAATCACAGAATCATAGTTTAGGCTGGAAGGGACCTTAAATGTCATCTCGTTCCAAACCTTCCATCCTGGACAGGGACACCTTCCACTAAACCAGTTTGCACCAAGCCCTATCCAGCCTGGCCTTGAACAGTTCCAGAGATGGGGCATCCACAACTTCTCTGGCCAACCTGTGCCAGTGCCTCATCACCCTTGCAGAAGAGAACTTCTTCCTAACAGCTAATCTAAATCTCTCATCTTTTAGTTTAAAACAATTCCTCTTTGGCCCATGACCATCTGCCCATGTAAAAAGTAGCTCCCCCTCTTTTTTATAAGTACTGGAGGCCATAAGGAACCTTCTCTTCTCTAGGCTGAAGATACCCAACTCTCTCAGCCTGGCTTTGTAGCAGAGGTGCTCCAGGCCTCCGAGCATCTTGGTGGCCTCTGGACCCTCTCTAACAGGTCCTCATCTTTCTTGTCCTTAGGACCCCAGACCTGGATGCAGTGCTGAGGTAATTAGGTTGAACTAAACTGCACTTCTCAGGGAGTAAAATATGGCTTAACCTGATTAGGGATGGCAAAACATCTAGCTAGCTTCTGCAAGACAGGAGAAAGAAAATTTCTTGCACCAAATATTTCTGTACTGTGAATGTACCATATGATGGAGTCTGAAGCACATTGTTCATGCTCCACAAAATTATTAAATGACTGTCAATTGCTTTCAGTATGAAATTACCTCCTAATTCCATTAGCTATATGCTACAGCATAAGATTCCACAATGAAAACATACCTCTTATGCAATTCATCCAGCTCATTAAGTAGTTGCTGGTTTGCTGAAGCAGGACATTGTTATCTCCTTCATATGTGCAGTTTGGATCATTGTCATTTCGGATGTCACCCAGACGATTCACTTAATAAGAACAAGGGCACGGTTTAATGTATTGCAACATATTAGTAGAAGCTAAGAGAGATTAAATAATTATTCTGTGACAAAATGCAGGAGAGCTGTCTATTCCTGTATGTAAAACTATTGTTACAAACAGATGAGATTGAAAATTCACTGATTACCTTGTACAGTAAAGATTTTAGAAAAGTGTGGCATTTAACTTACAAGAGGAATTTTCATCTATAAGGTCTGCATCTTTATTGAAACTGAATTACTTGTACAGTCTGTCCAAATCCTGTACAGATTTAGGTGGCTTATTTTGTGACTTCAGGTACAAAATAAAATTTAAAAATATGGGCACGAGGATAAAATACTTCCTAAATACATTGCTAAAATTCAGAAATCATGGCACAACAGCAGTTGGAGAACACATCAAAATAACCATTCTCTTTCTGATCAGTGCATGCAGTGTCTGTAACTTACTGGCGAGGTAACCATGCCCTCCACAAGCTTCTCGGCACTCCTGAGCTGCCTGCTGAGCAGTCCAAGATGCCAGCGGTTTGCTGGCAGCAGATAAAGCATGAATCTCACGTCCCAAATCAGCCTTTGTGAAAAACAAATTATGAACAAGGGATAACTTTTACAGAAAGTAAGTTGGTGACCAGTTAAAGCCATAGATACATGTACTGCTTTATAATGAACAGTAACTGGCAATACAGGCATAAAACTCTGAGATCTATGTAAGTGCAAAGCATGGCACTCTTTGGTGCCACAGAAAAACCCTGCCACAACTGAGGAACCTTCAGCACCAACTTTCTTATATGAAACAGCAATAATTGTGTCAGGTATTGGGCACATGGGTGCACCTTAGCTCAGCTGTACCAGCTGGCATGGCATTGAGTGAGTTAGTTCACCACCTGCCAAGCTTTCCCTCCCAAAAATGGAGAGGTAGGTGGTTGAGGGTGGCCGGAAAAAGCTTCTGTCCCTCTGTGACATAAGCAGTATCTCTCTCCCCAGACAGCAATCAGGTATTTATAATATTTACTGCCTTACACTGTTTTCACTGATCATTTAACCATCAGTTTTGCAAAGAGCAGGAAAGCTTATATGCACACCCTCAGAGACTCCAGAGCATCACAGTAGCCTGCATTTACACTAACTCTGTTGATCTTCCTTTGAAAATGCATTTGGGATTCTGGTTTCTGGATATAGGGGCTTGATACAACCAAAGTTTGTCTAAGACACCGGTTGGTGTTTAAGATCTCCTGTAGAACAAAAGGAATCCATAAGGATGACATTCTTAAAATTTTCAACAATGAGATTTTTTCCTATCATGACTTTTTCCTGATAGCCACAGTTTTCCCTAAAATTAGTGACTGCACTACAGCTCTCCAGAGATGAAGTATCAGGTAAAAAATATCAAATAGAATCTTCTGTGGTTTGTGCAAAGAGGAGAAATTAAAATACCCTGCCATTAGTACAAAAGTATTTAATAAGCTTTACTTTAGCTGAAAAAAGCTTGAGGATGTAAGACCTGAGCAATACACAGTCAGTACGTAGGCCCTAAAAGTTTTTATTGCCAAAAATTATAAAAAGAAATAAAATTTATATGCTGTAATAACACAGTACTGCAGTTAATTTGATTAAGAATCAGTCCTTGCACAGAGACTGACAGATTAAACGATTTCCTCTGTAAAAGGATGACTTTCAGTGGGCTGATTGTGGATGAAAAATTCAGCATTAGGACTCAAATGTCAACATTTTTGCTAAAAATATCTATTTTAATGCATGAATTTGAATTGCAAACTCAAGCCAGACTTGCAGAGTCTGTACAGGAATTAAAATTAGTACATTTTCAGAAAATCTTTGATATATGCTCCCTGCAGAATCATTTACAAGTTATAAGCTCAATTTACAGCACCATAATATATTTGTGATAAAAAATTCTGCAAGAGAACATAACCTTCAATCCCACAAAAATTAATAAAACTTTAATCACTCCATCAAAACAAATTTGAATGCTTTTCTAAATGCAACTTTAATCAGTACATTGTACGCCCCGTATTTTTGAGACATTGCTCTATCATTCTTGATTGTAAGAGAGCCTAAGACTTCTAAATAGGTCTTCCATTTAACAGTTTAGAGTTTATAATAGTAGGAACTCAGTGAAGAGGAAATGTGTGAATATCTCACCTGTCTCTGATTCCTTTGCTTTGTCAACACACCTGCAAAAAACTCTATAAAGTTCTCAAACAGGAACTTTGAGAAATTATCTAAGGCATACGCTGCAGCCAGATAAGGTAAAAGACGCCATTGCTGGAAAAAGAGAATTAAATTGATTCGATCACAATCTGATATATATTTTTAATAGTTATTATATTGAACCAACCCATTAATTTTTACTGTATTAAAAATGGAAAACTGAGAAGGAGAAGGGAAAAACAACCATGTATAATATAATTTAATTACATTTAATTATTATATAGGTGGCTATTGTTCTCTTTATATAAGTTATATTATTTTAGTTCTCACATTTCATAAATTTGTGATAAGCATTCTGCTAAACCAGGGAAAAAGTTCACTGAAGCTTTGGGGACCAAAGACATGTTTTTGCTATGTGTTTATAGAATGTCTGGCATGCCAGGGTCAGTCATGATTTATAAGTTTCTTCACTGTGAACATGACAGAGGTTGTAACCATTTCATGGGGTTCATGAAGGAAAAGAAAAAATGCTTGAAAGTCTTTGTGGTAAAGAAAGAAGGGAATGAGGGTTTCAGCAAGCAGAACCCACAGAACAAGCCAAAACTGGGAAAAATTGAGAGACTCGAATAGTGGAAAGCAGGCCCTGGCTTATTCAGAAATAGAAGAAGGAAGGCACCTTTCACCGGTTTGAAGAAACCCATGAAATCTTGTAACACTGCAAAGTAAGTGCCAACCTGGAAAAAGGCAGCCACACTGCAAGAACCAACTGGGCAGGTTTGCTTTCAGCACTTTTTATATATTAACCTTTGTCATTCAGCAGATCTGAGTTTTACCTTTTCCCCAGTAACTCTACATACACTTTTCTTATTTTTTTTCAAAGTAAAAAATTATTTTCATCTGAATAAACTGCAGGTAAATCTTGGTTATAATCCCCTTCAAATCAGTACTAGCTTGAGACTTCTCCACAATGAACGCCATTGAGTTCTACACTTTCAAAGCACACAGGCTACCAATGAGAAAATTAGCACAGCAGTGAAAGCAACACTGATATTTTGAAACAAAGGCTAGTTTCTACACCTGCAATACTTTCACATGTGCATGTAAGACAGTCTTTCTATGAAAAAGTTACTATCTTAGAAGACAAATTTTTCTAGGTACTTCAGAGAAACATGAATTTTTTTGGTTCTGCTATTTCAAGAACTTATGTTAAAAGCCTGGTCATGCCAGGAGAAAGTTTTGATTTGGAATGAACCCCCACAGCTGTATTAGAATAATGCTTCAGGTGACACAGACAACTTAAATTTCACTAACTTCAGAGTCACTGCTGTGATCTGCAGTAGCTCTGAATGTGAGTTCCATTATATAAAAGTCTGTAGATTGAGTTCCAAAATATTTACCTGTGTTTGGTATTCAAGGACAGGTATTTCTTCATCCTCAGTTGGTCCAAACTGACGGCGAGCTGCTGAGAAGCGAATGGCTATTGCCAAGACAAGCTTTAAATTGCTCGTGGACATTCCTGTGATCATAATTCTGCCAGTAGACAAGGGTCCCAGAGCTGCACTTAAACGCTCTTTAACATCCTGAATGAACAGAAGGGACAGAATGAATGCTGAAGCTAAAATCTCATTTTACCCCCATAAAGATGCAACTTGGTAGCATGACCAGAAGCAATTTTGTCAAGACTCAGAATAATCTTGCCTGAACACAGTCAAACTCTAAATTCTTTGGGATCAGTGGGGTTGTGCAAAGAGCATGAAGTTCAGTAAAAGTCAGCCAGGTGAGTCGAGACATCTCTGAAATGCAATTAAAAAAATCAACATTCATACTTCATGTGAAACTGGCAACAGCCTTCTCAAGTTCAGGTATCCAGTACTTCCCAACGTAAGAGGCCCATTGCTCTGTCTCTCAACCTACTTATACCTTTGTATAGTAATAAAACAAGACCTTCTTTCATACCTTGATTGAACTTGAATACTTCCCCTCAGCTGTGTCATCTGCAGATGTATTCAGTATGTTTTCTTTTGGTATCCGGACATGGTGGAACATGGCAAATCTGTTTAAACAAATATACAAACAGTATAAAATTTATGTCTACACAGTCTGAGGTGTTTATATTACAGAAAAAAGGTTACAAGAAAGATGGGATTGCAAGATTATCTCAGGCACGTCAGTGAACTGAAAACACTGTCCATCAAGACAGGTAGGCAATTTTAGGGAAGTGTGCCTGGGATAACAAAGACTTTCGGACACAGAGAATCACAGTAAATTCAAGAAGGGAAATTATTTGTTATAACTCTTCTGATTTTTGGTTTTTTGTTTTAAATAAAAGATGATGTTTACAAAACCAGAAAAACCCCACTTCACTGACTCTAGGATACCATTTCAGCAGCTTTTTAAGGAAAGATGTAAAAAAGTAATGGAAGGATGAGCAATGTATTATGGTTGAGGGAAGGGACAAGTAAAGTTACTTATCAGAGACCTTGTACACAGGCAGTTTGACAGGTACTTTCACCGACCACTCAGAAAGCTGAACTGAATTCTCAGGCTGCATTACTTAGGTTCCCTAGGTTGGTATCTCAGTTGTCAAAAAGCTTGGGAAGATGAACAACTTCCTTCTGCCACCTAGAACGTGACTGGTCCATTCTCATTCCAAATAATTCCCTGCCTCAAACAATTTTGCAGAACTATATTCTTTATTGAAGTGTTGTTTAGTCCAGTCTGGATACTGCTTTGGAATAGAGACACTATATATTTTTATAAGTCTAAAATATACATCTGTAAGGAACACTCATTTTACTGCAATACAAATAAGGACATAGCAGGAACTGAAAGGAAAATTTTCCTTCGTTTAAAGTCAGATTAGGAATTCTGTTCCCTGAAATGTGGCATCTTAAAAAAGGAAGAGCAGGATAACCCCTTCTAAATTGCAGCACCCTAGCAGCAATAAAGAGGGAAGCTCTTAAGACAGGGAAAATGTCCTGAGTATTCACGTTTTTCAGGAAGAAAGTGATTGAACTGTTTCACCCAAATGGGCAACATAATAGCAGCAGTATCAACCCCACTCACGAATATCTCACTATCTAATAGCACTTGAAAAGCTGTATTTGTAATCAAAGAAAATTCCTGCCAATAAAGGCTGATCTATTTAATATAGCTCACGAGAGCCAGGTCTTTCACATTAATAAATTACATAAGGGCTGCATTGCTGCATGTGCTTTTAAATTATGAGTTGTTTCCAAGGAAACATATCTGAATACTGAATTTATTCAGCCTTAGAGATACACAGTATTTTCGGACTTAGACATGGAGAAAGGCGTGCTATCCTAACCAAGAACCAGCTGCCTCAGCAATGCTAGGACTTAGACATGGAGAAAGGCGTGCTATCCTAACCAAGAACCAGCTGCCTCAGCAATGCTAGTAAGTGCTTTGATAAATGCCAATTTCAGTGAGACAACACTACTTTGTAATAGAAGCAAATTCAGAATTTCCAAAAATCTGATTTCCATCTATGTTAATATTTTTTCATATCACTGAAAATAAAACTAGAAAGATCTTTTGGCTAAATACACATTCTCTGCTCCCTATATCCCAAATAGAATCATAACTAAAGCTATACAACAACAATTTTTAAGCAATAGCATGCATCTTAGAAAGAATTTGAGCTTCTTAATTATTATTACTGATTACTTTAGTTACAGAAGAGCATGTGTGGCAAGGTTTAGGTTTCTAGTTTAGCACTCTTATTCACAGTTGCTGTGCATCCACAGGATTCCAAGAAGGTGCCTCCTCCTAGGACCTTACAATGAAAGCATAAGGCAGGAAGCTACAGATAAGTTCAAACAGTGAAGCAGACACTAATTACTGAAGAATATTTTCCTGACAGGATGCCTGCAGTCACAGCACACCAGTAGCTAATCAATGGCATTTTTTACAAGCCATTAGAGCAAATGAGAATTTTAAGAAGGAAATCAGAGCAATGAAAGTAAGGGAGCTCCATGGATATTTAAAGGATCCCTCCCAAATACAAAGGGATACATAGAAGAAAGCAATGAAATATTATTTTAAAAACCTATTGAATGGGTGATAAAAACTGGAATTATAAATGAGACTAAAGGAAGAGTTGACCTGACAGAGAGATGATACAATCTTTGAGGCACAGATTAGGATGGTATTTCAAAGGGCTCCAGTTCTTGTGCCTTCTCTCTGCAAATACGTATCTGGAACGTTTTGCCTCATATGTGATGAATGGTAAGATTCACGGAACATTCATAGAGTAATTAAGGCTGGAAAACACTTCCAATATCAGAGTCCAACCATTACCCCAGCAGCACTGTGTTCTCCATGAAACCATATCCCCAAACATGGCATCCACACAACTTCTGAACACTTGCAGGCATGACAATTCCACCTCTTCCCTGGGCAGCCTGTCTCAATGTCTGAATGTTCTTTCAGTGAAGAAATTTTTCCCAGTATCTAACCTAAACCTCCCATGGTACAACTTGAGGACACTCCCTTTTGTTCTGTCATTTGTTACCTGGCAAATACAGAAAATGAATAAAATGGCAAATTATCCTCTGTTATGTATTGTGTTTTACACTGTAGTGATTAGTTCAATTCGCTAAGCAAAGTTGTGCAGTTGTAGAATTTTTTTTTTATATTGACCTGTGCTTGAGACTCAAGTGTTCATAAAAATCAAATTCAAAGCTACTACTTTATAAATCTATATAACAATTGCCTACTTTGAGGAAGTCCAAGCCTACTCATAATAAATGTGACAGATGTGTGCTGAACAAAACAGCTCCCAAAATGACCGAAACAATTTTACCCACTTTCACTTGGTGTAATACAATCTCAAACAGTTAAATCTAAGGGAAGTCTTTTGTTGGAAAGAGTGAAAAACCTTCAAGAAAGTTTTATTATAATCTGTCTGACACAAATACAAGGAAGCTAGTTCCATACCACATAAAAGATGACCTAGAATTATTATGATTAAAAACTACATGCACACCCTTCTTTAATAACTTCTTTCACAGCTAGTGAACCAGAATACTGATTTCCTATCATTATATGAGAGCCTATTTTCTTAAAATCAAAATGAATTCAAGTAATAGGTTTTGAAATTTAGATTTTTTCCCCTGATATTATCCATTACAGATACATTATATAAAGATATGTGGATATGCATATCAGATGGCAAAAGCTTTAAGAAGCAAAGCAGAGTGGCAGAACTAGCAATTAAAAATTCAATAGAAAATTTCCATGTGTAAAGAAATATATTTTTCCTATAAGCACCAGTGCTGAAAATAAAAGCAGAACCTCACAGGACTGGCGGGTTAAGCGACCTTGTGAGATTGCTGCCAACTGCTGTTATGCTCCTTCTCCAAAAACTTTGCTATTGGGAATTGTTATACATACTGGCCAATTGGAACTTGATATTGGAACATATTAAAAATAAATATTAAGATTTAATGAAGTCAACGATCACGTTTTTAATGGTTATTAGCCTAGAAAGCATAGACTTGGCCCACATCTGTAAACGCATTTAGGGGAAAAATCTCCTTAAAGAATTGAAGAAATATCTTACAATAATGGAACTGTATACACAGTCATGGGGATATCATGTACCAGCAAGTTTGGAAAATGGCTAAATTTCACACAGTGATGACAAGAGCAGAGGTTTGAAAGCTGCCCTACTTAGGGCCTCTTCAGCACAGCAAAGAGCGTGACTGAGATTAAGACCTCTCAGCAAGACAGACAGACAGCTGTCATTTCAAATAGATATTACAGGGCTCTACAGCAATGTGCAATTTTGCATCATGTAGACAAAATTTTTTACCACAGATAAAAAAATCCTGTATTACACAGATTTCTATCAAGAGCAGCTGAGCAGAGTGAAATGCCATTCCAATAGTAGCATTCTTGTTTGGGTTCTTTGGCCAGTAGTTTAGGGAACATTTCAAACTAAATTAATCTCATTGACTCTAAATCATGCAATAGTAATTCATCTGGTGTGCAGTAATGCTGATAAAAGAGGAGCAGCTGGAAAAGCTACAAACTCCTTTTGCCAGTACTACAGTAATAAACTGTTACCTATATGGTACAAATAGCTCAAACACACTTTGCTGAACTTCAGACTCACTAAAATGCCTTTTCTGCCAGCTTTTGTTACTGACTATATTAGAGATGGTGCAATGACACCAGCCAGACTTCCAGCCAGAAACAGAAAGCAGGTGAATAGTATTGCAAGGCTGTGAGTCAACTGATATCAGGGCTGTTTATGGGATATGGTAAAGCTTGGGAAGAATAACATTTCAGAGGTTTGATGAAAAACTTGCAGAAGGAAAGAAAATTGCCACATATTCTAGACTGAAACTCACAGAAAGGTTAGAGCTGAGAAGAGTTACAGTGAAACTGGGGAAAACTGCATGGCAATATTTTAGTTTTATTTTCTACAATTGAGTCTCTAATCTAAAAATGCAGCTCTGTAGAGTAATGCTCAATAGCAATGATAAAACAACACAGCAGTTTACAGGCCTCCTAATCCTAACCTAATGGACTTCACTGACACAGAAAGACCCACGCACACTAAAGTTCTTATAGTCCAAGTACCAGTGTTGAGAGGAGCTCTGGATGAGCAGACTCCTGCAGCTGTCAAGAGCTGACAGAACTCTACTAAGAAACAAAAATGGTTGGTTGAAGATCACTGCAGATGTGAGGCTGTACTTCTGCGGTGAAAAAAAGCAAATGTGTGACCAGATCTAAATCTACCTGTCCCCATTTTCACCCACATCAAGTGCCTTTCAGTGAGAAGTAGCTATGGCTGTAGAGTTTTGAGGCACATGAACGTGACAAAAACGAAGGCAGCACTGCAGCAATGTGACCACAGCCCAGTAACATGCACAGCAAAGTATGTACCCACATGGTGTCCAACCCTGACTGCAGAAACCACATGAGGAGGGCAAAGCAGGGAAATGTCAATGATTCTGCAGAAAAAAACACCTTTAACTTCAAATGCAAACATGCAAGATGTGCTTGCAAAATACCTAGTTTTAACTGTGGAAGTGGCACTTTTCACATGGACTAAAGTATTCATGGTATATTCAGATAACATAAATACAGGTACAGGCATTTTAATACTCTTTTGTCTTCTATAGCCACTTCATTGCTATAGCAATTGTTTGTGACTTAAGCCAGAGGCTGTAAGTCCATAAAAACATTAAACAAGCCCAAGCTTGTTTATTTGGGAAGCAGGACCGATTTTTACACTTGACTTCTTATATCTCTGTTCTTTTTCCTGTACTGAAATAGCCACTCCTAAGGCCTTGCATTAAACCAGACCTGACAAATTATCTGACTGAAGACAGCAAAAATTGATGTTTTTTTCTTTTTATTAGTTTTCAGGCAGTTCCAGTTCCCTACAGCTACATAAATGTTCATCACTGCAGAAAGAAAAAGAAAGTGTGGGAGTAGAAGCAAATAACCAAAGAAGCTGATTATGGATATTATCTTCACTGAACTACTGTTTCAGATTGAAAGATGAAACTCCAAAGGTTATTTAGGCTTCAACCACATATATATATATACATATATATACATATATATATATATATATATATATATATATACACATAATAGCTCCTATCTTCCCAGTGAAATACCTGCAAAAGTTGCAAAATCTAAATGAGACTTAAGAAGACAAATAGCAGAAGACAACAATGACTAGACTTTCCTTTGTTCTGCCCTTAAACCAGCAGCAGCAGAATCATAATTTATTATTGGCAGTGATACTGAAATAGTAACAAAGAAACAAATTATGAATTAACCATTTAAAAGCAATTTTTAAAGGCTTGGAGGTTATGTTATGTATGCCATCTTTTGGCAACATACAAGGAATTACAGTGAGGGCTTTCTGAGCCATCTCTTTCCAGAAAGGAATTGTTTTACACCATTTATTGTTTTCTGTCCAATAAATCCCCTTTGCCCATTTCTTCTTGGGTGTTTTGTTTCCAATATCCAGAAAACTGAATCTGGCCTCACTGACTGCTAGCGAACATGCTGAACATCTTAGTGATGTGTGCAAAGACTGACCACATTTTAATTGTACACGAGAGGCTGTTAAACAGCTAATAAACCCCATCAGTCTTCCCAAGCCCACAACTATCATTAGATGCAGATAACAGTTCTTCCTCCAGAAAGACACTTTTCTCTGCTACAAAGACTTCAGGTAAAATGACAGCTTCATTTCTCTAGTTCTTCCCTTACAATAGGTTTTATCTGCTCAACAAACTGTATATATGGTATCAGTGGACACAGCTGAACAAGCTCAGAACATGCTTTACAAAGACAGGCATGGTAAGCACCACTTTGGAAATACAATTATAGCTGATTTTCACTCTTCCCCATGCACATTCAGTTGGGCATCATTTCCATCTCTGGAGAGGGGAAAGCAGGAATTTGCTGCTAGTTAAAACTGGAAATTAAATTGGTTCACCACTAATTCAGTGTCAATCATTTAGTGATGCACACTGAAGCAAAGAGTAATTCTGGCAATGTTGCATTAGCCAAGGTACACCCCCCCATCCCCCCCCCCCCCCCCCAAAAAAAACCAACAAAAAACCTCCCAAACAAAAGAAACAAAAATGCAACCAACATTTAGCCTGGCTCTCCCTTGATGTGTCACCCCCTCCACTCCTTATGCCTGCCATGCATTTTACTGAAAAGCCCCTGAAATCCCAAATACTCCGCGATTTTGTCAGTAGTTTTTCTTTTCCTCAGCTACTACCATTTTAGGTCCTCAGTGAACAGCATATTTCAAAGACTGCCAGAGCACTAGCAACAGGTGGACATTTTAATCGTATAAAATAAAGACTGAAGCATTTGCGTCCCCTGGTGGCAGCCTGATTTAATGCTGGCAACAAACCACAAAACCAGTCTCAACTCTCCATAAGAAAAAATGGAGTTCTATTTTTACCCCTTTATGCATTGAGTACACAAATTATTGTAAATTTTCTAGGGAAAGAAAAATATTTTAAAATATTTTGCAGCAATTTTGTCTTTTTTAGTCAGGGCAGCTAAAGCTACAAAGACCTGCAAATACCATGTGATCTTTGGACATTCAAATTACGAAACTATGAGAATTATTTGGAAAGGTAATTTTAGAAATGGATTTACACTGCAAAAATTCCCACATTATTTCTGAAATTCTTTCTCTTACTAAAAACATTACACTCAGCATTAGCAGGAAACCAGCTTTCAGCCAAACAACTCAAGAGATAAATTGTTTTTCAAAGCCAGAATGGACAACTACAGTCAACTACTCTGTTTTCTTACATAGCATAAATCAATAGCATTTTCAAAGAAGGCTCTGGACTTTCTTCCCCATGACCTTCATTACCGTTCAGCAACTTAACCCTCTGTATCCATATTGAAAATTATTACCAATTTCTTGAAGCACAGGAACAAAAATCAAACATCTCTGTCAGAGATGTCAGATTGATCCTCACTGTTACCACATATCCTGAGTGTAACTACATAGAAATAGACCTGATTTCCTAGGTGTTCGTGGTAGTTGAACCAGACTTTACACATACATTCAAAAAAACCTGACAATGCGTTCACTGGAGATCAGTATTTGTAGTCACAGCGTAAGGGAAGGTTTTCTCCTCTCCACACACAAGTCTGTGCTTTCTCTGGGATAAATGAGAATGTAAGATTGCTAAATGACCAAGAAGAACACCTTGACAAGGCAGTCTCTGGTGAAGCATCTCCCTGTGGATCCTGGCATGTTGCAGATCATGCAACCAAGAGTCCATTTTCTAGGGTGGCATGGCTTGTCTCTGCAAACAAATGTAGAACTTCCTCTCCAGTCCCCATCCAAACCTTTCTGTTCCTCTGAGAGTCAACATCTACAAGCCCTGGCAATTCTGACATCTCAGTGTGAGCAGAAAAGTTGCAGAACAGAACTCGGTTCCCTAGTTCTTGAGAACAATTATGGCCTGCCTCTAACCTTAGACCCCTCCAAAAAAAATTAGCTGAGGTAGTCCAGGAACTCAGGCCTCTGGAGCTTTTAGCTAAATGAGGGGTATCTACTGGTAACCCTGGGCTCCCTCATCCTTCTGTCTTAATCTGCAAGTGCTGTTTTAAGGTTTCTAATGCAGGGATTGTCTTAATGCATACTTAAAAGACCTAGATCTTGACTGGGGCTCTTTGGGCACTACTGTTTGAATGCAATAATACTTTTTTTTGAAACAACATATATTAAGTAAAGAGGAAAGCCTTATGACTGCTTTAAATAACATATGATGTCAGCTAAGATAAGGGAATCTATCTGACATTAAGATACGAAGACACTAGTATCCCATTTACAGTGTATTTTATGGATCACAATTTCAAATTATTCAGTTACTATCAATATTTTAGGAAATACTCAATTTCTTCCCAGTACATAGTGGAGAAATGGATTTAAAATTATGTACATCTTAAAGTCACATGACAAGCAGACTCTTCTTTCCTATGTTGCAGTACAAGAATGAACAGTAGAATTTGAACACTTCTACAGAAATATGACGTTGAGTAACAGATTACTCAGGTCCATGCTGCTGTGCCATCTGGTGGCTACTAGTCCATAACGCAGAAGCAGGAAGAAATACCAAGCCTTAAACACCCCTCTTTTCCAAGTCTTTCTATAAATTAATTTTAGATTGTTTCAGGTTTTCTAAATTTATTTCTTCTGTGTCTTCAGGAAACAGAGAATCAATGATAATGAGCTACATAATCATAAAATTCCTACAACCTTCTGGGAAGACAGTCAAAGCCTTGAAAACAGGATACTTTAAGATGTCTAATACTGTGCTTACTGCAATGGTCTGTAACAAACTGAACCAACAGAAAATAGTAAGTTTGTGTCATAAAGAAGCAAACACTTCTTTACCATTTAAAGTTTCTGTCTGTATACAGAGCTACATAACTAATGCAAGAGTTTAAATAACTTTTACATAATGACTGCTTTAACGTAGAAATCTACCTCTATCTCCTCCCCATCAGACACCTTTGGTTAATAAAGTAGACACAGAAAGGCCACTGGAATCTATGACTAAGAAATGGAGCCAGGTACTTTTTTCATTTCCACTGTACACACATAACACAAAAAGAAAACCATAACAAACTAGCCTTCTCTTTCTTGTCTGTAGTCCAGAAAACCCATGGTTTAAACAAGATACATAGGTTCTCTCTTGGGTCTCATTAATCTTAATCTTTACTGAAAATAAACCTCATCTGTAGACCACCACTAGCCTTCCTGTGGGCTGGAAATCAACAGAGAAAATAATTAAGGGCTTACACTCAGATGGGTGCAGAGGCTGATGAAGTTCTTTACTCAGAACTCACTGGATTTTTTTTTCCATTAATATTGTTGAAGAGTCTATAACTGCAAGACTGCCTGGGGATATTCACAGAATATCAGGAGCACTTCACATTTTAAAAAGTGAGAAAGGTTGAAAGACTGTTTATTCAGATAGAAAATACTGAAATTCACGATCTTTAATTTGGGGTTTTGTTTTAGAAATATCAATAATTTAAAACCACTAGTGAACACTCCAGGAGTAAAGACAGAACTGACACTGATCATTGCACCACTACATTGTGATATGATCTAGAATGATTTCTCTTTCAAATGTATTGACTTACCCATTATCCAGCCCATTCTGCCCAATTTTCTTTCCTATGTCACCTACCACGACACCCGGCATTGGTAGGAGAGTTTTTGTATCACGAATCTGTAGAGAAGTGAAACAAAACATTTCAGTAATGGAACAATGAAAGTTATTGGCTGAATTTTTCAAAGACTGAAAATAACCTCAACTTGTACCCTGTTTTTAATGATAAAGAGATATCTCCTGTTTCTTTCAAGCACAAAATCCAGGATAGAACTTGTACTTATCCATCCTCCCATTCAGGACATAGATAATTTAATGCAAATTACTTTGGAAGATGACACTAATTACAACACTGTGTTAAATATCCCTTAACACTGATGACTGCTCTCATCAGACTAGCACTGAAACCTCCTTCAGGTGTACACAGACACAGCAGAAATCAACGGAATTTTTATGTAACAATCAGCTTTGAGATATTCTCTGATTCTGTAATAAATTTTGTTCAGTCTGCAACTAGCTCATTTTACTATGTACAAGTTTTCTATTGCACTGACATATTTTTGATGTCTTTAATCTTACAAAATTATTTCTGTGGTAGAAGTTCACAGTTTTCATGCAGATCAGTCTGCAGCACTGGCAGACATAAATCATCTTAAGTCCCATGCAAGACTTTCAGGACTTCATGTAATACAGATGAGTTCTAACTATGTAAGTGCCACGGTTGTCTGGAGACTTTTCAGCTCTTTTGGATTTTCAGCATTTTTTGCAGAAAACTGACAGTATAAAACTAGCTGTACAGCCTTCAGAAAATCAGTGAACATTTTAAAGAAATACCCTGGTTAGAATTGCAATAAACTGTGAAGGCGTTAAATAAAAAATCTGCAGGTCAGGTATAAATAACAGCATAACGAAGTCTTTATTTTGAACCCACTCCTCCCCAAAAGGAAAAAAAGAATGCGCAATATTTCCACTCTACCTGTACAAGAAAGGAATGTAATCCTTGGCATTGTCCATCAGGAGTATAGAGCTGGGCATACAAAGCTGCATGAGTGGCATGTTTCCCCATATTACCAACCCAGAACTTCGCAGCTTCAAAGTCAGGTGTATTGATGACATATTCCTGTAGCCAGGGAAGAAAAAGAAAATTATATAAATAATAAAAGTCAGGTCACATCTATTTTTTTTCATTACCCTGGCAATGTTTTGAAAACATTCATTAACTGCCAGGATTTTATTCTGTACTGTATTCCAACACCTGAGATCTCTCTTGTTGTGTTCAACTTTGGAGAAAACACGTGTAGTAAGAAAAAAATTTAGAGCTCAAAAAGCTCACTACCTCATTGTAAAGCCTGAAACTTAGCTTTTTTAACTGCTCATTTAAACAATTTAAAAAAAAAAGTAAAGCAGATTAATGGACTGGGAAGCATTTCCTACATCTTAGGTTAAACTGAGCTGGGAGTTCAAGTAAAGAATTGAGGGAGCTCTTTCAGCTGTGAGAGCTGAAGCCTATGCTCCTTTTTACACAGTTTTGCATGGAAAGGAAGCCTGCTTGACAGTGTGCATCAAGGACTAACCTGAGTGCTAGGATCAAATGTGGCCGTAGTCCGTATGCCTTTGGTGTTAGTTCCATGGCTGAGTTCAGTCAGAGCAAAACATCCAAAAATCTGAATAAGGAGATACAGGACACAATTCAAGACTACATTATTAATTAAACCACATTAATTAAAACTGCATGATTGCAAATTTAGCTATTAGAAAGTAACTCGGCAAAAAAAACCCAAAACAAAACAGGAAGTGATAGAGAGCAACTAAAGAAGCACAAAGCTCAGTTTTGGTGCACTCAGAATATTTATCTTGCAAAATCAAAGAGCAAAGAGGGTCTGGCCACACAGTGAATGCTGCCCACATGGCCTAGACTGGAGAAACTGTTTAGGACTGAAACCTTCTGTATTAGGCAGGCTGCATTTATTCTGCAGAGCACTCGGTCCTGAGTCTCCACTCAAGTCCATGTGGTGTTTCTTTGGCATTAGGACATCATTATTTTCCATTTTATAGCATTAGAATGGAATTTTTATGGCAACATGTCAAGGTTAGGAGCATCTTAGCAGGATACTCTTAAATTACTCTGGGCAGAGCCTAAACTGGTGTAATGTCATCTATATTGCCTTTTGGGAAAAGGTCCTGAATTTTGTCTGCATGTTAACTTGGACAGCCTAAAACATATCCAGGAAGTGGTTTACGAGCTAGTAGTGAGGACAGTCAGAGCTTAATGTTTGAATCTGCTCCATAGTCTTTCCTTTTGCTATTTAGATGTACCTAGGTGTGTAAAGAAATCAGAAATAACACAAAAGTTATTGACATACTTCTAATAGTGTCCATTTCTCACAAATTATTAGAAAAAATTACCTCCATGCTGTAAGTTTGTTTCAAAATGTGTGCAAATCTCTTAGAAGCACTCAAAATTGGACCTGTAAATGCCTGTAAAAACAGAATTATAATTGAAATCAATGCCCTGTGATGAAAAGCACAAACTGCATATGATTTTTAATAGTGATGTCCAGTAAAGAGACCAGGGAAAGTGGGCTGCACAGTAAACTGTAATAGGACTATAGCTGGGGGAGGTAAGACAGGATTTGATCTTGTCAAAGCCCTTTACAGAGGACTGAAATTGTCCCAGCTCTAACCTGCTCAAGTCCTCATTGCAAATGCTTAAAAATACTTTCCACTTGTCCTTAGTGATGTTCCCTTGAACAAAGGAAAACTTAAAGACTATTTTAGTCCATTTTACTGCAAACAGATTGGGAACTGAAGGTACTTGCTTCAGGATCAAACAAGAATGCTGATTTGAAAACTACCTACAGTTTTCCTACGTGGATATTCACACAACAAAACTCTAATTCCTAGATGTTTCCAAGCCATGTGAATAGTCATAATTAATAAATTAATTAAACAGATATTATTTGATCAGCTATGTTGAGTATTCTTTGTGAGAGACCCATCTGTGAAGCAACTGACATCAGTGAGATATTTCAAACTGCTTTCCATTCCCTCTGGATTCTGCCCTTCATTAAGGCATTGGGGCTTAAGCAGGTAAGTTTCTGGTATCTGCAAATCTTTAGCAAACACACAGCCACCAACAACCCAGTTCTTTGGCTGCTACTGCCGTAGAGAGGAGGCAGAGGAGTAGACAAAACAAGGCATCAAAATTTTTTTCTGTATCTCCGTCTGTACTGTTTCACTTTTACTTCCCAGGTGGGATTCCAGTGGAGACAGGGGCTTAACAACAAAGATTACACACAGCTCTCTTGATTCTTCTAAACAGTTAAAACTTAATTCCATTTTTGAAAAGAAAGGACGAGGAAAAGATCTAGTTTTAATAAAACAGGCATAAAGGAACAGAATTATGGTATTAGAAGTTACTTAAATTCAAACATACACCACTATAGGCCTTGAACTGTACTTACAGCACAATGTAAGAAAAACTGAATGCATAGAGACCAATCGTACATTCCTAAAGCAAGCATCATATTAAACAGCCTCAATGGGTTCTCCATCATCTCTTGCTGAGTAACAAACTCATACTCAAAGAGCCTTTTACAGCGCAGGAATGTCAGCTCCTGGTATTTCTCACGGCACAAATCTTCTCCAGGATGATGTGCAAAGAGAGGATCATTTTCCAGAGCAGCGAAGATTCTGTTCTTGGAGTGGAAAAAAAACTGGCATGAGAATGCTAACCTAAAAGCATTAACAAAACCAGTTAACTTTCTTCTAGAGTAACACTGGGTCTCAAGCTACAATCATTTCCTGGAAGGTATAAACTTATAAAGCAAAAATTCCAGAGAAATAGAAAATATATTTAAATGGTCTACCATGTATACAGCTTATGCAGCTAAATTTGATGACATCTCGTTCACCATGAAGTGATTCACTGATTCAGTCTGAATGTACAAGAACAGTATGGTAAAACTTACTTGCTTTGTGTAGCAGCTTCATTATCTCAATATACGAAGCTGTTGGCAGAATCTAATGGGCGAAAGTCCCTCAGTCTGAGCACAGAGGTAAAACTCCAGGGGTTACATTCAGTTAGAAATATGCCATGATGTTAAAGCCATTAAGCTACCACAACTGCTCTGTTCCCAGATGGAAGTAAAAAAAGGCTCCATTTAATGGAAGTAAAAAAAGGCTCCATTTAATGGAGCCATCATCTGCAGCTCTTCAATGTGGGGACGTGCATATTTTAATGTTTCAATTTGGAACCTTTATGTATTAGATATTATACTTCGACATTTTTTAATCTCAGAGCTGTCTTCAAGATACCCACATCTTCTTAACTGTCTTTCACAAAAGAAGGAAGAAACCCAGACTTCCTGTGCTTTCTCTTGAAAGGCAGTCATTCCCTCTCTCTGTATCAACAACACTACATGCCCCACACAGCTTTGAAACTCCTCCAGACACAGAGCACTTGTGGCTTTTTCTGTGCTCTAACACACACCAGTCAGATTCAGAACCAGGCCTTTTTGATTCCTCTGATCTACCTGCTAGGATTTTTATAATTATGGTGAAGATTCAAGATTAGCTTAAATCCATGTAAATCTACACCACCTTCAGAAAGCTAGTTCTTCCTCTTCTTACATCTCCAAGTCATGCATTTCCACACCATCTCTTGTGATGCAGTTAATCTCTTTTTTTGGTAGGGCTAGATTTCAGCAAGGTTCACATGCTAATCTCCAATTGCAGTGCCACATAAGCATTAATGCAAGCACAGAAGACCATAGCAAATTAGGTCACAGTAAGACATAAATACTGTTTGACAGTTTCTTGAACTTAGCTCTGCGTTAAGTGCCCTGCAAAACCATGGGATGTGTGATGTAATGCAAACAGTAAAGAAATATGGTAGAATATAGTTCTTTCTCAGTTTGAAATGAACACTCAGGTTCTGAAATGTAGCACCTGCTGGTCTCCACTGTACTGATGTTCAGTAATTAAATGAGTCTTATGAGACAGCAGAGTAGATTGCTATGTTCTGAAAACTGGTTATGCAGAACAAATATTTACAGAGTATTATTAACTATGCTGCCTTTAAAAAAACATACTTATTTCTACTGCTATCTCCACAATTAAAACATGCTTACAATTCTTGAAGAATTTACCTTCTGCTGGATGAGATCTTCACCATCTACAAACACTGCCATGTCCTTCCAGTTGAAGGAAGCTTTCTTACGATATGTGGAAAGTGGGCCTTTAGGGAAATCTGGTAGCAAATGATCCCATGAATTTTGGTTGCCAGTCACTTCCTTCTCATTCAGGGTGGATGCCATTGTTAGCTAAACTTCAGCAAACAAGAAAAGATAAAACACAAACCGCAGCACCACAGATGTCTGTTTTGTCATAATAAAAAGGAATTAAAAGAGTTGTTAATTAAATCCATGGACTTGTTTAAATGTATGAGTACAGCAGTGCAGAGCCAACTAAAAGCTTGCCCTTCCCTTTTTCTAATTCAAGTGGCTTGATACAAAGAAAGAAAAAATACTTTTGATCCAATGTAAACGAATTACATGGTCTTTGTTATTAAAGTATGAGCTAAATATGAAACAGGGACACCACTGGTTATCACCATATCATGTAATAAGAAAGGGGGTGATAAAAGACCCAGGCGAGAAAACACCATGTCTTACACAACAAATAGAGTAAGGCCCCACGAAGTCTGCTGGCAATTTGTTGTGTGCATCTACGGGCGAGCCAAGAGCACTACAAAACTGCACAGATGCTGCAGGATTTCTCTGTCAGTAGGTACAACTGCACTGGCTCAGGCGAGAAGGAGAATTTTGCTTCTCATTAGAACCTGGCCCAAAGACACAGAGATCCTGCGCTGGTTCGAGAAGCTGGTGTTGGAGAGCCCTCTGCTGCTCACAGCACACCCAGCGATCCCTGCACCACACAGACGGCAGAGATCTCCGCCAGGCTCAGAGGGTGCAAAAACCATCAGGCAGCGCAGCAGAAGCCAGCCACGATTTAACGAGGCTGGCTGAAAGAAGCAACTCAAAGGTATAGGTAGGACATCCTGGCCCGGGGCTGCCCAAGGGCTCAGCATAGACTTTGAACATAATGAAGAACAGAAACTACTCCAGAAGTCTGCTTTCTCCACTCCTTTTTCCCGCCCTCACCATCTTGATGTATCTCCTTGATACCTCTCTTTTCTTTCAACCTTATCCTTTCATGGAGGTCATCCTCCAGTTCTGAACAGTACAAACATAGTAGAAGAGAATTGCAGGAAAGTATTTCTGCATGTGACTTCCAAATGAGTTCTCGGAAGATGCAGCTCCAGTACTGAGCAACAGGTTTGGAAAGAAAGGAAAAAAAAAAATAGACATTGAGAAAGTGCTTCAACTTCCAGCCAAATAAACAGGTACTACACTTCTAACTGGAAAACAGGTAAATCAGGCACCAGTTGAAGGCTTTTCACTCATAAAAGAGAAAAAAATTACATTGTAATACTACATCTAACTTTATTTACATTGCAAATCAGTAACATTACCCAAATGTAAAGTCCATATAAAAGCATTCTATACTTAAAATATATTACAAATTCTCTGACTTCATGCGATATTTTAATATAATTTGGCTCCAAGTCAACAGTTTCAAAACTAATTAAGAAATCAAAACAGGCTGCAATAGGAAAGTATCAACGGGCTGCCCTAAAGAATAACTTCAGTGTTAATTTCAGCCTTGCTCTGGAATTTTGTCATGTGTGTGAAGTGGCAGTAAAAACCACGTTATTTTCAATTTGCGAAGAACTGCTGCAGTTTCACTGCGAAATGTTGAGTTGAAAACCTTTTTCCGTGGAAAGCGCTCCTTCTAGTAATTCAAATTCATACCCGGACAACAAAAACGGGTCGCAAATCACGAGAGCAAAGGTCAGTTTGCAGGGTACTATCCTCAACTATCTTACGTAACAATGACACTGCTCAGGCACTTGGTAGTAGTCAAGAATAATGATACTGTACCCTTATGCTGCGAGTATAACCGGTATTTTATTTTATTTTATTTTCTAGCGGCTCTGCACTTCCAAGCAGTCTGCTGCTGGCAGTCGCCGAGCCCAGGACAGCCCCGGGCAGGGCAAAGGCAGGGCACGAACCGCCCCTGCGGGAGCCCTGGGCGGGTTCATGGCACGGCCGCTGTGCGAGCGCCCCGAATCCCTGAGGGGGCCTCGCTTCTGCACAGACAGGGCAAAACCAGACTGACTACATAATGTACTGTTATTTGCTAAAAATGTATACCGGGAAGTCTCCCTATTGGGCCGGGCTGACTGTCCGGTGTCAGTCACCGCCTCGGTTGGCAGTTTGCTCTCAGGATGCGTTTTCACGCTGCTGTTCCGCACCCGCTGTCACAGCAGCACAGACCGTCCCCAAACAGAGCTGCGCAGGCGGGGACACCCCTCCAGCCTCACGCTCCACTGGGAGCTGGCGGCTCCCCGTGTTTTCAGCCGCAAGACGGCACCGCAGCGGTCTCTTGCGGCACTTGCAGCCTCAGAGCCGCAGGGCTGGGCGAGGGGACGCGGTACGTACCTGCGGCCGCCGCCGTCTCCGCCTCGGGAACTGACGGGAGCAGCCTGCGACGCGCTCCGCCTCCCGGCGCGCCGGCAGCGGGCGGTGGATGGGGCCGGTGGGGACGGCGGCTGTGCGGGACCCCGGCGGCTCCGCGCTGCCCCGCGGCTTCTGGGCGGCCGTGCGCGTGTGGCTGGAGAAGCCGCAGGTGGCCAACAGGCGGCTGAGCGGCGCCGCTGTCCAGGCGGAGGGGACGGTGCTGCTCAGCGAGAGCGGGGACTTATCTCCATCCTTCGGCGCCGCGGAGGCAGGCGGGGGTGGCGGTGGGCGGGAGGGGCGAGCGGCGGGGGCCGCGGAGCTGGGCCGGCTCTGGAGGGAGGTGCGGGGCCAGCTGTCTCTGCCGCCGCCCCTCACGGCCTGGGGCGGGCCCGGCGAGCTCCGCGCCGTGCTGAGGACGCTGCTGCCCCGGGGCCGCCCCGCTGCCCCCCCGGCCCGGGAGCTGGCGGTGCAAGGTGAGCGGAGGGCGCTGAGGGCGGCGGGGGCCGGGCCCCGAGCGCTGCGGGTGAGGGGCCGGGGCTGTCGCGGACCTGTCCTCTCACAGATTGTCTCGCAGATTAGAGAAATGCCGCTTTTTTCTTCCCTGTTTGTGGGAACGAAGATGGACTTTTGTCCCCATAGAGTGCTTAGGATTTATTTTTACTTTTCGTTGTTGCGCTGGGAAGCATTGACGTTTCAGCAGTTGAAATACAAGTTACAGAGGTCAAACACAGTGACGCTCAGGAGCTCCTGTCATGAGTAAGCTGCCCACACACAAACGCTGCTCGTAATGCAGACCTAATGACGGGCTTGTAAGGAATGACTACAGTGTTTGGAAATGCAGAATTACTGATAAGAGTAGGCAACTTAGCACCTGCCTTGTATCGACTTTCTTAATGTTTAGTATTGCTTAAGGAAGAAGCTCAACTTACTTTGTTGTTTTTGTTTTTCTTTGTTTTGGGGTTTTTTTACGCTGTATGGTAATACACTGCAATAAATCCTGCTAATACGAAGAAACACAGAGTAGAATTTAACAATGTTTTTAAGATGAATTTTGGAGAAACTGTTGATACGGATTAAATTCAAGTGGTAATGCTTTGGAAAGAATCAGAATTCCAGAAGCAACTCGATTGACAATTCAGAAAGACTGATCGTCATTTATGGGGCACACTTCAGATGTTCTTGCGGCCTATGATTCTTATCTGGTGCCTTTTTCTTTCGATGTTAAGAGAAGATACTCCTGAGCTGCATCTAGACAGTGTATCTCTAAGAAAAAGCCTAGGAGATTTTTAAAAATTAATCTGCTTACAGTTTAAAAATGTTAGAGTTGGAATTGCTAAGGATGAGACAAGATATCAAGACTTAATATTTGCTCTATTGCTAATTATTCTTTCTTGTCTCACTCAGGAAATTTTGGAGTCCATTGAAAATTGATTATGTAGCCAGTATAGCATTTTTAGTTGCAAGAATGTTTGTTTTGGTGGTAATTAAAAAACCATTTTCAAAACTGGAAACTTAATAAGTTATTTTGAAGAAATCGCCCTGGGTAAACGATAGCTAAAAAGATTTTGTAATTTTTATAAGAAGTAATACTGCATATGCACTTGCTTCCCAGGACTCTGGGTTTACTGTGGGATATGGAAAAGCAGCAGTCATAGAAAAATCTTATTGTTTAGTTTTTACTTAATTAAAATAGTCAGGCTTGAGAAAAATGAATACGCCTGCTCAGCCCTAGATATTTTGGAAACATCATGCAATAGAATGCTGAATTTGGAGAATTCAAATCGTCCGGTCATTTCAGATCTCAGGAACACCAAAAAACAGATCTGGTTCTGGCATTGTGGTTCTTTCTCTGTTGTCTTAGATCTTGCCTCACTGGTTTGCAGGCAGAAGTTCATTTGGTGCTAATGGAATAATAAACCCCTGTTTGCATGTCTTTTCAGATGTTTACAATGGAACTGTGACCTTTCTGCCTTTGGAGGAGAACAGTGAAGGAAAATATCTGGTGAAAAAGTGCAATATTTATCAAATTCAACTTAAACACATAAAAGATGAGGAATGGTAAGTGTGGGAGTGAAAGAGGAATTAAACACTAAGTTATTGCAAGAGTCACACAACGGTTTAATATTGGTATGTAGACAATTTAGATTTTGTAATTTTCTGCTTCACAAGTAAATTATAGTAGTGGTGTGATAGGAGCACAGTGTGCACTAAAAAGAAATATCTACAATAGCCAGAGTAACAAAATTACAGTAGTGGTGTGATATGAGTGCATAGTGTTCTCTAAAAAGAAACATCTACAATAGCCAGAATAAAGTAAAACAAACCGTTTTCAAAACGTTTTCAAAACGTTTTCAAACAAACTGTTTCATCTTTGAATGCATACATTGACTGTACCTGTGTGTGGTCTAGAAAAAATTTGCTGCTTCTGATCACGAGCAGTGCCTGTGAGAAAGGTTCTGTGGGTGTTAGTAAGGGTGAGGGTCAAACTGGAGTTGCAGTAAATGCACTGAGCTTCAGTCACTGAAATGTAGACCATTCAGTTTGGTCCTGAGCATCTGGGGATGTAGCTCTAATAAAATCTGAATAAAGTTCGAGATGATGAAATGATGAGTTGTGACAATGGATATATTTTTCTCATAAATTTTCATGTTATTTTTCAGGAATTTCATAAGTTGACTTTTGCTGTTTAGTGTTTGGCTATCTTTTGAAATCAAGTTGCTCATCATACGTGAGTCCTCATTTATTGTGTTAAATGCAGCATGGACTCTTACGTACAGTGTTTGAATTGAGAGATAATGAGCTAACAAAATTCAGGGCAGACTGTTCCATCATTCAGTAACTTCACTGGTTTATTTTCCTTTGGTTTCTCTACATATTTAATTATTCTCCAATCTAGATTTATATCTCTGATCTGCTGATTTTCTCCACTTAATCCTTGTTTTCTCTGTCCTTGATATAGCTGAAATAATGAAATACTGTATTTATACTAAGTTATTAGTTTGCTTGTTTTTAAGGTCTGTGTCTGTTGTGGCTCCATTTCCAGAAGATTGGCTTTCAGATGGAATTGTGTACCCCAAACTTGCATGGCTTGGAAGTGAACTTTTGTCCAAATTGGCTAAATGGTCCGTGGAGCAAAAGCCCAGTGAGTTTAAAAGTACACTCTCACTCATTTCGGTAGCAAAATACAGCAAGGTTTATCAGGACCTCAAAGAAAAGTACAAAGAGATGGTAAAGGTAAGTTTAGCAGTAAATGCAGTAATATTATCCTTGATTTTTTTTTTTTTTTTTTTTTACTTTGTTAACGAAGCTGCTTCTTTCAATATTTTTTTTTTTTAAAAGAGGCAATTGAATTACTATGTATGTTTTTGGTTTCATGTTTTGGGTTTTTTTTTTGGTATATATGAAGAAAAAAACAGTTTAGTACTTGGAAGAACTTAATTGGAAAAGCAGAATTTAGAGCCAAATTCCCAGTAAATATTTGGAGGAGTTAGGCATTTTCCATGATATATCACTTGTGATGAAAAGGAAGCAGTAGGTCAGTGAAATACTTATCCACATTTTAGAAGGCAAAAATAAAACACCTCCTTCTCCAACAGCTTTGTATACTATCTTAATATGTGTTTGAGTTAGAGGAGCAGTGTTGCCATTTTTTTTCTTCCATGAAGATCTGAAAAGCACAGAATGCTGTATGAACTAATGTTTGTATTCTTGCAAACTTGTCTGTAGCTGCAAACAAAAAAAATTGGTAAATGCTTTTGTAAAACATACAGTGAAAGTGCTCAAGGGTTTTACTGTTAATATTTCTGTACTAACAGGAAGATACATGGGAGAGGAGAATTTAGACTTTTGGGTAATGCAGCAATTCAGTCTTTAGTTCTGCAGTAGAATTGCTGGTGTTCACCATTTTTGTCTTTGTTTCATTTCTTCATTTACAAAGTAACACTTAGGAATAATGCTTGCACTTTCTGTCTTCCTACTTAAGATTTTGATTCTTCATGTTCTATTGTGCCAGGATAATTCTAGGTCTGTTCCCTTGTGAAAAGAAATTTACAAATGTTCACATTCTCGATGTTGCACAGATATAGATAAGAATTTTTCTTTTGAGAAAGTAAAGCACAAGATACATTGTCTGTTACAGAATAGATGCAGCAGTTTACTTGTGACCTGTACATGTGGAGCGAAAATGTTCTTAGAGACTTTACTGTTTGATTGAATCAAACAGTCTTTATTTCTCTGTGTATATTTTAATGAGGTTAAAATGTAAAATCTGTGAAGTCCAGAAACCTACTGATGTGAATAAATATCCAAATTGCTGTGTCTGAGCATTTTTGAGGTTATTTTAGATGATGCAGAAAATAATTTTTTATCTATTTTTTGAATCTATTTTTTTTTCCTGAAGGTGTGGCCTGAAGTGACGGATCCTGAGAAATTTGTTTATGAAGATGTTGCCATTGCCACTTACTTACTGGTAGGGAACTGCTTTACCTGATAACATACTGTAAGGTTATATTTCCTAATAATGGAACCTCTCTAAAGAAGATCATTTTAGAGGTAAACAAAAACTTCTTCCTGCAGATATGATGAAGATTTGCAGTCTTCTGTCACAGGAGATTTATCATCTACATAGACACGATTTATTTATTTCTAAGTGAGAAAGCCAAAAGCATTGATGTAGAAGAGATAAGATGGACCAATTGGAGATTGGGTTGATTGTTTTGTAAATTTTTCCATTACTTGTTCATTTTATGCTACGAACAAAAAAAACTTAAAGGCACTGCTGTGCCTTTTCTTGATAAATTTAAGCTCAATTCCCATCTTCAAGTGTAATAAGGCCAACTGCAGATGCTAGGAGTGGAGATAAATGCTTGGTTCAGTTTTCTCAGGCACCTACCTACTTAAGATTCTGTGAAAATTCTGCCACCTGCAGTTCTTGGAAATTTCAGGTTTTTAAAAGCCAGGCACATAAATATTTTTATTTGCCATCCAGGGTGTTGTAAGAGTATGTGTACCTTGATCTATACTTAGCATCTCACCTAAATTAGTAAGTAACTTAACTCAATTACAGTACTCATTAAGGACTAATTTATTTTGATAATTGTTTAACCCCTTAGAACCTTAGATACTGGCTTATGGAAAGAGCTATGTAATAGACTCATCTCTACCATTTTTACCATCATCTTAATATTCCCTGTTGAAAATTAGGAATTTAGTTGTAGTCACAAGAAAATTCTGGAGTGATAGCATTTTTTACATGTGGATTTTGGTTTACAGTGATTATGTTTTAGTTAATGTATCAGTAGTTTCCAGGAAGTTATTAAAGTCATTCAATATACATTTTACATAAATGAAAATTTGAAATATGGTATTAACAGCCTCACCTGCTGCAAAATGTTCAGGTATCTATATGATGGTGTATGAATCTCATTGTTTAGAATACATTGCACAGGGGGTTAAGAGAAGTATTAAGTTATTATGGATTTATGGCATCTACATGTGACTTCATTTTATTCTGCAATCATACTGAGGTCATCCACTGTCCAGGGTGTGCCCAAGGACCGAGCTGTGTTGCTATAGGTGTGATCTGCAAAGGAGGTAATTTAGGATTTTTGGGATACTGCCTAGACTGCCAAAATGCAATGGTTGGTAAATCTAAATACATAATCCATGAGATTAGCAGACTAGGTTTATCTTCAGCTACTTTCCCTTTAGCAAAACTGATACTCAAAAGTGACAGTGTTACAAATACTAATTTTCATAGTTAAATACTCTTCAGGATTTTTGGTGAAATAACAGTACAGAGTTATGAATATATGGTCTTCTAATTGAAGGAAAAAGTGTTGGAAAGTGATAGAGGTTAACCCATGCTCTGCAGAGAAACATCCACTTATTAATTACTAATTACATATCTGGGTAAAAGTACCTACTTGTGTACAGATCAGGGACTAGAATTTGGCTAAAAGCTTTGGGATCCCTTAGATGTAGAATTTGGGGCAGTTAACTTGCTAGGTAATACTGTTGCTTTGTTCAATAAAAAGGGATGTTACATGTACCAGTATATCACCAAGTATTTGCAAAGAATATTTTGGGGTTTATTTTCAGCTCTGCCATCAATGCTTTCTTTAATAAAGTGGGTATAAATGCATCTGTGATGTTACTTGCAGACATTGATGAAGTTTACTTGATAGTTCCCTTGCCTTCCATTGTTCTTCTCTTACACCCATTGTTTTAGCAACTTATTTTACATTTATGCTTATTCTAGCCCAGAGTTGTAAAGCCCTGACTAATTTCAATTCCCAGTGACTCAAAAGGGAGTGGAGGATGTGGTTAGCACTTAGAAAACTGTTGATATTTTGCAAAATAATTCTTGTTTGACTGCATAAACAGTGGTTTTCTGGCTGGTTTTTGTTTTTTTTTTTTTTTTCTCTAAAGTTATTTGACCTGTGAGTGCAGTGAATGTTTTCTGTCAAGTCTGCATTTCCAGCTTTCTCCTTTCATTTCCAATAACCTTTGATGCTTTCTTATGGGGAAACTCGAGAGCAGAAGTCTAATACGTTTTGTTTTCTCATCTTAGATTCTTTGGGAAGAAGAGAGAAAAGAAAAGAGGTTGACCAAGAAACAGTCATTTGTAGATCTTGGATGTGGAAATGGTCTGCTGGTTCATATTCTAAACAATGAAGGGGTAAATAGAATGCTTTTTGAAATAATGATTAAAAACTAGACTCAGTATTCTTGTTATGTTTTTCTTTTATCTGGCATGCAAATAGCCAAAAATAAATTAGTTCACGTTGCTAAAACAGGATTTTGTCACTCTAGTTACTAACAGAAAATCCTACCAGAGCATTAGAAACCTTTCCTTTATTTATTTAATTAGTGTATTCCATTTAAATTCAGGGTTGTTTTTTCTGAGGTAACAGACTAAGAGGAAAAAGTAATGGTGTATTTTAGTTATGCAAAAAGGAATGTGGAATTTTGACATAGATTCTCTCTCACAAGACATGTTCATGAACTTACCCAAACTGAATTCTACTTGTGATGTCCAGAAAATGGTTTTTCTATGTCTTTGAAAGCAGTTCTGATATTTCTTAATTAAAAATGCCTAGCAGCATACTGTACTTTTGAGAGTGAAAATGTGGTA
Source organism: Eopsaltria australis (assembly GCA_034509425.1). Classification (NCBI taxonomy): domain Eukaryota; kingdom Metazoa; phylum Chordata; class Aves; order Passeriformes; family Petroicidae; genus Eopsaltria; species Eopsaltria australis. The sequence goes on along the minus strand of JAVTVJ010000094.1, from coordinate 4,095,163 downwards.
ACAGCATAATTCAGTTTCCTTAGGCATAGTTTCTGAAAGAGCTACAAAAAAAAAAAAGTAAGACTAAACAAAACCCATTGGTATTGGATCTGTTTGTTTCAGAAAATTGCATTTTCCGGTTTTGGAAGAATGTGGGAAAATTTGTAGAGGAAATGAATATGTCTTATTAGATAAAGAGATGTCATTGGGGCATTGGGAAGTATTCCAAGTTCTCCTAATACAAGGTTTCTGTTCTTGTGTGGTCAGAAGAATTTTGTATTATATAAACTGCTGTTTTCCTTGTGGTCTTGTCAGTCAGTCAGTCAAAAAAGTCATGTTGTCAAAAAAATAATGTGCGAGAGTTTTTTGAGGCTTTTTTAGTAATCCATTTTATTAATTCTGCACAAGGTTCTTCAGTTTCAAATACTACACATTCTTCATTTCTTGCTTTAGTTTCCAGTCTATTTCCTCTTCCCTTTAATTCAAATAGGGGAAAAAAGTGTTTGGGCTTCAGTAGTTGAAAGGTGGTTTTCGTCTAAGGACTTCTTAGAGTATCATTCTTCTTTGAGCCCTGTGGGCACTGCAGTAGTACTCATCTTGTGAAAGGTTTTGGTATTTTAAAAACAAACAAACCAAAACTCAGTACCTCTGCTTTTACATTTGTAGAGATACAGATTTTCAAGAGCAGTCTCAGTAGGTGTGCCCAGGTAAAATTTTCAACCAGATATATTCTTCAGGTTTCCTAGTAATTCCTTTCATATTTCAGAGGGAAGAAAGGGATTAAAAGTATTCAGCTTTTGCCTGAAATAGCAAAGCTGTTTTTTGTTACGTGTCTAAATTTTAGCATGAATGAAGTAATCCAAATTAATATGTATATTTACTGAGCCTGTTTGAAATTTCTGCTAAAAGTAGTGCTTAAATTGAAACTTTCTTTTATTCAAATATTTCAGCATTCAGGCAGAGGAATTGATGTGAGGAGAAGAAAAATATGGGACATGTATGGACCGGAGACGCATTTAGAGGTATTATGCAAATGTATGTCAGTCTTACTGATATGTACATGTATTTGTCTGTTCATTGTTTCAGGTTGTGTTGATGCAAGTGTAAGGAAACATACTGAGTTACAGACAGCTGTCTAAAGGGACCCATGGGTTTGGTATCCCTTGGGAGTCTGTAAAGTAAGTTGTAAAGGGAATTACGAGAAAATATGGTATTGTACCCTTGCATATTTGCGACTTGCTTATTTTTCAGCCAAGAACCACTGGCATGAATTTTTACTGCATGTACAGATGTGCACACCATGGAACAAGCTTTCTTTTTACCTGGAGCATAAATACTAAGCAGCTTTGTTTGCACCAGTAGTTCATAAAAGATAATAAAGCCACTTATAATTTTGGATATTTTCTTGAAAGTGATTCTGACTTTCTAGTGCTATGTTCTGTTTGGGGGCAAAGTTGTTGTTGAAGCTTAAAGGAGCCAACCTAAATAATTTCAATAATAGCCTTCAAAAATGAATAGGAAAATGAGTCTGCAAAAGGGATTATATTTCAAGTTCTCTGTTAGCATTTTTATGAAAAATTTGAGCACAGGAACATTCACTTTGATTCCAGGCATTCTTAATCTGATACTCATTAAAGTGTGGTGCCCTTTGGAGGTGAGGTGTTCCTGGTCTCTTGTTCTCAGAGTCTGAGTCTGAGTTTCTTAGTCTGTTCTCTCAAAAATTGCCAGCTCCCAATGCAGTAAAATAATTTTCCACCTGTAGTTATTCTCTAATAGTGTTGTTTAAAGTTCATTCAACATGTCTTTGGGTGCTAACACATTAAATTAGGAAAGAACATCAATTTTTACACATAGAAGGTCACAGATTTCAGTGTTGTGTAGCCTTCTCTCTGCCCCCCTTGCCATTTTGGGTACAGGTTGCCAAAATTGCCACATTCCTTTGCTGCAGTCTGCAAGCAGATCTTACTGAAAAGCTTCAGCAAACAACTCTTTGTTCCTGTTGTACTGTATTAAGTCACATCTGATCATGCTGAACAGCATTGTCTTTTCATCTTTGTGTTGCATGTCCCTTTTTCTGCCGAGAAAGAAATAATAAAATCATACGCATATGAGGAAAGTGATGATTTATGCTGGAAGGGGTTAGTGAACAGGAAAGGTGAAATGATTTTGCATGGCTCCTGTAGCCATAGGAGCCACAGAAGGAAAAAGCACCTGCTCACAGCCTATGGTTACCCCTGAAGCTAATTTTGTTTTGATCTTTAGTTACAGCATGAGATGCAGGGTGGATGTTGCCATTTGTGACATTCAGTACAATATTAACAACGTAAATGGATGTAACAGGTGACACTCTGTGTCTCCAAACTGCTGTCAGACATGGTGAATACAAATTTGATTAGGGGTGACTGTCAAAATGGGCAGCATGGCACTGATAATTCATGCTATGCCTAAATTGAATGATCAAAACTGGAAAGTGAAGTATGAGTAATGTGTTTAATCAACCTTAAGCATTTATCTGAGGCTTGGTAATTTAACATCTACTAATCTGCCAAAAAGAAACTTGTTACGTTCATTATCTAGAAATGTATATACATATCTAAAAATGAGCTGTAGTATTTAAAGTGAACAATTTTAAGTGAAAAATCACCACATTGATCCTTAGAAGGGATTTGGAATGTAATCCAAGATAGTCTGAAATTCCCTAATAAATGTTTTTGTTTTGTTTTATTGTTTAATTCCTATACAGATACTACTTCGCATATACATGTGAATTTTAAGCTCTTAAAACATGTATTTTCTATATAAAAAAGTGATTATGGGCATCATTTTCAGAACTTTTCCTAAAGGTCTACGGAAATTCAAATCTAAAACCTTCTTTCAAATTTGCCCAATAATTCTTTTAATGTTCATACACATTTTCAGAAGAGTGTCTACTTCCGTAGTATCAACATCTTTCAGTACTTTCTCTGCTGAACTTAGTTCTTTGAACTTAGTTCAAAGTGAGAAAGCAAATTTGTGAGGCACAAACATTACAGGCAGTTTAGAACTTTTGGATTTAGCCTGTATGAAGAATTCATCCTGCTGGTTTTATTTGGGATTTTTTTTTTGTTTGTTATTGTTTTATTATATGTGAATGATAGCATGTGAAGAGTGGTTTTCTGTGTACTAGGATTTGATTTGGACAGCATCTGTGAAGGAGAAGAAAATAATAATGAAGCTGTGTTCTGATTAATTGCTGTGGGAGTCCTACAGGCTGCAAGACAGAAAATTAAGTGACTTTCTGAAAAACTGATTTCATGCATACAAGTGACAGAAGGAGATTGGCAAGAAATAATAATGTAGTGTATGATATTTGTTTAGATATATTTAAATGCTAGATATCTTAATCAGAGTTGTTATTCCACTTTTTTTCTGACTAATGTTTTGTGGGTGTTTGTTGCTTAATTATTTCTCTGTAGCTAGAAATGCTGCCTGAGGAAAACATTGTTGGTGTCTGTGGTGCTCATTCACCTTGTATTTGTCAGCTGGTATTACTTTATATTATTGCTTAGTGCTTTAAGCAAAATGCTTTAAAGAAACCTATGATAGGATTCACTTACTGTGTTGTTCTGTTTTTTAGGAAGCTACAATCATTCCAGGTGACAGTCATCTCTTTCCAGATACTGACTGGCTCATAGGAAACCATTCAGATGAGTTAACACCGTGGATACCTGTCATTGCAGCGAGGTATTTTTGTAGAGGGAAGGGAGTGGAATGGAAGGAATTTAAAAAACAAAGAGACAGAAAAAATCCAAACAATTCCTCCATAATTACCTACGTGGTCTTGGTAAAAACTGTCAGTTTTGGTTCCACACCTGTTGTTCTTGTAAGACTGGCTACTTTTGGTGCAAGTTGCTTATTTTCACAAAGTGTTTCTCTTCTGTGGAGAAGCACAGATGCAGTGTTTACTTTCTCATAGAATTCAGTGCAGCATTTTGCTTTTGAAATTTGAAAACCAGAATTGTTTTTTATTCCTTGTATGTGAAACTGTTGTTTGGTTTTTTGTTGTGTTCTTTTCCTTGTAAATACGGGCTTATGGTTCTGCCTTCCCTGGAGCTGTTGTGCTCTTTCCAACCAGCAACAGTAATTTAGAGATTTACTTCTGCAAACTAAGTTGGCAAAGTAGTTTGCTACATCAAATACTTTGTGAAATGGTATTTTTGATTAAAGTAATAGTTCTACTGAAACAGGAAGTTATAAATATAAATGCATGAAAGTCTGTTACTTAATATAAAATTCAATTGTTGCTTTTATCTGATAGGTTCTTTGTTAAATTTTTGTGTTTTGTGAAACAACTTAATGTTCAGCAGTTTGTTATCTTTCTTGTAGGTCTTCCTATTCCTGTTGCTACTTCGTGCTGCCATGCTGCTTCTTTGATTTCCATGGAAAATACAGCCGAAGACAAAGCAAGAAAACTCAGTACAGAGAATATCTTGATTTTGTTGCCCAAGTGGGATCTGTATGTGGCTTTCACGTGGAAGAAGATTGCCTTAGAATTCCATCAACAAAAAGGGTAATTTTGGCCTGTGTAGGGCTTTTGTCTTTTTTTTCCTTTAATCTGCTCTGTTTGAAGCATATGGATTTTTGTTCATTGTTATTGTTGTAAGATAAGACTATAGTCAGCTTCATTATTTGATACAGTATGCTCTGAAAAGAGATTAAAAATGCTCATTGTTTTCTTGGGAATTCCACTCTTAATGTTACAGGTACAGTCCTAAAACAGGAAGAAACATTTTATGATTTTCTCTTATGTCACTCTATATGATGGAAAACTTAAAAAAACTTATTTTTTGCCTTAATTTTTCTAGCTGCCTGTCTTCCTTTTTTTAGTTAATTTTGCTATTTTTCATGTCCAGTAAAATTGAAAGTGAAATGTTCTCAGAGTGTCCAGCTTTAACTTTAAATAATCTTTGGGTCAGGAACAATATTTTTGCTGTGTGATTGTATAGCATGATGGATTATGATTTCTTTACTGGATTTCTTCTGGGGCACCAGTATTCCAAGACTGGAATTAAAAACCCCTCAGGTGTTCCTGAGCGTTGAGTTGGTATTGGATTCCCCTGTAGGTAGTGAGAAGCCTGCATAAACATGTGGAGGTTGTGGGGCTGGATGTAGGTACGGGTCTCTAACAGTGATTTACTTGTTTCTACTAAAACAGGTCAGCTTTGTTGGGAAAAGCAGGACCTATCCAGCTGCAGAACATGCTCTGATTGACAAGCAGATAACTCAGTTCATTAACAGTCGTCAGACCTATGCTGTGACTACATGTGACAGAAGTGTTGCATTTAAGCATAAGGATCACTGTGGTGGTCTGTGTGAAGAAGCAGGCTCAGAACCTCCAGAAGATGAGACTGAGACAGCTGGAACAATTTGGATGCCTGGATTTCAACCCAGAGAAAAAGTAGAACAAATCAGAAATTGTGCTTCCCTCCCTCGGGATTTTGTAGATGAAGTGGTTCTCAATGTGGCAAACTTGCTGTTAAATGCAACCCCCCAAAAATCATGTTCTGAAATGCAGGGTGGAAATATGAATACCTGGAATCAAGGAGGTGAGGTTATCTTTCCTTTACACTATTTTTATCTGGGAGAACATGTCTTTTCTAGCAAATTTACATGTTTTTGAATAGATTTTTGGGAAACACTGACAACAGTACAGTTGCAATCAAAGGTGCTTTTTTTTCCACTATGTTTTATTGCACATAGAAGAGAATTTTGAAATTTGTGTTGATTTTTTTTTTTTTCCTGGTTTACACTTGAATACCGTTATAGAATCCATTTTTATTAAACCAAACCAACTGAATACACAGCTCTACAACACACTACCCTGTTTGGGGTAAGAAGTGCTTCAAAGTGCCATTAGGTTACAACATGATTAGAAATTTTTAGTTTGGTCTTAGGAACGAAAAGAATGTTAAGCTGCTGTTAATTGTATAAGCAGTCAGTTCTCTCTACTATTATCTTTCCATTTTCCTCCATCTGTTTTTATTGTTTACTCTCTGTAGTTTGTCGTACGTTACTGAGTCTTCTAACCACATGCTTATAAACAGTGCTTATTGCAATGAGGGTTACATGCTACTGTAAAAAAAGCAGAGCAAATAAAAGGTGTGTTTTACTGTGGAAATTCTGACCTGCATCCTGTAAAATGAAAGCTGCTGTTTTACAGACAACATACATATAAAATATATATCATACATCATATTGTGAGAAAAAAGTTGCTGCAGTACTGGTAGATAATTCAGACATTCTGCTCATAATCATTACCTTATATAGAAGTTGAATTGTGTTAAGATTCTATATATAAAATCTTTTAATAACTCTACCATTTTTTATTGCAGAAAGCCTTTCCTTGAGAGAAGTGGCAGAACACTTAAATAAAGAGACTTTAAAAAAGCTGAAAAGTGAATATGGAGGCCTGCAGACACTACTCAAAAACAATCATCAAGTATTTGAAGGTAAAGGAGTTTTGAGTTTTTGTTTTTGTTTTTCCTTAATAATTTATTTTATCTCCTCTATATGCAGTTAAACTTAACTGAAAAATTACTATGGTGGTGGTTTTTTAACTACTTTTTGTATCTTTGTGGAAAGCTGAATATTCTTTTTGTGCCCATTGCTCCCAGATATTGTTAGCAAAGCTCTTATGAATGAGATTCGTAATGCATCTATCAGCAGAATGTCCTACACTGACTGTGTCTGAAAAGATAAACCTTCAGTTTAAGTGGCTATTCTTTGACCTTTTATTTTTGTTTTTTCTGATGAAGTACTGATGTTTTGAGGCTGTCAAATACAGAGCAATTTTATTAAAGCATTTAACTGTGGCTTAGTCTGACCGTACAAAGCCCCAAAGTGTAAATGTTGACATGAAACAAAATTAGCCTCCATAAGAACCTATAATTGTGAGGCTTGATGTGTTTGTGTAGCTTGTGGTAGCATGGCAGAAAGAACTCAATAGCAGGTCTCCGTGGCTGGCTGGATTTGTTGATAGCAGGTTTTTGGGTGGGGTTTTTTTTCCCTGTTGTAATGTGTGGTGACAGCATATTTTGTGTAGTTGGTTTGGGGCTTTCTTGTCTGTGATGTTTTGCAAAACTAAAATGTAGCTTTGCAGTAATATGAGATCTTCAAGGTTTTATCAGTGTTAAAGCTGCTTCAACTTTCAAAGTGTATTATGTCCTAACAGTTCTATGTCTCCTGTAAAATATTGATCAACTAATCCATGGCAAGTAATCCTGGGTATGCAACCTGTTTGTTGCCAGTGATTAACTTAGGCAAGTTTACCATCCACTAAAGTTTTCTGTACACTTGGCTTCTAAAATCCTTCTGAATTACCATCCATTAAAAAGAGTTGGTCACATGGAGTTTATTATGTGTTTGAATTTGGCATTTGGAATAGGTGAAATAGGTTTTGCAACATGTTATGTAGTAAATGGAATGAGCATTTTAAATTGGCTTGGAGGCTGTGTGCATTACCCATGAAGAAAGGTCTGACTTAATCCTAGCCTTTCTCAGTCATTTATGTCACATGGATACTCCTCAGGGCTTGGGGAGAGACCATTTGATTCTTCCCTTAGTAGCATGTCACCATGACAAGAAACTTCTGGTGGTCTGGAAGGACATTGCTCCTGCCCAGGAGGACAGAGAAGAACATGGCTACAGCTCTTTTGTCATCTTTACTGAATTGTTTTTCTTTTAAAACATGGAAAACCAATGGATGTACACACACACACACCAAAGAAAAAGTGGGTTTTAGAATGTCTCATCGGTGGCAGTTTCTTTTGATCAGTATCTTGTCCAATACAAGACTGATTGTCTAGGGAAAAATTACGCTTCATCATAAATAGCTGCTAATTTTTCTTCATCTTTTGAGAAGGATTTTAAAGCTTAGCTGAAATTTCTTCTTGATTGGCTTAGTGGGAGTTCAGATCTGTCTGTGTATCACAGGGAAACCTGGAGACATTAATTCATCCAGTGCAGATTGTGTGATATTCAGCTTTCACTGGACTTGTTACTGTTTGAATAGCAATTACCAGAATGCAGAATGGTACTGGTTAACTATCCCAAGCTACAAGTGTGTGATACAGAAGGTGTGATTGAAGTAGAATATGAAAATGGATCATGGCAACTTAAAAGTGGCAGATTCTTCCCTCTTATTTTCACTGTTGTCATCTGTTTTTTTTCTTCTTCTCTGGCTGACTTCCTTTCATCATTTTGTTTACGCTTTTAAGGAGTTGACAGAGGTTCACCAGTGAGTGCATGTGGGGCTTATGGTCCTAACACAGTAGATTAATTTAAAAAACCCAGAGTGTTGGATCCTTATTAACCAACGGTAATTTAGTGCTGGTTCACATGAAATATTAGATTTGTCATCTCCTTGATGCAGTGTGTTTTTGGGTCAGTGAACTGTGAAAGTAGTGGAAGACACTTGCTGATAATCACATTCTACATGTGGAATCATAAAGTTTCAAACATGGGAAGAATTACAGTTCTTGAAGTTGAAACTTCTTTTGTCAGAACTTGCAATCTAAGTTCAGATGATTTTAGTCTAAATGGTCCTAACTTCTGTATTTAAAATGGACTAAAAACTTCTACAAAGATGATACAAAGGTGCCTCAAACTATTCAGCATCCCAGTAAAACATCTCTTGGGGAAATCAATCAAGTCTTCTTTATACTGTGTCCACATTGTCTAGGTTTGTTGTGTACTTCTTTCTGTTTCTATACAAATGGCTCATCTGGTTTTGCCCGAGTGATCCATTTGTAGAATGTTTTTTATTCACAGAATGTCACTGCAATTTTTTCCAGTATAATTGCCATGGCTGTCTATTAACAGCTGCATTTTTGTTTGTTTGTTTGTTTGTTTTTAATTCTTAGTTCTAAATGGGAGAGTTCATATTCGTGACTGGAGAAAAGAGAAACCACCAAGTAAAACTAAACCTGAAGTGAAGCGGCGCCTTTCAGCTGAAGCATTTAAAACACGTCTCTGTTGGTTTTTCATTCATCATCCTGATGGTTGCTCTTTACCTTCTGAAGCTTGCCCGTATGCTCATGGGGCTGAGGAGCTAAGGCAGTCTCAGATCATTAAAAAGAAAAAGCATATACAGTAATAAAATGTTGCAACTTGTGTTTAGGCTTATGTACATAACAGAATCTGTGATTGACTTTTGGACTGCCTAGTGCATGAACATCTGTACAATATGGAGGGATTGTCCTCATTTCTGTGCATCTTATTTTGTAGCTGGTTTACAAGTTCTCCTGTATTTCTAATTATTTATTTTTTTTATTAACAGGGAATAAGTATAGTAAAGTACGTAAATATTTTTGGATTTGTCATAGCTTGTCTAGCATGCATTTATATATGTAGAAAAGTTGAAAAACTTAATTTCCTGGGAAACTCCCTGTGATCCTTAATCAGATCAAAAGTATATGATGCAGCATTTTCAAACCCTGAAAATTAGCCTGTTTTGTTCCACATTTTCAAGGAGTGTTAAGGAAACTTCTCTGTCCAGCCATCCAGGTGCTACTCTGGCAGCCACACCCGCAGCACCTGAGCTGGGATTGAAGGCCCTTCCCAGCAGGCATCTCCAGTGAGCCCATGGTTGCCCTGCCTGACTCCCTGTACACCCCACACTCACACAGTCAGACAAGGTTCCTTTACTCCCTGGGCCCAGGATTTCCATAGCACAGTCTAAGATGTCTCAAACCTTAAAATAATTTAAACTTGATGCAACAACAAAATAACAGCTCGAGCTGTTGCCTCTGAGGAGGGACCTTGGACAAAGGATCCACTGGGCTTTTATACCCTCCCAGGCCCAGCATACAAAGTCTGGGGGTCCTTGGCTCCTGTCTCATCTCTGAGTGTCTGGTGGTGCCACAGATCACCAGGCCCTTTCCCATGCAAAGGGTGGCATTTCTCAGCCTCTCGCCTGGGGCTCCCACAACCCAGAGCTCAACCTGCAGTTCATACTACAGCTCTCACCTTGCTACCTGCACTGAATGTGTTCCTCTACAGGAGAATTTATGCTTTCTTACAATTTAGACTCTCTCTGGGGAGTCAGAGATGAGAGAGATTTCACTCTTTCCTGGCTTGATAGCTTTCTTTCCTTGTTACTATGCAGTAATAATACCCTTCCTAATCCTTGCCTTACGTTTTATATTGATTTAAAGTAATTGGTTTTCAAGAACAACTTTCTGGGAATTTACTGTGAAAGACTTCAGGTGTAGGTGTAGGTTTCTAGGGGTTTGTAGGCCACACTGTCATAGATTTGTAGCATGAGTTGCATTGGAAGAAACCTTAAAGATCGAGTTCCAGCTCTCTTGCCATGGACAGGGACACCTTTCACTAGATCAGGTTGCTCAAAGCCTTATCCAATCTGGTCTTTCCTTTTCTCATTTTCAAAATAAGGAGTAAAAGTAGAAAAAGTGTTTAATAATATTGGGATGATGGGGTTTCTGTGTATCAAATAACAAAGGAAAGTTTAGCGCCTTGAGCAGGTTATGATTTTCTTTGGTAGACTATTATTTTCTTTAAAGGTTTAACTTTTAAAGTTAAATGCACATCCTAAGAAGAATAATGAAGCTAATGAAGGATCTAGAGAACATGTCCCATGAGGAGGAACTCAGGGAACTGGGGCTTTTTAGCCTGGTGAAAAGGAAGCTCAGAGTGCTCTTATTACTCTCTACAACCTGAAAGGAGGTTGTAGCCTGGTGGAGATCAGTCTTTTCTCCCAAGTAACAAGTGACAGGTTAAAAGAAAATAGCTTCAAGTTGCACCAGGGGAGGTTTAGATTGAATATTAAGAAAAATTTCTTCACTAAAAGACTTGTCAAGCCTTGCAATAGGCTGCCCAGGGCAAGGGTGGAATCACTCCGCCATCCTTGGAGGTGTTTAGAAAATATATAGGTGCAGCATGTAGGGACAGAGTGGTGAACTTGACGGTGCTGAGTAAAGGGTTGGACTCAATGACCTTAAAGATCTTTCCCAATCTAACCAATTCTATGGTTCTGTTAACTTACCAGTGAACCTAATTTTTACTCAGTGACAGTCATTGAACTGGTGTCATAGTTCATACTTGTTAAGTACTTGTAAAGTTCAATGTGTGCTGTACAAGCTTTGTGACAAGAAATTGTGGTCTGGCCCAGTTTGTACATTGATAGTGTGGAAACTGCTATGATCTACTGAGACAAGTCTTTGGCTGCAAAACCTACTGAAGAAAGGGCAAGATTAAAATTACAGAAAATAATTACTAAAGAAGTGTGAAGGTGGGAGCAATGACACAGAAAGTGAGTGCAGGGGAGATCTAGGGGTGAGAGTGAATAAGCCATGTGAGAACTCTGTAAGAGCTCAGGGAATCTGAAGAAGAAAGCAAGGAAATAATTTAATACAAAGCGGGGAGAAAATGAAAGATAACACTGGAAACACTTTTCAAAACAGTTCCAAAGCCACTTTTCACGCACCCTAACTTCAAGCAACAGGCTACAGTCCATTGCATCAAGACGAAAAAGGCTCTAAATCTATTGTCAGGATGGGAGCAAAGAATTGACTGAAGTATTGCATGTATTCCCTTCTTCCTTTGCATTTTTCTTCTGATCCTGATCGAAGCAGCACTTGCTAGATCACAATGACACTGATAATTGCAGCAGCATCTTGCTCATGGATCATGTACCCCATTATCCAATATGCTAAGTAGTACAGGTACCTGGCCCACCACTGCCAGGAACTGTGGTGGGCTCTGAGCCTTTCTCATGGCTCTGGTTTGCAGTGTTGTGTTGTGTATCACATTCTGAATTCAGCTGTAATCAGTGCTGTGTTACAGGCAGTATAGAATTTGTGCATTTCAGAAAAAAAAGAAAAATACCCTGAGGTGAATTACCTGCTAAGGGGCGTGTTGGATGTTGTCTGGTGAAGGTCGTTGGACTAAGGGAAAGAATAGAATAAATCAGGGGATCTGCAACTCCCATGAAATGGGACAGCACAGAAAGGGAGCACAGCAGAGTAGTTATTGTTGTAAGAATCAGAAAAACATTTTGCTTATTGAGAGGGCAAGCATTGAGAAAAACCAGGAAATTGTGTGAACTTGCGCGTCATCAAAGGATGGTGTTGCCTGAGTTAGCCTTTGTTTGGCTATGTGTAGAGTAAGAAGAGTTCCTCAAGATGCTTATTTATTGTGGTAAACATACTGGTATGTTTGTTGAGGAGGAGGCCCCTGTAAAATTAAGTTCATGCTGTCTCCAGATGGAGATTATTTCCAAATGGTGCAAAGAGGAAAAATAGACTTTCAGTTACTTTGCAGTCACTGGTGTCTACCCTGATAATTCACCTTTGGGTAGGATGTGTTTACTTGAAAAGGGTGATTTCCTGAGTTCGCCTGTGGAGCCTTTTAGGTGGGCTTAGAGACAGTCAGGGTTAAGAAGCTGGAAGAAGGTTGGTTTTGAGAGGTTTTTTCTTCTTTACAATAAAAGGGGAATTAAATATGTGCTTGACTCATTGAAGTTGCAAATATGCACACGATAAGCCTAGTGAATTAATTTTAAAACTACTCTTTTTATTGTTTCTGCAATACTGTGATAACTAGAATAACTGCTGTTGCTGTAGCACACTGCCCCCCCTCCCCGTTTAAACTTCTGAACTCACCAGCATTCAGCTCTGTCACAGATGTGTGAGGGCTGCTCCTCTCCATGTGTGGAGTCCCTGCAGGTGGTGAGCTGGTCAGCAAATCTCCTGGAGTTGCAGAAACTTCCCTGTCTGCAGAAGTGGGAAGAGAACATTTTGCATCTAAATGCCAAGCTTATACAATTCCACATTTATATGTCAAGGTAACTGCTGAAGGCAGAAAATGGCTCTATTTTATGTAAATTCTCTGTCTTGTTGCTTCCTATGTGATCCACAGCCTTAAAGTGGCATTAAGCTTTGGCAATGGATGCAATACTATGTGGAGTAAGAATCAGCTCAACTTGATAAAAAACTCTTGATCCACAAGGAATTCAAGCATAAAGTCTCAATTGTTCACGTGGTGCTGTCATTATACTCCTTAGTTTTTACCATCACTACCCATTAGTTAATTCAGCTTTTTTTTAAGCCTATTTTATAGAGGCTAAATACTAGCTGTGTAGATATCTCATGCAAGTGAGACTATAAAGATAAGTTAGATGTCAGATTGCAATCAAAAATTCTGCGATTTAGAGATTTTGTCTTTCCATCTGTAGATTAACTACCATTTCATTAGGGCTGTAGAAATAGTCTAAATTAAATAACAAAGAAATACGTGTTTGCCTTTGCCCTTAAACATCAGTAAAGGACTGTATTTGCTCATCCCTAAACTGACAGCAAATAGCAAGACTGTATTGTTACTTACAGATTATATATGTATAGCCTCAGAACAGTTGATTTTTTAATATACCTCAAACCAGAAAATTTTCTCTGTTTGTATTATTTGGTTTGTCTGTTTACAATATTACTGTCAGCACTTCAATTATTAGCCCAGATTTAGAGCAATTTCCTGAGAAAGTCTTACAGCTCGCTGACAGTAAATACAGGTTTCTAGCTATGTTTTGTAATAAAATTAGGCTGTTTCCTATGGGTTTTGGGGCTTGTTTGTTCAGGTTTAAAGTTGTAAATGATTGTATAGTTTGTGCTTGTTGAACTTCTTGAAGTTTACACACACTCAACTCTCATGCTTGGTAAGGTACTTCCCCCTTAACTTTTTATCTTTGGAGATCTTACCGTGTTTTTATGAGCTGGACTATAGCTTTATTTGTATAAAATAGGCAAGAGTGAGCAATCAATAGCCTTCCTTAGCACATAGTAATGGTAGGTACTTGAGAATCAACAGAGATGAAATATTAAATCTGTAACAATCCTACCAAGTGACAGCTAGAACAAATAATGAGGCAGGTATCTGCTAAAATGTCTAAACATTTGGCATCAACTGATGTCAGACAGTATGTTTTGTTATTGCTGATTACTTCTGTTTATATCACTGAAAGTGTATTTTCATACAAAAAATTCAATTAATTGGGAATTCACAGAGAATATAATGCCGGCAGATTACCACAAGGAATGGTTTTCACAATCAAGATTTTCTGCTGTTGTGCTGTGCTGGAAATGTGAGAAGCATCTTGCGATTTTTTCCTTGAGGTGTTGGCACATTTCTCTTGTGGGAGCCTGGTGCAGCAGCACTGTGCTCACATGGCAGTGGTTTCATGGTGGGCTTTGGTGCTGGGAGCAGGTTTCAGTGAACACTTATTTGAACCTGAGTGTCTATGTTAGTGCTCATTTACCATCTCATAAACACTGCTGTGGGCCAGTTCTAACTGGGTGCTATTTCAGTACTACTGGATGAAAACTGCTTAGCCATTGCAGCACAGCTCCCCTCTTCCCTCTGCAATTTTATTGTAACAGGTTTTAACAGCTCTAAATAGGTTAGCGTAGCTTTGGTTGCCTTTGTGGCAGGGGCGTCATGGTAAATTTTCGTTCAGAGATCAGTGGTTCCACCTGCATTAATTTCTCTGTGAGCTCCCCTGTGCTTGGCTCACAGCTGTGTGTCCACACAGGTATGGGGTGCTGGGGATGGATGCCCAGGGAGCAGCACTTGGCTGCTGGAGCTGGATGTGCCTGTCATGCTGTGAGAACGCCCTCGTTCCAGCTGCCAGTCAGTCTTGTCTGACAGCTGGCCAGGCACTGCACACAAAATCCAAACAGTCTTCTCCTGGAAAGCTTGCTCTGAATTTTGAATACTTGGTGTTTGTTTCGCTGTAGTAGCAATAAGGGCAGTGCCCTTGTTGTTAATTTGTATTATGAGTGGGGTGTACACAGAGCTACAACTGCTGTGAAATTAGAGCCTTTTTGCTTTGCTTTGCTTTTTTGTTTCATGTTAGAAGCTTTTAATACAGTGGGGGAAAATGGAGCTGGGAGAGGAACAGAAAATTACTTGTCCTTTTCTCAGGTAAAAAATATCGAAAGAGCCGAGATTTTTCAAGATGTCTGTCTTTTGTCAGTATATCATGCTTTTTTCTTTCCTTTGACTGTGTAGCCTTCCTTAGAGCAATGCTTTTATTTTCCACCAGCATGGTGTATCTTCACTGGCTTTTGGTGCATTGTGAAGAAATCCATCTGGCACAGACATTGCTATTCTTATCTCTGTTATGCTATGGAACAGTATAGACATAATAATTTAAGGTTTTGGTTTTTGTATATTTGTTTGGCCATTTTTGTTTAGTTTTCTTTTTATTTAATGTTTGTTTTGGCAGACTATTTCCATTACTTTAAATCCCATAGTGAACACATCACCTGTTAGCTATGATCGGACAGTGCTGTGAACATAATTACTGAGTTTAGCCCAGCAGCCTTATTCCTTCTTATATCTGGAATTGAAGCAGATGGGGAATGCCTTCAAGTGAAAGAAGTCTTCTCTTTTCTTAAAAGCTTTAATGATCAGGTATTTTACACTTTTTTTTTGTTTTTACTCTGATGTCTCATCAGGGATTCTAAGCTCAGTTTTAACAGTAAAAAAATAGCAGAACAATTTTATTAGTGGCCCGTGGAAGTAGCTGGGTGTGAGGACAGAATCACCTGAGTTGGATGTTTTCCTATGCCAGAGTACGCTGGTGCTGTGCTGCTTTCCAGCGTGACCAGCAGGTGGGGAAAGGGACAAGGCAGCAGAGGCAGCGCGGCAGGAGCGGCTCCCGGGGCTGCTTCTCCAGCTGCGGAAATTGGGCTGGTTGGCTGCGTTGCATTTCTTTAGATGATGAACACAACTGGGTCTTGAATTTTTCTTTCAGAGTCTCCTTGTATCTCTCCCTTTAAAAGATAACCTGCGTTTACTTCTCTCTGGGATCTTCCTTCTGTATAAACATGAGTATCTGAAGTAAATTACCAAGTGAAGTAACTGAAGTACGCTACAAGTAAGTGGCGTTATTTTGATAATTGCCCCAATTACATGAAAGTCTAGATTATTTCAAATTATTTTTCGGCAAGGTGAAATGCAAATTATTATTAAGAAGATGGGTATTTAATGTTGCATTTTTTTTCTCCCTCTGAAACATTGCCATACTTTTTAAAAATGCCTGTGGTGTTTTACGTGTTGCAGTAGATGGGAAATAATGCTGCTTTTTGCCAGCTGTCCTCTTCTGGTGAGCTTGTAAGTCCTGAATGCCTCCTGATAAACAGAGGGCTGTAAAAATCTTTCTTTTTAAAAACTTGAAATCTCTGTGACAGTAGTGGCCAAAACAAATAATGAAAATGCTTTGCACTGGTACAAATTAGTGTCTCCAGGGGTCCCTGTGTGGAGAGGTCTTTATGGTACAGTTAAGTGCCTTTGTGAACTCTTCCTTTTTTTCTTCTTTTTTGGTTTGTTTCCTTGCTCAGTCAGGCTTTGGAGGTAAAATGATCATTATGATAGGAACTGGTAATTTAAAGTTGTTTATGAACCTTGTGCCATCAAAAGAATACTATAAAACTAAGTGAATAACCAACTTGAAGTGTCTCAGGAAAAATAATAAATGTACCACTTTGCTTATGGGCATTCGACAAGAAAGGGTGATCAGCAAGATGCCAGCTGAACACAGTCAATTATGTTCTTAAAATGTGTCTCAGGCATGTAATTACTCGTAGCTCAAGTTCCTGAATAAAAGAGCTTGTCATCTTTCTCACTATTTGCCACCAGATATTTAAATCAATTTGCATCTCACACAGGGCTTGCCAAGCTGATTTGCGTGGTGTCTCAGCCACTGAAGCACTCTCTCTGTTTAAATGTTGATGCTTTCCTCAGAAAACATTTATTCTTTGGATTAAGGGAGGTCCTTCAGTTTGTACTACCATGTGGTTTTTATTTCTTTGATGATACTCTGACATATTGCAATGCTGCTAAAGCTTTGGAAATTCCATAAAAAAATACTCAGCAGCATTAGTATGATGAAGGTGAAAGAAAATGGGCAGTGTTGGTGTTGGCTGCTGTAAGAACAGCCAACCAAGCAGTAGCAACCCCTTTTCTGGGCAAACGGAGAAGGAACTTCCCTGGACAGCAGTTTAGCAAAAGAGTGACTTTTGGGTAGAGAGATTCTAACTTTAAGAAGAAGATGAAGAAATACATTGAGCTGTATAAATGACACTTGAAGTTGTGACAGAAAGTTCCAATGCTGGTCTATCACACACCACTGCCAACCTGGAGGCGGCTCCACGGAGCCATACAGTGCATCACTGCTGGACTCGGGCACTTTGATCACGGGGCAGAAGTACCTCTGCAGCTGCACAGGAAGCCCCACCACTCCCATGCCTCCTTTCTTTACAACCAGATTCTGGTGTTATGGAAAAAGGGAAAATCACCTCTTTTCTTCTCCAAAATGAACCCTTTATTAAGGCCCTGCAAAGGCCATGAGTTATTTTCTGTTAACTTTTTTGAGACACAGGACCAAGCCTTGATCAGTTTCAGGTTCCTTTGAACACCATGGCTGCCATTGCTCATTTATCACAGCACTGCATCTTGGTACTTAGTAGATTATGGGCTTAATTTTGGAAAATCCAGATGCGTTTTGTAATTTTGTCAACAGGCAATCAACTTTGGCTGCAAATATTATTCCTAAATGTGTGCCTTGATGGGAAATGGCTTTTCCTCCTTTGACTTGTCAGAGCTCAATCAGTGGTCAATTCTTATGAATAGGGCACTGATGTTTCTGGTGAAAGAAACCGGTTATGCTCCAGCTGCTTCTTTGAAGTACTTTACTCTCTGGATCATTGTCAGACTTTCTGTAGGGTCAGGAGAAGTTTGCTGCTCTTTGCACAGTAACTAATTTCTGCCCAGCACTGTGACATTTTACAGATAGTAATGTTTGACTCTGTGGAGAGTCAAATGGTGAATCAGCTGTATGTTCTTGAAAGAGAGACCTATAGGTTGTGTTTCCTTCTCCAAGTAGGTGTTGAAGAGAAAGGGAGGTAAGATAAATCCCAGGAGGTGAGCACAACCAATGGCTTTTAGAGAGGATGAAAAGCAGGACAGCACTTGTATTCCTTGGATCCTTCTGAAAGAAATAATTGCTGCTTGCATTGCATACTATATGTCCACAAGATTAGTTCTGGTTGCTGGCTCTCTGACACTGAAAATAGACTGTACGTTTTGTTACTCAGTGTGTCAACCATTTCTGCATTTTCCCTGAACAAGTGGAAGGTGTTTAGGCACAGCTAAGATCTGTGTGTGCTCGTTTCCTTTTAAGGCTTTTTTTTTTTTTAGCATAAGTCAAACAGCTTTGAGCATTTCTCCTTTGACTCATTAGCTGTCAAAAGGAAATGGAAGGCATGAAACTGTTTCTTTCAGAAAAGAGGAGTGTAGCTACAATATAATCTTCCTCCATATGGAAGCATCCTTCACATGAATCCAGACTTATAAAGAAGCATTGACACATAGCATGACATATTCACCTCCTGAGGTTAGTTTGGGTCACCACAATACTAGAAAAACATTAATCTATTAGAGTGTCCAGAGGAGGGCAACATAGATGGGGAAGGGCCTGGAGGCGAAAATATGTGAAAAGTGGCTGAGGGCACTGGGTCTGCTCAGCCTGGAGGAGACTGAGGGGAGACCTCACTGCAGTTACAAATTCCTCATGAGATGAGCAGGGGCAGGCCCTGATCTCTGCTCTGTGGTGACAGTGACAGGACTTGGAATGGCCTGAAGTTGTGTCAGGAGAGGTTTAGGTTGGATATCAGGGAAAGGTTTCTCACCCAGATGGTGATTGGGCACTGAACAGGCTCCCCAGGGAAGGGGTCACAGCACCAACCTGACAGAGTTCATGAAGAGTTTGGACAATGCTCCCAGGCCCATGGTGTGACTCTTGGGGATAGAGGTGTGCTGGGCCAGGAGTACAACTCCTGGGGGTCCCTGTGGGTCCCTTCCAACTCAGCTTATTCTGTGATTCTGTGATATTTATAATAAGACAGGAAAAGATACGAAGAATAATTTAAGTTGTGCAAGCATGATGTGCTGTGCTGGTTTCAGCTGGGGTAATTCTTAATTGTAAAAGACATTTGAGATCATCCAATACAACCATGCTAAATATTAAAACGTTATGTAGTAGGTTTGTTATACACTACTTATACAGTGATATGTATATTATGAAAGAGGAAACTAAGTCCTGAAATCTTGGGGTTTGAGCTTTGGTGTAGCAAGTCCAAAGGTGGCTTTACGCCAGTGTTGTGCTACTTGTTAAATTCCTTGTATGAAGTTATTTTGATGCAGTACTGAGTTTGGAGCTAAAAACGACAGTCTCTGGCTGGCAGGAGGCAGTTCCTAGAGGAAAAATGAGAGGGAGAGGCACAATTATAATTCAAAATTGTCTTGATTAGTTGCATAAGTGATTTGAAACCAGTGAGATGAAATTTAGTAAATTCAAGTGCTCAATACATGGGGGAGATGTGTGTTTGTAGGCAGGCAGGAAGCATTAAAAATCCAACATGTTGAGTTACTGACTGGGTGATGATCTTATAATGGATCACAAACTAAATAAGGATCTGCGAAAGAGGGATAAATCTAATTCTGGGATTTATGAACAAGAAGATGAGGCATAGGAAGCAAGAGGTGAGGCCACAGGTGAAGTAGAAGGTCTGATTCTGTACACCATGATTTAAGAAAGAAGGCTGCAGGAGATCCATAAAAATTATTAAATCTTTAAAGATCAAAAGGGCATGATCTTCAGGTGATATAAATCAATTCAAGCTCAAAACGTCCCAAAGAACTTAACTGATTCACACCAGCTGAGGAGCTGATTAAATGAGTTATTTTTAAAATTTTCTTTCTAATCTAACCTTAACAGTAGCAATTTACATTAAGTTCTCCGTGACATCAGGTTTCCCCCAGGGCTTACAGGAAAGAATTATTTGAGTGTCATAATTTAACTCTGTCTCTCTTCTTTCCTTTTTATTTTAAACTGTGCTATAGATTTTTTTCACTTTCTATTTTAGCATTATTTAAAAATGAACACAGTTAAAATGGAAAAAGGAAGTACTTTTTAAATATGAGACACAATTAACCTCTGAACCCTACTCCTCTTGATATCATTGCTGCCAGAAGCTTAATTGGATCAAAAAAAGGGTAATAGATAATGAGAAAATCTCCTGATGTATCAGAGGAGATTAAAATAAAAAGGACTGTAGTAAGAAAAAAAGTACAAAAAGCTACACACTTCAAGAAAGAAGGCAGCCTTCATATCTCTGGATGGAAGAAGCTGTTTTCTCAAAGCTCATGTCGTCCTGCATTTGTCCTTAGGGGGCTTGTCTGTCTTTGAAATGTCTCCTGTTAACCCTTGTCAGATGGAGGATGTTGAAGCAGATGGACTCAGCTCTCAAAGAGTCTGGCAATGGTGTTTCTCCTAATTTGAATTCTGTGCTCCTGCAGCTAACCCCTGTAAAGGTGACTTGAAAGGGCTATTTAAAAAACCAGCAAAGCCAAGCTTCTATTTTGTCTGCATATTCATATCTGTCTGCTGAACATGATCTGTTGTTTCAACATACTTTATGTAGCTATGTATTTAATTTCCCTTGGAGGCTGAATTGAGGGAAGGTTTGTCCAAGGTTTGTTCTAGGAAAAGGTGGATATCAATAAATAAAAATTACAAAAGAAGAATGCAAAAGCATTGCTTGGGTACTTAGGTACAAAATTATAAATGATAAAGCCCAGCTACAGCTAAAACCAGCGGGGAACATTAAAGATGGTAAGAACAGATTAAAAAATTATGCTAGCTACTGATGGAAATTTAGGAAAAGAATTATTGGCAAACAAGAGTCTAATGATAGACAGTGGGGAGAAAACTGAAATTCTCAAGACCTTTTTTCCTCACTGTTCACAGGCAAACTTACTTCCAGGCTTCTCCACAGTTTGCCATAAGGGAATGGCAACCAAGAGGGGGGAGTGTTTAAAAAGGTCGATTTTCTAGAAATCTGTGAAGGTTTTTGGGATTCACCTGAGGGTGCTGGTGTGGTGGCTATGAGGCTGCTGTCTGACATTCATCAAAACTGAGTCAGGGAAAACAAGACAGTCAGGGAAACAAGATTGGGAACTGCTGCCCTGCATTCATAATGGATGGGCTTTCTCAGCAAGGTGCACTAGTCTGCTTGTGCGGATCCTCAACGGAGCTGATTTAATACCATGATTAAATTTTTGTAGTTCTTTTTTCCCCCCAAACCTACATGTTGCTCTCTGGAATTGCCAGTGACTCATTTCTAATAGCTTAATGCAGTTAGAGCAACATTCTAGTGACAAGATATGTAAACTTCAGCTGATTCCTCCCAGGAAATGTTATCTTCTGAAGGGAGAGACTAGTTTTTCACCCTTACTGACTCTTTACAGTGATCCTCCTTAGATCCTTCCTTGGAATAAACAAATTATATAAGAATTAAGTAGACCAAAATGGAATGCTGAGAAGATATTTTACTTCTGCACTTTTTAAGGTGTGAGTTTAACATCAGATGTGGGATGTTTCTGATGTAATCTCATCTTTATAGAAGTGAGAAGCAGTAAACTGAGTTGGATTTTTTGGTTGAATTTATAGATCCTATGTACATTTTAAAACTTTTTGTAACTGCTTTCACATTTTCTAACCTGGAAAACCTTTCCAAGCCACTTGAACAGCATCACAAATTATTTTTTAATAATCTTGCAATTATTTGAGCAATATCATACTTCTTCTAGGTTATGTGAGAATCATGTCTGTCAAAACCCTGCTTTGTGGAATTTCATCTTTTCCTGTGTGACTGAGCCAAAAAAATATGATTTCAATGATTTATGCTAATAGAGGATCTGGCCTAATCTATTTCTGTTGTACACAGAGTAGAGTCTGTGTGTCAATTATCCTGTGGTGTTTCCTTAAAGCTCTTTGCAAATAAGTGCCCCAAGTCAGGGAAAAGAATGGACTGAGGTGAAGAGAACCGTCTGTTTCAGTTTCAAGTGTTACTTTAAAGGTTTAAAAACTTCCTAAATGTCACAGTTTTCTTTTTGTGGTTCTTAGCTGAATGGGAGATGTCATCAGACGACAATGAGCTTCAAGCTGGTTTCCTATTACTTTTGACAGGTTGTTCATTAAGCTATAACAAATTGATAGAACCAAGGGCTGTAAAAGGTCTGTGACCTTTTTCCAAAGATGTACTCTGTCTTGATTTGAAGGTCTTGGTGCTTCATCACTCTTGCAGTTGAAAATTAGTTGAGTTTCCAATTTGAATGTGTTCAACTTGACCTGTATTCACCTGCTTCCAGGTTTTCCTGCAATGACTCTGCATCCTTGTAGGTCTCTTATTGAAGAGGTAGGCAATATGACTTTAAATCGTTCATGTTTGTCTCTTCTGTTTTGTGCCACGACTTTCCAAATGTGGGAACCAGAACTGGAAGCATCATTTCTGTTTCAGTGCTATCAAAAAATACACTGAAGTTTTCCTGGGTTCATGAATTGAAGGAATAGAATGAACTTCCATGTGTCTTTATAGCATTGAGACTAATGATAATTCTGTTTATCATTAGTTTGTCCATTTTAACTCCAGATTCATTTTTAGTCACTGCTTTGCCAATACAACCTTTACTCTGTAGGCATGATTTGGACTTTTCTTTCTATGGGTATAATGTGAATGTGATTTTAT
Organism: Eopsaltria australis; assembly: GCA_034509425.1. Classification (NCBI taxonomy): domain Eukaryota; kingdom Metazoa; phylum Chordata; class Aves; order Passeriformes; family Petroicidae; genus Eopsaltria; species Eopsaltria australis. Next base: position 4,072,544 of record JAVTVJ010000094.1, on the reverse strand, counting down.
TAAAATATTTTGTGGGCTTAATTGTTTCGTATGCTGAATTACCTCAGATCATTCTATATAACGCTTCCATCTTTGCTCTTTATCATTCCTCCTGTTTTTGTCAGCTGTAATTGTTCTAAGATTGCATTAGCCTTATTTCAAAATGATTTATGAAAATGTTATATATCCCAAAATCCAGTGCCAACCCTGAGGGATCATATTAAAATTTCTTGAGTTCCATGATGTTTTCCCTTTCATGACTATTTCTAGGGGTTCATAGACCACTGTTTCGTTCAATTATTATGTGCTTTATTAATAAAGCATACTGTTAATTTTTAGATCAGATGATCATATGGTTATGCATAAGTCAAATGCCTTATAAGAGTAGAAATATATCCTCACAGGTATATTCTTTAAAGAAAATTTTGACCTGATCAAATAATTAAATAAGATTTGGTCCATAAGGTCTGCTTTCCATAAAATCATCACCCCTGGCTGTCATTATATACCAGCATTTATAGTTTAATTGATAAACTGATAGAGCATTTAATTGAGAATTTGTCCATGTGAAATTAACTGGCTTGTAGTCATGCTGACTGTCTTACCTGCTTTTCTTGAAGGTATGGGCATCAATTAGCAATCTCCTGAATTTGTTAAAAATACACAACAGAGGCAGTTACCTCATTAGGAAGCTGTAATCTCTCACTGAAGTGTAAGAAAAATTTTGAACATGTTGTCAAAATATTTTATCATTGAAAAAGGCTAATCTGGAGAAATTATTTTTGTTACGAGACCTTTTTTACTTTAATACTGTTTTCAATGGAAGAAAAAAATTAAATGAAGTACTGTTAATTGTGTTTGCTTAATGTGAGCTTAACCAAAGCATCTCCTCCTCTCAACAAAATCCTTTCTTTTGTGTCAATAAAGCAAATTAAATATAATTTACACCAAATCACTAATTAAAGCACCATGACAAAACAGAAAGCAGGAGAATGATATAATTACTGGCTTTGTCCACATTTTCATGCCCCTTAGAAGTCAAATCAACCTGTGTATGATTGAAATTCAGAGCATGTGTCCTTGGTTCAAGGACAGATTGAGCATCTGGTAAGAGTGGCAACCTCATTCTTTGTACTGGCAGAAAATAAAGCTGAATCTACTTTGACCAGAAAGAGGCAGGGAAATTCAACAGCTTACAGCTGAGAAGAAAGAGACAGAAGGGAGGCATTGTCAGAGGTGGCTGAGAGGTAGCCTGGAACTGAGTGGAAACGCACAGCCCCCAGAGACAGCAGTATTCGAGCTGCAGCTGTCACACAGGTGAAGGAATTGTCTAAACCAAGAGATTTGGTGCCTTATCAAGGTAAAAAAGAACACCAATGGGAAATCCTTAAATGAACATGAGATGATGCAAAGGAAGAGCATGGCAGAAATGTGTGTGGGGAGGATGAACCCAGAGCTCCTACAGATCTTCAAAGGGAAAATGATACTTTGGGTAGAGTATGAATCACAGGTTTTATTTTGTGGTAGCATAAAATTCATCTGGTTAAAACTCTTGATGAAAGCTTCCCAGCAGGAGGAGAAACAACCATAATCAGATCACCTGTGTTCACCAGAACAAGGAGAAAGCTCTGATGGTGGTAGGCTGGGTACTTTGAATGCCAGGGTATGGGCATGTGTATGTAGCTGTTATGGTGGCATCAGGAAAAGATATTCTGCAAGACAGAGAGCAGCTCAATCCTAAGAAGAACCCACAGCAGAGAAGAAGGAATGATCTAAGTCTGTGCTATGTAATACCACTGTACATTTTACTTTATCTGCTGTGTTGCTCTGTGTTCCAGGAGCAAGCACACATACTTCTGTATGCCAATAATTATGATGTTTATGATGATAAATTTAAAGGAGAAACCTTGTTCAACTTGAGAAATAGATACAGTTTTTCATGATTTATTAAAATATCCTGTTTCACTCATATGCACCTGTTTAGTCTCTTTCTGGAACAACATGGTGAAGAAGCAATCTTCAGAACTCTTGTGACAGTAGGGGGGTACCTTCATTTATTGCTGGGTGAGGCTGACAGATAACTCCCTCTTCACAGGGAGCAAGGGCAAAACAGGAAAGGATGTGCATATAGATGCTTCCAGAGCTAATCTTCTAAAACTTGAAGCATTAAAGCAATTAAACTCACTTCTGTCTTGTTTGATCATAATTGAAATAACTGTGAAATAATTAAAAGGAACATAGTTTTTTTCAACCTGAAGAATTGATAATCCAGTACTGAAAAAAGAAAGGGCATCAAGCAGAGGACAGGAGCAGCAGTATGAGAGTCAGAACAAGGTATTTTTTCTCAGAATTTTGTTCTATTTTCTCTATACTGCTTATTAGATGGCAAAGAATATGTTCTGAGGGTTATCATGGTATCCATGTGCATGATTACTTTCTGAATGCTTGATCTTATTTAATTGCCATCAGATGACATTGTGCATAGAACTGCCTTAGAGTTTATTGTGCAGAGTGAGATGATAGGATGACACAAATATCAGCAAGGTCAAATATACCCAGAATTTACAAAGACCAGTACAGCTCTGTGAGGAGATTCTAGTTTACATTTTTGTACCATTATTTAATTACAAAATGAGCCCATATACTATATTATATTTACCTAGTTAACAACAGGACAAAAACAAAGTCAGCACTATGCAATATACTTGTGCAACTAAGGTAGTGGAAAAAGAAGCAAAACAATCATTGTCTCTAATTTATTTTGAGCCAAAAATTTGTTTCCTTATGTTTTCAGCATGCATTGTGAATTCAAGTGACAACATAAATCATGCTGAAAAAATAAACTTTGTGAATCAGAAATCTAAAATAATAGTTTGAAGTCATATATGAAGTTTCAAACAAACATTTGAAACTAATTTTGTTTTGTGTTCCTAGTTCTGCCTTACCAGTTTGGGACACAGGGCAGAGGCCCTTTGAAGTCCATTTCAAAATAAGATTTGCAGTGCTTAGTTTGGTATCTAAGAGTCATAGGCTTTGATAGAAGACCCAGCTTCAACAAATGACATTTGATTCACTAAATAAGTTACGTGTTTTCATTATCCACAGAATTTCTGTCCTTAAATTCTTTGAACATGTGTGCTGATAAATTTAATGTATTACTTCCTAGAAGCTTTGGATATTCTTATGTAATAAAATAATTTCAGCAGATGGTTAGTGCATAACCCCAGAATTCCAGTGGATGTCAGCAAGACGTGCTTGATTAGGTTTATCCTTGGCTTAGACCCACTGAAACAGATCTTGCCAGGTAAGAAATGGGTCTGCATACTCTACCCAGTTCTGGCATTCCTCTCAACAGTTTATGTATGTCCAGGATTCTTATGCAGTACCATAAATATTTTGAGTCATTGTTATATTGCAAATTGAGTAATCTTTTCACCGGAAGTTATGGTACATGTCCTCTTCAAGGACATGTACTTTTATCCTGCATTTTTTACAAACAAAAAGGAAATCTGCAATGTTAACAATATTTGCAGATAACATGAAATTTGAAAGAGGCAGAGAAATAGTCAAACAGGAAAATGAGAGCAAATTAGAATGCCTGCAGAAGACAGAAAAAAAGTTGATTCTATATGGTCAAACACAAGAGTAAAAATAGACCAAACAATGGAAGAAATATAGGAGGGAGAAATTTTCTACTAAACACTGAATGGCAGAGTAACAAGATCAGTTATTTTATTATTAAATTTCTCTAATGGTTTTTTTATCAGTACTCATCCAAATTCAAAATAGTAGAGAAATTATCCACACAATACATTGTGTTATAACACCATGACATTTTCTTATAGATTTTACAGCTGAGAAGCTGGTACACATGTAGATGTAGTCTTCATAGAGCAGAGCATTTGCAAGAGAAACAATTTTCTGGCTTAAACAAGGCAAGCTCTTCCAAGAGGTATTTATCAAATTAGGCCATGGCAGTTCTTCCAGACTGAAGCCAGAGAAGTCCTCTTTGTCACATCAGGAAAAGAAGTCGTGTTACTTTAGTGCTGATAGGAATTTTAACACTAAAACTGTTCAGTCTTGCTAAAAAAAATAAATAAATTGAGTTTACAATGAATTATGGGCAGAAAGGCCTTTTTATATGTCTCCACTAGTAAAATATGAGGCTGTTAACCCTTGGATTGAGAAGATATGCCTGCTTTTTTGTGACTTTTTGGGACCAGAAAACTTTGAGTTTCAGTTCTGGACATGACAATATCAAAAATAGGCAGACTGTTTTACAGAAAAAAAAAAAGAGGTCTGGAATAAGAAAAAGAGATGACAAATATTTATGCTAAGAATACTTTTTGATAATTAGCACCTAAATTAAAGATATGTTTCAAATTGTTAACACCCAGCATCTCCTATGCAATGTTGGTTTACATGTGTCAAATAACACTCTATTGCTACTGTTATTCAGTTTCAGTAGAAGGACTGCCTGAGCCTTCAAGGTAGCCAAGATTTCTGCTGCAAAGTTTGCAGGAAAAGGCATTTACCCATGGAGAAAACAGTGGCTTTTTGTCTGGAGCACTTCTTGGTTTCATGGATGTGACCTGACCTGGTATGCTCAGTCTGCAGCAGTAACTTGAATCAAAATTTTCTTTGTTCAGTAAGTGGGGTGTCTGAGTCATCTGTCTACAGATAATCTTTCAGTCCTTCTTCTTGGCATTTTTTCTACTTTATATTAAAAATGTACAGTTAATTTTCAATATTGTTTTACCTCTGAGGAATTAGAAAGAAAATCATCTGCTTTTTCTTTTTCCTCCACAAGATCTAAATTTGATTTGCTCTGTTTTAGATCTACTTGTAAGAAATCTCACAAAAGAATGTTTAAAACTTTAAAAGAGAAAAAAAGACCTGACTGCTGATTAATCTTTTAATATTCATTCCCACTTTCTTCTGCTTGCTGGGACCATTTTGTTACTGCAGAGGACAGGATCTGCTACTTGTCTGACATGCTGTGCTCTCCCTTGCTCCCTCCCCTTCCCAAGAGCATTGAGCTGAACTTCAGCCCATGGTTTAGGACTGGACTATTACTATGCCTCATAGTGATATGCAGAGAAATTTGTGAAATGGGCAGTGTTGTGCCCCCAGGCACTGCTCAGGAACACAAATTGCACTATCCCAGAGCAGCCCCATAGCATATATTCCCTCCCCAGAAGCTGGTCCCTCACGTCCAGAAACCTGTCTCAGTAAGGAGAGTCTTGGGCAGTGCTTCTGCAGGCACTGCTTGCATTGTGCAGGGACAGGGATTATTGTCTGTTTGCTTTTTCAGTCAGCATTTCAAAATCTTTTGTTGCTTTAAAGACAGGCAAAGGATTGGGATAAAAATCTTCACCAGATGGCAGCCTCACAGATGAGAAGGTGCTGCCTTTTCTCACTTTGTGATTTGTTGAAGCTTCCTACTCTTGCTGTTTTAATTTCATTTTGTTGGCCTGTTCCCAGTGAACCTGTTTTACCCATATGTGAATATTCTTTTTTTCTAATCTAAGGTAACACTGCTGGCAAATGTTTTTGGATGTAAAGTGCTCCTTTTTTTTTCTCTTGTGATCAATAGTACTTTTTTTTTTCCTATCAAACATCTTTATATGCTGTCCAACAAAAGAGCAACATAAAAGCATCATGTTATTTGACCACTTTTTTTCTTGTGTGTAAGTAGATGCTCAAGGATTTTTCTTTGTATCTAAGGCAAATGGTAAGTTTAGATCACATCTCTTGGGTTTCCAAGACCTCAACATAATGTATTTCCATATTACTGAGATTAATTTTTCACCTGTTTTTCCATATAACTTGGCTATTGCCACATGATGGGTATGCATCATGATGCCTGAAAGATTTTTCTGCTTTTCTTCTGAATACTTCTTACGCTGTTCCCTATATTCACAAGTATTAGCATGCATACTTGTGATGCTTTAGGTGATAGTTTAGCCTGGTTTCATGGTGTTTAGTAGGCTGGTAGACTAAACACCCCTGAAACTACAGAGAGTTAGAGACCAAATACCCTGTTTTCGTGGGCCCTCAAGGTCTCCTAGTAGGACAGATTTTGTAAACCAGAAGTTAGCCCACCCAGGCCCCTTATTGGGCCCTCCTGGTAGATATGCTAATGTGTAGAGTCTTTAATTGTATACTCTACTGGGGGGAGGGGGCTTTTGCGGCGTGTTCTACCTGGATGGCAGAAGCCATCGAACGGGATCCTATTAAAATACCGAGGGAAACAACCCCCAACCCTCTAACCGTGTCTGAGCCTTTATTTCCTAAGACCAGAAAAAGGCATCAATCATGTGCACTCTGCCTATTTATACAAATAAAGGGAAAAAGAATTGAAGTTTATCCCATTATACATAGAATGAGGGAAAACACAGAGAAAATAAACACTAGCTTGCTGCAGATATTTATCTTTTGCAGAGCTGAACTTCTAGATCAAGTCTTGCCTAGTAAAGTCAGACTAGTACAGTGAAAAATACCCAAGGAGAGACAGGCTGGCTATGTTTGTTTTAGTTAACAAGTGTGCAAGGGCCTTGATAATAGCTTTGATGGAAAATGACACGGCACATTTTGCATCCAGCTTTTCTCCCTCCCCAAAGTGGCCTCACCTGTTTCACAACCTGGACATTTTCTGGGAGATTCGTAGTTAACATAGGACAAAACTGCACTAGAGAAGTCAAAGGTTCAGCAACATCAGCAATCGTGATAAACTTGGTCTGGATTTTATTTTTTTGTTATTATAGGTGAAGCCTCAAACCCAACTGAATTAACTTAGATCAGATGGAGTGTGGTTTAAAAGCGCTTAAGATGTCCAGACAGAAACCAAGAGATTCATTCACATTTTAACTTGGCTGGAGTCCTGCTTAAGTTCTTCTGCTTAAGTCTTGTTTCTCCTCCATAAGGAGAAAAGGCCTCTTAGAATAGCTATTAACCCTCCCCTTGGGGAAATTCCCAGAAGTGTAAGGCTGGGTCCAGCTTCTTCCTGGACTAACTAATTTGAAAGAAATATTTGAACCCGCATCTGCTTCCAATTTGGAGGAAGGAGATGAAGAGTTCTTTGTCTGAAGGTCGTGGTTTGGAGCCATTCTACTTTGTATTAAACAATCATCCAATGACATGAGAGTGTGAGAAAATAAGAGAACAGACAGACAGTATTTGCAGACAGAGTGGTGAGCCTGCTTAGTGGTGGATCTGCAGCTGATGCACGGTGACTGATCCTGTCTGTGTTTGCAGTCATTTGAGATACATAGCAAATCAATAATAAAGATAATTTGTGCTCCTCCTTTTGCTGAAGTACCATCCTAAAAGATGTGAATTTTGGTGCTTACAACTGGGTGATTGTGGAACTGGTTGTCAACATGAATGTTCATCTCTTCTTCAGTAGAAATGGATGTGGGAAATGAAACCATTCCTGAAGCTGTGCCCTATTGATACTGGTGTCTTGTGATCAGGAGCTTATTTTGCTGGGTCACTGTGCACATCTGTCTGAATCCTCATCCAGAGAAATATATATATGTATATATATATACCTTTCAGTCCTTCTTCTTGGCATTTTCTACTTTATATTAAAAATGTACAGTTAATTTTCAATATTGTTATATATCTCCATGTTTATATATAAATAATCATGAAATAGATTTTCTGACTTCACAGACCTCTGCACATTAACCGCTATTTCTAAAATGATTCTGTCTTTTGTTTCATTTAAACTACTTCTGCAGACATTTAGTGTGGAGAAAATAAAGAGGTTGAGAGATGTGTTTTCTTTTTCTCATTAATTCTGTTAGACACATAAGGACTGTAGAGTAATTAACATATTGATTTAGAGTAAATATAAATTAGCCTCATAATTTCTCACGTGAAAGCTTGGGGAATAAAAGCTTGATAATAGTGCTGGAAAAATGTTTTGATTTTCTATGGATGTAAATTTTATGGTCAAGGAATGGGAAAGAAAGGAGGGTTATACATCAAGCACTGACATTCTCTTTCATCTAACAGATTTCATCTTTCTAGCTTTCAACATCAGGAGCTAAAGACAGACCCTAATGACTGTGATTAAGATATACCCTCTTACATCAGGGCTGAATGTTATGCCTGGTTATTTGAAGGGGAATAATAAAAACCACATAGCTGTATTTTACTTGGCTAGAGCTCTCCTTGTATTAACCAACATACTGCAGAAAAGTTATGGGATAATGAAATTTTATATGAGGACTTTTAAACATAAAACAAGTGTAAATTACTGAAAATTTATGGGTCATTTATTCAAGTACTGTAGTGTTATTCTGGCTAGATCAAACATTTGGCTAGTGGACTAGAATTTTTTTTTAGATGAAAGAAATCAAAAAGAAATAGTATTGTCCTCAGACCTGTAGTCAGCATGACCTCTGTCTCTTGTAGATTCTTCTGTTCAGCTATAAAAGAGTAATGGGGCTAAGTTCTGAGCCTACAGAAAATCTATTTGCTTCAGTGCAATCAAGAAAGAGCAGTAATATTTTACTAGTGTATTCAATCACCATCTGTTGATTAAAATGAGACTTAAAGGGACCTATACCTGGAAGATTAGATCATAAAGTCTGGTCTCTAAATATTTAAAACATCTCAGTCAAAGCTGCATTTAGGATGGGATTTTCTTGGGTAAATAATGCTCAGCCTGGCTCATTGGTGATTTCTAGCATCCAAATATCTTTTCAAAATGTAAGACTGAGAACATAACAGTGTTAACTAATGGTAGATCTTTTGATCAGAATTTAAGAGGGACAAACTGAGTTCAAACTAAAGAACTGTCTGTGGTTCTAATAGATTCTTGGGGAAGGAGAGCAATAAACAAGGCAGGTATTTCCCTGTTCTCTCTTGCATCTTGCACACATCCTAACATGTCTCAAAGCTGTGTATTTCTAGCAGTTAGCTTTATCCACTAACTGTAGTTGATACAGAGATTATGGAGATTACAAACGCCTTTGTGTGGATTTAAAGCAAAAAAACAACACAATCTTCATTTCAGTTTCTCTTCCTTCAAGGAAAGATACTGTATTTTCTTGCTTCACTCTCTCAGCACCTGCCACCTTCCTCATTAGATATTCAGGTGCAGTGATGGGAAAAACTTTGACTTTGATCTTCCTGCTTTCTTCTGCCAGGAAAAGATTCACTGAATCACGTCCCAGATTGGGTTGAATTTGAATTTCACCCATAAGAGACAGATGAGCGGAGCCTTATTGCAACACGTACTCCTGACTGGGGTGGTGATGAGGTGATGGGACTATGACAGTGAATCTTCTGGGACTGCATTATCCAGGTGCAGAGCATCCATGTGTCCTAAGTGCTGAAGTGTGATGGAACAAAAATTCGAGGGAATTTGTATTGCAGATTGTGTAAACTGGCAATTCCAAGGTTATAAAAAATAAAATTATCTATGGTACAGCACTTGGAGACTTAAACTCTAGGGTACAGCTTGTGCCTATCCACTCTGAAACTTCTCATGTACTTCAGAGAGTCAGAAAAGTGAACGTGCTCCAGTGCATGCAGATGCAGTCACATAAATCTCTGTCCTCACAGACAGAACTGTAGTCCTGCAGTCGAAGCTGAAGCCGTATATTTAAAACAAGGGAAGGTGCTCTTCCTGTCCTAGCTTTTTGCCTGATACACTTCGGTGAAGTTAAATACAGCTCTGTAGCCAAATGAAATAAATTTTTGGTGAGAGTGAATAAGGATGTATGGAGAGAAAAATATTTTTATTTGTCTATTCAAGTCTTGTATAAACTCTCCTAAAAATTGAATTTGATTAAATGTCAAAGCCAATTCACTTGGGATCAGAAGCTCTACATTTTGAAGGAAGTTCATGTCAGGATAAACCTCCTTTCAAAATATTGTTACAAGCCTAGTACAAAGGTTCAAGTTGATTCCCCTTCTCATGGACTTAAGCCAGCTTGAATGAACAGGACCGGGTGGCTGCTCTCTAACTACTCCCAGGCAGTCTTTCCTAGCAGGGAAACACTGTGAAAATTCCACAGTTAATCATAATATTTAAAATCACTGGCACTATTAAACATGCAGCATTTATTAAGGAACATTAAAGAACAGCAATAAATGGTTTTTGTGCAGTTCGAGATCTACCTGTACCAGAAACAAAATATTTATCACATCAAGAGCTTTTAATGACTGAATATATACTAGAAGTAAACATGCCTTATGAAAATAATTTATTGGTCAGATATGAAAGCTGGGGTGAGCCTTAGGTCTGTTCACTGCTGGAGATCAGGGTCTTTCAGTGCTTCTTTGCCTTTTCCTCCCCCTCAGACTCTTATCCAGACTGTTTTCCCAAGGTCTGCCAGAGCAGCCCTCGTCTGTGTGTTCCTAAATGGCCTTTTGTGCATCTTTTCTGCTGGATTCCTCCCCAGACAGTGCCACAATGAAAATGTTGTTGGTGCCATGTTGTGTAAAGGTGGCTCTCCAAGCCCATCCTGTGGGGCACAGGGTGAAGCACAGTGTCAAACTGGCTGCCCTGATGCTGCTGGCTCCTGCTCACTCCTACCCACTGCTGAGAGGCTGAAAAGCAGCTCGGGGGATGTTGCTAAGAGCAGTTTTCTGTTGCTTCACAAGAACCTGATGAAAATGGGTAACCAGGTTTGTTAAACTGGACAGCAGTTCTAGGGATTCACCAGAGCTAATTGCTGTTAGTAATGGTTTGCATAAGAGCTAGTTCCCCTAAATTCCTTATGTAAGGAATGGGGAGCAGCAAACACTTTAAAGGGAGGGTTCTGCAGTCTGGTTAAGATGTCTGCTATGGGATGAAAGGGAATGTATTCCAGAAGTTCCTGATTTCCTCCATTAACTCTGAATCATGTGGTGCCTGGCTCAGGTGTTGCTGTATCAGAAGGGATAGCAGACCCTGCCTATATAGCTTCTTTAGAGAAACAACTAATACAGATTTCCTTCCCTGTAGGTACATTTATAGAAGAGGAAAAGAAGCTAAAAATCACTTAGGACAGAAGTGAGTGATGTTCTCATGCAATGAAAATGCTTGCAAAGTCCTCTACACACCAGAGCATATCTATTCAGTTTAAGTTGTGTAAACAAAAGGACTGAATCTAGCACAAATTAGTTTTTTTGTTTCTTGCTATGAATTATGTAAAAGTCACAGCAGTTTTACAATCTAAACACTGTTTTTATTAAAATACAGTTCTAAACCTACTGCTGCATCATTAATTCCTGCACAGAGTAAGCATTTCGTCATGAGATATTGTGGAAAAAGGGTTGCTAATCTTTGCAAGTTAAAGCAAGCTACCCATTAATGTGATCTGTGACAAGACCACAATTCATTTTGGATTAGGAGATGATACTGAGATCCATTTTTCAGGATCTACCTGTATTTTTCCATGCAGCAGCGAGCATGGCTTTTTGAGCAGCCTTTTTCCTTTTAGCAACTCAAAACACATTAAGGAACTATCCAGCTTGTGAGAAGTGCTGCATTTTTTCTTTTCACTAGCATAAATATTTGTAGAAAGTTTTGTTCCTTGCATATTAGAAATACTGATCAAGTGTTTATATGTCTGAAAATCCTACAAAAAAGGTCTCAAAGGAATATAACAAAGGAATTATGCACTTACTGATTATTATCTCTGTGTGATTTTTCAAGTTAATATCTAAAAACAGGTTAGTTTGTTACACAGGCTGTTTATAATGCCCAGTTTCCTTGGCATTTTATATATATGTGTGTGAATATTTATATGTGTGTGTAGGTATGGGTAGTTTACTTAGAAATGCATTGTAAATTGGTTAGTCTTAACTTCCCTGTAGCTACTGGCTGACTTTCAAGCAATCACAGGACAATCCATCATAAAAATTCTTGATTTATATTCTGATTATAGGAACATCGATGCCATTTGAATACATTTGTTACATGCATTATGCATACAGATGTATGCTTATTATGAAATACATTTATCTATTTTCTCTACTCATGATATTTTTTGCATGCTAGTCCAGATTTCTGTAAGCAGCTTTTCAAGGGGAAGTCTTGAGCACCCAAAAGAAATTAATCTGATTTTATCTTTTTATTTGTGCTAAGCAGAAACCAAGGTATTTGCTGTACGCCTTGTGAGATGACTTTTTAGCAGACTAAATGTTGACCAGTGTTAGCCTATTACCGCTGTCCAGAAACAATGAAGTTATTACCAGCAGCCCAGAAGTGAAGCTCTTAGGGGAGCTACAGCATTTCAGTAGTGGGGCCCTTCTGCCACAGCTGAACTTTGTGCGTGGGCTGCTCTCAGGGAATAGGGAGCCCCCTCCCTCTGGGGTTTGCTATGGCCTGGAGAAACCAATATGGATGTGTAAATGAAAGCATAGAGAGCTCTTCCCTTCCACCCCTCTGGTGAGAAAACACAAAGCATGAAGAGCTTGTGTTCTGCACCTCTTACAGGGAGTTTACACAAGCACAAAGTTTCTGTAAAATTCTATTTCCTGCAGTGGAAGGTTCTGACACGTGTTTGCTCTGTTTCACTGGTGTGTGATGTCAGGCCATGGACTACCAGATTCAAAAATGTACTTGGGCAGCATGAAGCACCTCCTGTCTCACACAATAGAGAACGTAGTGCACAGCAGAAGGTAGGAACACAGTGGCCATGCTGTGAAAGCAGTCTGAACAGAAGAAAACCAGTTGAAAATACAATCTTTTATCAGCTGCAGGCTGTTGTCATGAGTGACAAAAGCAAATATTCCTAGCTCCTGTGTCTGGCTGGGAGCAAACAACACTGCAGCCTGACAGAAGCATTAAGAATTGCTGTTTCCCTCAGCATAGGAAAGATGTGGCTGATATTGATGTGAGCTGGTACCCAAAGCCTGAACTGAAAAGCCGGGGATGTTCCTGCAAGTTACGTGCGATACTGGTGGGACCTCAGAGCAGGAATGTGTTACAGCTACAGAGAAAATTAAAGCTGGGCCCACAGAGGGAGAAAATCTGTTCAGCTGCCTTCAAAAGTGCACTGAAGAGGTGAGACTGAACCAGTTACCTACCAGTGCTGATGGAGGGAGCCCTGGCTTGCCACTTAATTTTCATCTTTTCGGTCCTATAGCACTAAGAAATGTAAGCTGACAGCACAATACAGCGTTCTTAGAGGCTTAATGTGTTGGTGTCAAATGAAACAAAACCTGAGATTAGCTTTTTAAAGGATTTTGTATGCTACAGAAAGGAACTGAAAGGCTTTTATAAATCAGCTCTGTTGCTTCGGGGAGGGAAAGGGGGAGATGAGCATCAAGAAGGAATAGTGATGGAACAATTAAATGGATTAATGGATAGCAACAATAAAATAGTGCATTTGCCTACATAATTAGTACCTGCTTGGGTTTCAGAAACTCAGGATAATTGGCTGAAGCTGCAGATCATGCTGTAAGCTGAGAATGATAAAAAATAAATATCTAAGACCTAGAAAAACTTCAAATTTGACAATAATTACTAAATTCTAGGTTTCCTAGTTCCTTTGCTTGCATTTTCTGAGCAGTGTCACTTAATGTTGTATAAATAAATATTCAGTTAGCCAGAAAAAGTGTATTCTCATATACAAAAAATCTTTTGATTGGTGTGATGGAGAGGTGCTCAGGGTTAACTGACTGAGCCTATTAAGTAAAACTTTCCTTCCTGCAAGGAGGAAGGAAGGTAGGAAAAAGCTCATGCAGAGGAGCTGAGTGGCTGGGCTTGCATCTTTGTACACAGGCTGTAGCAGCTCTGCTTGAGTCCAGGATGGAGGTCTTGGCTGTTGCCTGTAACCTTCAGCTGCATGCTGCTCGTGTCTGAAATCTCCTGCTCAATTTGTGGAGTGGCTGCCTTTTAATGTTAATGAAAGAGAAGAAAGTTACTTGAATAGCAGTTTTTCAGAATTGGTTTTGAGTGACCCCATCACACAAGTGGCTGAGCAGGCAGAGATGAGCACACAGCTTCCTGGGGCAGCAGCAACACCCTGGGGCAAAGACCTCCATCCAGCATGGCTGGACCTAAGAAAGAACTAATTCCTACCACCTTGCAATGAGGACCATGGTGCAAATCAAGGAAGAACCTCAGAAGAGCAGGGGAAAAAATCATCTGTTCAGACCTGAAATAGATGTTCATGTCACAGGACTATTCATGAGCCATTCTAGAGCAAAGGAAATGTCTCTCGGTAATGCTGTTCCTGTTCCTTGGTGGTCATGTTTCACTGGGTTGCTTGGTTTTTGACAAGCAGTCTTCTTCCAAGCCAAAACTGTTTTGTTAAAAAATCCCCAGGCAGTCATAATAGTGACAGCACACTCTGAATTACTTACTATGGGTATCTTCTGTGTCATCAATCTTCTCATGAGCAGCTGGCGGTTTCACCAAGGTGTGTGCCCTGGCACGGGCTTGACAAGTCACCCTGTGGGGAAATTGAGATTTCATAAAGGCTTCTACATCTTGGTGTCTGATTATACATAGTACAAGCCTGTGCTGAGCAGATGGCTTTCCAAACCTCTTTGATTTGAAGAGCTGAGCCTGTCTTTCTGGAGGATACACTCTTCAGTAGTATTTATATGGTTTGAGAAAACACCAGGGAAACTTTTCAATTATACTATTGCTTCTAAAGTACTTATGTGCTTCCAAAAATGCCAGCTGCACTGGTGACCTCCACCTCAGTCCATTTGTCTGGCTGCATGCAGATAGTACGTCTGGGAGAAAATTCCATTTCATTTCAATATCACTCAATTTTTCATAATTCTTCTGGTAAAATTTTGTTGAATTTTGTTAGGATATTCTGTAGAAGTTGCTGTCTGGCTTAAGTAGTTAACAGATGATGCCATTTATGAAATTCACAAAAGCTTAACCTGGAAAAATACCACAATGAGTAAAACCCCCCTTTATTGCATTTAATTTCCATTTGATATTTACTTTTCTTTCTTTAACATTTATTTATCCTCGAGTCTAGGGCTTCATGGCTGGTTTACACTTAATTAAATACTTAAGCAGAAATCAGTATGAGGGTGTCTCACAAATCTGGTTCTTACATAATTGTGTTAACTGTCAAACAATGTGAAATGTTTTAATAGGACACCATAATTTAGCAGATGACATGAGGGAGTTAAGCCAGCACATGCAGCTTGCTTTTTCTTATGAGTATTTGCATGTGATGATTTCTGAGGGCTTGTTACCAGCAGACCCCCAGCCTCCACTGGCACTTAATGCTGATTAAATTAAAAAGCGTTTAGTCCTTCTGTGAACACCTACGTTCAGAATTAAAGTAGCCTTTGGTCAGCTAACCAGGAATGTTAATGACGCTAAATTGAAGTAACATTTACATTCTAATTGAAATGCAGGGTTCCTGCCGCAGGAGTTTAGTGTGTGATCACCTTCCTGCCGTAGGGGTGTGCTGTATCCGGATGTTACTGCTGGGTAAGGTGGAATTCAAAAACCAGAGGCAGCTGTCGGTGTGCACACCCTAAGAGATAAACAGTGGGTAAAAGAGGTAAATTATCTTCCATTTTCTGGGTGGCTGAAAGATGCACAAACACAGCTGTAGGAGTTGTTAAAGTTCGTCTCTAAATTCACAGCATCTCACCCCTTGTATCTCACCTGTGTGTTGAGAGCCTTCAGTAATTCAGACTGACTTTCTTTACTGCTCCCAAATAGATGAGCTTTCAGTCTTGTCACTCTCATTTTCTGTTAATTTGTTTGTTTTCTTTGTAAGAAAATGTTATTTCAAATACCTCCTGTTGGTTATTTCCCCTAACAAGCAACTGTCATTTGATAGCCGAAAGGGACAGACTGTCCCAGGAGAATGCAGCTCCCCTTGAATTTCTGTATTCAGAGTTCTGTCTGTGCTGTCACTGAGGCATCCTGGAATTGCTTGGGAGCAGAGTTTGGAGAGAAGCAATCCCAAAACAGAGCAGTGGAGCTGGCACCCAGCTCTACTGACAACAGTTGAACTGCCGGCTCCATTTTTAGCACAGCAGAAGCCCCATCTGTTTCCAGTATTAAAGTATACACAGACAAAATGCTGTTCTAGCAAATTGCATGTAAAGATGGTGGGGCCACAGTTTGAAAATATGCATTTCTTTAGCAAGACTGACAAAAATTGTATTTTGAAACACAAGCTTCCACAAGTCCTTACTTTAGTTCTGGAATTTCATGTTGCTGTATGTCATGGTCACTTTTTATTTGAGTCCCCATATGTGTCATGGTAGCTGTGAAATGAGCAGGCACCTGATTCTTTCAAGGCTGTTCAGTTGGTGCAGTAAAACCTTTCAAGTCTCTTTAGTAAATAGATTTTTTTAAGAGCATCTCTATAGGTTACATCTTTTATTATCAAATGTCAAAGTATTTTAACTCCATGATGACAGGCAAGGGGTAACCACAGCTGGCTTCTGATGTCACCACAAAATGACATCAGTGGCAATGTCTTCTGCTAAATCTAGAGAACATTTTATCCTCATTACTTGACTCCCATGCAGGGTGAATCACTGCTACCTTAGTTAAAGGTAGTGGAGATGTAGTAGCAGAAAATAATTTTAAGGTGGTGATGAAGTTCCAAAGTATATGTCCTGTTTTGTTTGAATTGCAGTGGAAAAAGACAGTAATTCATGTAGTTGTCTTGACCATACAAACTATTTCCTCAAACCAACTAATTCTGGTGATTCCTTAAATAGTCTTTGTTTCAAGCAAAATAGATGTTTCAAGCTTCCTATCTTTTACCCTAGAACAGAGCTGTGTATAGTTTGAGCTTCCCAGATGTAACTGGAGAAACAAATACAACTATTTTTCAGAGGATTCTTATGTAATAAGGCACCTGACTTGCACAGAATATAGTTGTTCACTGGAAACTAGTCAGAAATACAGAGAACATTGGAAAGCTGAGAGAAAAAAAAAAAAAAAGAACAACAGTGATAAAAGTAGAATGAGCCAGCATAAACCAAGCAGTTAAAGGAACAACAGGAACATAAAGAAACGGAAAGGAGCCAAAACAAACCAGAAACAAACCTGGAGAGACAGATAAGACATTAGCAAAGTTGTAAATGGCTTGAAAGTTGGGATGAATTTTAGGAGAGTGTATGTAAATAAATTTCAGTTGTCTGTTCTTGTTTTACCTTTCCTTCTGTAGGCAACACCTCCACTAGGTGCACTGAGTAATGCCTTGTCTTGACCAGTCAGTATAATTGTCTGGCATGATACACAGACATTCCAAGCAAAATGTAATTCCAGAGTTTTGCAGCTGCTTGGGCCATTGCAGTGTCCATCACCGGGACTGCACATGCCAGGACCCAGGAAGAACTAGGGCTGGCTTCCCCACTGGGTTATTCCCTTCAGCTGACCTGCTTGTAGCATGGTTGAACTTAACCACCTGCACCAGTCTTGTTCTGAGCAGTCTGGGCTGTTTCAGAGGTGCTGAGGCTCCAGCCAGGGAGAGGTGCAAGCTCTGAGAATGCTCTTCGTCCTTGTGGGAGGTGAACAAGCAGCACTGGGGTAATCTGGTTTGGCTGTTCAGACACAGAGTCCACCGTGCTTTGGATCAGCTCTAGAACTTCATCTCAGGAAGGGAATAATTCTTCTATTCCATGATACTAAATTTCAGGTTTAAACTCCAGTAATAATTGTTTTCTCTTTTGTCTCCCCCCTAGTTTTTTTGGTTTTTTTTTTCTTGGCAGTCTCATGAGAGATTTCCTGCTTCTGTATCTGAGTCTTAAAATACAAAAAAATCCCAAGGACTTTCTGAGGTGTTAGAGCATAATGAAAGGGATTATTATGGGCTACTACTGTTGTTTCTCTCTTAATAAAGAATTAGCTGTTTGAAGCAAAGGACATTGTCTGGCGTTCTACTATGCAACAAAGTTATCAAGGAGAAATAATGTAGCAGACAATGATTATTTCATAACTCATACAGAAACCTATGATTAAATCTCATTATATGATTTATTGAATTTTGAGAAGAAAAAAAGCTAAGGCAAGATAGTAGAATAAGAAGTACTGAATGGATGATGATTTACAGACAATAAGAAGCTCCATCCATGATTCTGCCTCAGATGTCAGATTTGGGCATCTCACAGATATGCACTCTTCAGTGTCGTTAAAGGGAAAATTAAAAATCATTTCCAGATTTTTCAGTATGGTGGCATTGCATTTAAAGAAGCTTATGACTCACACTGTGTTTACTTCATCAGGGAGCCTGACATTTAGAAGGATGTATTTAGAAAGAGTGGTTGTATAGAGGAAGAAAATTAGTTTCTCTTAACTACACTTATATGTTAAGCACCAGCAATATGCTTAGATCCACGTTAGAGATGAGGCCTAATTTTCTCCTCAGTCATGCCTCTGTTAATTATCAGTAATTCTAGTGCAGCAGCAAAGTGACTTGGTAAAGTGGCAGGGAGTATGAGCTTTCCCTTCGTATGTTGTTGCTGCTATTGGCAACAGACGAGTTTTGATACATTTATTTACATTAAACAGAACCCTAATGCATGAGACATACCAATGAAATCCTTTATTTAGCATTGGAGAATTATAGCTTTTGTGTTAATTTTCCATTTATCATAAAACTAAAGTAAGCATCTGTGGAGACACTAACTAGGAAACACAATTTCAGTCATTTTTTTTTGTGGCTTGGCAATAAGCATTGTTAGCCTTGACTTTTTCAGTTGCACATCAGGCTGACATTTTCCTACAACAAAGGGGACATTTTCTTCTCCTTTTTAAAGATTTAGCTTGTACTTTTTTCAGGAATTTTCCTTCTTTTATGATTACGAGAAGCAGTGAGGGCTGCAGGACCAATTTGTTTCAGAAGCTTAAAAATCCCTGTTTATGCAGCAGAGACACATCTTTTCAGCAGAGAAGGGCTATGAGTGCCAAAGTAGGAATGGACAAAGCCTACTTTTCTGAGTGTATCGTGTTTTCCCGTTTGTCACGTCTTGCAAGAGGAAGCAAACATTTTCCCCCTGACTTAGCTGTGTGATTTATTACACTTTCAGCTCTTGTAGCAATTTTCTAGCTGCTCTTCTTAGTGATTCTGAGACGTACTTTTCTGATTCAGGAGAAGGAAATCTCCAGAATGCCTTCTGCTGCCTGGAGTAAGACCAAACCATTGATGAGAAGGGCTGTATTTATGGTATCTCTAAATGAAAGTGCAGGTTTTGGTGCTGCAGTGACACCCAAGGCTGAGCCCCAGCCACTTGACATGTAAACTTTGTTATACATGTTTTGCCCTTTTATATATATATTTTTCTTTTTTTTTTTTTTATTTATTTTTTTTGGTGAAGTTTTCTACTTTCTGAAGAAAATGTAGATTTTTTTTTCCCCCATAATGGAAAAGAAACCATATACTTTAACCAGTTTGGGTTCACTGTACTGATAGATCAAAGTATATCTTTCTACCACACTAGGGACAAACACAGGCTCTGTTGGAAAGTTGATGCAAAATAACAGCCATGTCAAAAGAAACAGCAGCACAACAGAAACCTTTTGCAGCACTAGATGCTTTCATTTCCTGCAGCCACAGCTTCTAGAAACCCAAGACTGAGAGGATTTCTTGGTGGTATCTACACACACAACCTTTGTAAACCTGCCTGCCTCTTACAAACTCATGTATCTTCAGGCCTCAGAAAACTACAGGAAAACTACAGAGTCCTGCCCAAACTTTAGCTCCTAAAGGATTCATTGACTCAGAAGAAAGGAGAATCCTCCAACTAATTCAAAAGAACTGTTTTTAGTGACCTAGTTAAACAAAAAGAAACAACGCTCTGAGATGCTGGTTTTTTACTGGAACCTTTGATGACCATCTCACTTTACCCCGTGTTTTGCCTCAGTTTTGTACAAAGAGTTAAATTATCTAAGAATCAGTCTCTGCAGTCTTTTTAAGTTTCCATGAGTCATTTTGATTTTGGGCTTCCCAGTGTTTTTTCTTTGCATGATGAGATCATAGTTTCTGCAGGCTCTGTTGGGTATGTTTGCAATTTCTTAATCTGCATAAAGATAGCAGGATCCTTCTCATTTGGATAAATTAAAAAATAAAAGGATGTTTCATACCATCCCTACTGTACTGGGATGGCTGCTCTAGGAGTGGCTTGAAGCTAGGGACAGCCTGCAGTGCAGTCCCAAATAGCTGTGTTGACTTTGTAAGCCTGAGCTTGGTTGCCTTTTAGGTTCTGTCTGGAATAATAGTCAATAATAAAACCAGTGTCACCTGAGGTATAACAAAGAAACTGAAAAGAAATAATCAAAGTCTGGAGAACGTCATGGAGTGGAGTTGGGATGCAGCTGGGAGAGGTACATGGGAGAGTAAGTGAATTCGTTTGATGGTAAAAATTTAACACTAGCATTAAGGATGAAGGAGAATGGAGTTTTGAACTAGCTGAAAACTGCCTCAGTACATGAGGATGTATTTTAAAAATTGAGAGCAGACTGAGGTTTGTGTTCTTGTGACAGCTTGTGAATCTGACTGCACGCCTGCTTTTCCTACACGGTGTAGATGAAGCCATGGTGTCTGCACGAGAGGTTATTCCAGGATAACTATTCAGAGATTCAGAAATACTTCCATGCATTTATTCTCTGCAGATCCAGCTTTGGAAATGTGTCTTGCTTTACCTACACTTCTCAGGATTTTTTTTTTCAGTGGAATTTATTTCAGTGTTCTGCCTGCTCGCTCCGTGCTGGCGGTGCTGCTTGTTTCTTTGCTCTGCCGTATCGTGGTTCTAGCAGAAGGAAAAAGCTCTACAGAAGTTAGCAGTAACAAATAGCTCGGTAATGGAATGAAAAGTATGAGAGCCATTCCCTTTTGGGCTGTCAAGCACAGAACATGGATCACAGAGCTAGGCATTAGCTTTTTTTTTATAGCTGTTTTGCAGTGTAGATCAGAGAATCACATGTTTGCCCAGTAACATTAATGCCTTAATTAGAAAAGCATGCCTCATTGCTATTTTGAGTTAAATTGCAAGGGAACCTACAGTAAAGATTTAAATCTGATTCCTCTTTTCTGAGACTAGCAGCTAAATAAATGCAGCCTAGCCTGACAATATTGAGGAGTTACTGAGAGAAGTGGAGGTGGTAAAAGTGAATCTGTAAGGTACAGAGAAAATAACCCAGGCTGAACAAGATTAGTAGTGGGAGGACAGGTGTTGGACACTGCCTTTGGTTGTTTTGGGGTTTTTTAAATGGAAATGTAACATCAGATCAGTCTGCAAATACACAAAATGCAAATTGAAAAATGCACTTTGTTAAATAAAATATAACTATTGACAAGGACTGCAAAACCAGGGAAAAGTACAAAGCTATAACTCTTCCTAAATAGCTTTCACTTTTAAAGATTTAGGGATATCTTATCTTGCCCTTGAATTTCAAGGAGATAATGAATTCCCTTCCCCAAATCCCTTTCCTCTGGGTTTGCATAATAACTACAGTCCTTTCCTTCTTTACCACCTCAACATACCGGTTACCTTATAGATAGAAATAGCTGTTACACTTCTGACCAGGCTGCCTTATAAATAGTCACTGCATCTTCAGTATTAGGCTTAAAATCCTTTTTTTTTGGGTGAAGAGAAAAAAAAAACCCTTATATGAAAAGAACGTATTGCTAGTGTTCTTGACATCTGAGCAGTCTATAAAACCTTGCAAATTTTCTCTTGAGGAGCCTGTGTTTGGCCAGCTCAACAAGTGGAAAAGCCCATTACCCTAAGCACCAGGTGAAAGCAAGGTTCCCCAGAGCAATCTGGGTTAGAAGAGGAACTGCAACTCTGCTAAAGCAGTGGCAGGCTTGGGTGAGGGTCTCCAGCTGCCACCCATCTTTGCCTGCAAGGATGCTCATTCCAGCCCTTGCCCAGAAGTCATCCTTTTCCCCTCATTTCTATTTTGAGCTGGTTTCTTTCTTTCACTGTACTGCATTAAAAGCAAACCTCTGCAATTATTGGTATTTAAAAAATCCCAAACCCATCAGTAAAGTTGGGAGCTCTGAGGAGCTGGTGACCTCTGGTAGGAAGGTGGGGTGAGAACAGTGGAAGGGGCTGGGGTTGACAACTCCCTGACCTGGGTGGGTGCTTTTGATTTTGGCTTAACTGAACCTGATGGGTTTGACTGAATCAGGTTAGGGAGCTGTAGGCTGAGCAGTTTGCAGAGAGTGATTTGAAAATGTGCCAGTGTTTCCCAGGGAGGTACTGGTGAGAAGCTATTGCTGAGCTGGGGGAGGAAACCTTTTCACCCAGCTGAGCTCCAGCCAGGGCAGGGGGTAACCAGATCCTTCAGTGGGAATAAAACTTCACAGATATCTATCACAGATAGCTGGGAAGAAGAGAGGGTGAGAAAACACAGATATAGTATGAAATGCTAAAATTTCAGCATAGTGAAATTTGTAAAAGAGTAGGGATTTAATAGCACAAAGATTTTTTTTGCACCAGTATGTCTCTGGGAATGATTGAAAAAACTTTAATTTTTTTCAGCCTCTCTAAACAAGCCCTGGGCAGGCTTCCAGCCAGAATCCTCTTGTCTCTGCATTTCACTTCATTCAGCCCCTGGGTGTTCCTGCCCCACTCAGAGCTGCTGGTCAGCCACCAGCGCTGGAGCCTCCTCAGCAGGGCATCATTTCCTTTTGTCAGGGGGTGTTTTGCTCCTTCTTTGGGAAGGGAAGGGTTAAACTGCAGTCTCTGTCATCTGCTCAGGTGGGCTGAGAGCAATGAACACCATCAAAATTTAAGTCAGAAAGGAATCTGAAGAGCAAGGAGTGTGTTCATATAGTTTCTTCTTTTACGACGTGCACCCATTTTTCTAGAGCTGATTTATTGCTTTTCAACCCATTTAGCCATGCTAAAACTGAAATTCAGCATTAATTTATGAGGATGGGAACATACTTGCTTCAGTTTTCAAGTTTTTAAACATCAGTACCTCAGTATTTTGTAATATAAAGACACTAAATATTGTAGTATTATATCAATGTATAATGTAACATAGTTTAACATAGTTTAAGCATTTTCTACTACATTTAATTTAATGGTTTAAAATTATTTTTTAATTTTGTGTAAGAAAATTGATACCATACATATGTAAACTGAGATAATTGCTTCAAATTATGAAATCAGCTTTCAAGAGGTGAACTTTTATTTATGCTTTTGTCATAATTACATTAAAGTGTCCACATGAGCTATTTTGAATTAAAAATTTTAGGTCATTTTTTAAAGTAATAATTTTCTTCTTTATTTTTAGAGAAAGTTGTAAGAGGTGGTTACCTCAATATGCAGCAAGAAATGAGACATAAATTTCAGATGTATTTATTAGATTAAGAAAAAAAGTTGATTTCCTATTTTGTTTGCAAGCATTCTTCATGTTACCTGGAGAGGCCACGTGATAAAAATTGTACTAAATGGAAGATGCTATCCCATTAATGTTTGCAAAATATTTCATGGTACTCTTGAACAACTCTGATACTTATATTGACAATGTAAAACACACATTTAAGTGCATTTCCATTAAACATAGCTAGAGTTGTCATTTGGGTCACCTGTAATTTACCACTTCTAATTAATAAAGCTGGAAAACTCTCTGCTTCTAGACCAACCTTTGCTGCAGTGTGGGTCCCCTGTTTTCTTTATGACCGAGGTAGGAGGTTGTGACTGCCAGGATAATGTACAAGTGAATCATATTTTTCAGATCCTGATAAAGTGCCTGTTTGATGGGTACATGAGCAGTCAGGGGAACCTGCTCTGTCTGGCACTGCAAGCAGCACGTGTTGGCTTTACCAACCCGGCCAATTATCTGCATTTAGGGCACACCTGTCCTACTTCTGCCTGTCTGGGGCTGTCACTGGCAGGAAATCTGGGCATCCCTGGCAGCCCCAGCCTCACTGCTCACTCAGTGCATGGCCCTTTGTTTGCACTGAATGTGTCAGCAGAGCTGAGCCCGGGAGAAATCAGAGCTTCTGCTCTGACAAATTGTTAAAAGCATTTCACTCACGCACATACAGTCACATTCGTGCTTTGGAGAACTACACTGACAGTTTTGGGTTTAGCAGTTGATGAATTAAGGGGTAAGAAATTAAAAGAGTCCCTGTTCACAGCCTCTGGGATGCACTGCTAGCGTGGTCTTTTTTCCAATATTGGACTCTGGTGTAATAGCTGCTGTTGTGGTTGTTATTTTTAATTATAAGGTATCTAAAGTGTGAGGTATTTTAGGACCACAAAATAATATTAGCTAAATCTTAGCAAGCTGAGCTTCTGACACATTATCTTGCTTTTATTTTCCCCTGAACCCAATTCTGCAGTGTTATCTCAGCTCCAATACCTGAGTCAGGCTCCTCTCTTTTTTTTTCAAGGGGTGCCTCTCTGATATTGTGACAAGCAATCTGTGGAAAATGTAGAACTGATAAAAGAAAAAGAAATTGTTTACAGGTAAGCCTGCTTCATCCTTGCTCTTTTACTAGAACAAACAAAATTGCTTTGTGAGCTTGAGCAAGAATATATGTTTTTCAGTTCAGTACAAAGTAGATACAAAACAAAGTAGGACTCACTGAAATAAGCTCACATTACTATAAAAGAAATGGGATATGTACTATACTATCATACAGCTCTTATTAGCAGCAACTGTTAATTAATCCCTCAGAGCTAAGGAGCCTGATGAAGACCTTTGGATTTGGCATGTTGCTAATAAGAAAGGCACAACACATGTCTGTATTCCATGGTTTGGTTCCAAATTTCCTGTCCTCGTCTGTTGCCTGGATAGCTTCCCAAATCTTCCTTTTCCAGCCAAATTTAGGAAAAAATAATTAACGAGCAATGTTTCACATGAAATTTTCAAATGTTCAGGTATTTCCAATTCATCTGCTTGTCCGGGTCCTTTTACAGAAGTAGTGTGAACAGTTTAAGGAAAATTGTCCTTATCTTGTGCTTCCTGGAGGCTGAGCCACAGATAGGTCATGTATTTCTCCCTCACCTACTTCTGTGCAGAGACAGCCCAGCTATAAAAGCCCTGAAATGGTTTGGATTAGCTCAGCTCCCTGTGCACAGGAGATGAATAGCAATTAAAGGACCCATTAATAGATTTGGATTTCAATTAAAACCACACTTGACTATGACTATGTCAATGTGCCTTAAAAACTCTCTCACACAGCTTAGCTTAAGTAGCTGGGCCCTAAGATGTTTTGGTGGTGATGTGGTTTTCTGGATCTGGTAGAGACATGAGTGTTGCAGCTGGACTTTGGAAAAGCTGTCATTTCTTGTCAAGTTGTGTCCTATCCACGTTCATC
Source organism: Eopsaltria australis (assembly GCA_034509425.1). NCBI lineage: Eukaryota > Metazoa > Chordata > Aves > Passeriformes > Petroicidae > Eopsaltria > Eopsaltria australis. The sequence continues at coordinate 4,047,333 of JAVTVJ010000094.1, read as the reverse complement.
CACCGCTGCCTGCTGAATCCTCGCCTTTCTAAGGACATCTTGGACAAAAATTCTAACTTGTTACCTTCTTCTTGGGACAGTGGAAGTTACAATCTATTGCTTAGGACTTCTGTCCTTAGAGCATGGCAGGCTTGTACAGAGCTGAAACAAACACTGCCCCTAATGATGTTCGTGTGTCATTGGAGGTGGTGTTTCTTCCAGCCCCATATCCTACCCTGTGACTTCCCACCACAAACATCCTTTGTTTACCAGGAAAGCAGTTCCTAAGGTTCCAAAGCCCATTGACTTGTTTTCATTTTATCTGCTGCTTTGTACTTCTGCAGCTCTCTGGGGACTTATGTGAGTTGTCACAGCAAATGCTGCCTTATTTTTGGTTTTCTCTTGTGTAAATGTCAGTGAGGAGAATCCTTACTGGAGATCCCTGTGCCTGCTGGGGAATTTAGCAGGGATCTGCACCAGGAGCCTGCTGTGAGCTGGAGTGGCTGGCCCAGGGCAGGACCTGGCGAAGGAACACTGACAGACATGGCTACTTTTAGGCTGACACATATTGTTTTACCCTAGACACCGCAGGATGATCATTTCTATGGCTTTTTTGTTGCTGTTGTTGTTGTTTCCTTCAGCTGATTTATTCTAGAAATTTGATCCATTCAAAAGAAAAAAAAATAGACAAAAAGAATTCCTTTGAAGCTAACCAATGGTATTCTAGTTCTAACAAAAAAATGAGTGCTTGGTGGACTGTTGACAGCAAATAATTTATTCATTGAGTTTAGTGCTTTCATGTTTCCTAGTTGCCAGTAAACAGATGATGACAATAAAATCCAGAAATGTGTATGTCCCTCATATGCAAATCAGTAAAAGGGTATTTTGTGTGGATAAACAACTCAGAGAATAATTTGACCATTAACTTTATGGTGCAGGTCTGTATGTATGCTTTATAGCCTCAGTTACTGTGATTTGTACTACAGAGATAGGTACCTCACATTATTTTCATGAAGGGATAAGTGTTACTTTTAGGAGCAGGACCAATCAGTTGCTAGAAAAATATGCTGAAAAACCAGCAATTGCTAAAAAAACATTCATGTGCCAAGATTGCTTTTTGAACTAAGTCTAAAATAATGTACCTCATTTAAGTTTTAAGTGATTTGGAGTATTAAATTCTTAGCTTCTATTAAAATTATTTCAACACCTGGTCTAAATGCAGTGTTGAGCACTGCTGTTAACAATCAGATAAGTGTGTTGTTACTGGTGGTAGACTTAATGGGCTTCTATTACTGAGACTTTCTAAAGAACTGTTGGGATAAGAGCTGTGGGGAATGATTTAAATATGGATGATCTTGCCTTAGCAGAGAGGGATGGACTTTGGAGGTCTCTGCTTTCTGGGAGTCCCTCTGTGGACAGCAGATTTGTATAATGTGGGTCAAGTGATGAACAGCCTGGAAGTGATGGTCCAAGCAAACCATGTTGAAATTATTAGCAGCAAAATCAGCCTGCAGGGTCCAGTTTGGCATAGGATCTGCAGGATTACTGCAGATTATTCAAACAGAACAAAAGCTGGGCCACACTCCAGGGAATTCAGTCTTATTCTCAGGTCCTTTGCAAAACTCTTGATGAACAATTCAACCCTTAAAAAAAATAAAGTCATCTTGACCAATAAAATAGGAATAGGATGAGTTTTGCATGTAAAGTAATAACTGATTGTACATGACTCTTTGAAGGCAAATTGCTATCAAATAAATGACTACTGCCCTTTTAATAGCTATTTTTCTTATGCTGCTGTTATGTACATTTAGAACCAATCTACTATGCTATGAAATATGCATATGGAACTAAAAATGTTGACCAGGATTTCTCAAAAGAGCAATTTTCTACAGAGTACTTCAAAAATTCATCCTGAAATCATTTTGCTGCTCCTGGCTTGGAAGAAGGGACAGACTTTTTATTTCATAGAAGATTAATGTGTAGTCAGAAGGAAGAGAGTGCTTATATTTGGATCATTCTTCACAAGCAAAAGGCTGAGTTTGTTTCACAGTGATTGCCTTTGTTTGATAAATAGTTTGTGGTTGAAATGGAATACGTAAACATTTAGGGACATAAATAACTCAGTCATGGTAATGACTTGTAGACAGTGATATATCAATGCCATTATGGAAATTTGTGTTCAGCATCATAAACAAAAGCTAAACTATATAAAATGAGAGGGTGTTTCTGTATAAAGATTCCAGGAAGCAAAAGTTTTTTCTGTGTATGCTGCAGATTAGTCCAGATTTTCCAAAGTGAAGCATAATGAAAGAAACTGGTTCTGCAACTATGTGTGGTCAGTCTGTCCAGACCTGGCCTAAGGCTGTTCTGAGTATTGCTACAAGAGTACAGAATAGGGATAAGTCTTTAATATGTAAGAATTGCTCCAGCTAAGTATGGCAATTGGTGGTATCAGCTTAGTGGAAAGAGGTCCCTTGAGCGTCTTGTGCTTTGAGCTGACCTGGGCTGGCTTTGTGCAGGTGAAGCAAAACTATGGGCAAAACCAGCACAGAGGTGGACTCAGGTATCTGCCAAAGAATGGTGCTGCTGTCAGGCTGGGGAGGTGGGAAGGAGCTGCAACTCCTTTGTGAAGTACGTGCTGCCAGCTAGAGAGAAGACTGTTTGGTGACCCTGCCTTTTCACATTTGTTAACTTCTGGTCCTTGATTTTGTTATAAGTTTTAGCACGGGTTGTGTTTATTTGTTCATATTGTGGGTAGAAATACATGTAATGTCTTTAAACGTGTGTTACCATCTGGAAGCAGGGATGAGAGCCAAAAACCACAGCCAGCTCTCTTAGAAACTCCACCCAGGGCTTTTCAAATTGCATCAAGGCTTACTGATTTATAGGATACGCAATTGCTGAATATTGTGAAGCACATGGAGCCTTAGGAATGATGAACTTTAGAGGAGATTTTATAGCTTCTCCAGGGACTCAGAAAATAAAATGGCCCCTCTACCCTGTTCAGCTATGGCATGCACTGGGTTCAGACAAGTATTGCTGACTGAGTGTGACTTTCAAAGAGTATTGTTATGCTTGGGATGTACTTTCACATTTCCAAGAGCCACTGAGGGCTCTTTTTCCTGTCAACAAAACTTCTCCACTTCTCATCAAAAATTAACAGGGAACCTTACTGACATAAATGTCCTTCTGAAGAAAGAATTTTCCCCTTCTTCTCTGGGAATGTTCTTGTCAGAGTATATGAAGCACCTCAAGAAAAAATCACAATGGTTTTATTAAAAAGAAAAGCTGAAAGACAGTAGGAAGAAAGAACCATTTATTTCAGCTTCTATTAAAAGTGATGTCTGCATTGTTCACCAGGTAGTGTATACATTGTTTGGACCATCCAAAAGTCAAAGAAAAGATAAAGAATATATTTTAGAATAGTACATTGCTAGAATAACACTGCCTGAAATGAGTCACTGTGGTGGCTTTTGACATCCCAGAGCTCAAACAGTTTAGATAGAAGACTAGATCTCTTCAGGTTCATAGGTCTGTTTTTGTGTGAAGCAAAGGAATATATCTTTACTTTTCTGTAAAAGTAATTCTTAACTTCAGATGATTGCTAATTTATTAATTTGTCATGTTACCTTTTCTCTCCAGTGAAAGCAGTGTGTGTTCACCTTCCAAATATAACCAGGTGCTGGAGCAGGCTCTGAAGGATATATGTACACAGCATTCTCCAGGAACTTCTGGCCTTTTTCCTCATGTACCTTTAAATTAAAAAAAGTAATGAGCAACTTTGAGTTCAAACAGCCAATTTCATTTGCTCTCCCTGCCTACACTGTTTGCACAAAACTTCTTTCTTTTTTTTCCCACACTTGTGATAACCTTAACCCTGCATGAGCACAGGGAACTGTGAAAAAGCTGTTTCAAAGAAAAATTAATTAAAACCCTAGTTAAGAATTCTGTCTAATGTTTATTTATTGCACATTTCCTCCCTGCAAGGGAGCAGGATGATGTTGTCAGCCAGAGAAAGCACATCATGGAGATGGGGACTGGGATGTGATATGTCTTGGTGAAAATATATTTTACACAAAAATTTACCATCCTTCTCTTCCCTGTCTAATGGCAGCCTCTGTTTTCCTCTAGAGTTCATGTCAAAACCTGTGCAGGAGCATAGCCTGAGTTATATGAACATGAAAGTGAATAGTGATGATAGACGGGAGGGTGAAGTCACAGCATGGCTGGGGTTCCACTCCTCTGGTTTTAGAGACAGCTGATTCTCAGCCAGCTACAAAATCAAGTATAAACCCCTGAATGGCGCCCTGAGGTTATCTCAGTTGGTTTGAGCATGAAGGTCATGATGCCAAGGTCATGGGTTTAATCCCTGTGCAGGCCAATTATTTAAGAGTTGGACTTGATGATCCTTGTGGGTCCCATCCATGTCAGAATATTCTATGACTCCGTGAGTTTTCAATGTCTGCACCTGAATCATGCTTGACAATATTTAAATACAATTTTATTTATATTAATTAATATTATTTTTTCATTAATCATATTTATATTTCCATATAAATTGAGTATATAAAATTTTTCAATGTGGCAATCCTTACAAGACCTCACAGAAGAGGGAAAATGATTTTTATTTTACATCTGGACAGGCAAAGCCAAGGGGCTGCTTGTCCCAGGTGACAGAGGATGCCTGTGTGGTCTTTCACATCTATTGAGGAGTAAGCTTGTTGAACTGTCTGGATGCAAGACACCTCAGGTTAGAAATGTTGTATTATCCAGGAGGATTTAGCCTTTCAGCAAAGGGGAGCCTTTTCAGCACAGCACCAGGCTGGTATCTCCAGCTGAGTTCTAGCATGAGCTCTGTGTGTGTGCAGGACCCTTCTGTTATAACAGTTAAAATTTTCCATGCCCAGACTCTGAAAATCTGTGTAACCCCAGGCTCCTCCAGATCCCAGCTGTGGAATTAACCTTAATCACCTAGAGAAGCTGTGCTTGCATCTTCATAACCCCCTGTCTGTGTCTCCTGTGCTCTAAAATGTGGGCAGTGCAGAGCTGGGCCAGTCTCGTTCTGTGCACTGCAGACACGAGGACACCCAGCCTCACCAGGGGACTCTCAGAGCTGCTGTGCTGGACAGACAAGGCACAGATGCTGGACCTGTTGCCACGACACACAGCTCAGAGAAGGAGACAAAAATCTACATTTTGTAGATTATTTTTCAGGAGTGAGAGGTGACCCATTCTGAGCAAGGAAAGCCATAATTTTCTAGGGTAACTCCCTTTTGGTTTCAAAGGAGAATGAGGCTTCACACTCAGTGATATAGCAAGGCTTTAGGAATGAAAAGAAGAGCTACAACAGATGAAAAGTGGTGAGGAGAAAACAAAGTGAAGCCTACCAGACCTCAGATAAAATATTTAACTATAACTCCAACCTGCTACCAAGAGATGAAATGCAGCAGATCACTGCACAGAACTCTGCTAAATGAAATGACACAGTGCAGCAGTCAAAAACACACAGGGAGAGAGCTGAGCAGGAGTGAAACTGATTTTCCCCTGTGCTTGCTGCCCATGATGGAGATTATTGCTGCATGTAACCACAAATGGGCAGCCAAGCAACCAGGGCCACATCTCCTAAGTAACTATAGAGTTACTACAGAATGTGAGGGACATGGAGTAATTTTGAAAACTTTCTTGTCCAGCAATGGTCTCTGCTGAAGGGACATTTTCCTCCAGGATGAAGAACAGACCTTCACTTTGATGTCCAGGGAAGTGGCAAAGAGCCCAGCATCACATCCCTGCTTTTGGAGCAGTCCCATCAGCTCCAAGCTTGTTCTTAGTCAAAACCCTCCAGGTCCAATACAAATATTCTACATGGCTGTTCTCCTGCTTTTACTGTTTATCCTCTTGAGTACAGGGGTTTATCACTGGGGTTAACAACAACTGATGGTGAGATTTTAACACTTGCAAAGGCTGGTGCTGATTTAGGTGATGAGGGTAATGACTGCTGTGCAGCCACAGCAGCATGACTGTCAGGATGGGCTCTCCAAAACCTAAAGCAGAAGTGATTTTGAAGAATCTTATTATATTCACATTTGCTTTTACCTGACATATATCTACCCTTGGTATATCTAGAAATGCTGTGTTGCTGCACAGCCTTTCCATGTTTCCCTTTGCTGCTTTGCATTTTTCAGACCTAAGACAAGCAGCCAATTTTCTAAAAGTGATCTGAGCACGAGAAGCTGAGACATGAGTTGTGCAGGAAAGGGAGGATGAACAGTACTGAAAAGTGTCTGAAATTTTTCTCCATAGGACAATCACAAGTTTTGAGATTCCTTGTTCCCAAGAATGACAATGTCTGTACAAAAAATGTGTTTTCATTGTGCTTTTCTTTTTCTAAAAATGCTATGAAATTTAATTATATCCCATTTTCTCTAATCAGTTATGTGCTGAAAACAACCATTGTGTCTCACCTATCAAGACAAGGTGCTTGATATTGCTTTCTTTTGCCAGCAGGGAGTTTGGCTTTTTCTCCCCACTGCCCTTGCTGCAGAGATCTGATCATATTCCTGATGGATTCACACTGGCAGGTGTGTGGTTTGGTTGTTCAATTCAAACTCTGGTATTTATAGTTTCTGTTAGATTAATAATGAATCTTTGAAGAAGCCCATCTGTTAAGCAGTACAACCACAACTTTGAAGACTTTAATTTCTCTTGAATTGCAGTATTCTCAGCTGCACAATGAAAGTCATCTTTTGATCAGTCCACATCATTATAACTCGTCTGCCAAGCTGATTGTACTTACAAATGTTCTAATTCATATGCTTGTGGTGCTTAGGACCTGCATTACAGAGCAACCAGTGTGGAAGCATCACAGATTCACATTCAAGTTACAAAGAGGTGAAAGAGAATGGGTGAAAGTCCCCTCTGGTGCTTAGGCCAGTTGGCAGGAGGGGCACTTGATAAATTTTTGCTAAGTCTGAGGAAAATGTGGCATGAAATGTTTCATGAGGATGTGAAAACATGTCAGAATAAAAAATTACAAAATTGCTGAGGCTGGAAGGGTGAGGATGCATTGCTGGCTCATGGTCAACTTGCTGCCCAACAGCTCCTCTGCTCAGACCCTTTTCTGCGGAGCATTTCCATCTGGCTGGTCTCCACTTTGGTACACAGGGCTATTTCACCCCAGATAGAGGATATTTTATTTCTCTTTATTAAATGTCATGAGATTTATTTTGGCACATTTCTTCAGCGCCTTGAGGTCCCTTTGAATGGCAGCACAAACCAAACCAGCTGGACCCAGCTTCCCTCCAGGCCTGTACCCCACGGGACCCTGACAAGCAGGTCCCTGAATGGGTCTAAGTGAGGACCAGCTGCTAGCCTTCCTTCTGGATATACAAAGTCTTTGTTGCATGAGAAGTTTAGATTCAGCACTAGTTAGAAGTTCCCAAACTGCAGCACAGCAGCTCCAGGCAATATCAATCACAACTCCCCTAACAGAGGTCTCAGGAAAGGGATTTTACTGTTATTGGATCTTCTTCTACAGTCCTGACTGGTTTGTGCTGTCTCTTTTCAAGCAAATGCCAAACAATTCAACGTGTGAAGAACTTCTGACTCATGAGGTAAAGTCTGACTTTGGGCCAGGAGAAGAAACTGGGGAAAGTCTTACGTGGGAGTCTGTGCTTCCTTTCCTGGAGGAAAATTTGGGTTATTTGCACTGTGTTGTAAAAGTGGAATTATAAAATTGGAAAATGGGCTTATTTAGCATTCACATTACTTTGACTAGGCAGTGGTAAAGAGCAGGAAAAAATTTGCTTGAGCACTGGGAGTAAGTCCATACATTTCCATAGGACATTTGTTTTTATATTTTCCTAAATAAATTAAAAGGAGAACAAGCCCCAAGTAAATGAGATGGAAACATTTTGGTGTAGTCTTCATTAGCTGTCTTAGTTGATGAGCAAGGTATTTATAGTTGTTTTGCTAAAAATCCCCACACTTATTCTAACTTTTTTTGTTGTGTTTTGTTTGTTTTTATTTACATATCAATGCCAGAAATCAATTATTTCTAAGCTTCTCACTTTTCTTCAAAAGCTGGGGACAGCTGAAAAAGAGAATCAGATATTTATGAAAATATCACAGTGATTTATTTTGTTTTACTTGGAAATATTAAAAAGCTCATGTGATATAGATCTAACTCACTTTAGGAGGGCTTAAATTTTATTGTCATGAGCACTATGAAAATATAGGACTTGGAAGGAAAAAAGAAATATGGATTTTCACAGATAAAAATTGTCGTGTTTCTAGTACAACTGAAGAGGACATGCAAGATGTGTTTTAGCTTCTGGGTGTGATTGGTTTGCTAAAGAAAACTGGCAAACAAAGAGTAGGAACGACAGCACCAGAGCTGGAAAAGAGACTGCTTCTCTGCTGTGCTCCTTGCCAATGCCAAAGTGCTGGATTTCACTTTCAGACCATTTATTGTATTTTACAGTCTAATTTTTACTGAATATTCTTTTGCTTCTTTTGGGAGACTGACAAACTGACTAATGCCCATGTCGCCATGACTTTTTCTTGTGAGAAGTAATCTCTATGTTTCTTTTCTTCTGTTACTTATGGTTGTATCATCAATGATTCATCTCCTTTGTTTAAATAGTTGAAGTCAACCCAGAGCCATTTATTTAGGGAGTTCTGCTTTATCAAATGAGTTAAGCATGGGACGGCAGGTGATTCTTTTCACTGGTGTGAATTAGGGAAATCCCTCAAATCCCTCAGATTTCATCTCTGCCAAGTTAAATGCTAGCATTTTTCTTTCTTATTATTTCGAAGTTCCTTTTCAAACAGCTCATTTGAAAAATAATTTGAAATATAGGGTTTCTCTCTGTGCACATGAAAGGTGTAATCTGTCCAGACAATACACACATAAAAAGTCACACAAGGTTACACAACTTTCTGTAATTGCCTTTTTTATAAAAGTTTATCCAAGGTACTCCAGAAACAGAAAGTAACTTTGCATGCCTTTTGTTGTATTTTTATTCTTTATAAGCATTTTCCAAATGATGCTTCTGCTGGTCTTTCCCCAATAATCATGTACATCAATACATATATTTTTATATTTCTAACCCTTTCAAATACTGTATTTTCTCTCCCTTGTGTTCTCATTCACCTTTTGATACCTAAATTGACTTCTGCAGACATTTGGATGCACATAGAGTGCTGACAATCTGCCAGTCCAGCAGCTTTTCTTATTCTGACACTAAAAATCCTATTGTTATGTTGTGATATTCTATTTTCTTTGCTTTCTATCCTATCTCTTGCAGTCATTTTCCCTTATCTACCAAGGATGAGGTATTTCTAAATGGCTTTTCTTTTATTAACTTGAATTACCTGTTGTACTCTGCATCCTGTTGGGAGGGCAGGGATTGGATATTTGATTGCTGAGGTTCCCTGACTTTTGCTCTAAGAGAAGAGGAACGAAGGCACCAATACAGAACCCAGTAACCAGAGCCTTAAATCAGCTCCTTAGACAGATGGGTCAAATTCTTGTTAAAGAATATCTGGCCAGGAACTCAACCCACCAGGGACTTAGTTACCACTCAGGCTGAAAAATGAAGGTTTTGGGAGTCTCTGTGCCTCACATTGCAGAGCACTTGGCCCTGGGGTAGCAAGTAACTTTATGAAGAGGGCTGGAAAGCCTGGGGCTCTCAGAACACTGCCCACTGCACTCATGGGGTGTGTGAGCCCTGGGGCTCAAGGTCCAAGAGCTGCAGGAAGGAGAGATCAACAGGGCCTGATACACCCTCCAGTCTCTGGTCTGGACAAGCCCTGCAAGGTAAGCAAAGAGTCTTTGTCCTGTTATTTATTGCTCTCAGATTTATGGCTCTTCTAGAAGTGTTTTGAATATCTTTAGGATATAATTTGTCTGGTTCCGTTGCTTAGTTTAGACAACATAAAAGAAAATTGTGAAGTGTTTGCTGAGAACAAGCTGTCTCTAAGTGTCACAACAGAAGCCCAGTGATGTGCTTTAGCAGAGCTTGTACTACAGTCTCACCTCAAAGACAGACTTGAAGGCCGACATTACAGCTTTCTCAAGATCATGGAAAATACCAGTTAAAAAGAGATGGGGTCGTTTTCAGAGAGGATCTGCTTCCCTGGGCTATTTTTAGTGATAGTTCTCACTTCCAGGGAATTGTGTTCTTTATGAAAAGGGCTGCCCTCAGCAATATAGGGTGTCTATGTGTTGAGGCTGGTGCTCTGATCCACGTAGCCAGTGAGAACTGCCCTGGCTCTTTGGTGAGGGTTATCAGCTGATGAGGGACCAGCTCCTATCTCTGCTCTGAATTTCCACAGATGTTTAAGAGAACAGGGACATTAATGCTCAAAACCAACACAAAGTTCTTTTAAAACACAAAACTAAGGGTCAGATGCAACAGTTGTACATTTTGCCACCCCTTCTTGGCTACCATAATTCAAGGGTTTCCTTTGGAGAAAGAAAGATACATATTATTTTATGGATATTGAATATTTCTAGGTATAGTGTTGCTATCAGCCATTCAGTGCTTTTTTTCCCCAGAAAATAGCATCTCAGATCTGAGGGCTGAATGGATGGGTAGACTGAAACAATTTAATTAAACCTCTTTCTGACGTTGGTGTTTGAAACTCTGCAGTATTCTGCAACTAAACCATTAATATTATAATGTTTATAATTGATTGGGCATCAAAAGTGTCTTTGGGAACATAAAAGGAGCAAAAGCCATGTGGTTTATGTACCTGAAAGTTTGTAATTGGATCCATCCAGACACAGATCACACTTGTGACTACTCAAAAAACAAAACAAAGCACAACAGCCGGATCTTAGGATGGCAGAAGTCAGTGCAATTGCATAAAACCATCAATTACACTCTTTCTCTGAGAACCTGGCTCATTTTTACCTTCTGACAATGTCAAGGGACATGGCTGATAGCAAAGCAAAAGGAACTTTCTGCCTTGATAACTTTTCTTTCCAATTGACTGAAGTTTTCGTATTGCCAGACAATTTTCTTTTGGTAAAATAGTCCAAGTTCAGCAAACATGAAACTCATTTAAGCTCCACCACCTTCATTAGGAAAAGGCAAAGATCAAACTGATAGTGAGGAAGGATTGAATCCAGGCAACCACTATGAAATTGTAATTTGGGAAGTGGGCAATCTTGGGCAATGCATCGTGCTTTATTTCTCTTGTGTATGTTTAATCAATAAGATGAAATCATTAGTTGTATATTTTTTTTCCAGCTTCCTTTATTGCTCTTTTAGGAGCATTCAAGGAACAACTCTTTCAAGAGCAATTTTCCTCCTACTTTATAAAATTTGTTTTAAACCTTAACTTGTTCTGGGACATACCTGTTGCAGTGAAACTTAATGCCCCTACCCTGTGAAAAATGCTGTAACCTGTCTTTGCTAACGCACCAAATTCCTGTGTTCAGGAGGGCTGGCTGAAAACCTTCGATTAACATAACAACATACAGATGGCCTTCAATAAAGAGCAACGAAAGGGTTTGTGGTTCAAAAGCAATTTATGTCTGAAACTGTTGTCCTTGGCAACACACCTACACATTTTGTCTGCAGAATGTGCTACTGTTTTGTCTGCCGGAAGGAAAAAAAAAAGAGTATTTAATGAAAACAAAAGAAAAAAATATGTTATTATAAAGGGGAAGGGGAAGAATCTAGATTAACACAGCATTTCACTATTTTCATTAATCCTGATGAAGACTTATCACAGAAGGATCTCCTATGTTTTAACTCTGTATAGATGTTCTGTCTTGAGAAAAGAGATTGAAAAAAATGGGTCTTTAAATAACAGCCCCACAGGAACATGCCTTGAGGAGTTTCTAGATATCCTTTACCTCTTTTAAGATGGAAATTTAAGCCACTTTCCTCAGTTTATAATTGTATAGCTGTCAATTTTCCTTTACAAACCAGAGGACAAAACACTGAAAGTCATATAAAAATTCATGAAAGAAAAAAAAAATGCAAACACAATGGTGGCTAGGAAAGGTTATTACTGGAGCTGTTTGATAAGGATATGCTCATTGTGGTTTTTTACCTGGAAATGCCACTGCTTCTAGACTGGCATGTCCATAAATATTTACTATGTGCTCCAGGCAGCTGTGCAATAGTTCTGTCTTGAAGCCTGACTCCATTACCCACACTCTGCACATAAACTACAGCTGCTTCTAGGGTTTTAAAATGTCTCAAAAACCTTCCAGCAGCCCCAAAACAGAAAGATAAATAGGAGCTGTCTTGGTATTCTGTTTTTTCCCTATCCCTTCCCTACCACTCGTTCCCTCTTCTCCCACCTGAACAATCTCAGAGGTCTCAGGCTCGCATTTCTGACTCGCTTTGTACAAGAATTTCTTTCTGGGCATGCAAAATGCAGTGAGCACATGAATCCCATGGCCTAGGCCATTCCTTGAGGATCTCCAGATATGCACTATCCTGCAGCACCAGAGGGGTTCTCACTGCACTTCCAGATTCCTGGGAGGCCAGGGGAGATTTTCCTTTTCTGACTAGACAAAGCTTGGGAGCAGAGAGGAGGACCTACATGGGAAACCCATGAATTGGTTGGTTTGTAGAGGGCACTTCTATAACCTCTGAAAATAAAGTTCAGCAGCTAGGGAGTAACAGGATAAATACTTATGATGTGGGAGGCATTATAGAGTCCCACCATTTTTATAAGGAAAATTCTTCTGAGCCTGGACAATACTTTCAAGCAGACTCTAAGTAAGATACATGGTTTAAGGTGCTTCTGAAATTGAGTTTTTTTGGGACTGAAATTGCAACAGAACCAGGAAAAGGAAATCACATCACTGATTTCATTCCCACAGTCATACCAAAGAGTTACTCTTAGGCATTTGTGCCTATATTGTGCTACAATTACATATTTCTAACATGCCAGAGATTATTCTGCACCTATTCTATCCTCAAATTAATTTGGATCTTGTTCCTTTTGCACCGATCCCACCAGACTGTCCGTGCTCTAGCACTTACGAAATTTCATCTTATTTCCAGCATAAATGTGTTCAAAATCTATTTACGGTATCTTTTTATCTGTTTATTTCTCTGTCAGTATTAGCCTTAAATAGAAACAGTTCTTCTCCTCCTATATTTTTAGAGGATGATCACATCCACTTTTCATCTTTTATGTTGTGAGAGTGAACAAACACATCTCTGTGGTCTCCTTTCATGATTCTCTTTATTTCTGAACTTTTCAGTAGCCTATTTTCACACTAGTCCAGGTTAGGAGAGAAACAGTCCCATTTGTAAATACTGTGTTGAATGGTAGTCTTGAACATTTGACTGCTTAAATTCTGATATAAAAAGTAAGAAGAAAAAGTACCTGAAAATGCTTAACTACTAAAGAGCTCAAACACAGAGGGGACCCCCTTCAGTTTATACTGGGAAGGGCAGAGGAACAGCAGATCAGAAAGTTTGGAAACTTTGCTAATAAAGACAGGCTTTGGAAAATGCATGCCTTGATTATGGTCTGAGCAATTTTACAGTCTAGTTAAAGAATTTTTAGAGGAAATATTGCAGAATTCACTTTTAATCAACCAATCAATCAAAAAGTAATCAACATTCTGAAGTCTTAGGAAATTGTCATCATCAAAGACATGTTGAAAATTTATAAAGGGACAAATGACAACTAAAGGTAGAGGAAATATTAAATCCAAACCACACCAATAATCAAAGGAAAATGGAATAAAATTTTACTCAAAACTTTTAAAATGCTTTAGAAATGACGCAACTCTTTTCACTTAAAGTGAGTTTTCACTAAAATTGAAATAAAGATCAAACTGCAGAAGAATTAAATTTTCATGTTTTATTTTAGATTTTTGTTTTCCTTGTCCCATCTCTGAATTTCCCTATTACAATGAAGATAGTTATAAAAGAAACAGAAGATTGGAAGTAAAAATCTTTCATCCCTTCAATCTCCAAATTTGGGACTGAAAGGTTATTGATCAGAAATGACGAAAAATCTGGGACTTTTAAATAATTCATTAACTTCATTTAAACTTGTGAATTATCTACAGTTATTATTAGAAGGAGTTGTAGCAAGAAGAAAACAATTCAAATTTTATTTTTTCCAGCATGTTTGAGAAAAACAGTAATGCATATAATAGATCAATTCACAAGTCACACATTAATGACCATTTCTAATTTAATTTTAGCTTCTTTTTTCTTTTAATTAGTTTTCTTTGAAACTTCCAGAAGCTCAGTCTTTTGTTTCCTAATGTAAGCCAAGACAGCATGAAATTTTTCTGTCTTCTGGGACCTCCAGTAAGGGCATTTTTATCACTATGAAATTTTAACCAAATCTAGCAGTGAAAGATTGACCTTAAAGAAATCCTCCTCATTTTCCTAAACAGCATTCCTATGGGATAATAGACTGTAGGAAGAGGTTCTCAAAAGATCATATTCCATCCAGGATGGTATGAAACACAAATGCAGTGGAAGAAGGGGAGACAGTCTGGCCTGGATCAGCTGCCTCACTACGAGTGCAGGGTGCAATGCAAAGGGGTGGCCATGGGAACAGAGCCAGGGCTCGATGCATTTGGACAGAAATGGGTGTCTCCGTGATCCTGGGAGGAGCAAACCATTCCCAGTGCAGTGGGAGCCCTTTCAAGCATTTCCAGATAGGGTCCTTGGGAAAAGCAGCTCAGGCTTTTCAGCATCTGCTTCAGGAGCCTGAACAACCTTTCCTGGCAGATCTGAGCCTTTGAGAGTATCTTCAGAGACTCTCAGGTCTGTCCTCTGGAGACAATGTCACTCTGAACACTGAGACTGGGGCAGGACATCTGTGAGAGAACCTGGGAGAGCTGGAAGCAGGTGGGGTCTCCAGGAGTGATCCCTAAACCAGCCTTGATCACAGCAGTATCTTCCCTCCTCTTTCCTTGAAGAAAGGCTGAAGCTGTCTGTGCTTTAAGCCTGGGATGGCTGAAATACAAGTGTTCATTGAAAACTCTCTTTTGCTGACTTTTTGTTGCCACAGCTGCTTTGTCTCTGTTGCTCATCCAGCACCTACTTGTTATTTGGGAGAGAAGAGAGACTATTTTTGATCTCAGTCTTTCCCAGTGCACGTTGCCCTAAGGCTGACAATGCTGCAATAATATCTGTAACTCTCCTCCATGGTTTTGCTTTAAAAACATCTGCATTTTTCACTTGCTCTGTGTCATTCTGCATCTCCTTCCTTTCCTCTTGAACATTTCCTCTGATAATTCCTGCTTACAGCTGTAAGTATAGCCTGCATCATTCATTATAGCAGATATCACAGAATCATAGAATAAATCCTTATGCTGTATGATTTGGCAGTGGTAGCTGTAGCAGCACAGCAACATTTCCAGAGTACCTTTTTGGTGGTCCAACATTTTAGAGATTCAGCTCTCAATAAAAACCCAGCTGTCTGACAACTCTTGTGTTCCTGAATATTAGCTGGAATCTTTCTAATGCTTTATCCCTCAAAACCTTCGGGGTCTGTGAGCTCCTTCAAGAAAAGTGGAAGTAGCCTTGATTATTTTGTACTGAGAAAATGAACTATTTTGTAGGAGGAATGTTTTAATTCAGGTGGTAGTAAGGTCTTGTGCAGATTCCCTTTTTCTCTGCTTTGTTAGCATTTTTATTGCTATAAAATTATCTTCAGCATGGCTTTCTTTCAGGAATGTGATTTTTATCTCTTCTATTTTATTGTTTAGAAATTTTAAAATTACTTTAACTCTGATTTTTTTTTCCTTCCGTGTTAGAATAAGTCACCTGTTCTTCTAACAAACAGTGAGACAAATGATCTTTGAAGTACCATGCCCACACCTATCAGTGGGAGGTGCAAAATGTCAAAAGCTTTCAAAAGCTTTTGAAACTCAGAATTCAAAGAGTGTGCTCTACCTACATACCAAGAGCCTGCAACAGGTAGAAGCTCACAGTCATTGCCACCACCCTCAAGCCAGTGACACAGTGGTACAAACTGACCTAATCCCCATTTGCATCCAGTCAAGTCTGACTACTTGGAGGTGAGTTATTTACCTATAATTCAACTCTGTTAGAACAAAGGAAAGCTGCCTGCTTAAGACACACTGAAATTCACAAAAAAAAAAAAAAAAGAAAAAGAAAATTTTAGTGTGAGAACACCCATTTGGGGCTTTTGAAATGTTTAAAATTTCCCTCTGTTAGAGTGAGTAGTCTCTCCTGACTACCTTTATAAAAGCAAGCAAATGTCAGTTTGGAGTTGTAGAGTAACACCTACTGATAAGTAATGAAAAACAAATTCAGTATAGCAAATGAACCTCTGTTATTTACCTGAAGTGGCTTGGTGTAAGCTATTGTTTATGATTTTTGCATCTAAGTCAAGTCTCAAGGTACTTTCAGAATGTTTTAAATGCTCTTATTTTGCCTGGGTGGTAGTTTCTGCTCATGCTTTCCAAATGCAAAGGAAAGCATGAGCTGTATCAGTTTTCAGTTTAAGTAACATGCTTATCAAATGTCACTCATGTCTTTGTATTACTTTTAGCTATTACACTGCACCTGATATTAGAAATGCATTGATGTAAAATCTCCCCCTCCTATTTCCTTCCAACCACGGGAGTTTTTTAAATTATCTGCATAAATGCATTTATTAGCACTCTTAACCTTTAAATAAAACTCTCATTACTGTCATCAGTCAGCTATTGGGCTTTCCTACCCCACTTAAGCTCGTTACCTTTTCCTCCGTCTTTCACATCATCCTCCTTCTATGCAGAGAACTGAAAACCCAGCACTGCAGCCTGGGCTCAGCCAGCAGAAGTTGCCTGGGCAACCAAGATACAGAAATTGGACATGTGGATAGGGAGAGGAGGGAAAGAAAACCTCTAAAAGGAAGAAAAAAAATCACCCAGAATGCTCTTTATGAATATTTTTTCATTTGTAAAAATGTTGTAAATATTCCAGGGTAGCTGTGTTCCAGTGCTTGAGGAGTTAGTCTCATCTCCCTTCAGTGGGAGTCTACAAGAGCTCAGGCAGCAGTTTAGCAAAGGGGAGGTTACTATGATCACAGCCTAGAATTATCCAGAGAGAAAGAAATATTCCTGATACAATAAGACTTTCTATTTTAGAAGAAAAGTTATAACAGTATCTGACAGCCAGATCTAGCTGAAGTGAAATACATTCAGACAAGAAATAATGTATGTTTCTTTAATCAGGATAACAGCTAAACTTAGAAGGAACCCACCTCAGGATTTGTCTCTGTCTCTAACTTAATAATTGTGTCTTTCTTCCTCAACAACAGTGGGGTTGGTGACATGGTTGATCCAGGTTGGCTGTCAGGAAAATTAGGGATGAACACACTTAGTGTGATCCTGGGGGAGCACGGGGGGACGGGGGCTTCCTGGGGTTGATTGTTCCATTTATTTTCACCTCAGCTCTTGACCAGAATAAAAAGAGTTCCCACTACAGACTGTTCCCTGCTACTAGGCTGGGCAGTGTCATGACTTTCTCCATGGATATTTCCCTAAGGGCTACAGAAAAAAACTGCCTGGGCTGAGATGACCTCTGCAGCACCAGCCTTCTCTGTACCATGTAGCAGGTACAGAGGCATAGAATGGACAATACACAGCAGGATGGTCCCTGCAGTCTCATGCAAAGTGCACTCCACACACCTCCCCTTCTCTGTAAAGTTTATCTCAAAATAAGTTTTCTGATTTGTGATACCATTGGCTGGTTCATGCTGCCTTTTTTGGAAAATCTTTTGGGACTTACACATCAGGATTGTGTAATCCTCAATTTCTTAGAAATTCATACAAAAAAAAATTTCACTGCATATAAAGCATCAATATCTAAGATTAAAGACTGCAGGCTTACGTATGTAAAACTACTCTCTCCCTTATTTGAGCAATGTAGCAAATTTATATGATAAAGGAAATAGCAGATATTTAATCTGAACCCAAATGCCTTGTGTAAGCTCATGAGAATCCTTTTCTTATGTAAACTCCAAAAGCCTGATGATGGGCTCTCAAGAATGCAGGAATGAACAAATCTTAGTTTTAGCATCAAAAGACAGAGTCTCTCAGCACAGCAGAAAAGTGGAAGGACTTGCTTTGATTTATGAACATCAAATGTCACACTTGATAATGAAGTTCACTGATAGGGCTGAGATCAGTGTCTTCTTAATACCACAATGTCAGAAAAACCCTCAGGTGAAAGAGTTGAAAACGCCTCCATTACGAATGTGCAACACTTAGACTGAAGAATTTTTTGTTGCCATGCTGGTGGGACTGCTCATGTCACAAGCAGCTGAACCAATTGCTACTCTAGCAAAGTAAGCTTTTTTTAAATTAAAGGATGGGCAAATGCAATGCACAGTGAACTAGAGTTTGAGGACCCATGCTCTAAAGGATAACAAACATACTGCAATGGCAGCCAGCTGACCTACATTTGCAGCTGAAGATGTAAAGATGGCCCAGAAGGAGTGCTAGTCAAATGGACCATGCATTTAGAATTATAAACCATTGCAGCAGCACGGGGATGGGTTTCCTGCTGCCCTGTGTAAGGAGCAAGCCAGGTCAGTAGTGCATGATGAGCCACTGCTGGTGGGGAACCACGACTCAGTGACTCCTATCTCCTCAGCACACCGTGCTGCAGGAGGGAAGCAGCCTCTGGCTATGAAGAGACAAATCCAGCCCAGGTGCCTGCAGGTCCTGGGGTGGCAGTGTGGAATGAGCTGGACAAGCCAGGGGATCTCAGGGGCTCTGGTGCAAGCAACAAGTCTATAGCAATGCCAGGACCACTGTGCATTGCTGCCACCAAGCCCATGGCATCACAGCTGAGTGACACTCAGGCATAAATCCAGCTTGGATGACCTTCAACAAAAACAATGAGGCGGTGCATTGTAGGGTCCCTGGGATGTAAAGAGGGGAGAGTAGGAGACAAAGACAACCTTTCCCAGGCACAGTGGCAATAATTGCATCAGCAGCAGGAGAGAATCACACACACACTGAGGTTCAGGTTTTTAGCCCCCACCAAACCAAATAGCTGTGTTGAGGTCAACACAGTGCTGTTCCACACTGTATGAGGATCTGCCTGTTGGCACAAATCAGCTTTAGAAAACAGGCTCCTGGGTATTTTGCTGAGTCTCCCAAATACATTGGTTGTTTTGAGCACAGCTTTCCCCATCCCTCTGTGGAGCTGTGTGTTCATATGACAGGTAATAAGTACATGAGCAATTACTGCTACAGTGGCAAAGGAAAGGAAAATTGAAAGTTGCTACATAACAAAAAATGCTTATCCTAAACCCACCTATTAAAGATAAAGCAGAAGCATAATTAAACCACCTTGCTTTTAGATAAATTGTTTCACGTGAGTGTTTCATGGTTTTCTAAGACAAAACCAGAATAAGGAAAATAACTCTGCTGTGCTCAGTAAATGTATGCAAATAACCATAGCATGAAACTATTATTAATAAAGACCAGTTAGAGAGATATCTCCCAGAGTCCCCAGATTCCCCAGCATTTTCTTTCTTTCTTTTTTTTTTTTTGTTCCCTTTTTGAGTACAGAAAATCTTTTTTCAAAACTTCACACATACAAGGCTTTTCCTGGGATCAGCTGGTGTGCTTCCACAGCGTTCAGGGAAAGCCTGAAACATTGGTGTACATGCAGGATCTTCATGGAGTTTCTGTGACCCTGATGGTAAGTGGGATACCTCTGTGTTCAAGCTGACATACAACAGAAACTTGAAAACAAAAGTAATGTTTTCGTGTGTCATATCTTTGTCTTTCCAGCCACATAGAGCCTTGTATCACAAAAGGACAGTAAGAAGCTGACTAAATATTTCATTCCTTAAATTAATCTTTGATGGCCTACATATTAAATAATGGCAAGAAGGATGAGGTCTGGTTTGCAGCCCAGACAAGGATATTTAGTATAAACTCCTAATCTGCTGTGATGGAACTGCTTGAGGAAATTCCTGTGACTGGCAAAGATTCTGGAAGAAGGAAGAATAATTCATGTGTTCACTGCTTCTTTCCTGAGACCAGAGCATTTTCCTTCCGTGCTTAGTTCAAACTTAATCACTTACAAAGGTCAGAGAATTTACCCATTAGCATCCCTTCTCAGTTCAGCAAGCCACTTTCAAGTCTTACTCCTCATAGACAGCATTTCAGCAAAGCTTTTTGGCCAAAGGAAAGCACTTTTTTACTTCTGGTAAATAAATAAAAACTATTCATTCAAGGAAGTTAGACCAGAGAAACTTTTGACAGGTGATTACCAGACTTAAAAACTTAAACTTCTGTTTAAGCCACTTCTTAAAAGTGGTTTTAAAGATGCTCTGGACAAATTTTAATGTTTTACCCTGATTTTCACCTGCAGCTATTTATAAGAATCTGAGAAGGTGACAGATAACTCCCACAGACCTAAACAGCCTGTCAGACATCGTTTTTCTTAGCAGCATCTCGCAAGTCTACCATCTCTCCTAAGAATAACATCCCCGTGCTGAATTGCATCTTCCCTAGGACCTGTACTGATCATCTGGATTTATGGAACGTTGCACAAGTCTCTGAGGGGAAACTAAAGCAACAAGTGTTTAATCCCTCTGTAGTCTATCCTGAAAATATAACATCAGATGGAATATTTGTTCAAAAATATTTCCTAAAAAGTCAGCTGAAAGGAGAACTTGGGTGTGTTGAAAGCATTTTTTATATTGGCACTAGATTGTTGGCTGCAATATCACAAAACTGCATTTTTACACAGAGTTTTCAGTGCCTTGTTTTAAAGATCCATGAAATAGCAACTTAAGTGATTACACAATCTTTCCAAGGTATTTTTCCTCTGCTTTAGTTACTGGTGTGGAGGACAATTTTTTAAAGTTCGTACCTTGCATTAGTGCTCTATGTGAGAGCTTATTCTAGCCTAGACTGTCACTAATTGCTACATTTTAAGGATTTCTTTATCAAAACAGCAATGTCCAACTGAACACACTGAGCTGGCCAAGTTTCATCACAGGTATGAAAGGAGGATGGCAGGGAAAGGTACCATGTGCCTTTTTATGTGATCATGCTATACCTGTTATTTGCCAAAGGTTAAGGGGGCACAAATCAGAGTTCATGTGTAGCAATGAGTTTTCCTGTGCACTCTGGCTGTTTGCCACTGTCAGAGCAGGAGTCCAAACTGCCCTGGGCTCTGACAGCTTTGCAGCAGGTTATGAGCAGCTGTATATTGCTGTTCTTACTGAAGATGCTTGCCCAGAGAATGACCAAAATGCTTTCCCTCCTCTTCTTCTCCTCTGCCTCTTTCCTGCGTGTCCTTACCCTCATAATGCCTGCAAAAAAGAGTGTGTGGGAGGCAACCTTGTGTTCTGCTTTTGTATGCAAGGGACCAGAAGTATGCACACAAGCATGCTTTGTCACCTAAGGTTACATCAGAGATATGAGCCACGTGTCATTAGTAGCATTTTATGTCAGAAACACCCTAGGAAGGTCCCCAACACTGGCTGCCCACTCAGATCAGGGTGGCCACAACAGCTACACTGTAAGGGAGGGCATGATGTGCTCTGGAGACATCCTGTCACCCATCCATCTGTTGTGATAGTGGGTGTGGAAACCAGGGAGACAATTTTGCCTAGAAATGGGATATACAAAAAGCTTTATTTCAAATGGATCTCATGAAGTAGCATTAGTGGAGTCTAACTTCAGAATCTAACTTTAGAATCAACAAAATTGACAAATTTTATGAAAATTTCTGACTTTATTTGAGTAATGAAATGTAGCTTGGAAAGGTTTTTAGATTGTTTGATTTGAAGGGCACATCCTGTATCTTCTAATAAACTACCACCACAAGCTGGCCTCCACATACATGCACACACAGTAATGTCATAGTTTGCTGCTGTAGAGTTGAAGTCTTTAGACTGTACATTTCAAGTATAGATACACTGTAAATACACATATACACTCTGTGAACTCAAGCACCCCTGCAATCAGTTCTCCTTTATGCCAGAAATTAAGTGAAAAAACACAGTGAAAAATGATTGTTTTCAAAAGTCTCACTTGTTGGACAGCTTGGTTGCTGTTCTGCTAGGAGAGCTAGCCCTTACCTTCCCAATTTGGATAGCAGGAGCAGTCTCATTATGAAAATAATAAAAAATTGAATTGTTAGTAGAAGCCTGTCCTTAGAAACTGTACTTTCCTTCCCACCTCCCATCCCCTTTTGTTACCTCAAGCATTTTTAATCCAGCAAGGCAGCAATCATGATCCTCCCCTTCCACATTCACTAGGTGGGTGGATGCCTTTATTATTTGGTTTCATCAAGCTCAGTTTTGCCCTGTGAAAGTTTCAGAGAAATTACTGAAAAGAAGCAGTGAGAATACCTATGGGGTTTCTTTTTTCTTTCTCTTCTGATGACAGCTCTTGGTACTAAAGAATTTGCTTTTAATTATGCCTGATGAATCAGCATTCAGGTGGCTGCAAAATGCTGCCACTTTCTTCTCCCTTTTCTAAGTCTTTGGGAATTCACAACTCTTTCTACAGACAAACTTCTTTTGATGCAGGGTTTATCATGTTCCCTTTCCATTCCAGGATACCTGGGGCTGGGACAATGTAATCTCCACAGTTACTCACTGTTCAATGAGAAAAATTTTTTCCTCTTCTGAAAATGTTCAGCCAAGAGGGACATAGGCCAAAGAATGGAAAATTTGTACTAAAATCTAGTTCATTTTTTTAATGGAAAGATCTAGATAGGTCCAGAAATAAAAAAAAAGTAAACTAAGAAAATTCAAACATGATGAAAAAAATTGGGCAGATTTACTACAACCTAAAAACCAGACCAAAATTATACATCCGTCAGGTCTTTCAAAAAATAAGTAAATCACCTGTATTCTATGAAAGTAAAGTGGTTATTTCATCAGAAACTAAGCCTGAGAGAGGAAAAATACATGAGGGAGGGAGGAAGCTGCAAAAGATAGAGGGAAAAATCTGCAAAGGAGGGAGTGAAAAAACTGCAAAGGAGGGGTAAAAAAAAAAATAAAAGTGAAGCTGAAATGTATTACAAAGGAAGGAAAAGGAAAAGGGAGGAAAGAAAGAGAAAAGAGAATGACCAAAGCTGAATCTCCAGCACATATATTTTCCAGACAGAAATGACAACTGCTGAGGAAAGCAGAGGAAAATAGATGGAGAGAGGAAAGTAAATTTATACCAAGTAGAGATAAGGATAAATAATATAAAAATTGCGTTTCATTCTTACTCTCTAAATTAATGGGTTTAGGAACAGCCTTGCTGTACAAATGGTTTATTCCTTGCCATAATCATTTATTGATGTTGACCTGCTTCACAGCAATTGATGAGACACAACCCCACTCCCTGTCCACCCCCTCTTCTTGTTAAGGTGATTTTAATATTGATGGACTATGTATTCTATGTAGATTAATGAAGTCCACATAGGAAGTGTATATTAATTTGACAGGCTACTCAGACTCATCACAAGTCAATGGGAAGGAAGTCTTTGCAAGACAAAAATGTAGTTCTCAGTCCTGTAGCCTTATATCTTTTACTGAACCTTTTAAAATGCAAAGGCTTGTTGAACTCAAATTCCATTTACAAACTTTAAAAACTTCTTAATGTTCTTAGAAGCAGCAAGATGCTCTAAAAGGTTCCACAGATACATTTCTAAAAGTATTTTGAAGAAGATAACTGTTATATAATGTGAGGTCTGAATAGCATTCCTTTGTTCATGAAACTTTAATTCAAATAAGCCATCTTGTTAACCTTAATAAGTATATTTGAATGGCTCACCAGCTTCAGTTGGAGGTACATTAATCCTGCTGTAAGCATCTAGAAGAGCACATCAGGTACATCATACACTCAAAGAAATGGTCAGAGTAACATTATGGAGATAGTGGAGTCAAACACAGCAGAACAAAATTGCCTGTGCATTCTCAATCAGGTCCTGGTGAATAGCTTTTCTTTTACGAGTGTTAGTCTGATAAAGGACATAAAGATGCTTTTCCCCCAGATTCCTTCTTGAATCTGGGCAGAAGACAGTGCTCGTCAGTAAGCTTCAGTTTTTCTTGTGGGTCCCTTCCAACTCATCATATTCTGTGATTCTGTGACTGAATCTGCATTGGGAAGAAAAAGAAGAATTTTGGAAAAAAAACCCCAAACCCCCCAAAACCAACAAAAGCCCCAAAGCATATTTACTTGTACATCTCCTGCAGTAACATCATCCTCTTATTTCCCAGTTTACTGACAGAGAATGTAGGCCCCAAATGCAAAGGCAAGCTTAAGGCTAAAGGTGGGATTGACTTTAGCATATCTAAGAACAACTGCCATGGACAAGTTAACTTTCCTGACTTTTCCTTTGCTGCATTTTGGTCAAAAGAATAACATTCCTCTTATGCCTTTTACCTTCTAACAAAAGACAAGAACAGTAGAGAGGAGTCAGCAGAAATGACCCATGTATGTGTTTGATGGACCATGATGTGGATAAAAAGATGATTTGTTTAATCATATTAATTATCCATGTATCATAACCCATGGACTCATGGGATGAAGGTAACCAGAATAAGTGGCACAGTAAGTTAAGTGTCGGATTTTGATAACCATTGAATACTTTGCATCATTCTATTTCAATAGAGGCTGGTTTTTGTTCTTAAAAAAAAAATAAAGTGAAAATTTAAAAATGTGAAATTGACCTTCACCTCAGTCATCACAAACTGCAGTCTGTACAATGACTGCTGTGCTCTTTGTCACATGAAAGTGGTGGTTTGGTGGCTTATCTTGGGACCATCTCTGGAGCGACAGTTTGACACACCACTAGACTCCTGACAAAGTGAGCAGATACAAGAAGCCTGCAGACTTTGAGAGAGAGAGCATGGTTTCACAGCCCAGATTTACTCATGTCTGAGCTGCTGTTGAGTGTTTCAACCTTCCCTCTGCATTCTACCACTAGTCCTGCTTCCCTCCCTGGGGACAGTTTGCATATCAAACTCCATTCTTCAGTTTTTAGCTGTAGTGTTGGGGTTTTTTTAACCCCTTTTTTTTTATTTGATGGCATTACATGTCATCTTTTTTTCATGGATTTTGATGTCCCCTCTGAATTCAAGTCCTACTTTCTCATTTGGGATTTCTACAGGGTATGACTTACATTTTTTACTAGGTTATTCATGAATCCCTGAGCCCTACAGTCACTCTGCATCCTCATCCTTTGTTTTCTCACTGCTAAAGCCCCAAAGTAGGAATGGCCCTTAATGGCCCTGACCAGCTTCACTTAAGATCTCCCCCCACCCCCTGACCATGGGCCCAGGAATCTCATTTAGGCTTAGACTTGGCCCTGACCTGAGTTATGCAGTAGGTGTATCTGTCTTTAGTCCTAGGTTTGGCCCTATCTCCAGGATGGCATCTAAGTTAAAGATTTGGGTCCAGCTCCAACCCTGCTGCTCCCAAATATCCCACAGAAGCTCTAACACTCTGGAGAAATTCCCTCCTCGTTGCACTTCTGTCTCAGTTATGATGACCTAGAAACTGTGAGAAGTCAAATAATCGAGTAAGTACAGTGAATGGGTTACAACCAAATGGCAAAACTGAGATTTTGCAGCTGCTAAAAGCTGAATTCACATGCAAGTCAAGTATTAAATCGCATTTCAATTGCTTATAGTGAAATCCATTATAAAATTTCCTGACTTTTTCATGTTGTCAGAACAAAATACTTATTTTTAATGTGTTGGGCTCAGACTAACAGGGACTTCTTTGATATTACACTAGCAATATCAAAGTGCTTAGACTTAGTTACAAGAGTTGCAGTGTTTCATTATAAGATACTCTGATATAAGATATTCTAAAAGAATAGTTAAAAATTCCCCAGATTTAATGAGTTGATGAATGTGTTATTGGCTTCTAAACCACTTTACAAACAATTAATATATATCCCTAGAGACAATTAATTTCTATAATTGCCACAAAACTACCTGAGCTGGTCTACATGGTTGTCAGTTTTCAGACCAGGTTGACTTGTCAGCTTCAGGGTTTTTCTGCTTTGGGTCAGTAATTGGGTCATGTGAAGTTTTATTTCTTGGTTTTAACTTGCCTGTGCCAAAACCCTGCCAACACTGTCAAAAATTAGAAGTGTATAAAGCCATTTTGAGGAACCTGTTGTTATGAGTGAGCATATAGGAATTAAAATAAAATATAATCTAGCACAATAAACTGTGCAGCTCTAGAATGTGAGCAGATTATAATGACTGTCAGATTAACAAGAACCTTCTTCAAGTGGTGATGTCCTGACAGCTATTATTTTAGAAGAAAGTCAAGGAGTCAGGAAAGAGGCTTAGAACAGAAGGGTGATGTGACACATAAGTTCTTTTCTTAGCTATAGGATTCAATTGCTTCTTTCAATTTAAACTACTGAATTGCTACACTTCTGTTCCCTAATCTATTTTGCTGGAAAATACTGAACATAAATTTTATCACTTCATTAAATCAGTGCTTCTTGTATGCTCATTTCCATTAATAGGAATTTTAAGAGCTTCAACTAGTTTCCAAAACCTCTGTGTATAGATAGGGAAGCTAACAAACCATGCAAAATTCACTCCTGAAATCAATGATAAACCCAGAGAAAGACATGCAGTGTTTTGTTGCTATGACTTCCAGCTGAGTAGTAACTTCCATCTCTAATTCAGCAACACTTTTAATGACATGATATTGGCTTTTGTTGACAAAGGCTTTAATCCATAAGTCACTACATAGAGTATGACTGTTTTTTGCTTTTGTCTGGCAGGTTTTGGCTTTTATGCTCTTCAAATCATAATTAAGGGGCTTAAGATAATTGTTGTGAATCTAATGTAGCAGACTTTGTAATTGCTACAAATTTTTGAATCATGAACCATATCTTTATATAATTTTGAACAATAAATAATATACCATGGTTCTTCAATTTTTCTACAGGTGCAGCTAATAGTCCATCTCTGCTTGGAGCTAATACTGAATGCATGGCATCTGCACAGATCTTAGTGTAACAAGTGACAAAAAAACACTGGCACTATTCATCTAAACAATTTACAAAGCTGCTCTATTTCTGAGTAGAAAAAGTACAATCATGGAACAAAAGCTCTAAGTCATCTGGAGAAAAAAAACTCTTGAGTCCTACAGTCAAGCTCAAACAGTACTTTGGGAAGTGATTGATGTTCTCTATTGTTTGGAAAATACTTAATTATTTGTGCTATAATTCTTACATGTCTATAAAGCACTCTTCTTTCAGGCTACTATGAGTAACAACGTAGAAGAAAAATTGTCTCCTAATTAGCTGTTCTCTTGTTGCCTCTTCAGGGAAAACTTTACTTTAAAACACCTTGAGTTTTTCATAATGTGTGGAGTAATATTTTGTACACATTGGTACATGTACTAGGACTTCAGAAGGCACCAAAAAGTATATGTTTGTATGACTGCCAGCAGTTGGAGTGGTGGAATTGGCACCTGGAATACTACTTTGGTTTCTCTGGTGATAAATTCACTACACCCCCAAATACACACCATGGTTTTCTTGAGGCTAGAATTACTCCATTAGCCTGTGAGTCATGCTTGAGCCCCATTTGCCTTGCCAGGCAACACAGTGTGAGTGGTGGTTGGAGGATGCGTGGGAGCAGGAAAGGGCCTGGATGTGCCTGAGGTGGGCATGGGAGCAGCTGGATGCAATTGAAATCACCTCTTCCAAAAACCCTAATTTGCACCTGAAGAGGAACAGGTCATTAAAACACAGGACTGGTGAGCACAGCATGCTCCTCAGATTCTCTGTGTGGAGATCAAGAAGCCACAGTGCAAATTCAGGAGCAAAATAACAAAAGCCCAACCATGTCTTGTTTTTCTACACATCTACTGATGCAGAGGAGTGTGACCCAGAAAACTGCAAAGCTCTTTGGCAAAAAGGACAGAATAGAGTGGGTGTCCCTAGAATTGTCTATGCTTGCCTGCTTAGGTGTCCCTCTTTTCTAAACTAATGGTTAAGGTTTATTATACTGAGTATACTGCAAATCTGCCTTTTGACTGGTTAGAGAAATGTTTAGACTGCATGGAGTGATTAGCTAAATACAGGGAGATGAGAATTCATATATAAACTGGATGTAAAGTGGATAAATTATCTAAGCAGAGTCAAGAGCACATTGTTCTGAGAAAGATTCAGAGATGTTCATCAGGATGAGAGAGCACGGAAAAAGGTCTCCCTGATGCAGCCTGAAACCCAGCTGTGCTAGCGTGAGTTCAGCCTCTCTGCAGAGAGCTGGCGTGGTCTCTGTGCTTGTGACAGTGTCATTTTGAAATGCTTTCCCCTCCAAGACACCCTGTAGACTTTTCCCACAGGGTAAAAGATAGAGATGAAATTTAAGTGGCCTGATGATGGATTATTTGTCTCTCCTGAGCCCCTGGCTGTGCCACTGAGTTAAGTGCTTTTGCCACTTGCCATGGGAACAGCACGGAACATAAGGATCAGCAAAGGATGCTTCATATAGATACATTGGAATGATCATTTTGATCACTGCATGCCTGCTTGAAGTAAATTCCCTCATGGTGGCTAATACATATTTCCTGCAGCCCTGTTTTGGGGGGAAATCTGCTTTTTCTTTTCTGGACTTGTGATATATTGAGCACTTGTCTCTGCACTGGAGCAGTCAGCAGCTTCCACAGTTGAGTCCTACCACCCTCAGCTTCTGCTGGCTTTTTTGGGACATAGAGGTCTTGAATACAGTGCCCTGCAGGAACTGCACTCCCTCCCATTAGGAAGGTGCAGCTATTAATTAATGATTTGAGAGGAAAAGAAATTAGGAGGTTGAATTCTACCAGTTGGCAAGAGGTTTGCATACAAATCTTCTTCCCTCTGGAACAATTAAATGAAATCAGTTATATTTGCATATAAAATAGCTTATTTTTCCACTCATCTGAAAATAAGTATTATGAGACTCTTTTTACTCACAGGAATTCACATGAGAATTATTTAATTGGAAATATTAAATCTATTTTTTCAAAAACCAAATAGAAAAGGAGATTTTTAAATAATATTCATAAATGGGAACTTGAATAGCTTGGTAATCTGTAAAGAAGTTGTATTTAATACTTTAATGAATTCATGATGCTTTGGGAAGTTTGTACTTAGTAATTTAAAAATTATTTTCAGTATTTTAAAAGGAATTTTATTAACTAGTCTAGGCAAATGATAAAGAAATCCTACTACAGAAGAATGGCCACTTTTCCAAACTCTTTTATTCCTGAGAATTTGTCATAACTTCAATATACTTTTTGTTGAATGTGTATTTCCAGATAACTTTTTTAAGTTAAAATTCAGTTTTGAGATGATCCATAAAATAACAATAAATAACTCTCCTTAATTTACTTGGTAGTTATATACAAGTAGTTTCATGCCTGTTTCTGTCAGGAATCATGCATAAGAGCAGCTCTGTTTCACCTCACCTGCACTGCACATCTCTCCTACCTGGAGAAGGATTTGTAATCTCTTTTTCATGGTGATACTGGCTGACTCCAGAGCCCCTGAAATTAGCATGTAATGTAGTTAATGGTTTTTTTACACTTTGATTAGTGGATCTGTGACTGATGGTTCATTGATCAAAGGAATACTTCCTAGATCTAGAATTTTCAGGACTAAAAATACAACCAGCTACTGAGAGTTGAACTCTACAGCAGGAAATCCCTGTGATTTGTTATCCATGTGGCATGAGGTTCCTTTACAGCACATTCATTATAACATGGGGTTTGCCCATGACTGAGAGGTCTGATGGGTAATCCAGCAGGCCTGGTGAGGGGGGCAGGAAAGCCTTGAAACCCAGGGTTTTACCAGCCAGCTACTGCCTCTGGCCTCAGGGTCCTGCTGGCCTCATCCCTGTTTCCTGCAGGATCCTCTCCTGGCACTGGGAACTGCACATGGCTTTTTGGCAGCTCCCTGCTTGCAGACTGGGACCTTGGCATTCTCAAAGCCCACCTCTTACAGTGCATCTCAGGGGCATCAAAGTTGGAACAAAATAGATGCCCCAAGTTGTACTTTCTCACAGTGCTGCTCTGGAACAGTTCTTTTATGCCTTTACTAATAGAAGTTGCTTTGCCCAAAGTATAGTTTTTATCATCACTATTTCAATTTTAAAGTTAGAGACCATATGTCAGAATTTTTGAATGCAGCCAACTGCTTTTCTTTCCACATGTGAAGTTAGGGTACCACTCTGCTTTCAGGCTTGGTAGGGTTCTTTTTATGTATTTTATTTCCTTGTAAAAACAGAGGAGAACTTGGAATTAAAAGAGCAGCTGGAGATATATTTTGTCCATGTCCTACTTGCATCAAGCCTGACTTGTTATGAAAGAAAGCAATGGCTGCCTCTGCCCAAGAAATACTTCAGTACACGATTAATTCACTGCCAGCAAAGATTTTTGATGTGTCTTTGCCATATGTGAATGACCAATTGAAATGCATGTTTTTCAAATCTAAGCAGGAGTCCACCATTTGAAGTGCAGCTTGTGCAGAACTCAGCAGAATTAAGATCCATAAGCCCTTCACTCGAAATGACTATTGCAGAGGGAGAATAAGAGCAGCAGCACTAGCAGGTTGATGCCTGAATTTCTGCTCAGAAATGTTATACAGACAGACATCCCACTTCTAGCTTCCAAAAGCCTGGCATTTTATTAAGGTTGTGCATAATGTGCCAATTTCACCCCCTGCTTCACTTGATTTTAATAAAGAAAGAGAAGATACCCACATGCTAGCTCAGAAACTTCTCCCTCTTTTAACATATTGATAACTCATTGATTAGCTCCAATCAAATCTGATAGAAGGGTGGGAAAGTCCAAGATTCCTTTTCAGGTCTTCCTGAGGACCCCTCCCTGTGCAGACCTGAGGCTGTTGGCTCCATGCTCCCCAGGGATGCCAGCAGCAGCCAGCTGGCCCAGAGCACACCTCTGGCTCCCGTGGCACAGGCGTGTGCCTGAGCCTTCCTGCAGAGGCAGCTGAGGACGTGGAGGGGAGCTGAGGTTACTGCAGGGGAGGAGGGAGGGGTGGGTATGGAGCTGGGGAATTGGGCTGCAGCTTCAAGAAATCAGTCTTCATTAGTCCTGCTGCAAAGACTTGGAGTGATTCTTCTCTGTCTCTCAGGAGACAATCTTAATCATCTGGGACAGAGGCGTTCGGTGACTTTCTCCTGATTGCCCCTCCAGAGGCCGTTCCTTTTGACTGGGTAATCCACTAATCAGTATGGAAACACCAGGAGCTTGCTGGAGAGTATGAGGAGAATGCACCATCCGTAGCTGCTGTGATCTTCAGCCCATGAATATTGAAATATTTCATATCTACTTTCAAAAGGAAAGAGGCACTTGTTAAAGGATAACAGCTCAGCACTGGGGGTGAATAACTCATGATAGAATCACAGAAGGGTTTGGATTTGGAGGGACCTTAATGATCATCTTGTTCCAGCCCCTCTGCCATGGACAGGGGCACCTTCCACTGGAACAGGTTGTTCTGAGCCACATCCAACCTGGCTTTGAACACTTCCACGAACGGAGCATCCATATCAGCTTGTTCTAGTGCCTCATCAACCTCACAGTAAAGAATATCTTCCTACTATCTAATCTCAATCTACCTTCTTTCAGGGTATAACTCCTTGTCCTACCACTACATGCCCTGGTAAAACAGTCCTTCTTGAAAAATCACTCTTCATGAAAATGTTGCTGTCTCTGCTTTTGTTACAAGTTGCTTGCTTTTAAAATAAAGTTGGCAGGAAGGCAAGTGAATTCAGAAAAAAAAATTAAAAAATAATGTTTTCCTCTTCCACCCAGGAAAAATGTCTGAAAAAATGCCAAGGGGATATTTTGGATCAGTGTTGAAGGACACTAGGCCCATGGCTTGGGCAAACATTTGGGTACTCTGAGGAACACCCCAGGCATTACTAATTTCTCTAGCACTGCAAATCTTGGAAGAATGGCTCAGCAAGGCATCCCTGCTAAAAACTGATCCAATTTCTGTTGATTTTTCTCCTTTAGTTTTGTCAAAACCAGACTTTCTTACAGGGATAATTTGATCCTTCAAAAATCAAGGGATCTCAGTGAAAGAGTGTGTTGTTACCATATTATCAGTCAAATCCAGATATCAGCAGATTTCTGCAAAATGCTGTTGTCAAGCCCTACAGACTTTTCATTCTCATTTGAAATTAATTAGAGCCTTTGCCTTACTTTGATTTTCTAAAAGGCTGCAGCAGGGGAGATTCAGTTACTTTCACAGCTCTTGCCCGATAGAAACATCTCTATTATAATAGTAGGCATCTAGATGTAAAATATGTATTTTGTGTAATGTTTACGTACAATATAGTGACACATTTTTCTGGTTCAAGACAAAGCCAAATAAACACTTGCAGTGCTTCTTTGTGTGCAGATAAACTCATATTAATTCCAAGACAGTAAAACAGAATTAATATTCTGGTAATTATCCATTTCCAATTAAAATATCATTGTGCAATGAATAATAATAGAAAAGAGCTTAGACTTTCAAATGTTTGAGGTTGAGTGCCTTGAATTAATATTTATGAAGAAAAAAACTCGTTCTGACTGTGTGCTGTGCACTCAGCAGCATCTTCTGCAATTGACAAAAACATGGATGCAGCACAGAGTAAATTGTCTCTTCTGCATTTTGATTAAGGACAGACCTTGCTGCCTTGTAAAGTGCACAAAGCTGCAGCTCTTGGGTCAGCTTTGAGTTGCAATTTCCCTGGTTAATGATAACAGTTTACAGTAATAACCAGTTTTAAGAAGCAGATGTACTTAGCACTTTGAAAAACACTCAGCAGCTTCTCCTGAAATCCTGGTGTCTGCAATATAGAACACCTATTTAGTTTAGGTTTGGTGGGGTTTGTTGTTGTTGTTGTTGGGGTTTTTGTTTGTTTGGGGGTAGGTTTTCTTGTTTGTTTGGTTTGGTTTGTTTATTGGGGATTTTTTCTTTTCTTTTTAGTTGCCAGCTGTAGATGCTCCTCTTATAAACAATGAGGTAAAAATTTTCTGTATCTTGTCTATTAATGATTAATAAAAGTGTATTTCAACACTGGCTAATGAAATGCCCTACTTTTCACCCTTCAGAGCAGGCAGTTAGAAAAAGTGCCAGACCAGAACCAGGGCCACTCTCTCCCCCTGTACTGTGCATCTCCTCCCTGGGACTCTGGACCTCCATCCACTGTAATCCCACAGTGATGAGATAAAGATGTTTTATATTATCCAGAAAGGTGTGGTTTGCATTTTTTATCCACTCTTAACTGTGAATGTCTACCAAGTAATAAAATAAATCTTTAAATGGAAAGATGAGTCATGGTATCAGCTGGAACTAAATTTGGAGGGAAGGTTTACTAGTACAAGTGGTCAATATATATCAACATTTTCTGACTTTTAGTCATTATTCCTTGACTTTAATTCCATCTTAGATTTGTTAAATAGCTTTCTGCTTTGCAAAGGAATTGCAGAAATGATTGTACCCATGGGATATGTAATCTAACAGTCAGATGGAGGCAGTATCAGCTATTTCAGTAGAAGGTGTAACACAGCCATTTGTAGACAACAGGTAAAAATATGTCATTTGAGATCCTTGTATCTAACAGAGATTGGTTTATAGGCTTGTATATGACATTTCAATCACTCGATCCACTTGGGATGATTCTGAGAAGTGTTATTATAAATACACACGTCCAATTCTTTCCTGTAAAAATACATTTTTCCTGTGTATGGTTTGGCTCTACCCTGCAAGGACTGTTTTGTCCAGACAGATGAGGGGTGTCCTTTCCTTAAAGGAAATTATCTGTTTTCTCTTGGATCAATATTTTAGTTCCTCCCTCTTTACATTCATTTCTCAGATACATCTGAAATAGTAATTTGAAAAAAATGGGAGCAACATCTTCCACCCATCCAGTTGTTAGGAGACAGCAAAAATCAGCCCCTGGCATCCATGGTGGGCCAGGGAGAGTTTTGGGAAACCTGGAAAAGTTCAGCAATGCAGCACTGGTGAAAATTACCCTGTATTTCAACATCTCTGTTCGTCTCAGTTTGTGCCAATTTGCAGGAATATAGATTTCTCTGCTGATTGCAAGAACAGGTTTTGCTTGACCAGAGGGGAAAATTCTTTAAAAGCCTCTCAAAATATTTCCAAGTTTAAAGTCTGATGAAAAACTTGATCTACTCCATTAATTGATTTCCAGAACTCAATTTTCTTCCAGAAATGCTCTCCTTCCTCAGCCTTTTGTCCCTACCCTTCCTGAGCCCATCGTGTGTGCCGGTGACACCTCATGGAGTTCAACGAGGCCCAGGGCAAGGTCCTGCATCAGGGTCAGGGCAATCCCAGGCACAAACACGGACTGGGCAGAGAAAGGAGAAGCCCTGAAGAGAAGGACCTGGGGGTGCTGGTGGACAAGAAGTTCAGCATGAGCTGACAATGTGCACTTGCAGCCCAAAAAAGCAAATGTCTCGTGGGCTGTATCCAATGTGGCCAGCAGGACAAGGGTATTTCTGCCCCTCTACTCCCCTCTTGTGACACCCCACCTGCTGTGCTGCACCCAGCTCTGGGGTCCCCAGCACAGGGAGGGAATGGGCCTGTCGGATAGAGTCCAGAGGAGGGCTGCAAAGATGCTCCAAGTGCATTGAAATTGGAGGAGGAAGCACCTTTTTCAGTGAAAATCTTTAACTCACACTTAATACAAAGTAATTGCCTTAGGCCTGACAAAGGCTGCAAATTGGCCACAGGTTTCCTGAATCACACTTTGTGGCACCTCAGCATTTTACTGGGGGAGTGGATTT
Source organism: Eopsaltria australis (assembly GCA_034509425.1). Lineage (NCBI taxonomy): Eukaryota > Metazoa > Chordata > Aves > Passeriformes > Petroicidae > Eopsaltria > Eopsaltria australis. The sequence continues at coordinate 4,012,580 of JAVTVJ010000094.1, read as the reverse complement.
CCTAGTCTTCTGAATTGTATAGGGTGTTGAATCTCTGTATGGACAAAGACCAGACACAGCCCTGGACTATGTGCATATTTCTCTTTGTTTTGAAATGCCATGTGTGTGGAAAGCATTTGATTATTGATGGATTTTAAAACTTTTATGGCTTCTGCTCCATGGTCTAAGGTATGCTTTTTTCTCTTTCCAGCTTGTCATATTGAGATATTCCTAAAGAGATCAAAGGCAAACCTTAAATTTATTTCCTTATTTCCTAGTCCATTTTGAATATAGAGCTTTCATTACTTTCTTCCATTTAGCAGTCCCCTGTCCAGGTAGATCACAGAACCATCGAACCATTTAGGTTAGAGAGGATCTTTAAGATCATTGAGTGCAGTCATTAACCCAACACTGCCAAGTCCACCACTAAACCTTGTGCCACATCTACATGTGTAAATCCCTCCAGGAATGGTGACTCAACCACTTTCCTGGGCAGCTTGTTCCAATTCTTGACAACCCTTTCCATGAAGAAATTTTTCCTAATATACAGTCTAAACCTCCCCTGGCACAGGGGCCATTTCCTTTTATCCTATTGCCAGTTACCTGAAAGAAGGGCCCAAAACTGAACACAATATTTGAGGAGTGGATTCAGCAGTGCCCAGTATCAATGCCCTGGTCATGCTGGCTGCACTATTTCTGATACAGGCCAGGATTCCATCAGCCTTCTTGGCCACCTGGGCACACCTGGCTCATATTCAGCCACTGTTAACCAGTGCCCCCAGCTCCTTTTCTGCTGGGCAGCTTTCCAGCCACTCTACCCGCAGCCTGTAGCACTGCCTGGGGTTTTTGTGACCCAAGGGTAGGACCTGGTGCTTCACATTGTTGTACCTTATAACCTCATGGCATCTTTGTTGTACTTCTAGGTCACCCCTACTTTCAAAATTGATAAATTCTTTCTTTCCTGAGTTCCAGCCAGAGGTCTCTGTTCAGCCAGGCTGGCCATCCTCTCTGCTGGTTCATTGTTTAGGACATGGGAGCTGCCTGTACCTGCACCTGTAGGATTTCCTTCTCATAGAATGTTCAGCCTTCTCACTGCTGCCTGCTTGTCTCAGCCATACAGGCATACAATGCCTTCATACAGGCATTGATTTGATGGGAAGACCTTGCCTCAAGAACTGCAGTTTAGCAGCTCTATTTTGATGCCACGTGATTTCCCTTCATGTCTGTCTTAAACAGAAAGTGGTTTCTCTGTTCACTAAAACAAAACTCTGTTCTGTGACAGAACAAGACCTGGTGTCTCTGTAACTGGTGGGTTTTATGCTGTCTATGTACCTAAGACAAACATAGATCATGAGCTAGAAACTGCTTAAAATTGTCCAGCTTTCTTGTCAGTGAAAAAGTTTATTTTTTAAAAAAAACTCTGAACATGTATTAAGAATGGAGAAGAAACTGAAGAAATCTTAGTGTTCATTGGATAAACGGATAATGGGAATGCCTAGGCACTGATAGGAAAGTTCATGTTATATTCCTAGAGAGATGGGTTGAACTGGAGCTCCTATAAGCATTGAAAATAGTCTTTGACCTGAGTATTTAAGCATTCTGAAAACATAGTTTTGCTTGGGGTATTTCCTTAAATTAAAAATCTTCACAAAGCAAATCTTTGTCTCTTAAAAAAAGCCTAAAGCCATAAACCCTGCTTTGTCTTACATAAATAAAATGAAATATTAGGGAAGACTGAATGTTTTCCATTGAAACTAGTTTATCTTAGATTTGCCCTAGGATATAAAAACAGCATTTTGTTCTGAATGGTCTCTCCTTGCACCACATCACTAGGCTTGTCTTTCTTAGAGAAATAACATTCTGCCCAAGCAATAGTTTCTAGGCTGTCAGGATAACTACACTGGTTAGTGAAAATCATATCTGAGGGCTGATGCTGCATCCAGTTTAGGTGTTGCCTGCTAAAATGCATTATTCTGTCTTAATGTTGTTGGGTGCATGTCGCTATTTTTTCAAGTATTGACTACTCTGACGCGTCTGGTTGAAGTGAAAGTAACATGGAGAAACTCTGTTGGAGCCATGGATTTTCAGAATGTTGGCTCAGTCAGATCAAAGTGATCTGGCTGATGGTGCAATTTTTCTGGGTCTGTCAATCACAAACAAGGTGGGATACTGCAGTTTGAATGCAGAGTCCCAAGGAAAAAACCCAGCAGGAGCCATTCACATCAACTTTGTGTCTGAGACAAATGTCATGAGAAGCTGCCTTTGGATAAACAGGACACAGTGTCATTGGGCATGACCATAACACATTGTTAGGTGCAGCACACATAGGATGGAAGTGCAAAATCCTACTGGTTCTGAAGGATGGTGGTTTATGCCTCTTTTGTGTGGAGGTTGATGACCAAAAGCGGTGGTAGAGGACCATGCTGGGGCTGTATCCCATATTCTTAGTGTTGTCCTATTTCCAGCAGTTCAGCTGGGAACTGCTTTCATTAGACACTTACTGCAAAATCTATCTTGTCTTTAGAATCATTAAGGTTGAAAAATGACCTCTAAGACCATTGAGACCCTAAAAAGACAGGAAAGAAGCCATGCCAAGACTGCAGCATATTCATTGCTTGTCTCACTCCTCCTACATGGAGCTGTACAAGTGAAAAAGTCACACTGCTTTTTGTAGCTGAAGTTTGCTACTTTCAACTCTTGCTATGCAAGGCTGGATGTCACACTTGCCTCAGGTTAGACAGGAGGGTGCTCAGACTGTTGGTAGTAAGGGCTTCAGGCTGCTTGAGGCCCTCATGCTTTGTGAGTCACTACAAAAAGCTATAAATAGGAAAATATCAAGTATATGTATGGATCTTGCAAACCACAAAGTGTGGGAATAGTATGACTCAGTCCAGTCTCCCCATCCCCCCTTTTATAATTTATCTTATCTCCGTATTGTGTTTGAGCTCTGAAACACTGGGGGCAATCCAGGGTCTGATGCTTTGTTGAGGTGTTCTTGTTTCTCAAGATACATTATTTTTAACATAAAGTGGGGAAAGATCTGACTGAACTGGCTGGTGGAAAAACATGATAAAAACAGATGTAAAAGTAAGATGGCAAGAGAGAAAAAGGGGTGAGGGGAGGGAGGGGAAATGTTCATATTACAGATACCTCAAGATTTTAAGTGAAACCAGAATTCCTGAGTAGGGAAGGAGAGTGAAATGCATCTCATTTTCATGTTTGCAGCTGTAGATCTCTAATCAGTGATGTCTAGAAGGAAGGAAGAAAGGGAACAGCAGATTTCAGGATGTTTGCATCTTGACCAAGCTGGGATACAAACAGTGAGTGGTGATGGATGTGAAAGGACAGTCCTGTACAGGAAAGCCCAGGGAGTGCAGAGTGTCCGGCAGCAGAACTGCATGGTTTCAGTCATCAAACAAGACTAAGTTTGAGATGAACTTTCAGTAATTTGGTCTTGTGCATGTGGTTTTTGTTTTTTTGGTTTTTTTTTTGGTTTTTTTTGTTTTTTGTTTTTTTTTTTGTTGTTGTTGTTGTTGTTGTTTTTTGTTTTGTTTTGTTTTGTTTTCTTTTTTTTTTTTTTTGTTGTTGGTTTGGTTAGGTTTATTAATTGTAGTTGTTTTGTTTGGATACTTTGTTTGAGGGAGGGGGAGAGTTGGTCTCTGTCGTTCTTTGCTTGTTCACATCCAAATACCTAGCTTTGAATTTTGCTAGATATTTGACAGGAAACTTTACCTCAAATGTCCCCTTCCTCTGCAAACTGAGAAGGTATTTGGAAGGGTACAAGAATCTTTTGAAGATTCTTGCATCTCATGTGTGGTGCTGGAAACAACTCTAAATGTGACAATGCCTGGTTAGATGGAAGTGTTGATGGAGAAGCCTGAGTAGACTCAGAATTTAGTGAAACTTCAGTATTTTGAAGAGACTTTTTGTAAAAAGCCACAAACACTGAGCTATTTTTCATTATGTTGTTTCACAAATCAAGCAGTCTTGCACGTGGCCATCCATATGGACTGCAAATAGAAGAAACTTTGGATATTCAACAAAAGATATTCCGCCCCAAAATATTTTCCACTTCTTTTCTATAAGGTATCCTCAGGTGGATGGAAAGGTGAAAGGTGTGAAGGAGGGCATGGTGTGGCCTCTGCCAGAGGAGAAGGTCAGGGCTCGGGAGGGAAGGACTCTAAACCTGAATTCATGCAGGAATCAGTGGTGGAATCCTGGCTGAATTTTTGCTAACTGGCAAATTCTGAACTTTCACAGGAAAGGTCAAGATAATTTAGCAGGAAAAAAAGGCTGCTGCCAAATTCTAATGAGTTTCTTATTTTTTCCCATGTGGGAATAACTCTGAACTATCTGGATAAGTTTAACCTGATGCAGTGCCAACAAAATGAACAGTTGCCCAGGGACAAGTTCATCCTTGGCATGACTGCTTGTTGGGCTGCTTTTGCATCAGGGATTGGTTTTACTCAGCTTTCCTTTAAGTTACTTTTCTGAACTATAACAAGCTGAGACATCTGAATAAAATAATAATTTTACATCAAAAATATTAATAAAGTAGATATTTCAGATACTTCACTTGCAAATAATTCATGGCACTAAATTAGTTTTTTTCTAATCAATTAGAAGTCTGCCAGGTACCAGCAAATGGTAATTTAACAGCAGGAACAATTTTATGTATTTTTAGAGAGGATGAGAGAGTAGAACCAATTTATTTAAAATTGCTCCTCCAACCCATAAGTCCCAGGCTGAGCACTTCCCTTCAATGACACAAAGGACTTTTTTTTGCCAGTGTTCCTATTTGGAACAGGGATGTATTGCCTCTGACTCTGAGCCTAGTTATTTTATTTTCTGTTGAAGAAGCAAGTAAAATATACCTTTATTTGATTTATGTGTCTCAAGGACAAACTGGAGATCTGCAGAGACATATGAGTGCATCTATTACTGGCACGTGGTTTGCCAGGATGGTGCAGACCTCTTTTACCATCAGTACAGAGACACAGGGGACCAGAGTGACCCAGAATATCCACGTGGTGATCTGAGCCCTTCACAGGCACATGCAGTCCTTGATAAATGCTGCTTGCTACTCTCCAATGGATGATTCTTTGCTCTAAACCAATTTCTTTGTTCTCATAGGCTCAGGCCTGCCTACAACTGGCTGACAGAAAGCACTAGGTACAAATTATACCTGAACTCTCACTATTCCCTGGTACTTGGATAGTTCATGTTGTTAACTTTCACCAACAAATAATACAAATAGAAGCAATGCCTGTTAGTCTCTGTCATTTCTGGTGGTGGAGTTAGGGCTGCTCACTTTTTGCTTAAGGAATTTGGAGCTCAAAATCCTTTCCATGAGGGCAAGGATTACAGCTATACCTGATCACCAGGCTGGATTTGTGCAGTGACAACACTCACCTTCAGCCCCTGCTCCCAGACCTGGTACCTGCCCTTGGGAATGCAGCAGGGAAAGCCTGGCTGCAATTCTGGGTAACAGGAAAATCACTTCTGACTAAACTGAAGCATCTGAAGGGTTATGCAGACAAATTTGTAGCTGGGATGTCGTGTCTTGGTGTGGTGTGTTCTGCCATGATCCTATCTGAGTAACATGCTAAGAATCACTTTTTAGTGTCTAAATCCTGAAACCTAAAACCTGTTGTGACTTCATGACAAATGTAAAAGAGTCTTCTCAGAGTCATCTCTACACATTTTTGGGTGCATGCTGGAGACAACGAGATTGGATGCTGGAAACCATGAAATGCACCCCTGACTCTTGTAGCTGCACTTTGCAACCAAGGGCTTTGGTTTTCTTGACCTGGGTGCTCTGGCCAAGGTTCTGTTCCAGCTGCATGTTGGTTCAACGTGTGCCAGTCCAAGCAAATGCTTTGACAGTGTGGTAGGGAAAGCAAAAGACAAATTCTTCTGCTTTGGCACCCTTGTCACAGAACATGAAACTCTATAGAATTTGGGAAAGCCTATGCAGCCTTCAGTAGATTAAAGAGCCATGTCTCAAAAGAAAAAGGCATTTGACCTCAGGCAAAGGCAAATACATGCCATGCAATTGGCATTACTGCTTTTCAGCATGATTGCAAAACATTGAACAGCAAGGGTTGTCACATTAAGTGCCCTAATTGGTTCCATATTTTGCTGGGTAATATCTGAAATACTCTTGTTTTATGGAGTTCAAGATTTCTCACTATCTGCTTCCACAAACTCTGCATTGGTTTTACTCTCCAGTTACAGTTTGGTGTGCTGTCTTAAGTCAGCATTAAGGGGAATGACTGAGGTGCAGCCTCTGAAGAGAGACAGGCCATGCCTGAGGCAAGCCTGTTTCCTTCCATGGGAAACTTCATCAAAGTCTCTCAAGGAAAGAGAGGGCTGTCTTTCTCTTTCGTTCTAAGTTAAACCAACAAATCCTGAAAATGCATTGTTCTAATAGTCTCTCTCATATTTAAGAAATATCTAAAGAGGTAAACATTATTATTGTTTGGTATTATATATTAGTACTATATATTCAGTACTATTTGGTGCCAAATACACACTAAGTATTATATAAAACTTCAAAACAAAGCCTCTAGTCTAATCCAAAGGCCTTGTATAGCTAATTTCCTGTTAATTATACACACATTTTCTCACTAATTTAACTGAAACAGCTGACAGGCATGAAGTTGAAGCATAAGCAGGAGTGTTCTAGAGGTTAAGGCTTTGAGGATTTTTTAAGGGCATGAATCAAAGCCCAGGAAAGTCAGTGGGAGGCTCCAACAAACCAAAATTTTAGAAGTCAGGTTGTGAAGACAGTAAATTAGCAAAAAAGATCCTTGAAATTGTGGTTGAGAACTGAAATTTGTAAGATATTCCATTACTGTGCACAGGGAAAAACAAGACAAGACTTTTTCTTGGAATGACATTAAGTTCTCTGCAAGGCACTGAAGATAAATCTGTTTGTTCCCAGAGCCCTGCTCAGGGATGCTCTCTCCAGTGTTGCCCTTCCTTTAATGCTGAGTTCATTTTCTTCTTTGATGTGTTACACAGAACTGAAAAGCGGGGGTTTTGCTGTGGATTCATTGTTTGCTTGTTTGTTTTAAGCACATAGAAGAAGCAGTGCAGGCGAGTGTGTTGTGGCTTCCTGGCCTCCTCTCCCTCTCCCTCTCCTCTCCCCTCCCGGGGTGGGAATCACCTGCCCTGCACTTTCACATCCACCTACCGAGTCCCCCTAGTGGTGCCATCCCGAAAATTTTCCTCCTACATCCCCAAATTAATGAAGAATAAAAGCAAATCTAACCGAACAAATGTTTTAATGCAGCCTTCCATTAGTGGAAATACTGCAGAGTTGAGAAATGCACGTGTTTGGTCTAAGCAGCATCATGCTGCTGGAAAGTCGTGCACCAGGGTAATTGCTGTGCCTTCAGTTTAGCAGGAGTTGAAACTGTTTTCAGTGACAGCTGAGGAGCATCCTCAATTTTCAAGCAAATATGAAATGAGCTAAAAATACAATATGTTTTTCAACATGTGAATTTTTATCCTTGTCTCTTTTCAGAAAGATAATGTAGGAAGGGTTTTTTTGAGCAAATTAAATGTATTTCTAGGGTGACCTTGTGAGGGACAAGCTCAGTCTTATCAGTGTGCATATTGCAAATAGGGAGTTAGAGCTGGGGCCACCGTGTTCACAAATAGGGAATGATATTCCTGCTTTTTTGAGACAACAAAGTGTTGGGAAGAAAATAACTGTGAAAGGTTGGAAATGAAATGAAAGCCCCTGAAAGTAAAATTAAAGAATTGAGAAATGCAGAGTGGTCCTTGAAGCAAGCACACCTGCATGTGAAATGCTCAATACAGCATTGTTTTCATTTTAATTCTTTGTGGGTTTGAGGTGAGGGTTTTTGATGTTGTTTTATTGGGTTTTTTAAGCCATGTGTTTAGAAAAATAGGAGAAACCACATTTGTTTGTAGAGGCTTTTTGAGCTTTCAGGGTTCAGAGCAAACAGAGATCTGCAAAATGCTTTAGCTGGCTTGTGACACCCTTGAGCGGTGTCACACCATGCGAAGGTGGCAGCAATCAGGCAGTGACCTGAGTGACAGGGGACAGATGATGGCTGTCCTGGCCTGCTGCATGGCCAGAAGCCCCTCAGCACTGCTCAGAGCCAGGAAAATCCGGGGCTGGTTGCAGAGGCTGTAGCAGGAGCACAGCACTGCTGTGGCTGCAGCAGCCGGGGCTGTGCTGGAAATGCAGTGAGCAGGAGAGGTGGAGCTGCAGGTGAAGGTGGGTGATCCCAGTTTGTTCACTTCCCATTTGAGCCAGATAGGGAATATCCATTCTGCTCTTCTCTGCCTGGATCCTTGAGCAGCTGAGTTGATGGGTTCTGTTTCACATTTTACACATCACCAAGGAGCCACTGGGTAAAAGCACCTGATATTTCTCTTGGTTTAGGCACTTATTTGATCAAAATTCAGCTTTATCTGGGAATTCATTACCTCAGTTAGTCTTAGGAATTGAGAGATTCATGTGGAGAAATCAAATTAATTTCCTTTCTTCCACCAGGCTGTCAGTCAAGGTATGAGAAGGAAAATGGTATAATTTTTCACTTTTTTTCCTAATACCTTGAGGTTAGATGAGATTAAATATACTGTAACACTGCACCCCCATGCAATGCTCTGCAGACATATCCAAACAAAGTCTGGGGAATCTGCAGGGAAGTTTGACTTTTAATAGGTTTTTTTTTCCCTAATCATATCTTGATTTCAAGAGAAAGACTCTGTTTGGGAAGCCTAGAAAGGCAGTGGGCTAGAATAATAGCTTAAAGAAAGGTCTGGATTCACAAATTATTTATTTAATTTCAAAACATAAAGTGGAAAGCCCTGATTGCCTGATGTTTGTTTATGCCTCTCCATGCAGAAGCTTGCTGACCAGGGATGGAAGGTTAGGGAATCAATACTGAGAACTGAAGTAGCTTTTAGATGCTCAGCTCCTGCTGTGCTGGCTCTAATTTGCAGTTTGTTTTAATCCCATTTTAAATGGTGCTGGAGGAGTCTATCTCAGTGAGAAATCCAGGGAAGCTGGTCGTTGAAAATAATGGATTATCAGGAAATAAATGTGGGGATAATGAGTGCAGGGAAAACTTCAGTCATGAAACTTGTTTTGGGGGAGTGTGAGCCCATATCTCTGCTCATTTTTTACAGTTAGAAATGAAATCCAGAACTATTATAGGAAATCATTCATGACAGTGCAGTGGCTCCATTTTTTTTTAGGCTGAAATCCTGAAAAGAACTACTATTAATTTACTTTAGCTGGCAGATAAACATTCATGCCTAAACTTTCAGAAGTGGTCATTTGGGGAGAGCCATGCTTCTTCCCTGCGTGCTGGATCTCACCTTTCACAGCACTTTGAGGAGCCAGCCCAGCTGAGCTGTCTAGCTGTAAAACATTCCTGGTCCATGCCAAAACCCCACAGCAATTACTGTGTGCTCCTTTGACAAACTGATGCTTGCAGCAAAATGCTGCAAAAGACATGAATGTTGAGCTGGAATCCCTGAGGGTGGGGAGCAGCCCTTGCCCTTTGCAGAGGAGAAGCTTTGGGTCAGTGAGATGTCCTCTCACTCTGCTCCTTGGCAGCCCTGTTTTATAGGGATCCAGCAAAGATCAGGAAACTTGTCATGCAGTTAAATGGAAAGTGAACTGAGAAAGCTCCTGCAGCCCAACTCCATTCATTGTTATAGCAATAATTCCCCATGAAAGTGGAGCAAAGAAATGTTTTAGATGATAATGCACTTTTAAAATGCAATATTCCTAGCAAAAAAACCCTCTTTCATTTTAACCCACGGATCTATGAAATCCTTTAATGACATTGATAAGCTTCTTTGGCTTCCTAAAGGATTTCTCAAGTGGGAATGAATTTAGCAACTCCTACCTTGCAGTTACCGGTAAGAATCTAGATATATGAGTCCTTAAACAATAGAAGTTTTAAGAACATGTCATACTTTGATACGAGTGAGACCTCTTTCTTCTCTTATTTCTTCAGATTTCCAACCCCCCTCAAAAATGTAGAGATGCAAATGCAACTAAAAGTTCCTGGCTGCGCTTTGGATGCTAATTCCCTATTGCACCTTTCAAAGTCCACTCCAAAGTGTTAAGGCAGGAGAAACATTCCCACAGGAATCCCAGCCAGAGCCATCCCATGCCAGGGCAGGGTAAAAAAGAGAGATTTCCTGAAATACATTTTTTTGCTATTGGCAGAGTGCAGCTACCTATCTGCAACAGCCGATGCCTTATCTCCAAATATCCATCTCCAACCAATCTATCTTCTCTATTTCTCCATAAAGAGAAGGCACAAGATCTCTTTCCTGCCTGGTGAAGGCAATGGGGGGGGTTTCATGCTGTGAGGTCCTTGCAAGTGTCACAGGCTGAGGAGGAACAGCAGAGGTTTTGTTGGATTATGTCCCTCTGACCCATCCAGGGAGAGTCCCTGGAGGCACAGCAGGGCTGCCTTCCTCTCCTCTGTGTCTGCAAGGCTGTAGTATTTCTATGCATTTTCCTCTACACATTTGCAAAACACAGTCCAAGGAATCAGTGGGTTATTTGGCTTGTAAGTACATTTTTCGTGTGATTCACTGAGGTGTTAACCATACCTTCTGTGTTTACAAACCTGGCAACTAACAGTGCAGTTTTATTTAAGTTACTTTAGACTAGGAGAATTCAGGTGCTTTGTAAAAGGAAAAACATGAAGCAGCTCTGTTATACGCTGGTGTTTTGGTATTACCCTGCTTTTTAAAAATGCAATTAAACAGAATCTTTGAAAGTATTTAATTTAAAGTACGTTAATTTGCTCTAAGGCTTTAGAATAGCCTTATTTCTGCACCTACTTCATATAAAAAAATTATAAAATTCTGTTCTGCTCAACCCAGATTAGGCTAGTTTTAGATTTAAATAGGTTTTGCCTATCAATATGGATTTTGTTGTAAGGGAGAAAAACTAGAGCTTTTAGATCCTTCATAGAACACAGTGGAAAAGAAATTGTTTTAATTTCTGTGGTCAGGTAAAATACAATTGGGAGAATAATTCCCTTTGGTTTAAAATTCAAAGTTGGAGGGATTTTCTTTTCTTCTATTCAAAATGGGGAAAAGTCTCAAGCAGAGTTGCCAAGTGAAAGTTTAGTTCACCTGAAAAAAGTGCTTTGATTTATTTTGGGGAAATTCTTGTTATTATTTCTTAATATAGCTGCATGACAGAATAATTTCAAAAGTAAATGTTGAAAATATATTTGAGCTTTCCCCTGGATTTTCCTTTGAACCAAAACTAATTGTTTAATCTAATCCAAATGCCCAAACTGTTTCATTCCCCTTGAGTCAGGATTTCTCTGTGAAGGAGCTGTCTGGGAAAAGCCTTCCTGAATCCCAAGAAAATGAGAATTCCCGGAGGAAATGCCCACATGGAGGAAGGAAGGACAGTGCATGCTCCCTGTGTATGAAGGTCCCACGGCACAGGCAGTCTGGGAGAAGAAATCTGGAAGCAGGGAGGTATTTTTGTGAAATCAAAAGATCCAACATTATAGGATAGCCTATATATTATTCTTATCTCACTATATAATAAGATAGGATATACAATAAAAAATCCAATAATAACAAGATTATTCCTATAATATAGGATATCTGATGTCAGGATACTTCCAGCCTGGGGAATATGAAGCTGTGGATTGCAGGATAATGAAATAATTATTTCCAGACCTCTGGTAGCTTCTCATCATCTCTTTTTCTTCACTGTCAGTACTGAGAGTTGCAAGGAGTATAAAGAGAGTGTGAGAGATTGCAACATCTGATTCAGCTCAGCTCAGGCACAGCAACGTGATCCAACCAGAAAGAGCAAAGCTAAAGGTCACCTGTACCCTTCTGCATGTTCAGCTCTTCAGGTTTTTGCCTATGTGAGTCACTGTCTTTTCCAAACTTCAGACTGAATAAAACAAAATCATGACTTGAGCTACCCGTTTGATTAGACCACTTTCTTGAATAAGGGAAATATTCTTCCTAAATGGACAAAACAAGTGTCTTGACATGGGCAGGGGTAGGTTTTTATGAGGTGATGGTGGGGATGGGGGTAGCAAAAAAATTGTCAGCTTAGCACACAGAAGTATGAGCTGTTTTTTGTCAGAATAGCCAGCATCCTGTAGGAGCCCCTTCCTTCCACTGGTCGTGGTCCTTGAGGTGAAAGCCCAACAGTGGCCGCACGCTTGGAGAAGGCATTCCAGGTGGAAGAGTTTCTCACTCTCGGTCATGAGCATGATCATTTCCCAGTGCAGCCTCAAACAGATTTTTCCTTACTGCAGAAATACTTAAAGAAGAGAAAGGCAAGTGCAAGCATGAAAACCCATTCCAACATCTAGTGGCACTGAGCCTTTCAGCAGTGGAATATGCACGCTGTATCTTGTTGATGTCCATCACCAGGGTCCATGGCAGCACCTAGAAACTTCTGCCACACCAGAGTCTCTCAGAAACAGACAATTCACTGTAGCTCTGTCAAATGACACCCGTCTTCCCATGGCTGAGGGATGCAGGGAAAACAGTGACTTGGGATCAGTGCATACCCAGAAGAGCTCTGCTGCTCTGGCTCCTGGAGCATCTCCTTGAACTCCCTGAATGGTGCAAGTGTTGAGTGGGATAAGCCCCTTGTCTTGATTGCAGGGCTTTCACCCTAAGGTGTAACTTACACCTGTAAGCCAAGGGAAGGGAATCACAAGCAGCTAAAGCCATTATATTTATACACCTTGCCCCCCAGATTGCTCTCAAGATGAAGGTCACCCTGCACAAGGATGCCCCAACCACCATTTGTGTGCATGAGCAGTCTTGACAGTTCTTTCATGCTTTTTGGGGCTTTAGTACCACAGCAGGAGAGGCCAGGTGAGCAGTTTGAGGGCTGTATGTAATGCTCCTAATCTGTTCTGGAAGTGGGAATATTGGATGAGCTGCTTTAGTATGCTTTCTATTAAGTATGTAGCCAGTCTTTACAAATAGGGTATACACTGTCCATATTTCTAGCCATTTAATTAATCAGTGCAATGAATGCAATTTAGACAGGTAATGAAAAGTCCTCTATTCAACCTTAAACTGGCACGTAATTTTACCTGTCAACAATCTGCGGTACAGAAGGCTGCTTCTGAAATTCTTGGCCCTAAAAGTTACTGAGCTACTTACGAAAATGTACTTAACTGCCAGTGAGTCAGCATTCAGAGGTCTGAAACTCATTTCCAGGAATTACGTGATTTACAAGGCTTGACTTTCAAACTTGGCCACTGACATAACAAGAAAAGGAATAAAAACATTTTGAAACAAAACCCCCACATGCCTTTCAAATGCAAATCGCAATAAGAAAACTGTCAGTCTCTTGAGACATATCTGCACCTGTCATTTAAAATTAGGGGGTAGTGGAGAAATACTCCATCTCAGTAATTTTCTCTTTGGAGTCACAGTTTCTTGACTGATATCAAGTCAAAAGATACCACTGAAACAGAAAAAGGAAACATTCTTTAAATTTCTTAGTACAAATGAAGACAATTCCTGTTCTTTAGAATCCCTTAAATGTGGAAAGACAGTGTTTGCTATATTACCAGCATCATAACAGCTGATGGTATCTGCTCCAGGCAGTGCTGTTTGAGCAGAGCAGAGATAACAGACTCCTGGCAGCAAAAGTTTCACTTTTCTTAGTTAATGTTGATATTCTAGTGGAGCTCAGGGAAACTTTGACCAGACCAGTTTCCAAAGATGATTTCCAAGTATTACCAGTACTATTCAGGTAGAAGTAAGAAAATTTGCAGGTCCTATTTAGGGAATGAGCTGAATAATTCATTTAGAGGGTTAAGACAAGGGAAGTGACCATTCCTGGGTGAATATCAACCACTAAGCAGGATTGGTAGCAGTCTCTTAGGGAGAATAACTTTTGCTCCTGGCAGTGCCTTTAGCAGCTCTTGGAAATAAGTTGCTATCTCATTTTCTTAATTTCCTGGCTCTCTGTCCTACTTTTCAGACAGATAATTTTCCTTTTTATTAGGGGTGTTATGGCAAAGGTGTAATTCGTACTTCTAGGAGCTAAAGCAGTTTCAGGGTTATTAATCATGGAGGCAATGTAACCTCACAGGACCCCATGGCTGGAAGGGGAGTCCATTCTCCTGACTGAAACACAAGACAAGGCAGAGCCTGGTGCCTGCAGTTTGCTGGGGGGCAGAGCATCCAACCCTTGCACCAGAGCCTTAGCTAAGCAAATGATATTGTTCTCTTTAGTGTGGTATGTTTCTAATTGGAGTGAGGTCCATGCCAGGAAAGAATTAAGCAAATTTGTGGCAAGCCTCGTATTGTTTCTTTTGGGTTTTTTTAAGAGTGGCATTTAGTACTTTTTTTTGCTATCTAACTCTTCTTCTGCTGCAGAAGTCACTGTCCCCTTAACTGTAACTGGAAAATGCTACTGAAGAATAGGAAAATAAGTATTAGTAGCTCCCATATGTGTTGACTTTTCCTTATGGAAAAATTCATTACTGGGTAAATTATCAGTGTTGTAGTATGGTGTGTTTTATATTGCTATCAGTCCATTTCAGACCTGGTTATGCCATGGGAACAATCTGGTTTTATCTTGTTGGGGCAGATGATGTCTTCAAGTTTGTGGATACAGGTAAAGCCCCCATAATAACTATCTGAAAAGCTTAGCATATTCTATTTACTTGTGTAATTTAGGCTGGTATATGTGGTTTGCATAAACTTGAGAATTTGCCTGAAAACAGAATTTTTTCATGCCTTTGTCAGAAATCTGAGGTTTGAAGTGAGAAGGTGGTCATTCTCCCTAAGAGCTATCTATTCTTAGGTTCCTTCCTGTTTATAAATTCCTCATATATGTCTTTTGTTTATTCAATACAAACTCGTTTATATTTAGACAAATTAAAAGCCCTGTCTGTGCAAGATACGAAAACACATGAAATAATTTGGAACAACTTGCTTGGGTTTTATCAGAACAGGAGAGGAGTTGTTTCCCAAGGTTGATGCTAGGCAAGTAAATGAAGAGGAATAGTTTAGTGCTCTCATGGTACTATGCCACTGGAGCTTTTATTTTAAACTGCAATATCCAAGCCAAGCATTTATGTTCCATCTGGAAGCCAACAGGTGACCTGCCTAGTTTTTTGTGCACAGAGGGTATAAGAATCTCTAAGTGTTTAGTAGGTGGGGAAAAAAGAAAACCTTACCGTGTAGAAGTTAGGCAATTCTCCAAGCAGAAAAATTATACATTGTGGTAGCAACATCCAAACTAAGGTAAAAAGAGTTTAGGAATGTTCATGGGCACTGCTCTATGGGAATGGTGTGGCACCAGCCAGAGGTCTGGCAGTGCTCTACATTTGCTTGTTTTTCAAAGCAAACTGTTATTTCATCATCATCATTTCGGATTACATGACTTCTAGGGCTTTTCCTGGGCTGAGGTAAGAGGCAAAGAAAAATGAAGTTGAAATGAACAAGTATTAAAAGTTACTTAGCTCTAAGTCAATGTACAGATGGGTGTTAGGTATGAAGGATCCCTATTTTTCCACACCAGTTTCCTGATTCTCTGCTTACTTCTCTACAGTATGGTGCAAAGAGTGGGCTACGTACAAGTAAAAGAATGAAATACCACATATAAAAAAAGTGGTGAAAACACTATCTCTCTGAAGAATATTGTATTGGAAATATATCAAAACAGGCAAAGAAAATACTCTTATGTGTAAGTAGACAAATGTATAGACATAAATAACATGATCTTTATCACATATAAAATAATATTCTTAAAATACAAAATAATCAAATGATAATTAGCAAAAAACGTCAGCTTGCTGTATCAGGCCTCTATGCCTTTACACATTTGGAGGAAGGCATGCTATTTCAAGAGATATTGCACACAGTTAATAAAGCACTTGAAAAAGGCAGCTGTAAATTATTTCTTTTCATGGCCCCAACAGACTATTTATGTTTTATCAGGAGATGAGAATTTGAGATGTGATTAACTGAGTTCAAAGAAGAAAACATTTTAACCAGGACACCTTTCTATCTACTTTTGTTTTGGTGAGGATTATTTGTGTTCTTATTAAATCATGGAATAGCAATCAAGTGAGGAAAGACAGGAAGGTAAACAAGCTGAAAATTAAACCAGAAAGCATTAAGAAAGATGTCCTTATTGTGTTTTGCAGGCTGCAGAATTTTGCTTTAACACTGCAGCAAGCTGGGAGAGACTTGTCTGTACAAAACCAGAGTCCAGCTGCATGGGCAGCCAGTGAGTCACACATCTTCAGTCCTGGAAGGATTCACTCCCAGACAAGAGGAAAAAAGGTGGAAATCTGAGGTGAGAACTGCTCTACCAGAGACCCTGGGAGCTCTGGATTGGAGTGTCATTGCATGGAGGTATTGCCATGTTTTGTTCCTGGGCTGGGGGGAGAGAGCTGCTGTTTCAGTGCTTGTTCCTTGTTTTTCTTTTTTGTTTCAGAATTTTTCAAGTGAGAGATTGTCCTATCTTCTCACATAAAGAAGCGTCTTACTAAATGTACAATACTTGTAAATAATGCTCTGAGAAGATACATGGCACCCTTTTGTTTTATGTAAGTCTTATTTTAGTATTGGCTATTTTGGTGTAGCTTGGCCTTTTTTTCCCAGCATGTCTATCCAGTGCATAAATAACTTCCCATGGTGAAGCAGCAATCTTGTTAACAATGGATCATATGGAATACGAGTTAAACACCAGTACAAATGATTATGTATTTTAGCAGTTCTGCAGGGCTGCTTGTTTCTAATCTTTTCCTGTTACATTATGGGACTTACTGTTACAACAAATCATCTGAATTGGTCCTGCAAAGGGAATGGTGGCCATCAATCAGATGCTCAATTGTACACCAGAGAGTTACTGAGGAACAGGCACAAAAAACACAATAGCTCAAAGAGGTGACTCTACTCTCAGAGCTAAGGCAAGCCACTATGGTTGCAAACCATTGTAATACTAAAAAAAAAACAATTAAAAAAGTAAAAAAAGTATAAAGTATAAAAGTATAAAAAATATTTTAAAAAACATTAAATAATTATACTGAGTTCTTGATATAAAAGGAAAAATTTTAAAAAACATCCAAAACCTCCTCAAAATACAGTTTATTGTGACTGTCCCAGTTGGCTCTCATAAATGATTATGATCCCATTTCTCACTTTTTATGTTCACTGGAGTTCTCAAGAGGCCAGTGAGCAGCATGCCATTTTGGAAGTGTTATCATTGAGGGCATACGTTATTTAATTCCTAAAACAAAGGTGTTGCATGGTGTGCTCTAAATGTCATTGCTGCCACTTAGAAACTGAGGTGATTTTCAATCCTTTTAATAAATTAGGTATTTAATTACATTATAGATGTAACCTCTAATTGCAACACCTGCTCCCAGTGGGCATAACTCTTTGATGATTTTGCATGAGCTACCTAGAAGTAGCTGCATGCTGCTGCAGGAGTGGGTATCTCACTAATTGGCACTTAAACATTATTCTTGGGTATTTTTGCATTAGTGGCTCTTCCCCCAGGATATCTCTTAGGACGACATTTGTTTTGCTGTAGTGTGTTGCCTTTTGTTCTTGTCCTCCACTTGTGGACATTTGTGTGTCTACATTTTTCTCTTTGAGAGCTTTTATTTTGCATGCCCCGATACCCACTGCTAGCTCACAGTATTTAAAGGTGGATGCAAGTCTCTGTCCAGGGGCATTTCATGCCAGTGGTGATACTGTCTGGATCTAAACCTATTTGACTGTCTGAATACAGCACAGGCTGAAGGTATTACTTCAGTTTGCTCTGTGTGGTAACTCATGAACCAAATGTAGAAGAGCAGATCTGCTGAGGATGCCACATAAAACTTCATTGTATGCTGAAGTCCCATAGCATTCTGATTGTTAAAGCTTTAACAGCTTTAAATATATTTATTTACCATAGCCTCTTGGCTAAGGTCTATTCTAAGCAGTTATTTTCTTCTTATCTATAATTTGTTTTCACATCAATAAGAAATTTTATTTTTGTTATTTTCCTTATGTCACTTCATAGTGTTTCTGGTCAATTTAACTCTCAAGGTGGCTGAATCAATGCATTCAAATAACATCTGCCTGTGTTTCATATATCTAGAGAATGTTGTGAAATCACTACATTTAACTGCTGTTACTGTTTGATTGCAGATCATCGACGCGTTGGGCAGATCAGATACAAATGACAATGGTTTGTGCCAGGTGACTGAAGAGAAGATTTACAGTTTCCTCCCCTGATTCATGTTTCCAAGACTTCCCCTGGATTTACCTCCGTGTTTGTGACCAATTTTCCTGTGGCCTTCCAAGGGAAGATGCAAACCTGGTGCTCAAACCTGAACAAACAAGGCACACTCACAGCAGTCAGGAATTTCGGGCCAATCCCTGCAACAGCAGTGCAGTTTGGTTGCTGAAGTGGTGAAAGCTCTGAGGAACTGCAAAAGATATTAAGAGTTGTTCAGATCTTAGACAGTTTTAAAGGCTCACTCTGTTGGTCTCAAATAGTACCAGCATTTAAGCAGCGCATTAAATTCTGCAGTCTACTCACTATAATAACTTACTCCTGTCAAGGCACAGTACCAGGCACCACAGAGGGGATCCAGGAAATAAAAGAAAAAAAGACCATTTGTGGATTGCTTACAGTTGAGTTTCTTCCCAACTCCCTTAGAAATTTTTCCTTTTATAATTATTAAACTCTCACTTCATTACTGATGTAAGCTTTCTGCATGCTTTTGAACTTGGTCTTTGCTCTACAGGACACAGGCTAAATACACAGTACTGGGGACATATTCCTTTGGCTTCAATTTATTCTCACCATGCTTCTCCTGGTTCTCATAGTAGAAAAAAGACGATCAGGCATTTGCCATCTAAAAAAAGTCTAATATTTAAATTCAAAACAATGCAGTTTGCAGGATTAGGACTGATAACGTCACGTAGAACTGTGTGACCTTAGAAAAGTCTTCTCTCTTACAGAGACCTTGAACAAGGTCCTGTTAAAGAAGTACAAATCATAACCATTTCTGGTTACTCTCTGTATTCTATACACAAGAACCTTCTCAGTTTCTCTGGGAGACATCCAAAGATTAATTCAGACACTTAAATATATATAGCTGATAGACCATAATATCCTTTCCTCCTCAAACCTCTCATTTTGAAAGATGAAGCCTGAATTTTATATCTGAGATAAGCAGCCTATTTAATTAGTTTAGGACTGTACTATAGGTGGGTGGATGAATTCTATTTGTTTTGCTGAAGTGCGACAGCTCCTTCTCACATAAGCTGAGAATGCAATGCCATTAATTTTTCTTTCTATAAATTGTGCCATTAAATACCTCGTTAAGTTTGTTAGGAGAATAAATGAAGATGTATGGGAATACCTACCCTTTCTGGAGGAGAAACTGCACCAAAACAGTCTGGCTGCAAAATGTATGTTTGTAAACACTGGATCACATTCTCAACTGTGCAGTTTCACTGACTTTGATTAATAGAGATCTGGTCTATCAGTTTTCTATCACATAAATACAAATACACTCTTCCTTGTGTCTCAAAATGGCTCTCCCTGGTACCAAATGCAGAAAGGAGGACAGCTGAATCAAGGCTTCCTGGCCAAGGTTTCTAATGGAGGCTGTGACATTTTCAAAAATATTATAAAATAAACTGTGTGTGTGGGGCTGTGAAAAAGGGGCAGCTATCTTCACATGGGGAATTACACAATAACCTTGGAGTGACAGTAGCAACCTCCAAACTTTCAGGGTTTGCTAGAGATGTGGACAGAACCTGCTGCAGGGCTGTGGAATAGCACAGTAAATTCTTTCTCACTCCTTATCTGCTACTACTAACTACTTAACCTTCTCTTGGTCAAATAACCCTATTACTGTTGGGTCAAAAGAAGGGCTTGCTTTTTGGGTGTGCCTGCTGTAGTTTGGTAATTCTCAGAATGTTTGTGGTGGCTTTTTCTTGATGGTCCCTGTGGACATTCAGTGCAAAGCAAATTTCTCCTCTTCTGCACCACCAGCCCATTCAGCCTTGTAGGTGTTGCTGCTCTGCTCTTAGCACCCTTTTCATCTGTCAGGCATTGCATATCTCTGCCCATCCACATTAAATTTTCTGTTAAATCCCTGTGCTGACAGAGAATAGCATTACAGAATTCAGCACAGCTGTGAGGTCACAGTGTTCTGTGCATTTGGAAGACAGACGTGAGCTGCAAGGTAGGAAGCTCCCAATAAATACTGCAGGGGTAAATAAGCAATCTGTACATCTGTGGTGGGAAAGGAGAAACTATCTCCTAATACTGAGCCATGGGAAGCTCAGGGATAGCCATGATACTTCAGGCTGCTGGCATAATGCCTCCTCTCAGCTGATTTCCCCCTAAGGCATCTGACAGGTGCTCCTTGTGCTTTTTGTGGGCAAAAAAGCAAAAAAGACTAAATCTTCATGCTCTGCTGGACTCCCTGTGGGTGTGCTCCATGTATTTTTGCCACATGACATATGGCTTTATTATGATACTCACCTTCAGTTTGGTAAGTGTCTTTTTGCTGCTTGGGTCTTGTTTCATGCCCCTCTGCCATCTGGATCTGTGACAGTTAAAATCATGCTGGCCTGGACTATGTTCAGTGTTTGTTGGTGAAAAACTGCAGAGCTGAAGTTGGTCTATTTTATCAGTAAAAGCTAAATCAAATGTTCATATGGGAGAGGGTAATTACTGCTTTGCTGAGCAGTCACACTGGTTTCCTGATGATATTTTTTTTTCACAAAAAATAGGAATCTTCAAAGCTGTGTGACTTGTGTTACACCTGATTTCCATAAAGATTGATTGAATGCACTGTGCCTGTCCTAAAGAAGTTTTGATAGACTTCTCTTTGTTCTTCACTTTAATTCAAATGAAAAAAGGCATTTACTTGGCTAATTAATTTTTTTTCTGTTAATGAATTTTACTTACTCATCCTTCCTTATTGCACTGAAATTTGAGGTGTGCTGCAAATCAGGCATGGTTTAGCATATCAACAAGACAAGAGTATTTGGGGCTGTGGGTTGGTTATATGTCTGCCATAAATAAAAGCACTTAGAAAACTGAAAGCATTGCCTGGAGGCCCCCTGGTTAGAGAAAAGCCCTTGTTTTCAGCCTGAGATGTGGCTCAGCTGTGTTTGTGGCACTGGCTATTTACAGCCACTTAAACTCAAAGACAGATTTATAAATAGTTTACAGAAATATTGCTTCAGTTGAACAAAGCAATTTTTATTTTTTTCCAGAAGTGATGTTATAAGCCACTGAAGACTGAAAAGTTGTTGATAAAATTTCAGAAAGAAAGAGTGGAGGAAAACCATCTCTGTCTGCAGCAGAAAGTCAGGCAGCTGTGAGGAGATGGATTTAAGGTCATGCAGCCAGGATGAAGAATTTGGTTGCCCTTGAGTATCTGTCACACTAGAGCAGTAGGACGACTTCTCCTTGATTCAGGAGGTCAGAATAAGGACAACAGAGGTGTAGTTTGGATGTCTGGAGGCAAAAAAAAAAATTTGTTGGAGCTTCCCCAAACCCCCTGCCACTGGCAGAAGGGTTTCTGAACATGGCTGAGGCAAAATGCCAAAGACAGGCATGAAAAGATTGAGCTTGCCAGAAGCATCATCAGCTCCTCGTCTCCTAAAAGGGAGACAACTGGGAGAGCTGGAAGAGGGTTTGGTGGGTTCTTCAGGTCTTTTCCTCCTCTCTCAGGTACCCAGCCATAGGTAAATGAAGTTTCCTTGAAGATCCAGTCAATGCAGACACAGGTCTTGTGCAGTTGATGAGAAAAAAACAAAACAAAAGCAGATACTGCTCTCAGTTAGCATTTGTGTTGGTCACTTTTTACCTTTTTTGCCCATCTGTCTTGGTACCAGACCATGATAAGCCCCCCTTGCTCCTGGCAGGTGTCTGCAGAGGTTGGATGGAGGCTGCAGCTCAGTGCTGGAACCAGCAAGCTGCCTGCAGGTGGCAAGCAATGGTGGGCAGCTCTCCATGTCTTTCTTTCAGGTACACCCTGTGGCTGAAGAATGAGAAAGGTTTGGGATATGTGAGAAAGGGGAAAATGTGCATGTGAAGGAAAGGAGGAGCCACAAAAAGGCCAGAGGATGGAACCTGTCTGTGGCAGTTTCTGTTGGTTATTGCCTCCCCATGCTCTGCTGTTCTGGCAGGGGAAATGTCACAGTGAGAAAAGATAGACATTGATTTCTGTCAGCATGTCCATCTTGAGAAGAGCAAAAAATTCTCAAACATGGACAGCCTAGGAGATTACTCTCTTTCCCTTCCCACCTTTAACATGTGGGACACTGAGAAATTGTGAGTAGCAGCATACGCCTGCAAAAGTGTGCCAGATGTACAGCAGAGTTTAAACCCAACTGTCGACAACAAAGCCAAACAGCACAAACCAAATGATGCCTGCTAGCATCCTACACTCTGGGCAGGCTTCCAGGCTGGGTGGGAAGTGAGCTGGAAAATTGCCAGGCAAGTACAAAGTGCAGACGTGCCAACACAAACCTCAGAGCTTTACTTTGCACAGAACTTAGCAGGGTCTCCAGCAGGCTCTCGGGAGCTGCTGCTTTCCCCAGCTGCTACAAAAAGCTTCACTCTGTGCACACACTCAGGCATGGGCAGCAAACGATGGTTTCCTTCTGCAGTGGGTGACCAAACCCAAAGGCATTTCGAAGCTCCCCACTTTGTGGCAGGATCCCAAAGTGAATTCCCTCCTCTGACCCTCCTTCCTGGGTTACCTACCCAGAACAGGGGCAGGTTCTTTCTGATAAAGGAAGTCCTGCTTTGTGCCTTTTGCTCTTTCAAAAACTGATTGAAATACTTTGTGGAGGTGGATTTTCTCAGGTAGGAAGGACATCTCTCCCCATCAGGTGGTTTGGTTGAATTGAGCATGGTTGTTTGGGTCAGCCTGCCTGAATGCTCACTCGGGGATGTGAACCAGCAGCTTTAGTTTCCAAATTGCTTTATATTTTGTGGAATTACTTCCATCTGTGAGGTTTCAAATAACATCAAATTTAAATGGTGGCATTTTGCACTTGTTTTGTCCAAATGTAAATGTTTAAGCTATTAGGCAGCAAACTCAGGTCCAGAATGATTCTTTTAACACTTATCTCTTATTGAAAAAAATCCCCTGAGGTAATATAGTCATAATTTTCTCTATATCTAAAATTTTCACTTTCTCTTTAATTACATTGCTTGCAAGCTTCCTTCTCTTTTCCCAAAAATGAGTATGTTTTGGGCTTTTTTTTCATTCTTGGCTTTTTTTTTTTTTTCTTTCCTCAGTTACTTCAGTAGAAAAATTGGCAAAAAGACCCTGTTTGGATGAATCTGTTGCAGGGAAAGAAATCAGTCTGTTACTACCTCTAGAAATCAAGTCATGCTAGGTTATCTTCTGCATACAGCTGGCAGAATTTCAAACTTTTTCTTTCCAGGAGCTGTAGTATTTGAACTTACTCACTTTCTGTAAATACCACTTTTTCCTTGCACTCTACAAAGCATGCGAATGCATTCCTATTTATGGAACATATTAGTAGTTTGCTTGATTATTGATTAGCTAACTTCAGAATTTGATTTAGGGAGGTAAAATGTGCTGTCAGCACCCGAGGTTCAACAGTGTAATTAATATTTAGGTTTAGCCTGATTTTTGAAACCACCTTATTTGTTTGAATATTTAGTTAATTGCTAAGGTTTTGTTTGTGTAAATTCCTCAAAGAAAATGCTTATGATGCTTCAACTTGTATAAATAGAAGGTTACTGAATATTTTCTCCTTAGAAGCACCTCAAAGCCTTTAACATATCTGCTTTGTGACTTGAAGGTTTGATTGTCATTTAATTGCCTTTAGTGCCCCATAGACTTTTTGTTGTCAGCATGGAGCTGCTTTCATTTTATTGCTATATTGAAGGATATGGAAATGAAGGATTAAACTAGCATGTGAATACCACACTTCTGATTTTTTCCAGATTTTTCATATGTAAAAATGGAAAGTGAATACATTTCCAGAACATAAACTTGAAGCTTAGGAAGCAAAACCAGCAAGGGGACTGCTGTATACATATTCTGTGCATGTTTGAAGCATGCAGGGATTGAATGAGTCAGTTCACAGGCACTGTGGGATTACCTTTTCATGGTTTTTTGCTCAGACAACCACTCAAAGGTAAACAGGAATTGCTACTGAGGTTTGGAAAGGTGAGAACTCTTGCCCATGTGTTGGTAGCTACTTGCACAGGTGTGAATTCCGACCACTTCTATCATATGATCCATGTAAACTTTTAACACAGAACAGACTGACTTAAAATTACCCAAATTTTACATGAACTTAGGATCTGTTAGAACTTACTTGTTCTCTAGATAAAGACATGGTTTTTTCCCTAATTAAAATATAGATATATGTTTCATCTATAGGAATGATTTTGCTTATGTGTCATTAGATCTTAACACTGGAGGAGATACCAGTGTTCATTGTGGTAATAAACACTTGTGTGCAATATAAGGTGGGCAGGCTGGTTTGAAAATAAAAACCATTATGTAAAAATTGCCATTAGTTGAGGTGGTCTGTTTTTTATCAGCCTGAAAATATTAAGAGCTAAATTACTGCAAGAGCAGAGCCTCATTTCACTGGCACAGGTGGCTGAGAAACAGTTGGATCGTGGCCTGGTATGTACAAGTTAATCAGCTGGAACAGGGGGGTTTAACACTCCCTTCCAAAAAGAGGGATCTGTATCATCAGTGGTCTGCTGGAGATTGCTATCAAACATCATGTGCTAGC
Source organism: Eopsaltria australis (assembly GCA_034509425.1). Classification (NCBI taxonomy): domain Eukaryota; kingdom Metazoa; phylum Chordata; class Aves; order Passeriformes; family Petroicidae; genus Eopsaltria; species Eopsaltria australis. Next base: position 3,987,806 of record JAVTVJ010000094.1, on the reverse strand, counting down.
AAACTCATTAGGCTGTTCAAACTGGATCAGTGCTTGGCTGCTGCAGAGTTTCTTTTAATCAGAGAGGCATAATTGTAGCTTCTCCACGGGCGGAAGGAAATCTGGGCTCTGAAGCTGCATTCTGTGTGTTTGCATTTATCTCATGTTCCTCCAGTTCTTGTTGATGGAGATATGGGAGTGGAGAACCAGTGAGTTGAAAAGCTCAAAAACATTTCAGCACAGCATCAGGTACATCTTCCTGGCTATGTTGAAGATATGATTCCCTGGACATAAAAGAAAAATATAGCCTAAATCTCTTTCAGTAGTCATTAAAGAAAAGGTACCTTCACTTCTATTGATGTAAATATCTGATCTGCAAGGATGTTGGTTTAAATACAAAGCACACAAAATCTGGGGTTTTTTAAGGGATTTAAAGCCCACAAACTAAAGTCATTGTTAAGTCTTCTCTATCAAGGAAAAATGACAGGTGCCTCTAAGTCATGTCTAGGACATTAAAGTACAAGGACAGTGACATGCAAGCAGTGAATGCTCTTTAGATACCAAGAATACTTGCATAACTGTGAAAATCTGGCAAAGAGATGGAAACAATTTCAGTAGAAGTGGTACCTTCAAAACCCCTGTTTGTTACCAGATTGCTCTTGAAGGATGGATTGTGATGGCTGTTTGGATTCTCAGTGAGGAACCCCTTGCTCAAGCTGGCAGGCAGTTGCTCACCTAAACAGCTGCAATGATTTCAGTGTACAAGCTTTCTCCCCAGTGCAAGGCAAGGGTATAATGTAGTCCAAATCATTAGTTATAGATCAATGTGCAGGTAAGCAATATTTTCTCTAAGGACTGGCAGATTATTAGAGTTTATCAGTAGTTGCATGCATGTGCTTAACCCATGATTAGAGAAGGGTTTTATGCACTGGCAATGAGCTCTATTGAGATTGTACTCTGTTTAAAACAAACTAAGAACATGCACAAGTAAAGCTACCACAGCCCAGCTGATGCATGGTAAATCTTTAACCTTCTCTTGGTAAAAAGTGTCTTTTTAATAGGAAAATCCATCTTCAGAAAGTGGAGGAATTTCAGACTGAAAAGCACAGAGCCAGGTACAATAAATAGCTTCAGAGTGGGAGGAGATGTAAGAAGTGTGCCTGGGTTGCAAAAAGACATCTAGAAACCTGGAGAAAGTCTTTCAAGAGCTGTTGGGAAAGGACAGAACATCCAAGTGGTTTAGGATCATCACGAACTACAGCAGCAGTACCTGGAACATACAGCATTCTCTCAAAAATCCTGTGTGTTGTGTGTTGCTGTTGAAGGGCAGAACACAGCTGAGTCCATTGCTGTGTTCTTCATCAACAGAGGCCATGAAAAAATTCTGGAAGTTATTTTAGAATGGTCAGTTGTTTTTAAAAATCTTGTTAGTTAAATTTAGGGAAGAACTGAGAAGTGGTTTTTATTGGTCTAGCTAAAGGTTGGTTCTGTCTTCGTTTCAGGCCAAGGTTTTTCATATTTTCAGGTATTTTTTACTCCTTTCGTGGTCACTTATGCAAGTTAACAGAGAAAAAATCCATCAGTGTGAGAGGCTTGTGCAAGGGTCTCTCAGGTCATTCTGTTCTGTGAGAATCTGAGATTCCATTGGACAAAATTTAAAACATGAAGAGAAAGAAACGGCTATTTGTGTAAGAGGTGGTTATTTTAAAATCTCTGAATGCCATCTAGGCCTTGGAAATAGTTATTATGTAGTGAATGCTCCAAACACTTTTGGAGAAATGTCAAATGAAGCATCTGTAGAAAACAAAAACATCAGTCTGAGATGCTGTGGAACTTTTTACAACCCAATATTTTACCTATATTTTTTCTGGGTTGTATTTTTCTTTGTCTCTCATTTCTTAGTAAGACCTTGGCTATTTCTGGGACTCCTGAACTCACTGCTATTCCAGTCAAAGCTCACTGCAGGTGGTTCATTCCCTGGAGAGTTGTACATTCACTGCTTGGCAGACACTGACACTGGCACAACTCTGTGAAAGAGCTTCCACAGATAAATGCACAATAAGAGGTGGGAGGGAAAGGGCAGGTTAACAAAGTGATATGGCCAAAAAGTTTTGAAACACTCAGAAAAAACTTTTTGAATAATCTCAGGCCTTCAGAAATCCCGTGTACACATTCAGAGTTGATAGCTCTTTGTCTCAACTCTTACTTTTGGGACATGATGTCTCCGTAGTCTTAAGGCTCGTTTGAAGATTTAACAATGCAAAATAATACCAAAATTATGATCAAGCTCTTTTACATTCTTTCTCGGACTTGATGAAATCACAGATCTTTAAGGTTTGCTTTTAAAAATCTGGTTTTTTCTTCCTCCTGTTTCTATTTTCAGTAAGGTTGTGATGGATGCATGCACATGTATTTACCTTTGGGGTCTCCTTCACGCTCATTACATGAAGGGTGTTGGCCTCATTAACAGTGATTGCTTTCTAGAAGGAAGACCTATGCTTCTCCCTGCTTTTTCTGCAAAATAGTGATCTCAGAGAACACTTAAAGCCCAAAGGTCAGATACACAGAACCACACAAACCACACAATAATTTAGGTCAGAAGGGACCCCTGTAGTTTTCTACTCCAACACCCTGCTCAGAGCAGAAGGCTGGCTTCAGAGATCAGCGAGCTAATGGTTTCATACAGCTGAGTTTTGAATATTTACAAGTCTGGATTTTCCACAGTCACAGTGCTTGTTTTCACACTTTATGTCCTTCCCTGTAAGTTTTCTCTCCAAGCATCCAGCTGGAGTTTTCCTTTTTTTTTTTTTTCGTACCTTGTCACACTTGCCTCCTGTCCTGCTGTTATGTATCCTGGGAAGAGCCTGGCTCTGTCTTCTCCTTACCTCCTTTTTAGAGAGTTGAACCCAGCAACTAGGGCTGCTCCTGGCCATGCTGAGGAGGGGGAGCTGTCTCAGCCGTGTCTCACACATTGTGCTCCAGCCCCAGGCTGCCTGCAGTAGATCCTGCTCCAGTTTGTGGTGCTTCCTCCTGTACTGGGAGCTCAGAGCTGGACATAGACTGCCAATCAATGCCAAATAGGCAGCAATAACAAATTGTTTATTTTAAGATTGTTGCATGATCCAAAATATGATTCCATAAACAAATAAACAAATAGAATCCTTTTAATTGCTTTTTGAACAAAATATACACGTGGAAGTTACTAAGAAAGAAAATTATGTGGCTTTACTTACTGGCTTCCAAAATTTATGCTATAATATCCTTATTTCATAACTGGAGCAAGGTATTCTGTGATTAAAAACTAATTAGAAGTGGAAATTTTGATCAAAATAATTTAGGCTTTTTACTTTGCCAAAAAAATTGCAACAAATTGAACACTGAAGTAGGAAGCACAGTAACAGATGTAGAAGAAAGTAAAGTTTGCATGCTTGGTGTTTTCACTGATATGACAGCATGATCTTCCCTAAATTCAGGCATTTATGAAATGGAGGTAGAAGTTGGTGGGTTTTTTGGTGACTTTTAATCATGGGAATATTACAGTTCACTGCTAATTTTCCACCAAGGGCTAATGTAATCATTAACTCTTGCAACTGTCAGCCTTTATGAGCAAACTGCTGGTCAGTGTAAGGATCAGAGCCATTTTTTAAGAGGTTTCAGTTGATTGCTTCACTTAAGTGATGTAGAACTGAAGATCTGCCCAGGAGTTGTCACCTGTGATTGTTCCCAGATCCTTCTAATGACAGCAAATCTCACCAATCTCCTGCTGTCAAACATTTCAAATTTGGAAGCCTAAAACTAGGTGTGTAATTCCAAAGGCATGAGGTCTGCAAGTGCAGGAAAATCAGTGGAGTAAATATCATAGCCACAGCTGTCAGTGTTGATTGATGGGATTGCCTTGGATCCAGCTGTGCCTATTAAAAGAGACATTATTAAAGAATATGGGCTGATAAAATGCATATTAATTTGAGCTTCCCAGAGAGTCATCATGTGTGCCAGGGGGAAATTTCAGTGCACTACAATAGGTCTGCAAATCTCTACCTACATTCAGCACTGTTTTCTGCTCTTCTGTATTGCGGCAAACACTTATCTATTTTTCCTGTATGTTTCCCAGTGCTTTTACAGATACATCAAGCCTTATGCCATTGCACAGGTGTACAAAGGCTGAATGCTGCACACCAGGATTTACAGGAAAGGATTTCTGGGCAAATTGTGTGTCTGGCAGAAATTATCTCTGTGTTACTTGCTGTTTCTGTGGACCACCTTGCAAAGCATGTAGGTAAAATGCAAAGTTGTGTGAGCTTCTGTTGTGATGCTCATGTATCAGAAAAAGAATTAAATGTGAGAACTTTACTATGACAGAAATGGTTTCCGTTTTTGTAGCCAAAGAAGAAAATCCAAATTAATTTAAATCTGATCAGGAAAGACTGATGGAGGGCTTCTGATCTCACAGGGCTGGTCTAGAGGAAAGGCTTGGCAGAGTCATCATCTTGTTTTCATGTTGGGTTTGAGAGGCATCACTGGAAATTACCCTCGTCAGTCTGATAGGATTCCTGTGGCTAACAAAAAGGGGAACAATTCAATACTATAAAGTATTTATACATCCCCAAGGCACATTTACAGATGTCCTTGGCAACATCAATTTCCAGCCTGTTAATAGCTTTAAAAGCTAAAAGCAAAACTGTAGACCTTTTCTAGGCACTAAAAAGCAGAAAATGCTGACAGACAAGTAGTGAGTAGGCAGATCCCTCTCTGCCCACCTCTGATAACAATCAAGGTGCTGTACTGTGCATTAGCTTCAGGGAATGGATTAGCCCTTTTGGCAGCCCACTGTAAAGCACTTTGCAGTAATCTCATTTTGAGATCTCAAAGGCATGAATCATCCAGGTCAAGTTTAAATAGAGCTTTGAGAGCCAGATTCCTATCTTGCTTTATACCACCAGGAATAGAGAGTCATTGCTGTTAGAGCCAGTGTTGTTACACAAACGTGTATCATCATCGTGCAGGTGATCAGAACTGGGCCCTAAGGGTGAAAAATTGGTATGCTAATAAAAATTAGCTGAGGGAGGAAATGTGGCTTTCTATATATGACAGTAAAGAAACAACTCTTCTAACACCGGATGAGAAAATTTGTTACAATAAAGGAAATGGTCCAATTTCAACTAATTATTTAAGGCCTTTACTGGAGAGGTTCCTACTTTTCCACTGAGTTCACTGGGCCTCTTGTCTGACCAAACTGCAAGCATTTCACCAGCAGACATGAACATGTGCATCCTCCCATCACATAAATCCATACCCACCTGGTTTTGGATGAGGTCTCTTCTGCCCACTTCTTGTTAGTATGAGGAAGAGGTGGCAGATAGAAAAGGTGGCAGATAGAAAAGGTGGCAGACAGTGGGTGGCTAAATTGCTTTATCCAGCCAAAGTCCTGCTCTCAACTTGCTTCTGAGGGACCCCAGAAAGGGTTGAAGTGATGCTGGGGAGCTTTTTTGGGGGATCACATTGGTCTTGCAGGCAGCATCTTTGGCATTTTCCTTGTGTGTCAGCTCTGTGAGGATGCTGCAGGCTGCATCTTCAGGAGGCATTAATTTTTCAGTTTTGTAACATTTAAATGAGATCTGCTACACTGAGATGCTTCTCAGACACAAATATGTAGGTGAAAGACCTGAGTACTTCAGCCTCTTCAGACCTGCTCTAAGTGGCAGGACACATGTAAATATATTTTTGAGGCAGATGACCCTGTGGCCTCTCTCCCTTCTCATCTCTACCTTTCCATTTAAGTTGTTTGCATTTTTCCCATTTGTCAGTACCTGGAAAATAGAACAGGTTTATTCTGCTGCTAATGCAAAGGATTTCCTGAAGAGTTGCACACAGTTTTTCCTCTGCAAACTGCTCACTTAACCTGTCCACCCCTTTCTGCAAGTTTGCTTTGGAAAGAATATGCTTAAAACCTGCCTGGATCTCAAGAGCTTCAAATGCAGAGGATGTAACCAGCATGCAGAAATCTGAAATGGAACCAGACAGTGCTCTGTCCAGTGACCTGGAAAAAAATCAGCATGGCTCAGAGGGACTAGCAGAGGTCAGGTAGTCTATGTCCTGCCTTGCAGCAAGCTCAGCTCTGCCTATAATATTTCTGACAAATGTGAGTCTACCCTATTAAAAAATCTTCTGTGGAGGAGATTCTACTCCCTCCTGAAGCAAACAGCTCTTGTGTGCTCTTGTTCTCAGCTGCTGAATCACAGGTAACAGCCCTGAGAAGCTGGATGGGTCTGAACCCATAGGATCCCCAATGAGACTCCTCTTGCCATGAAGACAGTTTTTGTCTGCCCTGGAATGTTCTTTTTGGAAGATATATGGGTCTGGCTTCATATGCCAAGTGTATTCCCTGATTTTGATAGCAATATGAAGGAGGTGCCCTAGTGATTTTGAGCCCAAAATACTTGCAAGGCAAACTTACAGAAGGTGAATTTCTGCAAATACCAATCAAGCTCAGACTTCTAGGATTGTTAGACATCTGGCTGCACAGTGGGGAGCCTGTCAGTCCTGTGAAATGCATCTCCTAGACTCTGCCAAGGGTAGTGCAGGCAAGGTGGTGGAAGGACAGGGGCATTTACCTTGCAAGGCTGAATCAAACCAGTGTTTTCCTGCTAAATATGCAAATTACTGAATGCATATTTACAGAATAGACACATTAAGGTTGGAAAAGACTTTCAAGATTATCAATCCCAACCTTCATGTAGAGGGGAACAGGTCCTATTAAAATTACAAACCAGCCTTTGAGGAAACTGCCCTCCTACCAGGTGTTTATAAGATATGCGGATCCTTTCCCCTCAAATGGTCTGACAGGTGCTTTTGCAAGGATTTGATGTATCATAACATAGATGCCAGATTCTTTTAGGTCATTCTGCAAGATCTTTTCTGTTGGTAGTTTCTTGTAGCAGGTCTCTGTGTGGACAGACTCCCACCTGAAAGGTTGCCAGACAAGAGCCTTTCTGCAGGTGGGTTTTGTGGAAAGTGATGTAAGAAATGGGGGAAAGTACTGATCTTTGTATGTGTGTACAGTTTTGTGACAGTTTACCCATTATTGCCTGCACTATAATCAGCTTTCATTGTGATTAATGCTGTTCTGCCAAAGAAAGAAGCTGCCTACACACAGACATTTGGGGGAGCAGCTCATCGAGTGGGTTCACAGCTCTCACGTCCACCCCCCAAAACTTCAGAGTAGTTAGGCCTTTTCAGTTTGTCTGTTTTACAGCCACAACACAAATATTTACATTCCACACATTCTCTGATGCTTTTGTTAATGTCTTCACAGTGACTGACAATGCTTTTTGCAAAAGTTAAAAGGAGAGCCATAGCAAAAGCTTTTGCCTCTGGTAATAAAGGCTGCTGCAAGCAGCGCTGCTACTCGGCTGCCATTCAAGCCCAGGGTTGTGAGGAGTGTTTGCAGAGAAATGCACCCAGAATGCAAAAGCACTTTCTTCCCTGCTTACACTTTGTTCCCTCTCTCAACACTTGGAATTTAAATGCTTCAGTCAGAGGTTCTTCTTTGTTTTGCTGGAAAATTTTAATCTTCCTCCCCAGAAGCCTACATCATCTACAAAACCACAAGTGCTTTCTTTACAAAAGATGGAAGACAAAGCAATTCTGTCTGATGCTTGGGCAAGAGGAAGCACAAGCAAATGCTGCTCAATTACACAAAATGAATTGAATGTGAAAGCAGGAGACATCTTAGCAGAGTGCAGACAACTCAGGATGGAGACACGGCTCTCTTTACTATGCAATTGTCACAAGATGTTCCCTCTCCACAGACGTGGGAAGAGACAGAGATGCAGCTGTCAGACAGGCTCACCTTCATCTTCACTGCCTTCATCCCCAGCACCTGAAAACATGCCCTTAAAATATACACATTCACCAGGTCTTCAGCAAAAGAAGTCTGTGTTCATTTATTTAAGATCTCTTTTAAGTAATTCAGTTCTTTTCTGGAGGATACCAAGGGTGTCTACTCCAGCATCTCACAAAGCACCAGCAAGGAGTACCTGGATGATGGTTGTTGCCTGTTCATTTGAAAACTTTAACACATTAAAGGGGCAGAGAAGCAAATAGGTTAGGAGGAAATACTAGGAAGATAAGATCAAGAAAATATCAAGAACAGGTATGGATGGACCATGAAAATGACTGCAAGCACTCCAGGTAGATTTCAGAACCCCAGCTAAATAAACCACTGCCAAGTTGGTGACTGCCTGAATGAGGTGTTTAAAAGCCTGTTAAAGTTAATGCAGGTGAGAGGGCTGTGCAGCTGGACAGACATAGGTGTTAGGGGAAACGTTTGCCCTGGAGCTTCACTGCCATAAAAAGGCTGGTGGGTCTCAGTCTCAGCCACCTCACCCAGTTGTTGAATTCTTGCTATGTATTTCATTCTCCTTCTCTTGCCTTTCTCAGTTTTCATTTGATATGGTTTAATAAGCACATAGCTGGAATGGATTGGAGGCCTACAAAGACATCTTCTGCCATCAGTTAACTACACTGCTACATCACCAACCTTTAAGAGTTTGCATACTACATGTCCTCTTTACAATCTGTGAGTCATATTGTGAGGCAAGGATGGTTTTGCCTTCCACTGGAAAAATTTGCTTTTCACCAGCTGGTTTGGTTACTTGCCTGTAGCTGAGCATTGTATTTTGTAACCGATTGTACATCACCTTTCAATGTGACCCATAATGAGAAACACTGCTTAGGCATTTAGGAAGAGGAGAATGGATCCATTCAGTACCCAAAATTAAGCCTATATTAAGTGAATACTTGCTTTGCTTACCAAAAACAAAGTGTTACAGAGTCCTGGAAGATGTGTCCCTCACCAGGAAACGCTCTCAAAGTAATTGCAAGAGCCTTTTATGCATCCCGACGTTGTTTTCTCTCAGTCTTCTCTAGCCTAAATAACTGCATTTCTTTCAACTGCCCCTGACAAGCCACATTTCCTTGGGCTCTGGTTATCCTTGCCACTCTGTGATTTGTATGCCAGTGCTCCCATCTTTCTCTAATATTCTGGATGAGAGGCAGGATTACTGCTGAGACCTTGCCAAGGATGGAGGGAAGGTGAGGATTGCTTCACATTTTGCATAAAACCCACCTGCTTCTAAATGTCAGAAGGAGGTATAGGTAGAAACAGTGCAGCTGTGTGACTCTGCAAACTCTTCATTTTGCAGACCTGAGCTTTTTCTCCAAAACTTAATTTCCACCAATGGTTTTGTGTCTTCTATTTGTGCAGGTGACTACTCCTACCTTTTCACCCGTCTTTGCTGAATTGCATCCTATTTATTTCAGCCTGCCCCTCCAGATGATGAATTTTAATTCTACACCTGTAGAGCTTGAAACTCACATTAAACTTCAGATTGTATACAAATTTCATAAGGAGCACTCTCAGCTCTTGTATGAGTCATTAATGGAAATACTGAGAAATGCCAGAAATGGGATGGATTTTTGCAGGAAGCCACAGGACATCCTTCTAGTTTGACAGTGAACACTGATAGCTCTTGGCATTAGGTTTTCAGGCAATTGTATATAGCTTCTAACAATTTCAGCTAGAGCAGTCATTTAGAAAAAAACCTCTAGGAGAGAATTCAAGCTACTTCAAAAGCCTTACTGTTAGACAGCAAAATGCCTCCCATTTACCCAAATGCTGCTCAGGAGAGCAGTCAGGGACCTTTTGCTATTAGTGGCAGTACTAGCTTAGGAAACTGAGCCTGGGAAAACCTCATCTACAAGATATTCCTCAAGATGATTTTTAAAAAGTCAAATTAGTAGTTTCATGGTTTTTAAGGTAAAAATACAGTATATCACATGGATTTTTTTGAGTGGTTTGGATCCATTTTAATATAAAATGCATTATTTGACATCAGTTGGCCTTGAGAAATTCATGCTGCTGTTGCTGGCTTTTTAGGGGTTTGTAAAATATTTTTTTGTTGCAGTACTTTGAGTGCTACCGCTAGCCTGACAAGGTTAATGTTCTGGCATTTCTGCCTTCCTACTCCACCCATTTTTTTAAAAAATAGATATGCCACATCCTCTTTCCAAGGTTTCTGTTTTCACCTGTCCCCCACAATTCTCAAAAGCAATACTTGTGAACTGCTTGAGATTGCACCACTCAGTTCTCGATGCATGTCAGTTCCACTGGGTCAGTCTGAGACAGGAAATGCTATTTAGAGGTACGTAGGTGGCAAATAAATCCTGGAGTTCATCTATTGCAATCCCAGCTCACTGGGACAACTTGCACTAACCTAAGTATTTTCTGCTTTTTTTTTTTTTTTTTTTTTTTTACTTATCTTTTTCTGTTTTATTGGAGCTTAAGCACTCTCCTTTTTATTACTAAGGTTAATAGCTGTAGTCACTTGATTACAGGGAAGACTAAACAAGACAGAATACCAGAAAGTTGTGCATTAGCTTTCCAGTCTCATGGAGTCATGAACCAGGTCCTTTCACCTTCATTTGAAGATTGTGTCCATTGAATATTTCCCTGTTCCTGTCTGTATATTTGTCAAAGAAGGGAATCAAGTAGCTTTTGGGCTTATATTGGGTTTTTATGGCCAGGTTTTGGTAGCATGGGAGCTACAGGAGTGGCTTCTGTGAGAAGCTGCCAGAAGCTTCCCCCATGTCCAGCAGAGCCAATACCAGTCAGCTCCAAGAAGGAAGAGTGACCCTCATTGCAGCAGTTTGGGGAGGATGTTGCCTGGGTGACAGACTCATGTTGGGGGTGCTCATGGAGGACTCTCCCCCATGGGAGGGACCCCACGGTAGAGCAGGGGAACAACTTCTCTCCCTGAGCCACGTGTGATGAACTGACCAGAACTCCCATTCCCTGTGTCTGGGTACTTCTGGGGGGAAGGAGGTAGAGCTGGGAATGAGGGAGGGCTGAGGGGACATTTTTTTTAAGGTTTTATTTTATTTCTCATTATCGTGCTCTGATTTTGTTAGTAATAAATTCAATTAATGTCACTAATTCAAGTCTGCTCTGCCTGTGATGGTATTTGGTGAATGATCTCTCCCAGTCCTTATCTCAGCCCATGAACCTTTCATTATATTTTCTCTCCCACATAGGGCTGCAGAGGGGAGGGATAGAGTGCCTTTGGTGGGTGCCTGGAATCCAGCCAGGGTTAACCCACTGCACGTCTACATGATCCAGTAACTATCTCACTTTCCTCTTAACTCTCTTTCTTCCTGACTAACTTGAGCTAGCAAAATGATCTTTTCATGACATTCACAAATTAAAAGTGTTTAGAAGTGCAGCTAAACTATTTTTAATAGTGGTCATTCCTATTTCACTCCATATTTGTTTCTTGAAGGAAAAATTATTGAACAATTCACATTCTCTTCAATGCAAAGACAGCTGCCACTTCCCTTACATACTTCATTAGGGATCTTACTGCTTGTTCTTGCTATTTTTTCCCTTTCCACATTGTTACTCAATGCAGTCCCCAAAAATGTATCAAGAACATGCCTCTCGAAAAAAGTTTGGCCATAAAACTCAAGTATTTTTTAACTGGGGTAGTTTTAAAATTAGAAATGGCTTTCAATAGTTATCTATATTTAGTTTTGCTGCACTATTAACTCTTAATCTGTTTAAATCTACAGTATAGAGGTAATTTTCCCAGAATGACTGAAAACAAAAAAACCCTGTTTCTCCCTTCCATCAGAAAAGAGATATTTCAAGGCCTATGACCTTCTGACACAGACACTATAATAGCAAATCTTATTTGTATTAACCTCTTGAATATGGTAGAAAAGAGTGTTACAGCACAAGGTTTGGAAGCTCTTTCTCAGGTTTATTCTCTTTCAGAAAGAAATCAATGTAATTTCTAATGATTTGATTTTGAATGAAGTCTCTGGGCATCATCTTTATTAATGGAACATATTATCACTTGCATTGATTTCTGCCTGGGAAAGAAGGCTGGCACACAATCTGCACTGCTCTGGGTGTCTCCTGGGAATGGCACCACTCTGACCTGCAGGCAGCTGATACACACACCCAGAGGAGCCAGCTCTCACTTCTGCTGGCATGCAGCTGAACCAGCTGACATGGGCCACTGGCAAAAGCCTCAGAGCTGGATTTTGATGTGCATTTATATTTCTATGTGTTTGTGCAAATGCTGATATTTTCTTGGTTGTGGTTCTAAAACCCAGAGAATTTGTCTGCAATGATCACTGTGATGTGCCAGTGAGTTTAGAGCAAACCAGCATGCTAAAATAGGATTTTGAGCCCTGGAAGTGATAGAGCTGTGTTAGAATTGCAGTATATTGGACTAAATAATACTATTTCTCTAGAAGGCAGTTTCTCTGGTGGGAGTCTTTGCTGACAGGGCTGTGGCTGGTGATGGCTGAGAACAGGGCTCAGTTCCCTGCTCTGCTCTACTGCCCACAGTGAGCTCAGTGGGGTCAGATCATGATTACAGATATTTCAGTTCATGAAAGCTGGGGACTTCCAACATAGCCCTTGATGAAAACACAGAGTTGTTTTCTGCTTTTTGCCAATGAGGCTTCACTTGTAGCTAAAAGCTTCTTTAAAAATGTTGTTTCTTGCTACTAATAAAGAATGTGAATTAGGACTTGACACACCTCTGAAATATTGGGTGTTTGCAAATACATAAAAGAACCCTGCCTGTTCAGGAGATGTGGCATGTTTGTGTGCTTCAAATATCTCTTACTTCAGCATAATCATATGTTCAGGGAAACATTTTCATGTCTCACAGAAAAAACACAAAAGCTTTTCCATTTTAACAAATTGCTTTCTGTTACATGGGCATTCAAAGTAATTTACCTGTACATCTATAAAGCAAGTGCAATAAATACATTTGCCTTGTGTTTGGATTCAGCTCTACAGAATAATTTTCTCTTTTCAGCTAAGAAAAAATATGAAAGATGACTAAAAGTGAATGTTGCAATATTGCATTGTGCAGAATTCATTCAATTCAATTTTCTAAGGGAAAATATTGTGACATCAATATTCTGCTCCATGCCTTGGAGTGCTATCCTTGAGTGCTATTCTATACAAGTCATGTATAGAATTGTATTTTTTTCCTGTAAGAGATGAAAATGCAGCTACATTCTAATCTTAATAATTATTCATGAAAATACTTTCCTCTCTTTTCTTTTCTCTTTTTCCTTCTTACTTCTGTCCTCCTTCATCCTTCTCTCTTATCCATTCTCCTCTCTCATATCATCTTTTCTCTTTATTTTTTCCTTAAACAGAGTGTAAGCAGGAATGTGATAAATGCCAGTAAAACATGGACTGAAGGGAAGGAAATTCACAGAAAATGTCACTGCCAAATGGTCATGTATGTCAAAGACCAACAGGGAAGACTTCATTTTGGAAAACACACAGAGACAGGAGAGAGTGGGTGGCTTTAAAGTGATTGACACTTCACTTGTGAAATAAATGCACAAAACTGTGCATAGATTTAAACAGGTAAAAACTTCATATAGTTGTTCTATATTGCATGGCTGTTTTTTCCCTAATCACTCACTGCTTCCTAGTAGTCAAAAGAGACAATTTTTTTACCACAAGGCTTCATCTACTCAATTTTTTAATATTAATAAAAGTATCAAACAAAGTAGCGTGAAACAAGTCTAAAAGCATTAAACCCCAATATTCATTAGTGTTGAAGAAACCTCAAGTACAGAATCCATAGCTGAGTGAACATACCTGAATGCACTATCATGGTCATGCTTGTGCAATGAGCACTCAGTGCAGCTATGCATCAAATGAATCCAATGTTTTGTTCACAACTCTGCAAATCATATCAATTGATCGTAAGTTACCCCCAAAATTTCTGAGAATATAGTCCAGTTTGGAATAAGCAGCTGTAACAATCTCAAGGCTTCAGGAACTAAGTTGGAGTGCCATGCTCCCATCAAATGTATAGTTAGAGAAATAAAGTTGTCTTTGCAAAAGTATCTTACAAACTGTATTGTGGCTATGGCAAAAAATATTGGCTCTGTGAGATATTTCATCTATGAGGAAAGTGGACCAATTTCTGCAGTTAAAGAAGCCCTTAGAAAAATCCTTAAAAATGAGGCCAAATTTTTCAGCTACAAAACAAGTGCAATGCTCACTGATTTTAGAGTGCTGCTCATTTTGTACAGTTGGAGAAGAAAGTGTCATGATCAAAATAAAAAGAAATAGATCAGCTTTTTTGTCTAATGATACTGGAACATCAACTGGTGCTCATGTGTCGATGTACAATGATGCAAAATTTTAAGATATTCAACTGACTATTCAATATAACTTTTAATACTGTACAGTGTTTGATTTCAGACTTCAGCCTTCTACCTTATGTTGTGCCATGCCTCAAATTTCATAGAGCTGGCAATGAAGTTTTGGAGGAGGAGGAGGAATCCAGCTCTGTGATTGCAGCTTCTGTTTTCCATAACATAGAGATTTGTGCCATGGAATAAGGCAAAGGTACACAGTATCTGCACAAAGATTAAGAACTTTTTTCTAAAGAAACTCTTACATGTTTTCAGAATTCAGATTTTAATGATAGAATATGATTCTGAATTTGTATGAAATGTTTTCTATTCCATGTAGTTGTAATGTAGATTGTGTTTTACCATTCAGGATACACACTCATCCTTATCCTGAAAGAATGGACAGCTCAAGCATTTTTTTCCTCTCAGGAATTCTAGGCTTTTCATTATTGCTTGAATTTGGATATTAGTCCTAAAGTCAATAATCTCCTGGAGTTTCTAATCTGATGTTGGATTGCTGAGATACTTTTTTATTTACCTGTGGCAGAAAATTCTCATTTGAATGGCTTGTCTCCAGTCAGCTCTGGTTGTTGGCACTAGTGACATCCTTGATGAGTGCTGAGAATGCCACAGTCTACATAAAAACATTTTGGAAAAATTGACACACTTGAAAGACAGACATTTGTGTAGTTTTATAGAATGGAAGTTAAAAGATATTTTAATTTAAACCAAACTAAACCAACCAACCAAACGAAAACCCACCCACCTCCCTCAAAGAAACCCAAACCCAAATAATTATATTGGTGCATTACAGGTGCATTAATGCATTTTTATGTAATAGTTTGACAAATAAACTGAAACGGGTAGTTATTGGTTTTCCAATATACATATTAAAAAGGGGTTTTTTTTAGAGGCATTGATATAGACCATTACAAATGAGATGCTGAGAGAAGTCCCAATCAGATAAATTTACCAGGCAGGTAAAGTGTCCATCTCCTATGTTGCTGAGGTTCAAAGACATGCTCTCCCATCTATCTCTCATCTACATAAGCTGTTATTTAGGAATAGCTATTGCCTTTTAAATTAATGAATTTTTGTCTTTACTGGCAGCTATCAAATTTAAGCAAGTCTTTTTTAATCACCGAAACATCAAACTTTCCACTTAGCAATGGTTAACAATAACTCAGACAAAACCACACCAGAACAAGATTAAATGTAACTGGTACAAGCTCAGGTATTTCCAAATCACAGAACATTTTGTACTGGGGCTGTTTTAAAATCCAGCAGCAGCAGGTAAGCACATGCCTCAGTCCTGATGTAGTTTATCTCCTCAGCAGTCTGGCCTGCTACTCACACCTGATTTTTGCATTTGTTTTTCGTAAGAGTTTACCTCCAGTCCAAGGTCTTGCCCTTGCCTTCAAGAGACTCCAGGCAGGATTCATCAGACCAGCTGTAGACTCCTACATCTGAGTGAGTCATCACAGGCTCACTGTGCTGTCAGAGAAGAGAAATAGGTGCTTGGTGACAGAAATCTCCTCCTGAGGTCAGTGCCTAAAATAGAGCAGAAAAATCTTGCCCAGCAGTGCTTATTTCTTTCTGTGGACTATATTTGGGTAAGATGAATTCCACCCGCGCACAACTGAACTTCTGCAGCAGAGGGAAAAAGTGGTCTGCAAACTCTAAATATTAGCTGGATTATTACAGAAGACACCCTACTGCAAATATTTCCCCTGCTGGGACTGACTAAGTGAACAGACAAGTGACGAACACGTTACAATACCTAATGAATGTTGGAGGAAGTGCTGGTTACAGGGAGAGCTGGATGTGAATGTACAGGACGTGGCAATGTAAAGTGAGACATGAGTCCAATTGCTTTTCCCAATTTGGTAATCTGCCACACAGCTCTTACTTTATCTAAGCATGAATGTACTCCTGTTCAATGTAAAGGCTATATTTAATAAGCCAGTGACATCGGCATCCTACTCCTCTTCTTGGAACAATTAAAATGTTTCATATTAAATCAGTGTATATGTTGTTCCTGGTTATCTCTGAGATCACTTAGTACTTCATATGATCTGAAAATAACTGCTTGGGACATTACAACTGCTGATTTTTATGGTTCAGAGTCCTGCTGGGGATAGAGAATTTTCATATGAAGTCTCTTGCTTTTAGAATTTGGTTCTCTATCAAGTCTAGCAGAGAGTGTTTTCTTACTTCTGTTGCAATGAAAATGTGCTTAGTGATTATTTCTCTCTATACTATCACTTTTCAAGAAGAGATGGATGTTCCTGGGTCTCCTCAGAGGAATATTAAAAGACAATACAAAGGGAATTTCCTTTCTTTCCTAAACAGCTTCTGGCTACAAAATAGGGTATTACTATTCTTTGCACATCAGCTAGGGGCCTTTTGTAGAAGTGTGCTGCTGTTTATGAAAGCATGTCTGTCAATTCAATAATTAGGCAGATATCAGCTTTCATTCAGTAGATCAGAAAAAATGTACTGATTATCTGATGCTATATTGTTTTGCAGACTGGTTGAAACACTGTAGTGGACTCCAAGCTTTCTGATTTCATTATCATTAATACAATTTTCTGTTCAGTTAATTTTTTTTCTAATAGCTATTGGTGCTTAGAGGTTTATCATCACTGTTCTGCAGTCTATGCCAAAGCTAGGATTTCCATGTCTTTTTATCTCACCAGTCTACATGATTTGGGATGAATGACAGTCATGAGAATTAGTAGATTGTTAATTGGTCATAATAAGATTTTCAGTGATTTAACTGATTTTCTTCTAATTCACAGTGGCAACACTGGACATAAACTTTACTGATTTAAAAAAGTTATTTTGACCTGTGCTGCAAATAAGTGGTTTTGGCCACTTAAAGGAACATCATTAAGGTGATTCACAAAAAACAGGTTTTAATAGGAATTTATGAAAGCAAAACCTTGACAGACCTCAATGACAAGGTTCACTCTGTTACTCCATATAGATGAAGCATGGATAGGAAAATCAGATTGGAATCAATTTGAGATTATTTACATTGAGACCAGGGATGGGAAAGGGAAAGAGTGCAAAGGATGCAGATAAAGATAAGGGTGCAAAAGAGTCAGAGATGTATAGATCTTTATTTTTGCATACAGGTGCCTATCAAAAACTCACCTCAAGTTCAGTGAAATACATCAAATCCCTTTGTGTTTCTCATCAGGCATGGGATGCACCTTGAGGAATGTCCTGTGTGGTATCAGCCTCAGACTTGTCATCAGCAAAGGTCTTTCAAATATTGCCAGGGTTTGTGAGCTTCAAGAGGTGTCCCACTCAGAGGAAGGTGTTGGTGCAGCCTGTGGTCCAGGAGAGCTCAAAGGGCCTCACTTAGGACAGCTGTTTATAGGGTCTCAAGAATATTGGTGTAGTCATCTGCAAAATCTCCGTCCTCAGGTTGGTAACTACTGAAGTTTGCAATAGGTTTGGAATTTGTTTCCAGAACCCCAGCAGCAATGGTAAAATGGATAATAAAGCCTGGATGCTAGAGCAAACCAAACAGTAAGATCTCACTTCTAGTTCTTCACAGAAGAGTTTTCTAGGCTTGCCAGAGTAAGGCCAACATTTGGATGGGAGAAGGGCCATTGCAGAGCAGGCACTCAGCATTTGATGGAATTTGATTTTCATCCACCTCTTGGTCTACCCTTCCATCTTCTAAGCCCATCTTGGGTTGATGACCATTTTGAATACTATTTTAGGACATCTCATATCTTCCACATACAACTCAGAGTTCAGCTACCTTATTCTGCACTCAGCTCTCTTCACAGGAACTTCCTTTGTGGGTGTCTGACTAGGTATAGCAGTCTCAGCAGAATTAGTGGCTTGTAAGTTGGTCAACAGTTTGCTTATAAGAAAGGTAGTAGGATCACCATGGTGTCTTCACCCTATGATGTCTTTATTTGTGAAGACATGGAATGGCAGAATCTACTCAGATAAAACTTCCAAGTTTTCTTTCCTGAGAATAACAGAAATTTTCAATTTTTTTCTAAATTTCAGTGAGCGCACAAACTTCCATCAGGTGCATCTCTTTTTGTTGCTGAACTTCAATCAAAAACATTCTGGATGTCCAACAATTAAAGCATTAAGCTGAGCTTAATGTCTAATTGCAGAGAATTTCCTGGTAAGTACAAAGGGGCTCCGCTTTCAGTCATGTCAGCTTTCAGTAATGGAGATAGGTAAACTAATCTTTTCTTTTCAGCCAGACTACTCTGAAAACAGGCCAGGTCCCACTGGGAACAAAAGATGCTCCTAGAAAAGTCTGTAATTAGACAACTTCCACTGCTCTACACAAATGTCTCATTAAAGTTCCACTATGATCAAGCCTACTGATGCATAAGACAGACATAAACACCTCAGCTGAAAGCTCTGCTTTCTGTGATTCATTCTCTGATGCAAATATTTCAGAGACTGATTATCTCTTTAATCCAAACATATAGCCATTCTCCTTCATTGAGAACCCAGTCAAATGCCTATTGTAGCTAACAGAATATTTTCTAATAATTTAGAAGGATCCAATAAGTTGGATCAGGCCCTGAGAAAGTCTCATGCAGGACCTGCAAAAAAACCCCTTCATAACACTTAGTTCATTCATCTCAGATGTAGGCACAGCTCGCAGTGCCAAGTTGATTTTGTCAAAGTTTATATTTATATGCTGATGTTAAGTCTGATATTTCAGAAAGTAAGGTCAGAGTGATGAAGCATGGAAGAAAGAAGAGCAAACATGGTAATTTGGTTAATTTATTTTCTAATTTATTCACAGAGTTCTGAATTGTCTGCCTTTTTGCAATACAGCTGTCTTCAAGTGAAAGTCAAATTATCTCTTCTGAAATGAAGATGACAGTGATTAAGCACTAAAATCCTAATTTTTGACACTGATTCCTGATTTTACACTTCCCATCCCACAAAAACGTGTTCACTGAAAGCAATAATGGTTTCTAGTGGGCACAAGACCACAAGGTAGCCCTGGTTATCTTGCTCTTTCTGTGTGATTCACAGTAATATTGCAAGCTCAATTTTCCCCTTTTAGGACTGATGGTGTCAACTCCTGCCAGTAGCTCATCTCTAGACTGTTTCTTCCAGCAGGAAAAGGCAGAATAGTGATATTGCTCCCTGAACTTTGGTTAAATAACCAGCAATGCTAGAGAACTTTTGTTTTTCAGTAGAGAAGTTCTTGAAGGCCAATGACAAGCAGCTAAGTGAGATATGGCTTGCTCATACTATATTTTTTCCTAGCTGATTCAGCACCTCTTTGGAAAGCATCTTGACCTTATTAAAATGAACTGGGGGAAATGGGAGAGAAAAGTGAAGCCTGTAGTTTAAAATCTGAAGTATTACTTTAAGATATTCACAGAGAAAACATACGATTTTGATGTCAATTAAGATAATCAAAAGAAATTTCAAGAGAAGAGTAGCATCTGCAGTCAAAGAGGAACAGAGAAATGGTCATGCTCATGAAACTTTCTTTTGTATAGGAAACAATTCAATATTTTATTTTTAATATAGTTATTTCCACAGTATCTCTAGGCTTTTTCTTCTAGGGATTTACCAGATAGTTTTGATGTTCAAGGCTTGTTTTGAAGCTCTCTGTGCTGCAGTTTTCTGTTACAGATCCTGGGGACTGACAGCTCTGATTCTTGTTGGTGCGGGGCCAGCAGTGGCAGCAGGTAGTGAACTACCCTGCGAGCTGCCAGCCCAGATGGCATGTCCACACATTAATTGGTTCTCAAGAGTCGGTCCTCCTGAGTCCTCCCATTTGTTGCTTTCATTGACTGCTGCCTTGTCTCATTAATCAATGTTTGCTTCTGCAAACTTCTGTAAAGCTGGTCTGCAGAACTGCAGCAAGTAAAACTAGAAATACAGCTTCGTAAAGCATTGAAGTTCAAAACTTAATGGTCTGCAAAATAAGGATGACTTCCTAACTTTTACAGTTAGAACACTGGAAACTGAACTGCTGTCTCAGAAAATGAGCACAGAACATTGAGGAACTGGAACCTGAATAACTGATGGAAAGGCTTGGGTCTCTCCTCCCAGACATGTTCTCTCTCCTCCATTCACACAGATTGAGTTCCTGCCATAATATCTTAATTTGAAGTTGGGAAACATGTCCCTTTTCTCTGGAAGTATGGGTGAAGAGGAGCAGTACTGATCATTTCACTCTCTTCAGACAAAAGTAGTAAGAGCTAAGAAAAAAAATTCAGATTTATCCGTTCATTTTCAGTGGCTTTTTCTGCTTTAAATGCATCCAACTAGAATGTAATTCCCATTATCTACTTTAAACTGTGAAGCACCTGCTAGAAGTCTTTCAAATACTCTGGGCTTTTATTTTCCTTTATACTCATTGATTATCTCAAGACACACCTATCTCCCTATGTCAGTTTTTCTGAAATGTTTCTAAATAAGCCATTTTTAATGTTTGCAAACATTGATCCTGGGTGACAGCAGATAGGAATACACCAAGGAAGGGGATGAATGGGGCTGGAAACAAGCTCTCCCTCTCCTTCAAGATCCAGCTGCAGCACTGCTGTGAGGGCAGCAAGAATTCAAAGTGCAGCACCATGGTTCCTCTTTGGCTCCCTTGCTCAAGGAGGCCCCTCTCCCACAGGTCTGCTTCTCTCCAGACAGTGCCTGTCTGCTGTGTTGCTCCTTCTGTGACTGTGAGGTCAGGGGAAAATCACTTGGATTACCATCATTGTTATTAATCACTTGATCTAGATTACTTTCCCTATTGACTCCAGGTTTTGTACGTTTTCCTGTGTTGGGAGAGTGTTATGTGGAAGGAATTGGTCACTGTGAGTGCTCTTGTGTTTGGGGTGTTAGAAGAAAGGTTACAGTTCTGAATAAAAGGATACTGACTGCTAGTGCCATGGTTCTGGAGTCTTCCCTCCCCCTTCAATTCTTAAAAATTATTTTTATCTTTTCAGGAGAAACAAAGGAGATGGAGACAAGGGGGGTCCTTTGCCAGGTCCTCACAGTTCTGCTGGTGAACTTTGTTTCTATTAAAAACTATTTTTGTATTAATCCACAGAGTCTGTATTCTTCTTTCAAGAACATTACCCTTACAGAAGTGCTGTTCACCAATAGCTCTACAGAGAACTGTTCACATATCTCTTAAAAATGTATCCCTGGGAATTCACTTTGATATTACACCACCTGAGATGCCTGCTGTAGTCTCAAGGTTCGTCCAAACTTCTAAAGAAGAACATGGAGCAGAGAAGAGAGTTTGTTCTAGCTAAATCCAGAGGAGATTCCATCAGTCCATCCATGTTGTTTCCACAACACCTGTGTGATAAATCACCATGTGAACAGTGGGTGTTTGCTGTCTTGAGCACCTTAATACAGGCTCAGCTCTGTCTCAGCTCAGTTACTTCCAGAGCAGGGCTGGGTCATACCCAGTGAGCTTTGGTCCCCAGGGAGGTGTACCATGTCTGTACCCACCAAAGCTGTCTGCCTTTACACCTGAATTGATCTGAGACAATCATTCACATGGAATCTGCTTTGTGTGCAATGGTATTTTTGTACCTCAGGTAACTTCTGCACAGCTAATACTAGATCTAAGTGTGGTGTCTGTATCACTTGGGAAGGCCAGCTCTGGGGAGAAGGTAACTGATGTGTGCACAGGTCAGGGAGGTTCTCTCTTCTTCTCTCAGTGCCAGAAGGCCAGGTGAGGTGAGAGGGAGAGACATACGTGCAGGATAGCCCTGAGCCATTCTGACCCTCAGTTGCTGTTTGGCTCCTTGCTCTTGCTGATGGAAGCTAGAGCAGCATTTGAGGGTTCTGAGCTGAAAATGAGAGCAGGTCTAATCAGGAGCACAGAAACCACCCAGGTGTATGTCCATATTGGGGTTACAGGACCTTCCAGGTACAGAGCCATTCAAACCCAGTGTATTGCTCTGTAAACTTCATCTGATCATATCCTTAAATGTTGAGGTTACTGGCTGCCTTAAACCTACTCCCTCCCCTCCAAATTATGACCTCAGCATGTAAAACCTTTTACAAAAAAAGGTCTCTCAGGTACATATATGCCCTCTGACATGAAGACATATCCTTGTTAAAAACAAATAGAAAACCTTACTTGAATAAAGGAACTTGTGATTTTGTCTCTCTGAGCTGTGCAGGTGCAAACACCAATGTGGCACACCCTGGAGAGCTTTTCAGCAAGAAAGGAACCTGTTTGCAGCTCAGAGCCCTGTGGGAGCATGAGACTTGGCTTCTGCTTGTGTCCAGCTCAACAAACTTACACCTCTGCAGATGCAGCATAGGCTCTGTGTATTCATATGGGTTCATAGGGTGGCAGTTCATATGTCATGTGTTCATGTATAGCATACTGAAAATATATATCCAGTAAAAGTAAAATTGTTACAAGATACAGTGAAATGAGAAAGTCTTATGGTATTGGAATATACAAGGACCAAAATACATCCACAATCAATTAAAAATTAAGTAAAATCAAGTACAGAACACAATTCTATTTGTCACTCCAAATTTCAATACTCATTACCTTTCTTTCTTAAAAGGGATAGTTTTGCACACACAATGTAGACTTTCACATAATGCGATTTCTCCTGTAATAATGATGTATCCATATTCTTGTTTACCTCTGGGCAAGTGCTGGTAGACATTTTAAGAGAAACCCTGGAGAGTTATTCACATTACCATTAGAAAATAGGATTTTCTATTTTCACCATTTCTCTGTCCTCTAGCAAGACCTTTTGCTGGAAATTAAGGGACATCTCCTGTTGTTCTCAAAGCAGTAGCATAGACTCCCTGGAGGTAGAACTTAGGAAATAAAAAAAAGCCACAGAGAAGATCGTGGGACAGAAAGAGCAAAAGTGGAGTGGATGAGGGAGAAAACTTACCAGCAAGCCCTTACATCTGCTCAGCTGGGACAAGTGCAGGTTTGAATGAAGCAGGTCTGAGACAGAAAATAAATGACTGTCAAGGTAAATGTGTGTTTTGAGGTTTTGCCAAATGAGTGGGTGATCACAACAGACTAAAGAGAGTGCAAGTGATTTTGTAGGTGGTCTTAGGAAATAAAAGAGAGCCTGGGGATGGTGGTGAGAGGAGCGGATGTTCAGGAGGTTTGAGACTTTATTGCAGTCTGGGTAAATAAGCAAAAAACTGAACATGAATTTGGATCTGGTCAGATATCTTAAGGATAAGTCCCACTTGTTTCTGTGGAGGTAGGCAATATCATAGAAAAGTCTTTGGGGATTCATTTGTAAGGAAGGAAGTACCTGGATGTTTTAGCAATGTAAAGAGACCAGAAATAAAAGCCAGTTGAGGGATGGAGAATTTCCAGTCCTGTGTGGATTTTTTAAAATTGGTAATTAACCTCACTTGAAGATCTCAAACCCTTATTTCTGCCTTGAGTTTTCCAAACTTAACTTTCAGCTGCCAGCCACTGAATTATACTGTGCTTTTAGCTGATGTCTTACAGATCTTACAAGTACCATTACATGGTCTTGGGTGATTTTTTTTTCTTTGGTTGATGTGGTTTGGTTTTGATATATTAGTCTCATGTGGTGGACATAAAAAAAGTATTTCCTTTCTCAGTTCATTTGTGTGTATTTTGAGAGGCATTTGGATTACCTTTTACCCCTAAAAAGCTCCTAAAACACTTTTGTGTTTCTCAAAGGTGGACAGACCCTAAGCATGAAGTGAGGTGAAGTAAAGGGAAGCTGATTATTTTTAACTAATTACAACATTTGAAATCAGTTGCTGTAAAAATTGGCGCTGAGTTTGGCCAATTCACACTCTTTTGCTTTTACCTCCTACTTCTAAAATCTGCACTGATATGAGATACATAATATAAATTTGACTAAATAAGAGTTCACTTCTCATCTCATATTATGGTTCATGAACAAAATATAGATCACAATGCGAAAATGAAAACTCTTAAAATCCTGATTTAACATGGATAGCTTTTGTACTTCAGGACAAAGCTTGGCAAGTTGAGTGTATTTATTTGCTGGAAGCCATCTGCTGAAAAAGATTGGATGTCGAACAGTAATTCTAGGTTATTACTGCAATTCTGCAAAGGAAGGAAGTGGGAATTGACTACTTATTTTTCAGCTCCTCTAGACTAAATGAGAATGACAAGCACTGGGAAAAGAAACATGATTTCAAACACTGGGTGCTCTCTCATGGGAAAGAAGCAGAAATAATTGATGTCTACCAGTAACCTAATCGTTAGGATGGACATGTGCATTAGGGAATCTATGGCTAAACAACAGAACTGACTTTAGTCAGAAATTTTTCTCTCAGTGTATAAAAATACCAGCAGTGAACAAAATAGATCTGCAGTGAACCACAGGCCACTCCCTAGGTGTGACAATTTTCTACACAAGTTTTCTTGAGAACTAGACCATGGCAGCTTGCCAGAGCTATTTCTGTGGTCCCCGGCTTGTCCTTCACTGGGACAAATCTGTTCACAGAGGTGAAGGTAGGAATACAATCCTCTTTTGTCATGCAGCACTGTGTTGTTCATTATAAGCGTGGCTGTGTCCCTGGCTATTGCTCTGAGCCTGCCTTGATTATCTTTTGTGTTCTTTTGTATTGCCTGAGCCTTCCAGCTCTCTGAGGGTAAACGTAACTTAATGGGCAGTGTGGTTACTGCTCCACTGCAGAGCAAGGCATGCCAGCCAGCTACTTACAGGGCAGAAAATAACTATGTATGCTTACATAAATGTACAGAGCCTCTTACTTTACACTGTGAGGGATTGCATGGGCTGGGAATTAGGACCGACCCCTGTTTACAGGCTGCAGTAGCCCCAAGCTGGCCCCAGCCCCCAGCAGCCAAACCCCAGCAAGAGATGGGTGCCCTCCAGGCTTTCACAGTATTTTTCCAAATAATGAAAGGGCACACCATCATCCTGATGGCAAGCCAGTATAACCAGCTTTAAAGCAGGAGCTTTTTTCCTGCTTTAGGTTGAGGACACAAGGACAAAAAAGTCAAACTTAATAGGGCCTTTGGCTTCAGTTCCAGGGGTGCAGCTCTTGGCACGCAGAGATGTCCTCAATTAAACAGGATCTTGGTTTGTAAACCACAGAATTTGGTGATTGGTGCCCAAATTGGAATCAGACTTTGTTTTCCCAATTCTCCCCATAAAGCTGCTTTTTCATTTCTCATCCAGGAAAACAAATCAATAATTTACTCGATTCATTTTGCAGTCTTCCCTATTAACAAGAGAAGAGGCCACAGGAAGTGGCCATGGGGACAGCACTGAATTTGACACCTCTGCTCTGCACCCAGAAGGCAGGAGTGTTACCTTACCTGTGTACACACACCCAATGCTACTCTGCTGTGCTGAGCCAAACCCCTGTGGCTACTGATGGACCCAGAAAGTGGCTTTTCCTGCTGCTACAGCCATGCCATGCTCTGGCACCCACACTCCTGCGGGCATTAAAAACAGAGAGAGAACCTACCTGTGGCCTGGGCCAGGAACCTGAGATCACAGCAGACATTGATGGGCTCTTGAACACACTTCCACTGCTGTCTGTCTAAAAAGAGTTAAGGTACTTCTTTCATAGGCACAAGTTAAAACCCACATCACATGGGATTTAAGCTGACTTTTTTGAGCAGAATCATGTCTACAAACATCTGAATTTAAAAATGGCATGCAAGTAGCCTTTACAATGTCTTTGCTGCCTTCCCACTCACACACACATTTTTGAAATACAGGGAAAAAACTTAATCATGCAGCTCAGGCATTATAGGTACAAACTGGAACTTTGTATTTTAAAAGCTGCCATAAATACATTATGCAGGTGTATGAATAAGCACTCTTACAGAGCCATGATTGCTTATTATGTTTTCCAAGGAGTTTATTTCTGAAGAAAGGTGGCAATTCATTCACCTCAGTCTCTGTTGGTCTTTAATTTCAGTAATCATTATAATCAGATTTATTTTTGATCTTTTTCTGATTTAGGTGACTAAGCAGCATGTACATAGTGTGTATTGCTATTAACTATTGTTCTGAAACCCTTTTTAAGACTTCAACTTTTACTTGTAAAGTTGGAGCATACATTCTTTGTGGACAAGACCATCAAATGGGAATTCTCCTTGTCATTTCCCAGGACCAGTGCCACCAGAAACAACTGCATTCTCTAAGCTCTTGTGAGTGATGATGTTGGTAATGACTCAACTTAACCGAATTTCTGTTTTGTAGGCAATTCTGACATTTGGAAAGTTGTTCTAATTCTAACCAGAATGATTTGCATTGCCTTTGGAAACCATGAAAAGGTCTGAGCCATTTTAAAAAGCATCATTCTGTATTTCTAGGAAATCTTGTATTGCATAGTTAAAGTAATTTCAACGTCAGTGTCATTAAATTTTTGGAAATGCTTTTTCTATGCAAATTGCTGCTGAAAAGAGTAAATATCCCAGAGCCAAGCTGAATGTTTTCTCTGTAACTTTCTTTTCTTGTGGTCCCAGAGGGGAGCTGTGGTGTGCCGGGGAAAAATGAGCACTGCAGAAACTGCCTCTTTTCGCTCCCACAAAAATATGCAGCACAGAGCAGGAGAAGCGCTGGCTTTTCCCATGATAATAAGACACTTTCTTAATCTCTGCCACAAAGTGAAAAGTGTTGCTGTGACACTGAAGTAGGTGTCACATGGGTTCAAAGATCCTGAGGAGCAGGAGAGGACACTGCTGGAGGGAGGGAAAGCACAGTCTGCAGTAACAGATCCCAGATAGGGAAGATGACAGTGAGAAATGATGAGAGAACCAGTGTAGCACATAACAATGACACCTCAAAGGAAACAAGGAAAAGAAGCTCCTGTCACAAAAAAAAGAAGAAGGAATAAAGGGTTTTGGTAGGGTTTTGGTTTATGTTAGTTTGAGGACATTTCTTGGAAGTAATAGTTTCCTTTTTTTTAGGGAACCTGAATATTTCCATTATTCTGTTACTGAGGGGGAAAAAGCTGAATTGTCCAGAATTATTCTCACACCCCAAAGTGACTGCTTCTGTAGTCTACAGAAAGAATCTCTCTGACATATCTGTCCTCTTGTCAAAAATGTTAAAACCAGTGGTTGATTTCATCCAGATTTGGTGTCTCAAATGGAGCAGCATTCCAGCAATTCATGTAGCAGTGGGTAAGCAGAGAGGAGAGAGCTGGGGTAATAGACATTCTCAAGTTTACCCCTATAAATTCTGGTCATTATTCTCATTTAACTCCTCATTCTCTTGTTTTGTTCTTCTTCAGGAGGGTGACTTTTCAAAGCACTTTAACTTTGATTTCAAATGATTTGCTATGCAAGACAAAGAGTCTTTCAGTGAACAGTTCAAGAAAAAACTGTCAGAGTCCTACCCTCTGTCCCTCTGCACTGCCCCAGTGATTGGACAGAAACTAAAAGGTGTCATAAAGCAATTTATGACAGGTGTTGAGAAGACAGAAATTAGAACTGGGCATATCCTTTATGGTGTCTCTGTATTTGATGTGAGCTGTGTGTGTAAAGAGGATCATGGCAGGTGAGTGGAAGAAACTGCACAACAGCTCAGCTTCTACCTGCCATGCAAAGCAGAGCTGCTGCACAACCTCTCTTGCTATGGGGGGACACCAGGTGTGTCTGACTGCTCTCCTCCATCAAATCCACCTCTGCCCACAGTGACAGCTCCCCTTTTACTGACTTGCTGCCTCCAATGATATAAAATGCTGGCTCCTGTGCTCGAAAACTGTTGAAGTCTTTTTTATTAGCCCTGACTCAACTACTTTTTTTGCAGGTATATTTTCTTCCACAGCCAGCCCTCCTGTACACGTCTGCTTCTAACAACAGAGTGGGTTGAATGCTTGTTTTGAGCCCAAAAACAGTTAGCCTGTAGCCTGGTTTTTTCATCTGAGGCTTAGTTCTTAGACTCTTCTGATGTCAGCCTCTAGTACCTTGCAGTACAGCATCCTCCATGGACATTCCTTTCTTGTTTTCTCTATTTATCTTTAAATATGAATGGCTGATAATTATAGCTAAATGTACATTTTTCCTTGTTTTCAGTTCACCTGTCCACAAAATATTCCATAAATTTTTCCAAATTTTTTTAATGTAATGTAAAAAATTACTCTTTTACATATTAGAATAAACCCAAGCATATATCACTGTAGTCCACTTATGTTGGCATTTTTCTCTCTTTTTTTTTTTTTCTTCCAGGTTTACCTGGAAAATTTTGAAGTTTTTTTCTTTCACTTCTTATGCAACTAAGTGCTGTTATGTCAGGCTCATGCCATGAAAACTGGTACAGAAAGTATTGCTTTTTAAAAAGAACCCTCATTCATTAATCATGATGACATCTCATATTAACTAGTTAATGTATAAAGGCCTTTGGGCACTTATGAATCTGTCATTTCAGAAAATCTAAAATGAAGCAATAGTTTTTCAGGCAACCAAAGAAAAAATCACCAAGGGCAAAATCTAAAGTTATGCAACTGTTCCAAAAATAATCATTCTATACATGGAACAATACACTTTTTAGAAGTATAAATCAAAACACCCTGGAGAATTTACATATGAAAGCCTGGCTGCTTTCTAGGCAGAATGGCAGTTCTGTATTGAATCCTTATCATTCTGAAGGCCTCTTTCTTATGATCAAAGAGGCCTTTAAAAAAAATAGGAAAACATGCTTGTTGAATTTCTCAGGAGCTTTTTTAAGGTCATGTATATGTATATTCAATTTATAGCAGAGCAATTTATTATATGGATGACTCTAATACTTTTATGATAATCTCAGTGATACCTTAATGAACAAGCAATCCCACAGATTTTTAAGGTGTTTTGTGTTACTTAATTTGAGTAAATTTTGTGATCTGAGTGAATATTACTAGACTGTAAACATAATAAATCAGTTTTGAATCTCAGGTGAAGTTTGTCACTATCATTATATAAAATTCCTTTGGATAAATCCAATAAACAAATACAACAAAAGGTATGAAAATATCCTTTGCTACCAAAGAAGCCACTTATACCAGGAAAAGGATGTATTGGACAAATTGTGGTAAATTATTTGGAAATATTCAAGTGAGATGGAAGCACAGAATATCCAAAGGAAGAAGAGAATCAGTGAAGGAAAAACAATAAGCTAGAAGAGTGACCCAAGAAGTGACCTGGCAGCATCTCATGCCACGACCACCAAGTCCTGTTGTTAACTTATTTTTCTGACATGTGCAGAGCATTTGGTCACTATTTTTTGTTGTTGTTTGTTTGTTTGTTTGTTTGTTTTCAAGGAAGAAAAATACCTATTTTGAGCAAGTTTTCAGGTAACTGTGCAATAGCAGTGCATAGGAAATGAGTCTGTGACCTCCAAACAGGGTGACCCACATGCAGGCTTGCTGGAATTGCTCTGTGCCTCTGCTGTACATTTCTGTTTAGTCTCTGGTACTTGTCCAGGTGCATGCTAAAGAGTTCAGTATGGTATTACAAGTCAAATCAATTATTTAGTCTGTGTGAGTCTTAAATTCATTACCTTGTATCTCTATGGATCACAGGGGTACATAAATAAATTAATGTGAGATAAGATAGGTTTTGCACTTAAATCTATCAGCTGGTCGATGGAACTTGTCCACTTGCACGTTTTTACTCTTGAAGAATATGAAGAGATTTGGCATAACTTCTTTCTCAAAGTTAATGGTAGGACCTGATGGTCTTAAGACACCTTTTCTAAACTGAGTGAGTTTATGATCCTGTGATTCAAAACAGGTGAACTACTTTGCAGGAGAGTTGCTGGGAGTGGTTACCATGAGGCAGCTGACATGCTCTGTATCCACAGTGGTCTTGATACTTTTATAACTTTGCAATGACTTCCAAAATGTGGGGATGAGAACTGTACTCTGTTCTCACCCCAGTGAATGATGTTTTACTTAATTCACAGATATCCATCAAAGAACTGATTATTATTTAAGAGTAGAACATTTTCTGGCAAATAGAATGATCACAATTGACGATTCAAATTATAGTTAACATGGTTGAAATCTACATGTGAAGCCCATTTAATCCATTCCCTACCTAAAGACAGGATCAACAATATACTTATCATCCTTCACAGAAGTTTGCCTAACTTTTAAAATTACCTTTGGTGTAGAAACACCAAAGTTTGTTCCTTTCTGAGCTCCTTTCCCTTTCACTGTGAATTGAAAATCCTTGTAAGTCAGTTGTAATTAGCAAGTTTTCCTAGTGTCTGAATATTCTTTGTCCTATCTGTCACACGTACAAGCAATACAATCTGCCCAGCCTATCACTCTCTTTAATCTTTAGACCCTTGCACTTGATGAATTGCATACACACTGAATTGCATCCTAGTTTTGGGCCATTGTATTTATCAGGGTCATTATTAACATGTTATCCCCTCCTACAGCCTATGCACAGTCATTTCTAGCTTTGTATATCTGCATTTTTAAAGGGCTTGCTGAACATTTTTCATCCAGATTATAAAGTGAATCATATGCAGACTTCTGGAGAACCCTGCTTGACAAGCCTTTCCATTCTGTCAGTGAATCCAATGAATAACTCTCTGGAAATGAGGAGCCAAACTCTTTTTTAGCATTTTCATTTAGAACACTGAGTCTGCCCTAAGGCAAAATTAATAGACTTGTAAAACCTAGATATGTGGTTCATACTTTGTCTTTCCATCCACAAAGAATGATGATCCTGTTATACAAGGGCCTTTTTTTTTGTAGAATAAAGGTTATACTTAGCAACTCTGTGTTATATACTCCTTGTTTCCTTGTTAAGAAAGAGTTGGCTAATCAATACCTTCTTTGCAGCTCTTCTTTTTAAAGAAAGACATAGTCTTTGGCTTTATAGAGTGTTTTGGTGCTATAACTATTGCTGCTAAGTCTTAGAAGCATCATTAGTTGTTCTGAAATTCCAGGCAAATCCAGCCAATGGGATGTTGTTCTGTGCATTGGAGAATGAAGTGCTCAGCTTCTGTGTTCCACTGAGCAGCTCAGTGAACAGGAATACTGAAAATTAATCTGTTCCTCTTGATTTACACTGAAGAACTTGGAAATACAAAATCTGTTTCCATTGGGATGTTGTCTTCGCTCCACTGATAAGAAAGCATTACATAACTGATAAGAAAAGTGTTATTCATTTTCAAGATGGTGCTGAGATCAAGCCGAAAAGTAAAATCTTTTCTGCCCTTCCCAGGATAGTTCATTCTGTGGAAATGTGCTCCTTTCCTGGCTGTGATTAATTGCTTTTATTCATTAGTTACAGACTATTTTAGCTCATTTCTTTCATACACACACAGACAAAAAGTCAATTTCCCATCAGTATATTAAAGAGTCCAGTCCACAGCTTACTGCATTAACCTGTAGTAGAGTTGCAAACACAGATGTAAGACACATATAATCCCTGTTTCTCACAGCCATCCACAGCTGAAAGTCAACTTAGATCCCTGGTGGGCTTTGTCTAAAATGAGTAATTACTATTGGGTATTCTGTTCTCTGCTCAGTGACTAGGCTTCTATGGCACTCTTGTTCAGAAACTACAGACTATAAAACCAAGAGCTGATTGTGGCATACTGGGTCACTTCAGAGGTCAGTCAATTTTGGCAACTGAATTCTCCAAGGGAAATCTAAATCTATTAGATAGTGATCTCTTTTACATTATTGTTAGTTCCAGCACTCTGTAACATAACTGAATGTCTGATCTTAAACATTTTTTTTGTTGTTCCTTTAGCTTAGTCAATACTTTTGTCTTTTTTATTCTTTTATGTTTTCTAATCAGACTAAGTCAAAAGACATGCCTGCATTCCCTGTGTCATTAAAATTCTTAGTTTCTCAATTTTTCAGCTTCCCTCCTCCATATGCCTCAACCTCTGAAACCTCAAGTGGTTCCTTCCACATTTTCAGTCCATGAAAACTCCCATCCAGCCACCCTGCAATGTCACAAGTCCTTTGTTCTTTCATTACTTGATTTCCCCTGTGTTTGAGTGGTGAATGTACTTACCTTCGACCAGCCCCCTGGTCTGAGATGCATCTGAGTTTCTCATAAACCTGCTTCCTCTACATATGTTCTAAAATGCTGACTGGCCCCTCCCCAAGGACTGTTTCATATGACCCTCCTTACAGGTAATCCTCTATCTTTACACTCCAGGGGCTGTTTTATTTGACAGAATTGAGTGAATGTACTAGGAAATACCACTAAACCCATGGTATGCTCTACAAAAGTGTTGCATTCCAGTTTCATTCATGCTGGTTTGAAGGTGAATGTAAACAGAGGTCATTATATAACCAGAAAGAAGGATTCATACACCTTTGGGGACCAGTTTAATTTTAAAGAGTGTTTCAAATATCTCTCATGCAGATACTCTGTCTCTACAGCCAGCAGGAGCCTTTCAGACCTCCCTGGAGTTGTGTTCTGCTGCAGCAAAGCACAGGTCTCTTCCCACAGCTGAGGGTCATGAAAACATCCAGGGTCTGCTCCTCTCAATGTCTTCCCTTATGGGTTGTGGCTGTAATAACCTCACTTGCATCCCATATGAATGGTACATATATTGCTGTTTTAGTTTAGATCATTCTTCTTCAGATAGAGGCCTTTAGTGGATATTTAATAGAATCATAGAATCCTACAATGGTTTGGTTTGGAAGAGATGTTAAATATGATCTAGTCCCAACCCCCCTGCCATGGGCAGGCACATCTTCCACTGCCCCAGGTTGCTCTGAGCCCCATCCAGCCTGGCTCTAAAAACTTTCAGGGACGGGGTAGTGTAAAACTACTTTATGACTCAAGGCCCTTATTTATCTGTCCTACCAATATCAGTGTGTAAAGATTAAAAGATGAAAATATTGCCTTCTGTAAATCCATTAAGGAGAGATATGCAGCCCTTATAAGCAGTAAGTGGCAGTTTTGTGAAGGAAATACTGTTTAAGCTGAAGGCAGTGTAGGTAGTAAGGCATTGATGAGGTGAATTATTGCATTAATGGTTATAAGTGTGACTCTGGAGTGACTTGCCAGCAGAAATACTGAAGACAGGAACCAAACTGAATTGCAAATGGAACCTGAGAGACTTCTGAATTTTCTTATGTTGTTTTTTGCAGTGAAGGGAAAACAGTTGTTTTGTCCAAGAATATTTCTCCCAGGTCTGTGTTTTTAATTCCTAAATCTTCAGTGACACCAGAGACTGCAATATATTCAGGGAATAGTGGGGCAGTGCCCTACACTACTGAAAGCTTGAGATTAACTCAGTTTTGAGAAGGAGAAGATCTACATTTCTGGAGAACCTTTAAAGACTTCTTTCTGTGTTTCTACCTTTTTCTCTTTACAAAACAAAAATAAATAAATAAGAAAGCTTTCTAAGGGGACTGAGAAATTTGTCTCTGCTTTTTTTTTTTTACTGAAACAGGAGCTGATTTTTTGCAGTTTTTTGAGTTGGTGGCCTTTGAAGAATAGCATTGCAGGCAGGGGCAAGAGTTCAGTGGGTCAGGGAGGAGAAGTGATGGTAGATGAGGTGGTGTCATATGGCTGCTCACTAACATGCACTCCCAAACATAGGCTGTGTGTGCTGATGGATCCTGATAGCAAAGCTCTAACCAGGCTGACCTGGATCCCTGAAGCTGGTTTGGAGGCTCTGAGTCAAAAGATAATATCATTTCCTGATATACATTCTTTTGATATTTTTTAACTTGGACAAAATTCCAAGCAATTAGTTTGGAGGAAGGTGAGGTAATAATGCTGGAAGATGTGGGTTTTAAACAGCAGGAGCACAGATTTGACATTTCTGCCATCTATGACAATAGCTTCTTCTCAGTCCAAGCTGAAACTAAAATAAGCATGTCTAAGGAGTAGTCAGAGGTAAACATGCCTTCAAACTACCAGGAAGTGAGTAAGATACAATTAGTAACTATCTCCCAGGGTTCCTCAAGAGGCAAGTTCTTGCTGAAGTGCAAGAAATATGATGTGATGTTATGATGCTGCAGTGAACCTTGGATTATTTCAACAGAGAATTTATGTGGCTGTTTTAGCAATCTCAGGATTGCAATAAAACAACTGCATTCCTGGGCCAGAAGAGTTCTTGTGAAAGTTGGTCCTGTACCTTATTTAATTGTTCTTAGCAGCTTAAGGAAGTGAATGACAGCTTTCCAAACTTCTTTTCTAATAAAGTTTCTTGAGGAATGTTTTACTGGTGAACTTAGCAACTGGCATTTTCTGTCTCATATGTGACAATGAAATAAGTGCCTCATACTTTCAAAGTGTATCATCAGTCAAGTGTAAATCAGAGATGAGCTACTGCAGTTTCTTGTCATTCTTGCAATAAGAAACTATTTTTGAAGCAGGAATAATCCTATTTTATTTTAGCTACTGCTCATCTCTGTTACATTTGGGAAAACTTTATGAGAAATTATATTTACTTCTTCGAGAGCGGTAAATAATTCTGTAATGGCTTGGCAAGTAAACAGCATTTCATTATTTCTGCACTTTGTGTCATTGCATCATGTTAATCCTCTTACAGAGGTACAAATAATCATGAATTCAACACTGGAAAATAATGTGTACTAGAAGACTGTTCCTTTTGAAATATTACATCAGGTTATTGTAGAGGAAAGAGAGTTCTGCATACAATGGGCCTGAGTTTCCAAACAGAGCCAATTTTTTTAAGACATTGGCTTCCAGATCTAAGGAAAAGTGGGGTTTAAAAACTAGTAATTGTCTAAATTTTCCTTCAGATATCAATGACTTGTCAAAGGGTTTGAAGTTCTGAGCTCTTTTAAAGAACCTGATCATTTATTTCATTTCTTGCTCTTTTGAAAACTGTCCCTAAACTGTTCATTCTTTGGGGCTTAATCAACTTTGTCTCACATGTGTGAATTGCTATTTTCATAGAGATTTATAGCTATAAAACTGTTCTGATACAAGGCTTAATGCCTTTGAAATTACATTATTGTGTGAACAGATGTGCCTGAATAACATCCCTGGAAGTGGAGGACTTGGTATCTCAAGTATTCATTTTCACTTTGTCGTTTTCTTTAATGAAATCCTCCAAGGAGTGACAAACTCAGAGATAAACAGCAATTAATAATTCACTGTGGCCAGAGGGAAGGAGCAGGCAGTTGCACTTCATTGTGCAGATCTAACAGCTAACACACAGCTTGGACACAAAATTGAAGGAGCTGGTCACTGGCTGATTCTTCCTCAATTTTGACTCAGTTTGGATAAAATGAATGTGTAAGCATAAGTGCATGTCTTCACAAAGCAGTGTAAAGGATAGTATTTCTGCAACCACTGTCTTATGAATACAACATAGAGCCTATTCTACAAGGAACTTTGGTGTTCTACCTCATCAAAATGAATTCATTTTATTCATCTGGTGTATAAAGAGAAACAACCCACTGTGAATTCCAGTCTGCTTCATTTCTTTATATCTTGTTGACTCTCCCTGTGTTTTTTTTTCTTTGTGTTGCAGTCCCAATTTATTTCATGGAGTTTGACAGCAAAGAGAACAACCATTGCACCATTTAGTTAATTGCACCATTTAGTTATTGCACATGCACACAGAGTGTCTCTCTCTCATATTTAGGCTCTGTGCAGTCCCCTCTAAGTTAAATTAACTTCCTTTCCTTCTCTGTGCCTTTGACTTTGCCTATTGAGGTTAAAGGTGTGAACCTCCCTGTTCTCCTGCATGGACTAAAAACTGTTTTTTTAAAGCATGGAGTTCAAATCAGCTGAAATCCATCCAAAATATTCTGCTCAAGCCATATCCCACCTAGAATTGTCTTTTCTGCCTTGCACACTAAATCCAGGTTTAATGGTCACATATTCTAGGTCCTTCTGACCCTCAACAGGAAACCATACTGTAACAAGACAGACCTGCAGTGATTTTGCAGGCTATTTTCCAGTTCCAGTGGTTTGCATTGTCTTTCTTTCCTTAAGATCTGCCCATGTAGTTTTCTTCTATTAATTTTTAATGTCTCCTCTTGAACAAAGACAAAATTCTAGCACTCTCGATGGCTCCTCTGTGACAAGGAATGCCGCAGCTGCCTCTAGTATTGCTTCAGGTGATTTTCACCCTGCCATATGCTCTTTTAATTTGATTTACTTTGTCTTTTTACATCCCTGCCCTGTTTGCTTTTTCCCTCCCCTCTGAAACATATTTTCCTGTTCTATTTCTTCCTTAGTTCTGCCTTTTTAATTTATGGGTTACTGATCTAGTTTATCAGTCCTCATGCATAAACAATTTGCTTTTCTTTATCCTTTTCACTTTCTTGATATGAGCTAATTCCAACTTGTTTTAGACTGTAGAGATGCAAATCTTGGCCCTTTTTTTACTTTGGTTTGGGAAAATAGATATGAAAAATATCTCTACGTCTGGAACAGGTGACTGATATTCTTGAACTATCCAATCCACATTAAACTATAAGCAACATAGGCTGGGTACCAGATGCTAATTTTCCTTTTGAGTACACCTGCATTAAGTACTGAATAATAAAAAGTAATTGAATATGTAATTAATGTTTAAAAGTCACATCAATTATGCAGAGAATTTTCCTAGAAAACAGGTGAACTAGTTAGTCATAGAGCTCCACAAAGGCAGAACCAGCTTGATTTCTTATGCATTAGCAATAGTTTAAAACTCTAAACTATCAAGAGTGGGGCTTTTTTAAAGCTAATGCATCTATTTCTGGTATTAATCTGGAATTAAGGAGGTGTTTAACGCTGAGAATTGCACTTTAGGCTTTTCACTGAAAGTCAGAAACATAGTGGGATAGTGCAAAAAGGTCAGCTTAGTTCAGATAATTTGACAGCAATTTTAGGGTGAATTTTGCACCAGCTAGGGGAAAGGATTAAATTTCCACTAAATACAATAGTTCTCACTTTTGGTAACACATGTTTTATATATAAATATATTTAAGTAGTAAGGACTATGCCATTTTCTGGGCTATGAATAGATTATTTTGAGGATTCTGAACTTATACTATTCAATATCTCCCTATATTTAGTAAATAATTTCTCCTTTTGTTACATTTGGTTAAATTTTTTCCATAAGCATGCTGTTTCTTGTTTCATACACTTTTCCTTTTCCCTGACAGCATGTATTATTTATTTTTATTTTTCAAAATTCAAATTTTCTTGCAATGTGTTGAATTATAGATACACTGGAAGGTTAGGATCTCTCAAACCACTGAGAGATCTCATCTATTCTCCTCCTCTTTCAGGAAAAAGCTGTGTTTTGTTAAGGTAGTTTTGGTTAAAGCTTAAAGTCAGCATTCAAAACATGAATATAGCTGGAAAATATTGCTGATGACTGGAGCCTCAGGTGTCCCTATGATTCCATGAAGAAGAAAGGGTGGAAAATGCATATTTGCCGTCATAGGACAGCAATTTCAAGTAGTTTTGGTCTTTTTCAGAGTCAAAGACATGAAGCCCTTTCAGGAGTCAGTGAGCAGTGAACAAATGTCAAAATCAGATTAACTTTAGGTGTTTGAGAAAGTAGAAGGTTCTATCAATCCCAAATTAGTTTGTCTATTGTGTTGGCTTTTTCTCATGAT
Source organism: Eopsaltria australis (assembly GCA_034509425.1). NCBI lineage: Eukaryota > Metazoa > Chordata > Aves > Passeriformes > Petroicidae > Eopsaltria > Eopsaltria australis. The sequence goes on along the minus strand of JAVTVJ010000094.1, from coordinate 3,950,078 downwards.
CTCTGAGACTCATGCTACATGAAAACTGTGGTTAAAACCTTCATAAAGTGTCCCAAGTCTTCAGGTGCTTTTTGGGTCTTGTTTGGGTTTCTTGTGTTTGGCCTATTTTTTTTCAGGGAGATCTTCTGTGGGTTTTGGGTTTTTTGAGGGTTTTTTTGGGGGTTTTTTTGGTTGTTTTTTTTTTTGTTTGGTTTTGATTAGTTGGTTGATTGGGGGTTTTTTTGTTTTTTGTGGGTTTTCTTTTTTTGTTTCATTTTTATTATTATTTTAAGTTTTTTTTTATTTGTACTCTTATTGCTCGGTAAGTAACGAGAAGTAAATTCTAAGTTTGCAGGTAAAGAAATGTGCTGGGAATCAAACATTTTCAATGTTGAAGATGTAAATTTGATCCTGTCTGTATTACCATTAATAAGCCACAAATTACTTCAGAGCTTCTTTCAGGCTGTACAACACCAGGGAGGTGATGGGGTCACTGCTGAAATTTGTTGTGTAAATTCTGTGGAGCTTGGTGTGATGGGTACAATGAAAGTGCTTTAGACTGTGATTTGTGTTGTAGCAGCATGCTGACTATATATAAAAACCACAGGCATCTCCCTAGTGAAGTGATATTTCAAAGAGGAAGAGCAAATAAGTAAACAGTCATGACAAGGTAATTTTGACATCTTGTAAAGCTGCTGTTGGTAAGGAATTTCCAAACTTACTGCACTATTGATAATATCTTAAAACCCACGAAATCTCTTTGTAAACTTGCAGCAACTTGCAGCAACTTACAGCAACTATAGCAGTTGCAAGTGTATATAATTATTCTTAAATATTTTTAAGATACAGTGATGTCACACTTATTATAAAAAATATAATTTAAATTTTTTCTATCCTCTCTCCCTCTGCACCATTCATATCTTTCCTCCCATAAGTGCTTCTCTTCCATGTGGGTTACTTTTGGTTCTTCTACCTGTTTCTGCTCACTGGGTACCAAGTTTCTCTCTATTAATACAACAGTGTTTTCTGCTGGTATTTCCTACTGCCTCTGAAGTGTCCTTGGGAAAAGAATCCCACTTCTCTTTCATCTGAGAACATCATAACCAAAAGGACAGAAAAGGTCATCAAATCCTTTCCCCTGCACCTGCAGGAAGCCCTGAACTGGGCATGTAACTCAAAAGGATATGCTGAACATTCAGTCCCTCTGCCTCTACTTTCTGGAGGGTGCAAAAGATTTTTAACATCTTACAACAACCCTCAAATACAAATCCCTGACCTATCTGACCAGCAGGCTTTGGTCCACAAAGTTGTCACCCCTAGACTGACAGGAAACAGTAATTTGATAGCTGTAGATGGTGAAATTTGCTTTGTAGGGTAGGAAACCTGCCATCTATAATTTTAAAATCAATGGAAGCATGGGCTCTTGGGCAGAGCTGTGGATGGATTACCCATTAGAGTTGATGACATTGATGACATTTAAATTCACTGTCCCACAATAGACAGCAGAAACCTGGCCAAGTAAAGTATCCTAATGATGATTTTGTCATCAAGCAACAGAAGGTTTTGCACCACTTGATGGTGGTAGGAGGGGAAATTGCTCAGCTTTATACAGGAAAAGAGAGGGGAGGGATTTTCCTGTGGTTTGGAGACTCTCACTCTTGCAGTGTATTGCTTTCAGCTTGTCTCCTTGCTTCTTCTGGAACTGTCCCTAGGCACCAAGGAAGATTTTATTTTGACTACAATTAATACCACTTCATCCATTACTAAATCAATATTCTTAGCACTATTTACAGCCTTGGCTCTTTTAAAATTCTTCCAATGCCAATTTTACAGGCACATTGATTAAAAGCTGATTATAAATAATAAACCTCTTTACCATTACTATAAACAAACAAACAACAACAACAAAAACAAACAAACAAACAAACAAAAAAAAAACCAAAACAAAAAAACCCACAAAAATATCCACAAAGAGCAACATCTAAAAATATTAATTAATTTCTACCAAATAATGTACCTCTCAGTGACAGTGTTTGTCAGAAGAAATGGAGAAATATCAACCCACCTGCAGCTGTTGTCACATTTTCCAGTTGTCCCTGCTAGAGCTTGGAAGGATGGTTCAAAGTGGTCAACAGACCACGCACCTTTGCAAATGTGCCTCAGACTTCAAGCAGTATTGATTCAGAGACATTACCCTGCTAAGGAAAAGGTACAAATCAAAACTTGAACCTTTGCACCTCATTGTCTCTGGCCATTGCTTTCTTATTTTTTGAAAGCATAGTGTGGTATACCTTATTTGTATTCATCTTTGTCCTTATTTCTCATTGTAAAAGTGACTAGCTAATTCAGGAGGTTTCTAGAAAAAGAGAACAAAATGGGTTGAAATTTAAAGATTTTATTTGGTAATGATGCTGTTGCTACCCAGGTTAGACACGTCTGCATTTCTTATTTAAAATAATGTACCCCCCCTTGTTTAATGGACTCAGTGGCTGACATGTTCAGATTGCATTTCATTTATTGAATTCTTTTTGGTTCTATTTATTGCTTTAATTTCATCCTTCACCAATAGAAACACTCTAAAATCTGTTCTTCACATCTCTAAATTGTTTTCCACCTTTTCTCATTACCAGTGTATTTCTGCAAATCTCCATTTGGAGAATATACTGAGAAGCCAATATGAGTTTGACAGGAAAAGGCATCACTGGAGGAAAAGGGAATATAATGTAACCTTTACTAGGATTGTCCCTCTTTATTGCATTGAGGATTAAACCTTCATAGCTGTCTTCTCAATTCACTTATAATAGCATGAGCTATAAATGTACAAAACATCCTCAAATCTTCCTTTAACTGTTAAAATCTTCGGGTTCCTGGGACAGAGGTTTCAGTCTGAGGTCCTGCATTATTTAGGCAGCCACATGTAGCTGCAGATGGTATTTCATGAGTCAAATCCTGTGTTTCTAACATCATTGTGCCTGACCTCTGAAGTCAGTGGGAGTTCTACATGGCTGAAGAAAGTGGCATGATGCAATTAGTTAAAAAAAAGCACATTCCTGGTTTGAGTAAGCGATGGATTCCAAGGAAGCATGAGTTAAGGAACTGAATAGTAAGTTAATCATTCTGGAAAGACTGATCAGTGCTCCCTGTTTTTAGTGTGAAACAATAAACACAGAGTTTTTTCCAGTCTTTTCATGGATCAATTGTGCTTATACAGAATCATAGAATCATTAACATTGGAAAGACCTTTAATATTATCGAGGTCAACCACTAACACAGCACTGCCAAATTCACCACCAAACCATGTCCCTAAGCATCACATCTACACATCTACCTTCAGGGATGGTGACTTATCCACTTCCTCAGGCCTCCTTTTGGTGGAGAAATCTTCCTATCCAATCTAAACCTCCCCTGGTACAACCAGAGGCCATTTCCTCTCATCCTGTAACTGGTTACCTGGGAGAAGAGACCATCCCCCACGTGGCTACAGCCTCCTTTCAGGGGGTTTTGGACGGTGATAAGATCCCCTCTGAGCCTCCTTTTCTCCAGGCTTGACACCCCCAGCTCCCTCAGCTGCTCCTTATCATACTTTTACTGCAGACCCTTCTCCAGCTCCATTGTTTTTCTCTGGACACTCTCCAGCCCCTCAGTGTTCTCCTTGTAGTGAGAGGCCCAAAACCAAGTGAGATTTGAGTGTGATTTTACAAGTGATGAGTACAGGGGGAAAATCACTGCCCTGGTCCTGCTGACCATCCTACTTCTGATCCAAACCAGGTGCCACTGACCCTCTTGGCCACCTGGGCACACTCTCTGGCTCATGTTCAGCTGCTGCCAAATGGTGGCCCCAGGTCCTCTTCCACCAGTCAGGTTTCCAGTCACTCTGTCCCAAGCCTGCAGCATTGCATGGGATTATGTATCTGGTTAAAGAGATTTACTAGGAAAATAAAACAAAGGATTTTCCTGGAAATCTAGTCCCCACTAAAGTTCTTAGGGAAGGTTCGAGCATCTGTCAGCTGTTGAACCATTTGCACTGAACAAGAGCAGACTCTAGTAAGATAATATCCTGAAAGAAAGGCTATAATGTCCAATAGTGAGAAAAAATCCTCTTGAATTATTTCTTCACGAAAAGCCACTCTGGCCACTACCTTATGGTGACATTCCTGCTGACACAGAATTCAACCTGCAAGTGTCCCTGGGCTCCTAAACTGCTGTTCCAGCGACAGAGACAAGATTTCAACATTCCTGAGACCCAAAAACTTTCAAGCTGTATAGAGAGCTATAATGCCACTTCATAAAAACTCTGCCTGATTGTTTTTCAGTGGTTTGTTTCAATGCAGGTGTTCCATTGTTTTGAAGAAATAAATTATTGTGTGAGAAGATTATTAAGTGCAAAAACTGGAACCAACTCATTTTAATAATATAAGAGAGTTAGCTGCTCAGTCATTAAATGTTGTACTGTCCTAGGTTTGAATTTGCATTTCTTTGCCTTTCAAGTAAAAAAGAAAAAATCCATTATAATGTCAGATTTATTCATTTCTATTCAAACTTAAAACTTGGCAGGACCATTGTGGTCACCTACTCTGATTTCCTGCATGAAAAAACAAAAATAAAATACAGGCAACAGAACATTATCAAGTAATTCTTGTTATCAAGCTCACAGACAGCAGAGACTTTATTTTTCAAAGAATGAGATGTAATCTTGATCCTAATATTAAAAGCTGCATGCATAAACTAGACTGAAAAAATGAAGACTTTTGCAAATCCATATAACTAACTCATTACTTCCACTCTAAATTTTTCAACTTTGAAATGTTCATTTGTTCTGTCTATACATTATATCCTGTATATAAATGGCACTTCTCATTGTGTCTGACAGCTGAAAAATGCTTTGTCAGGAAAAAAACTCTCCCCACTCTACTCCCAGGATTTTTTTCCTGCTGATCAAGAGGAAGAAAATTATTCCACTGTTGCTGATTTTTATTAGATTTTTCTTGCTGAGGGAAAAAATTCTGCATAGAATACTCCATAAAACCTACAGGGACTGCTTGTTTTCATAAACATCTTTATGCTTCCCTTGTCTTTGGTTATTAAACCTGATGGTTAAATAGAAATGTGCATTGGATGAAGAGTAAAATCAGAGTTTCCCAGTATCTTGCTTTTAAGTATCTATTCCACAGATATCACCTAGACTTAGATTGGTAACATCTTTATGTGTGCAGTTTGCACACATATATATCTATATTTGTATCTACATCTATCTATACACATATATTGCATACATGTATATCTGTAATTTACAATTCTTTTGTATTGTCTACAGAAACCTCTGGTCTGAAAACCCCACACAGCTGGTAAGAAGATGCCTGAAGTTAGATACTATAAAAAACTGGTGATAAGAAGGTCACTGAAAGCCTTTATTTCTTCAAATCTTAGCTTGACTCAGGTCTTCAGCAACCTGAAATCCATGCTGATCTCCCTACCATGTAAATAATAACCCTTGATGGTTATTTGCAAGAACTAGAGGAGGGTTGGAGGTTTTCTTGGTTTTTTTTCCTCTAGGATATCTTTTATATTATTGTCTATAACTGTCTAACAGTGACAGAATGCAGAATGCTGAACAGTGGTGACAGAATATTCTTCAGTCTGAAGGAGAAACAAACTCACAGCTGCAGCCATCCAGAATGGCCATTGGAAAGGTGCAGTCATGGGATGGGATTTCCCATCTCACTGTGAGTGCTGTGTTTTCCTTGAGGGAAAACAAGTGGAAAATGGCCTGATAATTTGCCTTCTGCATGAGTATTAGACACTAAGAGTCCTTATTTTATGTTCCTCTTCCAAGTTATTTCCACTGTGGGTTTCTTAACTTTGTATCCGAAACCTCTTAAACGTGTTTTGAACCCAGGCCCACAGAACTGGTGTGTCTGTATCATGAGGAGGCAGCAGCACACTTCCTCATCTCTTCCTCTTCTCATTGGCCTCTTCACACTGCTTCTCGGTCCCAACAAAAAGCAGAGAAAATATCAATTCAGACCTCATCCTTCTTGGTGTTCAGATCTTGATGCATTGTACTGTTAGTGGCTGTGTTTTGAAGAGAAAGCAGCTGCAGCCCAGTTTCAGCTGCTATTTCTGGCTATGCTGGACATGCCCCACACCTTTGTGATGGGGTAGGAAACTGAGCTGCCACAGCACTCCATCTCTGAGTGCTGGGGAGGATGAAAAGACAGCTTAGGTCCCATCCAGCAGCAGACAGATGCTCACCAGACATTTTGTGGCATCATCTGTTTTGCAAATAAATACTTGCCCCTACACTTCTGGATCACACAGTTCTTGCAAGATGGGAAAATTTATTTTCTTGAGTTTCTTGAGATACAAACTACTTTGTGTGACAGAAATCCCACAGCACAAGGAGTTTCTATAGCTTTTTAAAAGCTTGGAAGGAAATGGTGAACTGATGTGTTCTCATTGCAGCCTTACCAGAGACACTAAATGAAAGCACAAGTGTTAATTTGTTCCTCTTCTCTTGAAATTCAAGTAAATCAGTGGATTTCATTTTTCTCTGAAGAAATATGAGTCCATGTATTACTAGATTAGGAATTAAGTGTTAATAATGATAATAAGCTATTTGAGAGAACATAGAATGTGATTTCCAGCTACTGAGTGAAACTCTAAGAAACATGAGAAAAATAAAAAATTCATCAAAAGTCCACTTTGATGATAAATACATTAAACTTCTCCAATCAACCACTATACACCATCAACTTATCCTGATGACAAGCCAAAGGGAGGGTTGTTTTCCTTGTGTTGTTTATGCCAGACTCAGAGATGGGTTCCTCAGAACAGCTGGCACAGAAGCCCCAAGTGTCTCCAGGGCAAGTGTACATCTCTAATCCTGCTCTTCAAGTGAGTTGGTACATTAGAACCCATAAGACACAAGAAACTCTAAGAAACTATAGAAACTACTGGATTTTGGGGGTTTTTTATAAATAAATAGGATCAAGTCAATTAAGAATGGGCATGTTTGCCAGCAGTGGTTGTCCTTGAGATGGAGTCCACCGACTTTTTTCTGAGAGGCAGTGGACAGTGCACTTCTTTCTCTACGACAAGGTTGAAATCACAATCAGGATTTCCATCCTGGCTTTCCCCTGTTACAAAAGAAAAAATAATTTTTCCCTGTGGCCATCCAGGGTGGTGTCAGACACAAACATAAAGAAAATTCAAAACTTTTCCTTGACTGCTGCAATATGGCACAGAGGAACCTCACTGCAACTGAAAGTGCTTAATGAGTACATCATGGTCTTCTCCCTTTAGAGCAAGCATTGTTTAAGCAATCATTATTCCTGCCAGTCATTCTTTCATCAAGAATTTTTTTAAACTTTCTTTCTATAGAGAGTGTGGGAGTAGAGAATAACAGGCAATGATTCTTGGGGACTTTTACACTACAAATGGATGCTCCACATGCCATCTTGACTGGATGCATATTGGTTTTAATTTTATCTTTGTAATCACCTTGAATTGGCTTCACTTAGTTTTGCAGTTTATTGAAATACACTGGAAAGCAGGAATTCATTTTTCACTGAAAGATATTTGTGCCTCAAATACAAATTCTGCTGAAGCTCATGCTTCTGCATGATGCAGCCATGCCAAACTCCTGCCAAGAAATCTTGCCTACGCCTGATCTCAACATGAGCCTCTCTGTCTGGCTGTTTTTGCTGTAAATAAAGTTACTCATTGGTCATCATCCCAGGAAAAGTTGCTGTGCATATACACAGAGAATAGATCCTCAGGAAAAAGGACAAAAATAGGAGAGAAACAGGTGATGACCAGGATGAACCAGATGAACTGAGTATGGAAAAACAAAACTGGATTTCTTTTCATTCCAGGATAATATTCAGTTCATTGGTGAACTGTAGAACTATATGAAAGAACCAAAAAGCACAATTTTATCAGAAAAATGAAACCCAACAAACACCCTATGAATAGTTACAGGAACAGTGCAATGTTCTCTTGAGTTAATAGATTGACTTATATGTGTTGCTTGTGGATGTCAATGAACACTATCACCTGGAAAAAAGGAAGCAGTATACTTTATTGATTGTGAAGTATTTTTCCAACTTCAGCTGAAGACAGAGTTCACACATATAAGCAATTTCAGTGAAGTTAAAAGGGCTACTCATATGTCTGGGGTCATACACTGCTATCTTCAGGAGCAGCATTTTTTTTTTCTGGGCTTTACAGAAGACTAAAAGAATAAATCCCAGCTCATGATTGCCCAGTAGTAAGAAGTCTTATTCATGCTGATATTCACTGTAGCTTAATTAGGAATATAGGCTGTACAAGTGGGGAATGGGAATTTCCTGCAGGCCATGGTCCAGAGCACCTCATTTAATTGTCTAATGATTGCCTAATCTACGTGCACTGAATATTCTCTCAGAAAAGGCTGCCAGCCAGAGGGGTTGGGCTTGTCCAAAGTCAGGAGTTGAGAATACCAGCTTTGCCTCCATGACCTTTCAGCTCTGCTCAGCACTGCTATTGAGGACAGCTGAGTTTGGTGTCAAAGAATGTTAAATGGTCTACGTGTCTCTTGTACTTTGAAGATATTATTGTTAATTTTGATTAGGTCTTGTCAGTTTGGCCTTGTATTCTCCATTTCTCTGTGTTTCTGTCCCACAATGTGCCACCAAACAAATATTATTTTTCAGACTCAAATACAGATTTTGCATCCCCCAAAATAAAGCTTAACTTCATCTGATGGGGCGGCCAGAAAGAGCCCTTTTCTATTACCCTTTCATCATAAGAACAGTCTAGCTTGTGGTAACTCCAATTTCACCATGGATTACAAACTGACAATACAGCAAGCAGCTTATTCACTCTTCTCCCTGCCTACCAGTCAGATTCCTGCTGAGGGACATTGGCTCAACATTGGCTTGGCTGATGACATCCCACATGGGTTTTTCTTGCACTACAAGACCTAAAAGGTGATGTTTGTAAACCAGTTAGGCATCCTCATTTTGGGATTCTCTTAGAATGTCCTGGTGAGAAGTCAGGTCATAGGAACCCAGTGAAAAGCCTCTGACCTGCACAGCAGCAGTTTCCCCTCCACCTTTGCTGATGCAATCTCTGCATCCTGAAATTTAAATTTTCATTTGCCACATGCAGCTGTCTCTATTACAGCATCAACCCATTCATCCTCAGCAAGTGGGTGGACTTTGTTTCTCTATTCTGTGAATAGCAAAACTGCAATTAGGCACTGTATATTCCTATTACTCATAACTGTTCTTAGTAAAACAGTCACCATGTTCTTTTCTTACTTCCCTGGTTTTATTAAAAAAAAAAAAAAGGTTTTACAGTGGGACTTAAACCTGACACTGATCACTTCTGAAAAAAGAAATTAATAACCACAAAAGGCAAAATATTCCCTTGGATCAAAAAGCACCTGAGGATACTTGTAGGTCTGTTATTTGGTGATTTTTATAACAATCATGTAATTTGGAGAACATGGATTAAAAAAGGGATTAATCCTTACATGAAGTCCAAGGTATTGTAATCTTTCTGGGGAGTTTACTTTCAGTCAATGTGATTTTTCAGCAGGTCTGATAAGGATGTGGAAGATTTGATTCCAAACCTGCTGAAATAAAAGCAAATACTTCCAGTGATGCCTGAGCTCTGTTGATGTAATGTAAATTATTGTTATGAATAAGCTGTTTCAAAATTGTGGTTTAGTTTTCTTGATAATTCAAACCCCATAGGTAACATAAGTGAAGCAATCACATTTCTTCCCCAGCATGCTGTCCCAAGGGTACATTGTATTCATTCCATTGCAAAACTCTTCCTTCAGAAAGTTTTCCTAAAGTCAGTGTTCAACCATAAGAGCTTTCTTGGTGATATAAATAAATCCACAAAGCATCAAACCAAGGCCACTGTTTTCACCAGGGCCTTCCCTCCATATGTTGTTCAGTGGGAGAGCCTCTATAAACTGCAGTTCTGGTCATTTGGATTCTAAGATTCATTTATATTTGTGGTTCCAGATAGGATCTCCGAGCTCTGGAGTTAAGACCTCACTACCCTTCTTTTCTTCATATACCCAAGCATGAGGAGCCCCTGATGAAGGAGCACCACAGTCCAGCCAGTGGTGAGGTTTGTGAGCCAGTACCTCAGTTCTTCCCACTTACTAAATTATTATATTTACTAAAGTGCATTTGTGCAAATACATCTGGGTCTGCAACAGAGGCTTTGCAGTCAGAGCAAGGAGAAAGGCAGATAGCTTAGGAGAAAGTAAAATATTACACAGTCACAGCAAATCCCTTTATCAGTGCCTTTTACCTCAAACAAGCACTGGGATGTCATTGCATCTGCTGGGACATTTGAAGTTCTTTGAAGGTCTAGTCAATGCACCCACAAAAATGCCAGTGTTCAGGTTATAAAGAATAAATTGGAAAGGTTCAAATAATGCTCTGTCATTCAGTCCAGCATTTTGTAAAGTGTTTGCACTAATATGGAGCTGTGAGTTCTATTTAAAATTCAAATTAGTGTGCATTTCAAGGTGACTGCACTTTTTATTCTGAAAACTTCTTCTACATTACTTCATTCAGCTCTATAAACACTTATGGAAAACACACTAAAAATAAATTCCTTTTGCACTTCTGTCATTTAAATTGCTTTCAGGAAAACGCTGATATCAGGAAAGATGCACCCACATCCATATGTTTACATTTATAGCTATTCTCAGTCACTTTTCTAATGTTAACTAGGAAATTATGTTATTTGAAAAACCTGTAATTACTAACAGAGCAGCAGTCTGTCTTCACATCCACTGCTCTTATTAATGTTTATGGCACCTGCAAATATGGCACTCGGGGATTCAGGCAGGCAATACAAACAAAGAGAGATGTGCTTTTCTCTCCAGGCAGCTCCAAGTCAGAGTGACCATCACTGGGCTGTGTGCAGTGTGAGTGAGAAGAGGCATCACAGGATGAAAGGTGTACTTCAGCTGCAGAACTACACAGTGCCTGCCTGCAGCAGATCTCCCCTGCTCAGGGAGGTTTGTCTTAACCAAGTGCCAAGGAAAAGATAACTTGCTCCAGACACTTCTCAAGGGACATTTTTTCTCAGGTTGGCTGTTGTGTCTACATGAGGTAAATTCACTCCAAATGGTCACTGGTGGAAGCTGTACAGTGCCAGCTGATGCAGCTCCTGGGTGTGCAGGAAGAGGTCAGAGAATGGTGCTCTGCCAAGGCCTTGGTGGATGTGGGGAAGAACATGGGACTGCAACAATTTTGGCATTGGGAATTGAATTGATTTAATGCTGGAACATACCTCAAATCTTAATTTGTTTGGAAAATGCATTCTTGTCAATCAACTTTTTCTAGAAATATGGTCTCACTCAGAAAAAAACAGAGAGCCTTTCATGAAACCAAGGCCCTTTCTACATAAAAATACATCTTCCAACATCTTTGTCCTTCTCAAGCTGTTAGTTGACTTTTTTATTGGAAGTTAACAGATGCCTTGTGCAACTATGAATAAATCATAGGTATATAGATGCTGTGGGTCTCCTTATGGAGTAGGTCCCACACCACTGCAAGAGGTACAGGGTCTCTGATGTTCTGTGTGAGTAGCTGCTGCCATGGCAGCTTGCTGAGGTCTCTTTTTAGGGTCCACTGTGATGTAAATAACAGACAAGAACCACTTTGTGCACTTGAGAACTACCAGAGTTTATGTGCCTCAACTAAAATATTTGTTGAAAATCCACAAGATGTTCAAGTTTGAAATGTAATTATACTGTTAGGGGGGAAAAAAAAGTTGTTCTGATCACTGCTAACTCTGGAAAGAGTATTTAAAAGACATTTTGTATTGACTAGATGGTGTCTATTGTGTCTCAGTGAGAGATGGCTTTTTACAGTGCTGCGGAGTAGCTTGTTCTTGCTGTACAGCTCATGAGTACATCAGAAATACAAGGTAGTCACCTAATTACAGAGCAGGTACAGTGTTATTAGTGATGCGTGGTTCAAAATGGAGCCATAATTATGTATGAAGATCACTCCAAGAAATACTTAATTGCATCACTTATTGCTAACAACTTACATCTCCCAGCATGCTGCTGAGTGATAACAGCAGTTCTTCCCCACACACTCCTGGGTCGTATAATGTGCTAAACCTCTGCCAGGACAGGGACTGAGGAAAAGAGTTTGCATCAAGGACTCAGATATAGCTCCTCAGAAAAATACATTTTGTCTAAAGCTGAGTGGGATTGCTCACCTGATTTTTATTGCTCCAAAAATGTCCTCTCAAAAGAAAAATTTCACCCAATGATTCTTGATACTCTTGTGATTTCTTCCCAGTTGTGAAATACCTAAGATATGAAACAAGTTATAAGCTGCTGCAGATATAAAATAGACCATACATTCTTAAAACAAGGGTTTTGAAAATTCTATGACAAATTCATACAATTGTTTACTTATGGTTTAGCGTAATTTCTTAGTATAAGTTTTTTTTTTTTTTTAAGAAACTAAAATTATTTCTGTAAAATAATCATGAACAACAGAGATCCATACTTAATTTATCACATTTTGAAAAATAGCCTGAATTTCTTAGTTCAAGTTCCAGCTCTATGCAGTGTATTGAAGGCCTCTGTAAGAACTCTTGAGACATTAATATAACCATACTTATAGAACAACTTGGGGCTGACTTCCAAATTAATAATTTACAGTTTGGGGGGTTTTAAATTTAAAACTAAAATGGGTAAAAATACATTAATCTGGTGTACAGTTTGTTTAAACTTGCTCTTAAGAGATAAGAATTTTTGTGATTGAAGAGGAAAATATTGGATATACATGGACCGTGGCCTTTGCTTATTGCCTCTAGACCTGCCAAAGGGATGTCCTGTCTTCCAGATTTCCTTTTGCTTGACTGTTTCCTTTATTTTTAGTTCACACATCTGTCTATGAATTGAATATGATGTTGACTTCCAGAAAATGGGAAACTTCAGGAATTCTTTAGACTATGTACATATACAAAAGCATAAACATACCTCTCTATTTACAACACAGACTTTCACAATTAATCCCAAAACCTCACTTCTCAGTTTATTCTGGAAGCTAGACTGTGTCTTTAAACAACAGCCTGGGGAATGAAAACAAACATAGGATCTGATGGCCTTCCAGATGCCTTCTCAAAGAGTCTTAGCAGTGGCGAGAAGCTCCCTGCACAGCTGACAAAACAGATGATCCAACAGTGAGAGCACCATACTTAGATCTTACATCTGGGAAAGCACTGAGGGTCCTGAGACCCCACATGCTGCAACCCAGAGTCTGTTCTGAGGGTAATGACATGGGTGGTATGGGAGAGCCCTGTGTTTTCTCCCAAACTGGAGTCAACAGCTTGGAAAAGGAGATATTTCAAAAAGATTTTGCTGGCAATTAGCCTAAGGTGCCGAAAAGATGCATGTAGCTTCTTACCAGATGCATTCATGAAAAAAGGTGGGGAAAATATTTGAATTTAATTTTTAAATTATTTCATAGCAATAAACAGAAAAAAAAATTTCTTCTAAGCTACCGAGTTTCTTCTAAATGGTACAGACAGAAGTTAGTAACAGCTCTCAGGAGGTTTGTGTGTCCCTGAAAACATGTAATGTCAAGGAGAGAAAAAATCAAAAGGGAAAATCTCTGCTAGAGGGAAAGGAAGCAGAGGCTCCTCAATTCATGCCACTATACAGGGGTGAGCTTTTGCTGCACATCAGAGCCCTTATACATCAGTGGCCTAAGGAAAAAAAAGTAGGTGACTGAGTGGAGCAGGGAGGAGTTGCATTATAAGGACAGGAACTGCACTATGAAATAGCAGTCAAATGTATAAATCTGTGTGACTGTAAAGGACACTTCTCAGCATGATGTCGTGGCCATGTGTTTCTTGGCATTTTCACAAGTGGGAAAGTGCTGCTTCCTGAACTGGCAATTGATCTGCTCCCCATTGTTAATGTTAGCAGATTTGGGCCTTTACAGCTGACTTGGTGGCTTTCCAATTCATAAAAATGCTTTGATTACTGTATTATTTAATCCATATTCTGTCACCTTTAGTCATCTTGAATCTATGATTCTATGATCTTACATGGTATCAATTTATTAAATAGGTTCATTAGTCTCCTTCTGCCAACTTGCTCTTCATCTCCTTGGTTCTGCCTTTTCTTCCCTTATCACCCAAACCAGTTGCTTTGCCTCCTACACCCTGCCTGGCTTAAATTATGGTGAGACTAACTCTTGCTTTCAATATCAATATGAGGCTTTACAACATCCCAGAGCATTTGTTAACATCTGTCCCACACAGTAAGTCAAGTTTTGCCCAAAATGCTTGGATAGGGGATGCTCTGAGGGCTGCAGTGCTGCCAGACCAGGACTGGGGACACTGTGCTCAGGTGCTCTGCGGGCAGGAGGCAGGGCAACATCTTGACAAAAGGGGTTTGATTCCTGTTTAAAGGCAAAGTCATTCAGCATGGGAAAATGCACTTTTCAAAAGATAGTCATATCTAGAAGATATTCACATAGGGATCATTGCTTATCACTTCTTTCCTGCTCTCAATCCATGCTTTTTCCTGGCTCTGGCAAAGTACAGTTTCCTTCTCCGGACCAGGGAATGGAAGAGCAAATCCAAGAAAATATGAAGATTTTTAGCATGTTCAAAACAATGCATATTCCCTACCCCTGGAATTGTACCTGATTTTGTTTTCTTTATATTTTACATGTTTTCCTAAGGAAATGCTCTTATGCTACTTGTCTCTAATTTTCCATCTAGTAAATTGCATTGGCCAGTTTCAGCTAAAAATGAAAGAAAATTCTTGGCCATAGTTAAGATTTTACTATTTCCATTAAAAAGGGTGAGGAGAGATAGTCCAAATGACTGACTCCAGTGAGGAAAGATAGGCACTCTATCTAGAAGTAACTCTGCCAGAGGTTGTAGGTCAGCCAGCACAGGCACACTTCCCTTCATGGCTCAGAGAAAAGCTGAGCTACCTTCCAAGCTGAGGAACAGTACCAGGCTCTCCAGCTGCTATGGGTTTATGTCCAACCAGCTTGGTTGTTATCAAGATAAACCCAAGAACTTTTAATATCAATAAATAAGAAAAGAACAAAGCATTAATATCTAGTGTAAGGAATAGAAAATTGGTAGCAGTTATGGAGGGGAAAATGTCAAGTTAGAGAAGCTGGAACATTTTTGCTGTAGATA
This sequence comes from Eopsaltria australis, assembly GCA_034509425.1. Lineage (NCBI taxonomy): Eukaryota > Metazoa > Chordata > Aves > Passeriformes > Petroicidae > Eopsaltria > Eopsaltria australis. The sequence continues at coordinate 3,934,895 of JAVTVJ010000094.1, read as the reverse complement.
TTTATTTTCTCTGTGCATATGCCTCTTTTCAAACAATTGTTTTTGAAAGACTGCTATTCTTGTTTTTAGGTATGCATGATTCTTGCCAATGTCTTTTAGCTACTCTAAAATTTTCAATCTGTACACCGCTACTAGAAACCAATAATGCCAAAAGCTGGTCAGACACAGAAGGTTGTGCTTATTATTACAGCAAGAATAATAGATATATAGAAAGAAATAGAAGTAGTAAAGATCTGAATTATAAAAAAATATATCTTTTCAATGGAGGTAACACTTTCCTGGGTGGATGATCAAAAGGAAAAAATGTACAAAGAATTACACAGAAGAGTCCAGATTTATGAGGAAACAAATATAGGTGATCTTCAAAAACAATTTTCCTGGAGACCATGAAATATCTAAATAACACAATGATCACTAGTTGGGAAAAGGGTCAAGGATTTGAGAGTAATTTAGATCAGACCATCAGCACTGAGCTGAGTGAGTGCTGTTCTGTTCAGGTCCATGTGGTGTGCCATGAGTACACCCCTGCTGTCACTGCCCATCACATGCATGGACTGGATGTCCAGGAGGCTCCATAAATACACAGTTTCTGCACCTGTCCCCTCAAACATGTTACAGCCAGAAAATTATTCCCAATTTTAACAGTTAACTGACCCTGAAAGGACCACAGCCACAAAACCACAGCGTAGCATGGGAGGAGAGGCACAGACATCAAGGACTTCACCGATGCCCAGACAGCTGCAACAGCAGGACACTTGTTAGGTGAAGATAAGCAGAACCACCTCAGTGAGCAGGCCCTTTTCATACTGCACAGCAAGGCAAAACCCCAATAACCTGCCTGGCAGTCTGACCTGAGGGGTAACTCCTGTAGCTGAAAGGTTAACTGGATTGGAAAGGACTAATGAGCCAGACTCCCTGCCCAGTGCAATGTTGTATAAAAGTTTCCAGAATCAGTATGAAAACCATTGTCAAGCAGTGTTTTGTGTATGTTATGACTACTCTTTTCCCTTGTTTGTTTATTTCTTCTGTTTCTCTCAGATGTGGTCATCTACATTATTTCTGCAGGAAAAAGTGTCTTCTTGTGCCTTGTTTACATTGCTGCAGCACACAGCTGAACTATTGACCCAATGTTTCCTCTAAGATATGCTTTTATCTATAATGCTGACTTAAATGAGTACATTCAAGGAATTCTACCTTGAAAGGATATCAGAACAATGTGCTTTACTGAGATATCTCTAGTCCATCGATTTCTTGTGAAATTCAGTTTCATGTGTGCTAACTCTGTCAAGTACTTCAGCAGTTTTGTTGGTTTTAATCTCAACCTAGGGTCCATTCCTATGAGAAGATAAAACCCAGTATTTGAAAGTTTCACAAAACATTTGTGGGGCTCTTTTTAGTTCAAGGGATACAGTAGGAATGTGATCACAATGAGGGGACAGCCTCAGAGCTGAAATACAAGAGTTATTAAAGAGTGTTGAGGAAAAAATCCATGGAGAAATGCATTAAAACCTAGCTGTACTAAACACATATAAAATCCAGCAGCAATTAGCATATCAAACAGATATGGAACCTCCTGAAAATGGGGAGCACACAGCCTCTAATTATAGGTCATGAGTACAGATTACCAAAGAACAAATATTTCACAAGCATAAATTGAGATTTCAACCTCTTTTTCCATTTTGATGAGTTTTGAAAGTAAATGTAATTATTTGTGGTTTTTTTAAGAGAAGGTGGAGGAAGAGAACTTCATCTGAAGTGTTGTTCAGGTCAGATCAGTGAGATATGGGATTAAACATTAAATTCAATCAGGCAGAAGAGAAAGTCTATGTATCTCTCTCCCTTTTTATCTGAGACCTCAGTCCCAGCAGAGCAGGGAGAGGATGATCTTCCTACCTGCAAAAGCTAAAGATAGAAAACCTTGATGACCTCCTTGCTTGAAAATCTTATCAAAACAGACACAATCCTGCCAGCAATTTTGCTTTGGTGTTTTGATACTTTCCAGTGCTCACTGAGTCACAGACTCACAGAACAGCTGAGGTTGGAAGTGACCTCTGCTCAAATAGGGCCAGCTCGAGCCAGTTGCCCAGGACCATGGCCAGATGGCATTTGACAGCCTCCAAAGATGGGAACTCCACAACCTCCCTGGGCAACCTATGCCAGTGTTCACAATGTCACAATAAAAAATGTTTCATGAAATTCAGAGGGAATCCTCTGTGTTTTAGTTTGTGAATATTACCTCTTGTATTGGTGTCACTGGGCTCCACTGAAAAGGTCCTGGCTCAATATTCCCTGCAGCCTCCCTTCAAGTATTTAATTATATTGATAAGGTTCCATAAGCCACCTTCTCCTCAGGCTGAACAGTCCAGGTCTCTCACTTTCCTCACAGGAAAGGTGCTCTGGTCACTTTAACATCTTTGTGGCCCTTTGTTGGACTCTCTCTGGACTGTCCATGTCACTCTTGCAGTGGAGAGCCCAGAACTGGGCACAGCATTTCAGCTGTGGCCTCACCAGAGCTGAGTAGAGGGGAGGGTATTTTATCTTAAGAAGCTCAGGATAAAATCTGCCTCCTTTGCAGCAAGGACACATTGTTGGCTCATGTTCAACATGGTTCTCATCAGGACCCACACATCTGCACCTGAATCTTTAAACACCTCTATCATCTCCACAGGATCTTCTCTCCTAACCAAGACACTGTGAAGCTGGGTGTTGCTTTGCATTCATGTCAAAACCTCTTTCTGCTGCTCTGGGAAGTTAAAGAGACAGAAAATGATTATTTGTGCCTTTACTTCAAGCCCTACCTATTCATGCTGCCAGGGTGGTGCAAAGGGAACTTGGTGAAACTGTAAGTGAAGTCCATTACTTTAATTGCATTCTGCTAATGAACCGCTGCATGGAGGTAGTTATAGCAATTTTAAGAGCCACAGTGGTTTAAAAGTTGCTCTTGCTAAACTATCTTCCTTTGAATCTCCTCCTGCAAGAACAGCAGTGGTTCTCAGCCAAATAGTTGTACCCTGTCAGAGCCCTGACCTTACATGCACTCTGTTCAGGGGATTATTTCATTATTTTCACCCCTTTTTAACCCATGCTGTTCAAAATTACCTGTGAAGCATATTCCCTACTGACACAGCTGTCCTGTGGGATTTCTGTGCAGTTTGCTTCATCTTCCCTGCAGGGACCACTGAAGCCACAAAAATCCTTTCTACTACTCCTGATGAGAGACAAAAGCACCTTTGATGAGATTTTTTTTCCCCAAAACATGGACCTTAGTGATTATTACCTGTTTGCACTGCAGATGGGAAAAAAAAGTCCATCAAGAATGGTTGCCTTATTTCCTATGAGTATATGAAACATTAATATGAGTTGAAATGATTCCAGGATCCAGTGGATAGTCCATTTCCTTCTTCTAGCATAGCTGGGAAGGAACTGAATGGGGAAAGGCTAGGAGAATAACTTGCTCTGAAAATGTAGTCTCTTTTTTTGATACAAGAATGTTTTTTCCCAAGTCACAACAGGACACCAATGGAAACTGGGTCCCTAAATGCCTTTGTAAATCAAAGTGAAACTGTAAGTGAAAGTTAATGGGTTCTGTGCTTAAATATGCATGTCTCTGAAAATTTCCCTCACCAGCCATTCTAATATAAATGTGTGAAGGGAAAATTGAGGATGTGGCACATTTAGAGTTCAGTAAAGCACTTGGCAGTGCGTTTCATGAAATCTTACTGCTAAATTAATTCAGATTGTCTTGGATAGCAGCATACTCATGTGGGTTGGAAACTGCCTGGCAAATTGTAAACATGTGGCAGTGATAAAGAGTCTTCCTTCTACAGTGTTGAAGTTATGTGTCTAGTGGCATATACTGTAGGGGCTGCAACTAACCACATCTCATTATATTATGAGTATAAACATCCTCAATATTATCTGGAAAGGGAGACCTAAATCTGGAAAACCTGAAGTATATATATAGCTCTCCAGAGCTTGATTAATCTTTTTGAAGTCTAGAGATCAGAAGTCCCAAAAAGATTATAAATACAGGGCTAAGAGATTAGAAACGGGATTAATTTGGACAGGAAAAAAACTAAACAAAGCAATACAAAATAATAAAAAGCCACCCAAGGAACCTAATAATAATTTAAAAAATGCAGGGAGGGAAAAAGGCTAGAGAAGTGTAAAGATTTATCAGCAATAATAAAGAAGTGCACTATACAAAACCTTGTAATATGATACAAGAAATAAAATAGACTGGTGACTTCAGAATGTGTATACAAAGTCAGGATGTAATGGACTAATTTTGTTCTGATGCTAGCTACTAACAAACTGTGCTGATCAGAATTATTTCACTACTATTGCTTGAAATCATCTTCTTTCTCCTATGGAACATGAAAAATCAAATTCTGTTGTGTGGTGGTAGAACAGCAGCTTGGACAGTGAAGCTCTGAGCCAGCTCTTGCCATTGCAGAGATACAAAGAGTAAAACAGATGCCTTTTCTCTGTAGCTCCTAGTGACAATATCCTTCCTAAGGGCTGCTGCGCTCATATTACCCCAAACACATCCAAGGAAATTCAGAGAAGCAAAACAAACTGAACTATGCTTGACTGATGAAACAGCCAAACTTGCAGAATTTTCTAAAAATATAAAACGTACTAGATATTTTGTTCCTTGGAAATATTTAGAGCCATTTTATTCCATTACAGGCTCACTGAAATACATTGAAAAGTCTAAGAGTAAACATAAACATTTTTTTAAATTTTATAACCTTTATATTTTAGAAATAAATATATTTGAGAGTTTCTTTATAATTCAAAATATGTATTTTACAAACAAAAACAAAATCCCTGGACTGAAGTGCATGTTAATTAAGAGTCATTCTACAATCATTTCATTGTAGTTTTACTCTGACACAGCCTTATAATATATCAGTTTTTCCACAAGTCTCCCAAATGTTCAGTCTTCAGCTTGTGGTAAATCTGGATTTCTCTTCAATGAAAGGGGAGTTATTTACAAAATATTGCATAAATAGATGGGTTCCACTGATAACTGGTAGCTGTGTAGCTTGACGTAAGAAAAGACATTTTATATATTTGCACTCATTAATCTTATTTCACCATGTACAAAAACTTGTTACATCTGTGTCTTGGGAGTTCTATAGCAACTACAAAGGTTGCAGCCTTTTTCCATCAAAAACTTGTGCTAAAGCTGGCAGATATTGCAATGTAAACTTTTACTGGTAGGTGCTGGGGATGCTTCTGCTTCCCATTTCAAAGTGAGGAGAAATGTAGGTGCAATCTGATGGGATGTCTTTCTGGTAGATTACTTCAAATGCTCTGTTTCTATTGTGGTGAAAGGAATGCACCAAGTGGGTTCAAAACGAAGTTAATGAGAAATGCTACCACCAGTTAGGTATCTTGATTTATTGTGATCTTATTTATCAACTTCTGACTGTTTGTTGCCCCATCCTCCACCCAAATCTCACCCATCTGGTGACAGAGTACAGCACTTACCAGTAGGTATTTGGATATTCATATACAGTTTCATAACAAACAGATCTCCAATGTATTCAGCTTGACCAAATAGTTGTGAAGCAGTTTTGGAGTTGAAATTTAAGCTGAGAAGAAAAAAAATAAAAGAGTGCCTAGGTTGGTCTGCTAATTAATGCAACATACATTTATATAGTAACACCACTAATGCTACTTGTTTTTCAGATATGTGGACAGCAAGCATAACACATTGGCCAAATTATCAATTTGCTTTTAGCCTGGACTGGCAAGGCAAAGAGGTTTTTTTTTTTTGTTAATCATCATCCATTAATGCTTAGCCAGCTGAAAAGAACTCTGAACAGGACACCCCTTGCTTTGCAGCACTAATGCTATAAATTGAATGTAATTAAAGGTAATCAATGATGACAGAACTATATGCTGGGATGCTGCAGTGTATTCACAGTGTGCCCCAATATATGCATTCTCAGAGGGGAAAAAAAGAATTAAAATCCTGATTTTTTGGTCTTATTTTTCTTTTACCTGTACCATCCAAGGACATAGGAAAATGCTAGCAAGAAAAATTAAAAAGGATAAATCAAAATGTAGAAAGATAAAAAGAATGCAAACAAACAACTAAATCAAACCAGCACAAACCTCATACTGGACCACTTAGACATCATTTTTCCCAGTTAACATAGATTCATCTTCCACATTCAACATTTTGGCTTTGAACATTTTATTAATAATTTTGTTTTCACAGAGTTTGTTGGCTTTTTGGGTATTTTGGGGGTTTTTTTGTTTGTTTGTTTGTTTATTGTTGTTGTTGGGTTTTTTTGTTTTGTTATTTACAACAAAGGAACATACTATCTGTTTAACAAAAAATGCTGGTTTGTCTTTTTCTGTGGAGACCTGCTTGGAAGAGGAAGGTACATGCTTAGTCACTCCAGTTTAATCTCCCTGAGTGCCTTTGGGAACCAGGGAACTGAGGCTTCAGCAGAGCTGCTGGGCTGAGCCCTGCCAGGAGGCTGCACAGCCAGCTGAGCCAGGAGGGAGGAAAGGGGCTGGCTTTAAAAGCTCCAGGCTGATCACCTGCCTGGGAGAGGAGGAAACACCACCCCTGGGTCTGCACATTGTTCTGCTCGTGCCTGGAATTATGAGGAATTTAATCAATTCCAAACAAACAAAATTGGGCTTGCCCCAAGTTTGAGAAGGGATGGGAATAAATCCTCAGATCCTGATAGACCAGGAAGCTTCCACATGCCTCCATCATCCCCTAAGACTATCTTAAAAATGCAGGTCTTATAAAACATTGCACATTGGTTTTTGAGCTGCAGTTCTTGTTTTTGTTACAGGATTGCTCCTCATACCCTGCAGAAACATCCTGCATGTCACATATGTTCAAAAACATAGTGTAGAGAATCTGAATGTAGAAATGGCCAGATTTCAATCATTACTTTTATTAAAGTTTTGTTTGTTGTTTGGGTTTTTTTTTCCAACAGCATAATAAGGTTGTCAGCTTTTATTTGTGAGCTAGTTATTATACAAGTCGATTTACATAAAAGGCAATTTTAAGTTGAGAAATATCATCAAATTATTATGTTTCTTAGAGAACACCACTGGAAATTTGGTTTGGTCTTCAATATTTATTACTGTGATCAGGGACTTGGGAGATTACATGAGATCACTGACAAAAGTTTCATCTCAAAAAGAAAAAGGAGACAAACAACAATGTAGAGGAGTGGTCTATGGCCTAGAGTGGTGCAGATCAGTCAGCTAAATAAAAAGAACTGTGCAATATGTGCTTTAAAACAGCCAGTGTAAAATCATACCTGTAGGGCCATTTAACTTACCTTATGTTGAAAAAAGGACCCTTCTGAACTCAGGAAGAAAGTGCTGCAGCATGGATTTCCAGGTAACTTTGGAATTAGCTGTATCAGATGCCACAGATGCAAAAAAAAAAAATGTTGTTTAATATAAACCTTCAGTTTTATAGCAGATTATTTTGCTCCATAATCAGTGTGGTGGGTAGTACCTGTGAGTGCATCTGGAAGGCTGTGCTCAATTGTGATTTCCCCTGTGAAAGGCATGAACTAGAGAGGGCTCAGATTAAGTACTGGAAATTGGTGGACTTAATCTGTCCATTTAGAGTAACAGAATTTATATTACTAGCTCTTTAATCTGGTGGAGAAATGTATAAACCATCCCCTATCTCAAGTTAATTCTGAACACTTGCAGCTCAAATATGAGCCATACCTTTGTTAGCAATGAGAGAAATCAGTCAGGACAAATGTGGTAGGTCCCCTGTAACAGATTCCCTGCATAAGACCTTCTTTTGTCCTCAAATGTGAATTTTTACTCCTGCTGTAGTACAAACAAGATAATTGCATACCCGTTTCTGAAAGAATGTCAAAAGAAATTATCACAGCTGTTCCCTTTATTTGGTTGGATGACCTGTAAATCCTCTTAATATACCTTGATTATTGATTTTTAACATTATCTAATTAAAAACAAAACAACACAACTTACAAGGCTATGCATAAACCCATTTAAAGTTAGCAGACACCTTGCTTTTGAATACAATTATACAATATAATTGGAAAGGAATAGCACATACATACTCTCAAAGAACATAGATAATTTTACAAAATGAACATAATGGCTGTTCCTAGGACCTTTTCAATAGATGCATCCCTGCATCAACATTGAGAAATGCTGACTTGAATTAGCATGTTTGAGGACTTCTACCTTAAAAAAATATCAGAACAACGTGCTTTACTGAGATATCTCAAGTCCACTGACTTCTCATGAAATTCAGTTTCATATATATCAACTCTGTCAATGACTTTGGGGTTCTGTTGGTTTTAATGCCAACCTCGTGTCTATTCCTGTGAGAAGCTAAAGCCCAGCACTTGAAAGTCTCTAAAAATTTTTTGTGGGGTTCTTTTTTAGCTTGAGGAATACAGTAAGAAATGTGATAAAAATGAGGACACAGCTTCAGAGAGAAAACATATAATGCTGAAATATAAGGATTATTAAATAGTGTTGAGAAAAAATTCCATGAAAAAGTGCAATGAAAGGTTGCTGTACTAAACAAATAAAAAATCTAGCAGCAATTAGCATATCAAACACATAAGGATCAGATATACTAAAACAAGGCAGAATTTTTACCCTGGATTACTCATGCATATTTAGGAATTAAACTGAAAATTTTCCTGTCTTAGACTTGCAACTAAATTAGCTCAACTAGTAACAGGGCTTTCCCAAATACCGGAACACTTTTTGTGGAGATTAAAGGCATTTTTTACCTTTTTTTGAAACTGCTGTGTCAAACATACCAGAAGCTGAGTGTATATTGGAGTGGCAGGGAGAGTTCAAGGCAGTTCTCCACACCAGTTCCCCATATGACAACACATATGAGAACAGCATATTTTTACTTGCTCAATTCATTGCATGAAGCTGGATGGTGGGTACAAAACTCTGCTTAGCTGTTTCCAAGACTACAGCTATGTTAATGAAAACAATTATCCATGAAAGACGCAAAATTCTAAATGACCTTAAGCGGCACAAAAATTATCTGAATTACAAAAAAAACAAACAAACAAACAAACAAACAAAAAAAAACCAAAACCAAAATTCAGAATAAATTATTAATTTTAACACATCTCCAAAGAAATTGCAGAGGTTACAAAACTTGAGGGACCTCATCAGCAGAAGGAGGAAAAAATGTTGTTTTGAGAATAATGGATTTGCACTGGGCTCACAGGATAAGAGTTGGGGTACTTCTGATGAGTAGTGAGATACAACAGAGAGCTTCAGCTGTGGGTAACCTCCCAGAGCCCTTGTGTGAGAAGGAGCTCATGGCATTTCTTCTCTCCCTGTCTGTGAAAGACCTTCATTCCTGTATTCCTCCATGGGACCAAGGTTTGAGGGAGCAGTAGAAGAAGCCCCTGTGTGGCACACAAGCAGAAGCCCAGCCCAAGGGTCACTCTCTGCTGCCACGGACACAGGTCAGGGCAAGGTTACTCCATCACATTGCCTGGGGTAAGAGAACCCTTCCTGCACTCTGCCCCACAGGTGGGCAAAGCTATTTGTAGGAGCTGTGGGAGCAGTGGCTTTAGAGAGCCATTATTTCCACTTGTGCTTTGGTTCCCCATTCCTGTGAATTTCTGAAGATCTTACTGACTTTGGCACCCTTTCTTTGTGGAGGGGTTTCCTGCAGGACTGGGGAATAACTTATCCTGTGTTCTCCAGACGAAAGCCCATCCCAGGTAAGGATGAGACTGAGACTCAAGGAGGGATATAGATATCTCATTTTTATGCTTCTGGAGGGGGACTGGGCCTCTCTTGCCTATTTGGAGGGGATAACTGGGTGCTATGTGTTATTATTGTTCCTAAGCAACTCACTTACTGTGGGAACCCCTGCTATGCCAGTGCACAGAATTTGCATTATCCAGTATCAATTTTGTCCTGCCAGTTTCTTGATTTTCTTTCTTTATCCTACTGAAAGAGGGGCTTTTTGGTGTTGGGTTTTTTTAAATACACTCAGTGAAACACAGTGAAAAATGCATTATAATAGAGGCTCCAAGATAGCTCTGCATTCATAATAATAACCTGTGTTCACATTTAAAAACCTTAGCCCCTGAGTGTTTCTATGAAAGCAGCATAGTGCAGGCCTATTTATTACCTGCCAATTCCATTTCTTAGAGTGGAGTTGCCTCTGAGCCAGAGTGTTTTCTGCAAAAACATGTTCCTGCGGATGGGTGTGGGGGTGGGTGGATGGGTGGGTAGGCAGGGTAAAAGGATGGGTGTGATGGGAGGACAGTGCCTAGATATTGCTGTGGAAAATATCTTGGCTATTTATTCCTCAAGGCAGATGGTGCCAGTTGATTACCTTCACCAATAGAAGCTGTACCTGTTAGTGAGGCTGTGAAGAAATGTCTGTGCAGTGAGGGGCTGAGGAAAGGCAAAGTGAGGTATTTGAGCAAGATCCTGATGCAGAAAGATTAATGTGTGAAGGTTGAAGGGCTGGAGCAGGGTGAACTCTGTGCAACATAGAGCTGTTGCCCTGAATTATGGGCACTGATCTGCTGCATGTCCATGGGAAGATAAGTTGTGCCTATCCTGTAGGAGGGGATTTTCAGAGCCCAGAGGCACGGTGCCATAGTGCCAGAGAAAATTGTCCTGCTGCAGCCGCTCTGGCTGTGAGTTCATGTGTGAGTTCAAACCAAGGTGACTCGTTCAGCCCAGCTTTCTCTGCTCTTTTGATCCAGCATCTGCTTAAACTGCTCCTGAGCAAACAGCTTAGGACAGAGCTCTCATCTGTGTGTTTGTGCTCCTTCCTCTGCAACCATGCTCTGAGCATCTGTCCCTGAGCAGCTCAGCACTGATCCCTGCCAGATCAGCCCTTGCACTGCACAAGGTGGGGTTAACTTTTTCTTGATGTGCTTGCTTAGAGTGCTCTCTATAATAAATAACTATAATCAAAATGGCCTCATCCTGGAAGCTTCATACTGTTTTTCAGTCTTATGTTTGATTGCTTTCATTTCCACTGCATTGGTTTTCCCAGTGGCTTTAGGAGACTTATCTTGGATTTGCACTGACTCAGGGAAAACAGAATCAAACCATCTTTGTAAGATGTGGGAAAGATTTTGAACAAGTAAAGCAAGAAAAGGAGAGTTTCTATAGCACAGCAAAAGAACACATGCTGCTTTTTTCATGTGTTGGCTCCTGGAACTTCACTGCAACACTAAATAAATTGCCTCAGCAGTTTCTGAAAAATGCCATTTAATGTTTGCTGGCCCCTGGAAGTGCTAAACATTGTCACATTTGTTGAAATTGCCAGCAAAAGGCTCCTGGGAATTTCATCCCCATGCCTGCAGCTTTGATAAGTTTTATAACAATCTGGTGTAGTAAAACATTTCTAATAAGAACGACTGTGTTTGTGAGGCACTGAAAAATAGCAAAAAAATGCAGTTTAATCTTTATTCCTGTCAGGTTAAAAATATGTCAATATAGCAAATCCTTAAAAAGAGACAAAACAGGTGAAAATGGAAGGAGTCTATATGTGCTCCTACATTCAATAGGATTCAATAGGATTCGATTCACCTTTTTTTTCCTGGAGACTGCAGAAGAATTGTACCTTCATAAAATATAAAATTCTGGTTATAGCCCAAGTCTTGAATATTTAATTAAATCAGGAGTAACTCTACTGTAGAACCAGTCTGGGGAAATAACTGATATAGTTTGGATATTTTGAAGAACTTGTCCCTGAGTTATGAAAGACAGAGATTCAAGTACCTGTGCCACTTGCTTGAGGCAACACTATTCCTCCATTAATATTTCAGACTTGCATTATAGTTGTAAAGCTTCTGGGTGTAAAAGCAAGTTAGTGTTTGTTTACTTTCTGACACAAACATCACTGGAATCAATCTATTTTGCTGCTCAGTAGAATAGCATATTTTTGCCTTCACACTTTTGCATTGTAGTCTAGGGAAAAAAAAACCAAATAAACCAGGCAGCTTGATTCCAAAGTTAAATTTTGCAATCCAGAATTCTGGTTCTACCTGCTGCCTCATGTTGTAGAAGAGGAAAAAGACAAAGTGAACTGGTGGGAGAAAGAGGAAGCATTGACATATATCCATATGTAACTATTTTTAGACTTATACGTCAACTGAAACTGGCTGAGTTTCTGTGAATGTTTTTGTTTTCCTGTCATCTTCCAGTATTTGTGCAGTTCCATTTCCATAAAGAATATCAAGAGTAGAATCATAGAATCACTTAGTTTGGAAACAACCCTAAAGATCATTGAGTCTAACTGTTAACCCAGGACTGCCAAGTCCCCGCTAAACCATGTCCTTCAGTGTCAGATCTACATTTAAAAAATATTTAGAGGTCTTTTAAATACCTCCAGGGATGATGTGTCAGCCACATCCTGGGCAGCCCACTTCAGTGTTTGACAATCCTTTTGGTGAAGAAATTATTCCTACTGTCCAATCTAAACCTCACCTGGTGAACTTGAGGCCATTTCCTCTCATCCTATCACTGGTTACCTCTGAGAAGTGATCGATCCCCACCTGTGTTTCAGGGAGTTGTAGAGAGTGATAAGGCTCTCCATGTGTCTCATTTTCCCAGGCTAAACAACGCCAGCTCCCTCAGCCACTCACAGGATTTGTGCTCCAGACCCTTCAACAGCTCTGATGCCCTCAATTTTCCAAAGTAAAATATTGTCTTCTGGAATAATTTTGAGATCAATTTTTGCAGGCTGTAGGAATATGTCTAGTTTGCATAAACAGAAATATGACTCAAAAGATCTTTGCAAGTGTAGACTTTTGATACAACTGCAAGATTATCTGTTGAACTTTGAGATTCCTCATTACAGTACTTAGGCAATTTTGAAGCAATTTCAGTCTGCAAAACTGCAGCATGGTTGAGCTTTATATTTCTGCTCCAAATTTTTTCCCTGAAAAGTAGAGACCTAATGAAGGAATGTGTGGGGTTCACACATGTGAAGTTTTTCTTTGTTCCAATTTAGGAAGATCTTTAGGACAAAGTTATTCCACAGGTGGTAAATGTGCCTACTGGAATTCTGCCACAGGAAAAGTCTTTCAGAATTGTATTAGGCTGATGAGTTAGGCTTCACATCTTTTCTTTTAAGACTAACAGGATGACACTTGTCACAATACTACTATCTGCTTGTTTATGTGTCTTACGGTTCCAGAAAGAATAAAATCTATATTAGTGTAGTAGCCCCGCTTGTTCAAAGACTCTATAGTTCAAAATAGCCCTCTGAAAAGAGAGAGGGGAAAAAAAAGAACAATAGAATAATAAGAAAAAAAGTTGTTGCTGAGACTTGAAGGCCTCTGACTTCACTAAAGCTTAATTAGCTAAATGTAATGTGAAAACAATAACACACCTGCAGCCATTGTGGTAGTGAGAAGATATTTCTCTGTGCTTGTCAGGATCTATGAGTACCTGATCTATTTACAGGACATATTGAAAAATCTCATGGGCATTAACTAGTCTTACTCACTTTTGAAATCGGTCACTTTTTAGCAAGTGCACTAGAAGTGAAAAGCTTTTTTCCTGACATCAGTTCCATGAGTCATTCCATTTTCCCCCCATATTGGTTAATATAATTTCATTTCCCTCTCTTCACCTGTCATAAGAGAATCTGGGAAAAAGGTTGCTTTTCTCTGTACTTGCAAATTAATTGATATAGTTCGTTTGAGGTTTCCTTCTTTCATGGTGCTTTCTTAAAATTAGAACCAAATTAAATGTGTTCCTAGCCATTGCAGAATACATTGATTAGAGCTGAATTATGTGCAGTTGTGATCTACATCAAAATTTGCATGACACATCTCTCCTGGAGTGAAACTCAAACAGGAATTTGAATCTTGCCTTATTCTTTCCCAACTAATACAGTCCATTCACCATTAAATCCAATAAGATGTGGTCAATATTTAGAACAGATGAATGTGTAGATTTAATGAATGATGCAGCTATTAGAATAAAAGTCTCAAGCACTTACCTAATCTGTGTTAACTAAATAGTCTGTGTTTATTAAGGGATAATTATTGGCAAGAACATCTTTATTTTTCCTTTTCTTAATTATATTGCAGCAGTCTCTACAGTCCCCAGTTTCCGCCAAGACATCACTTTTGATAAATGCTCTAAGATCTTGATTGTGAAAATATGTGTGTTTGGTGTGACTGCTGTGTGCATTTGCAATGATATAAGCATATGTCTGCTGATATGTGGAAAGGTAGCAGGAGCATGTGTGTTTCCAGGGGCTAAGGAGGCACTGCCCTCATTTGCAAGCTCTCCACAGCAAATCTGAGCCTTCTGGTCTCAAGCAGGTCACTGATTCCACCCTTCTGAGCAGCAGTAAGACAGAAAAGGGGCTGGTATGAAGTGTTATGGGATTGCTGCCTGTAAATAGGAAAGAGTCAGCAGAGAACTCACACCCCACAGGAAGTTTTGTGCATGTTTAACTTGTCACATTAACAAAGTTCCACTAAAAGCAAAAGGAGAAATCCAACAACACCATCCCTACTGGGTTCTTTGAGCTCAGAATATTGTTCCAGGATACTATACAACTCACTGTACGTATGAAAATATCAGAATAATTTTTCCCCCATCATTTTGCCACCTTTTCTTTTCTTGTGTTATTTCAATGTATCCTTTCTGCACCAGTTTTGAGAAACAATTAATTCTTCATTTGAAAAGGCTGCATGAGAGAAATTATGTATGTATGTATGTATGTATGTGTAGAAGAGAGAGAGGAAGAGAGACACAAGTTGTTCTGTGTCTGGATCCAAGAGGAAACAGCTTCTCAGGCAGCTATCACAGTAAAGGAGCAGCACATCTGGGTTGTCTCTGTGATGATATAAAATAGCATCTACCCCACCTGACACCACTACAGAGACAGCCTCTATTCCCAGATGGCTAACATAAAAGCTCCATAACCTTGTGATACTGTTAAATGAAAGGTAGGTCATATATGGGTTCTGACTGGTAGGAACTGTAAGAATTGCTGCTGTGAGAGAGAGAATAATTGCAGAACCTTTGCTCTGTAAGGATACAGCCAGGTTCATTTCTTCCCAACCCTGCCCAAGCAGTGTTGGCACTCTGATGATAGAAATGCAACAACTGAACTCTGAGAAAACTGGTGTTGTCATGCTTTTATAGATTTCTTTTCCCACAAATGCTTGCACAGATATATATTGGATTTTTGTTCGTCAGGCATAAGCCCTGTCACATGTATCTGCACTTTTTTAACTTGGAAATGACAGCTTTCTGACCAAAGAAAACATTAATTTTCTCTCCATTGTAGGGAATAATACAATACTGGTTCGCTTCCAAATAACACATCTCATGTCTTGTTGCTTTGCTCTTTCCTTAAGACATATAATTTACCATAGCAAGCTTTTCAATTAGGGCCTGATCCAAAACTTTAACTACTCTTGGGGGAAAAAAGCCCAACAAAACCTACACTGCCTTCAGGCTCTTTCAAGCAGTTTTATGTACAGTTATTCACACAATGGTCACACTTGCGTGACAAGGCTACACTGTAGGGACAATATATACAGTACAGAATTTCCTTAGGATATTAACAGTAATTTTGGATAGTAGGAAAGCTACCTTTTCTTCTCCTTTTTCTTCATGTCAGTTCTGGCAATCAGCTGTAAAATGTGACAGTGATTAGACATGGCAGCTTTTTTCTGTACCAGTGTTTTGATGCACCAAAACTTACTCTCTTTTCTCTCTCTTTTTTATTTTTTTTTTAATCTAAGACAAAGATTCACGGCATCTTTGGGAATTAGCCACGTGATCCACATTTCTGACAGCTGCAGAGGGGGAATTTCTGTTCTCTTTCATGTCTGTCTTTTCAGCTCTTGCCAGAATGTGATAACAGAAAGAACCTTTCTGACCACCACACTATCGTGTTATCAGTGTGACTGAAAAATGGTAAAAAGAGAAACTTTAGTTTTCCACAGAGTGTGCCAGCATTGCCCTACTGTGGGCACTTGTTCAACTAGCTGGTGAGTCCAAGCACTCAAAGTGAAGTCTCTAACCAAGAAACACCCCTCACTGCTGGCCAGTGGGGTGCTGGTGTGAACACCCAGAGGGAAATCATATCATGCATTGTAGGGGGAAAGAGCGAGCAATCCCTCAGATGGAGCGGGGGAAAGCCTGCCAAGGGGCACAGACTCCAGATTTTAAACAGGCTTCAGGAGCGCCAGATACAGCTGGTACTCTCAGGGCGTGCCTGAGCACAGCGCAGGGATCAAACTACCAGTAAGTCATCTCCAGGTCTGATCCTTCCAGAGCTGCATACTAGCGGAAAGTTGGGTTTCCTGCTGCTGTCGCCTGCGATCCGGGAGTGGATCAGCCCGACGCCGCGATCCCTGGCTGAGCCTGTGCCTCGCAGCCGCTCGTCTGCGCATGAGTCGCTGCGGGAGGCTCCGCGGCTGGAGTATTTGAGGGGCTGGGCAGCGGGGGAAGATGCTCAGAGCCTGCGGAGGCCGTGCGCCCGGCGGAGCGGAGCCGCGGCGGGGCATGGAGGGGGCGCGGGCTCGGGCGCTGGAGGGGCCGCGCTGCGCGGCCTGAAGCGAGAGCGGGGCGGCCGTCGGGGCAGCGCCCGCTTCAGCACCGCGGACAGCGCACGGCGAGCGCCGCGCCGCCGGCCCCGCTCCCCCGGGCCCGATCCCGCTCCCCCGGCTCCGGACCTCGGGAGCCCCGGGCCCCGATCTCCAGCTCGGATTCTCGGGTACCCCATCTCCCCCCCGCCATCTCTCGATCCGGCCGCTGCGTGCCCCGGAGCCCCTACCCTCGGCTCCGGCCGCGCTTCTCCCGGCCCCGCTGCCTGAATCTTCTGTCAGAGAGCCCCGGCTCCGCTGTCCCTGGCATCCTCTCTCCTCTGCCCCGGCCGCCCAGCCCCGCTCCCCTCGCCCCTCTCTCCGCACCTTGGCTCCCCGCCCCTGCCCTTGTCGCTGCGCCCCGCTGCCCCCGGCGCTGCCCCCGGCCCCTGCCCCGCCGCCGGCACCATGCGCGGGCGGCCGCGTTGGGCGGCAGGCGAGGCTGCGGTGCCGGCGCGGGTGCCCCCTTCCTCCTGCCCTCGCCCGCTCCAGGCGACCCGCTGAGAGATGGACTTGGCAGGCGTGCTGCTGGCGCTGCTCCTCGTGCTGGTGCTGGTTGTCTCTCTGCTCTCCAACCTCCTGGTGCTGCTATGCTTCGTCTACAGTACGGAGATCCGCAAGCAGGTCGCCGGGGTTTTCCTGGTGAACTTATCCTTCTGCAACCTGCTTCTCACCGTTCTGAACATGCCTTTTACCCTGCTGGGCATCCTGAGGAACCAGCAGCCCCTCGGGGGCTGCGTCTGCAAGGCGGTGGGTTTCCTGGAAACTTTCCTGACTTCCAACACAATGCTGAGCATGGCAGCGCTCAGCATCGACAAATGGATTGCCGTGGTATTCCCCCTAAGCTACACCAGCAAGATGCGGTATAAGGACGCTGTGATACTGATGGGCTACTCGTGGCTCCACTCCCTCACGTTCCCCTTGGTATCCTTGTTCTACTCATGGGTAGATTACAACAGCGTTTATGCCTCTTGCACCTTATACCTGAAGGAAGAGACGGAGAGGAGAAGGTTTACAGTGTTCACCATTGTCTTTCACTCCACCAGTTTCATGCTGTCTCTGGTGATCTTGTGCTTCACCTATTTAAAGGTGTTGAAAGTTGCCCGGTTCCATTGCAAGCGGATAGACATTATTACCATGCAGACTTTGGTTTTGCTGGTGGATATCCACCCCAGGTAATGCATGTGCGTTCGGATTCCCGGCCCCGGTCACTCGCGGTAGTTAGCCCGGGCGGAAGCGATATCCCACCTCTCCAGTACCCTTTCCTGCCTGCCCCGGCGGCACGGCGAGAGCTTCTGCCTCTAGTTTCTGACGCTGCTACAGTGCCAGGAGCGGTGGCTTGTGCATTTGTAGCCTTCTCTGTTTAAACGCTTATCAGGCTCTCCGGGTTATCCCACTTGCCTGAGCTCCCTTTAAGCTGGAGTCACTGCTTTATTGAGTGAGATGGTCCCGAGGCTCTGCGGGGCTGGGGCTATCCTCCTTCCCTCGGGCTGCCCCCCTCTCCCCCGGGGGATTGCCTTCCTCTCCCAGGAGGCTGCCCTTCCTCCCCTCGGGGCTGCCCTTCCTCCCTTCGGGGCTGCCCTTCCTCCCCTCGGGGCTGCCCTTCCTCCCCTCGGAGCTGCCCTTCCCCCGGACCGGGCTGCCTTCCTTCCCCGGGCGCTGCCTTCCTCTCCCTTTCCTCTCCCCTTCCCTTCCCGGGCGCAGGGGTTTTCGGGCTTGGAGAGGGCTCTTCCCCTCTCCCTTGGGCTCACCTCTCACCTCCTCCCTTCTTGCCGTAACACCCTTACTGCTCTTTTCCTTTCGTAGTGTGAAGCAGCGCTGTCTGAACGAGCAGAAACGGAGGAGGCAGCGGGCTACCAAGAAAATCAGTATTTTTATAGGGTCGTTCGTGATCTGTTTTGGTCCTTACATTATCACCAGGTTAGTATCCCCTGTCAGGGGGGGGACTTTGCACAGGACAGGATGTCCTGTGATGTGCAGGTGCCCGGGGGTCCTACAGGTAATTTGGGGGGGGGGGGGGCAGAGCCAAAGGGACCCCCGGGGCCGGTTTTGAGGGACAGAGCCCACACATACACACACAGAAACACACCCTGACATGCTGCTCCTACCCACACATCCAGTCCTAGGGCACAGCCCCGGAAGGACCTGGCTCTCCTTCCCTCCTTACAGCCAGGTCTGGGCACCTCTGCCAAGAGCAAGTGGCTTTTAGGACAAGTACCGGGAATTAATTACATGCCAGTGGGAGATAAAAGCAGTTTAAAAGACTTGCCACTCTTCCTTATTAGAACAACCCCAGCAATAGTGAGGAAAACAGACAGACTTTCCTGATTAGCTTGTCTTTTTTTTTTTTTTTCCTTTTTTTGAGACATAAGGCCAAGCTTGCTGCTATTGGAAGCTGAGTTGATATAATTGATATTTGTCCAGGATGATAATTTTTCAGATAAAATTTCTGTCTGGAAACATTAATGTCTGTAAATATATTGCTAATGGTGCAGCACAGACTTGTGATGAGGTGCAAAAGTTATCTCCCAGCAAAAGTAAGAATTAAACTCCTTAAATGTATAGGAAACACCATGTTCCTCAACTGAACAGACTTGAAGGCGTCCATGCTAGTGGTTTGCACCTTTTTAAGTGTCCATGCATCATTGTTGTTTTGTACTTGTGTAATTGTACTTCATGCAATAGGTGATTATTATTATTTTTAAATCTTGCATAAACCAGTGAGCTGGAAGTCAGTGTAACCACACTGTATTGCAGCACCCCAGGATTTAGCCTTTCATCTTGAAACTAAAATGGGCTACATCTTCCACAAGTGATTTTTAAAGATATTTCCTGCTTCACAGTGTGCTCAAGACAGCCTTGAAAAGTGCTGACTCGTGTTGAGGCAGGTGCAGTAGTGTGCAAAACCCCCTGGTGAGGGCTCCTTCAAGGTTGTTACCAAGCTGCCAGTGTCTGCAGCCGCACCAGCTCACAGAACTGGTCAGCTTTAGTGCTCTGATCTTACACAGTCACACACATATAAGGCCATTTATGGTCACTGCCTTTTTCTACGAGGAGTAGGGGACAGGTTAAAGCCAGTGCACTACACAGACAATATTTTTTTTTAATTTTTAAAGTGACATTTATTTCAGTTCCCATTAACATGGGGACAATCCCTTCCTGATTGCCTGGATAACTACATCTTTTTTCCTGCAGATGAAAGGATTATTACAAATGTTAACATTACATCACATAGTTAAAAGGTTAATTTATCATTGTTCAGTACATTTTGAGTCATTTTCTATTCACTTTTGCCATAATCAGGATGTAATTATGTTGAGCAAAGTGGATTTTGCCATCTTCTTTCCATCTGAAAATTACCAAGCTCAGCAAATTCCAAACGTGACCACAGTTTTCAGAGTGGGAAATTTCTCATGAACTTTTAAAATAAAAGCTACTTCCTTCTTCAGACCTCGCATTTGGCAAACGTGAGATGGTGCATTTTCTGTGTGTGACAAACTGGTATCTACTGAACCTCTACAGAGAAGGCTGAGGCCTGGTTTATGGAAATGTGTGTCAAGGCACAGCTTCTGTCTGTCACAGGCACTGAGCTGGTTCAGTGACAGCAAAAGGGGAAATATTTGGGGAGGACATCCTAAAAGGCTTCTTGTCTCAAAGACAAGACAGTGCCAAGACAGCGCCAAGACAGCACTTCATGAAAGCTGGTGATGAAGGTGAGGTTGGGGGACTTGCTGCCTGCCTGTTCCTCTGTTCTTCCTTCGTTCTGGTTTTTAGGGGGGTGGCACTGAAGCAGTCTCTGGAGAGGCAATGTGAAAGCCATCCTCCCTGTTTTCTTGCTCTTGGCCTGGTGACTCAGGTTGCATTGTGAGCTCAGTATTTGCTCGTCACTTCAGAAATTTGAATGAGATTCGGCTCATTAACAATATATTCATCTGTTCACTAAGAGACAACAGATGAATTTCATCTCTTTTGTAACAGCACTGAAAACAAGAAAATCATATGAAGATGCATTCAGATGGGTATTTCTAAGTCTGACTTGTTTTGGCCAGACCCTTTACCTTATTAAAATCTGTGTCATTTTTCTTCTGTTGGCTTCAGTGCAATTAAGTTTGGATCCATAATGCATTAATGGGAACATAGCAATACATCTATTTTCAAGACTGAAAGATACCTTACTCTTCTTATTTAGTGTCTTTATAGAAACATCAATTGTGTAAATATCAATTATATATTTACTGTATTAGGATGATATGCAGGATGGGATAAACCTAAGCAATCATGTAGCAAATGCCATTTATTTTACATTTATTTCTCATGTTTTGTGTCTTCCTGTTCTACCTATTTTGAATTCTCTGGAACTTTTTCTGAGCAGCTTCACACAGAAGTCGTCTGTTTTTTTAAATGTACTATTGCAATAAGAATGATTTAACTTTTAGTCATATAAATAAGAAATTTTCCTGTCAGTTGTTGCAATGTTCAGTCTGAATGATGGTAAGTCAGCTTTTCTATGAGGAGGGACTGGAACAGCTTCAAAAATCAGCACCCTGCAAGTCAGGAGCTCTGCATTTTGGAAAGAGGACAGAAGGTTCTTCAGGTCTTGAGAAAGCTTCTGATCTTACATCTTACATCTTCAAACAGTGATGTCTTAGAGGACAGAAAAGGGCTATTTTATCTCCCAGAACATTTTCTTTTCTTCTGGGATGAATAGAGAAAAGTAGCCTACTCTTGCTCCTGCAAAAGGTTTTACAAAAGATGTACACAAAATAAAAATTCCTTACCCTGTTCTTTCCACTTTCCTGGAGGATTTGCCCACTGCAGATGAGCTGGGCGAGACATTTGCTGGAATAGTCTGAAGGATTGGCCTCACTTCTGTGGAAAAATTGTTCAACTTAGCTGCAGTTTCTGCCCCCGTGATTAATACACCCCTCTCAGCTGAGGTGCTGAGGCCACTAATCATCCATGAAGCACCGACCAGGAGACACAGGTCTGGAGGCAGCTGACTGGTCATATAATGATGACAAAACTGTTGTCTCCTTTTTTTCTTTGGCCAATCTAGCAGTCAGCTAAATGCACACCAAAACTTCCATGGCTAAGTAGTTGTAGGTGTGCTGCCAAGCATGCTGTGGCATTGCAGGTGCCAGTCAGACCTCTCTGAGGTACTGCCGGGTTGTTCTTCCTACTACAATGGTCTGACATGAATCCGCTTTGCACCCGTGTTAATTCACCACAGTGGTGTAATGAAGGTTCTCTCCAGGCCCTTTACCTAGGCTGGCAGATATGCCACAGGACCTAAAGCAGACCTTCCAGGAGCAGAAGCCTGATGCCAATGGGGTTTTGTCCAAATGTCTCAAGTGTCACTAGACAGCTCTACTCGGGCACCTGAGGCCAGTGAGTCTGGGTGCCCTGAGTCACCTGTGTCTATTTCAAGCTTGCTGTGGGAGAGAGGTAGCCAATTATGTCACCACAATTTTGGCCACTTACCAGCACAACTCAGTAAATTCAGAAAGTGAGCAGTGAACTGCAGCACTCTCTATCTCCACTGCACAGAAGCATTACCACTGGAAACAGTTTTTCCCTCTTTCCATAGTAGGAATTGATTTTGTCTCCCAGTGGCCTTGCTAGGAAAGTTCTCTTTGCCCTTGTTGAATGTGAGGAGTAAGTTCAGAGCCCTTCTCCTGCAGGGACTGTGTACTGGAAGAAAATAAATGCTGCTTGAATGTTTCATGAAGCATGAGCTGAGCACTGGGCTCAGTGTGAATATAACGCTCAAGTGTTTCTGTTTCTCTTTAATGTTTAACAGGTTGATAGAGCTCCTTCCTTTTGTTACCATAAATTACTACTGGGGAATTATAAGCAAGTGCCTCACCTACAGTAAGGCTGCATCAGACCCGTTTGTTTACTCACTTTTACGTCAACAGTACAAAAAAGTCCTGATCAACATTGTCAACAGGATACTTAAGAGGGACCTGTATCCATCATCAGGGTACAACAGTTCTCTCGACACTGAAAACGATTACTGCTTGCACAGAACAAACTGATAACATGAAAGCACTCCCCTTCCAGGGAGCCAGGTGTTTGCTGCTGCTGGAAAGCTGCCTTTTTCCTCTCGTGCTGACAGTGGTGGCAGTGTCCCCTGGGTGTGAAGGCTGCATTAATGTGACACATTTCATCATGGACTTTCACTAAAGGCTCTTCCCTGGTCTGCAGCCAAGCACAATCCATGGCAAAGCCTTGTCCCCGAGTGAATAGAGTTGGCTTGAGGGGTTTTAAGAGAGCCTTTCGAGGCTTTAGAGAAGCTTGGACAGCTCCTAATGTTTCATGTGTGAAGACTTGGTCTGTCTCAGAGCGTTCCACATCAGACATGATATTCCAGAGTCTTCTGGGAGCACAGGAATCCCCACATTGGAAGGACAGGTTCAGAGTCCTCCGTGCTGCGCATGTAACTCAGCAGCCAAGGATCTGCTGTTAGTTTTGAACATTAAAAATAGGTCTTTTAATTGATTGATTTATTGTATTGGTGCCTCAAGTGAGTCAGCACTTTGAATCTGGGATTGTTATTATTTATTATTATTATTTATTATTAGGCATCATGATTGTAACATAGCCTTTAGGAAGTGGTACATATATTTGATATGCCAGTATTCTATCAAGCATAACCAAAGTCCACATATCTGAGCTACTAATATTTAGCACTTCAGTGGTATGTGATTACAATAATTGCAGCAACAGTAACAAAGACATTTATGGAATTTAGTTAAATAGCACTGTAGTTCCATCACTGAGCTAGTAGTCCTATTCAAGCAAGCTTTTTATTCAGAAAAAAAATAATCAGTAGAATGACAGATACCATTGTGTTTAAGATATATTCAGAAGCTGTTTTCAAAGAAAAGGCTAAAATATATTAATTCTTTTTAAGGGATATATAATGTGTAAAATATTTCATGCATTGGCTATACATGGTGGATTGTCATAATACTGTACAATCTTTTCTTTAATAATGATCAATTATTCTGGTGATTTTAATCGACAACAAGAGATGTGAGAAATATTATAACAGACCTGCTGCCAAATGCCCAGAAATAAAAAGCTGCTTTGTTATTATATGCATTTTTTCTCTTTTATTTCTTTTTAAATTTAAACAGGTTTTGGAAAAATGTGGGAATTATTTTTGAACAATATTCCTTTGATTATGTAAGACATTTATTAAAATTTAAGAATTCTATGGCATTCAATAAACTACTATTTTCTAATTGAGTACATAAGCAGAAAAGTAAAGCAATTCTAAAGTATATTTTAAGAAAAATAGAAAGATGACAGTAAAGTACTCTTATTTTTATGTAGCAATGGACTTGACCCTATAAAGCATTGAGAAGGCTATTTCTGGTCAAATTAAACATGAGCATGTGATTAGGCACAAATATAATTTTCTTTGAAGCTAACAGTTCTATTTCCATGCTGAAAATTAAGCACACTCAACTGTTTTGCAAAACCAGTGTTGAGCTGTCAGCACTTTGAGAGGGTTTTTCCCACCATCCACAGTGAGGAAGAAGAGTCTTGTTCAATCCCACTGAAGTCAAGGAAAGATAATGCTGTCTAACAAATACAGTGTTCTCTTACCTCCTGCTTTTAATCTCTGGGGCCTTTATGATGCTCTTTTTTTTTCTCTTTCCCCCATGCAAGTACCTTAGGCCTCTGTGCTTCGCATCTATGGTTCTGCCTGTGTTTAAATTGAATGTACGATAATGGTTTTGTCTTCTTAGTAAAGTATTTGTACTCTCCTCAATTTTGTGTAAATACAGTATTTCAGAAAAAAAAGTTGTCTATGGAATCTTTTCAGTTTAATTGTCTTCCTGTCTCCCCATGCCTCCCCCTCTTCCATGCTGCTAGAAGAACCTGATGTTTCAGTCTTTCATTTCAGCTGCAACATAAGGACCTGGTAGCTCTGTGGGGAGTGGGAGGGATGCTAAATTTTCAGTAATTTTTTAGTCAGTTTTGTGCCAAAAAGTTTTAATAGCCTACAGTAGCTGCCCATGAATAAGCATGAGCTTAACGATAACTACAGTTCTTAGCTTACCCTTGGTTTCCTAAACAAAAGGCTCCTCACTTTGGGAAAGGAATATGTTACATACAGTTAAGTGTATTGAATTGTCACCTTCAAGACATACAAATTAAATAAAGCATTACTATTGGAGAAAGTGGTAGAGGAGAAAAAAAGTAATAAACTTTAAAGCTATTACAGTAATAAACTTCTAAAGCTAATAAGCTATAAGCCCCATTTTAAATGTATAAAACAGAACCTTGTTAAAATACTACCTCTGCTATTAGGTTAATTAATGATTCTTACATATGCCAGTTGAGGGTGTACACTTTACTGTATCACTCAGCCTCACTAAGCATTGAACATTTCTGGAGGTGTTCAGGTCTAGATGGAAAAAAAATACTTGAGCCTGCACTATGTGTTACAGAACATCTTTTAGTTTTAATTTCCACATGGAATTAGGAAGCCAAGCTCTACAGCATTGCAGACCAGAAACTAAGGAAGGGCAAGGAGAGCTGTAGTGCACTCAGTCCTGATTTTCAAGGAAGTTTAGCGGCCTTGTTTAGCATTACCAAAATTACATCTTTCCCTGCTCAGTATACAGGTAAATTTTTCCTTTCTCTCTTCTTCTCACCAACCACTCCCCACCACAGAAGGACTTGCTTTTCTTGTCTAACAAAGCAGGAAACATTCAGTGTGAGGACTCACTCCCATTCCCTTGGCTTCCCAACACAGAACTCATTAGGTTTGTGCTTTAATCACCACACTGTGGGTTACTCAGGGGTTGGAGGAACTAGGGGAAAACCACATTCTGCCCCATTGTTTTGGAATGCTGCAAAAACTATGCAAGGATTTAGTGCTACAATGTCTTACATGATGATTTTAAATGAGAATCCAAGCTTCTTAACGCAAGTGCTTGGATATGACCAGAGACTGATCATGCTCTTTGCGACTGTGGGTTAAA
Organism: Eopsaltria australis; assembly: GCA_034509425.1. Lineage (NCBI taxonomy): Eukaryota > Metazoa > Chordata > Aves > Passeriformes > Petroicidae > Eopsaltria > Eopsaltria australis. Next base: position 3,909,280 of record JAVTVJ010000094.1, on the reverse strand, counting down.
ATTTGAGCTCTTGGATTAATTTAGGCATTGAGCCTTGTTGAAAAAAGTACCTATAACATGTGGGAAGCAAAAAAACAGGGGTACACTGTGTAGTTTATTTTCTTGTATTTTATCAACCTTTATTTTCATACAAAGGTAACTCAGATATTCGAGCCCCTCTATGTAAAATGCTTTAAAAAAATCAAACACAAAACACAAACTGAAGGAACTATCTAGTATGAGTGGGAAGGTTTGACTACCTCACCTAGAGGGCGTATTTTCTGTTGTATTTGATGTGCTTTTTCTCCCCAAATCATTACGTGCACTTGTGCACACAAAATTAAAAAGCAACTGTGTGTCTGTCTCTAAAGCACATAGCATATTTCAGTATTGTGAAGAGCAAATGGCTCTTCAGTCTGGTTCAGGAGGACACCTGGTTTGTAGGAGGTGTTAATTACACAAGTAAATTAGAGGTTCTGCTTCTTATTTTTGGAAAGTAGTCCAATTAATATTTAATGGCTCAGCTGGAGACACAGCAGAGATGACCTTAAGAAAGGTTGTAAATATATGAATATCTTTCACGACCAGAAGCCTGGGGGAGCAAAATGTCACCTGGCACAGTATATGCAGCCAGCTCCTTCTCTGAGCTGGAGCTGCTTTTCCCTGTGGCTTATGGATGGGAAACAGGCCAAATGACTGGTCCCATTTCTGCATATCCCTGATTCTTCTCCCTTTAATGTCAGATTTTCCTTGCCAGGACAGGAGGGTGCGTGATGCAAACTTGGTGCTTCTGCTCTTTTCTGTAAGTGAGCAATGCATGAACCATGAGAGCTGCTCCCAGCCAGGCTTCTCACACATTCCCTATGCAAATGAAACAGATTGCAAAGCAGGTATGTTAGATGTCATAGGGTCCATATGGTTTTAAAGGTATTTTTGAGTGTTGAGAACTACAGATCATTCCAGTCCACTGACACCACTTTTTAACTAGATGTCCACTGACACCACTTTTTAACTAGATGCCTTAAATATTATAAACCATAACTGAAGCACCTTCATTTCAATGTCCAATCCATTATCACAAGAGTGTAAATTGTTGAGCAGTCCACTGTGGATGGTAACAATGCCAAGCAAAACCCAGAAACATCTCCTTTGGGACATAACCCAAGTTTTATTGTGCGTATTTCATCCACCTCACTGCATCCTGCTGTTTGCACATGTCATACACAGGTTTGTATCCAGCAAATTTGGAGCAAACTCTTCAACATATCTTTAAATTTCCAAGTTTCCTTTCCCTTACCAAATGGATTGAAATCTTCAAACACCTTCCAAGAAAACTCCTCATGCCTAACACTGGAGTAGTTTTACTTAACCCACTTTCCCAATTTGATTTTTTTTTCCAACCAAGGCATAGCACACAAATTGTACTTCAATGAAGCCTGACCATAAGTGGCAGACTCATTACCACCTTCTTTTCACTTTTATAATTCCTGTCCTTACATATCCAACCACTCTGTTCACTTTGCTTGCAGCTGTCAGCCTTTATGCACATTTTCAGAATGTTTTCTGAAACCAAACAAATTGCTCAGTCCCAGGCATGGGACTGGAGATTGGGTTTGTGTGGTTTGTGTGTGTGCCTCCATGGAAATATTTAAACATGTTTTAGGTCTTGGGTTTCATATTTGTCCTTTATCATGGGAAAACAAAATGCTGATTGGTGACATATGACCTTTGTGTTACAAAAGGCTGCTGATCAGTCTTTGCAGATTCTTAGCTCAGACTGGCTTTCAGCTTGATATCTGGCTTTTCAGCTAATCAGACCCTTATTGTTATCGTTGCTAATGAAGGATGCTTTAGGCATTTAAAATATCTTTTGGGCTTCTCACACAGTAGTCTGAATACTTCATTATCCTTTTATTCTTAATACCTTGCTGGAAGCCAGAGAAGTACTCAAACTGCTATTCTCAGGAGACCTGAGGCACAGACAGATGAAAGACCACACAGACAGGAAAGGATCAAATTGCATGAAACGTGGTTTAGAAAATACCTAGGAATTGAAGACAAATAATGTCATCCTGAATCTGTCTGTTGATCTTTTGCTCAAAGTTTCTCAGATATTTAAAAATGCTTTTCCCATAATGCTTAGGCATACCTCAGAGCTGATGGTGGAGCTGAATTTTTGGGAGAAAGATATTTAGGATACAAGAATAGGATGTTTCTCCTCCTCTCATTCCGAGGAGCTTCCAGTGCCAGCACCTTGCAAAAAAAGGAGTGGCAGACATCCCTTACTCTTAAAACACAGCTGCATGTGTTGAAGTCACAGCTCCCCTTTGCACTTCTCTAAATGGAGCTTCAGTGGTCTTCTCTGGGTGTGACAGTCAGGCTGGGATCTCTCTTGGAGAACACCACCTTGGCCAGGCTAGTATTTTGGTAGAGATTTGAGCTGCTGTGTATGAGAGCAGACTCCATGCACAGGATGGGGAAGTTCAGTGGGTGGGGCATTTGTCACAAAGGAGGGATGATGCCTCTGCCTCTCTTCTCAGAGCTGCTTAAATTCCATCTGTGCATTACATCCCACTCATTTTGTTAGTGGGCAGAAAATAAGTTCAGGGAAAGATCCTGACTTTACTGGCTTTGGGGAAGCCAAGATTTTTCTTGAAGATTTGCATCAGTAGACTCTGGGTCTAAATTTGCAGAAATCTTTTGAGAAGGTCATGTAAGACCACCTCAGCTATTAAGTCTGCTCACTGAATGAACCACATTAAAGAAAAAAAATGAAGTTTGATTCTTGTATATCCTAGCAAACCACTTAACAGCAGTGAAAGGAAATGTAATCTAAGGTGTTCGTTTTTCTTCAAGTGACAACAAAGATGTCAAGCAGACAGAACAAGCAGACGGTGTGGCTATTGAGGAGCCTGTGCTCCAGAGCTCTGGCAGTCATTTACCTCTGAGCCCTTTTCTCCCTGAGCTTTCTCATGCTGCTCTGCACACGCCTGCTCTCCTCTCTCTGATGGATACCTGTGCCTTGCTGAGCATCTGCAATCACTCCAGCCAACCAAATGTGGCAGTTGTGAGCTACTCTCTTCCAGACCCAGAGGAACACAGTGACAGTGGCTCTGAAAAGTGATTCAAACTCAGGGAATGTTCCTTCCTTCTTTAACCCCCTGTTTATTCTTATTATTCATAAATTACCTCCTACTCAATTATTTTAACCTCTGGCCTTAGAGATGAACAGGGACATGAACAGCATTTGCTCTTTGCCAGCTCTCTGCCAGCCTGTCTTTCCTTATCTACTGCTGGAAGTGCAGTCAATTCTGACACTTCTTCCACTTTCATCAGCTTGCGAAGTTTCTACCTGCCCTCTGGTTTCTCATGTCAGCTGAAAGACAGGCTATTCAGACCCTTCTTTCCTTGATGCATTCTCTTGGGCTGTTGTGATGGTATTCTCACTTTTCCTTATTTTTTCCCCTGTGGTTTGGTTTTCTATAGGGTTTCTTTGTTGTCTTTAACAGTTTTCCATTGACAGTCTTTTCAGTTTTTTAATTTTGTGCAGCTGAACAGGATTGTAAAATGCAAATTAAACAAACTTGGAAGAAAGCTGTGCCCCTCACTTTTTTTGTGCTCAAGAAAGAAAGCTGGTAAAGGAATAAAACCAAGAATCTTACTGAATCTACTTTGTCCCTTGGGATTACAGCCTACCAATTTCTGCAGTCAGTGGCACATAGAGAACAATAATATGACTAATGTCACATTCTCACTTTCAGATAAAATTACCAAATACCCATTTATGCCTGAATCAAGGTATTCAGCATGAATTCCTCATAAAAATGAAATTCTTACTGTTAGAGCTTCCATAAATCTTCCCACCTACTGTCCTAATAAGCATAATGAAGGGAAGATTGGATGGAAATGCTACCTACCCCATGTGGATGCATCATGGGTTTCTCCAGGCTCTTCCTGCAAGGGCTGAATGTCTGTAATTGCCCTGGCACTTCAGAGCCTCTATGTCCAAATCTGATGCTCTCAGGTTCAGCCCTTGAGCATCAGCCATCTTTTGGTTTTCAGCTGGTTTTCAGTTGATTTTCATATCATTATATGAACCTGCAAAAAACCCAGGTAAATGGATCCCAGGACCTTTAGCTTTGTAATTTCCCCCACTACCATGGCATTGATTTGATGAGCCCTGAGGGTGGCTGTTGTTTGGCTGTTGTTTGGAAGAAGAGGACCAACATAAGTTCGAGTATGTAAATACTTTACTCTGATACCCTGGCTTCCTCACAGAGGTTGGACTTTCCTTCTGGTACCATGAAGTTTACTCAAGGGAGAAAGAAGGTGTGATTCAAGCTCTGTTTAGCACAACAATCTGCAGGGAAATGGAAAAACTCAGGAATTTCTCCGCATATCTGTTCTCCAAATTTGTCCTGCTTAACAGTGGTTTAAAGGAAGGTCCTGACTAATACAAAATTGGACCAGTAAAGTTAATATTTTATGATGAGACACTAGTTCTGTTTTGTTCCCTAATGATAGCAAAAGATAACTCAATGATAAGAGTATTAAAAAAATGTAAATTCCCATTTTTCATAGGGATGTCAACATCACAGTAGCTCAGGTTGCTAATGGTATGACAGGAATGACCAATGACAGCCTTGGAGCTGCTAAAGGTCTTGTCCTGAAGCTTTGTGTTCTGAAGAAATCTCTCCCATAGAGTTCCGTTTGATATGTGGACGATGAGGCATTTGTCATACCTGTTCAAAACTTAGCAGCTCTGGATCAGCCCTTTAAGCAGGGAAACATCATGATACCAGTAGCACTAGATATCTTTATGCTGACAGAGATTTTATTCCAGAATACTGGATTTTTAGAAAAGCAGAGAGTAGGATTTTACTAACTGATGGAGCTGTTCCCTGAGTTTAGCCCATGCTGAAATTGTTCCCACAGTTCAGCCTGTGGATAGTAATTAAGACCTTGTAGCTCTTCTTTTACTCTCCCTACTGCCCTGTGCTGATTCTCTTGACATCTCATAACTATGGCTTGGCCTGTTCTATTCAACTTATTTTTTCAGGCACTTGACTATCAGATTAGTCATTATTCGGCCAAGAAAAAAACCAAATTCAACAAGCCAAATTATTTCTCATGATGAGTCAATGCTTAAGCCCCCATCCAATTTGTTACCTCTCTGCAAATCCTTTCCAATTTGTTAATGCTTTTCCTGAAATGGAAACACTCATGCTCCTAATGTCATTGGGTGCACAATAGCCTGACTGAAGGATGGCACAGGGCAGTGCTTGCAGGACTCTGTAGCTCTCCGTGGGCCCTGGGAGAAGCCACATGAGGCATCCCTGAAGCAGTGGCACAGCACCACCCCCTGCCCTCCCCACACAAAACTTTGGGCAACTTACATTTAAATCAGAAATCTGTAGCTAGAAACTCATGAGTTCCTTACAAATCACTTGGGGAGCCAGGATGCTGCACGTGGGTCAGGCATGAGTTATGCCCATGTAGACATTGCTAAAGCTGGGAGAGCACTGGGGTCAGCAGGCTGTTTGTGATGCCTCTGTGGGGCTGGGTGTCATGCTGCTGACAGTTCTGGCAGTGTGGGGTCCTGTGTGACCTCAGGGACAGCCTCCAACCTGGTCTCTGCCCCTTTGCTGCCTCTATCCAGTACCTTTGGTGCCTGTGGGCAATTCAGCACATCTTTAATCTGAACATGATGAGTGGAGCATGCCTGAATACCACAGGCTGGAGATATTCTCTTCCAATGATTGTCTGGGAAAAAAACAATGGTTTTATATTTGGTCTGTAGATCAAATTTCCACTGGTAGATGTTTTGTAAATTCTTGGAATAAATGCAGAAAATAGTGTTTGAACTACAAACCCTTATTTTTCAAAAGATTCTCTGTTTATTTTTTATAGGCTGTGTCACTCTAAAGAGTAGGAACCCTGATATAAAAACCAAATATTAAGACAAATAATATCATGGCACAGATATTTAGTGTGGTGTAGATTCTCAGTATACTAGTATGTAATTTTAAAGTGCTTAAATATCTTTTAAAACATTCTATTTTGACTACTTTAACAGTCTGCTGTTAAATCAGACTTGTGTCTTAGAAGTGTATTTCTGAAGTGAAGTTAAAATCCTCAGAGCTGTCACACTAGTGTCATCTGAAGTAGCTATTGGTTCTTCCTATCTGAGATGAGTTCCCAGTTTTCTGGGGAGTGCCAGCCTTAGAAGGCCTTATTTTTCTTTGGAAAGTGCCAAGGATCTGCTTTAAAAGCATCAGGGTCTCTTAAGTATTTCCCCCATCGGGTATCTACAAACTACAGCACTCCCAATCACTTTTTCAAAATGCTTCCCCGCACCTCTGTGAATGTGCAAAGCAAGCCCCAGAGAACAACTTTTGAATGTTTTGGCATTAATGTTCTGTGAGACAGGGAGATGAGATGAAGTGAAATGAGTCTCAAAATAGGACTGTCAAGTTCTTTTCTGGTAGAACTTACATTAATTTTTAATACTCCATCTGTGATCAGAAGAAAAGAAAGACCTTTAGCTCTCAGCACAGATCTTTTTTGAGCACATATTTTTCCTTGTAGCTGTTATATATTCAGTTCTATGATTCACTAACATATTTGTATTATTTTTCTTGCTTTATGGGAGTCAGGCAGAGTCACCTTTGGGCCTCATCTTGAACTAAAACAGCAAAATGCATCACCAGTAACCCCTCAGCAGTAATCCTGCTTTGCTACTTTACATGTGGGAGTAATAAAAGGCAGCCTTTGAGAGGATAACAAGGTCCTTATGTCAGCTCTATCTTTTTAATGATTAAATTTAAATAATATTGTGCGCTTATAGCAGGATCTGGTGATCAGTGCATGCTATTTTGCACATGTTCTCCTGGATATGGAATCATATTTATTACTGTTGTCCCTTTGTGGTCTCGTTCTACCATCTGGTGCTAGGTTCCCTTCCAGTCTTTTGTATCATTTGTGCCTTTGATCATGACTGAATTTTAACTAGATATCATTTTCTCCTGTCATCAAAAGAAACTTTCTGAGTGGCTTCATTTCTTCCTGATTAACTCAAACAAGCACAGAGACCACATGAAGGGTAGGCTAAAAGAAAGGCATGTATTCAGTTGAATCTTTTGGGGATGGTAGGGCCTTCTTCTGTTTAAATTGTGTTCTTCTGCATTATGATAGGATCAGTTCAGTGAATCACCTGGAAGTGGTATAAGCAACTAATTTTGTGGGTCATTGACTCAGTTAATCAGTGACAAGCCAGAAGATTAAAACAGAATTTAATTATCACTGACAGTACTTGTACTGAATTTAAATAATTTAAATCTTTTTCAAGAGCTGCATTTTTTAACATGTATTATATTTAACCAGGAAGAAAAGAAGTATCTGTGACTGCAATATTAAATGAGGGAAGTAAACCCACCCACTCATTGCTTGCTTTTGTTTCCAGTTTATGAGGGAAAACCTCGTAAGAAAAGAAAGAAATTGGCAAAGCATGTCAAAATGAAATAAATAAAAATAAAATAATTAAATATCAATTTTGAAGCCATTGCAGGAAATTCAATTTTTTGGTGAAACTGGTTCACACTGAGAAGGTTTGCTGGAGCATTATTCTTTCTCCCTTAGTGAGTTGGTACAAATATATACTTGATCAATAATGATGAAAAATAACTGGTAGAGGTTACAGGGAACTTTGAAGTATTTGAGACATGTAGAGAGTTGCAGTCCATGATCCATTCCAGGTTAAAACTTTAGGGTACAGTGTGTAGGAAAACAGGAAAACTTGTTCTTGTGGTCTTTTCCTTTACAATCTCTCAATCAGGTTTCCAGCACTCAATGTTTATGTGTGGCAGTTTATAAAGTGAGTTTAATCCTGTGGGTCACAAGGGGAGCAAATTGAAAGTTGAGATAAAAGGCACTGCTGAAAAAATTCTTGGTGAGAAAGTTAAGAGCTCCCCAAGCGTAATGTAGATGGTCCCAGGAGGCACAGAGAAACATCCCAAAATATCTGCTTAAGTGCAGAGCTCAGAATAGCCTGTGTATCTTTAGAGGAAATTAGCCATCTCTCTTATCCACATGCATGTTAATTTGAATTAGAAATATTTGTTTGGAGAACAAATCTGTTTTCCTTTTTTAACTTAGCAGCTAGAAGCTGAAAGAGAAGCCCTTGTGGACCTTTTTCAGTTCTCTGCTGTTACATGAAGCTCAATCTGTTCATAGGGAAATAAGGTCTTGCAAAGATAGGTAGAATAGGGTTGGATTTTTAAAAATATTACTATTGCTTGGCAGGAAGTTACTGATTTACTCCCTGTCTGTCCTAAGAGCAGCTCCTCTTCTCTGCCCTGTTTTGCAGAAACTGAAAAAGGGAGGAAAAAAATTAAACAAAAAACACAAAATGCGATTGGTTACTTCTGTGCAAATGAAAATATCTCCTGGATTAATTTAAACTACTGTAAAGTCCTAAAACCACACCTGCTGACTTTGTGCTGGAGCAGATGTGATGTGCTGCCAAACACTTTCTGCCAGCTTCACTAGCACCGAGTAGTGGAGAGAATAACAAGCCATGAAGTAGAATTTTCATCTGGTCTCTGTCTGTTTGTCCTTCAGAAAAGTTATCTAGACAGCACTGCTTCTGTTTATTGTTCAACCTCCCCTCAACAGAGTCAAAATAAAAAAGAACCAGGTAATGAAACTCTGTCTAAATCTAAGATATTCCTCTGCTAAATTTCTCTTACAATACTAAGAATAATGAGAATGCAAGCAAGTTAAATGTACTGTATTTAATCCCACTTTGAGTACCTGCCAAGGACATAAACCATTTTTGGTATTTAGTCCTGTCTGAGGATTTCTGGATTGCTGCTGCACTGTGGACTGTAGGCTAACAGAAAGGTCAGATCAGGAAAAACATAGTCAGAAGTAAAAGCTAGTGAAATTATCTACCTTTATTGCAGTGATTCAAAGGTAAATGAGGGAACCCAGGTGATGTTGCTACATCTGCTTAACAGTCTGGGATTCACTGGTTCATTTTTAAGATTCTTTTAGAATTGAGGTGAAAATATCATATTTATCCTAAGCCAGAACTTGTTGTCAACTCCCTGGGAAGACTAGAAGATTTACTAGAACCCAGAAATGAAAATAGAGAGGCTGAGAAATCGTTCTGCTCCCAACCATCCCTTCCCTAGCTGCTTTTAATGCTTTTAGGTTTGGTCATGCAGCTGTGCAATTCCTGCTAGTCCCATTTGATATAGTTAGTCTTAACACACAACAAAAATATGAGAAGGGCAAGTAAAAAATGGGCTGAAAAATAGGCAGACAAGTTAGAAATGTTTGATGGCTGGAAATATTGTGTAAGAGGGAAGAGCAGTATCTGAACTACTGTTCCTCTCAGAAAGTGCAGGTCTACAGAGGAAGCCAGCGGTGACAAACATGCCAAACCTTCACAGAAAGACATGCTGCAAAGCCTGGAATCAAATCCCTGGGGAAGGAAGAAAATAACAGGCAATCTAAGCTAGAAGTGAAATAACCTTCCCAGCCCTTCTGTTTTCTGTATCATAGGGCATGGGAATATTTATAGATGATATAGGTGACAAACTGATAAATTTACCTTTGTTGTTAATTACCTGAATGTCATTCTTAGGCCCCTGTCTATCCTACTTATGCTGTAAATTTTTTATCCTGGTACCAAATAGACATCCTGATTGAATGTAAAAAAGTCTGTGAAAGCTGAGGAACAAAGAAGTTTGGAGCTTGCCAGCTACTGACAGCTTGATTTAGATGATGCAGTGGAGCCTGTGAAGGATGTGGTTTGTGGTGTCATCCAGGCAATGAGGACATATGCAAGTTCAGACAAAAAAGAGGGTGAATCCCATGGTGGCAAGCATACACACATGATTCCAGAAGAGCTGGCTTGCCACCAGCACTCACATAAGTGTCCCTACAGAGAGCCCAGTCCTGCTGTCCCTCTGTGGGTGCTCAGGATGGAGGTGCAGTGGTGAAAACACATATGCTCCCACTCTAGGTTCACAGGTATTCTCACATTCACAGACTCCTCAAACATCAGCACAAGCTCTTAGCTCATGTCTGCACCCTGGGCCCTTTACCCAGCCACTGATTCACACCTCGTGTCTTTTCAGTTAATTCTCTCCTACTTGCCTGCTAATTCAGACTGAAGTTTGCTAGCAAACTACACCTGCACTCACATGGACACAGGACTGTATTCACTTGGGAAGTACAAACACATCCAGGTCTCTCCAGATGCTGACACCTAGACCTTGCAGCTTACACCTTAGTCTCTCAGATTGCTGGCATTTTGACCTTTCAGCACACACACATAGGTCACAAAGAGGGAGACTGCATAGCAGGAGAAAAAAAAGTTAAGGATTGAATATGAAATAGAGTGGATTGCAGTAATCAGGCACAGGCCTTGGTCAGACGAGTGTACAGCCTGGCAGCCTCCCTGCATGCAGCCATTCCTTTTAATCTCCTCCTCTGATTTTCCTGCCCTTGGTCTCCCTGATCCACACTGGTTCTTCCCTTTACACCTTCCCCTTAGCAGGTTGTCATAAGTTTTATGTGATCTGAAGTAACTTCTAATATCCAATAATACTGAAGTTAACCACATTTTTTATTTCTAATCAGTGACAAAACTCATCCTGACCCTCTGCAAGGCTGTGCCCAAAATGTTGGTTTAATGGTCCATCAGGCACTGACCCCCGTGGTATAAGTCCTGTTAATGTCTTCTTCATCACTTGCTCATTAATTCCTGAGGGTCAGTGGGTTTAATTTATCACTTGTTTATTCTGTTTTTCTGAAGAGTCCTTACCCTGCCTCCGTTTGAGTCTGTTGAAGTTGATACAAAGGCCTAAAGGCTGATTGAACTGGGCAGGGGTGGTGGTGTGGGGGTCTGGAAAATCATGTATGGACAAGCCACAAATAATATTAGGTAGATACACTAATTTTGAGAACAAGAAATTACATAATATGTATCAGAATATTTCAGTTCAGGGAAATAGCAAATAAACATTCTCAAATGACACCAAATCAGTATTCCCAGTGGGATGAGACTTTGTCACATTAGTATTTGAGACTAAATATGAGGCACAGTATGAATGTGGAGCATCATAGTCCTAATAGCACTGATGAAAACAGGCAACAGTGGTTTGCAAAGTTTGGGGGATCCTGGTAAAGGAGGTTTACATTTGCTGGTGTTTAAAATACATGGTCCCAAAGCATGCAGCATCTACACTGGCAGTGGTGGTTGAAGAGCAGCGGAGGGGAGGAGGCACTCACAAGGACATAGTGCCTAGGCTGGAGGGTAGGAAACTGAAAGAAAATATGGGCAAAAAAACATGCCAACAAAAAAAAGAAAAAAAGAGAAGTGAAAAGCTGACAGGGCTATGGATAGTACAGGATTGGTTCTGCAGCAGAGTTCACCTTCACAAGCATTGGGATGCATGCAACAGAATCTCACCCCACACTCTCAAGGGCTGCAAAAACTGCAATAAAGACATGAGCATTTCCAAGGGCCGAGGGTTGGCTTCTGTTTGCAGGTATAACCTCTGCTGCCTTTTGTTGTAAAAAATTGAGCCACATCACTTTGTTTCATTCTGCGTAGATCCTTTTTTCCCTTTAACACAAAATGCACAGCGCGGGCACACAGCAAGCCTCAGGCTTGGGCACACCCTCAGCTGTACCTGAGCACATCAGGTACAAGTGTGGCAGATTGGCATTCAGAGCAGCCAGATCCTGGGGAGTTAGGCAGAAGGTGAAGCATTCCTTCTCTTGGAGGCCACACTTTCAGTACTGTGTTTTTACTTTTTTTTTTTCTTGGGAGTCCAGCCCTACTGCTGTGTGATCAGGACAAAAAATAAGGCAGGTAAATAGTATTCTTGTCCTTGGAAGTTTGTTCTTTGAACTCGGATGGGCTTTGGTACTGTTTATAGTCCCAGGCAGACTCTGCAGTCTCCAGATCTTGAAGGAAATTCTGGAGACAAAAAGCCAACCTGCCTTGCAGAGCCTGGAAGCAGAGGACACACTTGACTGCTGAGTTACCAATTCATCTCTTCCAAATGAGATGAGACATCAGTTGCTATTTGAGGCACACACAGCTTTCTCCTCACCTGTGAGCCTCTTTAGTGGTTTCCCTATGGGGGGTTTATTTGATTACATTATCATATAGCACCAGAACTCCCCACTGATCTCTGATACTGATCAGCAGGAGCCAGCATGTTCCACCTGCAAGGACAGATTCTCTGCTCTCATGTGTAAACAGGTATCTGTTCTTAAGGGAACATGCACTGCCTGAAAAGATTGGATGCTTTGGTCTGTTTTGGTCTAGATTTTTGAGGAAAAATTCCCTTTTTTCTGTGATATGGAATGTTTTCTGATGTGTAGGTAAGAAATGAGGAATTTGCATCTTACCTAAGGTACGCTTCTCCACCATACCTGTTGCACAGAAATAAAAACCTACAATGCATATTTCTCTAAAATATACTGAAAAAAAACCCACCAAAACCAACCAAACAAGAAAATTTAAAGATCAATTTACTATCAACTTAATACAGATTTACCATCCAGTTTAAACCTTATAGTGCTGTCCTGGAGTCTTATCTACACACTGGTGAAGTTATTCTTTTTTAAGAACAGACAGAAAATACTGGAATCCCTCCAGCTCTATCTTATCTTAAGTAAAATGCTCAGGAGAAGCATGCAGAGGGGGATCCTGGTGGCTGTTCTGTGGGTTCCCACTCTCTCTGTGCTGGAGGGGATGCAGCTCTAAGTCCGTTCACTGTCATGTTATGTTTTAAACTTGCAGTTAAGCATGTGATGAAATACCACTGTTTGAGAGGAAAGTTGCTTTCAGTTGTTTACTTTTCTCTGCCTCTTCCCTCTGCTCTCTCCAGGCAGTTCTCTTGGCTTCGGGGAGACGCTTTCATGAATGTCCCTGTCCCTTAGGAAAGCTGCTGCGTGAAGACCAAAGGGAGCAGCAGGGCACAACCCTGCGGGGACCCCCCTTTGCTCAAACTGTTTATGAAATTGTAAACCAGGCTGCAAGAGGGAGACGGTCTGGAGGCAGAGGGGAGGGGGAGCTCATTCCTCCTCCCTCTCTGTCTCAAAGCCTTTTGCTTTCCAAGCTCAAATGCAGCTGAAATCTGACGCCTGGACTGCACACACAGTGAGACGTGGGCATGCCCTTGCAGTGCACTGATTTCCTCTGCAGCTTGGAGAGCCAGAGCCGAGCTGAGGCTCAGGAGAGGATTCACTCCACCAGGCACTGAGTGCCACATCACTGTGCTGCCTGTGCAAGGGGCTCCAGCATGGTCCTGAGGCTCCTGCTCCTTCTTGGTGGGCTGCTTAGGGCCACCAAGCCAGCGCCCCGCTGTGAAACCGGCCAGGAGACCCTAGGTAAGGCTAAGCACCCCAAAAGTCTTCCTTCTTCTCTCCTTCCTTCTCCTGGAGATAACTAAAGAGTTCCAGCTTCAAGGAGAGGGAGACAGGAGCTGTCACTCTCCCCTAGAGATGAGGGGGATCGACTCTTTGGAAATCTGCATACTGCTGGTGATGAAACTGGGCTTGTGCTTGGGAGGTATGGATGGGGAGGTGGGAGGTGTGTGGCTCTGCCACAGAAAAACAAGGCTGTGATATAAGGGAACATAATGATTCCTCATCACTGTCTTTAAGGCTGTCGTAGAGGTGTCTTTCTGCCAATCTGTGGAGTTCCCAGTTGTTAGGACCCCCCTCACTGTTATGGGGAATGTAAAAGATTTGCCTCATCTCTGGCCTTGCCTTCTAGGAATGTGGTAGTCAGATTGCAAGAAGGTGAACTCTTGACCTTCTGTATGCTTTTCTGCTTAAGAAAAAAAAGCTTTTCCATACACTTTGCTTTAGGTCATTTATTTCAAGTCCAAAATATGAGATTTATTAGGATCTGACAGCTGTAGGGTGTGTTTTAGATTGCTATAAGCAATATGGAATTTGTGTGAGTTGATTGGCTGGAAAAGCAGATTTACCCTTTAGAATAAGGGTTAAATAGGAACATGCTGCTAAATTAATTGAAAGTTTTGATTCAGTAAATGTATATTAACAGTGCCTTTTAAAAATACATAGGTTTGTATCAAGTGAGCTTAATTAAAATTTCAGTTATGTGGGGACAGTGGAGACATGAAATTCAGTGTAGTGACAAGGTCTATTCCAGGAAAACTATTTTCAGATAGTTTAAATTTAAAATGAGTCAAAAAAATATTTATTTTATAGGATTACAGGAAGAGATGAGTTAACCTGAAACTGACCTTGATGTTACCCAAGGAAATCCTACTATATTTCAGTCCTTAAACATAAGCCATGGACTGACACTGGCACTGAACTGCTGCACAATACAGTTTATGTGCCATGCACCGCATATAATTTGAGAGTGCTGTTCCCACGAACATCAAAGTGAGGTCTACCACAGCCTAAAGGGATTTTATTTTTGGATAAAGCTGCACAAAGAGAAGTGTTGTAGACTATTTACAGCCAATTACAGGAAGAAGCTGTGGTTTGCAGCACGACCTTTCTCTGTGAGGTACAATTCTACTCCAGTTCCAGCTGATCAAAGTCTTGCCATGGGATATCAATCCTAGCAGCCACAAATGTATGGATCATTGAGGGGTGACTCTGAGAGTGTTTTGTGTGTGTTGGCAGCTGTAGTGTCTTTAGGGCAGGGCTTGCAGAAAGACAGCTGAATATGCTGCTAGAGGGATAGCTAGAGGCAGGGAAAGGGAGCTGCCTGTGGCACCTCACTGTGTGCCACATAGGGGACACACCTCACACTGGAGGGCTTTGGGATCAGGCAACGAAGAACCAGCTTGGACTTTGAGAGACCTGAAAGGTTTCTCAAGGCTCTTTCATTTCTTAAGGGGGGATAAGATCATGTCAGGCCACATGGAATGAAAGGGGCCTGCAGTGATGCACATGTTCACAAATGGACCTTGCAGGGGTCTCCTCTCAGTGCTCAGGGCACAGGCTATAGCTTCAGCTGTAGCAGTGGGATTTTCTCTCCTGTTTTGGGATCCCTTGTGTAGGTCTTGCTGTATCACAGTGGTCAGAGCTGTAGTGCCCTGCAAGAGACCAGTCTGGAGCTGCTCTTGCAAGAGAGAACCCCAGGAACCAGTACCACTGTCTGACTCCCAGCAAGGCTGGAGCTGCTTTCTGCAGGCTTCCTGGTGGTATTTGTTCTGCAGTGACTCATTTTGCTTTTTTTTTCTTTTTAATAAGAAGCCAAAATGAAACATGTTTTACAATACCAAGTTCCTTGGAAAATGCTTTGTGCTTTTCTGTTAAGAAAAATAAGGAAATGATTATTGTCATCCAGCTCCACAGTATGACACAGGCATCATACACTATGTGGTGAGCTTTTTGGGCAGCAGCTGGGAATTGTGGCACTGAGGGAGGGCAGATCCCTTCTCCCTGGCTGTGTCCTGTGTTCCTGGGGAGTCAGTAAGCTACTGTCTCTCTCAGTGATAAGATGCTACGTGGTCCCATTGTGAGCCAGCACTTTCAGACCCTGATGAGCTTAACTGGCCTCTTAGCCTATATTTTGGGTGAGAAAAGTACAGTGTAGCAAGTTTCCTCTGAGACATGGCCAAACTTTTTCAGAGGGAGCTAACAAAATAGGTTCCTCTTTATCTAAATTGTGTGTCTCTGGTACTGACTGATGTAGTCCAGTGGTAATTAATTAAATGAAGTGCTTTATAAATATTGATAACAAAACCAAAAGCCCACAGAGGCAGAGTGATATGTCTTCAAATAGGCGACTTTCCTTGCAACTGGGGACAACTCTACAATTGTGGTGCCACCAGGGTCAGGCTAAGGCTGCATAATGGAATCATAGAATGGGTTGGGGTGGACGGGACCTTTAAAGGTTGTCTCGTTCCAATCCCTCTGCTATGGACAGGGATACCTTCCACTAGATCATGTTGCTCCAAGCCCTATCCAGCCTGGCCTTGAATACTTCCAGGAATGGGGCATAACCGCGATAAAACTTTTAACAACATTGCTGGCAGCAATAAAGCCTTTCCTTTCCTGATCACTTGTATTCAGGGAGATTTTTACTGGGGAATGCCGGGGCAGGGGTACACCGGTGTTCCAGTGGGGTTCCAACCCCCAGAGCTCACAGGGTACCCGGGGAGGGGTCTCCCCAGGTCCGCCCTGACCCCGGACGGCTCCGGGCTGCGGCCACCGCGCCACCGCCCCGGCGGCGCCGCCGTCTGTGGTGCCACCGTGTGGCTCCTCGGCTCGAACGCACGGCTGCGGGGAGGCACCGACCCGAGCGGCCTCCAGCCCAGCAGGCATGCCCGAGCCTTTTGTCACCCTCCCGATCGCTGCCCGAGCGTCTGAAGGATGGTTCGGACCCTTGGCACAGCCTGTCAGGTGGCAGGACCATGGAATTGTTATGGTTGGAATCGACTGCTTTGATCTTTGGGTTCAACCATGGACCCAACACCGCTGTGTTCAGCACTAAACCAGGTCCTAGGCAGCACATCTACACGTCTTTTAAATCCTTCCAGGGATGGTGACGCAACCAGCTCCGTGGGCAGCCTATTCCAATGCTTGACATTTCTGTGAAGAAATCTTTCCTAATATCCAAACTAAACCTCTCCTAGACCAACCTGAGGCCATTTCCTCTCCCTTGTTGCCTGGGAGAAGAGACTGACCCCCACCTCACTGCAGCCCCTTTTCAGGCCACTGTAGAGAAACAGAAGGTCCCCCTGAGCCTCCCATTTTTCAGGCAGAAGTCCAGAGGACTGGAGCTGTTTAACCTGAGTCTGTGGAGGCAGGAGAGCAGCGAGGGTGCTTGTTGGAGCACCTGTCACTTGTGGGTCTCCTCCTCTTCCAAGCACCTTGTTATCATCATTGAGGGAGTGGGGAGGTACAAGGAAGAGAGATGAGGAGTGAGAAACCACCAGGGTAGGAGGCAGGGGACAGTTACAGTATTTATTCTGGAGCCCAGAACAGATTTTGTGGCACTGGTTCCTCTCTGAGCTACAGCATTGAGTAAGAATGATTGCATTTTGGAAAGTCAGACTGACAGAAGAAAGATGTTCACATGTAGATATTATTATACCTTTCCCTTTTCCTTCTTTGCAGCTCCCAGCTCCACAATGTGCCAGTTTTTGCTAAGTAAAAGGCAAAAAAAGGGAAAAGCTATTGCCTCCCATGACCTTCACACTGGCCCTGGCTCCATGGGACCTGAGAAAATTTGTTCACCTGCTGTGGATGTTTCTCATGCTGGTTTCCTGGTGAAACCTGTGCACACACAGAGGCAGAGCCTCTCCAGCTGCTGCTCCTGTGATTTCACTGAGTGACCTGGCACTGGGCTGGGGTCTGCTCCCTGCCCCAGTGGGGTGGTCCTCATCCTGCTGTGGCTGGCACAGGCAGGTGCTGACATGGAGCATGACCATAGGACTGGGCTGCCACATGTGGGAAAGCCCAAGCTGCAGGAATCTCACTGGCTGGACCTGAGATGGATGTGTCCAAGTTGTGTCAAAACAAAAAAATGCAGAACTAGTGCCTACATCGTGCTCACTCACGAGATGAGAAATTCCTGCTCTTTGTGAAGCCTGTTGTCATCACTGAATCATGTGAGCTCTGCTGAATTCCTGCCAGTGGCTCTAGGATTTCTACACAATTATTATTTTAGCAACACTTACCTTCAGCTCCCTTTAACTTGGGAAATGGGATCAGAAACAGACACTTACATGGGGAAAGGAAGTTTATGCTGAGAATAAGATACACAGGTATCTCCTTACCCTGATGAAATGGTTTATGCATGATTTTATTCTGAAGGCAAAGTTTTCTTCAGAATACTTGTTCAGACATCTTTAAAGTGTGGGAGTATGAGTACATAGAAGTCAAAATTTCTACAAAACCCCACTTCTCTTAGTCACAGCTAGGCTTTTAGCAAGGCTTAGTAACACTAATGGTTGATCCCCTGTAACATTTCTAGACATGACCTCTCCCTTCACACAGTCACAGTGAGGATGCTGACTGGCTGACAGCTGCCATGGTCCCCTTTGGCTGCTGATGCCATGTGAGAGCCAACCCCTTCTCAAGCCTGGGCCAAAAGCTGGATAAATGTAATGGGTAATTGCTTGATGCAGGGCTGAGCATGGAGAAGTCACCTATCATGTTGTGAGCATGATGTTTGGGGCTGGTGGGCCATGTCCTGGTCTCTTTGCTGGACTTTTATGACCCAGGGTTTTTATGGCTGCTGAATCTTGTTTGGACAGAATCACCCTCCCTGTTGGATGCAGCTGTCACAGATCGGTGGAGTTTAGGGACTTAGGGTCCCTTAGACTCCACCGCAGAAATAAAACTGAAATTTCAATCCCTTAATTCATTCTCTTGTGACTTCATTGATATAACTGACACCCAATTTTATAGGGTTATAACAGGATACACTTACCTGGGAGACAACATGGAATTAAGGTACAGATTTAAGTCAAGGTTATTAAATCAAGTGTCAATCTTTTGTCACATAAAAATACCACATTTGATTGAAACTCAGCTACTTACAGAAGAATCAGATATGATGCTAGTTATAACAATTCTCACATATCTAAACTAAAGACAGAATTTTTCCGTGGGGATGGATACACTTTTTAAAGAGGATGGGATGACATTTTGGCAAAGGTTTTGGAAAGATTGTGGCAGAAAAGATAAAACCTTCAATTTCTCAGACATTATCCTTTCCTGTGACATTCAACAGAGTTGGGCTTACTTAAAGGAAAGCTTCTGGCTGTGGTGGGTTGTTGGCCAAAGCACTTGGAGAGTACTTCATCCTTAGACAGTGGGAACTGATCTGTAAAGAGTGTATGGTCACAAAGTAAAGCTATGGGGGCATCACAGGTCCAGATTACCAGATTAATAAGTGTTTCATCCTTTGCCAGGCAACCTGAGAAGAAATTGATCCTTTAGATTTCAGTTGTAGAGATTTCCTGACCTATTCCACCTTTTTACCCCAGCTGTTGTTTAATGCCATCATTGCCCAGATATGAGCTGATTTCTTCTTCCTTCATTGACCATACCCTAAGAGATGATCCCCATATCATCCAGATCATCCTGGTGCACAGAAAATGCATGTTCATCAGCAGCCCTGTCACACTTGCATCTCACTAAGCCTTCAGCCAATTTGGCAACTGCTGGCCCACTTTGTTATCATCATCTTTGTTGCATTCTGTTTTCCCAATGGGTAATTTTTCCCTTGCAACTTGGAAAACGTCTCAGCTGAGGCCAGTAAGAGGCATTTAGTAGGTTTTGTTTAGGGATTTTTTTTTTATATTCAGGATTTTCTTCCTCAAGGATTCCTTAGAGCAGCACTTACCAGCCAGAGACACAGCTGAGGTGATGCCAGAGACACAGCTGAGGTGACACCAGGGTCCCTATAGGCACCAAGGCAGTGGTGGGGACAGACAGACAGATAAGAATACTCTTCATCAGTTCTTTTAGGTGCCTACAGCAGCAGACACGTTTAAGTTGCATCTGAACAGCTAGAAACAAGGAAGCATTACTGATGCCCACTAAGGCTGTCTTTGTGCCCTTGCAGTGTGACAGGTCTTGGTGTGCATCTGCACAGATTTTGACCTGTGGTCTGCAGGTTGTCGTCTTACATCACCCATGGAAAAGTTTCAGCATCCTCTCACTGGCCCCAGAACAGTCCTGAGAGAGAGAGTCCTGAAAACACTGACTGTGGTGTCATTGCTGTGGGAACACCTTCGGTAAATCAATAAAAATGGATGTTAAACCGAATGCCAGGCAGCAGGTGTTTTAGAAAGAAGGGTGATTGGCAATGAGCGCTGGCTTGCATCCTCCTGCTGTGATCTTGCTCTGCAAAGTGAAGGCAGATGAAGCATTAATCTCTTTCAGGTGCTTTCAGATTTCTTCAAGTGAGGGAGCACAAAGCTCCTGGGTGCTGCTTCTGCCTGTTGCAAACACATCCCTCCCCCAGCCAGTTACTGCAGTTGCTGGAGGGTTAATAACATCTATTCAGTCCTCTACTCACAAAAGCTTTGATGTATCCAGAAAATTGAGTTAACCACGTGGCTGCTTTTTGCAAGCACTCCTCTCTCCTCCAGTTTTCCTGGAATTTCTTCTCTGGCTGGGAATCTTCTCCACTTCTGCCCCTGCATGTATGCCTTGGGTGTGTAGCTGCCTTCTCTTCTGGGCTTTCTGCTCAAGCATTCTTCCCCTGCCTGAGCTACTCAGCTCTCTCATTCCTCTGCCACTATTCCCCTTACACCTCCACTCCTCCCACACCCTCCCCTTGATGATTCTGATCCATTTTAGTGTTATATAATGGGTCTTGTCCTGCCCTTGTCCCTGTGCTGTAGCTAGGAGCTGGCTCTGGCAGCAGGCTATGCTTTGTCATTTGAAGGTGCTGTTCCAGTGGTTTGCAAAATGCCACAGCTCAGCAGTGTTTGTATCTTGATGCTAAGTTTTCTCTTTAGTGACAAAGGCAGAATATCACTGACAGACTGACTCGATGAACCATGTAAAACAGCCAGGAGAGTAATGTGATAAGGAACTGAAATGCTTTGTTTGGAAAAGTGGAGGTTTTGACTATAAACAGACTAAAATGAATACATGTGTTCTTCTAGTTTAAAGAAGTCTTGTAAGGAGCCCAGAAAGCTGGGAGGGGGTGTGCTGGTCAGTACAGATGAAAATAGATGAGATAATTTATAGTGTGAAGACCACCACACCCCCTACCAATCTGCTTCACTGGATGATTTAGAAATTTCAGATTTAAGACTTGCCCTTGGGCTTATTCCAAATCATCAATTGCACAAGTCTCCTGTTGGCTTTGCTCTTGAAAAGGCAACTGGCCAGTCCATGGTACTGGAAGAAGTTGTTGAGCTCTGTTGTCTGGGTTAGGGTTAATCACAGCAGCTTGCTTCCTTCGGTGCTGAATCATCAAGGGGAAAAAATGTAAGCTTGGCAGTAAAATATGTATGTGCTGCATTGTAGATTTTCAAGCTTGCCTTTGCAAATTAAAACCAGAAGCGTATTTTATAGAGAGAGCTCAGAAAGCTTGAAATGGCTTTTCTCCTCTTCAATAAGTTATTTTATCCATGATCTTAAATAGAAGCTGTACTACTGAAAGGACTTTTGTAGCTCTGGTGGAATAGCTGGAGTACGAAAATAAACATAAAAAATTGAAAAGGCTGTTCTGGGTCAGGAAGAAAAAGGCCTCTCTGTACCAACCTGTCGGTGGATGGAACTTTGAGAGGAGGTGACACTGTCTTCCTTTGAGCCCAGGGAAGCCTTTGCACAAAAAACTTGAAAAAATTTAGTATCTTTCAAGCACAGAAGAAGCAGCAACTGTAGCCTGCCAAGTGAATTTGGAGACCTGAGAAATTCTTTGTATATCATCCCCTGTAGATTCTCCTATGAAAATGAGGAAGGGAGTGGCTGAATTCTTCTGTCATTGCCAGAGTTTAGAGAAAATGAGCTGTCATGGGCAGGGATGGGGATTTTCTGGTGATTTCTGTGTGCAGAGACCCAGGCCAGTGGATGCAAGGTTGCAAGAACAGAGCATAGAGCTGCAGCATGGGAGCTGGCCTTGGACAGTTTCCTGCTGCTGGCTCTCCAGGCGGGCAGACTCTGGCCCAGCTACGTGTATCCACACTTATTTATACAAGCACACACACTGCAGAGTTATCCTTGGCCCCTGCAGAGCTGCACCCTCCCAAACATATGTAAGCATTGGCGTTAGGAAACACTGGGGAAGTCAAAACACCACATCAGCACATACACATATTTAAGGCTGACTATAAAGCAAGGTTTGGTATAAACCAGAAATTTCCTCTCTTGCTTTTACGAATGACTCCTGATAACCAGACATCTCAAGCTGTTTCGTTCCTGTGTGTTTACAAGACAGAGCTGTGGCTGATATATGGGTCACAGAGCAGCTTGCATGATGGGGAGAGGTGTCCAGAAGTTGCATGGACACCTCTAGTAAGGAGAAACAGAGAAAATGCCACAGTATGCTGCAAAAGTGTGAGGCTTAGATCTAGATTTAGGTTAAGATTCAGGTTTAGGACCCAGGAGCAAGGATCCACTTTTGCTAATCAGTGAGTGAGTCTTTGTAGCTTTGAGTTTGTAAGGGGCAGCCTGGATCACAAGCAGTGGAAAAGCTTTAGCCACTAATCAGGGATGTTACAGAATTGCCTCTGCTTATCACATACTGAGATGAATAACTTCAGTTGCTATGGATTTGGATTTGGTTCTTCCTTTAAAAAATAGATTTATCCTCTTCAGTCAGTATGTTTGTTAATGATCTATAGTCATGTTGCTTAATAGATTTCCTCTCCTTATATGGATATGGTAAAACTATCAAAGTGTAGAGGACAGGTAGCACAGTCTGAAACCAGAGCTGTCTTTCCCTCTCCTGTGCAAACACCTCCTGCTCACAGAAGGAGCCAGTCCTCAGGGACAGCATATAACTTAGTGGTATTTCACATCTCTTCCATCAGCTATCCATTGCTTCTGATGCCTCTCCTTCTGTCCAGCTGGGCAGAAAGAGGCATCTGCTAAACACAGCCAGTCTGCTGCTGCTGCTTGGAGAGCTGGAGCAGGGAGAGGCAGCACCACATCCAGACCCCGCCTGCTGCATTTTCCCTTTGGTTTCCTCTGCTGGTTCCAGCGTGTTTCCAGGTCATCTCTTTGCTCCAGCTGAATAAGCAGAATTCTGAGATGCCATTGAGAACAGGCCTGTGCCAAATCTCAAACTGGCTGATGGATGTAGCATTCCTGCATAGCAAAAGTGGCTGGGGAGACTGTGTGTGCCTCGGTTTCATTATTTGACCATTGCATGTAAGAGAGATAAACAAACTTGGTCCTGGAGCCAGCAGAGGGGAAAAGGCCTCTTGCCTTTGAGGAAATGTGAGCAGTTGTAGAAAGACCATTCATACTCCCCAAATGCCCTGTGAAGAGCTGTGCCCAGCACACACAACCCTCTAGTCTAAAATAACAGCTACAATACATTTATTTTCTGCTCAGGAGAGGGAATAAAACCTGCCAAATATTTCTCATTCAGCCCTCAAAGTGAAAAAGGGGATTAATTGCTAATGACTGGTGATAAACAGAGATAGTGTCACTCTCCTCATTGAGACGTGGCTAAACACAAGCCAGTCCTCTCCACACTACATTTTCCCCTCTGTAAGGAACATTTGGCTGACTCCAGACTGATATCCAAGGTCTCTCAAATGTGGGTGTGATGGTGTTAGTATATAAGACTGTCCAGATTCAGGAGGTAGTGACATCCAATTTTATCAGCAGGATTAATTGCTGGAGCTCGTACTAACAAGAGATCATTTCTCTCTCCCAGCTAGCATTGTACAAAATGCTATCCCTTGATTGTCCCCAGATGTAACACTACATGCAGTATCTGGCTGAGATGAAGCTTTTTTAGAAATGCCTTGACCTTAATAACTGACTCACAGAGGGGATTGTGCCTAGCTAGGGGAAACACTGAACTTCTATAATAGAAGGTACTGTTGATGAACCAGGTATTATTTAATGCAATTATCATAACGCACTGAGCCAGGAAAGGAGTTTGTATGGGTATAATTTTTTCTAGCTTGCTGTTTAACAGGACTTGTTGGTGTTGGGGATGGACTGTTTCTGCTAGTTCTGATACCTCATTTATTTTATGAGGTAATGTGGCTCAATTGCAATCTATAATATAGAACCAGACTAATCTCCAGTTAAAAATCCCCCTCCAAGATAAAATCCCAGGGTTAATTTGGTTCTTATTACAATGACTTTATTTTGGCTAAAGAATGATCAACTCATTAGCAACGCATATGCAGATGATTATGTTTAAACAAATATGCCAGGAGTAGAATTTTAAACTCCCTTTAGCAGGAAGAAAAAAAGGAAAACATAATGAATTTGATCTTGTGAGGACAAATGCTCAATTTACTGAGCAAAAAGCTAGATGCCTTTCCCCCCAGTGAGAGCAAGAAGAAATAGCAGCAAAACAGATTCTCACTACATCACAAGGAAAGTCAACCTGGTGGGGTTCAAGCTTGCACAGAGTGATTTATCTCCTATGAGGCTCTGGTGAAACCAACTCCAATACCGTGGCAGAAATATATTTCTTTAGTTGCCAATACTGGAGAAGGATAACATAGAATCATTTGATATAGGAGCAAAAGAAGCTTTTCCTGGGTCATCAAACCATGTTCCTTCAAAATCAAGAGAGCATCATTTATTTGACTCAGTAAACAGAAAGCAGAGGAGTTCTGATTGCTCTTTGCAAACACAGTGTGAAGGAATACACCAGGGAATGCAGAGAGACACTTAAGCTAAAGGACAATGCTGGCACAATAACAATGGATATAAACTGGCCACAAATACTTTTAAATAGGAAATTAAAAGGCAATTTCCAGCCATTAGAAGAGTGATCTTTTGGAAAAGCTTTCCTGTGAGAGTAGTTGGGGAGGGAAATAATTAGTTTTAGGATATTATTAAAAGTGTGATCAAATGCAACTGCTAGAGATACGATTAAGTAGGATGAGGAAGAAAGAAAGTCCCCTCATATCTACCAAAGGCTGAATTGCTTTACAGGAAAGGTATCCACAACATTATGTAGGACAAACAGATCTTTTAGGGGAGATGGAAAAAACACCTTGATATGTACAGAAGGACTAATAAGGACTTTTAGACTAAAGCAGATTTAAAAAGATCTAGGTTTTGATTCGTGAAATTTCCAAGACACCTAACTGTGTGTGGATGAGGATGAATGGAGTTTCTCAACTCAGCCTATTCTGTGATTCTGTAATATGTGACTGCTGGGAATATGTGCTTGTTCCTACTGTGGCTGAACCTCAGGACACAGCTGCAGCAGCTTTGTGGGGATACCAGACCAGACAACTCCTAACACAAAGGAGGAACCATGTATACCTACCCTGTAATGATTTTTCTTTTCCTCTTTATATACAGGTCAATGCCAAACTGTACAGAAAGGTATGAATGTCTTTCCTCACCGTTCTTGGAGAACCTCAAAACCATAAGTATTTCTTCATGATTTCTTGACAAGTATTCTCATATTGGTGCTATGGTGGTTTTCTTACAAGAGAAATGTGCTCTTTCACACAGTGTAGTATTTTGCTGCTGTGACAACAGCATTTGTTACCAGCCAGAGCCATTACCAAGAGGACACTCAAATGTAGGCCCATTACTATAATAGCCAGTAATTTTGTGAAGAGGTGTCTTTCTATTACGTTTTTTCACCTCTAAGTGAGTTGAAGGTATTACCAACACTTATCCTTCCTAAGACCCCCTAACCCAATCTCTTAAAATGTATTGGGTTTATGAGAACATACATGTATCACATTTATGAGTCTGCTTGCCTGTAAGTTAAGCCCCAGAATGACTTTTCATCTCTTTGGGCAATTTCAATCAAACTTCATGGAGGATCTGCAGTTTCAGCAATATTAAACTCTACAAATTTTGTGGGACCAAGCAGAGAAAAGAGGTAACTTAGTGGTATTTTCCCCACTGAAGAAAAAAACCTATAGGATCTCACACCTACTCAGGGAATCCATAAGTATGATATCACAAATATATTTTTATTCAGGAATCTGAGTTTTTCTCACCAGCAAATTCCCACCTTTCTCTTAGGAAGTCTCTGATCAAATTCCTAAGCTCAAATTATATCTCCAGACCAAGCATGCTTCTCATTATCTTTCTATAAGTGGTTTTAAATATTCAGTTCAGTTTGCAAACTGTTTCCAGACTATCTGAGAACTACAGAAATAAATTCATTGGACATGCTGTTTGTTATGTTGTCTTTGTTTATTCAGAATGTCTGTGAAGAAAGTAATTTTTCCTATGTTTGTGTCCTTTTCACAGCAAAATGCGTGGATATTGCCCTGAGTTCTTGTACTGATGTTGCCTACACTCAAATGGTGTATCCTAATTTTCTGGATCAGAAGTCTCGAGAAGTGATCGAGTACAGCTCTGAGTACCTGCTCATCAGCGTGCTGCACAATCTGCTCCAGGGGGAATGCAACCCCGACCTCAGGCTCCTGGGCTGCTCAGTGCTGGCCCCACAGTGTGAAAAGGACAAAGTCATAAAGCCCTGCAGGCACGTCTGTGAAAACCTCAAAAAAAACTGCCTCCCTGCTTTCGATGCAATAGACATGGCCTGGCCCTACTTCTTGGACTGTGACCGCTTCTTCGCTGGGGAGGAGGAGGGGTGCTTTGACCCACTGGCAAAGCTGCGAGGTGAGGAGGGGAACTCTGCTGGCACACCCTGTCTGCACAGGGAGGGTCTCATCTCACTCAGCTTGACTCCTCTGTGGCACAAAACCTCTTTGCTTGTCATCTCAGCCTGTTGTCTTTGTAAACACCCGTAACGTGCCAATAATTTTGTTCCACTTATTTTAAATAATTAATTAAACTGTGCTCAAGAAGTATCTATTTCTCTTCCTCATTTAAAAAGAGCATTAAGACAGGCAGCTCAGAGCAAGATGTTTGGATGCATTTAGATAAGCCCTGTCCTGTGTGATAGCTGTCTATATGTTTGAAATATTTTATTTAGAAACTGAAACTTTGGTGCACCCATGAATCTTGACTCCCTGTCAAGCTTAACAGCACATTGAAATATTCTCATTAATGATTATCACAGATTTTTGTTTGGATGAAGATCCAGGTAGCTGACGACAGACAAATCTCATAAAAAAGGCGATTCACCAGATTCAAAGGGGAAAATTTGTACAATTTGTTGCTAAAACAAGCTGGAATGCCAAAGGCCAAATTTAACTGGAGACTGAACAAATATTTGTTAATGTGCATATGCATTAGTAGGATTATGCAAATAAAACATGCCACAATAAACAGTATAGGATGTACTACATACATTTAAGGTTTTGGTTGCAGCTTTGTTTTCTATAATTCTTCTACTTACTGAGATAATTTGCAAAAAAATGCAGGCTTTCATACAATCCTCTGAGCACTATGATTTTAGACAGTGTGTTATGATTTTTCATTGCAGGAGAAGTGGATGCTGAGGAAGATTCGCCTTCAGACTTGCCAGCAACTTTTATTCAGTTCAAACACCATTCCTATTCCCAAATGGTGAGCACGCTGAAGAAGACTGCTTCTAAGTGCTCCCACATTGCAACAACTTACAGCATAGGTCGCAGTTTTGAAGGGAAGGATCTTTTTGTGATTGAGTTTTCAACCAAGCCTGGACATCACGAACTGCGTGAGTTATGTCAGAGCTGATCAGGTTGTTTGAGGGGAGACCAGATTATCCAAGTGAAAACAGGCCCCTGTACTAGGACATCACTTAGCTGCAAGAAGCATTGACTCCAAAACATTTCTCCTCCCTTGTGTTCCTGAATTACAGTGATAGTTGATGATTCCTTGTAGCAATTACAATCCAGTAACAATTTCTTACTTCTATGAGCTCTGTGCATGATCATGTTTGGTAATCCTGTTCCTTGTATCACTGTGTATTTGGCTGCAGTGATATGGCTGTTGTTTATTTGTGCCCAATGGACAAATTTGGGATACTTTTCTGTTTCTGACTTGACCTCCCTATCATCTACCACTTCCTCACTGTCCTTCACATCCTAAAATACACACATCTTCTGGAAGGCCTCAGATAGAAAAGGACATTGACACTAAAAAAGGATAATCCAGCACAGAAAACAATCCTCCTGAACAGAGATTCATGTCACTACTGTACCTGTCAGAGAAACAGGTGGATGATACCAGGGTGGATGTTATAGCACCTGAATATATGTTATTATACTATATATAGGTGCTAATATATACACTAGGATATGAGTCCTCAGAAATTTTCTGCAGAGGGGAACAGTACAAATCTTTATTTTGTAGTTTCATCACTAAGACAGCAAGGGCCAGATTTTAAAGTGCTTTAAATTCTTCACAGAGCACATAATTTCCTAGGGAAATATTAGGTGCTATTTTCCAGTTACCAGCTCCCAGCTCAAAAATTTTACTTGTTTAGATATAGTGGAATGCTAAGGCCATTACTGGGAGACTCAGGTTCTTCTCATCAGAAGAACTCCAGAATCAGCACAGCCTCATCAGCATGGCAGAACTGAACTACATCTGACCTAATGCTTTATTGAGATCATGATCTCTGGTCAGGCTGCTGTGTCCTCTGTGTGCCGTGCTGTGGAGGACTCAGAGAGGACAGCAAAGACTGGCAGCTTTGTTTACTGTCAACTCTGCTGCCTTGCATGGTCTAGAGGTATTTTGAGGTGCCTTTAAACTTAATCAGTAGATGTCATTAACAGAGCAAAGATCTAAGTTACATTTTCCTGGCCTATCACCCTTCCTCTCTTTTTCAAAGAAAATAAGTTGCAGGTGTCTTTTTAAGCTTGTACTCCATTTGCCAGGAAAACACAAAGCCTGTGAATCAGGCTTTTAAATGAAAACTGTGATATGGCTTGATAAAAGATAGTAGTTTAGCACATTTCCTAGCATTTTTCTCTAAATCTGTTGCTTCATGCTGCTCAGGACAGCATAAAAGGAGGTGGAAATAGCTTCAGAGCTGTAGATTTTGCTAGCCTGAGCAAGTGGCATAATAGCTCTGTGCCAGGCCCCCTCCATTGTCCAATGCTCAAGGCTGGCCAGGATCAAAGGCAAAGATGAAGGGAGAAACAGGAAAGGGTGCCTCCAAAGTGCACCTATTTTCTATTTTCCATTAGTCTCTAAGGAAGGGTGGAAACTGAGAGAATAACTACAGGGAATTGCAGAGTTATGTGTTTCTAATAGGCTTATTCCAGGGCTATTTAGCCTGAGAGCCCCTTTTTATGTAAAACCCAACTTATTTTCCAAATAAAAGGGTAATATATCACACATCTGCAGGTTGTTTCTAGGCTCTGTGACAAAATAAGGCATTGAAGCAGCCCAAGGTAGGTCAGAGTGCCAGGGCTGCGTTTTGTTCCTTCCCAGCCTTGATGTTTTTGTTTTCAGCATCCTTTACTCACAATTAATGATGACTCAAGCAAAAGCTCAGAGCAATGATCGCCTCTTACAGTTTGGAATCCTAATAGTTTGGACTTAACTTTATTTCACGCTATTTAGGCTGTTGCTGAACTGATGTGTAATGGAGGGAAGTTCACCTAGAACTGCTGTGCTGTTTGCAGGAACGTGTGCATGAAATTTGTGTAAATAAAAAATTGACTCATCAGTAAGCAACTTGGATTAGTCTGATTTTGGAGGCCATCCAGGTATAATCAAATTAAAGCTTCTCATTACTTCATGTTCCACAGTCAAGCCAGAATTTAAATACATTGGCAACATGCACGGAAATGAAGTTGTGGGGAAGGAGCTGCTGATATACCTCGCACAGTATCTGTGCTCAGAATATCTTCTTGGGAACCCTCGCATCCAGACCTTGATTAACAACACCAGAATTCACCTCCTGCCTTCACTCAATCCTGATGGGTATGAACTGGCTGCAGAAGAGGTAAAAGTTTTATTATAAGGAGATGTTCAAGCCTTCATGTTTCTACAATTCCCCATGGGAAAGAACAAACTGGGAGGGGAGTGTCATGTAAAGGAGGGAACATCAATAATTGGCTGCCAGAATCCCAGGTAGGTTTGGTGGTGCATTGCTTTCCAAAGATGATGTGAACAGAACTAAGAGGAAATCAGAGCCGTATTTGTCTTTTTTGCTGCCTGCATGTGATGATGTGGGAATGACTGTGTTACTTTTTCACACACTTAGCACTCTCTGCTATCTGTCCTAGAACAAAATGCCTCCTGACTCACTATAATGACTTATATTGTTTTATAAGAAAATGCAGTTTAATATCATGCAATAAATGTTCCCCCTCTTTTAAAAGCGTGGATATGAAGAAATGTGATATTTTTTGTACTGTCAAAGTTTCATAATGGATGGCAGTTTTCAGAGATCAACTCATGTCTGAGGGAGACCTGTGGAAACAAAGATTCTATTATTTGTTACCTGAAATTCTTCTTTTTCCCTCACAGTTTCATCTACCACCATTAGCATGAACCTAGACCTTTCTTTCTCTGTGTTTCTCGTGTGGTGTGCTCTGTCCATTGCATGAGTCTGGGGTTATTGCACCCTACCTCATCCTGTCTTGGGGCATCAGCTGTGTTTTCTTTCTCTCCTCTAACCCACTCTGCATGCTGCTCTGAACAAGAGGCTCCTGTGTTCCTCTCATGAGTCACATCACTGGTGAGTGAAACACTTCCTGAATGCTAGTTAGTGCATTAATATTCATGGGGACAAAATGTGATTAATTAATAAATGTGGGTTTTTAACAGTTTGCTTCTTTTAAAACTTCCCTTTGATTAATCAATTTCTACAAAGTGCTATTTTGAGACAGGGAGCTATTCTGAACTTGGCTTCTGTGTGACAAAACAGGGAGCTGGTTACAATGGATGGGTCATTGGACGGCAGACAGCTCAGAACTTGGACCTGAACAGAAATTTCCCAGATTTGACATCTGAGGCTTACAGAAGAGCTGGCATCCGTGGGGCCCGTCTGGACCACATCCCCATTCCACAGTCCTACTGGTGGGGTAAGGTAGGAATTACACATTTTATAAATCATGTATCCTACAGAGCAGTTCAGGAACTAAGAGGCTGAGATTGTCTGTTCTGAAGTTATTTCCTTGTAATCAGATTTTATAAGTAGGACTGAACTGGACAGGCTGAGAATTGGCATGAAAATCATGGTGTAGGTCTGGCCAAAGAGGCAGGTGTCACAAATAATTTGGAAAACGTGTGGATAATTTGAACTTTGCTGTTTTAGATTAAGAATAATGACTGTTACAAGGGGGTCACAAGTGTGTAATGATTCATCATTAGTGCTTTAAACTGTGGCTCATGTTAAAGGCTTTATGGATTTGGTTGTCATTGCACAGGTTTGATGCAGAAGGAGTTTCTGCCATGGAAAATGTACAAAGGCTGCATGTAAAGCTGTGTGGTGTCATCTTCCATTAAAGAGGATGTTTATAAATGACTGTAACCATATGGAGCAGTGAAAACAGGCTGTCAAGCTGCAGTGGTGCTGGAAGGGGAAGTTGCTGCTGCAGGGTAGGAGCAGGATGGAGGCAGCGCAACAGGGCCTCACACTCATCATCACTGAGCTCTGCGCAATGCTAGGTCAGGAATGCAAAGCTCAGCCCTACCTGTGTTACTGGCAGACCAGCAGCCCCCAGCACAACTCTAGGTGGACTTTGGCTGCCCTTGAAAGAAGAATCACAGGAAGCTAAATTAGTAGTTCAGATATTGGGAGCTCTACTTCTCTGCTTTTAAACTCATTTTATTTTAATTCAATTTTTATTGCTGGCACAAAGCCTCAGACAGGTGGGGAACAGTATTGTTTCAGTATATGCTGTAAGAAGACTTTATAGATTATACATCAGTTTCTCACGTTGCTGCGGGTAGTCTTATATAAAGCCAGTCTAAATCCCAAAGGCATCCCTGATGCTGCCCCAGTGTTCTGGTACCCCATTTCACAGTAGTAAAATTAGATAAAAGCACCTCACTTCCTTAGGATGATGTGCATATGAAAATGCAAGGCTGTGAGAGGCTCTGTAATGCATGGTGTATTAGACCACCAATTTCTGCCATAACCAAGCTCAAGTAGTTTATTCTATTTTATGCATGAAATCACAGTTCCCAATTCATGGCACTGAATTTCTGCATGATTATAAGGTCACAAGCTTAAAAGTTTTCAGCTTTTGACTGAATAATAACAGATAACAGTGAGCTGGTAAATGCAAGTGGAGCTCAGAGCCTCAGATGATAAAGACGGGTTGAGAGCTGTGGAGCAGAGCCTGACGAAAATTATTTATATTTATTTTATTTATTATGAATCAAATCAGAGTAAAGTAGTGAGAAATCTTAAAAATACTTTCCCCCCACCTCTGCCTTCTTTCCAGGCTTAATTTTGCACCTGAATTCTACACCTGCTTTCCCCCTGTGGTGCAGAGGGACCGGGGGCTGTGGTCAGTTCATCACATATTATCTATGGTTCTCCTTCCACCTGAGGGGGACATCTCCTCAGACCCTTCCCTACTCCGACATGGGAAGGAAAGGATGGAGGTCTCCTTTCAGCCATGTGCTCACTCTCTTTCAGAGGTACAGGGTTGAGGCAACACTGAGGAAGGACAAACATGTCCCTGACACCCTATCTTGCCAGTGCCTGGTGCAAACCATGAGCTTGTCTCACACTGCTGATCTATGAGAAGGACAATGGCAGGCAGCCACGTGCAGAAGTCATTTTTACAACCATGTATTTAGCTTTCTTAAACACTGTGTAATATCACAGCAGTTTATAAAGGGATGGGTGGAGACAGCCTAACATTGCTCTCAGCTACCACCACAGCTCTGGGCCAGCTGCAGCCTCACCCTGGGATATCTGCCACCACAGACAAGGGACCAGGGAGACTTGGCACACAACCCCCCCTGCCTGAGCTCTGCCTCAGTGGGTACAGACCTGGGGTTTAAAATCACTTCTCCTACAAACCTATTCTTGTTTTTAAAGAAGAAATAAGGTGGCTGCCCAAGGAATCATTCCTCAGAGCACCAAAGCTTAGGGACTTCTAGGTGCTCTCCAGGCCCCAAAGCTGGTCCTCACATAAACACCACCCAAAGCATCTCCAAATCCATGTCCTTTACAGAGCAATTGAGGGAACCAATGTGCCTTTGGCCTTGGTGGCACCACAAAATCTCCTTGCTGACTGTAGTTTCCTATGGTTCACTGGCAGTAAGTGGTCACACAGCCTTGTGGTGGTACCACAGGACTGCCAAATCAGCTGTCCCTTAGTAAGCCTCAGTTTTGTCAGGCAGATGTCGTGGCTTTTGCAGTAGTGCTCTGTGCATGCAGGAGCATTAGGTTGAATGTTTCAATGCCAACCTCTCAGCTTTCATTTACTTAAGAGTGTTTGTTACCTGCCTTATTAAAATAATTACCTGAGTGTTGCAGGGCATTGTATAAAGATCAGGGAGTAGAAAGCAAGCTCTCAGCCAGAGCTCCAACTTCCCAAAACCCTGGCTTCATATAGCATGTTTTGTTCTCCACTTTTATGAATTACTGTAATAAGTGGTCTGAGGGCTCAGACAGACAGACTTCATGCTTCATCTGAAATATAGTCAGTTCAATTGTCTTGAATCAAACAGAATTCGGAAGTCCATGCCAGCGAAGGTTGGCATAGTCTTTAGGAAAATTAGTCTGGCTGCTTTTAAAAGGGAAAAAAGAAATCTTTGAAAGCCATGGAGACAGTGACTAATTGAAGTATAATTGACAGAAATGAGATTGAGTTTTAAAAAGGGTAGTGGCCCTTCTCTGTACTCATGCAGAAATAACCTAGCTGTTTTCTAATTGTGCTCTGAATTGTTCTTGTGAGATGGGTACTTTAAAATTGATTTCATCTAACTTAAAAGCAAAAGCCCTGGTGAAAAAAATTAAACTCCACAAAGCCCACATTAAAGGAAAAGTCAAAGGCCAGAGTGACATAGATAACATCTGCTATCATCTGGTGGAGCTGAACCAGAATGTACTCATCTCAAAACCTTAATCACTGATGTCATTGCAATGTTATTAGGATAAAAATAACAACATTGAAACTCCTGGTTTTCTACAACATTCACTTCAATAAGACACAGGCTCTGTGAGAAAGGACTGTCTTGGGGCTTGTGCAGGTATCTACTCAGCCAGAAATTAGGACCTCTCAAATAAAGCTGCATTTTCCTCTTGTCCACTGGATTGCAGAAACAACTTAAAAATCTTATCAAGGCCCAGGGCTGCTGTTTGAAAGCAGGGCTGACGCTGTGTCAGGCAAGGCCTCTCTGGCTGGGCAGCAGGAGCTGGGGCAGCTTCAGCAGGGCAGGGAGCTGATGGGATTTTGGGGCTGCATCCTCCTCAGAAGTGCTGGTGCTATGGGCTTGGAAGGTGTGAGCTTGTTTCAGGTGCTCAGCCACCCTGAGGACTTCCAAACAGGGGTCCATGAGTCCAGCAGTGACACAGCCCCTTAGAAGCCATCTGGAGTCTTCTCTCAAGAAGAGATGGGCTCAAAGGATGAACTGCCAAGGTTCAGGCAGAAGTGGCTAGTTCAGTCCCAAACACTACTGGAATAAAGATCATGATCAGATCATCCCAGGACACTGTACAAAGGCCAGAAAAACAAATACTTTGATGCAGATAACATTCTTTGGCCACTGTCATGTTTCTTGTCAGGAAGCCTGGGAGCTGCTTTCTTCTCCCACTTCTGCATTGTGTGAATGGGAGTGTGAGACTGCAAAAAGTTCTTTCCTTTTGAAATGCCCTTTATCTACCTTTTAATTTTATTTTTTTTTCATGTCATGTCCTTCCTGAAAACTCTGTGTTTAATCTTCCCCATTATGTAAAAAACCCTTGATTAGGTTTCTGGTGTGCAAAGTACATTCTGTGTGTTCCTTAGTTGATCAGACTTCACCTGTTACATCCCATTTTTTAAGTTACCTCTTTAAAATGCCAGAGTTGAAAGGGTTGTGACACAGAGATTCAGAGGCTGTCACTAGGCTGATAGACAAAATGAACCTGGCCTGTTTCTCTTGGGCACCAGTGGCACAAAGAGGCTTGTGTTCTTATGCTAATCACAAACTACTGATTTAATGATTCACCTTGCAGCAGTGGGAAACTCAGGGTCACATTTCTTCCCTAGTACAAGGTACAGCCTTTCACACCTGCAGTGGCTAAAGGCACTAGTTCAGATCGATAGCTACAGAAGGGCATTTTAAAGAAACCCAAAAACTAGGGTTCAGTTAAAAATTACAGCATCTATAGGGAGGTAGTCTCCTGCTTAGGTCAGGAATAGACAGGGCAGTATCTTCTTAAATCATTCCAGGTAAAACTATGTTTAGACATGGCTTTCTGCCTCATTGATGGAGCTATAATGCATCCATGGTGCACCTTTGCTTCAGAGTGTTTTTCTCTGCTCCACACCTGGGTTTGTGGATCCCCAAAGGGTTTTTTTAACAATAGTAAATTAGGGATTGAGCCAAAGAAAAACAGGAATTACTCTATAGTTGAAACACAAATACATAGGTCTTTAGGGACTTTATTTGGTTGGTTTGGTAGATTTTTCTAGTTTGTTCATTCTGGATGTTTTTTCCCTGCACACTGTTAGTCACCAGGCACTCTGGAGCCCTGGCTGCCTGGTTTTCTGACAGCTGATGGTGTCAAAGCAAACGGTGATAAGCTATCCCTAAAACAGCCCTAAATACGTGCTGGACTAAGTTCACCATAACAGATATTTCTCATTTTTACAAAACCTGCATATCTGCAGTTGTGCAGAGTCAAGATGAGCAGTCTCTGCCCTCGTCAGGTTTTCCCCAGGTAACTTCCCCCGGCTGCAAGGAAAAGAACTTCAGCTCTCCAGGGGCACTGGCATGAGTCTGGGCTTGCAGGGACCGGCCACCAGATGCCACTGTTATCCCTAAGAATGAACTAACACCAGAGCAGGTCCCAGAAATCACTCCTCAGAAAGGGGTGAAGGAGTCTCCTGCATGTCGGGTGCCTGAACATCTCTTGGAGTCCTGTGTCCTCTCCCTTAACTGCTTTTACTGAGGAGGGATTGTAAAAAACCACTAAATTTGGGGACTTATCTGCCACAGTTCACTGCTGGTAAACCACAGGCATTGCTGTGCTTTAGATGCATTAGTTTTCATTTATTTGCAGATTACCCTGGACCAAAGGATAGCAAATAAATTTTCAACAAGTGATGAGAATTATAAATTTATCCCCCTATTCCAGCTTATCCATTCAAAGTCAATCCTGCTGATTCAGAAATGAAATTGGGTAGGGAGCTGGGTAAGTAGTGATAAATTGCCACGAGGTTTCCAGCCTAAAGTACTGCCATCATCATCTGAAAATATCACTGTAATGAAAACTTTCTTCTTCTGTCAGATTTTCTCTTTTTTTGTTCCATTTTTTCCACAGTGAACAATGTGTATCATCTATTTCCTGGAGCAAACTGACTTTCTGTCCCCAGTTACTTTTGGGCTGGAAGAGCCAAAGAGCCTCAAGATTCTCCTTTTGACAGAGTTCCTTCTCCACTGGGCTTCATCCTGCCCAGGATCAAATCTTTGCAGCTGCATGGATAGTCACACCTTTTTTTTTTTTTTCCTTCTTGATTTCAGGTGGCCCCTGAGACAAAAGCAGTCATGAAGTGGTTGAGGTCTATCCCATTTGTGCTCTCTGCCAGCCTGCATGGGGGTGAGCTGGTTGTGACCTATCCTTATGACTATTCAGTGCATCCTATGGAAGAAAAAATGTTCTCCCCTACACCTGATGAGAAGGTAATATTGTTTTTGCAGGGTGAACATATTGGTTCCATTTGTGGAACTATGGAAACATTTACTTTTAATAAATAACAAACTTTGATTAATTTAGATCATGTACCTGTGTGCATATGTATGCATGTATGTATTAAATGTGTAATAAATCACATGTTTATATACACAATGCAAGTTTATATACATATATATAACATGAGGTCAGCTCATTTGGGTGGAGGTGATGCTAATAATGCCAAGGTCAAGTGTTCAATCCCCACAGAGGTCTTTTACCTAAGAGCTGGACTTCATGATCCTTGTGGATTCCTTCCAACCCAGAATATTATGTGACTCTGAGTTTTACACTTACCTAATGTACTTTAAAATATAGGATTGTTTACACACTATCAGCTTGGTCTGGAAAGATTTACCCATCTTTTATGAGGTTTCATAAAAGCACATGGTTTCATAAAGCGCAGATTAGGAAAATCCAGGCTTTTAGTTTTTAAAGGGAGTAGACAATGATATTTTTACCAATGGTTTCTAGAAGAAAAAGACCAAGCCTGACCAGCAGTGCTATTTTCCCTTGGAATCCATAAGGAGTAGGGGGAAAAAAGACTCGTTGCCATATGGTGGCAGCCTTGTAACATTTATTCCAGGTCAGATGAACGGGATTGGTTTCCCCTCTTGTCCCTGGAAAGTTCCTCATTTGGGACTCACTGTAAATCTTCTGTGAAATTTTTTGCCATCTTTCCTATTTCCCTTTGATTTCCTCAATCTAGTATTCATTGCCGACATGTCCACCAGGAGAATAGCTAGCTCTTCAGCCTTCCAGCGTGTGCTAAAAATGTCTGTGGCCCCTTAAGAAAAGTGGTTCTTTATATAAACAAAGAGCAGTTGAAAATAGTCAGAAGTTGATCTTTGACTTGAAGCATCCTTTATCTTTGACTGTATCTCTAGGCTGACTTCTTCTGAAATGACAGGTCTCACTAACACGTATTAAATATTTAAAGATTTATGACTGTTAAACATTTTCTGTATCAATCCATTTCTTCTGAGCTGTACAATGCCTACTGACTATGTGTATATGAAAATTCTTTAGCAGTAAAATTAACCAGGCACTGCTCAGTAAAAAAGCCTGAGTAAGAAATATCTGCTGGGTGCTAATGCAACTGCAAAACCTCTTGCTGAGGACTGGGGGAAATCATACAATTGTGATTTGGCATCCCGCTGCCTGGGCTAGGGCTGTCCTATGCATAGGTGGTGAAGGAATATTGCCATGTGTGCTTTATCAAGCAGTTCACCCCTGGAATGGAAGTACAGCAGTACCTCCATCATCTGCACTCAGGGACATCATGTGTATTTTGAGTGCAAGGATGCAGCCACACAGACAAAGGGCTCCATCCCAGTGCAGTGCACAGCTGGATAAACTCTAATGGCACTCCTGGTTTGCAGCAGAGTAAGGCAGGGAACCTTACACAGGTGACTGCTGCACAGTCAGTGACTGCAAAGTCTGGGAAGTTGGCTACAAACTTGGAAGTTTAGAACACACAGCGGAGGGCTGGGGATGTCCTCAGTGAAAAACTGATTTTTCAAATGATTCAGCACAGGAACCTTAACAGCGCTATCAGTATCACTTCAAATTTTGCACAGAAAGTTGTAAAACATGTGAAGTGACCTGAATTTAAGTAATGGGATCTACAGCTGCTGCTGTGGGGGAATCTGCATCCCAAAATACAGCAGTTTGGTTATCTGCCATACATTGGCCATAACCATTGTTCCAAATGCTGACCTGCCACATTTGCTGTGCACGGGGAAACTTGCAGACCAGGGCGAAATGCTGCAGAGCAGATAATAGCCAGATATTAAAAAATCAAATTCTGAGAAATATATTCAAACTATATTTCCCCATTTGAAAATGCATCTGTGCCGCCACCTCCCCACGTCCGTCATGGTGCATGTGTGGAAGCACAAGGATCCTCTGTTTCCTCTGCTCCAAGACACTGCAGATTTCAAGTCTCTTTTTGGCCTGCACCACAACCTGGTCACTGCCTTCTCAGAACAGGGAGTCTTAAAGCTGGACCATGTCCTTACATGCACATTCTTGCGTCTGGTTCAGCCCAACTAATGTAAAGCTTTCCCATCTTTTGGGGTTTATGAAGATGGATGTTTTAATGCTTTGTGTTACACAAGAAGCTGAATTGTTGCCTCTGCTCACCAGAGCAGAATGTACTGCACCAAGTCAAGTTCACTCCCTTTGGTGAGTTGAAACACTCCCTTCCCTGCCCCTGAAAAACCCAGCCTGTGATAGTCTGTGGG
The DNA here is from genome assembly GCA_034509425.1 of Eopsaltria australis. Lineage (NCBI taxonomy): Eukaryota > Metazoa > Chordata > Aves > Passeriformes > Petroicidae > Eopsaltria > Eopsaltria australis. The sequence goes on along the minus strand of JAVTVJ010000094.1, from coordinate 3,870,652 downwards.
GTAAAAGTGCTGGCCAAGGTAACAGCACTGATCTCACTTTACTGAATGAAACCTCACACTACCAAAGTCTAAAGGATTCCTCTGTTTTTCCCCTTTTTGTTCCACTATATTATACCTAAAAATCTAAGTTTCCTTGAGGTCCATGACTGGTCATACATTTGCTTCTAAGTGATAACAAATGTATTTTTTATCCAGGAACTTCTAATTTTTTTCTTTTTTTTTTAAGTATAACTTTTTTTAAAAGTATATTTCACTTGCTTTTGTAATTCTCACTTTCTTTTCTCACTACCACTTGTCTTCTTCCACTTGCACCAGTGGCCAGGCAGAAGCTTTATGCCTCTTGGTGTGAAACAAGAGGAGGCTTGGTCACTGGAAATAGGACATCTGCAGTTGTCTTTGTAAAAGGTGAGGAACACACTCCTAACTCACATAGGCACCTTCTAAACTTTATATCAAATACCTTCCATGGAATGCTCAGAACTGGGACCCAGTTTCCTGTAGAATTTAAAGATATTGAACCTGGCACTGAACTATTGGCAGGAAAAGTTCTTCTTAACGTATTTAATTAACATCTATTTCTTTTCAGCAGAACTTTGAATGACACCTAATTTTCTGATCTGAGTAATATTTGGACACATAGAAACTTAAGGGAGCTGCAAAAGTGTTTTATATTAAGTCTGGATTTTTAGTGTCTGGTCAACAGAAATATTTCAGTAAAGTGTCTTTACACTTACATTAAACTCTCTTTCCACCTTTTCTTGTTCACCTACCTGATCCCATAATTGGCTCAGCCATGTGATTATTAGAAACAATCACAAATATTAATCAATGTAGTGTGCTTCGTCATTTTGGTCTTTACCCTTGATTACAACATCTAGAATAAAGATTTAGGATCACTTCTAAAACTAGGATTTTAGCCAGTCAAATTCTTGCACATGTTGTCTTAAGAAATATGGAATGAAACTCATGATGATGAATAGTAGGATCAAGTAGCATCTGATAATTGTTGTAATTTCAATGTTGAAATCTGAGAGTCTAACCTTTGCAGATGAGATCCAAATAAACAAAAAGGAGAGGGAGGATTTCTGTACAAAGTTGGAATAACCATTGAAGAAGAAGGGCAGGAACATGATTCAAATAAATGGTTTCTTCAGATAACTGTTCTTTCTTCTGTCTTCACTGCATGTTCTGCCACTGTTCCTTTCTGCATGGTGACTGCTCTGCTCCTCATCAGTGTCAACATTCTTTGGAAATCTGTTGTGACGTCTTACATCACCACATCTTATCCTTTACCTTTTAGGAATGGTTTCTGCCCCACAAAGAAGCAACTGTCTCTGAGATCAAACTGGCAGTTTTTCCTGTGTGAGTGATAAGTGCAAAGCAAATAGACACTGACTGTTTTAAACAGCAACACTCAGTGTGAAGATTTTGTTGGGCTGAAGCTAATATAGGTATTTTTTTTAAGGGGTAAAATTATCAAAAGCTAAAAAAAACCTAAAAGAGGCCTAAATTTCCACTTGAAAACCTGGGACTTAAAGTACCACCAAAAATGTCCTCTGCTCCTGCCCCAGGTAGTAGGTTGAAGCCAAGTATCAAAAAATCTACTGGTATTAAATATGTTGTCCCAGGCTAAATATATTGGATTGCAGAGAAGAACCCTAGAGAAGAAGACAAATGAAAACTTCTTAGTGACAAACGAAACTTCTTGCAGAGTGGTTCATCACCTCCTTCATCTCAAGAACACAGAGTGGCTTGTGGCCTGGGCTCACAACAGCAATAGTTAATAGCAGCAATGGCAATGTTTTCACTTTGTAAAAGCAAATGCATTTCAATCCTGTTTGTTGCAGGTGTTCAAAATGCTGGCTAAAGCCTATGCAGATGCACACCCCGTCATCTCGGACCGCTCCGAACTTCGCTGTGGTGGGAATTTTGTTAAACGTGGAGGTATTATAAATGGTGCTGAGTGGTACAGCTTCACTGGAGGTAAAACCACTTTACCATCATATCAAGTGAGGTAAAACCTCTATGTGACCTTTATAAGACACCAGGGTTTGAATAAAATAATTTTATTCATTTCAGTTTGGTTAAACATAATTTGTAGGAAATTTAAGTAGTAAAATGTATATTGGTAATGTTTTTATGCAGATAACGTGGGATGCATTCAACCCCAATGGGACCTGAGGAAAATTAACAAATTATGCAAGGGTCAAATTTATTATATCATATAATATTTTTATTTTCAAATCTGACATGTAGAAATAAACGCTTAATGCTATGCTCTCGTTCCTTAGCAGCATGAGTCTGAACCCATCTTGTAGACTATGGATGTGCTGCTTTTTTATCTTTTTAAATTAATTCTTTTTTCAGGGGAAACTACAACAGAGACAAATGTCCAATTCATTTGTGCTTCCGTTGCTAATTTGATTTCCCCAATAATTGTATTTTGTTTTCTTTAAGATTCCTTCAATACTGGCATGGATGAAATATCAGTGTTCATAAATTTTCAGCAGCGCTTCAGTTGTGTTTTCCAATAGGACTCAGCTGGATCCCCAAATAATTGTGCTGAAACTAGACATTTGGAATGCTTTGGGGCATGCATGAGAAATAGGTTTAGATATCTTTGGCTTACATTCTTCCCAAAATTTTATCCAGTGTGTTTTGTACAGAAACAGTTTTGAACACAATAATGACAAAAGGTTGTTTCTGTTCTGTGTGACCCTTGGCAAACACCTCTGATACAGCCGATTATACAATTTCTGTGATTAACCAATCTTTATTGTTCTATTGCTACTTCTTGACCAGGTGAACAGCAATGTAAAATTATGGGTTTTTTGCCTGAAAGAAGTGTCATTGTCATTAGTTAATTTATGGCTGAAACAAGCTGTAGAATTCTGAATTTGTTGAACAGTTTTTATATATTGGCAAGGACTTTTTACAGTATAATAACCCACACCCATGGGGATGGCATTCAGCTGACTGCAGCAGCAAAGCTCCAGTTAAAGGCCACTTGGCCTGTTCATGAGTTCTCCTTTTTCTTTTTATACCTATAGGTATGGCAGATTTTAATTACCTCCACACAAATTGCTTCGAAGTTACTGTGGAGGTAGGATGTGAAAAGTTTCCCTTGGAGGAAGAGCTGTTTACAATCTGGCATGAAAACAAAGGTGCCCTTCTGAATTACATGGAAATGGTACTGCTCTGCTTTTACAGAAATTTGTGCTTACAGTTTTTCTTTTTCATCCTTTGTCAAAATTAATTTCTTTGCTTTTATCCTGGTTAGCTGTTGAGATAATACTGAATCAATCACCACATTCTTCCAGGGGCCCCAGTGCTTCAGTTTGTCCAGCAGGACACATAGGTAGTATTTTGCCTTTGCTGCAGAAGGGATTGAGATTGAGGACTGCAAAGGTCTTAAAAATAGTGAGAAAGGGAATTATCTGTGAGTACTTTGGGCAGCATTATTCATCAACTTTCCAAAATTTAACACAAAGGAAAACCCTAATATTCAGAAAAGTATGAATCAACCTTCCTCTTGAAGACTAAAGCAACAAGATCTGTTCTCCAGAGAGCTTCCTCTCCATATTCCATGTTTGTGTCCAAAACCCTACCGTCCCATGGCAAGAGATTTAGATTCAGTTAAAATCTTGCTAGAAATGCAGTTTGCACACTTTCCATCTTGATTTCTTTATGAAAGTATTTATTAAATATCTGAAGCCAAATCTTCTAAAGGAAGAATTGTATGTCTCTGAGCATTAAAACATGCCACTTATATGTCATATTTAATAATAAGTTTAAGCTCAGCAAAAACAAGTGCCTCACTGACAATAAGTAAGTGAGCACAGAAACAGAAGTTACTCATCTTTCTCTCAGCCATTAGTAGATTAGCTTTCTGTCGTGCATTATTTTGATAGAGTACACAGTAATTTAAAATTGTTAGGAGTGTTTTTATGGCCTTTCTAAGCAACCTCTTGCTACTTGTGGTAAAGTATTATCATTCAATAAAGTCTGCAGTACAGACCACCAAACTCATTTCGTTTTACAGCTGTCTGATGAAAATGAGTTTTAGTGAATCCAAATGGAGCTGGGTTAAATCCATATATATTACAATTGAAGTCTTCAAGATGTAAAGATTTTATAGTGTGAGATACTGTAGAAGTCTGTGCCGGAAAAGCTTTTTGAGTAAATGCAGGACAGTAAGCAAAACAACTTTGCAGATAAGGATGACTGAATTATCCCTGATAAGGATTAAGTCTGCCATAACCAATTCTAACTTTTCTTATTCTGATATATACCAGGCTGTTGGGTGTGTGTACAGATCTAGTTGGCTTAACACACAGAAGTAGAATTCATTTTCCTAAGCGCTGACCTCTTCTCCCCATCAGAATCAATATCAAAACACCCTGCCAAACTCATGTGGCACTGACTTGAGGAAAAATGAAAAATAGTACATTTACTAAAGCAAACCAAAGCAAGATTGTTAAAGAAATTTCAATTCTGTCATTTTTATCCCATTGTGTTATAATTGCAAAATTATTATTGAACTTGGATGAGGTCATACTACTTTGAGTATGTCTACACTGTAAATTAAATTTGAGTCTGAGATGACTCTTCTGACCAGATTTACTCTCTATCCATATGATAAATCCCCATGTTCATGCTGCAAAGCAAATTGCAGTGCTTCATTGTAAGAGATAGTTTTCAAATCCTTATATTGAGTTGTTCCTAAACCTTGCAGTGAATAGCTTCACTCAGAAAGGAAAGGCTGCTTAACAAGAGCAGTGACAGAACAGCCTCACCTTAAATTAAAAACTGCTCTCATTAGACTAGACTTATTTTTCAACCTTTGTATTATCAATTACTGTAAAGCTGAAAATGTTAATGGTTATTTTTAAGCATCTTTATATTCCAACAGAAAAGCAAATATATTTTTCCCATTGTTTTAAAGCTTTGTGGGTTTTTTCTATTCCTCTTTTGTGTCAAGGGTACTGGGGAAGGGAAAGTAAGAGGAAGAGAAAAGAGGAGGTGGGGAAGTGAAGTAAAAAACAACTCAAGTTGGTCATAACTTTTCAGAGAAAAAATCAAAATGGAATTATTTTTCACTTAAAGAGGTCATATACATATCCCAATAGAAGCTATTTGAATTTTGGAACACTGTAAAAAGAGAACCTTAAGAGGCTAAGTGTTTAAATACTTGGATTTTTTTCCCCTGTTTTGTTTTATTTTATTGAACTTCCAATACAGCTGTTTGTGTACCTGCTTGTACAACAGAATTCACATTGCTCTTTAGTTTGTCACCAAGCACATTTCTCAGCAGCTCAAGCAGCTCAGTCCTGTGCTTGTAGAGAAGGGAAGGTGGCTGTCACACACAGTGCTGTTGTGACATTCTGACAGGCAGTGAGGTGTAGGAAGCAGAGTGATGAGGAGTCACAAGTACCTGTAGTGAGGCCTTCTCATTGTGTTCAGAGCATCAGATTGGTTTTGAAAGCCTTAACTTTTCATTTCTTCATGGTTCTGTGTCTAGGTCAGACATTCAGAAACAGTCCTTGAATACTGTGGTCAGACCACGAGGTGCCAGTGATTTGTGCAGAGAAGGGTCTCTCAATGCACAGCCACATACACACCCCAAAAAAGCTCCGGTTCCATTATCTCTTTCCCTCAGCCCCTTAAGCAGGGAATGTGAAGGGAATCTGAAGGGGCATTAGTGCCTGAGAATCCCTATAATGGGTTGAACTTTTTGACAGTTGTTTCCTCTCTACAAAGGTTTCCTTGTGAAGAGGAAGTGGTACTGCAGTAAGTGACTCCCACCTAACTTTGCTTTGCTTTGCCAGGTTCATCGAGGGATAAAAGGAATTGTATCTGATAAGTTTGGCAACCCAATAAAAAATGCTCGTATTTCAGTCAGGGGGATCCAGCACGATGTCACCACAGGTAATATTTTCAGTTTAAGATTTTTCCTGGGGCAGAGTAAAAGAACTGAGAGCTTAACCTGCAAAAGGATTGTCATGTTTGGTAGAAATGGTGCCTTAACGGAGAACTGAAGGCTCAGGTGAGGGTTTTCTAGTAGAATAACAAGAGAGAAGACATGTCAAGGTGGCTGCTAAGTCTGTCCTGTCTCTGGGATGATGGAGTTCTAAAGCTGTGAAAAATTTCACCTGGAACAGTCTGCTGTCCACCAAAGCCAATGTTTTGGGGAATATGGCAACAGCTCTGCTCAGAGGCTGTAACTCAGCACGTGGAGATATGGAGCCTGATGGAATAAGCTATTTGAGGTATCGTGAACATGAGTTGTAGATAGTACAGTAGGTTCCTCTCGGATTTTCACAACTACAATAATTGCAGAAATTGAAGGGTCCATAACCTTTCTCGTTCATGTGGAAACACATAACTATGTGCAATTTTTGAATAATTATTATTAGAACATTGAATTATGTCCACTTTATACCTGTCACCAGCTGATAAACATGTATTGAGGTGTATGCAACTGTTACTTTTCACAGTCATAAAGTTCTAGGCTCTTAGGCTGTCACTGAAATCAATGCTTTCTTTTTATTATTGATTTCAGAGAGAACAGAGTAGGCCATAGAAGTGCAAAATAGAAGACATGAACGGTTACATTTTGCCCTAATGATAGTTGTTGAATCAATTTGGAAAGCCAGAATGGCTTATAATGTAGTGGATGTTTTCCAGCTTTCAAAAAAACTAGCAATAGAGGGGATACAATGGTGGAGATGATGCAGATTCTTGAGGCTGGTGGGAGATTCTGGCATGAATTAGGGTCTTTTTCAAACTTCTTCCCAGACAATGGCTCCCCATTGGTAGTGGACCTTTAAAGGATTAAGAATTAAATAAAAATATGTTTACACTGTAGGAAAGAGAGTATTTGTTCCGAGTTAGGTGGGGTTAAAAATGTCATACGATTTAAAAGGTATTTTTATTTTAGTGTTAAAAAGAACTAAGAAAATCCACGAGAAAATAGTATTAATGCAACACTAACTGAGCTAAGAGACTTGCCATTCAAAATAAAGGAAATATAAAATGAGGAATAAATTTTTTCTGTTTTAAAGCTCCCTGCTTCTGCCTGCAGGGTCCAGCCTTCAGCTGGAGGAAATTTACACCCATTTTACACTAATGGCAATTTATACCAGCTGCAGCTCCAACGCCACGGTCTTACATGCTAGAATGTCTGCAAAGTAATTGAATGTAATTTAATAAAAAAAAAGGGATTTCTTAGCTCCTTAGACATTCTAAATATATATATATATTGCAGCCTGGATTCTGATTTCACTTGCTTAAGTTTCACATAGTTTTAAATTAATTTCTTTGGGAGTTATTCCTTGTACTGTTGGGAAAAACAGCATGAAGCAAAGCATCTCTTCCCTGTGTTACAGGAACAGCAGTTACTGACATTTTGTACAAGAATTTTACTCCATTAGATCCCAAGGGCCATATTCCCACAGGTGAAGTCACTTTTTGTCATCTAGAGTTTGCCTTCAAGCATTTTTCAAAATCAGAGCAGCTTCCATGGCCCATCCCTTAACTGCTTGTGCCATCTGTGTGTGCACAGGTACGTGAGGCTAAAAACTGAGCCCAGTTTTGTTGTTCCTGTACCTTTCCCCAGCTGCTGACGGAGACTACTGGCGACTCCTGCCCCCGGGGACGTACATCATCAGCGCCCAGGCGCCAGGCTACAGCCGGGTGATGAAGAGGGTGACCATCCCTGCCAGGATGAAGGAGGCCGGCCGAGTGGATTTCGTGCTGCGGCCCGCGGAGGCCTGGCCCAACAAGCTCCTCCGCCGCTCCATGGAGGACGGCTACGACCCTTACGACCCCCTGGAACTTTTCGACCCTCACGCCCAGCACGGGCAGCCCGAGGCTCGAGGTGGGTCTGCAGCAGGCAGAGAGAAGCCCTGGTGGTGGTCTTACTTCAGCTCTCTGGACCTGCACAAACCTCTGTGGCTGCTCAAGCAGCGCTGAGGGGCATCGCCATGCTCTGCTCAGCTCACTCCGGTGCCTTTCCACTCCGTTCCAGACACCCTCACGGCTCCTGGCAATATTTAAATATTTCATTTGGAAATATAATGTTAATTCAAGCACGCTTGCTTCTTTTGTTTTCTCTTCACACACAACTGAGTATATTCAAGTGGGTTTTTAAGTATTAAAAACAATGGTGCACATCCATTCAAAGGCCAGATTTTATGCAGGTTTTTTTTCTTGGTAATGCTCTGTACTTCTGCCCATGTAGTTAATCATGACATTCATTATTTATTAGGTTCTAAGTACCTGCAGGAAAATATTCCTGATTCTTTAATGCATTTTTGTACATGTTTTAATACATTAATGATTACATACTACAACTTTCATAAATGCTCAAAAAACTCTCTAATTTTTCCTTTTTAATTTAGCATATTAAGTTCATTACCTCTTCTAATAACAGCTCAAAATGTAGGCTTTTTTAAAGTTTAAATGTTTTTATAAATTTAAAATAGGCTTTTAATATATTTAGCAAAATACTGGAAAATGCCTTTACTGCTGGAAATACACACATCCTATAAATTGTGTGTAGACATAGAAAAATATGTGAGATAATTCATGAGGAATTTAGGTTAAAGTGTGACATATTACACTAAAGTTTTTAACATCTTGCACTGTTCTGAGCCTATGTGCACGTTAATGAAACTTGTCAACATCAAAGAAATCACAAACTTCTTTTCAAGATAGTTGGGTGAAGCTCAGTGAATAGTGGTCTTGCAAGATGCTGTCCTCTCTCAAATATTAGATGCATTGTATTTTTTAAGGTGATATATATAAAAAAAAGTCCTTGATGTTGATGAAACACATAGGCCCAGACTTCCTTTTGGCTTGAAGTGTTAATGAACTCTCTATCCAGACTGTATTTCCCCCTCTAAATGCCGCAGTGTGTGAATTGTGTGATTGTTGAAGCTGATATACTTTCTGCAGGAGCTGCTGGAGTAGCTCTGTGGATTGCCCTACAATTTCTAAAAACTTTTTTGCTCATCTTTGGTAAAGCAGCCCCGTTGCATGAACCCCATAGTCCACATACACATATCTCACTATAGTTTCCTAAGAAGACCCAAGAGATGAATGGTCATAATTCTGCAATCAGATGCTGCAGATGGCTAAGTACCTTATTCCCAGTTGTAATCTGATTGAAGTTAGGAGTCTGCTATTCATGTGCTTGGATGTCTGCAGGACTGGAGACTGCGTTAAAATGAAAGAAAATTATTTCAGAGCATTAACAAAAATAATTATATGGGAGTAAATGTACTGCATGCACATGGATAAGTGTTCCTTGCCCAGGCTTGCCAAGTCAAAGGAACTCTGAACTCTAAATATGCCAAAGAAAATTGAGCAGGAGATACACCTCCAGACTTTATTTCCAGTAATAGGTAATGCTACTGTTCACTGTGGTCATTTTTTTCAAAGCCAGCTTCCTGTGAAAACAGTGGTGAAGCTAACAAAATCAGAACAAAATGCAAAACTGATGACTATTAACTGCACTTTTTAGGCACAAAATGTGTTGCATACTTAGATGTTTACTCCAAGTATTTCCTAGATTCTCACAGGGCTATTTAGAGTTTTTTTTCAAGTAATCACAGTAAACCCAAGCCCACTGAAATGCAAAACAGCACGACTGTGCAGAAAATCCACTTATTTCCTGCAGTCCTGAGTTGAAATAGCAGATGAGAGTCAAAACTCGGGAAATAAGATTTACTGAGTAGATTGTAAAGATATCTTAAATTTGAAACAGCTTGAAAAAGTAGTTTGCTTGTACTATTATACCACTTAGGTGAAAATGGTATGAGAGAGCAAAAATAGCCTCCCTCCCTACCCCAGTCATAAAAAGAGGTGTTCAGCAGACAAAAAGTTAAGATCAGAACCTTCTGCAGGTTCACAGTCAACAACCTGTATAGAAGGGATGTATTAAACTGCATTGAAGTAGCTGTGAGGCTCTGGGGAAAAGGTGTGCTTCAGTCTTCTGGAACTATTTAATATATTTTATAGGAGGAATTTTTCAGTTTTCAATTCCCTTGGAGGAGGAAAAGACTGGCAGAATGACTAGAGTGGCTCCCAAAAATCCATTTGGCTTTAGATGAGATTTAGGACATATTCATTGGTCCTTTCAGAAAGAAAATTAAAGAAGCAAAGAAGGAAAGAAAGATAAAGAAAAAGAAAGAATGAAGGGAAGAAAGAAAAGGAAAGAAAGAATTGTTTAAAGGCAGCCAAATAACAGTGTAACCAAAATTAGTATCACCATTCCATTTTTATTTGAGATTAATATAGACTTACTTCTATATATATACGTGAGAGAAAGTATTGGCTTGGATGTGTATCCTGAACTGGATTACATAAATCTTCTCCAACATTTATTTAAATCAAGCAATGTGTGTTTAATATCAGACAGTTTTGTTTAAAAAAGAAAAGAGACATGACCCAAAATAATCCATCCCAAGACTTTCAATGGTTGAAAGGATTTTTAAGTGGTGGTGAAATTTAAGCAGCTGTAGGCAGCTCTGTAACTCATATATGGAAATTGACACGGTGATCAGCTCTCTCATGCACCTCTTTGGAAGATGTTCATACACAGAGTTTAATGGAACATTAGGTTAGGAGCATATTAAATACTTTTTAAATAGAAAGAGGGATTAAAATGCTTCAATGAAACATGCCTTTCTACAAGTGAAGTGCACGTAACATAGAAAAGGAGTAAGAAATAACCAAAGTTCCCTGGCAGTCTCCATCATGCTTAAACCCTGCCTTAGAGACTGGGCTTGGCCTTTTTCCAGTGCTCCTTTGGATCGTGACAGGTTCAGCAGCCAGACGGTGCTGTCAGAAATTATAGTGTGTGTTCATCAGACTCCCTCTCCTTTTAAGTCAGAGTCTACATAATTTTTTTCAATTACCATCCAACCACATATTGAACAGTATTGATGTATGTTTTAGCTACATCCTCCTTAATAATTAATTTACCAGTCTCCATATTTGTTTCAGAGGGATCTTCTCCACCATGGAGCCAAACTTTTCTGCACAATCACACTAATAAATGTTTTGACCTGCCAACTGTCCAGACCTCATTGCTCTGCCAGCAATGAATCTTCCCAACAAGTCAAAGCATGCAAATCTAGCTACAAGCATTACAAGAATGAAGAGCAAAGAGAAAGCTCTGCATATGTCATATGTGCAATTTCTCTTTCATTCATATACCAGAAAAGAGCCAAGAACACATAAAAAAAGAAAAAGCAGTTCAATCACAATCTGTGTGCATGAATTATACTAGAGATTTGGGTCTGTTTGTTCAATTCATAAAACTTTTTAGATCAAAAAATAGCAATAATAAACAAAGGCCTGAAAGTTTGCAGCTCTTTACAACTTTGTCTCCTGTTACAAAACTTTCTTCCAGTCATGGGCCACCCACATATAGGAAGGAGCATCTTTATTTTCCTAAAGACAGAAAAGAAGAGAAAGGTGTCCTAAGCTAACTGCTGAAAAAAGAACTGTAAGTGTCAAAATCGCTGAGTAATAGAAAATCTTCCTGCTCTCATTTTTCACAGCATTTATACAGTTTTTCTCCCTTTCATGCCTCGGTTCAGCAGCTAAAGGGAAGCACTCCAAAACAATATTGCAGTCTGTTCTGAAGTGCTGTGAACCAGCTGTCAATCAGAGTTTGCCAAGCCAGAGCCATTTCTTTGTGTCCATCACTCTAGCATTGCACTGCAACTCAAAAACAAGCCAGAGATATCTTTAGGGGTTACAAAAGCAGCCATCAAAATGAGACAAGTCTGTGTGTCTCTGAGGTGCTGCTTGCAGACAGGCTGGGAGATGTCTGTGATGGGTGGGAATTCACCCCGCAGCAGTGAAGTCCTGGAGATTCAACCTGCAGGAGAGGAGAAGCAACAGGGACTGGAGCTGTTCGAGTGTCTTGGAAGGAAATGTGAGCTGAAGATGATACACCTCTTTACAAAGCTCCTGTCAGAGGTACTCTCATGCTGTTTTCCTTCACTGTAAGATGTGCCTTTTGAAGCTTCCACGGTGTAAAAGGAGTGGGTGGGGAGGTTGCACGATACTCCCCCTGCTGTCTTTGTCTTCACAGCATCTTAGAGGAGAGATCCCCTTTGACATTTGTCTTTTCTGACATTGTGTAGTCTCAAATCATGCTGGCAAAGGGCTTCACATTGACCTCCTTGATGGGGCAGCCAGACCTCTGCAAGGAGATATTCTGCCTCACGCCATCCCTCATGCTTAGGGGACACCAGAAGGGTTTCTCTGCTGTGGCTCCTTGGTGATCTTTTTGATCCTGGGTCCAGGTCTGCTTATAAAAGCCTGCAAAGAGGGGTGGGGTGGGGAAGGTGTTTTTATTTTGGTTTTCTTTCTTACTATGCTGATTCATTTTTGATTAGCAGTAAAATCTTCACCAAGTAAATTCTGTTTTTCCTACAAAAATAAGTGGGGTTTGAATTTCCCTAAGTATCAGGGCCTTCAATAAAAAGATATTGTAATGATGAGGACAAAATTTTTTCGCTTATTTCGTAAACAGGTGTGAGATATCTCCTAAGGAGTTGCTGGTAGTCCTATCAGCAAAGGCTGCTGAAAAAGCTAAGAGATTGTTTTGCAGGGATGTGATGATATAACTTTATGAAGTAAATCCATGTAATGAGGATTATCAGACATGAGTAGTTGTACTATGGTTTCATCATCCCTTCTCATCAATCTTTCTTACACGAACCAAGTTGGCACAGACTTGTTACCCAGGCTGGCTCATTTTGACCATAAGAAGTCTGGGCAGGTCATCAGTAGACCAGAGACATGGTCTGTTGAGGGCACGGTGATCTTTTGAGGGCATGGTGGTCTTTTAAGGGCAGGAGGGTGCTGAGGACTTTTGCTGGCACAGCTGACACCCAAGGGAAGTGAACAAGCTAGCCCAAGTACTAACATGACTATTTCCCTGGAGGAAGAAGAAAAAATGCACTTCTGAGATGGTATGACTGCATTCACAGGTAAATTCTTGATGGAATAACTGCAAATTGTACCCTTGGCTGGGACAGTCAGAGCAGTAGAGAGGAACGCAGGAAATTCTGGTCTGGATCAGTGGCCATCTCCATGCAGGGTGACAACTAATCCTCCTCAGAGAGGTGGCAAAAGACATGGCCAGGGAGCCTCTGCCTTTAGAGGGGATGTTTTTATGGACATTAGAAAATTTAGGCAAAGGTTGTGTGGTGTAGCTGCATTTGATTCGCATTTCCATCACTGTAAAGTGCTTCTGAACAAAGCCTCAGCCACTTTCCCCAAGCAAAGATATTTAAATAGAGCTGGTATATCATGAGCTCTTTTTGGGAAGTAGAATAAAGCCAGTGGTTGTGTCTGTGTTGACTGAACAAATACAATAACCTCTTGCCAGGCTTTAGTTGTTTAGCTCTGGGATGTCACCATGTCCTGTACTAGGGCTGGGGTGGCACTGAGGCAGCTCCACACGTCTCTGCATCCCTGTGCCCATGATGCAAGTTCTCATGGGTCTTTTAGAGATGCCATGAGCCTTTATTAACCCACAATACTCTCTTTCTCAGTCATGCAGACAACCCTCTAAATGAATCCTAAATTGGAAAAGGGTTTTTATATTTATTAAATTTAAAATGTCCCAAACCAGGGCCCCAAAAATGTTCATTTGGAACATCTCTTAATTTATACACACACACTCGTGTGTTCATACACAGCCACTCACACGTGTGTGTAAATGAAGACATATTTTTATAGAATGCACATATAAACAATAATGGATTATAATTTATGTCATATACTACTTATTAATTTGTACTGCAATCAGAAAGATATTTGAGCCACCAAGAATAAAAAAATAATATTGTCTTTTTTTAATTTGGTTATTATTTCTGAAGACTTAATATATTGTTTCAAATCAACTAATATCTTCAAAATTCATCTTCAAAAGCAGATGAGTCACAAAACCTAAGGTATTTTTCTTCATTAATTTTTTTTATCAGATAAACTGAATAAAATGTTGATGTCACCAAAATATGAATATATATGTTTTCTGCCAAAAATTAGCACTAGTACATTAATGCAAATGATTTAGTTAGTTCTTTTGTTTTTATTAATGTGAAATACCAGACTTGGGCAGTTCACAAGGTGCAAGCCTTCAGTAACACAAATACTAATGAGATAAAAGGCAAGATCTGAGCAAATTAAAGCAGCAGTGAGGCTTAGTGGTTAGGGCTACCAGGAAGGAAACAAAGGAGAAACATGGCAGCTAAAACAACATTGTGTTGTGACTAATGCAGTGCTCAAGGCAACTCCTCTGCCCTCCAGTAGGTAACCAGGAAATGAGATGTTTGTTTTGACAAATTTTTTATTTTTTCACTAATGTTAAAAAATGAATGGAAACTAGAAAAACTTACTTTAAAAACTGAATACAGACCCATCTGTCTCTAGTAAATAAATCACTGCAGTCAGCTGAAATCACTGACAAAGCATTTGTCCCATTTGTGTAGAGGACACATGAAAACCCATTTCTCATCAGAAGGCCATTCCATTTTAGGCAAAAGAATTAGACAAGTTCAGATTTTAAAATCTCAGAATCCTTGCTCAGCTACTTCAATTTGTGCACCAGAAGAATGCAGGATACTTTTCTTCTGAAGTTAATAACACTCAAACGTCTACTTGTCGGCTTGCTCAAAAGCATCAGTCATGGCATGCTCGGGGGTACAGCTCCTATTTCATTCTCTGCTGGGATTCACAAATTGGGTTTTTCTCTGAATACCTCCCCTGAAAGGTTTGGTCCAGTCAGCACTCATGTTGCTCATCCGAAAGACTGCAGTGGCTGCGTCAACTTGCATTTAAAACCCAGCCAGAGAAGGCAGAGCCTTCAATAGCCCTCTGTTTAAACTATAGTTGATACATTCTCAGCTCTTCCCTCCATAAAAAGTGGTTTGGAACCACATATTCCCTCTAACTGGGCTATTTTCTAGTGATTAGGCCCTTCTGGGTAAGCTACTTGATATTCTTTAGTTGATTTTTTCTTAATAAATCATAGTATCAGAGAATCCTAGATGGTTTGGGTTGAACAGAACCTTAAAGATCATCTTGTTCCAACCACCCTGCCATGGGCAAGGACACCTTCCACTAGAAGAGATTCCTCAAAGCCTCATCCAACCTGCCCCTGAACACTTCCATTTCTGAAGTTAAAATTAAAAAAAAAATTATAAAAAATTATATCATAGTTATTGTCCCTGTTTTCAAGGGTTTTTTACCACTATTAATGAGTATTAAATGCATTTATGAGACTGGACATATGAAGAGACCTGTGGAAGACATCAACTCACTAGACTTTAATGCAAATATATACAACCAAGATATTAGCTCTAAGATCAGTTTGTAGTTAATGCATGTAGAGATGCACTACCTTAGATGCAAACATTTTCATACCAACTCTAGCCAGGCCCAAAGTTTCCAAGGTAAGGACAATTCTTGGCATAATTCTTGGCACACACAGAAACATGAGCGTAGCTAATTGGAGAAATTCACTGACAAAATGGATAAATCTCTAGTCTTTACACACATGGAGATGAAGTTTGAGAATCTCATCTTTTAAAAGTACTAGCAAATTATACCAAGGACCATTTCAAGCCCTTTTTATATCACCTCATCATGTAGAAATATACGTTTATTTATAAAACTTCTACCAAAACCCTATTGCCAGTATGAAGCTTGCATGCACTTGTAAGACAGCACAGCTCCATCTGGTTTATGTTCAATCAGAAAAAGGAGGAAAAGAATGGACCTAAGTCTCTGTTACCTACAATGATATTTTTTGACTGGCACTTAGTCTGAATCCCAAAAATTTTACAAATCAGGAAACATGTTTTCTAATGTCTCATGAAGACCTTACAGAACTGTTTGGAAAAGCATTTGACAGGTAGAAATGTTCCAAAGGCACAGAGAAGGAGCCCTAAAAAACAATCTTTCCATTGCATTGTCTGTGTTTGTAAAACCAAGTTTTCTTTTAGCAGAGGTACAGTGGTTGCTGTTTTGGCAGCTACTCTTTGACAGAAGCCTGAAGATGCTTAGTTTCTTTCACACAAATATGGTCATTGTAGACTGAAAAATCAGATTGGTAAGTGAATCTGTCAGATACAGGGAGAAAATGACACTAAAATATCTGCTCTGTTGAAGATCTTAGTCTTTGAGTTTGTGGCCACATTCACGAACACCTACATAACTTTCTGCATAATCAAGTGTATCTTGCTACTACTTGAATATGCTTAAAGAAAGAGGGGAGACTTCCTTAAAGGTTGCTGTCCAGTAACATCAGCAACACCAGCAACACCACCCCACATTCTCCCAGGCAGGTCCACACTGCTTGGCAGGTCCACACTGCTCCTTCTCACTCCACCCTCCTCTTATTCTGAACCTGTCCACTTCATTGATGGGAAACAACAGCAGCATAATAGCAGACATTCATTTCTCTGAAAGACCTGCCTGCTCAGGGTTATCTCAGAAATTCTCCATTATGGGAAGAAATGCAGTAAGGGATACTGGTGGAAATCTCAGCTTGTGATCTTACGTAGAGGCATATGGTTCTGGTGCATAAAAATCAGTGTCTCCTTTAAAACAAAGATATTATTTAACAGTGGATGTCTTCACAAGTTATTTAATGTCAATTTTCATGTTAAACTCTTGTCAAGTACTTTGCTCCAATTCTACCCTGAAGGAGTGATTTTCACAGTCTGCAGATATTTTAATGTTCTTAGCTTTATTAAGATGATGTTGTAATTTACTACCTAAAGCTAAGCCCCACTGCTGAGTCTAGGGACAGCTTTCAGAAACCGTGGTGTAGAAATCTCTTTGCTGGGAACTGGCCATTTACCCCTACCTGAATGTCAGTTTGAATGCTTTCTTGAGTAGGAATGGACTATTGGATTTTGGCAAAAGGTGAATGAAGGCATGGCATCTTGGCTTTGAGACCTCTGAGAAAGCTTTCAGGCTACACTAGACTGTGTGATAACTTTAAGTCTTACATTTCTTTAAGGATGCATCTTGAGTAAAGGTCAAGGACTCTTCTGCTTTCCTCCTGCTGCTGCTAATATCCATCCAGCTCTTCTGCTGCTGCAAAATTGAGAAACATGTGGCATGTCAAAAAGTGAGGGGGAACAAAATCTTTGCTAGACAATTCCCAGAGTCCACATGTACTTGGGCTTAAAGGTAATTTGGGTAACTTATCACTAATCAGCATAGTAGTGTGGAGTAGAGCTGTGCCATTAAATACATCCTTTGCCCTTAACCATGACTGATAATCTATTTGAATAGGGATGCAAATGGAGAGATTTGAAGCTGGCATAGCACAAGACAGTTTTCTTCTATTTAATCCATGCTAAAAATGCAAAAGGGTGGTTCAGGCATGCTCTTGACAGTTTGGTTTATAAAAATGAATGTTGTGGTTAAGTGGGTGGGAAAAACAATGAGGAGCTGAGGCCCAAATGGGAACTATCTCCTTGTTGAGGAATGCTTTTACAATCTTGATTTTCTGTGTGTAAAGCTAACCTTGCAGTGTGTGGACTGAGAGAAGAGACCACACAACCCTTAGGAGCATATGGGAGTAGTCATTATGTGGACTCAGGAGTATTTGCTAAGATGCCCTAATAATCCAAGGAAGTAGCTAAGCTGCCTTGTCTTGCTGGAGAATAGACTGGCTTCTTATGCCAATTACAGAAACAACACCGAACATATTTTTTATTGTAATCATTTGGATTCAAATTCCTCCATCCCTCATCACTTTATGCATTTCAGTTCTCTGTAGACAATTCCACATAGATAAACTCTGGAATAATAAAAAATATTGTACACATGTTCTAGGGGCCTTTCCAGTATCTGACTAGATCAACATTAATCTTGGGTTGGTGGGCCAAGATGTTGGCTTAGTTCCTATTTCCTTAGGAAGTGGTGGTGGGATTGAGTAGACTGATGTCTACCCTGGCTCAATGTTGATGGATATGTTACACCAGAAAAGGCATCCAAATGTGAATGATCCTGGCTTACCTAGCAACATCAGTAAGAATAAGCCAGGAGGGAGTCTCTTCAAAAGATTTGTGGTGAAAAAACACTTTTCAGAAGGAACTATACCCCACCATGACTACACAGGAACCCTTGTACTGTCCTGTCTTTAAAAGTGACATAGCTATAAATATGAGGTCTGGTTCAAATGAGATTTCCTTTGAAATTGCTATCTTTTTTAAGCAAATGGAAATGTAAAATGATTCCCAGATCAGCATGAGAAAAGCAAATATCCTGGTGGCAGCAGAAACTTGTAACAGCACAGAGGAGCAGTGGTGAGTAAACATAAAGCTGTGAGCATAGGAACCAAGGATGCCTGGTGTCCTACTGATTTGTGACTCAAGGTAGAGTACCCAAGAAGATCCCCCATGTCCAAGCAGCGCTCAATTCACTGGGAAGTCACCTTCTCTGTAGGAGCCTTAGCAGGATTTCCTTCTTTTGAGACTTTTCTCCAACTCTCAAATTTTGATTGCAATTGACCAAAAGTCAAGTGGCAAGTAGAGACACTTGCATGAGCACATATTCACACACAAACTGCCACAAGTCTATGTGTATCAAGGGCTTTTACTGCAGCAACCAACCTAATAATCTTGAAAATGCAAACACATCTGCCCCAGAGCACTGGGATGGACTGCTGCTCCCTCCAGGGTGCAAGGATGCTCAGTTGCTGGGAATCTAAAACCCATCTAGAAGTGATGAATCATGTGCTTTAAACTGCATTGCTAGTGTTACAAATAAAAAGTCAGAATGAGCTCCTTCACTTTACAAGCAGTGATAAATGCAGTAGAAGCCACTTAATTAGTCTATGATAAATTGCATGCCCAATTAATTGTGATGATTGCCTGGGGGACAAAACCCAACTCGAGGCAATCTGATGACTCTACAGTAATGGCACATTTAGTGAACATTGGAGAGTCTCTTTCCATGCCCTTTCTGCAGTTGTCGGAAGCTGAATCACTACCAGAGATGTATTTCCTTGCACTGGCTTTGCCCCAGTTTGACCTTTTCTTCACTTTATTCTGGTTAAATGAATCAATATTATCTTAATACAGTGCTTCCCTTTGTCCTCCCAGCAGCAGTGCATGGCTATACGGCAGATTTAAAGTGCAATCAATGAAATATTAAAGGAGTGCAATGGGATTCCTTATCCCTCAGAGCAGTAGGTGGGAACTGGGAGAAAATGCATTAAAGGTGAAGGAGTTACCTGAATGTTAAGTCAGTGCAGATCTGAAAGTTGTTCTTCATACATTT
Source organism: Eopsaltria australis (assembly GCA_034509425.1). NCBI lineage: Eukaryota > Metazoa > Chordata > Aves > Passeriformes > Petroicidae > Eopsaltria > Eopsaltria australis. The sequence continues at coordinate 3,851,323 of JAVTVJ010000094.1, read as the reverse complement.
ATACACAGAGCCTGGAAAGCATGACCATGACAAACAGGCTTGTACCTGTTTCAGCAAAAAGATAGTTTTAAAATGTTTGTGCTAAACTGATGACAAAGACTGCGCAGACATTGCTCTTTCAGTTTCACAACAGCAAACAACTTCACAGGGCAGAGTCAGGCCCCAAATGTGCCATCTGCCTGGTTGCGGTTTGTTTATTTTATACATGATTGAGTGTAGTGCTCATCTTGGCTCCTTTTACATAATCGTGTTATGATAACCACATAATTAATGTTTTTAGCATTTAGCAGATAAATGACATGAAAAGAGAGAGAGAAATATCTGATGCTTAGAAATTCTTCTCAAATTCTCAGTAGAAGCCTAGATTTATTCTATTATATTTAATCTATAATTTGTTGCATATAATATTTAGAAATAGCTTACAGTAATAGTAAAATTTGTTTATAAACCTTTCCTGGGATGTTAATGCATGGGTGAAACAAACCTTTTTGGCTTTTTTTTTCCTTCTCACATGGTTTTACCTCCCAGATGTTAATTTCCAAGACTTCCCAAAATTTCATCAGGAAGTAGAATAAAGTGACACATGTCAATATAGGTAAAAATATTTCGCTTTATTTTGGGAGCTGAAGAATCTTCTGGAAATCTCATGAAATGTGTAGTCTAGAAAAAATATCTGGGATTTTTTTAGATCTTCTACTCCTGCAAACATCTGAATGCTTATACTCTTGCCAGTTATTTCTCATACAAATATGGAGCTTATACTCTTGCCCCTTCTTATTTGAAAAGTTAAGCTCTCCACAAATGGAACTAGAGTTTGAGCAGAAACATATGGAGAAAATACTTGTTCTTCTGGTTCCATGAAATGTTATGAAGTGGAGGTAAAGAATGTGAGCTTAGTGGGGGAAGAGGAGGTCAATGAGAAATTTGTCCCCATTTCAAATATTTTCTCATCACAGACCAAATTGGGCAATGTTCTTCCCAGGTCAGGATCATGGAAATATGTCTCCAGTGATTTCACTTTAGGCTCTCTCGGGATAAATTTCTGGTGGGAATTCTCATATTTCTTAGTGATGTTTTAAATTGTAAATGTTCAGATAAAGAACTCCATACATTCACAAAAAGCAAGTTCTGCAGACCTCTGTAGCAATGAACAAAGCTGATGTCTGCTATTAAGAAAGTTCTTTGCAAAAATAATTTTGGAGTGGCGTTATACACTATTAATGGAGACAGGTCTGATGGTGAAGCAAACTACATTTGGCAGAAAGCACATTTACTAAAAATGCCATTAAAGAATTTAGGCTGTAAGCTACCAAGTATTTTGTAACTCCCTTCACTGACTTCTTGGCCTCTTTATTTCTTTCATGTCTGGTAAGTAGCTTGAGGTGGTTGATGAACATCGGAACTGAGGAAGTCTGGCTTCTCACTGCTGTTTGTCTAAAGGTTTGTTGGCTTTGACACCTAAGAAAAAGGAAGCTCTCACCCAGTCCATGCCTCATTTTGTGCATTTAGAGCTTTCCTAAGGCTTGTCTTTCATGTAGGTTTTATGGAGTCAAAAAGAAGTAGGAGTTTTACCATAACTAATTCCTCAGTGGAGGTAAATTCACAATAATAGATTACTAATAATGACTGCCTCTTTCCAAAATTTAGAAAATTTGAGATCTTTTCCAAGCTTCCCCTGACAAATTTACATCAATACAAGTGGATAATTTTTTCCAAAATCTTCCAATAAATGATAAAGAAAAACAGAAAGTAAAGTAGGTTGTAATATTCAGTAGGAATGACAGGATCTATTTCTTAGAAACACCACCTTTAGAAAGGGAAGCCATGTGGGATGTACTTCATCAAATACTACATTCCCATTTCTTTGGGAAAAAAGCGTAACTTAACTGCTGCACCTCTGTTATTTGAAATGCTGGGACAGTGAAAGTAAATAGTTACCTTTGAAATGAAATGCAGCCTCAAAGGTTGGTTTACTAGGACAAAAAGTTGTTGCCCAGGTGATCCTTGGGACAGACTGGAATAATCGGAAATATAAATCCTCTTTATATAGAACTCATTTTTTATTAAAAATAAGATGTCCTACTGTCCTTTCAAAATTTACTGATACTAAAATGCAATGTGAGTACCTAGGATTTTTTACTGCCATACCAATGTATGTTGGTTATAAATAAATATCCTCACACAGCTGGAACAGGAACTGAGGAAGTATTTCAAATTAGGGGAATATTTACCTTTGGCACTTGAAATCAAAGAGGTGTAAGTAAAAAAAAAAAAAAAAAAAGTGTGACTATGTATATGAAAATGGGGGTTTTCTCCCATTGGAGTTTTTTTTATCCAGTGGATACTTGATGACTCTGCAAGGCCTGGCACTGAGCTCTCTACTCATTAAATTTAGGGCAAGAACCTGTAAAGGCTGTATTGTCTGAAGCTGGACATGGACTATGACCTGGCATTCATGATCTGTAGATTCTAGAACCCCAATTGCCAAAGGTAAGGAAGCTTTAATCACAGACTCTTCTAACTCCTTAGGGAGTGATGAAGGCACAAGATGTGTCTTCCAGCAGCTCCACGATTTTCCCAGGTGGATGAAGTGCCTCCCTTTCCTTATGGCTTACAAGCAGACCTTTCCTTACAGGTTGGTCCCTTTTTTTTCAGTTTGACTGGGATTTGGTGTTGGCCTTACCTAAACCCCCGCTGGAGCTGACTGAAGCCACTGCATTGAGCACTACCCTGTCCCCAGGAAGGCTTCACAGGGATGTGAAGGAGTGGGTGAAACTTCTGTCTGAGAGTCTTGCTGAGGAAGGTTTCAGTTTGATCTACTTTTCATGGAAGTACTTAAATATCCATTTTCCCAGAGGGAGAAATAAGGAACATGGCATTGCTCAAGTGAGGACCAGCTGGGACCTGCTCCAGGGGCTGTCCACCCTCACTGGGGAAGCCCAGTTACTGGTAGGAGTTTGCTGGGAAAGGACACCTGTAGAGCCCAGGCTGATGTTCTCCATCTTCCCAGCAGGACTGCCAGATCCTCACCCTGAGGAGAGGGGCTTTTGGGGGCTGGCAGGAGCAGGACTCGTGGGGCATCAGAGATGTTGACAGAATGTAAATGTTTCCAGTGGCAGATGAAAAGAGGGTGGTGGTTTTGAAGAGTGAAATTTGAGCAAATGCACTCCAACCCTTCAGTTTATTCAGGGATTTAAATCCCTCTGTGGATATTGGCCTATATAAAGAGCCATTGGACTGTGCTTTTACATAAGATCCTAAGTGACTTTGTAAGCCTTCAAGCACTTCCAAATCCTCCCCTTTCAACAACAGGGCTCTTTGTACTGAAAATTTAGTATATAAAGCCATATCATATACTGAGGTTTAAATGCACTCAGAAAAGTTCCATGTAATGGCATCTTAATGCCTAGACAAATGCAAAATTAATATACTGGAAATCTCTGGCAGCAGTAAGAGTAAAAGCAGTACAATTTTTTAATGTTTTGTAGGGGTTTTTTAAATAGCAAGCTCTACTTCTGAGACAGGCAGAGGAAAACCTTCTCAAGCTGTAAGCCCAGCGTCCCCAGAGTGAATAGGGTTCAATGTAGCATGGATAATTTGTTTGCTTTGCAATTATTTTCCGTCAGTGGAGACAAATTGATTTGTACAATAAAATTGACGGTCACTGCAAGGCAGCTGGCTTTCTAAACTGTAAAAGAATTTGACTAGGTTAAGTGAGTACCAAATTTTTGGAGTATTGGGATGTCCTCTTGTACTGGTAAAACTTGCAACAATTTTAGGGCTTGGCAGTGATTGCTATGTGAAATTCAATATCAGAGAATGCCAGAATAGTTATTCTTAATACCACTGTGAGCAGGCCCTTTGCCAGTTTATTAGCAGCCTGCTTTGAAAATTATTTCCACCAAAACAGAAATCAAAATGCAGTAAAAGAAACTGATAGTAGAGAAGATGAATAGGTAGAAAGGAAACAGCAATAATTGCCTCGAAGCCACCATCTTATTTATTAAAGGGAAATGAGATATTTAACATGATCCAGAGCCAGGGGTGCTAGGCAACAGTAGAGTTTCCAGCAGAGAAAAACAAGTAACAAAGGCTTATCTGGAAAATAGGACCATGATCAGACAGTGAGGTGTATTTCCAGAAAATGCTGGTAGTGGAAATATTGAAGGAATAAGCAATATGTTCTGCAACTAAATTATTTGCATATTTGTCCAAATAAAACTATTTAAATCTCATATAAAATAAACAGCTATTGATGTTCATACTTCTTTTTAAAAAACAAAGTCTTGGTTGGGCACCTCAAAAGGCCCGGCAAAATTTTAGTGCATGCATGATCAAATGCTAAGTGTGATTAGGAATGCTGTAGTACCTGGTAGCAGCCTGAAATGAGGCTTTGATTCCACTTTTCACAACACTGGGCTAATCAGGACATTCTGTCATATTCAATTTAAAAGCTGGATATGCCCCAGAAAAATGTTGGACCTAAAAGCTCAGCAAATAGCTCCTGTTAAAATTCACTCGGATGTTTCAAGTGTTAAACCTCACTGCAGACATCAGGATTAGATTAGTGATACTGTCAGTTTTGCAAAAGTCCAAGATCAGCACTAAGTAAAGTAGAAGTTTGCTAAGATGGGCTAGTTTCTCTTTGCCCAAATTAAAAGGACCTGGGAAAAGTTGATACTGTACAGTTCAAGGACATTTGATTGGGCTCAATACATAAAGTAAACAAAGCCCTCCGAGCCCCGATCAAAGTGCAGTTCTGGAGGCCAGTGGCATGATCTTGAGGTGTGAGAAAAAAAGTTTAGAGGAAGAAGGTCACATGTTTGAAGGTCCAGACAATCAGGCTTTGGCTTGACCTCTCTGCCTATCTGGGAGCAGCTCCCCCCAGCTGCTCATGTGAGCGGGGTTCAGAGGTTACCAATTACTTAGGGAGGCTGAGAAAGTTGTATGGAGCTGCTCTCAGCTGCCATTTCACATTAGCTTCAGGCCACTTGCAGGTAGGCTGTGGCTCTTAATGCTTCACTGCTGCTCAGGGATGTTTTTCAGCTCCCAGTCGCTGTGGCAGTGACAAACCCTCTCCCTGTCCTGCCAAGCAGCACTTGGTGCCTGCCCTGTGGCACAACTCCCCAGTCCCACACATTTGTGCCCCACAAAGCTGCACCCCCACCACATGGAGGTTGTTTTAATTGCCTAAATGCTGACCAGGTAACATTTTTCTGCCCTTTTAAAATTTTTTCTCTTTTTTTTCCTTCTCCCCTCTCTGAATATTTCAGAGCCACAAGTAGAAATGAGTGAGATATTGAGATGATTGGAGTAATTTGTGGCAACTTCTTCTTACAAATCTTAAAATAATGTATGTGTCTTCACACACTTCACTACTAACAAATTAAGCAAGAGTGACTTACAAACTTATGTAGCAGAAGTATAAAAAACACCTTCAGTAAAAGCCTTGCAAATATCGTAAAAATTATGAATCTTATATAAAAGCTCCTAATTTAAGAGCTTGTTTTCAATTTCCAACTTTAGAGGTTAGAATTACCCTCAGAAATTAACTGAGGGTGGATAGATTGCATGAAAACGTGCTCCCTGGGGGAGCTCTCCTGCTTTCTTTTGAGGCTGCTCTCTTGGATAGTGACAAACAGGATATTGAACTACCCAGGACTCTGGTTTGATCCAGTGTGGAAAGTCCTATTCTTTCCATTTCACAAATAGGGTTTGGGAGTTTGGAGTTTTTGCTTTGTGGAAGTCACAAACTTGAGAGTGCTCACACTTCCCTAATGCAAGGCATATTTTCAGTCTATAAACAAGCCAATTTCCTTTCAGAAATGTCTGGGTTTTATTACACATCCTTTAACTTTCCCTGGAAAATGAGTACATTTGTGTTTGGAAATATTCACATAAGTGAAGAATTTTTCTAGGAAATTGAGTGAGCCACTTTGAGTTTACAGTGAAAGGCAAGAGCAGCCCTGCCTTAGTTTGTGAATGTCTTATGTCACATACACTGCTATGATATATAATTAGAGTTGCTGTGGGTTTGTTTGGGGATTTTTTTGATGGGTGGTTTGTTGGTTTTGGTTTGAAGTTGGGGTTTTTTTTGGTAGCTTTTGTTTTTGTTTGGTGTTTTTTTTGTTTTTTTTTTTAAATTCAAAAAACTCACAAAACATAACAGATTCTTTTACTCTTGATTTATACTCACTTTCTTCTTCTCTTGCTCTTACCAGTTAATTTACCTTTAGGGTGAAAGGTAGTGTCTGTTAAATGTTTCACAAAGTAAATATGTGCTCATAACTTCCTGTGTGACATGTACTGCTGCTGAGTGTTTACTGCACGTCTGCTTTCCATGGAGCAAACAGGAATGGATAAGGACTGGGACTTTCAAAATCTGGACAACAGGGCTGGGATATCCTGGTCACACGGCATGGCAGGCTACACAGCACAGACATTGACATATCTGGAGAAACATTTGCTACATACCAGGTTTTTTCAAAAGCATCTTGACTCTGACTCATGTCACTATAGAGACTCTTATTTAATATACAGATGCATTATGAATATTCCAATTTGTTTCCTTTTGGGCATTTTTGTTGCCACTTACCATGTGAGGTTGAATAGGGCAGTAATTATTTTCCATTTACTTTAATTTCATTTTCTATCCAAAAAAATTCCACTGGTAAGAAAACCTTAACTGGATAATCTTTTTGAGAATTTAATGCTGTCACTGTGAGTTTAATAATAGAAGTGAATTTATAACTTGATATAAATGGAATTGTCACCTCTTACCTAATCTGTGGCTAGGAAAATTCAATCACTTTCACAGAAGAAAATAATACCAAGCATAGGCAATACTCAGAAAAGTAAGGGTATGATATTCACCAGTGTTTTAAGGGGTGCTGAGTTTGCAGTTGTCCAAATTACAATGTCTATATCCATTGTGTATTATAATATAATAGATATCTTGAATACGATTATTGATAAGAGAGGAAGGAAAGGTAAGGGTGACATTTGCCGTGTTTTGACCCTATTTTGAGCAGTTTTGTACCTCTTCAGAAACATTTTTGGGTTTCAATCCCCACTATCAAAAGGCATTTTAAAACCTTGCATAGATTTCAGGAAGAAGACTGCATGGAACGCTAGGGAGTAAATGGCTGGGAAAAAATTCCTGGAAAAACAGGGTTTGCAGAGGAGATTTTACAGCTCATTGCTCACTTGGGTTAAAGTCAGAGCAGGCAGATTGCTGCAGAGAAGGAGAATGGGTGAGAATTGGCTGAAGATTAGGAGAAAACGACTGAAGGATTGCAAGGAGGAAGAAGAAATCTATAGGAAGAAAAGAGAAAATACATTAAGCTTGAGATGTGTTTCTGAGGAGCACAGACCCTAAAATATAAAAACATGTGGACATCCAATATAAATGTTTGACAATAGAAAGAAGATATAATTTCTACCTTTTTTACATTAACCTATGTTAAAAAAAACATTTATTACATATATATCCTTTTATACATGAACTAAATATTGAATGTTATACTACTGTAAAATATATTTAATGTAGGAACATTTTTTAGTCCTTTATTTAAAGTTATCTCATATAAAAGAGAGAAACTGGAATCCAGGTTTTCATGAGTAAAATTTGGAAAACCAAAACAAAACAAGGAGACAAAACAACAATTCCACATACTTTAATTTATAAGTTTAATACCACCAGTATTAACTTAAGGGAAAACCCCCTTATGCCCTGTGTGGAATACAGTGTGTTTTAAAGTATATGATTCATAGAAACATGAATTGCAGAGAAAAATATTTCTAGGAGAAATGTCAGGACTATCAGTTAAAAGGAAGATTTTGAAATTTATTATAGGTGACAAGGATTTAATGAATGTAGCTACTTAACTATGAAAAAGCCCCAGTATACAAGGAGTTTTTAAACTGTTGGATTTAAATGTAAATGTTAGATCCAGTTTGGAGGTCTTACAGAAACTCTGCAGTGATGTCCTGGATGGCTGAAGAAAAGCCATGGAGTCCAGGGAGAACAGAAAAGTACATTTTTGCAACGTATATTTTAAAATATACTTTTTATCAGGGAAATTAAATGAATGAACAATTCCAAAAGTTGTATTTTTTAACACTATTTTTGAAATATACATATTGACATGTCTACTGTACCCCTTCTTTTCATCAGCATCCTCACCGTGTCAGCTGATTCTGCTTAAGCTAATTCAAAGAAAAAAAAGATAATCACAGTGGGGAAAGCACAGTCAAAAAGGTCAAAGGCTGTTACTGTGGTACAGACTCCTGTCTTGGATAGGTAGCTGAATGGTGTTGGGAGAGTCAAAGAAAGTTTTATTTGGTTTATCAGGCATCAAGCATGAGATCAAATGAAGTCTTTGAAATATTAGCTCTACCAAATTTGTTGCACTTCACTGAGATATGCTGATAGCAGCCAGCCCGTATAAGATTGCATTTCAATACAGAGTAGCTCATTTTAAAATATCCCAGTGAGCCACAGGAAGAGAGCAGCAGGGAAAGTGAAGGAAAGTTGAGCAGACTGAAGCTCTCATCTAAGATTATGTCATGTGGAGATGGGGTGAGAAATGGTGCCATGCGCACTCTGGGCTTTTCAGTCACACTGGTACACAGAAAAAATGACAGACTATAATATTCACCACAAACCTGAAGGTAAAGGGACCAAAAATTTCATAGAAACTTTCAGTTCTTGGACAACATCACATAGATCTGATTTCTGTTATTCCTCAGGAACATTATGGTGACAGAAAAACTTATTAAAAGCAATAAACAGATGCAAAATAAAGCACGTTTCCATCACGAGATCTGAAATCGAGACATCTGGGTTCAGTTCCCAAGTCTGCTGTAATACAGACTGAATTACCACTAAGTAAAAGTCTCAGATCTTCATCCATCCAAGTGCTTAGTGCTCCCTCACCTGCTGCCTTTTTTGTCAATTCCCTTTTAGCTAAAATATTTTTGTCTACTGACAGATCTTTAGCAGCAGGGTTCTATTTAAATGCAACACTATAACACATAAAATAAATTTTAAAATATCAATATCTTCATTTTCTTTTTCTGTGTTTTGAACATATATAAAGCCCTACCCTGATAATTAGCTTGATCAAAGGTAGCATCAAGTTCTTCCACTACATGCACCATCCTAAAGAAAGGTTAAGAATCATTCAGGTGAATAGTACTCCTTCTCATGGTGAAAAATATAAACTTGCTTATTTAAAATAGTCATAGAAGTACATTTTTCCTTGGGTAAATTTATATTTAATCAAAATATTCACTATTTTGTTAAAAGGTGGGGGCTGATTTCAGCAAGACCCTTACTCCCTTTTGCCATGTGCAGTCTATATTTAGTGCTTCAAGCAGTTTTTATGGTTGTTTTTGTTGGTTTTCTCTGCTGGTAACCAGGTAAGCAGAAACAGACCTGTGATGACAGTAATATGTTACAGTGGGTACTGCAAAAGGTGGGAAAGAGTCGTAAAGAAGGGAAGGGGGAAAAGGGAAGGGGGAAGTGGGCAGATAAGGCCAAACTGCTCTTTTCTGGAGTATTCCCAGGTTCAGAGCAGTGTAACGGGATCCATTCCAGGATATTTTAACTCTTTCCTCAGCAGGGAGAAAATAATTTACACATAGTTTTGTGGTTCCTACACCCACAAAATATGTAACCATCTTCACCAGCCTCAGCATGGACCTGTGGATGTCAGTAGTAACACACAGGGTTTAAGAGCATTTTTTTTTCTGAATGTTTGATCTCCTCTGGTGCAGCTGTTTATGCTTGTGCAAGCATTTCACTTTCCCTCTATTTGTTCTACCTTGACTGCTTTTTCCTGTCCTCTTCTCCTCTGTGTTATCATGCCTTGTCCCTGATTTGTGTCTTCTGCCAGCTGTGACCTGGACTGAATTCAGACGATCAGATGGATTGGGATGGTCAGATTACTTTGGAGAGCCAAAGATGAAGTTGTGTACTGGAAAATCTGACTTTGTTCAGTTTTAATAGCAGTGATTGCTCCAGGTCTGCCATTTGGAGAGGTTCCTGTCTGCAGCTGCATGTCATGGACATCCTTCTGAATATCACCATCCTCCCAGTGCCAGCTGAGCATCTGGTGTTAGCACGGCATCTTCCCCCAGAGGTAAGAAGCCAAGCCTACAAAACTGGCCAGGAAACCCTTTTTCAGCATATAGCAGCCATAGCTTTCTCTGCCTCTGTGGTTCTCCAGAATGTTCAGTCTGGCTTTTGGCTTCCCCCAGCACTCCCCAACAGGCACCCCCTGCCTCGTTCTCCTCCTGATGGCAGTGGTTATGCCCTATAGCAGAGATTTTTAAGGATTATCCTCTACCCCTGCTGGCTAGGCCAGACAGGAGGGCAATTGCTGGGAGTAGCTGTCTCCTCCCCAGCTGATGCATTGTACTTGCTCTCTCTTTTATGTGTGCTGGCATGACTTGCAACGTGTTACTTCACTTGCAGTCTTAACTAAGGCTAATAAAACGCTATTATGGTTAATTATATTCACCGGCAAGGCACTTAAACTTTACATGAAATGGCATCCCAGTAGGCTTCAGTTTTCATAACACATGGCAAGGTTTGGAATGGCATTTAGAATGGCAAGGTTTTAAAAAACATGCAATTTCATTAGAGTAACAAGACAAGCACTTGAGTAATTTTTTTATGACTTGTTTAATGGTGTTGCCATATGGATGGCTTGTAAATAAACAAACAAAAAAACCCTCATGGAAGGCTAGATGATGTAAGGGACACATACATCTGGCAGAGGATATCCCAGCATGCTTCAAGCACTTGCAGTTTTAATAAGCACTTCTCAGCACCTTGTGCTTATGAAAAGGTGCAGTGAGGTGGCGTTCATTCATGCCCATTTCCAGAACTGACTTTGATTTAAATTTTTTTTTAAAGAGGTGTGTAAGGCTATTACAAATTCTCTTCAGGCCGTTGGAATGTCCTGCTATATATCAGGGAGCTTTTCTCCCTGTATTTGTTGGCTAGAAGACGTTTATTCCATACTGGCCTGAATGCTACTAACCTCTAAACTAGCTCTGCAGTTTTGTGGAGATGACCTTTGTCACCTTTTGGGTACCTCAGAAAATTATTTTGGGACACCATGTAATTAATGAAATGCCCTAATGTTAACCTAATGTTGTTAGTTTGAGCCCAGACAAGACTATTTATTTATTAAATACAAAAAAATATTACAAAGTTCTACAGGGGTGCAGATGACAGAAAATAAATTCATGTGTACCTACAAGATCAAATCAGGGAGATATATTTCCCTCTCCATACCCAGCTGCACAGGTGTGAGTGTTCCCAGAGCACCAGGCAGTTTGGTTGTGCATATTTCAGAGGGCATTTGCAGGAAAGACTCTTCATTTCACAGTGTGTACAAACTTCTGCTTGTCTTTACCTGGCGTTTGTCAGAGGGTTCATGATGATCATATTTTATCTCCTTTCAGTTTTTATTCTTCAAATTACTGGCCTTCAATTTGGAAGATAGTTCTGAACTTCTGGGTTAATAATTTTCTCAGTGTTTTGGAAACAACTACTGTGTCTTTGGCAAACTAGACATTTGACAGTAATTCTGGCAGATCTTTACCTGCAGAAAAGTGAGAAACTTCTCTGGGTCTCATAATGTAATTTGCAACTATCAGACAAACTGTCTCTGTTCTCCAGAACATACAGCTCATATTAACATGCAGTTAAAAGCACATTTTACAGAAGGCAGCCTGCTACTGAGTCCTGGCTGAACCTACATGTGATGATAAATAACCAAGACAAAGTGTTAATCTCCAACATGGCATGACTCCATCACACAGACTTGATTCTTTGGATATACTGTAATAAAACACTTTCCTGGTGGAATTTATATCAGTTTTCCAATCCAACCTGTTAAACACTTTTTGCCATCAGAGTTTTGAGTGGTTCCAACTAAGCATGTGAATCAGGACTGCTCGACACATATGCACAGAAAACAAGGAGAGGAATTAAGAAGATCATTAAATCCTGTGGATAGGATTTGTAGGGAGTATGGAAGCACAGGATTAAGCAAAAACACATGTGAAGTGTAGGCAAGCTGTAGGTGTCTTCCCTAAGATAGGGAGGTAGACATGAAAAAAGCAGATAGCAGGTTACTGGGGTGAAATTTACAGGACAGAAAAATCAGATGGAAGGGGAAAGGGAAGGAAAAGCCCTTCCCCTACCAGCACAGCAGAAGAGGTGAGGGTGGGAAGGACCAAGAGCAGCAGAGTCATTCTGGTCAGCTTGGAGACCTTGGAAGCACTGAGATGATCATCCGAAGATCAATTTGTAGTGAATCATCACAAAGAAATCATGTTCATCATAGAATAAAGGAAAGCCATCTTGCTTTTAGTTTCCCTAAGCTATATTTTTTCCTTTTAGCAGGTAAATTCAGGGCTCATTAAAGAGTAAAGCCAGTAACACCAACTTGAGGAACACAAAACGCGAGCAGATGTTTTGCAGTCTCTCGTGTGTCCTTCTGTCCCAGTATCTGCCACATCTGACGTGACCTATAATAAGAACCACTCTGAACTTTCACTTCTCTCTTCCTTTTAACCACAGACTTCAGTAGTTTGGGACTGTGTGATGACTTTGTGATGTTGACAACTGGAGACCGAGATTAAGGTGCTAAATGCTTTTTAATAGCAACCAAACATAAGATGCAAAGTGTCTAGACACAACATAAATTGCCAGCTCTGCTTTTAAAAATATAATTTCCTAAAAAGCAATCCACAATTTATATATCTATTTTTTTTAAACACTTATTTAAAACAAAAAAAGTACAAAATCTTGGCAGAGGTTTTTGGCTAAAATGCAGGAAATATATTATGAACAGATTTTTACAGTATTTTTCCATGTTATTTTTGCTATATACTCCAGACCTATGCAATATATAAAATAATACATTTCCTCTTTATATATGGAAAATACTCATCAACTTTATGGTTCCATTAAGGCCAGAGAAGGAAGAAATTTCCAGTGGTGTTCATGATAATAGTTCCAAGTGAAGAAACAGTTGTGTCTTGATATTGTGAAGGTGGCGTTGCCCAAGACTGACATTCAGATTACAAACAAGATTAATGATTTAATCATTCAGATACTCTTTCATACTTTCAAAATATATTCTAGTTACTTTGTTTCCAAAGATCATTTTAACAGCTCCAAAGCAAATCTGTTTAAGCAAAGGTGAGTGCTTCTTAAATTCCTTCCTTACATTCTACTGCAACACTATACCAATTTTTAAAGTGAGATTAGAAATCAGTGGATATAGGTTTGTGAAGAAGAACCATGAGCAAGCATGGAGCACAGGACATTTTTGGACCTTTTGAGTGTGCTTGTATCTTAGAAGCATTCCAATTTGTGGATGCTTTCTTTTTCAGTCCTAGTGCATTCTGTGCTGCCACAATTCAGGTGCATAGAGACCACCACAGGCATGGTGACAGCAATATCCCCATTTCACAAATAAACCATAAAAGGAAGTAAAAAGAGTAAAGTTTCTCTCCTAACCTACATAGAGGGCAAACTATAGAGGCCAGACAAGGATAATAAAAGTGTATGATTGACAGCTGACAGTATGCCAGTGAAAATTTCCCTTTCCCTTAGGATATTGTTTTGATAATCTTTGCTGATTTAATACTTTATGGAACTAGAGATTTTTTGTCTGAGTTTTTTGAGGGGTGGGGGTTGCACTTGTCAATTGCACATCAAAATAGGGTGGATAGACAGAGAAGTGAAATGTAAACAACAGCTCCAGGTTTGTTTTTCTCTTTAGGCTGTCGGGGGATGTTTTTGTACATGAAAGTTAACAGAGCACAGTAATGGACTTCATCACTTCTTGAGGACATTGGGCCAATGCTCCAATACAACTCATCTGATTGCAATGTTATTACCTGGTTTTGTGTCCTATAGTCAAAAAAGTCTTTTCTGAAGTTTCGCTGTAAGACAGGATAATGTACTTACCTCTTGATGATATTTAAAGACTATACATTGGCTTAGAAATTTTAATACAATTTCCCATTCACAAGCCCATCATTTTGCCACATTTCTATCCACTTGGTCATTGTCTTTTATACACCCACAAAGTTTTTGTGAGTACATCCTGATGTCCATGCCACCTGAGACACTGCACCCAACCTGTGAATGTCCCGATCATGCTGGGATGGCCTGTCCATGGGGCTTTATATGAGTTTGATGTCCTCAGGATCCCCCAGCCCAACCATCATGACATCCTGTCCCTCACCAATGGCACAACTTTCTTGGAGCAGCAGGAGCTGCTCGGATTTTGTGTCCTTCTCTCCATTTGTCTTCTGGCCACTGTTTTAGTTTATCACAGATTTATGACTTGCAAGGTGGGTGAAATTGTCAAGTTTCCTCTCTTGCAGCTAAGCTGAGCCTACAATGCACCAAAGAATAAAGCATAAACAAAACAAGTTTCTGCAGAATTTTGTGGATATGACTCCAAATGCACTGAAGAGAGAGATCTGTTGAGTTAGTTGATGCCTTTTGTAGAAACATAATCAGTTTTCCTTCTGGAATCTGAATGTCAATTTCTTTTTTCTTTTGACTTCCGTGACTCCATATAAAATGTTCTTGTTTTGTAAGCAAAATGTAATGTTCATCCTGCAAACAAAGACAGGAACACTCTGAACACTAAGATACATTTTTTCCACAATACTAATATCAGAAAGGGGATGCTGTACAGGCAAAAGAGTTTAACCTGTGTAACTCTACAAATTTCAGGTCATACCCTCTGTGGCACGGATGTCCATTGTGTTTGGTAGGATAACACCCTTATTGGCTGGAATTCACTTAGAAGTTCTGTAGATGATGATTTGTAAAGTATTTCACTTTTTTTTCTACTGAATGGGCTTTAGAGTAGGAAAGGGTGGATGCAGATATTCTGCCTGTGGATCTAGCAGGGACCACCTTGAGCACTCTAGGGCTTGAGCCCACCTCTGGTCTATCTACACCAAAGCTGTGGTGGGGCTAAATAGGGTGAGGTCAGCTTCACTCTGAATTGAACCACTTTGGTCTCAGTATTTTGATACCAAAAGGGGCCTCTGATAAAAAAGAAAATTAAATAAACTGCCTTTAAAAGTTTATAGATATAATGAATCTCAGTGGATGAGTGCCTTTTGAGTTAGTTTCTTCATGAAAACAATGTGCTATTCAAAGAATGATAAAAAAATTACACTCCACAACTTCACATCAGGGTAATTTATCACAGAGGGTTTTTGGCTTGGTTAGATGAGATGAGAGTAGGTGCTTGAATACATTGCAGACATGTAGCCTTGAAGACTAATCCTTTAAAAATATGTCCAAATAGCCTTTCATGCGGGCATGTTCCCTCTGAATGACACGTCTGTGATCTGGTGGTTACTTTCACACAAAATATAATCTAGGTAGATTCTGACTACCCAGGTCGTACTTTCATTGGGCTCTGAAGAAGGGTGTATGAAGTTTTCTTCTGTCTAAAGTACACCACATACAATTTTGCTATTGATATGCTATTGAACGTCTAATATAATTGTAAATAAAAATCTCCTTTTGTGCTCTTAGCCCTTTCTGTCTGCCCTATGCCCATTTCTTTGTGCCTGGGGAAGACCCTGTGTCATTTTTCTTTGCTTCCTTTATGTAAAGGCAAATAATAATACTTGTCAATTTTATTTGTGGTTTTCTCAGCTGCATAGCTAATGCTCTTCTGCTTGATAGGATGTCTTTGCTTTCAGTAATTATAGTTCTGCTTATGCCCTTGAGGAAGAACATCTGCTGCTTCCCACTCATGAGTTACATTTCATCCTCTCATTTCCTCAGTGTTATTCTGCTCCACAGTGATAAGGTGGTCCCTGATGCCCTTTGCAGAAATTTTCCTTGATGTTCTGACCAAGGTCCTCACTCTTCCTCCTCACTTCCCTCTTCCTTCATCAGCCTGTTGTGCTGCTGTCCTCAGCATGAGTGATGCATTTGCTTCTCTGATTCAGCAGAGGTGTACAGGGAGCTCCCACAACAATCTGCCTCAGCTGGGAATGAATGTGCAGAAGAAGCCCAAGGACAACACTCTGCAGTGCCCTCACCAAAACCAGCAGTGTCGGCTGTCAGGGTCAGGAAACGTGACCACCCAATTAGAACAAAGGATGAGAAGAGCAGGAAAAACCCCACCTTCTCATTTTGGACACTTAGCAGTGAAATTCTGCCAACTTGGCATATTTTTCCCACCATATTTGTTGCCTTTGTTGTTCGCTGTTGCATGTAAATCAGCTGAAAGATCTTTTTTTATTCCTTTGTTCTCACACATTAATAATTTCCTCTCAAAGTAATTTCTTGATATGAACACAAAAACATATTGTGTAGTAGGCAAATTTGGAGGGTTAAAATATGTATTTTTTGAATATTCAAAACAAATTATTTGGAATTTTTAACATTTTTGTAATGTTCACTCTTGCATAATATCTGTTTTTATATACAATGCAATGTGCTCTTGGGTATATGGTATGGACTCTTGGGTATGGTTCTGTGCAGGACTAGGAGTTGGACTCAATGATCCCTGTGGGCCTCTTCAAATCAGCATACTCTGTAATTCTGTGGTTTTGATGAATAATTAGTACATATTTTTGCATGGCCAGAATTGGGCATGGTGCATCCCAACCAAGGAGATTACATCAAAGAATTTGAAGCATTTATGTTCCAACAAGAGCTGGGAAGAAGAGGTCATTACTCATAGCCAAAGGGAAACCAAGGAGACAAAAAGTGATAGAGCCTCATACATGTATTCCTGACTCTCTCAGACAAGCTCATGCAGTACAGAGCTGGCTGAAGACTGACCTGCTCAAAAAGGTGCTGCCATCCCTCAGCAACCCTGCCAGTGCTGAAGGCAGTGGAGTGACCTGAGAAAGGCCAGTCCCAGTTTGTGGAAGAGTTCAGCATCTTAAACTTCCAGGGATTTCTTTCTCCCTGGCTCATCATTTCAGCACAGCGATTTTTGAAATAATGCTGTGGCACTGTTGCAATAAAAACTGGGATATTTTTGCATTGAGATCAGCTGGCAGAAATGTGAACTTGGTATGAACACACAAGTGAATAGCTTTCAGTGTCAAGGGTAACTTTTATTACAAATATTTGTGCAGAATTGGAAGAATAATGAAGTATTCTATATTGAATATATAAATAGAATGATACAGTAGCCAATTGACTGTGTATTGCAGGATTAGAAGGACTGTGTATTATTGGGTATTTTCCTTTTTTTTAGAAGAGGATTTACATAGGGCTTTATAAAGGATGAGATCCTTTTGGGGAAAAAAAAGCAACCACTACCATTTATGTTTAATAATAGGGGGACAAACCTTAACATGACAGAGGCTGGGGGAGACATGAGGGTGACCTAAGCAAAGGGATACAGAAAAATGTGTTTTATTGAAGTGCATTTGATGCTAATCTAGATGTTAGGGGGAAGACAGTTAAATATAAAGGGTCCCACTAGATATGAGACTGGTCAAATCCATGGAAGAACCATGTGAGAAGATGGGCAAAACCAGGAACAGTGAGAATCCCTTCAGACAAATGATGAAAATTGCAGATTTAGCAAAATACAATACAGGAAATAGATGGGAAGACCATGCAGGAAATTCATAGTACAGGGGGAGATAGGCCTGTAAGCAACATGTACTTCATGGCTTCACTGCCATGAAAATGCAGTTCTTTGCATGGGAAAACCCTTGAAAAAAAATAGGAAAACTATTCATGAAAGTAATCCTGAGATTGGCCTCACTCTTCATCCTTTGTATTGCTAAAAGAATACACCAATAAAATGGAATCTTTTTATAGAGACAAAGGACAAAACATAAAGTGGCTCTTTTGGGAGCAGAGAAACATCGCTTTTTTATCTCACACAAGAGCTGACAAATATATCAGTACTGAAACATACAAGAGAAAATGAAGTTAAAAGGTAGGAAACATTGCAAGAACCAAAGAGTAACCGCTGGGTCTGGCTGCTGTAATTAGAGAAGTGTCATCACCCAACCTGACAGCACCAAAAAAATAAACAAATATTAAGGATGAAGAGAAATGAACTTTGAAGAAAAAATATGGTTGAGGCATAAAAGTAGTTAAGTAAAGGGAAACAGGACAAGAACAGGAACTGAGGGGTTAAGGGTGCAAAAATCAAAGGGTGATTAAGAAGTGTAAAGGAAACAGAAGGGAAAAAGCATAACAAATGAAAGGGGAGAAGAGAAACAAAAATAGAGCAGGACAGCATACAATCAGATCTATTAACACGGTTTAAAATTATGAGTGACTTGCTACACAGTGGTTACAACATCATCTGAAAGGTTTGTTGTCACTGAAGTGAGGAAGGCTGGTGGTGGGGCTGGTTGTCTGGGGGACTGACAGGGGCACTGTGCCGTGTGGCACCAATGGGATCACCAGCAGCTGATGGCATCCAACACCTCTGCTGTGTTTGAGAGGGGACAAGGTCTCTCCTTGCTTCTCTCTCACTCCCCACTCCTCCCCTTTTGGGAGGGGATGGTGGGGATACCCACTGAGAAAAGGGTCATTTTTCCTGCACGTGTACACACACACACATACACACACTCAGTTTCTTGGAGTAGCTTGTACTGCTTCCTGAAGGGAGACACAGGAAAACGCACAAGCTTAAAGAGATTTGGTTTTTTTTCTGAGAAGGGGGAAAGAGGGACAAGGGACAGGCAAGTGCTGACATCTGGAGAGTGGTAACAGCTGTGAAGGCCTCAGGGCTGAGACTTTTGTTTCTGACCTTAGGGAGAAACCGGAGAGTACTGACCACATGGAGTGGTTGCAAGGAACAGGGAGGGCAGAGGGGAGACAGAAATGGCAGCCCCTTATTTTTGTATCCTGGAGCCTTGGTAATATATCTCTGTAAAGGGGCCAGTGCATGTTCATATGAGAAGTTACTCCATTCTGTCTGAAGTCATGTTAAAAATAACTCTCTTTGGGCCTTGGGGCATTCACTATAATGAAGTTAAAAGGATAAATGCTATTAAATGTCTGAATAATGTTGCTAATATAGCTTGTCTTCCTGATCATTTTGTTAAACTGCAGTAACATACAATCATGTCACCATTAATACTTCCTGCATGTGCAGGAAAGAAGAATACAAAGAGTATGAAATATCAATTGATTTTAGGATGGTGTGTTTTATATTGAAACCAGATGAAAAACTTATTCTCTCATATGGTTGGTGGCGGGTACTGGAAACATCACACATTTTTATTGTTGAAACAGAGTGCAAACTATTCAGAGCAATACACCTACATCTGTATTGTATTATACTCCGTGCCTGGCTGCCATCATTTTATGGACTCAATATCTGTCCAACCATTATTTTTATTGGGTCTCATAACTCCATACTTGGTCCACCTGTAGAGCCTGTGAGTTATCAAGTTAGAGTCTTTTGCCATTGTCATGTGTCCAGTTTTCAAATTAGAGTGGTTTCCAACTGGACTGCAAAGAACCAGAACTGCTATTCTTAGACTGATTTTTATTTTAACTACACCCATTCCTATTTATCATTGCAGTCTGCTGGAAAAAAGTCTAATTTCCAGCAAAGAGGGTTATTTTTTGTATGGGAAAAGGGAACATGTACATTCTTCATGTCCTTTTTATCGTTGCATAATTGTTCCCACACTTGATACTTGTTTATTGCTATCACATTAAAAAGCCAGAATAGTTGCCCAATTCTGGGTTGTAAAATCTCCCTGGCACGCTCATGAGGCTCATTTAGACAGTATAGGATTATTCAAACAGCAAGGGCAACTAGAATCCAAATTCTCTTTTGAAGATAAATATCCTTCACTCAGTACATTCTGGACTAGGCAATATTGCCACAGCCTTTGCTCACTCTGATTAGCACTAACCTGAACAATACTATTTTTTCTTGATTTCTCTATCATGTATTTTTTTTCAGACATCTGTCTACGCCCTTTTTCCAAATTTCTACCTTCCCTTGACATATCCATTTTTATTTCATAATAGGTGAAATAGCATTTCTCTCTACTGATCCTTTCCTGATATACCCCTTTGCTGATATCTCTGTCCGCTGCCTGCCTTCTTTTATCACTCTGTCCAGTTTCAGATGTATTCAAGACCTCAGCTGATCCCAGGCTGCAGCACTCCCAGGTTCCTCCCATTGCCCTCTGGGGCAGATGATGGATGGATGCCTCCATGACCCTCAGGTGTGCTGGTGGAGCCACAAAACACACTGGCTGTGTGACAGGGCACAGTCTGAGCATCTACAAGGTGTCCCAACACCAGGAAAGCCCTAGGCCCTGAGAATCCTTAGTTCTCCACGAGTTCTCCACGAGCTGTGAGGAAACAGCCTACTCTTCACTGGTCTGCTCTCTCTTGCTACCACACTCGTCACAGCTCAATACTCCAAGCTCTGCCAAAGCAGCTGGCAATGTGTGGCTCCCTGAATGCCATGTCACTTCCTGTATGGAAAAGCGTAAGTTGACCTTCGGATGCTGCAGAAATCTCACAGGTTGCAACACTGCTTGCATTTTCAGCCACCAAAACGACAGTCTGGCTAATTTTTAATTAATTACTCTGTTCTAGTTTCTGTATCCGGCTGATTTCCCAGGTGTTTACAAACCAGCTTCTAAAGTTCCAGAATATTTTGGCAATTTTATGGGCTAGAAGTACAAGTCTGAGTTTTTCAGGGAAGCCTTTGGAACTAAAACTTTTACTAGGACTTTACGAGATCTAAAATGGGCAAGTTCTGTGGACCACCACTGTGTTATTAGGCTTATTAAGTTGTCTCTAATGTGCCCTCCAGCTCTTGCAATCTAGGAAAGAAACATCTGGTCTATGAAGGTTTCCATTTGTATCTATTTTGTTAACTACTTTAAGCAACTAAATAGAAAAATACATATATATAATGCAATGAAAACAAAAGTACATAACACTAAAGTAGTTGGAGGTTAATTTAGTTACAAAACTATATAAAATATTACAATTATTATAAGCAGTAACCACTCTAAGTTTCTACCCAGAATCAGGGAAGAGAATAAACCTTATTCATCACTACTCCCTCATGATAGACCAGTATACATACAGTAAAAATATTTGTTTGTCCCCAAACAGACATGGATTTATTTTACTCATGACCTCATTCTGATTCAAAGATGTTTAATTACATCCCTAAAGGACTAAGTCTGGTTAATTGTAGTCTGCCTGTCACTTATTTTGATTTTTTTTGAGATCTGGGCTTTGTGTTTTGCCAAGAGAACTAAACAGCTTCAGGTATGGCACTCACTGGTTAGCCATAGAGGCTGAGAGCACATGGAGTAGCATTCACATTTGCTCATCATACATGTGGAAAGTGTCCCATCACCACTGCAGACATGCTCCAGACAAATGCCTGAAAGAGCAGAGCACTGAGTCATACCAATATTAAAATTTAAATGAATAGTCTCCCATCATGTAAGGCAGACTGAGCAGCTGTCGATTTTTTTGTCTCATTAGCAAAGAATTATATAAAATGGTAGTGGGAACAGTGACTTACATTTTGGAACTAGGTGGAATTAAATACAGATGGATAAAGCAGGTGAAAAACGTGCTTGAAATGTCTGTTTCACCAAACTGACTGTAATGGAAACTTACAGTGAAAGGCTAAATTTAGGCAAGTTGAATACACTCCACGGAGCCCAGACTGCCGAAACACCCAGTATCTTCTATGTTACTTGAGAAATTATTTCCTTCCACTTTTTTTTTGCTGTTAGGCATTTATTCTCAGTTAGTTGTCCAAATTTTCTTAATAGCCATTTAAAACAAGAACTTCCAGAGGGTAATTCAGCCACTGTCCTAGCTGCCTAGATTCAGCTGAGAGAAAAAGACCTCTAGAAGCTCCCATCTCTCTCTGCTGAGTGTTGTGTAAGCCTGGACAACTAGCTTGATTACTTAGCTAATTCAGAGAAAAACATGATGTCTAGGGTATGTTTTATCACTCCAAGCTTTTTCCACAGTCTTGGGTAAGGCTCAGAAACGGCAGGATTCAGTGTATGGGTGGGAGGCTGTCTTGCCCTGTAGAAGAGGAGCTGGGTTCTGTTGTGGTCCTGAGGACCCCAGAAGACATGGACACGTTGTTGGTTGGTAAATGAAAAAATATTTGTACAGATATAGAGATATATAAAATTAAGTAATTCTATAAGAAGGAGATATTTCCCACTATTTAGAGAGACATTTTAGAACTCTTTTTTAACATCAACATCTCAACATGAACCTCAAGCATGACATGGAGAAACATTGTGCTGTTTTCTACCTGTCTTGCTCTGTCATGTTTTTCATAAGAATGAGCTTGTGATCTTGAAATCATAAATAGCACTGGAGTTAATACGCATGAAATTTTTATTTAAGAAGAAACCAGAGAGGACAGGAATTGCTGGACAGTCGAACAATGATGAGTTTTGCTGGGCCAAAGCTAGAGACAATATGCATTTCCCTCTTCAGAAGAAATTACAAACCCATCAAGTTTACACAAGGATTACACAAAACAGAAGTAGTCACCAGAACTCCTGGAAGATATATATTTCCTTGAAAATTTAATATTTATTTTTAAAAGTCAAGCATTCTGTCTGGAGTACAACTATGCAAAAATTCCCAGCTAACTTGTCTGTCAGACTACACGAAATATTTGAGTGAAGGAAAGTAATAAATAATTGAATGGTCCTTAAGCTCTGAAATGTTAGAATTACCAGGAAACTAAATTTTCAGTGGCCATGAAAGTTATTGAGGTAGTCATTTTACATCACTATGGTGAAAACTGGAGTTAGATCTACATCTATTACAGCTCTACATGTATTCCAGATTTCAACACATTAATAGAGAAGGAGACCCAAATAGAGAAGGAGACTCTGGCCTTAGTCCATGGGCTTAAAGGGTTTCATTTGATTATTTAGGCTTTTTCCTGAAACAGACTGTAAGACATATATTTCCATTGTGAAATGAAATAAAATACCCATGAGATTTTATTTTCACTTATAAACACATAATCTACAAATTCAATACCTGTCCACCAAGATTAACAGGGTCATGGGGAGTGGGATAGTTAAGGCTAACTGGCAAATCCTTAAATAAATATAAAAATGGCCTGGTGCTTATATTTTCCTACTGAGAAAAGCATGTGTTTTGCAGTGCTTAGCCATCTTCTGAGTGTAAATGCAAGACTGAGCAGCACTCACTACTTTTGAACCAAATTTCACTCCATTTCTTGAGTATGATGTTTGGCAACTGCTGTTGAAGTCATCTCAGATGGGGGATTTGTGGGGCCATTTCACTCCTGACCATTGCACTGTGAGAGAGCTGCCCTGAGCCCAGGGATGTGAAGTGTCCTAAATCACTGCTGCAAGGTTGGCCACACATCAGCCATTGGCCAATATTTTATTTTGCTTAGGAAAAAAGCTCTAAATACACAAGTGCTGAACAAGAAGAATTAGAATCTTGAAGAGAGATGTCTCCCAGATAGTAGAGTGTAGGAATATAGAAAAAGGAAGATTATTTATGATTTTCTTAACTTTCAGGAAATTATAAGAAACTACTACCTTACATGTACTCAACTTATTTAATATTGGTGGATTTTTTGCTGACTAGTTCAGGATGTATTTGCTTAGACCAGAAATTCTCTGAAATTGCTCATATCTAATCATTGGCAGGACATCAGAGCTGTAACTGCACCTTGAGGACATAGCAGGAGTCTCAGCTGTAGCAGCTGAAGTGTCATCCCTGTGTGCCCATCCCAGCACGTTTCCACTGCCCCAGTTATCAGCAGGGTGTGGAAGCAAGGAGATGAGAACAGAGGAACAGAAGCCCCTGTGGAAGAGGCAGAGAAAAAAAAAGCCATGAAAAAGTCTAACTCAGTCATTTCCAGGTGAAATCTCTTTCCTCCTGCTCACAAAAGATGATCTCTATATCCTTACACTATCAAAGGCTTGAAATAAAAGCTGAGGCAAGGACCTGGGCAGTTTTTAAGGTCAACACTGTCATCAGCTTGGCTTTGAAGATTTTAGATACAAAATTGGTACAGTATTTTATGTGAGTGAATATAGTAAAGCTATATTGGTGTTAAAATGTTGATGGCTGACTTTCCCTTTAATGGCTGTGTATCCCATAGTTCAGAACTTCCTATCTCATGGTGGTGGGGTTCTTTTGAAAAAAGGTGACTTCCTCATTTTCTGCATAAAATTCTTTGTCTTCATTGTATATTAGGTAACTCTATTTAAACTGAAGCCAGAAAAAATGGGAGTCTTTCCAGTATTTTGATCTGAGACAGGCAAACAGCAAAACACAGTGGGGAGGGAGATGGAGTGGAAAGTCGACCTAAAGCTCATCTCATTTAACAGATAGCAGTAAACATCTTAAAAGTGATTGGCTTATTATGTACACTTTAAGCGTCCACAGAAAGCTGCTTTCCATATCCACAACAAGGTCATTAGTGAGGGAGAAGGGAGGGAGAGAGTTAGCTGATAGCACAGCCATCTTTCCTGTGCAGACACTGACCTGGGAGCTTTGTGTTCTGACATATTTTCTTCAAAATAAAGATTCTCAGCAATGTAAGGAAGAAATGTTAGTTGCAGAAGAAAAATGAAAAATGAAAGCAGAATACTAGCTCTGAGGAACTGACTAAATTTAGACCTACATATGTGTAGATTTTGCTCCTAACACAAGAAGTTCAAAGAGATATATTGCTACTAGGTATGACAGCAAAAGTAATATTACCACTATACTCCATTATCATTCTTTCCAAAATCAATATCAAAACAACCCAAGTCTAGACACATAAATGTCAAACTATTTAACAAGAAGCAGTTAGTGCAGAAAAAAACACTTAAATGGCAATTGAGGTAGTCTGATGGATCTTAAAGTAGCTTACCAGGATTTATGTAAGATAAAAACAGTTTAACTAAGCATGTAGAACAAAGCCTGGGGGCTTATGGCTAAGAACAATATTAGAAGAACATCTAAGCTCTTTATCGTACCTGTCAGGTCCTAGTACTTGGCTGTTCTGTCAAAGATGGAGGGCCTTCTAAATCTCCTCATTTTCATCTTGATTTTAGGTTTTAGGTTACTTAATAAAATTACCCTTCACCTATTACTCAAAAGATAGAGTGCCCAGTTCACAAAAAACACGTTTGAGCTAATTCTGCTACTCATATGAAATCTATCATTTTCAGAGTGCTTTCTCCACTTTTTAAATGTCATTCCCCATTGAGAACTGACAAGGAGGTTGTTAGCAAGTAATATCCTCCCAAAAATGGGATTTTGGAGTGAGACAGGCAGCAGAAATTAACACTTAATTAACATCCTAAAATAGCTAAGCATTGAAACTCATTTCAGTCAAGTAAAAAAAGTATGTAAGAACTCAAAAATACAGAGGCATTAATTTAAATATGACCAAATATATAGTTCCTAGATTTTAAAAATTATCTTTTAATTCAATTGTTTTCTTTTGGCTTTCAAATAGACTTATGAAAAATAAAATTAAAAACAATTATGGCTTAGTTTGAGAAAGCAGTTTTACATGGTTCATAATTAATTTTTTTATCAGTTCACAGTTCATTATTTTTCTGTGTGCAATCAAAAGCTGTTTTGATTCTGATATGAATCAGTCTTTCTTCTGATGTAACCACAAAAATTAACCCATCTGAAATGAAACACAGTGTTGCAGTGCTGAAAAACCCCCATACCTTCAATGTAAATAGAGCTAAAGGAGATTTTATCGTCTAAGACATCTTTCATTTTGCAACCTTCAGCATAAGTCATTAGCGGTCACTCAGGACATGAAGTGAAAGGCCTCAAGATGTGACACCAATCACTCTGCTCCTCTGTGCATGCTGTCTCCAAAAGCAGATAATTCTCATCTATACCCAGAATTGCTACTTGGGGCTTCAGGCTGACTTAAGGTTTTCAAGTGAGCAAAATCTTTTGATAGATTCTGGGTTTTCTTCAAACCCCACCACACAGCAAGAGCAAGAAATTTGTGGTGCATTTTTTAAGGGAACTAATAACTGTCTTATGTCTGTCTGTCTGTCTGTCTGTCAGGCCACCAGCAACAGAATGAGAGGACACAGTCTTAGGCTGCACCAAGAGAGGTTTAGGTTTTCTTCACAGAAAAGGTGATTAGACATTGGAATGTGCTGCCCAGGGAGGTGGTGGTGTCACTGTCCCTGGAGGTGTTTAAGGGAAGACTGGACGTGGCACTCAGTGCCATGGTCTGGTTGGCAAGGTGGAAATGGGTCCAAAGGTTAAATTTCATCTTAGAGTTCTTTTCCAACCTAATTGATCCTGAGATTCTGAGTGTTGATCCTGTAGATAACTAAGCAAGGCCTGACATCAATTATGACAGCAATCCCATTAAGTTTGTGGGATAATTGCAGTCTTAATGTTAGGAAAGGATTTAAGGATTTTGCAATCACTGTATTGTCTCAAACATTGTATTCTGCTTAGGACACCCAGGCATGTTAAGTTGCAATTCACTATTTATGACACTGTCTTCCTCAGTTGGCATGTGCCTTCATGGAGGAAAACAGCTTGATTAAAATGGGATATACCAACCTGTAGAGCAGGATTGAGTGTTATGGCCTGTGTGTTTATACTGTGTGAATGCCAACTTACACCTGGACAAACAGACTTCAGACGTCCCCACAAGTTCCATAAAACTGAACTCTCTGGCCCTAAAGGCACCTTCAAAGTCTCTGTATGGTTATTGTGTTAATCCAAGGAGGAGGATGCATCACAGTGGAAGTTTGCAGCTGATTGTTTAGGTCTTCCATTTCCAATTATATCCTTGTATGGAAAAAATCCCTGAGCACAGGGAATAAGAGACCCTCCAATCCTTTTCTTCCAGTTTGGCCACAGTCCCTTCATTAAGGCTCAATCCATCTTCTGTACCATAGAGATGGAAGTGACATTAATGGGAACATCACCCATCCTTTCTGCTTATCACTGAGAAAATGTCTGTAAGTCACCATGCAGATTGTTTGCTGCTTCATCCTGTGCCCCATAACCTCAATTATTTCTGCAGCAGGATCTCAGCTGAGCAGAAAGACATTACAGCAAGGAGGTGGGCTCCCATCTGCCTCAGCAGGTAAAGAAATGCTCCTGCAAAAACAATGTGAGTCTTACAGGGCCGGGGGGGTTAAGGGAGAGAGAACAGCCATTATCACTCTGCCAGAGAAACTCTGACATAATGAGTTGCTAAATGATCCCAATCTCCACCACACTCTGTTCGGGCTATGATTTTCAATTCTGCCAAGAATCTGGATCACAAATCTTGAATCCTGTCACTTACTTGTACGAAAACTTGCAAGTTTTAATCCACATATAGTAGTTCTTGACTGATCACATGTATTTATTATCAGACCAAAGCTGTAATTTGCTTTATGCCCTGGTCCTCGTGCTCCTTGAAAAGTTTGGCAGCTCAAGGTGACACCACCTCCTGTGCCATGGCTTTGCACACCCATGTGCTTTGACCACAAGCCACTTTGGGAAAACATAGGGTATATAACTGTAAAAAGTCACAGACACACAGCTTGGGTGCACTTAGGGTCATCTAGAGACACAGCTTGCTGAAGACAGAAGTTTAGAATTAGAGCTGGAAGTTAAATGTACCGGCTATTTCTAAGTGAAACCAAGCCTTTAAACACTTAAGAACTTGCTTAATTTTCAGCATATGCCACAGACTTCAAAGAAGGGTCAAAGTCCAATAGTTTGAAGCAATGACAAGCAAGAAATGCCCTGGAATATTGGCTAAAGAAGAAAATATTATTATGGCAACTGTTTTTAAGTGCTACTTTTGCATTTAGCTTTTCAAGTTCCTGGCACATGTGAGAAATTTCCATTTGAGATGACATGTAAAATTGCCTTTTTAGCATAAGAGTCTGAAAAAGCTAGAGGACACTGGTATATTCTATGTCCTTTCCTCTCTGATTAAGTATTTATTATTAGGATAATTATTCTCTGACAACCAAACATGTCTGTTAAGCAAATATTCCTTAAAGAAATAATTGCCTGGAACAAAGTAATGTTTTACCACTTCTACCAGCAGGCCTGGTTTATATATGTAAACAAAACAATTTATACTTAGAATATACCCAGACATGGTGTCACTGGTTTCTCCAACCCTGCAAGGCTGACTTACAGGGCCTCAGGGTTAGGCTATTGCTCTGTGGACAGACACTGGTGTCAGAATGGGGTTTTTGTGTCTGAGGGAGCAATGATACATTCTCATCACTGTAAATGTGAGCCAGAATAAAGGCGTTTGAATGACTAAAAACAGTAATTAAAATGTCTTCCCTTCTTGTATTGTGACAGTCACAATTTAACATCCAGAACAGAAACAAGCATGGCTGTAATAGCAAAGGAGAGGTCAAGGATTACACAAAATCATTTCCCGAGGTCATCAGTTTTGTAACACACACACATCACGGTCACTCTGTGCTTGCTGTCAGCATCTACTCCTTTATATATTTTTTTATCTTTTATCATCTATTTGGTATAAGATCTTGAGCCAGAGATTTGGACAGAGGAAGGAGGAAGTAGGATGTGAAGAAAGGAAAGTTGGTGCAGATTAAATATTGAAATAGCTCAAGGAAACAGGATAAGAAATGCTTGGGAAGTGCTTAAGAAAGCACTGCAAGAGGAAGGAGGAGTGAAGAGTCTGGAGATGTTTTTTCTGTGAGGGATCAATGACTCTGAACATCACTCTGGGTCACCTCCCTTTTCTGTATTAAAACAGTGTCTTTTAATCCCAAACACATTGTGTAAATGGCTTTTACCTTGGCACAAACCCTAGAAAGAGAAAAATTTAGTCATATTGCTGTAACGTTTTTCCTGAGGTGACAATATCTCAAATGACAATCACTTTCCTTTGCAATAATTTTGGTCTCAGGTAAATAGCCCATTCTGGCCTGCTCCTTTTACTCTTAAAAAGCTGAAGATAAATTCCATATTAAATTAGTAAAATTTCTATTTCTCATGAACAGTTCAGATGATAAATGCAACAAAACAACAACATACAAATTGTTAACTAAATCTCATATTTTCTGCCAAACCATTTTACCCTATAAAGCCTAAAATATTATTAACTTGTGTAGGGATCTTTGTTATAAAACACTGAGATTCATTCGTCAATAAAGCTGAGGGGAAAAATAAAAAACACACCCCAAAATGGGCAACAAAGATTATCTGGGACCTCTCATTTAGGAGTCTTTTCATATCAATCACAATCTCACTGTCCCCTCAGCGAGAGAGTAAAATGATGAGATATTTCACCTTTCCAGATGACCAGACCCCTTTGCTTTCAAGAATGTCTAAGTGAGAATACATTGCAGCTGGTAGCACTATTGAGAACAGTTGGATAATCCT
This sequence comes from Eopsaltria australis, assembly GCA_034509425.1. Lineage (NCBI taxonomy): Eukaryota > Metazoa > Chordata > Aves > Passeriformes > Petroicidae > Eopsaltria > Eopsaltria australis. Next base: position 3,821,895 of record JAVTVJ010000094.1, on the reverse strand, counting down.
TCAGTCTCGAGCACTGACAGAGGAGCTTCAAAGCATTCCCTGTCTATCTCTCATCCTCGCACGTCGGGCTGTGCCGTGGGCGATGTGACAGCTCAACATGTGCGGCGGAGGTAGGAACGTACGGAGATGGGCAGAGCTGGATTCTGTCTCAGGGACCTGCTGTATGGATCTGTGAGCACACAGAGGTATTTTTAAGGCATGGGGGGAGTGAAAACACTTGAAAGGTTCATTTGTTTTTACACCTATAGGTACCACAAGGAAAGATGCAGGGTTTGACCTTGTTTTGTTAAATCTCTGGTTGCACATGGGCTATTTTCACCTGGTTTCTAACAGTAATTAACACAGCTGACATACATATCTTTTCCAAATTTCCAAACAGTGATCTCAGTGTTTAGGTTCATCTCCTGCTTGGACAGAGCAGTTGGACCAGATGACCTTCAGACATCCCTTCCATTGGTTCTGGAGCGAAAGTGAAAGTGAGTAGTAGGGTACCCTCTAGCTGAAATTTTAAGGTCTGTGTGCAATTGGAATTTCTGTAAGTTCAACAGGCTGAGTCTCCCCCAGTTCTGAACACCCGTGGAGAAGAAGGAAGAAAGGGCATGGGCAAATTCACCTCTCCAGTGTGCCATTCCTTCTGATTTTCTCATGTTTAGAAATGCAAATAAGATGATCACATCCTACCAGAGCAAAATGAAACTCCTTAGAGATTTCGTACAAGACAAGTTCTTTGTAGGATTACCATTGTTATGATGGCAATACAGTGATGGCAACACATCTAGACCAGTAAGTAGTGTTTCCAAATAAAAGACATTATGCCTTTTATCACAGGAACCACTTCAAATTGTTCTCAGTATATGCTATTTGCAAGGCTAACTTTGTGATCTAAAGACAAATCTCTTTCAGGTCTCAATGAATCAGATTAACTTTACTAAACCTCACGAACTTCTTATAGAAGCTTGGACAGATGAAAAGGAAGCTAGGGTTTAGCATCTCACTTTACATCTCATAATCCTCTGCATAATTCTGGTGATTTCAGGAATGATACAATTTCTGAGATACAGGAAGAAAAATTATAATAAAAATGTTAATTTTGCCTTTCGTATAAATGATAACATTGTTTGCACAAAAAAAAAATCCAAAAAAAGCAAAAAAAACCCAGTAACTTTTATGCTTCCTGCTATTTCTTCCTTTGCAAGACATCAGGTGTGGTTTTTTCTATCAGCAGTTGGTAAAAGTGAGGTGATCATGGTAACCCTAGTTCATGCTAGGTCATTCACAGCACACCTTCTGGAGTGCAAGAAAACAGTGAAATTCATGGGTGGTTCAGAGACTCACTTGTGATTCTGCTCAAACAGGTGACACAGACAGCCCTTCACATCCTAAAATGAGGCATAGCCTAGAGGAGAGCAGGTGTGCTGTGCCAGGAGTTTGGAGCATCATCATGAATTTTACTGAGTGCTGCTTTAACTGTGAATCCCACTGAAGGAACAACACCAGAAGTTTCCACTGACAATAAAAGAGGGATAGTACTTTCAATTATTTATCCTATGAGATAAAATTCTTCAAACCTTTTTTTACTGCTTCTAGATAAAGAGGTGAAAGGGCTATTTTTTTATTACTGTTTTGTCTCTGAGACCAAAATTTAAAGTGACAATGGTTTTGCAATTTTTCAAGTTTCCTTTTTCTCTAATAAATGGGGGAAAAACAACCCCAAACAAAAAAGAAAGTAATTCCCTCCACCCCTGTGTCTCCAGAGGAAAAATACCAAAAAGAAGTAGAAAAAAGTCTGAAGAATTTCAATTATACAACTGTTTGACATAACCAGCTTGTTTTCTGGACTATTCGTGAGTAGAATAATAAGTCAAATTTGTTATTACAAATGATTCATCTACTCAATCTTTCATCTCACAATATCATAACCAGCAAGACCTCTGGTAATGCAGACAGTTATGCTCCTTTATAATGCTTATTAAGCTAGCTAATTTGTAGAGTTAGAAGCTTGTTAGAAATGCTCACAAACATCAGGCTTGAAAAAACATGGAAGAGTTAGGACTAGATTAGGAGTTGTCTCATCAGATTAGACTGCTTAAACAGTGAAGGAAAAAGATTGGAACGAAAATAAAAATCTCCATGCAGATTGAATGAAATTAGGGCTAACCAGACAAAACAGGAAACAAGGGAGCCTTCCAAATTATGCATTGGTGCTGACTCTTCCAGCCTGTGCCCAGAGCTCGTGCCCTTACCCTTGTCATCTGTCTGGGGAGCACCTCTGACTGGGAAAGGTCTCTTCCCTGGCCGCAAATCCCTGGATACTGAATGACAGTTCAGGCCATCATCACTGGGCTTTGCTGTTTCCTTGCACTTCTCTCAGCATCTGGTTTTGGTGTTACCCCCACCTCACCATGGATAAATGTTAGTGCTCTGAGTGCTGCACATGCTTCTTGGCAGCCACCAAGAAGTGAGAGGGCAGGAGCTTGACAGTGATCCCAGGAGGCAAATCCTGCATCCTGGGGCAGTCTCCCAGTGAGGATGAGATAGACAGAGGGGTGCCATGAGGCTGTGGGAGCTCTGGGGATACCAGCTCAAGCCCCATAAAAATTTGACTATTAGTCCTGCAAAGTAAACAGCACTGCAGCTGCAGACAAACACTGGGCAGATATCTTGGCTCTAGAAACTGAGACCAAATAAAATGCAGTCAGAATGATCCAGGAAATGGTTTATCGGCTTCAAAAGTCATATGAAAGTTAACAAATGTGGTTTTACCTTACTGCTTTTCCCTCTTCTGCCCCAAGCACAAAGTACAAAACCTAAGTATGCAGATGACCAACTCATTTGAGAAATTATGTCTGCCACTTGATGCGTAGGGAAGTCTGTTACCATGCTGGAAACCGCTCCTCCTGTTCCTGCTCCTTCAAACACTTGTTTACACAACTGTTTGAAAAAGACTTTGGAACAAACCACATCTCAGACAAGCCCCTGGCAGCATAAGTGTTAGGTTTGACTGCTTCAGATCAGCCTCAGGAGATGTGCTCTGGGTCTATCCCATCCGACCCGAGCAGTGTGACCAGCAGGCCACTGACTCTTCCCCAGCCCCATTCAGGGTGGGAACAGAAGTTTCCTCTGGGATCTGATTTCTATTCCAGCTCTGTTGATTGGACAGTTTATTGTAGGTCATACCAGTATCTTGCAATTCTTGCCTACAGCAGAAAAACTCCAGGAGCTCCCCTTGGGAAAGTGTGTTTTACAACAAGACTTGGCCTATTTGTCTTTGCTGATGTTATTGACTATATTGCCTTCTACTCATATGATCACTAATTTATTTCTCTCTCTCAAATAGCCATTTATCTTCCATCTTTTTTTGGTTCAATGAACCACAAGTTGGAAGGGAGTTTTCTGTGCACAGCAGCACTATAGATGAGCAGACACCCAGCTGTGGGTGGGGTTGAGATCCGTAGATATGATTTTTCCTAACGTCTTCAGTTCGTCATGAAAGCTGTAGCTGTATTTTTCGATTCTTTATTATAATAGTTCTTTATTATTATAGTTCTTCTCTTATAATCCCCTTTCTACAGAACAAAATGTAAGACATTAATCTGCTATAGGATCATATCCTAAATATTATAGACATTGACAAATAATCTTAAATATGTTCTTTCATAGTTTAAATATAATTGCCTTAACATTTTTAAAAATGCTTATATTTGGATTTTGGATAAATGAACAAAATAATAAAGATGATTGTTTTTCATTCCACACATTCAGTAAATTGAGCTTATATGATAACTTTCATAGGATAAATGTTAGTTTAAATTATCTGCATTTGACCTTTAAGCTAGTATTAAAATGCTAAACCAATTTATGCTGTTAAAATGCATTGAACAAATTATATGACAATAACTCTTATACAATGTGAAGCAATTTTGATGATCTTTAAAGATAGTGGATGGTATTTATGATAACAGCTCTAAGCGCCTTTATATCACAGCTGTGGTGAGGCTTAATGTGGCAGGAACTGTCAGACTGGATCAATACATGCTTTTCAGGCTTCTTTTGGTGCCATAATCCAGCCCCTGCAAGAAGTGACCTCATGAGCTGCCTAAGCTCTTGTTGTTCTTGTTCTGTTTTGTTAATTGAAGAATATCGAGGCTTATGAAAATGACAAAGCTGAGCAAAAGCTAATTATGAAAGAAAAACAATAAAGCCAGGGGTGAGACTAGGTCAGCTTTCAGTGGGAGTCCAGAGTCTACTATATTTTTTCTGCCATCTGTCTGTTGGTGTTTGAGAGAAGAAACTAACATTTCTTGCATACTTAAATTAGTGAGTAAAACCGAGCAAGTGTTTTAGTTTTTTCAGAGAAGCCTTTGCTGCTTTAAGAAGGAAGCCATCCATTCACTAGGAGGAAGCTGTAGGTGACAACAAACAAGCTGCAGACAAATAAACTGCTTGTCTTTTCCATTTAGTTCTCTCTCATTTTACCTGTGCTCCCCTCCAGCCCCCAGCTCTCCGAGTGCCTCTCGCAGCCGGGCGCGAGGGCTGTGGGATCGGGCTCTTTAGCGGCACAAAGGCAGTCACACCTTGACTTATTCAATCTAACAAGGGCTGCAAGGATTTAAAAAAAAAAAGCTTTTACCATGGAGGCGGAAACGTCCTCGGCAATGAAAGTGAACAGTGTTAGAAACCTCAAGGGAAAACATAACCTCACTGTTAAAATGAATTTTTACTTTAATTTAAAAGCCTTTTGTACGGAAGCGCCAGGGCAGACAGCTTAGCGCGTTCATCTGCTCAGGACTCAGTTGACTGTAAGCAAAAATGTGACAGATTCCTAAACTGGTGTGCCAGAGATTGTCCAATACCTGGACAGAGTCACCAAGTAACAGCTGAAAATAATTGCCCTCATCTTTTCTTAAATATTTTAGTAATATACAATAGATTATTTGCCATAAAATAAAAACTCCTCTCACAGTGATCTCAGTCCTTGAGCAAGGTCTAATACTCCAGCAGGAATTCTGTCCTTCTCTGAGTCTCAAGTTTAATTATCACAGCAATTTCTCTGTCTTTGGAAAAGTTCTGCTACACCAAAGCCAGATGTATTTCTTATTGGCTAATAGCTCCCTATGCCTTTCATAGAAAATGTTGTGCTGAGTCCAGCTGTACATTATGTATTTGATATGCAGACACTAAATTAAAATATAAATGTAAGTGACATGTGGTTGGTGTTAATGTTAGAAAAATCAAGAAATGAGATTAAAAATCTAACCTAAGCATGTAAAAAGTGACTTATAGTTTTCTAGAGGATGATTTCACTCTGCAGGAGTTTAGGTTTACTTTTTTAAATGCAGGCTATTAATATTTTCAAGCAATCCATTTGAGATCATACAAACATATTCCAGAGCCATCTTTTCTGCATCTGAAGTACGTGCACATAATGTTGCTATTGACATATGAGCACAGCTTTCCTTTTCTTATCCTAAAAGTTAAGTGGGCAAATGGAGTTTATTCTTTTCCTTTAACACCAAAAAATCACAGTAACAGAAGTGCAGTCCCAACAGTCAAGAAAATTTAACTGATCTCCCAGTATCATATATATGGACAAGATAGTGTGTTCCTGCTTCATGTTATAAGAAAAATAATCTAGTGTTCATATATCCTTATCAAAAGCTGCTTAAATCATGTTGATCTACAAAGACAATCAGAAAGATATCTTAAAAAGACATAGAATAAGGTATTGAATCCTGTCTAAGAACTTAGACAGAAATCTTTGAGTCCCTTAAGGACCAAGCAAAGAAAACTGACCCACAAGGGACTTTTGTTCAGAAAGACTTAAAATAGATACATGGGTACAATTAAAACTCAGAACTGAGGAGTAAAACTTGTGATTTAAAATTTGTTTCTGTTTTTTTTCCCAGAGCATTCTTGGACTTTGCAGAGGATTTCTGCAAACTAAAACAGCCACAGAAGCAGGCATTTGGGAATTTTTCCTGTGTGCAGTCCCTCTGGGCACTGGGTACACTCATCTGCAGCAGCTCTGGGCCTGATGGCTTCAAAGCCCCAGGAAACAGAAAGGTGAGGATTATATTAAAGAAAATACAATGGTAAGCAACAGGGTAGAAGGAAAAAGCACAGACAGGAAAGCTGCCAAACCCACCCAGGAAGAGCTCCTGCTGTCACAGGGCTGTTCTTTGGCAGCCCCAGCCCCTCTACTGGCAGAGTGTTGTGGGGCATCCTCAGCATCCTCCAGCTAGGTTTACCCATGCAGTCCCTGCAGGAATGCAATCTCTACAGGCATGAAGCCCATGCAGGAATTCAGTCCCTCTCTGCAGCTCCCTAGGGCCAGCTGCAGAGGAAAACTTGGCCTTGCTGTTGTCTCAAGTGTGTGCTGCAAGTCTGAACACCTTCAGTACTGTGCCCATGACCCAGATCTTCCTGAGCTCTTCCTGGCTGTGACCTCTCAGCCTTCCCTGGGATGTAGCTGCCAGCCCATCCCAGCCTGGACTGAAACTGGGGCTCCCCAAAACCTGTTTTCCTCCAGCCAAGCCCAGTCTCTGCATGTTCTAGGGCTGAATCCTGGCTCACAGGCTGCATCTTGTGATGAAGAATTCCCTGGGGTTGGGGGCAAATCTGCTCCATCCCATCTGTGCTGGAGCAGCCCACCCACAGCAGCACACACGCTCAGGAGAAGCAGGGTGGGCTTGTTTGGGTTTTGTGGGTTTTCTATATTCCCTCCTTTAAACCAGCTGAGGGAAATGAAAAGGCTGAGATTGCTGCAGCCCTGTCTTTGTTCCCCCATATCCTTCTCTTCCCCATCCCCTGGGCCTCCTTGCTGGGGCTGGGGACACATGCCTGTGGAGTCCTCACCTGGCACAGGCAATCCTGTCTAGGAACTTTGGCCATGGAAAATTCACATTTCTGGGGAAGCTCTCACTGCTTGTCTGCATCTCAAGCTTGCAGGTTAAGAGCAGACTCAAGCTCCAGTTTCCATCAGCTGCTCCTCCACTTCAAACTGTCTGGGGGAGCCATCCTCCAGATGCTTGAAGAAAACATTGCCTTTTTTTTAAAAGGATTAGCATTTATTATGAATAATGCTGGTTATTAGTAGGTTTGGAAGAGTACAGTCATTAATTGAGTACTTTTTTTCCTAGACTTTGCTCAAATTCAGAGCTCTTCCAAATGGCTCACAGTAACAGTGGTGTTTGTTTCCCACTATTCATGGGTTGAAGAGAAATTACTTCCAATCTAAACACATCTTTAATCTAAAAGCAAATATTGCTGCATGAATCCAACACTGGTCACATCTTTTTCCAACATGACAGGAACTGAACCCAGACAGGATTTTTTTTCTGTGCTTATTAAAAAAATCCTTTGAAGCTGGTGGTGACCCCTGAGAAAGTTTATGCAGAATAGCCATGCTTAAGGAAATCACATTAGTGTCTGAAAAAGAGACACATTTTAATTTCACTCCCTTTATCTTTGAGGAAAGAAAGCATTGGACAAAAACTGACAACATGAGACAATGGAAGTGCTTTAAACTGGTAAGTTAAAGCTCTTTTTTTTTAATGCAACAAATAGCTAAATGCATCAATTAAGGAAGCTCCAGGAAGGAGTAGAAAAGAGCATTAAGCAGAGAACACCAGGAGGGAGAAAGCAACATGTTAAGGCATCTAAGGAACTGCAGGAAAAAAGAAGTGTCAAATGAAATATACTTAGTGATGTGAAACATACAATCACCCACATTGCTTTGCATTATAAAAACAAGAAGATGGCCAAAAAGGAATTTAAGATCATGTAAAATGGAATGGAATGTATAAAGAACAGGAATTCCTGAAGCATGAAAAAGCAGCCTGCCAAAAGAAGCCCAATACACACAGTCATATTGAGTACACTGGGTTGTTGGGGTCTTTCTCCTTGGTGCATGCACTCACACCAAAATTTAAAGCCTGTGCTCAGCACCCAATGCTGGATCCTGATTCTCTGTGCCCTGCAATCAACAGTGCACAATCCACAATCCACTCCAACCTCCAGCATTGAGGGCAGACCTTAGAGACCTCTTCTGCACATCTGAGTACCCAGGGGTACCCAAGTGACCCAGCCCAACCAAACCAGCACTGCACATTTCTAATCCCACTGCCTGGACCTAAATGTGCTCCCCCTGCAGAGTTCAGCAGCCTCACACGGGGTACACAGGCCAGGACAATGGATAAACTTCTTGGTATTTTATAGCTCTGTGTTTTTTCCTTAACACAGACCTGTTAGAAATGCACCACATTGTCACCTTCTGAAACCCATTTTCTAATGATGGGCATACTGCTTGACCAATCAACTGTTTGCATAAGGATATGTATTTTTAGTTACATATATATGTGTAATATTGATTTATGAATGTGTAATATATACTCAAAAAGCTCTGGAAATTATATGTATTGGTAGAGGTGTAAATTCTTCATCTAACTCCAACATTCTGGACTTTGGACTATGTCCTATAATAAAATCACTGCAGTGTTTATTAAAATGAATTGTATTTTCTTATGTGTTCAGTTTTAAATAGTTTTTCATTATTTAAAGCAGGATTTTTTTTTCCTCTGTCAACATAAAAAATGAGATGTAGTATGGTCAAATATTTTAATATATACAGAGTAATTTTTAGTTCCTGTTTGAAGCCACACTCCATACACAGAGAAGAGGTGCAGCAAACATCTTCCCCAGTCTGTATGCACTGCATTATTTGTGTGTAAAACCAGAACACCAACCAGACCTCTCTGAGCAGAACTTTGCTGTCTTTGACTGACTGCTGTGTACATTGCAGGTTATCTAAGCTCCCTCTGCAGCCAGTGAAATCACCTGCAGAGGACAATTTCTCCACCATCTTCTAGGCAATTATTTTTGGTCCACTGACTGCAAAGAGAGCCTAAACAGCTATTTTAATTCTGACACCTAACTTTTTCAGACCAATGGCAAAGAAAGACAAAACCCTTCCTTGCTGTAAGGGCCTGTCTGAACACAGATGAGAAGAGGAAGGCTACCAGGAATGAAAGTGAGAATGCACACACAGGACACGTGCATAAACACAGCAAAAATCTTTATAATGTTTTATGTGGGAAACAAAGCCATGAGAAACAGATGTTCCTCCAAGATGTACCTTCAACTTGTCATGCCCTTATCCCATCAGGGATTTTTTTTCAGGGATGTAACAAAGGCGGATAATAAATCATTTTTCTGTAACTGGCAAAGAAAATGAGGATTTGTAAAGCTGAATTTGCACTGGTTTTCTGCCTGTGGAGCCCTGCTGATGTCAGTACCACTTGGCCTGGTTATAAACAAAGGATCTGGGTTTTAAAAATTGATGCCTGGTACATAGACTTTCACACAAGAGTATTTTTCTTCATGATCCTGAAGGTTGTGTTTATGCTTAAAACCTCTTCAGCAAATTATAACAGCAGCCACCAACTGCAGAAATAGAGGAGAAAGCTGGTCATTGTTTTCTGTCTTTTAACCTCTTCCTCATACACAAAAGCAGGAGGATGGAGCATTATTCAGAGCTGGTTATTACAAGGTAAATGCTTACAAGTAGAGATGCACCAAGACAAAATAAGTGCATTTGTAAACTGCTCATGGCTATGCCACAAACAATGCACTTGCCTTTTACACAAGTAACCCTTCATAGAGCATTTGCTCGCCGTGTCTCACAAAAGCAATAACACTGTGAGCCATACCTTTCATGACTTTATTATCAGTAATCTTTGTTAGCCTGTCTCTCTTCATTCTTGATGTCAAAGTTACAATGTGCACAAAGCTGCCAGGCTCCCAAGTCACACCTGGCCCTCAGAACATATCACACCTATGTGCTTGTATTTAAACTGGCTTCTTGTCACATTTTTGCCTGGACTCTCAAAATCCTCTTTCCAATCTATGAAGCTTAGCACAGAGTCACCATTTTAGTGCAACAAACCATTTCTGCCTTTCTGCCCTGTTTGCTCTTTAACAGCTCCTGGCAAAGGTCATCTGGGGTCAAATCCTCCAAAATTACACTGCAAACTATTATGTCCTTTTTTTTCCCAAAATTTTAGAAACAGGGGAAAGGAGAGATAGACAACTTCAAATCCATATTGTAAGTCCAGGTGCAAATTCTGTAATAAGTTACTTTTTCAATACCACAGACTCCAAGCCCCAAATTATACTTTGTAGCCTGGGATCAATTCATGGGACCTCAAACTTGCAGTTCTGGACCCAAACTTGGAAATTACTTAAAATATTTCATTCAGACACACTAGCAGAATTTAAAAGTCTGTATAAATGTAGTCAATACCTCTCTGGATAAATGGAGCCCTGTGAGGCAGTTTGGGGTAGAGGATAGGTAAGGGTCTTTTTTAATATAATTCAATTGGCATATATCTTTCTCCACATGTAAAAAAGATTTTGAAAAAAAAAACCTTAAAAGTTATGGGGTTTTTTTTCCTCCTGGACAGTCTTCAAAATAATTGTCAATATTTGTATCAGTGTTTTTCAGTGTATTTACTGAATATAGACTAAATTTCTATTGTATATATTTTAAGTTTTTGCCTTGACATCAGGCACTTGGTCTGCATGTGCAGATTTTCCATGGAAACAATTCCTTCTTCAAGGGGAATCTCTGATTTTTTCAAGACCAGGAACAGGAGTGGAAATGTGCTGTGCTGATGTCTTTGCCCCTATGCATGAAAGGGCAAAAGTAGGAAACCAAGCAAGAAACAGCCCTGGTCTGCCTATTATTTATCTCCTAAAGATCACCATGCATCTAGAGACAGCTTGGGGATGCTGAAAAGTTGCCCCCTCCTTGGAGTGCTTTGGGAGGGTTTGGGTGTTTGCTTAGTTTACTTTCTCTGAGTCCGAGCACAAGAGTGCTGGGAGCATCAAGAAACCACTGGCTGGAACTGATCTCCAAAATCTTCTTTTCTTGCTGTTTTCCACTTTGTCCATTCCCACCTGGGCAGAAGGGCATTGCAGCAGACTGGCTTTGCCAGGTTGCATGCAGTTGGCCCCAGATTCTGCAGACCAAGAAGATGTGAACTGGGCAATCACCAAGAGTGGGCTGGTCATTTATAACTGTGGCCATTGATCCCTTTGAGAGCATCCTGCCCTGGTTCTGGAACTGGCTCAAACAACCGGAGGACTCGAAGAAACTTTCAACTGGCCAGAACTTTCTGGTGCCCCATAAGCAAGAGCTCTACTTGGTTCCTAAGGGAAAAACTCAAGAGCACTGAGGTTTTATCAAAATCCACCACACACATCAGCAGTGCCTGTTACACAAACGATAACTCCAAACACCTGGCTAAGTTCCTGGATGCAAGATCTGACCCCAAAACATGTGGGCCCATATTGCTTCACTGCAATAGTAGAATTTGCCAACTACTTTTGAGCAACTGAGGGAAAAAAAGGAATAAAAACCCTCCTACAAATTCAGATTCATTTGAACCAAAGTCAAAACCTTCAAATTTTAAAGGTGATAAGAACAGGCCATGAGTGGTCTGTCACTTATTGTGGTAGACAGAAACCACATGTTTCCCTGGGCTCCAGGATTGCTTCTCTGCTCATACTTCTGGCTCTGGACTTACAGCAAAAGATTGAGGGAAGCCAAGATCACAAATTTTCCTTTCTCATCAGATTTGACTCCTTTTACTGGAGTATAATGTTTTGCTAACTCTGAGATCTTGACGATCACTGTAATCTTCAGAATTGGGATTTCAATCATTAAGAAAACTGTGTGCAAAAATAGTCAGGCACTCAATAATTTATGCACTTCATCTCCAAAAAACAAACATGATATTATCTTAAACTTAGAATTTAAAGCTGTACTTCACGTCCTTAACAATCGTCATGTAATGTAACGTGCACATATTTCTCTCATTTTCCCTGGAAAAGCAGGTTGTATCAATGCTATGTGCACTCTTGTGGAAATAAACTCTGAGGACAAAGTATAGAACTGATAAGATTTTGCTTTGTCTTTGCCTCGCAGCTTTTTGGAGCTAGAGAATGACATGAAAAGCAGCTCTCTGATAAGGGAAATTATTAGCATTCTTCTGAAGTCAATAGAAATACATGAACAGGACCCAGGGAGGTTTTGTTTTAATTTTAAAACTGTAAATGTAAAGAGAAGGCAGCCAATTGATAATGGACAGTGCTCATGTTGGTTTTTAAATAAACAATTTAAATAAAATGGTGAGCACAGGATGGTAAATCAAATTATTACCTATCACTGAAAAGGTTAAAGTTCTACTGCCAGGAAGTGCCAGGTACATACTTAAAAAGCCAACAAGATGACTCTGCTTTTAAAAGAAAAAAAAAAAAAGAAAAAGAAAAATGCTTAGACTGTGCAAACAGAGCTTGTAGTAGCATTAATATCATCTGGTTTTGCAGTTTAAACATGTTCTGCTCAATTTCCTACACTAAAGATAGTTTATGGGCCTTAACCAATGATGTATGGTCAGCATCCAGAACACTTCACGACAGCAGATACCTGGCAGGTTGTGTGCCTGCCACTGGAGATGCCCAGCTGATTTCTTTGATCTCCTCTTTTTGTGTGCAAGCCATGTCCTTTGGAGGTCAGGTCTATGTTAGTGTACACCTATATCTGTTTTCGATTTAAGTTAGGCAGCGTTGCTTTGTAAAAAGACTTTTTTTTCAGAGATTTGTAGGTCCCCAGGATATCTCAGTTCAGAGAGGAAAGGAATATCCTGCTTTCTCTGCTTTCCAAATCAGTTCCCATTCAAACCATTTTCTCCCCAGTTGTAATTCATAATCGGGGGACTCCATGCATGCTGCATCTTCCTAACAGCTCTGCTTCACAAGAAACACACTGCTCCTAAAAGGCCCTCTCCTCTTTATATGGCATGAAATACTGCTAAGGAGGTCATAGGGGATGAAAAAAGAAGGGGGATATGATACATTTTGCTAGTCTGAAGCAGTAGCTTGTGAAGAAAATGCTTTTCTCCGCTGCTTGGGATGACTAGGGAGCCTGGTGGACCCTGGTTTTTTGATGCTCATGTGAACAGGGTAATCCCTGAGGGCTGGTTGTGCTTAATTCATCCTGCAATAAATTTGCTACCGATGGTGCAGATTTTGTCCTTCCCTCCCCACTGCCCTCAACAAAGCAGGGAAAATTACTCAATTAATTGCCTGGCGGTCGCAGGGGCTGCCTGGCAAGGGGGTACTGCCCTTCTGCGCCAAACTAGGGATATAAATTTTTCCCAGTGAGCAGAGCGTATTACGGCTGTGTGCTCTGAGGCAGGGAAGTGCATGCATGCATGTAATAGGCAGCTGATCATTCCCATGACAGCTGCTGGGGGGGAGAAGGGAAAGGTGTGCCCAGCGCCCCGTGCCGCCGCCTGCATGTGACCCTGGCGGGGGGGACACAGCGACCCCGCGCCCAGGGGATGTCTCAGCCCATGACTGGCTCTCAAATGAGGGCTTCCTCCGCTGGGTGCTCGAATTCAAGGCGGCGAGTCATGTGCTCTGTTAATTTGAGCAGTGGGATTCACCAGATCCGCGACGGACGGCTGTTTAAAAACACAGTGTGCTTCCAGCTCCGGAGCATAGGGGAGCTATCATTTAGTTTTTAGCTCTTTGGCAGGAGAAAACTGTACATGAGGATGAGCAGGTTAGATTTGACTGGGTAATTACTTGTTATTTTGCATGAATTGAAATGTCACTGCTGATGACAGCTGTGGTGTGCTCCAAGAGTATTTTGGGATTAAATAAGTTCAATTTTACACACCAGATGCACATAAATATTTGTAAACATTTATATGCTTTTAGTCCATTTGAGCAATTTATTCAGTATTTCACATGCAAAGCAGCAATTCTCAATACTTCATGCTCCTGTAACCACCAACCTCGTCTGTATTAGAAGAAAAGACTAAAACAAAAAGGTGTCTACTACCAATTTCCCTCCCCACTGGTCCCTCCTCCCTCTCCTGCTTTACTCAGAGACGAAAATACTTTGGCCTCTAAATTAAACAGTGCAAAGCAACTGTTAGCATTGAGCTCAGCTTCTCAGGAGCCTGAGCAGATATGTCCATGCCACTGGTTCAAATGCAAAACCCGGCAACTGCCAAAAGATTCTGAATTCATTGTGCCAACTACAAATGGAAAAATGATCGTATTTATCTTTGCAGCTATTGTGTGGAAGCAGTTAAGTGTAGGAAATCTTGAACCTACAGCTGAGTTTGAAGCCAAGTTGGCCCTTTCTGTTTTACAATGAATATTTTCCATTCATTTTGGGGTGGATGAGCATTCTCACTACTGTCACAGTGACCATTTTCCTGACCCATTTCTGTAAGGACTGTTGTCAAGAGGCTTTCCACAGTTTTCTCTGGGCTAAAGCTGCAAAACAGGGCTGTACAAAATACTTGCTATGCAATTCTACTATTAGTAAAAAAATAAAGGATTTTTTTTCATCATTCCAAGAACTGTTCCTGAAGGAAAGATGGATGAAGCATTTCTGTGAGAAATGGTAGCTGACATAGAAGCTTTTTAGATGTCTCCAGTTAAGTTGAATTCATCTTAACAAATTCCATTCTGGAATCATTGTAACTCTGAAAATCAGATCCAAGGTATAGCAAAAATGTACTAAATCCTAATTTTTACAACATAAAACACAGAGATATGTGACTTCATCATTTCCCAGCACTTGCAAAAGAGCTACATACTTAAGAAAACAATGTCTTATTTGGTAAGTTATACAGTCTCACGTTCTTATTTCAAATATTCCTTTTCCTACACAATTTCTTGCCTGCATTGCTACCACTGCAATTTCAAATTCTCTAGGAGATGGATCCAAGTTGGTGGAAAGGTTCCCAATACAGAAAGACATGGTCTCTGCTCATGCTATAATTTGAAACAAGATGCAGCATGTAGGTTTTTATTTTCATTTGTACTCATTAAAGCATAAGCAGTTGCTCATTCGCTGTATCTTGGCACACAAGATGGATGTTTAAGTTGTTCTGGGAGTACGGAAATGAGGCAAATGATATCAGCCATAAGTGAACACCCATTTTGGAAAGGAGACTTCTATATCTAAGAAATTCCTATTTTCACTTTAAGGTTGGGAGGTTCAAGTTTTGATGGCTCTGTTTCAAAAGGGAAAAGAAGAGATGCAGGATTTGGAATTGTTGCAATACAAAACCAACTCAGTCTATTCAATGGAGTTTATTTATGTTTCATGAAGGTGAACAAAAGCTCTCTGGAAAAGGCAACAAGAGCACACCACAGGAGGAAGGCAAACCTGGCAGAGGTTGTTCTGCCTCGTGGCCTTGATCCAAATTTCCTACATGCCTGGCTCTTCCTGCCCTATTTGGAGATGAGCAGAACTTCATTCCCTTTGTGGACCTCTCCAGTGGTTTTCAGTGCCCTTGTCCAGGTGTATTTCCACAAGACTCAGAGGAGACACATCTCTTTTTACATGGCTGCTGGTATAAAGCTTTCCAGTGGTTTCAGCAGGCTCTGAGATGGGCTCTTAGAGCATGGTACTACTCATTTTTCAATCAGTAGCAATCCTGTCTTTCATTTCAGTGATTCAGAAAATAAAGCCTTAAAGCAGAAATTGCTAGAGTATATTGAATGCAGAACCATCCTTTTAGTGCTCTTTCTTATTCACTACAATAAACAATGCCATTTAATATAATTTCCAAATCTCAATTTAGGAGGAAAAAAAGAATCTCATTTAGCTGTTACTCTCCCTCACAATGGAAAGCTGCCTCAGAGCATGTCACATTTCAGAGGAGTCTGTGAGATTTTGTTTTAATGGGAAGCTAAATTAAATGTTTAAATTTTAAATCAACAACAGAACATGTTCAAAGAGCTATATTTATAGGGTTTAAGTGAAAAATGCTCTGGCATCACTTTTAAATAATGCTGGCAAGCAAGGGAGGAAAGAACACCACTCACTGATTCTTTGCATGGCTTAGTCCATAGCCTTATCCAAGGCTCATGTATAATGTGAGTTGTTGGCTGTGATACTTAGGTTGTAGTGCTAGTGGAATTCACTGTAGGCAAAGGCTCGTGATGCTAAACAAAGTGGACAAAAGGCTTTTACAGAATAATAAAAATAACAAGTCGCCATTTATGACTTAAAGTTAAATGTTCTCAGTGAAGACATTACCCAGTAAATAACTCTGTGGGAAAACCTCTAAAATATAAATGCCCTGGCAAGATGGGGAAAGCACTGAGGGTGATAGAAATGCTTAAAGTCAGAAAGGTGAAAAAGGACTTTGTGTCTTACTCAAATCTCAGAGCTCTTTGCTGAATTACTTTGCTTGCGGCTCCCAGTTCTAGTTCAGCTTACGCAGCCAGGGAAGCAGAGCCCCAGTTTCAAGCGTGCTGAAACCATGCTGGCATTTTGTGTTCAACTAAAACAATATTGAGCTTTAGTTTCCACAGAGAACATTTAGAAAATGGCTCAGAAGTAGAAACAAATATAGGCAGACTGTGAGCAAAGGAGCAGAAAGAAAACTGCAAATGAGAAATTAATGACAGAAACTGCTCAATGCAGCCTAATTTTTAGTAATGTTCCTGGTTTAGTGAGAAACATTACCAGAAGGCTCAGACTGAGGCAAAACTCAGGGTGAATTGCCTGATCCCCAAATGAATCCTGGTAGGACAAGTACCTGCTCTCAGCTGAGAAGGCTGTACCAGGCTTTGTGTATCTGATCAGAGGTGTCTCAAGCAGTTGACTAAAAAGTATTTGTAGCTATATTGTATTTCCTATAGCAAATTTTTCTCCTGCATCCCTGTTTTCTACTGGTGTACAAAAAAAGGAGACATTACAAATGGTTTAACTTGAATTAAGTGATTTGTTGACACAGAGCTGACTATCCTCATTAAAAGAGGCCAAAGTATGCAAAATATTTTGGGAGAATATTTGAAAGCATTTATGCTTCGAAAAATTTAAAGTGAGACCAGATTATTTGTGAAATTTATTAAATTTATTATTATTGTTATTATTATTATTATTATTATTAATAATAATAATGTGGACAATGTGGTGGTGGAGAAGGAAGTTTTGATGATATTGTCAAATTTTAAGTCAGAGGAGTTTTGCTTTTATAAGAAATGGAAACCAAAAATTACCTTGGTGAGATTAGTCTGTGGATACTTCTCAGTGCTGCACTCTTTTCCAGCAGTGCTGACTAAAGGTCAGTACTGAGGTTTATGTCTGCCTCCTTTGGGGTTAGGCTAGGAAGATTTTACCTCTACAAACACATTTAGGAGTGTGAAAAAATATTCCTTCTAAACTCTATGTTTAGGTGTGAGTGATGGAGAAGATAAGGGAACAAAAACTATTTTCTATTATGGTAATGATATTCTATAACATCATTTAATAAAGAAATAAAAAATACTCCTCCTTGCAATAAATGTTTCACTCTAAACTAAAAATGATTTACCAGGCATCAGGAATTCCCTCAAAAATATGGGATCTAGAAAATGATACTTCCAATTGCATTCCCCATGGAATAAAGATGCACATCCTGATGTTCTTGGTTGCCAGGCTTTGGAAATTTGGGACTCTGGACCCCTAGCTTTATAATCAGCCTGCCAGGGAAAGCAGAGGATGGCTGATTTTAGAAAGGTGGCAGAAAGTAACTAAGACAAGTTTTGTTAGAATTACAATGTTCCCACAGATTTGGATGAACTGCAGGAATGTTCTGATGGGAAGGCAACCCTGAGGCCCCAGAGGTGAGTGTGGGTGGCTCAGGGGAGGTCAACATGGACCCATCCTCTGTAATCCCCTTCATTGCCCTACAATGTGGGTTGGTGATGCCGGTGCCTAAGATGCAGCTGCACCAAGTCCAGCTTGTTCTGAGCACAGTCTCAGTAAGCCTGACACTGATGGACACATGCCCTTAAGGACAATTTTTCAGAGGTGTTGCTGAGTACTGGCATTTCCCCTGCCAGCTGTTGAGGATTTTTTCAAGCTACACGCAAAGGTTCATTAGGGAAATGCATTTATTAGATTAATGTGGACATCATCTCTAATTAAAGATTACATTTCTTTCTTCTAAGGAAGAGCAGCATAATTCAACCTCTCTGTGATTCTGTTCCATAAACCCTTCCTCATTTCTCAGTGTTATTTTCTCCACCTGCCCATCTGCCCATGTACATGTGGTATGTCACAGGTTCTACACCCCCAGCACAAGGGCAAGACCAAAGGTTGCTGTAATCCAGGCTATCTGTAATGAATTTGAGCATCCTAAATCTGAAGCCTGTGATGGAGATTTAGAGGTACTAAACTGATCTTTCAAAGAGAGGAACTGGCCAGGGCGCATCAGTACAAGGCTCCATTGCTACATCCAATTTGGGTTTCAAAAACAGGAAAAGTAAAACCAGAAGACTCCAAATGAGCAAATACCCATTGAGGAGACTTGAGCAGAGAAATACAGAAATGGCACGTGGAAAGTGTAAGCACTCAGAAGCACAGATGCCGAAAGAAGAAGGTCATGTAAGAGATGATGATGTCTGCTTCTGTCATCCACATTACAGCACTGCTACCCACGGGGATGGTGTTTAATTTGAAGATCACCTTCACTAAACCATTTCATACAGAATATGTCACAAGGTAAATTGAACAGCTAGACATATAATCAGACAGAATGGCACACTGAAATAATTAAATACAGGCAGCCCCAGGATGCTCCCTGTTTAATGTAGAATGCTAATTGGTACTCGAATACCACACAGTGTGTGTGGAAGAAAGACAGTGTAACTAATGTACCTGTATGTTGTGTATAATAATACAGCATGAGACCTTGAGGGTACACCTTCCCCTGAGGATTTCACACTGCCAGCAGCTGATACCAATAACAACAAAGGAAAGAATTTCCCCTGATATTTTCCTGACATATTCTATCCCAGTGCAATCTGTGTGAAGCTCTAAGAGTGATATGGTGCACAGGAATTAAATGGAACTTATAAAGTACACATATCCTATTTTTAGTAGGAAAAGCCCAGCAGATAGAATTGTGATACCAGACTATAAATCCCTGGCTGCTTGCTTTCATCCAGTTGATTTGAAAAACTTAAATAACCTTTTCTCTATGAAAAACATTTTTCCTATTATGATTTTATGAAGCTTCCACTTTTAACAGCTACAGTTTTCTGACTTCAAAGTACATGGAGGAAAACTTCTGTCGACTTAGAAATACTGTTGAAGTCTTTTAAAATAAGTTGATAAATACATTAATTTTCACATTTTTGTCTCAAAGTAGCTTAATGACAAGCCCTGTATTTTTTGTTGTTGTGGTTGTGGGTATACTCTACTGGTAACTGATAAAATATACTGAGGCAAAAGAAACTTTTTATATATTCAGTACAAGATAAGATATTTTAACAGATTGTGGAAAATATTTGCACCAAAAATACAGGATGTGAAAAGTACTCCTAGAACAAACAACCTTCAACCCTCAAAAAGCAAAACAAAAAATGAAAGACAAGTTGCAGTACACACTTGCAAGGAAATATTGTGGTCTGAGCAGTGGTTATACAAGTGGATTGTGTTATCTCTGCCCCTGACAAACAGTATTCCACTATTCTGTAGCTAGATAAAAGGAGCATTTATGAAGTAGATCTCTATGAGTGTAAATAGGTAAAAAACTGTGTCCATATGCATATGGATATATTAGAGATGGTGCTCTTTAAAACAAAAAGGATCTTAGAATTGGTTATAACCTGACAACTACAAATATAGTAAAATACTTATCATCATGCATAGACTCACTACATCAGAAACAGTGTTCTGCAGAATGACATTTGCTGTGTTCTTCTCCTAGAAGATTTTCCATGAGTGACCAGAAATCCATTTTGCATCCCTAAAATTCATTTCATTTGACACTAAGCACAAGTGTTTTGCTGCTCCCACTTGTAGGAGGAAAGAAAAGTGAGATAAAATAGTGGCATACATACAGCAGAAAATTAACTAAGGTTAATCACAGGTTGGATTTCAAAACTATTCCCCAGCACACTGAATCACAGAATGGCTGAGTTTGTCGGGGATCTCTGGAGATCATCTAATCCAAGGCCCCTCCTCAAGGCTGGGATAACTACTGCAGGTTGCCCTGGACCATGTCTAGTCAGGTTTTGAACCTCTCCGGGCAACCTGTGACAGTGTTTGACCAATATTTTTACATTTAAATGGGATTTCATGTATTTTAGTTTGTGCCTTTTGCTACACTAGACACCATTGAGAAAAGTCTGCTTCCCTCTTCTTTATTCCCACTCCTTCTTCAATTTTCAGATTGAGCATTATCAGACAGTTATGAAACTGAACTTCAAGTGCAGTGAGTTCCAGATACAGTGATTGGAACGTTGGTTTCTTGAAACTAAAAATGAAAATAATTTGAGCTGTTTTGTCCTCCAGTTTAACACCATGTGCAATTAATTTCCTCTAATTCTGTTGGAATGGCTCACTTATTCATGAAAGAAAGGAAAAAGGAGAGGAGAGGAGAGGAGAGGAGAGGAGAGCGAGGAGGAGCAGGAGAGGAGAGGAGAGGAGAGGAAGGAGAGGGAGGAGAGGAGAGGAAGAGCGAGAGGAGAGGAGAGGAGGGAGAGGAGAGGAAGGGAGAGGAGAGGAGAGGAGAGGAGGAGAGGAGAGGAGAGGAGAGGAGAGGAGAGGAGAGGAGAGGAGAGGAGAGGAGAGGAGAGGAGATGAAGGCAGAAGCCCCCTTGAATTACTTCACAGAATAAATGTTTTGCTGCCTTTAAAAACAAAAGGACTTCAAAGGTCTGGCAAGTCTCACTTCCTATGTGAGAAGCTTTGTTAGATCATGGCAAGAGCTCTGCCCAGACAGCTTTCAGACTCAAGTGGAAAACCCTAAGTACCAAAATACTGAAAGATATTATGCTGCCTAGTTCCCACCAATATCAAGGAGAGCTAGGTACACACAAGACATAATCTAGACTTAAAACAGCTGATATCACCTACAGCACTCTCTTCAGTAGTATCCATTACCATGCCTCAACTGCAGAGCAGCCTGGCCTACGTTAAAGAGTCTGGTATTTAATTTCAATACAGGTGGTTTTGGATGTTACAAATCCCACATTTGTTCCTTGCAGATGGCAAAACTAATAGTAGTTCAAAATAAACTACTTCTGGTGCTTTCAGCAACCTGGTCTAGTGCAAGGTATCCCTGCCCATGGCAGGGGGCTGGGACTAGATCGTCTCTAAGGTCCCTACCAACCCAAACCATTCTATGTTTTTTATGATTTCTATGAAATATTTCTCCATCACTAATTTATGACATCTCTCATTTTCATATCCTGACTGCTAAAGCATTTTCAGCTGGCAAATGTTGGTAGCAGCTAGAAACAGAAAATGCTGACTGAAAGGCCTTGAACTATAGGGACAAGAAGTGATTCAAGTGTGTTCATTCTAACAAATAACAATTATTGTTTTAAACTCTTTATTTACTGAATAAAATAGCAATGCCCAACAGGCATTTTAGGAACTGGCAACAATAGTATAATCTGCTTCCAAAAACTCAGAACAACTCGTATTCTCATTGAAACAATAACAATTTTCATAATGGATAGGCCTGTCGAGTAGAAAGGAAAAGAATAATTCAAATAATGATTATTACAATATGCGCCAGTTATGCACAGACAATGTCACATACATAAATTCTCTTCCAGTCTGTTCACAGCTATTCCCTTTGGTGCTATCATTTCATGATAAATTCTGTTTACATTCCCTTACTTGAAATCCTTTTATTGAAAACTCCCAAAACACAATACAATGCTTTTTGGAGATCCTTAGTAAGAAAAGATTGTGGCAGATTCTTTGCACTGGCTTGTTTTCTAGGCCAAACGGCAGAAAAACGCTAACAATTTTGAGGGTGACCTCATTTCTCTCTGTAGCAGGGAAAGCAGAGAGGGAGGTACCAATCTCTTCTCCCTGGTATCCAGTGACAGGACACGTGGCAATGACTCAAAGCTGCACCAGGGAAGGTTTAGGCTGGACAGTAGGAAGCCTTTCTGCACTGAGAGGCTCAGCAAACACTGGAACAGGCTTCTTAGGGAGGTGGTTGATGTCCCAGGCCTGTCTGTGCTTAAGAGGCACTTGGACAAAGCCTTTAACAACATGCTTTACCCTCAGTTCAGCCCTGAATTGGTCAAGCAGTGGGACTAGATGGTCATTTTAGGTCTCTTCCAACTGAAATATTATTTTTTGTTCTATACTATTGAATGTTTCTTGTAGTAGGCATACATAAGAAGAGAAAATCCTCTTCCCAGTCATTTTCCAGCAAGGATGGAAGAAAAGGGCCTTTTGTTTACACATCTCTTGACCTGGCTAAGTCACCACAGCCAGGAAGGATGTGGAGCTTCCCAGTATCCATCTGATTCCACTGTCCATGTCTTAGTCCATGTCAGGACTGACATAAAGATGCTTAAGTGCAGGATTTACCAAGCACATACACCTAGAACATTGCAGTATGCTTTGTGTTACCCAACACATCCTTCTGAAGAGCAGCCAGCCTACGCCACTGGAAATTTCCACTCCTGAAATGACAGCAATTCCTTGTGTTTGAACACTCCAGACCCACTCCAACAGACCAACAACAGAAAACGGTTTTTAGTTCACCTCCAAAAGTTTGATTGTTCTTGTCTGCCTAGGATATATTCTGCCCATTGCTGAGCACAATGTATCAGCTGATTTATTAACAATTCACATTGTTTTGAGAAAGAGTGAGAGAATGAGCACTCATAGGCAACAGACACAGCACTCTCCAAAGAGATTTAAAACTCAAAGCACATGAAGTAGATGCACATAGCCGTGCACATCAGTTATACTCCTCATCCATCAGACCCAAAGCCAAGATTGACACCCACATGACTTCATCTATACAAGTTTCCTTTAGGAAAAGAAAAATCTATGATCTTTACTGAAGACAATGAATGCTCTTGTCTTTAAATTGAACTTTACATAAGCATCTCAGATATCTTTCAATTATGAGAGTAAAAAACATACAGAAATAAAAGTGGCCAAGGATCACAGACCTTATTTCCCCGTCAAATGCGCTACTGTGGTCACACTGATTGAAAAGCCAGGGTGTTTATTTCAGGCCAATATATATTTAGTTTAAAATTTACTTATACATAGAAGATATGCGCAAATGAAAACACAACCTATTTTGCTCTGAAATTTGAATAAATTACTTGAAATACTTAACCTCAGTGTACTAGATATTTTTTAATCTACATGTAAGGGTTTTTTACCCTTGCCTTCAGCTACAAGGTCAATGATTGTTTTTCTCATGAAGCAGAAAATACATAGGTAAAGGTAACTTTGAAGTATATGTGCAGTGAAATATTTAGCCAAACAAACACTAGCTAGATTGGTTATGGATAGAAAATAATAAAAAATATAAAATATCCCCTAAGAGAAATTTCAATGTGCTTCAAAAATATGTTGGCCTCATTCTTTTGCTTTTTTTTTCACCTTTCTGATTTCTATTATACCCTTGAAATATTTAGAAATTCTTCCCTGAAGGACTTTCTGGTTTCTCTAACTTTCAAAACTGCTTAAAATTTGGAACTTTCTCCTCCTATTTAGCAGCATCATGTAATAAAGCATATGTGTTTCAGCTGTCACTGGTAGTTACATCAGGCTCTGTGTGACTCATGCATTATGTTCATTCTTTTTATTTATTCTAAAAGGACATGTACAGAGCTGGAAGGAGGTAATTTCATTTCTCTTATCTTTATTCCCTCTAGTTAGTAACCTGGTGAGTAAAAAAATCACTGTTTTGACAGAGATGAGAATCAGTTTGAAGCTGAAATTTACAGCATGTAATACTGATGAAAATCTACACAGAGAGAGGTTGCTCAGTGGAGGAGTTGCAAGGCCCCATCATAATATCAGCTGGAGTCAACTCTGAGAGTAGATCCAGTTTCAACCGCAGCTTTCAATATTTTTTTGTACCACTGAACATTGTTGTTTCCATGTATTAACAAAAAGATGAAGTTCAATAGCACAACTTACCAGAACAAAGCAGAGAAATGCACAGGATGTTTTGTATGTGGGTTTTAAAGAATCCTATAATTTTCAGTATAACAGAACCACTAAAAAAATAGTTCATCACAGTTTTAGAACTGTTGTATAGTTCTTCGCTAAATAACTCCAGAATTAAGTTAATTTTCAGTGTAAAATTGAATCCCCTGTTCAGCCTTTATTTGTTTATTTTTAAAAGAAAGTGTGAGGTTCCTGTTCCCCTATATGTGTCATGTGTATCTCCCCTCAAATCAAAGGTAATTATCTGTGCTCTGCAGGGAGACAAATTGACTGTGAGCCTTGCAAACCACAAAACTAGGGAAAGGAAAAGTAATAGCCCATGCTTAAGATAATATCTGAAGTTGTGCAAAATGCTCTGTGAATTCCATCTCATATTATAGTATTGTTTTAATAAAGATGGATGTCTTGCAGAAAATTCCACTTAGACAATCATCTTGGCATTCAGAGATCAGAGGAACAATCTCCACTTAATACCACTGGGGAAATGGACTCTTTAACTGCTGTTTAAACACTCAGAAGTCAGCTGGAATGGGAGTCCTCTTTCTCTGACTCTTAACTACCAATGTTCACCAAAGCTCTCACCTGGACTGTAGTTATTGGCTTTCTCCCCATGCAGGGAGCAGGAGGTGGTTGGTGGTTGCTCACAGAATGTATCAATTGGAAGAACATGGAGTTTTTCAGCTCACGAGTCAGGAGTGCACCTGAAAGAGCACCCTGGGGACTACCACAGAACCATTTCTGTGCCATGCAGGTCCTCAGAGAGCAACAGAACTGATCATCTTCAGCAGTCCTTAATCCCAGAAATGCTTAACTTTGCTTGACGCTTCCATGTTAGACCAGGAAGTACCTCAGCTGGTCAGACCTGGGAGCCCTGTGTGGAAACATGAATTTCAGTCTGTATAGGCAGGTGTTAGAGACCAGAGATGGGGAGGTGTGTGGGATTTCATGGCACAGAACTCAGGTTGTTGTGCCTTGTCATATAAGGTCCTGGAAGGGATACAAGGTTTGGCATATCCTGAGCAAATTCACACACAGCCAGTACTGAAATCAGTACCAAAGGCAACAGCTGTGGGCACATTCCCTTGGAAACCATGGAGGGACAAATTAAGGATCAAGACTCTTCTTACCCTGAGGAAATTCAAGCCCATTTTTTGATAGAAAGAGTCAAACTCCCAGGTGGTTGCCTGGACTGGGTGGCAGGACAGTCACTGTTAGACCTCCTGCTGAAGTAAAACCATTGTTTCCTCTGGTGTGCAAAAGTCAAAGCATCAGCAGGAGGGCAAGCTAAAGGGAATTGGACTGCACAGACTCATGGCTTTGGTAGTCAGCTGGAAAGATGGAACTGGGCTCTGCTCCCAGGACTATTCCCATTTACAGCTCTAAAATGTAGCCAGCATTGCAGAAACAGCCAAAGGACCAAAGATCAAGGGCAAGAGGACAAAATATCTGGTATTCCTCTTCCACGTTGCATCCTTGCCACTGTGTTGTAGAAACACAGTGTATTCCCACGTAGTCTTCTCTTGGTTTGGTGAGATCTGCCTTAAATTTGGGGTACTTTAAAAACACCATCAATGAAGGAGGCAGAACCCCAATGGTTAAACAGGAATGGGAGGATAAAGATGGGTTGGCATGGCCACTTGTCTTTGTGAATTCAAATCACTTTTGGAGATGCAAGAAATTGTACACATTTTCCTTTTCCCAGCACATATTCAAACACTTCCATAGAAATACCTGCATTCTTAGGTGAAAACAACATTTACTAGTCTGAGTAGGTCTTACAAAAGGTGGCTCTTGGTCATTTACATAGCTACAGTCACAAGATGAGCTGATGCTTTGAGTGGGTAAAACCTACACATCCCCTTGAATCAGAAGTCTGAACTCCCTCAAGAAAGATAAAAAACACCACTAGTGCTTTTGCATTCTATAGTCAACCCTTTAACCCTTTGGAGACATCTGAATATTAATCAATCATGCATGTGAGAAAGGTGCTCTAAATCCCCCTATTACATCTCTGCTCCTACTAAACTGTCTCACCTGCTGGGTTAATGCAAAGGGATTTACTTTCTGCAATGTGGTGTCTATCTGTGAGTAAATCAGGGAGAAAATAATTTTGCTCCTGTACACCAAACATGCCTTCACTCACCATCAGGAATGTTCAAGATACACTTGAAAAGTAGTTGATTTTCTGTAATCTGTATCCCATTTATTGTCACTTTCTCTAGGTGCAATAAATTGTGCAGTTGTCTGAATTATGAATTTCTGCAGTGTCACAAAATTGACATGGAAGGGATTCCTGGCATCTACAAAGTCCTGCCATCGTCCATCATTCATACACCTGCATTTAAAGAGCAAATCTGCTGCAATTGCACTTGTTTTGTGGATCTAAATACACTGCACGTGCAAGGCAGAGGTCGTGACATGCCACAAACTTCTCTAATTTCTGCTGTACTTTGACAGCTGTGGTCAACAGAACACCCTTTAAGTAGTAAATTCTGAATTCTGGTTTCAGGCCACTATGTATGTGAAGAGATGATCTACTGTTCTTCACCCTTCAACATGAACTTTGTTGATTCCAGTCAATGAACTTAAGGGATTTGATAGGCAGAAACTTACCTGTTAGGAAAGCTTGCTCCTTCAGGCAAACACTATGTTGAAGATCACTGGATTATGTCAGGTATTTTCTTCATTTAAAAAAAATAATACAGTAAAACTATGGGCATATGGACATAAACTGATCTGAAGTGAATAGATTGCAGACAAAATTCTTCTCTCATCTGGAGTAGATTCATTGGCTTCAGTGGAACCATTCTGGATTTACAGTGATGTAATTTGGAACAACATCTGGCTTCAGATATATAAGAAGGGCTCGTTGCAATGGTTTATATCACTGACTACTTATTGCATACTTTTTCTATGCTTTTCTTAGCTCTTACTAGCTACACATTACTTCTGGTTTTACATCTTTCTCTTGTATTTCACGTAAAAACCTGCAAAAGCCTTGCAGAATGAGGAAAGAATATATTTCCTGCAGGTGACCAGTGTGTGGCGTCTCTCATAATTTAGTTTAAAATACAGTCCACAATTATTTTGCCTTTTTATTTTGATATTGCATTATAAAAGACAGATAAATGAGGAGCCCTCTCTCTTGTGTTTGCTCTTCACAGAGTGAGTCATTCAGCAAGCCAGTGGCATTTACCTGGAAAACACCTTTTAATTTGTGTGGGTTATCCCATAGAGTCTCTGTTCTGTGGCCAATAATATGATGTGTTGACAGGAATCCATTTGAGTCACCTTAGCACATGTTTGTGATTATGCCATTATGAACAAATAAGTCCAGGGCAGAACCTGTCTCCTCTCAAACCTGTGGCCAAACTGCCTCTCTTATCCAAGTCAGTACACACTCAGTGTCACTGCAGGGTGAAAGGGAGAGCTAGGATGAAAGGCACTATTCACCTGTCACCCTGTGGATATCTTCAGTATGTCCTTTTTTCATTGCAAGGCTTTCAGCATCACATTGTGTACACCCTGGCCACGAGCTCTGAGTGTGATCTCCTCTGCAATCAGAATCTGCTAATGTGATGTTTTGAATTTTAATAGAAGAGTGTTTAATAAAACTACAAGACAATGGGGAATAAATATGCAAACACACCAAATACCATTTAGAAATCAACATTTGCTATCATACCACACGTGCAACTGTGGTTTTCTGTTATGCAAAACTATAGCATCTGAGCTTTTAATGCCAAAGCTGTGCTTTGCAAATGTGTTCGGAAATATTCACACATGTTTCTGTTTAATCTTACGACACTTGTTTTTCCAGCTTGAAAATTTAAATCAAATATCAACTTTACTTAATTAATGTTAGATATATAATAAATATATTGTTTTAAACCAAGTTGCTACAAGGTCAGCTGTGGTAGCCAAAAGCAACATTTGCATCATTTGCATTTCTTTGAACTCCTAACTATGTGGCACAAGCTTCAGTAAAAACTAATATTACAGTTGACTTTATTTACTCTACTTCATTACATCTGGCTTCCTTTTAGATATTTTTCCCAAATCTACTCACGGAGAATATATAAATTATATACCATTATCTTTTTTTTAAAAGGCAGCTCCATCCATCATAATGGATTACAAATTTATCACCTTGAATCAATTTCTGTTCACAAGTTCAAAAGGAAATATAAGTGCTTGAGGGCCAAGAAATATTTATTGTACATATGGATATTATTAAAGTTTATTGAAATCCTTCACCAATGAGAATTGTTTCTGTTTTGTTTTGCAACACATACAGCACTAATGCTAAAAGGCCAACGCCTTTATTGTCTAAAAACTAAATTGGCAATGCAACGTTGATTTTGAGGACTACTGATTCTGACTAGACGTACTAACATATTTATGCAAGCATTCATTTAATTAAGACATGACAACCTCAGCTTGCCTAATTTAGTGAAAATTTGTTTCAACATAGTTTCTTGTATAACATTTTCCCATGATGACGTCTGTTTTCAAGTAAGAAGTACTTCTCCGAGAAACATCGACAGTAATTCACTCAGACTCTTTTCCTTGTAATAGAGCAGAGAGAGAAAATGGAAACTTAAGATTCATGAGAGTCTTGGTTTAAGACTTAGTGACAAGACTACATCTGGTATCAATACGGTTCTTTGGGATCTTGACCACATCTTTCATAAAGTGGTAAGTTCCGCCAAAAGGACACATCTTGCTGGCTGCTAACTACAACCTTGGAAACACTGAGCCCGCGCAGGGGAGGAATGCAGTAATGCTCTGCTGGAGGGAGAAAATGAAACTACAATTCTAATTACATTTTTATTAGTGGTGTTAATGGGAAGTTGAGCTCTTAAAGCCCATAGTTAGACATGCTTTCTTTGAAATTGTATAGCACCGTGTCAGGAGTTAACATGAGAGGTTTGTTGGTTGGGGCTTTTTTTCCCCCTCCTTTTGGACTAATTTCTTGCTATACTAAATTAATTAAATCCTCAGAAATATTTCCCTTTCAAAGAAAAGGATTTGCAGCCTGAGAAGGAAAAAAGCAGCTGAGTAGCTGTGGGCAGACAGACATATAGCACAGGGCAATCAGAAGTGATGTTCAGTGGGTGAGGAAGCCACCAATGGAGCTGTGCAGCAGCAGCCTAGGTGCAGGTTTCAATGCTTCAGATATAACATTTGTTTTGTTAAACAACATGACTTATTGGTATCTAATGGGTTTCCACTGGGACTTTAGAGGGCAGTTTTGTATTTTTCTTTCTAATCTAAAGAAACATAGGGAGTGTCTTCAAGGAGTCATATATTTCAGGAAAAAGATGAGTATTTCATTATTCCAAGTGTTTGGAAATGGTGTTCTATCAGGGCTACCTGTGAAAGAATTTTACTTGAAAGCATCGATGTCTCAAAATTAGGAACAGATTTGTATGACTAATGAAGATTAAGATGAGATTTCACACAGTCTTACCAGTGACTTTAGCTGTTTCCACATTAAAGAGTCAATGTGATGCCAGCTTTCTAAAAAAATTTTCTTCTCAAATATATATACCCAAAAAAAGAAAGGGTTGCTTCATTTCAAGGAATTTTAGACAGATGAATCCAATGTATGTGCTGTATAATGATATTTAATTTGGGACTTTTAAGTTCCAGTAAGAATGTTTCATGTGGCTTTCTTAGCAAGAGCAGACTTAAATCTGGTTTAACAGGCCAGAGTACATTTTTTCATCTGAAATCATCTTTTACTTCTATGAAGTTGCAATCCTAACTCCTGCTCCATTTGTCAGGGATATTAGGATGTGATCACAAGGACATTTCAGTGTATGGATTGGTAGGTGTCAGAATGTCCCCATGCTTTTGACACTTCATTTAAGATAGAGGAGCTGATGGTTCACTGTCTGTGATACTGGGACATATTGGTTTTCTCAGTGGAAGGGCTGGGGGAAATTACTGGTTACACAAAGTTTTCTTTACTCTCATCATAAAATTGCCTGCCTTGTTTTACATCATGATTGTGCTGTGAAACTTATCTAAAATAGCTGTGTCTGAATACGGAAAATCCCTTATCATCACTTTTCAACCCAGCTCCTGGTATGACGGAGTCTGAGCAAAAGAGTGCATCCAGACTGGTGTCTGGCTGGAGGAGAGGTCATTCCACCAGAAGAAAACTGCTCCTGAAAACACACTGTGCCCCTGTGAGGGGTGTCTGGCTCCATCAGCAAACCTGAATGGCAGAGGTTTGGTAGTAAAGTCAAGACATTGAGCCAATGGAATAATCCAGGACTTGATTTCCTTCAAAGATGTCCCTTTGCTATTTCACACACTGTTTTATGTCTGCTGTTCTGCTGGGTTGCATACCCTGCCAGTTCTAGTTCCATGCTTCCATTTGGTGTTACTGAACACCTGAACAAAAAAATCCTCTTATGGAGCTGGTGAGAAAGACATGCACCAAGTAGTGCCTGTGCCATATTTAATTCAATCAGCATTAGGTATTCAGTCAACATATGGATCACTTCAGGGCTTTGGTGATGCTTTAAGGAAACATCAAACAAAAGTGTGAATGTCTGTGTATACCACATATCATATGACAAGAACCTCTGATGTTTAAAGGTTATGGTTTGGTCCAAAAAGCTGTATCTGTGTAACATTTTCAGATTTATTAAATAAATTGAGTGCTACATAGGAATGGGCTCCTCTGTAGCTCCTCTATAAACACACATCCAGCCATGATAGATTTTCACGTATTGTGAACGAAATCTATTTTGTACAGGTCGGCAGTTCTGCAGTTCTGCAGCTCTAGTTAGCAGGGTATCGCTCATTAATAACATATATTATGCATCTGGAATGTTTATCATGCTTATATAGCAGGAGAGAGAAAATTGTTGTTATAATAAGGGGGGGAAAGCAACAAAATTATTAATTTTATCTCAAGTTTCCACTAGCTGTTTTTTAATTGCTGTCAACTGAGTTCAAAGTGTTAAAGGAACCAACATTTTTCTCCTGTGGCATTTTTGTCCTTCGATTTCTCATGCATTCTCTTTCCTGTGAAACTCTGCTTAGTAAATATTAATTTACCCTCAATTACTAATGACAAGTGAAAGAAACCCTTGCATTCATCAGGGCCACAGCCTTAGGACATACGTTTGTCCTTCAAAGCGTTGAACCATTCAACAATTAGAACTAATAGCTACTCCAGGCTATCAGGGCTGAAACACACAACACTCCCCTAGTGCCGAGCTCTCAGCACAGGCACTCATGGTGGTCCTACAACCTATTGACTTCCTCAGCCAAAGTTGGAAAAGTGATTTGGAAAGTGGACACATTAGACACGGAGTGATTGTCTAAAATGTGAGAACACTTACGGGTTGGAGAGGGGAACTAGTCAATTAGTTCACTACTAAACCTTAGCTATGTAAAAACTCCCTCAATTCTTACATGAACACAGCTTGGGAGGCTGAGGATTTTGCTAAACAAAAGAAAAACAGATAAATAAATAGAAAACGCTGAACCAGGAGCATAAAGGAATGATTGATATTGACGCTCTGGTATGTTCCTGTACAACACCTTAAAAGTGCAGCTTCAACCCTTAAGCCTTCTTTGCTGGGAGCTTTATCTTTAAACAGAGAAAATCCCTGCAGCCTCTGCAGAATCAGCTGGTGTTTGTGCTCGGATGTGGCTTCAAATGCCCACACACACCCCCCAACATTTCCAATGGTGACCTCGACTTCCTACTTCACTGTTCTCCCAATATAACATAGAGACTGGTGTGCTCAAACAGCTCTGATTGCTTTTATTTGCAAAAACATAATAGATCATTTATTTTGTTTTGTTTTCTGCTTTCATTATTTAACAATGGAGGAATTCTTTTATTGCAGTGAACAGAACAAAAGCATGTAATGAAACCATAATATTATTGAAAATAGCAACTTTGTGGCAAATGCAGTATGATAGAAGGCTTTCACAAGTACACAGATTTGTTCTTGAAAAGTGACAGGAAATGTTAATTAAATCCCCCTTCTTTGAATATTTATACATTCAAGTTTACATATCTATTAATGCCACATATTTCTCACAAGTATAATTTGAAGGACGACAGAAGATACTGATATTTTGTTTAATTTCTAATGGAGCAAAACCAGATTTAGGCATTTGGGAAAAAACAAAAACAAATTAAAAACAAGTAAACCCCCCCCATCAAAACAAAACCACAGTTTTATTTATCAAAAATTATAAGAAAATTTAAAGATGTCTAAGCAGCACTGCTGTTTTTTGAAATGTCTTCCAACAAACCTTCCAACAATCAGAGATATCTGCACTGTAAATAGCTGCGCCCAAGACTTAACTTAGTGCTCCCTGGACACCCCTCCTCATTAACCACTGGCACTTAGTGGTCACAAAGGACCTTCCATGGAGGTTCCAAGTCATACCAGGATACCACCAGCAATGGAATCTAATGGTTCTATTCACTGCATTAGAGCAAAGACAATGGCAGTGAATTCTTAATTATTTAAAAATTGAATGCTGCTATTTCTCAGAAATAATAATAAAAAAAAAACCAACCAGACAAAAACCAGACAAACAAACAAACAAGAAACCCCAAATCACTAAAACCTTTTATAATTTTTAGTGTGACATGAACATTAAACAACATGAAGAATTGTTTCAGATTTATATTTTTTTACTTCTGATATCCTGTGTATTATGGATATCCCATATATGATACATATTATAGACAACAGAAATAAAAATATAAACAAGAATTAAGTGACACAATGTTGACTGGCAAACTGGAGCTAACCTCATGCACCAGGAAGGAACAAGGATATTTCTAACACCTGAGATTTTCTGACCTCTGTAAAGTGAATATTTATAGAATGCTGCAAAATCAAATTACAGCATACAACAACATAAGGCACTATGAACTTGACTGTGTGTCAATTTAAAGCATGGAAATTAAAACTAATGTTAACTATGGACAATTATGTCAGAAAATGTAAACAGCAAGTAGTCATCCTGTGATAACTGAAGGACAGATTTAAAGACAAAACTGGGATAAGATTCTTCTCAATGAAGAAAATATTCCTTGTTTTCCACAACAATATTAGCAGCTCTATGCACTGCAAAATTTAAAGGAATTACATGTGAGGGTGTGTAGGGGATTTTTTCAGAGTTTTCTAGAAGAGTTTCACCCTAAATGAAGAAAAACAATAATAATAGAGTTTTAAGTAATCTCACTTTGACATTCAACCTGGTCTCTGTAATGAAATTGATGGCTTTTCTTCTTTCAGTTTTCTAAACTCCTTCAGTTGGGGGAATTAGATTTTGAGAATCAGGGGTGGGAGGCAGAAAAGTTTGGATAGTGTCCAATTGCAGCAAGTCAGGGAAAAATAGGCAAAAAATAATGCAGAGAGAAAGGTAACAAAAGGAGCTGAATGAAAGCAAAGGATGTAGAGAGGGATTTCTGTTAGGTCTTACCAATTAAAGATTCTTTATAAGGCAGAAGGAGACAAGAACAGTGCAGCAGGTCTGAGAAGAGGCAGCAGTCAGGAGGATGGGTTTGTGAGAAACAGCTGACAAAATACACTGTACCTCTTAGCCAATACAATGGGAAAGGGAAGGAGAGAATTCAAGCATCATTAAATGAGTTTCCCAAATTTCTACACCATATGTTTTGAAACAAAACATGCTTAAATTTGCCAAGTAAAATTTTATTCTTACTTGGCAGCTTTGTTTAGAAAACAGTCATAAATCCTAAATATAGCTAAAGTGCTTGTTCCATTGAAATTGTCTCATTTCTAAAATGGATACATGCTTGCAACCAGTTTTGAACGATTTTAATTGGTTTCTTCTTTCCTTATCTTCCAATAAAATCTGAAAGAATGATTTTAGTCTGATCTAGTTTTAAGCTATCTTTTCTTAGATGGATTGGGAAAAAATGAGTTGCAGTCCTTTTGGGATTTTTTCTAAAAAACCACTGACAATTGACCAAGTCATCCTGATTTATTCATGTGAGCTTATTCCACAAGTAATTCTCCTCATAGCAGTGGCATCATTAAGTAAAAAACTTTCCTGCACTGTCCCAAGACATGGACATGGTCTTCCAGCTTTGCTGCTCTTGTCTTCAATCCCAGTGTCACTACAGTTTTAGGTCTTCTACTGTAGATCTGTTTTGTTTGGAAGAAAGGGAAATATGCTTCAGCCCTCCTAAACTGGGCATGTGTTTCACTGCTTTGATGGCTTAAAGGGCTTTTTCCATTTTATTTCCCTAGAATCACATGTTACTATATTTGTTGACTCAAAGAACTTTTTTGAAATGCAGAAGTCAGTCAGGACTCAGAATATTTGAGGAGTGGCATCTTCAGAGTACTTTTAGATTAGCTATGTGAACATAAAGACATAGTCTGTAAAATAAATGCTGGGTTGTGAATTGTTGTGCCTGCAATTCACAGCTACTTACTGACAGGAATCATTGTGATCAATAAGGTAATATTAGACAGCTAAAAAATTCTCTAATGTAATCAGGCCTTTAAATATCTCAGTAGATATTATTCAGATTAATTGTGTATTCAGAATTAGACTAGCTGAAGTAGATCATATGGAAGGCATTCTGAGGAATACTTCTTCTGCAAGGTATATAAAGTTAATACAGAGAGCTGGGAAGTGGGAGAGGCTGTATGTTTTTCTTCTTTCTAAAATACTATGAAAGGAATCAAAAATATTGTGTTTTTTTCACAAGGAAATGTCTCTTTTTAAAAAATAGATCATTTTCCCCAAGCCTTAAGGAAGAAATGCAAATGAGCTCCACATGCTCTCCAAAGTGTTCAGGAGTAATTTTGCAGGCACCACGATAGGCATATCATTCCCAATATACATGGGCCAATAAAAAATGGTACCTTGTGCATTTCCCAGTCCAGAATTCACAGGAAACCAGATAGGTAAAAAAAAAGTCAACTTTTAGACACAGGCATCTGGAACTTCAGACCACATCATGGCTAATGGCTTTATTGTGAAACGTTTCCTCTCACTGGGATCATTGTCAGCGAGGCTGTTTGTGTTGCTAAGCATATTGTAAACCCAACAGCTTGATACATCTGGCATTATGCTCTTCTCTTTTTGCATGGAGAGGAAGAAGAGAAAAGAAAAAAGAAAAAATGAGAGAAGAGGGGAATACTGTAGAGTGTAACAATATTTCAGAAAGGCTCTTTGGGATATGAATTCTACAGCAATGCATAGAACTATACTACAATAATTGTGGCTCCAAAAGTGTTACAGGCACCTTGTTGAATATAAAGACAACACATTTGCTTCCCAGAGAATGTGCAGTTTAACTACAGACTTGGCACGAGAAATACTGCAGTTACTAAATGAAAGCAAGGGTTACAATTACGACATTGTGCAATTCTGGCATGTGCCATGAATTCTTTGTATGACCCCAGCACACTTCATCCCAGACTTTGGCTGGGCTATTTATAAGTCAGAGAAAGTTCTGGCCTCATCATACTACAGTGACCAGTTATCCATTTAGCTCCCTTGCCTCTTTTCTCCTCAGCTCAGCAACAGTAGGTAGGGGTTTTTTTGGGAAAAAAATAGAACTTTAACTCATGTTTCTAATAAGACCATAACTGTTGAGTTGTTGGCTCCTTTATGAAACTGGTAAAAACTGGTATTGCTTTAGTCAGAACAACTTTTTTGTGTTAATTATCCCTTTAAAATCCCCACTGCTGCTTTATTGGATGAAGCTGGTGACAAAGTACATAGACACAGAAAGCTCACTCAGAGCTGGACTCTGTGATACGGCCAAAGACAGACTGTGAAAGCATTGATGCTGGAGGGCAGGCAAGCCCACTAGTCCTCTTGCCAAGACTGAGTGCTTCTAAGTATCTCTAAAACTTGAAATCTTGACCTTATAATGCTTTGAAAGCGTTAACTGGCATCGTTCTTTTCAGTTTGGTGAATAAGTTCCTGTGGGACATCGCACTTGCAATTGCACAGCACAAGTGTTTTTCATGGTTATAACCATGGCCAAACCTCTGTACATGGCATGAGGATACTCTAGGGAAGCTTGGAGACTTTCAGCTTGTGTGTCACTAATACTTTGGTATATTCACAGGTGATTTACTTCTTCACGGACTTGGTCCTCAAATCTCTTTACTATTTACTCTGAAAACTGTTTGTAATTACATATGTCCACAGGAGCACATTTCTGGAACTCTGAGGAATGTTACGTCTCTTACCAAGGGTCACAAGAGCCTCCTCAGGAGCACTTCAGAAATGTTATATTAAGCAAATATATAAGTTGTTAGCATTTCTGAGGTGTGGCTCTACAAATACATCATCACAGATCTTCTGTGATGCTTCTACAGGTTAACATTGCTATTGCCTCTTACTAACCATTAAAGTTAGAATCTTTCACCTTGGCTCCTTTAGATGCTTTTATCTGGCTTTGGATGAGATCTGTCCAGTGCAATTCCTCCTGCTGAAGGAGGGCCCAGCTGTATTGACAAGAAATGCAATGAAGGAGCCTTTTGCGGTGTTCTGGAGCTTGGTGTAAATGTAAGAGAAATGTATCTATACTCAGAGATGATAAAATGGGATTATAATTTACTCTTTTCTATCACTGTCAGTCTATTGTGAGCAGTGGCATACTTGCACAGCGCACTTGCTCACTTTGTAGACATTTCTGTCCTTTAACAACTTCTCCTAAGACTAATTCAAAGACTCATTCCTTTAACTGAGTATTTATGCAGAAATCCTAATTCTGTTCTTCTATTGGATACTATATATTCCTTTTTTCCAAGACCACAAAACCTTTTTTATTTGATTATTTTTAGTTTATTTGCTTTATTTTTATTATCTCTAGTAAAAAGAAGAGTAAGGAAAAGTGGACCCAATATATAAAAAATATTTGGTTTTTAGTTCAGAGAACCACAGGACTGGAAAACATCACAAAACAGCTTTCTCTGTGATTAGCAAAATCTCCTAGCCCTTTGCACCTGGGAAGCACAGGCTGTGCTTCCAAACTGTATATATATTTCCTTGTGTATGAGTCTGTTCATGTTCACATGTGTGTTCATATGTACTAAATATGGAATACAGCTTAATCATTTCCAATTTCTGGGAATTTTGGCTGCACTTCCATTTTTAAGTATTTGGAACTGTTCTTGCTTTATATTAACTTAATGGGTTTGCCTGTTTTTAATGAGCATGTTTAGTGCAGTGAGACATTATGGTCACTCAATAGAATGTGAGTTACTTTTGCACACATTGTGTTGCAGGCCAGATTCTGACTGATTAATATGTTGCAGGTGTCAGCCAAAATACAAAAGGATAAGGAGAAGGCTAAGGGGGTGAAGTTATTCCTTCTCGCTGGCTGACTGCTCTTGTTGGGGGCTGTAGAAGCCACTCTGAGACTGGATTGGAAAGACATCCCAGTCAGAAACACAACCCTAGAAACAATACTTCTATCATCTTTTCCATCTGCACAAATTATTCCCACTCATGGCAGAACAAAGAAAAAACAACACCAGGAAAAGGGGCCCTTTATGAGGCTCTTGCCAGCCAAAGTACACATGCCCATTAAAGTTAGGTTTGCACCTGTTTTTTGGGAGTCACATGAAATATTTCCTATATTTTGTTGCCCATCTGTACAAAAACCCCTCAATCTGTGCAGGCCTGCATAGTAGCTAAGATAAACGTTGTATATTTTCATTGTTTGATTAAATCTTGTCTGAACTATCAGTTGTGTAATAAGAAGAGCTGGCTTGCTCTGAGGTGCTAGCTGTCAATGGTTATTGTTAATCATAATCTAACAAATACCAGACACAGCTATTTGGCAATTGAGAACTAGCATTTTTCTTATTTAAGGTGATAGGAATGAAGGAAACATAAATCATAACATACTCATTTTCCCATATCTGAAGGTGCATTCATACTTAATATTTGTCTACATTTCAAGACAACCAATTCATGGTTATTACCAGAGAAATGTACATTTTAAGTTGTTACCCAAGTTAGCATTAGATAATTCATTGATTGTTTCTCTTTCCTGCGTTGATCCCACTAAAGACAGCTTTGTTGGACCATTAAAGAAAGATCCAGCTCAACCACGGTAAGGAGAATTCCTATAAACGTTATAGATGACCATACAAATATATACATTATTTTTAATGGTTTAATGCTAATTTACACTTCTGAAGCATCCTTATAGTGCTTTCAACTTTACATGTATCTATAAGCAGAACAAATTTTAGTTCTTTTCAGAAATTCTGTTTACAGAGAGCCTACAGAAATATGTTATTGAATTAAGTCCTGATAATGTAAATCATGTCAAGTACCTAGAGAAACCAGATGATAACCATTAAATAAAATTGAAGACAAGTTCAGACCTTGAAAACTTAATTTCATTGGGATCCCACACATCCTGAAAATTAAGTACCCAGGCTAAACTAAGTGTATAGGCTCCCACTCACAAGGGGCTTCATCATGGTTTTAAATCACAGCATGGTGCTGTAGGCTAGACAGAGCTGCACTTCCCAGCTGGAGATATTTTGACTGACTCACAGGGTTTTCTGAACAGACCTAATGACTCTTTGCAGGGTATAATATAACCACATGTTTGCATGCTAATATGGACAGTGTAAAGGAGAATGACCTCTTTCTGTTCTCTTTGGGGATCTGAAAAATCCATTTCATGCGTATCTAATATGGCACAACAAGATTTTCCTGAATTAGTTGTGGAAATTAATATTTTCTACTGTAGTTTTGGTGGGTTTACTTTGTTTTGTTTTTAGAACTAAACTTATCTCACACCCTTTAAAAGCAAGCAGCATTTTTCTGTACAGTATAGCACAGATTAAAGCTAGATATCAAACAGCCACTGAAAAACAAGCATCACCAACTTGGAGGTAATCAAACTAAAAGTGTTCATACGTATG
Source organism: Eopsaltria australis (assembly GCA_034509425.1). Classification (NCBI taxonomy): domain Eukaryota; kingdom Metazoa; phylum Chordata; class Aves; order Passeriformes; family Petroicidae; genus Eopsaltria; species Eopsaltria australis. The sequence goes on along the minus strand of JAVTVJ010000094.1, from coordinate 3,782,928 downwards.
TAAACAAAGAGGAAACCTGGGATCTGAGATGTCTCTCAATTCCTAGTGATACCATCAAATGATAAATGCCTTTCTCTTCCCCAGAATATCTCTTGATATAGTTTTCCATTTTGACTGTTACTGAATTACACAAAAAAAGGATGTCCCCTGCAGGTTCACATCAGGCAAGACTTCCCACAAGGAGAGTGGGCAGTGGCCCACGTACATCAGGACTGACAAAGCTCCATCATTGTACACTTGTCCAGAGCGTTGTGTTGAGATGCCTGTCACCAAGAGAAAGTGTTTGACTCACTGATCTCCAGCTACTTTCCTGAAGCCTAGTGAGCATGATGGATCAGGACTCCAGCATCATCCCTGCCAGAGCTGGGGGGGTTTGCCTGGCAGATCTCACTGATGACAGCACAGAGCAGCAGTGATCACTGCTTTGAGGACATTCAGCTGGGCCACCATAGTTGTGGAAAGGAAGATCAGAATGATGTTATGTTATTCTCTGGCAGGGGTTTGTAATGAAATTATCTTTAAGGTACTGTCCAACCTGAAATGTTCTACAATTCTGTGGTTTCCCATGCAAAGGGTTTTTTTAGAAAAGAAGATGTTTTCTAACATTCTCTGTAAACTAATATACCCATCATGAAATAAGGTCCCTAAAAAGAAACCAGGAAATGGACATAGCAGTCACCATTGGTAGGTCAGGTTTGCGGGAGAAGACATTGAATTCTCACAAACCTGAAGAAAAAAGATGTGGGTTTTGCCTGGTGATATGAGGATGAGCGTCAAGATCTTTGTTATTGATGTGCCTGTGTATCTCATCAGAGTATAAAATTTAGCCTGCAGTGTCTTTTTTAACAGCATTCAAGGTAAAGATGAATTAATTGATCCATGTGATGCATGCCTAAGCTGCTGCCAGCCACTTCTGTTTGGTTACCACACTTCAGTGTCTGGTCTCACTGAACTCTGGCATCCTTTGGACTTGACAGATTAACACATATATGAAGACATTTGCATATTTATTTTAAACCAGATGTTCTTTGAGCAGTACAGCCAAACTCCCATCGTCACTACAACAACATTGTGGGTTTTTAACATAATGGAGCCATTAAAATTCCACCATGTGCTTCTTTGTTTGGAAGAAAGGCTTATTAAAGAATTTTCCAGGTGAATTCTAAATGAATCCTAATTAAGGAGAAAGAATCCCTAGGTAATGCTAATTGTCACTATTTCTATCATTGAAAGATCTGGTTTATACCAAAGACTATTACTTTCTTTTGCCAGACCATCTATGTTACAGAAAAGGTGTCTGGAATAAAGTTTTAATATATATAGTGTATTGTTGTTACCATGGACTTATATTTGAGTTTTGTTTTTAATAAGACTTCTGACACTGTAACTTTTACATTGAGATCATAGAGAATTGGCTTTTTATGTGAAGATTGACATTTGGTAAAATGCAGCACAATTATTCACTGTTAAATCAACTAATCCAAAGCTCTGGAATGCAAAGAATGGGAGTGACATTGTTTTTTGTTAAAACTGGAAAGGAAAGTTTCAATCCATTGAGTGATAAAGAAAAAAATTTCATATAAGAAAGATTTATTTTCTGAGAAGTGAGCCAAGAGTAAGAGGAACTGGGTGAGGTTGGAGACTACATTCAAATAGACTTTTCTGATTCAATGTGACATTGTTTTTCTAAACGAAAAATTCCAGACAGTCAGAAAGCAGAGGGAATAACCAGGAAAAACATACATTTGGAAGTGCTACTTTGTATTAAAAATAATGTCTTGGGGCCAGGAACTGCCCTTTGAATTGTGGCACTGAGAAGTGAGCACAGAAGTCAAAAAATGGCACACCTGGTCGTTTAGCATTTCTTAAATGATTAAATCATTCTTTCCCAACTGACGGCGAGGGCTGCAGGCAGCAAAAGGCATCTCCCAGTGGCTGAGACCCTGAACATCTCATTACACATCTTGCAAGACACCCAGATGCCTGAGCAAGAGATGAGATTTATTGAGGTTATTTAAGTTTCAAGTTTGCTTCAGGGCTACACATGGTATGAGGCAGTTCAGCCTGAACAGGCCAGGCAGACAAAGGGAGGGGAATATATTTTAGTCATCCAAAGGATGGTGGGTGATGGAGCATCTTAATATCTTATTCTGGCTAAACAAAGCAAAGGAAAAGAGTCAAGAAGAGAGGGGAAGAGACAAAGATTGATCCAAAATAGGGCACAGCCCAGAAATGGGACAGGTTTGCTGATGTGGTAACCACCACACCACTCACTGGAGTAGGAAGGAGCTAATTGGTCACTGTCAAAGGCCTGTCCAAAAGTCAATGGAAAACTGCAACAGATTACGATGGAAAGACAGCTCTTGGCAATGGCACCAGAAGCTCTGCACTTGGAGCTTGCACCACCAGGCAAGGTCAGCTCAGGCACGTAACTGCTGTTGCAAAACATTGCTGGACATTTCTGAGTGATTGCCTGGCAAATCAGAGTCTCAGAAAAGCTGAGTGGGTAAAGGTCTACAGCATTTCATTAGGTCCCAAGCATTTCATTAGCATTTCATTTAACAAACTTGTGTTTGTTAAAAAGCTGTGTCTGAAATGTTTGAAAAGTTCAGTATAGACAGGCATGATCTACTGCAGTAAGAATGAGGTTCTGTCTTTAATGAGATATAAGTCACAGTAAAGTTGACCTGACCACAGGAAAATGTTAAATAGTCTAAGGGTAAACAAGGCACAACAGTGGGAAGGGAAGTGAAAGGGAAGGCTATTCCTAACAAAAATGTTACAAATTTGCCTTTTGGGGGGCATTAATACCATTTTACCATTCACACAATTCTATCATGTGAAAGAATAGTTCTTTGGAAAAACACTTTCTTTTCTCACTAAAAACAATGTTTACATTAACATAATTTTTTTAGAAAACAGGAATGTAAAGATAGCTTCTAAGAAAGTTACAAATGTCTTTTCTAAGAAAGCTAAAATGATTTTCTTCTAAGAAAGTTATCTTTAAACTTTTTACTGGGCCAATGGAAACCTTTAATAAGTTAATTCACTGAATGCTTTTGTGGTATTACCCCCCTGTTTTTATGAGGGTGAGGAAATTATTCATAAAACTACTAATTCGTAAATATGTGAGTTCTGAAGATTTCATTTGGGAAAGTTGTCTCAGTAAAGATCAGATAATTACTCAAAAGACTTCGAAAAGTTTCCCAGTTCAGCTTATACTCACTTTATCACTAAAGTGTTGAGGAAAACAATAAATCAGAACAAAGAAATGCCCATTTCTGGTCACCACATTTACAAGAAAATAATGTGGATACTTTCTTCGTTATGTTTTCCTTCTTTTGCATCATTGGTCCAGACAAAGATTTGCAAAAATGTTTTACTAACTTTTCTATGCCCCCCAGTCTTCAGTCCTTGCTTTTTCAACTGTCACTTAAATATCTTCTTATAATAGTTCCAATCCAGAAGAGAAACCATCGCTGCAATGGACTGGAAAATGAATGGGTTAAAGCAGAATGAGTGGGGAGGAGAGAAACACATTTTTGGGAACTTTAACAGTCTTCCCAGTTCATGGCATTTTGTTAGGATTGCAAAATTTTTTAGTTCAACCTTTTATTTAACCTCAGCCATCAACAAAGCCAATCATAATATTAAGCTTTTACTAGAGAGGTAACAGCAATCACTTCCCTGCAGTTTGAATTTTGTAATCATTATGTGTGAGTGCGTATATTTATATGCCAAGTGCAAATGACCCACATGTTTGGTATGAGCAAACACAAGCAATGACAAAAATGGTGAGGAGAATTCAGGTATTTGCAGCAGATTTTTCTCTTCAGTCTTGCCCCTGCCTCTAGTAATAAAAAATGTGCCTTAAAAATTAAGCTGAAATACTAGGGGAAAAAATATCAATTGGCAATTTCCTTTAATGGAACTGCACTTGTTATTGAATGTAACAATATGAGTGACTACATCTACTGAATCCAATGAGTTCCTGAAGCCTCTGGAGTCCAATGAAAGCAGAACTCACCTGAGCTTGCTCTTGGACTGCTGTCCTGAAAGCCTGGTCACCATCTCTACATCCAGCCTGGGTCAACTTGAGCCTGGGACACCAAGCCCTCTGTTCCCTGAGCTGATGGTGTGGATCTTTTGATTTGTAACTTAGCTGTTCAGAAGCTACACGACAGGCACACACACCTTTCACATGCCTTTAACACTGTGTTGCCCTTCCCTTAATATTTACTAGCTAGAGATTCCTTAACAAAATCACCATCCCAAAACCAATTTCATTTTATTTCACCCTAGCTAGGCAGAACCAGTATCTGGAGATGGCAAAGCCATTTTTCTTCAATGTCTCATTTGACCCCTGCTACTACCTGGCCAATTTCTCCATCTTCTGTTTTTCAAAAAGTCTGAAAAGAAGGCTTTTCTACTTGAAGCCAAAGAAGTGGTCAAAATTTTATCTGTAAAGTAAATACCCTCATTTAACCCTACTCTGGAGGGTATTAACGAGGTCTTACTAACATAGTTTATGTAGTCTCACAAAGACTTTTGTTGCATGGCAGCAGTCACAGTTATAGCTCCATAAATTAAAAAAGAAAACAACAACAAAATTATATTTAATATATTTAGTAACTGCCTAAATAATTTCACCAACTGCATTTTGGATTTCTGCTCCTCAATATTTTCAGACTTCTTCAAAGTAGCACAAGGAACCCATGAAGGCCTTGGAGGGACTGCTCCTGCTCAGAGGTCCCTACCCAAGCACTGCACCCCTGGTTCTGGTGTGCAGGACACAATGTCTTCTCACCTCCCACTGCTCGGCATGAAGCATTGATTTCTGCATTACAAGTTCCATGTATTTCTTCTATTAGCAGTGACAAAACCTTCAGAGCTTCCTACCTGGAATTGTTACTACCAAGAGGTCCATGACCTTGGTGGAACTTGTGGGATCCACAAAACCAAAACAATAACCCAGAGGAAATAAAAGAGAAGACCTCAAGACTGGAGTCTGGAGCATCTCTCTTATGAGAGGTTATGGGATCTGGGCCTGTTCAGTCTAGAGAAGAGAAGACTGAGAGGGGATCCCATTAGCGCATATAAATATCTCAAAGACAGGTGTCAAAGGGATGGTGTCAGGCTCTTTCCAGTGGTGCCAGTGACAGGACGAAGAGCAATGTTCATAAACTAAAATACAAGAAGTTCCAGCTAAACACAAGGAAGAACTTCTTTACATTGAGGGTGGCAGAGCAGTGAAACAGGCTGCCCAGGGAGGGAGTGAAGTCTTCCCCTCTGAAGACATTCCAAACCCAACTGGACATGTTCCTGTGTCACCTGCTCCAGGTGAGCCTGCCTTGCCAGGGTGTCAGACTAGATGATCTACAGAGAACCATTCCAACCCTAACAATTCTGTGGTGCTGTGACAGGCAGGATTGCCACACACCTCTGCCCTCTTCCCTAGGAATTCATCCAGCAGCAACTGCATCAGAGCAGAGGAATCAGGTCACCTGTGAAACAGCACAAGCACAAAGTGGAAAGGCTGAGACAACATGGACCACATCTGCTACTCTTGCACATTGGTAATTTGGTAGTTTATAGTAATTTGGTAATTTGCACCAGCTGAATGTGAGGCCTTTTTGTAAGTTAACTTAGCCCTGCATTTTCACATTAGGGGCTGTAGTGAAACTATTTGAATAATCTGAGTCCCGTGATTTAGTGCACCAGTTGGTGAATGCCAAATATCCTTACAGGCAGGCACAGCACATGTGGGATGCATACAGGAATTTTTAAGGAAAAAAAGCAAAACTGTTCTCCCCAATAGCGAAAAACACCATCAGTAACCTTCTAAATAAAATACATCCTTAAAACAAAAACTGTGACTGGGCAAGAAGAGGAAAGTACAGTGCTGTCAGAGATGTCAGAATATGACCCTTTTTAACTATAGGATACTTCAGAAATTATTTCACAACCTTTTACTCTCTGGAACACAAGAAGTTGACTCCAGAGCTCAAGCTGCAAAGAGCAATTGCTGTAGCTGAAAGTATTTGTTTCAAAGCACTGTGGAAGTAAATGAAAGTGTCATTTTGCACTAATGTGATAGGCAGCTATTCTGCCTTGTCAGAACAAGCAAAGTCCTGTAAGCTTTATCCCATTGCCACAGGCACTTGGGCACCTCTCTGGAAATCAATCACAGATTGGCCTGAAGAAGAGCAGAGCTGAAACAATGGCACCAGAGTAGAGGACCCCTAATGAAATCCATTTGCTAGTCCACACCTAGGCTGTCTAGACAGCACCTCCTGTGCTTTGATCACTGATAAACCATTCTAAATGTTACCAGGGCTGCTTTTTTGTTTCTGTTTACAGGCAATCAATAGGCCTCTGGCCATTGCCTCTATTTCAAAGCAGCACTTTTCATCTGACTGCAATCAAATAAAAAAGAACAAAGAGATGGGCATTTTGGATATGAGATACTTGTTTTCCTGTGATTTATACAATTTCAAATGAAGAGCGAAAACAAAAAAGCAATTGTGAGTGTACATGTGATAAATGTTTCTAATTAGGCATGCTCTCTTAATCAATTTGAAAGCTGTATTCCCTCCAAACCAAAAAGCAAAAATTTGGTGTAAGCTTTTGCTTGTGTGGAGGAGTATGTGTTCATGCTGCACAACACTCACCTGCAGATTTTAGAGCCTTTTTTATTTGCATCAGAGCTACACATCATGGTGTTATCTTGTGCTGTTTGCGAGTGCGGTCATGAACTGCACTCTGAAAACTCCACATGGAATATCCAGGTATTTTTCCAAGAGGCTCTGTTTTTATGATTTAACCACAGTACAATTCAAACCATAGAAACTGAAAAATCTACCCCAAAACATTGTATCCTACACTTGCCCAGCATACACTGGCCCATAAATAATTCAGACTTCTCAGTCATACATACTAATCTATACATTTTCAAGGATTTGTCTAAGTATTATTTTGCATGTGGATTTAAACATGTTTTACCCAAATTCAAGTCCACAAATACCATGTGGTTGCCTTTAGCTGGATGTCAGTGCTTGAACTTTGAGCCCCTCTCATCTTTTATCTTCAGCAACTTGAAGTAGCCTGCTTAAATTCAGCCTTTGAAACCCTCCCAGCCCTCCCTACATATGTCATGACAGTTCAGCATCTTAAGCCTCAATAACATACATTCTTTAAAAAACCCCAAAAGATCGTAAAACCAAGAAGAGATTTAATCTCATCTCTGAATTTGGCTCAACCAGTATATCATTTCAATACATTTTATTTCTTGTGTATTAATCCAAAGGCATTTTGGAGGCAGTTTAACAAAACTAAAAAAAAAAAAATCAGTCTTGTAAGGTTAGGCATTTTTACTTCTTTATACTTGAAAATATTTCTGTTTCAAAACTCAAGTTCAAGATCAGCTCTTTCTGGCTCATCTGTAATCTCCAAAATCATGGATTTCTTTGCTATTTCCTCTTCTCCTCTTTCTGATAAGTTAATGAAGAATTTAATTAGGTGCCTTCAAAATTGGTGACCTCATGGGAAAGGGAACAGATACACCCTTTCAACAGCATATTATGCTTAGACTGCTAAAGATGACACACCCTGTGGTACTGTTTGACCAAGCCTTCAGATCCTGTAGGATAAAATGTTGTATGGTTACCCTTGCCCCAAAGACATGCACAGTATTCTATTCCCTTATAAAAATCTCATTAATTTAACCAAGATTTACCATTTAGTGATAGTAGAAGTGACAATCTATGGGGGGACAATAGGGGTCCAAAAAAAGTGACAATGCATCAAAAACCCTCTCAAAATATATCAAAAAAGTAGGAAAGTAGAGGGGGGGAAATAGACATAATAAACTTGTTTAGCCACACAAGTGATGAAGAACAGAGAACCAAGGCTCTTTCCCAGGGCTGTGTGCATACCATTCATTTACAAATGCTATTTATCCAGGTCCCTTAGAGGATGCACAAAGTTTTCAGAGTTCAAGTCCCTACATTGTATCACTGATTACAATAGGAGGGGTATATTATAAAAACACTCCATAAAACTCTTCAATTTCATTCCTTTGCCAACATTTTCTTTCAGATTGATGTTATTTGAAGTGAGAGATCCCAAGGTCTCTGCAAAATAAGGCTGTGAGCCGCATAGGAGAATCAATTCACATTTAAAGTTTCACTGCTTCACCTCCACTGTTTCTTATCAAAAGTAGGACAAGCGTTTTGTCTGACTGAAACAGAACTGGAGCTGCTGAAAATTAATTTCCACTCCTAGAGTAATTATAGCAGTTTTAGTGGCAGCCTTTTAAGATGAAACTTAAATAATGCAGGAGAGAAAAGAGACAATGGCATCATTTATAAACACACTGTGATTTGTACACACCGACTCAAATATACAGTAGGATGCATTCATGATTCTCTTATCCCTAGCAATATTCTTATTACAGTTTAATTCAAGAGCCATTCCCTCTTCTTGAAGTCAAAAGAGTTAACTGGGTGTAAATCTCTCAGGAATAAATGGAACTGAAACAGTGCCCCTTGGAAAAAGACCAAAAACAGCTTTCCCAGAAAGAAAAAAAAAAAAATTCAATCCTATGACTACCCAATAACTTTCGGAGCAAATTGCAGATTTGAGCCAAAAAGACATTAAAAACAACAGAACTTTGCCTGAATTCAGCTTATTTTGAATTAAGTTTTTAATTATCTGTGCCTTCAAATTACATATTTAAACATTCTTTATAAATGGAAAAAGTAAAAAAGAGCAAGATTGGGAATTTTTGTTCTGTTGCAGTCTTTCTTCTTCTAGCTGCAGTTAGCCATCAGATCTGTCATATGTCATTTTTCAGCTCATTAGGTGGGATTTTGGCAATTTCTGTGTACAGTAAGAGGTATTGAGCAGTTGAAGCTGGGAAGGTCAAATATTAAGCGTAATGTCATCATCCCTAATAGCTTCCAAGGAAAAATTCTTGCATAATTGTTTAATGCCATGAGCTGCCCGTAGTGGGACACACTCGTTTTTGCCAATTTCCATTAACTCTTGAGGCTCACAGCCAGAAGCTGTAGAGCAAAGGAACTTACTCAGATTGGATCAAGCTGCTGTTTTGCTGATATTCCTGCTGCCCCATATTAATTTAATGAGACTCCCCAGCAGTGAGGAGCAGCCTCAGAGAGTGGTGGAGCATATGGTCCAGTAACACACCAGAACACAGTTCCCTTTGCATCCAGAGACGGGAAATTGTGCTCAGGGCACTGCTCCATCAGCATTTGCATGCTTTGGCCCCAAATCAGCAAACTTCCATGTACATTCTGCTCAGGCAAGCCCCCATGAGATCAACAACATTGGTTATGGATAAGAGGCACGTACATCACTGTGAGCAGTATGAGGGCCTTCTTTGGACAAACATCTGTAATGGCAAACATGGGAGCAAATCCTTCACTGCTGCAAACCAGCCCACTCCTAGTGCTGGCTGTGGGCTGCTCTGGCACTGTGTGTATCATGCCAACAGCCATGAGAAAGAAGCTTCATCACAGAGTAATGCTTCCCAATCCCAACTGGTTCTTTAATGTGCTGTTTCGTGGTAAAGTTGCTTCAAGAAAATTCATCCATTTTTTTCTGAGAATGTTTCAATGCTAAAGGCAGAACTGACTTTCAAGATTCATCAGTATAAAGTAATTAACTGGAGTAACTCAAGTGGAATAGATTGTCCCAGGAAACCTCTCTGGTGTGCATGTATAGATGCTCCAATCCAGAATAAGTGCGTTGTAGTCCAGATCCCAGTGTGTACAGAAGCCTAAGGGTAATTACTCTGCAATAATTTAGTCTATATTTCAGCCTTGGCCTTAAACTGCTCTCATTAAATCAGTACCAGAAAAAAACACTGTTTTCTTTTAGTAGAGTATTTAAGTTCAAATAAAACAATGTATGGTTTATAAACTAGTTTACTTTGCATTGAAATATCAAATCATGGTAGAAGGACAGTAATTTTCAGTTGAAGGACAGAAACTACCAGCAAAAGAGCAATAATTTTTTAAACCACTACAAATAGACAGATGACAGTGTCCTTTGTCTTGCATTTGCTAAATGTGTGTACACAGATTTTAACATGAGTTCTGCTGATGCACAGTGTCATCATTTGGTTACAAAACTGGTGCCCCAGACTCCACCCAGATTTTTGCAAAAAATTAAAATTTGCAATTTAAAAATCAGATTTGTATTGCAACAACACATCTCTCATTCTAGACCAAACACATACCAATATTACATTTTAAACTATTTTGCTTACATATAAATAACATTTATAAACTGTACATATAAACAACAATACACAAATAATATCAATGTTGCAAACATACTTTTTACCTTGAAAATGATGCCATCAATCTAGGCAAAGAAACACTTGAGTCTACCAACCCCCAAAAAATTCTGTATTTGGAAACAAAATCCAACGTATCTGTAAGACTGAAGAGGGAATTTTATGTGTTAGGTTTTACCTTTCCCAGAAGGATTCTTTCAGTAAAAGAAGACTAAATTCTCTCAAGGTACTAGATCTCCATTTTCTGCTGTTCTGTGTAGCAATTTATGAACTGTATCATTAATCTTCTGGTAACAAGAACACCTGCATTCATTGGCAGGAGCAGGGAGGTACCTTATTAAAGTATAACTTCTGTAAACATACTTCTGTCTGATTTTTGCATCCAAAAGAAATAAAACTATACAAACCCTGGCTGAAATTCTAGCCAGCGAGAAATCAACATGGAGTTCACTGCTGATTTCACTGGGGGCCAAGATTTTACTTTCAGATTCTCTCTGTTTTGTAGTTTAAAATCAGTAGTGTGCCTTTTTTTTTTAATATATTTTTCTATGTCACAAAGTCACAGAAGTAGATGATGAGATCACAGCAGGAGCCATGTACACATCTAAGCAGGGAATGTAGAAGTTGTCATGACTGAAGAGAAATATGTTGTTAGAGTTTCTCCTATCCAAACCAGCCTCTAGATAGGTGATGTGGTAGCAAAAAGAGTTAACATCAGGGATTTGTCCTCATAAGTCTTATTACCTCATGCCAGGTAATAAAACCAGAGCAGTGCTGGATGCAGAGGTGTGTATCTACACACATCCTTCTATGTACACACAGGATCATGACACAGCTTTGAGGAAGAAAGCTAGAATATATCACAGGACTTATAAAATTGCCAAGCAAAACAAAATAATTTCTTTTTTTGCAAGATCTTAGAATTATAAACACACTAAGTTCCACCATTATCAGCAGCAGAGAGGACTAAAATAAATATTAATTTAGCTATTCCCACTTAAGGCAAGTCTATATCCGAATGAAGAGCTTTTTTTTTTTTCGGTTACTTTGCTTGAAAAAATTAACAAATGCTTTCTTTGTTGAAGAAGCCTAATTAAAAGCAGAAAAAAAATCAGGAAAATATTTCTTGCATTCTTTCAAATAGAACAAAATATGCCCGCAATTGTGAACTGAAAAGGAGCTGTCTTTCTGTTTGTTAGAGAGAAACTAAAGATGCATTGTACAATCTTATCTGTATCTATCCCATGTGTCACATAATCTTGTTAGAAATGTTTATTTTACTCTGCTCTTCCCTACAAAACTGCAGTATCCTACACATAAATGAGTTAGCACTTTTGCACAGTCCATTTTTGTAATTTAGGTAATAGCAGCATTCCCTCGTAAACAGCTGTGAAGATAAAACAATTTTAGCGTGAGAGGATAATCATATAATCCCAAAGGAGTAAGAATTACAGGAAGAACTTGCCCTCATGACATTCATCTTCTCAAGAGGCATACTTAGATGATACTGAAGAGAAACAACAAAAAACCCCTGTGATATAAATAATGCACTTGCTGTTACATTTCCAAGGTGTTCTAAAAGTATGAAGTTAAATAGGAAGCTGCATCACTGAATTTTTCTCTTCACATCTGTTCCCACAGCACCATAGCACAAATCATGTAGACAAGCTTAGAAAGAAGTGGTTATAATGCCAAAAGTTGCAATCATGGATTCTGAAGGAACTTGTTTTACACTTTTCTACACAATGATTGCAGAGTATGTGATCCAAGAAGACATTGCTCCCAGCTGAAATGCACACAAGCCTGCCCTCCACAGCGTTACATGGAAATGCTTAGTGAGAGTAACAGGTTAACAAAGCATTGGCAAATGGCTTCTTTGTTCACACTGTTGCAAAAATAAGCAGACAGGGAAACTGGGGCAGGGGGCTGTTTCAAATTCTGTAATGCATAAAACAATTTCTCGTTAATTAATTCAGTCATTAGTAGCAGTTTCCCTGAGGGTAGTGTAACCTGAACAGGATATCACAATTACAGCACTCGTTCCTTTTTTAAGTTTGTTGGCATTTGACATGAAGAATTTATCAAAAAAGACATCCCTGTTCAGCAAACTCTTAACCAGCTCTTCCTGACTCCCTTTACCCATTGATTCTCATTTATTCTCCTGTTAGGCAAGGTCTGTAAGAGCATCAAAAGTGACAGTACCTCCTCATCTTCAAAACATATAAGACCTCTATTACTGTATAATTGACACTCCTACCTACAAAAACATTAAGTGTGTATTCTCCCAAATCTTGGATTAAGGAATCTTGATTTAATAGCTAAATCTTCCAAACCAGTTAGGCACTAAAAACAGAAAATATTTAAATATTTTTTAAATTCTGATGAGTGAGTGATCCAGGAAGGCAATAAGAAAGCAGGGACTGAGGCCATATGGCAGAATTCTTTTGCCACTACACTTAGTCTTCATGGGTGTGTTGTGTGCATGGGTGGTTGGTGCACGGTGACGGAGAATTGCTCGTACACAGACACCAGTCACTGTTTCATTCTGTGCCCTGGCCCCAAGCCACACCACCAAACATTGCTCTGTTCCTAGTCAGGAATAGCTGGAATTTAGGAAATACCAGACTGTATTCTTGAAAAGTTAGAAGTCATTCAAGATAGAAAGTGCTGGTAGCTGCCCCTCAAAAAATCTGTAATGCTCAGTCCTCTCCTGCAGGTCCCTAGCCCTTCAAAGATCAAAAAGAAGAGGAAGAAAAGCAGTCTTAAATTGCAGAGATCTACATGAAAGGAGCTCTGTATTCCTAGTGAAGCATCTCTGAATTTCTCTGAAGATCTGATGAAGAGTTCTGCTCTCCTTCACATGATTCATATGAAAAAAGAAGTCCTGTGAACAGAACGTGCAACCTCCATTACTGAATGATTGCTGGAAACTCTAAGTTTTACTTCAGTGTGATGCATTTAATGGTATTTTGGACAGTTTTTGGCATCTCTGTTCAAGAGAATAAATCAGTGCCTTGCAAAATGTGTCTTGGGTTCCATAGAGCTCTCTTCACCCAAAAGGCGCCACAAACTTCCACTGTGTTGCAACATGAGATTTGCAGTAAAATACTCACAGGAAAAATACTGTTTCAGGGAACAGGTTGTTGTCCATGCACTAAGTCCAATTTGGGCCACATTCTTTCCCACAGTGCTGCACAGTGCATTCTTTCCCTGCTTCAGTAGTAAAGTGTTTGAAAACCTCAGACAATCTGAGAATTGAAATGGGAGAAAGCTTTAGATGACTCTGTCCTTGAAAGAGGATGAGCGAAACATAAACCATAAGTCAAATTATTTCTAGTTAATAACAAATGGTGACATGTACAAAGCAAAGGTGTCCAACACAGTATTTTAGGGTCACTTTAGAACAATCATGATAAGTGTTAATGTCCTGGCTCAAAACAGCATAAGAAAATTTATTTTTGTATTCTTATTCTCTTTCTTGTGGAAAAACCTTTCTGCATCCACATTTTTCAACTTCTCTTTATTTTTCTCTTGTCCTATGAAGAGTTTTTCTCATGATTCATATATGTCCTGTAAATCTCTAAACATATACCTTTATTCATATAAAAAAATCAGGGCCACAGATGGGCAGAACAAACCTTCCTGTCTTAACTGACCATTTCCCCCTGTACAAAGCAGCAGCAAACTGCCAAGGCTGAAGCTCTTCCCTTGTAAATGGGCAAACCCTTTATGTACATATACAAAGGTTTCAATGAACTCGATGAAACTTCTCATGTGAATGTTCACTGGGTCAGGCATTTAATTTGCAAATGCAATAAATTCACATGGTGCATGATGCAAAGAACTGATAGTTCTTAGATAAAATAGAACTTGTGAGACTGTAACCCATCCCATTAACCGATGGCAACATTGCCTCCACAAAAGCAGTAGCTATTGCACTTATAGACAGCATCTGATTCTTGTTGATGTTGTTAAGGGGTCTTTCTGAAAATATGTGGTCATTGTTCCAATGAAAAACTTTCTGACCACATTTCATCAAGATAATGACCAACACAGCCAATCTGGATTATAGCTGCAAATAACAATTTAACCAAAGAAATTTATCCGATGGAAAAATCAATATGGTTTACAATGAGTGCATGTCTTAATAGCCACAGGGCAGCCACTAATATTGTCATTAAAAACATTCTTGCCTTTATTAATTTATGTTTTTCCTCTTAAAAAAATCTATGTGAGCAATAATCATAGGGGAACACCTCTACATTCATTTGCTTTTTAAATGTGGCTAAATTATTTAGTTTGTCAAATGAATTTGTCTTGTACTAAGATCTTTGCTATCAGTCCTTGCCCTGCAGCCCTACCTGGCATTGCTGTCAGTGGGAGTGTTGGCTGAGTGAGAACTGAGTGTTTGGGGACTACATTAATTGGAAAATTTGAGAAGTGAACAACCCATCCAAATTTGTGTGTTGGTGAAAAACACACTAAAATGATAGAAAGCTATTTATATGTTTAATTTTATCTATGTGTTATTTTTGGTGTCTCAAAAGGTGTGCATACTAGAGAATTTTAATGTCTGGGGTTTCTACCCTGATTTGGTCTTTACACATGTAGTTCCTATGAAAACAGGAGGAAGCAGAGCAGCTCAGACCCCCTGGGATCCTCCCTCTCTGCCACAGTGAATGATCTCAAAAGTTCAGAGTGAATATATTTAGTCCTTCTACAGTTCTCATTAGATATTATTATAGCCAAAATGTCTGTGCATTTTATTGCAGTGTAGTGTCAGAGCAGCAGAACAGCTGAAACGTCTGGAGCTGACATTTACTGCAGAAAAAGGATGTTCAGTTTGGAGCATCCCAGTGTGTGTATCCAACCACCTTACTCTGTACAACCCTTCCCTGCTTCCATCATGGTCTCAGGAAGACTCTTGGGGTAGTACTGCTTCCAAAGCACAAAATCATTGAAGTGACACTTCACACAGTCAGCTGAAGAAATTGAGAATCATGCAGGACATCACCAACAAAAATGGGCTCAGAAAACAGAAATCAGAAATAAAGCTTCCAGCTTAATAGAAATCATAACCCTAAGACATACTAAATAATTCTGCATCTGAGAATCCCATTTCTAGAAAAGTAATGGAAAATTATTTCTTCAAGAAAGCAATCAGTATTAATGATCTGATGTTTAATAACTGGTGTGAATTTGCCACATCATCAGTACATCTACTACAGAAAGATGCTCTGGCACAGACACTCAAAATAATTTAGTGGAGGCATGCCTTGTTCAGGAAAAGTTATATACTTTGTGAGTCCTGGGTGTCCCACAGCAGACCTCTTCTGAAGTATTCAGAATAAAGAAGTATTTAATACTTCTGTTCTGAAGAAATATTAAATCCAAGGAGAGAACTGCAAATCAGTTCCACAGGTATCAGGACACTGGCCACTTAAGAAGGAAGTAGTGATCCTCATGCTCAGAGTTCCAGGGGCTCCACTGGGTGTGCTTTTCTGAGTCACCGGGAAACAAATAAGAATGAGTGAGGTGCTGCTGAAGGACATTCCAAAATGAGGTTTGTCCTGCTGCCTCATGTCATATTGTTTACAAATTTGTTCTAAAATTTCATATTTTTGCTGTGGGTTTTTCCCCAGTAAAAGTCAAAACAGGCTTTGGACCATCTTGAAAATTATGATGCTATCCCTTATCTCACTGACTTCAGTGTAAGCAAAAGCATGTCCATAATATGTATAGGAATGAAGGGTTTGGAAAAAGAATGGGAGTCTAAACAATTCCCAAGAAAAATAATTCTGATCACTTCTAACTCACATATCAAGACAGATTTACCTTACAAGGGAAGGATTGGTTGTGCTCTTTTCTTATCCACAGCCCTGCTGATTTTTTGAGAGATGATTTATCTGAACAGGAGACTGGCAAAACCAGAAATACATCAGAGAAACAAACAAAGCCTAGGAAATTATTGTACCTCAGAAAAATTTTTTGTCATATTCAGTTATACAGAAACAGACTGTTTTCCCTCCAGATTTAAAAATAATTGTCGTTTTACCAGCCCAAGTGTTTATGACATTTTGAATAGGAGTTGAGTAAAAATTTAAGTGTAGAAAGGACAGTACCCCTCCAAAACAGGCTATCTACAAAACCAGCAGAGAGTACTGATTATGATAAAAAAACCTATCAGACTCTTTGAGCATGCTATGCAGTGATAAAAACCAGGATATTCTGAGAATCAAAATATAAATTATGCTTATGTACACTCTGCAGGGCAACCCAGCATAAGTATGACATTGAATAACATACACCATTTATATGTTCTCTGATCAAAAGAACTGTGTTTCTGTTAGCCTGGTTTTTGGAAGTTATGAATACAAAGATTTTCATGGAAAACCATGGGAATTAAGATGCATTTAGTTTATTTGAAAAAGCACATGATGTTACCTTATGAACTGTGTTTGTATTGATTCCTAGTCTGTGCTGAGGGCTGGAAGAACAGGAAGGACATTTTGGTGGTGATTGTTCATTTTATCAGCTCTAAAGAACTCTGCTTTATTGGTGGTCAGAGAGCTTATTCTAAAGAACTTAAAGAAGAGTAGCTCTTCCCTCAGCATTAACTTCCTGCTCAAATTAATTCAGGCCAATTTGCAGTTTGGAAAGGCAACTGCTGAAAGGAAGGCTTAGCGGGTTGGAGTGAAAGAGCCCAGGCTGATACTGCCAGGTGGCCTGAAACAAGATTAGTTGACATCAAGTTCTTAAAAAAGCAGTATTGTAGCTTAAGCAGCTATCTTAAAACTGTAGTTTTTTCTGAGACACTGACAGGCCAAGGATGGTATTAGCTATTTCTTAGCTATTTCTTAGCTATTTCATTTGACACAGACACTTTGGAAACTTGGGAACTATTACTGTGAACTCCAGATATCAACAGACTGTGCTCAAACTCCTAACCATGTATTTTAAAGACCAGAGAGAAAGCTTGGATTTGTGCCTTCAACCTGTGGGTGTTACCTTAATGTCATGTTTTCTGTGACTTTTCCTTCCCTACACAATCAAATAGGATTGTTCTGCTGTGTAGTGATGGAAAGGGTTGCAGTCCCTCCCAAGTGCATGCAGATTGTGACATGGCTTGAATGTGTCTCAGCTTAATGGGAAAGAAGCTGGAAATATTGTCAAAAATCTGCTTTTGACCATAAAATTGTTTTCCTCTGCCTCCTGCATCTCTCATTGGAACAATCCATGGTCCTGAATTTTTAGCATACTTCAGAAGGTCCCTTACAGAGCTGGAAATTTTGCCAAGGAAATTTTTGACAGTAATAAGGTGGTCATTCAGACCCCCTTGTGTGTATCTCTACAAAATTCTGCACTACAGATACAGAAACAAAGCACCACTTGAAGTATAATCCTCCACATGAAATGCTAAATTTCATCATGCTATTGTAAAAAATGCTGGAGATGGCAGAAAACAAACTTGGCCACTTTGACACTATTGTCAATACCCTAAAATTCCTGAATGAGCATCAGGAAGAAAAGAAATTGTCATAATGCTGCCTGAAGCAGGAGGTTCTGTTTCACACCATGATTTTGTGTCTTCTGGAAGAGGAGACTGTATACAACTGTGTAGGCATGGATAAAGCACAAGACATACATTGTGCTGATACTTGGTCACTGGAAGCTGAATTCCTGCTAAATTATTCCTCAAAGCTGCTATTTTTTCTTTTTGTTTCAAGGTGCTGGTTAAGCAACATTTTGTCAGAAATAATGCAGCTATTTTAACATAGAGAATTAGAGCAAGCAGAGTTCCCATTAGGCATAGAAAACATTTTTTGTCTCAAAAGCTTTGCCATTTAATTACTTTTTTGAATACATTCAGGAATAAAAGAGAGAGAGAGAGGAAGAATTTGCCTCACTAGAAAGGCAAGGAAGTACAATATTTATGGATAGAATTATGAGACAGAAAAAAGAATAAAATTTTCAAAAGCTCATTATTTATAATTTTTAATTTATGGAAGATGCAGTTTTTCTAAGAAAATTCAATTGTTTTGAACCATAAGAAACAGAGGTCTTTTAAAAGGCCTCATTATGCTCTGTGATGATTAGAGGGCAGAGTTTCTTGCGAATAAAGTATTTTCATTTTGAAGTTTCCTACTCTAAATTGTATTGAAAACTCTAAAGAGTTTTCCTGGATTGCTGGGTGATCTCAGAGAGGCTGTATGCCACAGAGCTGGTTGGTCAGTGAGTTTCTCAAGCATTGGCCTGGGGTAAAAGGAGTGCTGCCACTTCCTGTGATCTTTGAGACCAGCCAGTTAGACTACACCCTTCTGGTGTTTGAGGGAAATGGGTAACTAACCAAGGTAATGAACATGAAATTCAGCAGCTACAAAAAATCTTTGCTTCTCCAGAGAACTCAAGCTCCTGACCTGGATTTTTTTTCCCAGATGGCCTTGTAAGCTGGGGAGCCAGACTATAAAAGCAGGATCCCAGGCAGATTCCCATCGTGAAATAGCTTGTTTTCCATCAAAAGACTTTGAAGAACTGACCCATCCACCCAGAATGTTCCAGTTTCCCACAAAGCACTGTGATGCCCCAGACATACCATGTGCACTTTCAGGTACCCCAAACTCCCAAAACAAGGCTCTGGTGCCAAGCCCTGGGCTGCTGCCAGGGAATGCTCTGAAGGTAAAGCCAAACACCACGTCCAGAACCCAACCACTTTACTTGATTCCCACCCACTGCTTAGTCTTGAGACTTAGGCATTGACTTACCCAGCTCACCTAAACCTAATAGGAATTTTAACTCATATGTCCAAATGTTGGCTGCCAGTGAGACTGGAGCAGCCTATCTCTGACATCATTAGTTAAAAAGTGCCCCTAAGTGCCTTGACAAGTCCCATCCCGCTAATTGCCGTGTGACCAGAAATTGAACCTAGATTTCCTAAGGCACAAATATCCCACTTTTCCTAAATTGCAGGTTTTGGCATTATATCTTTGTAACTGCATTTTCTCCATGAATACAATAGTTTTAATTGTATCCCAAACCCCAATTCCCAAAAAGGCAAATTAAAAACATAGAGGCCATTACAAATATGCTTGCCAAACCCAAGTTACAAAGCTATCCCCTGATCTACAGACAAGGGAAATATCTTTTTGAAGCAGCTCTATTTGTTTTTCAAAATTCTTTGAAAAAATGCTGATGAGTGAATAATTTATACCAATGAAAGTATGTGACAAATACTGTTTCTTTTTCTGTTTGGATAATCTTGTTGAACATGTAGGAGTTTTTTTTCCATTGGTCCTGGGTCTTAGTTCACACAGGTTTTCTTTTCAATTTTTCATTTACCTCATACCTGAAATTTCCTCTGTGTTGTCAAATTGTTGGCAAGAGTAATTTTTATGTTTCCTGATAGTCTGAACAAAAATTTCACTCATTTTTCTGTATGATATCACAGAAGTGAAATTTGTATCTGTTTTCCCACTTTATTCTTTAACAATTTTAGTCACATTGTCATATGAGTTTAACTTTCATTTCAACAAAACACAGAAAATGTATGCAGTAAAGTAAATTAATTTAGAAGTTTGTTTACATACTGTTTTTTCTTCTTGCTATTTAACCAACTTCTTAAAAAGCTGCTTAAATTAGATTAGTATTTAATGAAGGATTAAATTTTACCAGGGCTGACTTTTTCCACAGTGACTTAAAGAAAACTGAGGAAAATGACACAGTCTGGGAACAATTGCTATATTTTAAGCCTGAGGCAGCTTCTTTGCAGTAGTGGGCTAAGGCCCAAGAACCAATGCAAAATTCAAACTTCAAGTGAAATGTGAACTGGAGTCTAAGTTGTTCTCGGCCTCCTTTTGCCTTGATCGTGAAATTTGAAGTATATTCTCAGTGGCTGCTCTTACTAATTTAAAAATTCAAAAGCCTCACTGCATTGTGCATGTCACTTTTTACCACAAGAGTCACATTATAGTTACTATAATTGCTCTGTGGAAGCCAGATATAAGCCTGTGTTTAAAGGAACACATTTTTATGAAACTTTAATAATGGCATTGTTACAGATTGTTCTACCAAACTAAGTAACTCAGCCTGATGTCTTTTTTCTTAAAGGAAGCTTTGTTGGAATTATGTTTTCTAGCTTCTCTTTAAAGCGATCAAGTTTCAGCACAATCCTCTGGAAACTTTCCACAAAGAAAGTGGAACCTTTTCCAGGTACAATCCCTAGTATGTGCAAAAGGGTCAGATGCAAGTTGAGTGTCTGGCACCTACCTGGCACTCACATGAAGGCATTTGGGTCTTCAGCTGGTGGGAATGAGCACAGCAGCAATATGTAATGTTGGGAGTTTCTCTCACTGCTGCTGATAGAGAGATTTGACCAGTTAGCTGAAGGATAATTGCAAGACTGTTTTGAAAGGTCTCTTAGGAATGCAATCCAGAATGAGTGAACATGTCTTTTTCTTTCCAAACACTCTTCAAGGAAAATGTCCTTCATTTCTAAACTCAAGCTCAAAGTGGCTGGAAAACTTTGCAAGAATGCAGATATTCCCTGTGGAAGTGGGGCTGCTTTGGCCTGAGATGATGGGTAAAACCAGAGCTCCTGCAGGGATGCATGAGGCTGTTGGCAACAACAGTGGTTTGTCCTGGAAATCCCAGGCCCAGTTCAATTCTGTTTCCCAGTGGAGACTGGACATTAACGAAAAGCAAATATCTTCTCTTGCCAGTGAGACATTCCCAGCATTTCCTCTCAGTGCAGTTTGCATGTGTTGTGCTTGCCTGGCTCACTGCCTGTTGAAGATTTTTGGTGTGCAGTTTATAGGGCCAAGAAGGTTGATCAAAACTGCTCTAGTCCCTAAAAACTAGTTTTATCAGGAATGCAAGCCAGTTTGTGGAGAGAAGGATGCTTGCCTGTGCTTACTTTATTAATGTCCAAACTGTCCACAACACTGGGCTGTGTCACAGTGGTGTTTAACACAGTCACTTCTGCCCAGACAATGAAAACTCTGTCCTAGCAATAAAACTCTTTCATGGGAATAGTGGTAGTGTAATCAACAGAGGATTTTCACAGTGGTCTAGGCTTTGAAACTAATTCTTTTTGACTAATAAAACTGAAAAATGTTCCTATTTTGAAAACTACATATAAACTGTATGAAGCCTTCTATTATGTCAAATGGTATGATTTTTAAAGGCAGGTAGATTTATAAAACGTACCTAATCCCAAGAGCATATATTTTTCTAGTGCGTAATACCAGGCAGCAAGGGAAATAGGAAAAGTAAAAATTGAAAATAGAATGTGAAATATGAACTAAATATCTTTGGTGCAGAGTCAATTACATTATTAATTACAATCAATGACTATGACACCTTTTCACCCCTCCCCACTCTCTGACTTCTGTACTGTACTCAGAAAATATTTCCCATAAATATTTATTCACCTGTAAGCAATAGAGCAAAGCTGCAGAGCTCTAAAGCCAAGCTCTGAGCCTTGCTGAGGCTCCCCAACCAGAGCAACCCCTTCCTGCTGCCAGCCTCTGGCTGTTGAGGAAGTGCAGTGGCGCCTGTGGTGTGTCTCAGTGCCACACACAACTGCAGCAGCAGGAAGGGGCTGGAAAAGAGGTGTCTGACAGAGATGAAATTGAGTGCCCTTTTATGGGCTTGGCCAGCTAGAGACACAGGCCAAAGGATGTTGGGAACAGTCACAAGAACCTGAGCAGAATGCGTATGTATATATATATATAAAATAGCAATATATTTCTAATAGATATGTAATATACCTAACAGATATACATAAAATAAAGGGTAATATATATATATATATATATATATATAATATAGATTATATGTATAGCTCTGTGTTACAGTTACTTTTTCAGTTGCTTACATGTTTCACGAATAAGGAAGGAAGAAAGAAGGTAGGACTTTGATGTGTCAGAAAATAAAATCAAAATTTTTCCGTAACTTCAACTCCAAAAAATACCTTCTTTACTCTTTAAATTATATTTCTAAAATTTTAAATGGAAAGAAACTTCTTTCAAAACTCTACCAATATATTAAAATCTGAATATGCATTGTTCCCATTTGCCACCTTTCTATGGGACATGCAATGTAAATAGTGAATATAAAACCCAGAGTAAAAAACTTTCCCCTTTAATCACAAATGTAGCACTATTAATATGCATGTAGACCACTGCTCCTGTAGGTTACTGTCCGTGCTTGGATTCTGTATGGCTGTTGTAGTTTTGCAGAAAATACTTTGGTAATTAAAATTGTTTATTCATTTTATTTGTAATGCCAAGCCAAGTGAGTCTTTAATATTGGTAATTTATAAAAACAAAAGCAAAAAAAAAAAAACATAATAAAAAACCAACCAACCAAACAAACAAAAAAAAGCCGGGTGAAAGGGGGAGCGAAAGAGAAGACTAATAATTAAATAACTGATCTCTTCTAAATTGTGTACCAGGAAAGCTGTAAGGCCATCATCACCTCTCTCTGGGATCTCCAGGGCTGGGACTACCCACTGCCTTTGAAGTCAGGGAATGGAAAAAAAGTAAAAGAAAGTTAATAAGTTACAATCCCCAGGGTGTTCATTTAGAAGTTGGATTGCAAGCACGAATGTTATTTTCATTAAGGCATCAGAATCGTATCTAAAAGATTATCATTGCAATTGGCACGACTGGTGTGTTATCCAAACAATGACCCATAAGAGTGGAATTAGAGTAAAATGGTCCCAGCATCTCTGGAGAAGTGTCAGAAACACCCCAGTGCTCTAGATGTCCCTGTGTGCAGCCTGGATCCAAGGCAACACTGGAAGTGCTCAAGGCCAGGTTGGATGGGGCTTTGAGCATCCTGGTCAGGTGGAAGGGGGTCCCTGCTCGTGGCAGGGGGGTTGGAACAAGAGGATCTTTAAGGTCCTTTCCAACTCAAATGATTCTATTCTCCCACAACAGGCACTGTTGTGAAGTTCCCATTAACAAAAGAAGCAATATCCTATTTTGCAGAAGTGCTTTGGTTTGTAGGGTTCTTTTGTAAAACAGTGGTGAGAGCACTGAGCCAGGGCATGTGGGAGGTAGTTAGGTTTAGTTGCTTCTTCAATCTGAATAGATTTCCCAATTTTCTGCCTAAAGGCTTGGATATTTCAGCTGATTGTTAATTTCCTGATAACTGAGGGACCTGAATCTGATCAGATTTGGGATCAAATCTTCAAATACCTTTAAACAGAGCTCACAGATGCCATGGCAAGTAAGACCACATGAATATGAATATCCTTGATAGACACAGAACAGGCTAAACAGATTTAGCTGACATGATATTTCTGAATTATGGAAAGTCATACATGTAATTTTCCTCATTCCTCCTCTCCATAACTAGAAATCTGGGCATAAGAGCCCATTTTTCTATTATGTCTGGTCAAAGCACAGTGCAGTCAGATTTCTAGTTCCAGATGAAATCCTCAGTACACATTTACAATGCAAACAATAAAAATAATACAAAGAAAACTATATTTTTACTATATGAACATGTCTATGTAGAATATGATTTTACTTTGAGCTTGTTTTTCTGTGATCTTGAAATTTTTCTTTTTCTATTCCTCAGGTTCTTCTATACTCAGTAAAGAATTATGCCATATGTGAAGAGACAAATTTTCTTTTATTATGTATTGAAAGACAGCATAAAGGTTATGGAAGTCCTTAGCAAAGCACTGCAGTCTAATATACTGCCTCAGCTGAAAAGAACTTACCATTATCTTTCTTATCCCTATTTTATAGTTTTCACTTTGTGTCATTTCTTTATAAAACTACCTGCATTCAGTCTCTGTTACAATATGGACATTCAGAGATGTAGACATGACATATAATTAATACAGCCTTTCTTCCCTCTTTCTGTTTCAGATTATAGACCTAGATTTTGGACAAGTGCATAAATTTTGTATTATAGCATGAGAAGCAATTAATCCCATTAATAAGCAATAATTCATATAATTCAGATCATGGGCTGTCACTATGAATTACTTCATTAGCCAGCTTTTTACCCTAGGCTAAAAAGCCAGCTTCATTAATTCTGTAGAAGGCTTATTTTCTTCTCTTGAAAAAACACAGTCGAACCCATTTAAAGGAATACTCTCAACCACAGATACCATCCAAGAAAAAATTATTCAGCAGCAGGTGTTCATACATGTTAAAATTATTTAAAAGATAAAACATTTAGATCACGTTTATGTATGGAATGAATGTCACCAGAAAGATATTTGTTATGAATAATGATTTTCTCCATTGTGAAGGATCTTAGTTATAG
This sequence comes from Eopsaltria australis, assembly GCA_034509425.1. Classification (NCBI taxonomy): domain Eukaryota; kingdom Metazoa; phylum Chordata; class Aves; order Passeriformes; family Petroicidae; genus Eopsaltria; species Eopsaltria australis. The sequence continues at coordinate 3,758,324 of JAVTVJ010000094.1, read as the reverse complement.
TCTGGACCTGATAATGAGCATATCATGCTCACATGGAGTTGAATATTCTTATTACAAATCATTTTAATGATGCATTAACTTTTAATTAGATCTGCACTTCAAATTAAATATACAGTGAGGTGAATATAACTGGAATGAGAAGGGAAACTTGGGCAAGGTTTCCCCACATTAATTTTATCTCTTCTGAGCTGTGACATTAACACACATTTTACTGAACACCTTCCTTATTATGTTACATCCTGAGAGTTGCAGTGAAAAGTATCAGGGAGGAATATGGCTTTCAAGTGCTACCAGGATTATGGTTTTCAATCATTTGCCTGTGTAGATCTCCAGGCAAGTACAGGGAATTGTGAAAATCTTGTAAAACACAACTTGAAGAATTTATTGTCATAACATTTAAGACATGGCCACTATATTTTCTCTCAAATTCATAATACTAAAGGAAGATATTTTTTAACAGTACAACGGGTAGAAGAAAATAATCTTAATTTTCTTCTCTGAATTAAGAGGTGTGTCTGTGAGTGAAATGCTATTCTCCATGAGCAAAGATGGTCAGCTTGTGAGGATTGTAAGAACTATTATCCTCCAATGGAGAAGCTAATGAATAAAATACCACCTTCAACTACAAAGCTGGAAAATGAGGCTGCCCTTAAACTGTTTTCTTGTAAGACACAAGTGAAACATTGTCCTTTGGTCTCGTTTCTGCATATTCTGGTGTCTGCAAATGAACCATTAAAAACAAAATAAATGATACGTCAACAAGCCAGAATTATTTTATGATTTAATGATAGTAGAGAACATTCTATAAATATTTTTTTCACTATTTATAATGAGTTGGATAATGCCCTGCCAGGCATGACACTGAAATTTTTCCATTATATGTCCTTAATACTCAACTCTTTCATTATTCAGTGTGTCTGAATATTCTAATCTGCTCTTCAAGGGAAAAAAAATGTACAACAATATCAGAACCCAGGACAATTATGTCACATTTTTATTAAATTAGCTATGGGTTGTAAGTTTACCTTAACAACCACAAACATTTCTAAATAAAACCAAGATTACTCTTTGCTTGATTTTTTCCAGATGAAAGGTTTGTGGACTTTTTTTTTCAAAGGAAATTATTATTTTCATGCTGCTATATACTAGCGAAGTGGTGAGAAATGCTTCCTTTTATTGAGATGGCAATGGTGTAGCAGCTGTGATACAAACACCACGCTGGATGAGCAGCAAATCTTGCAGTGTAGAATTGTTCCAGTAAACGTTAAGTGATTTGAAAAGACCTGACAGGCGAGAACAGCAAGCCCTGGAGTCATGTAAAATGCAAGAGAAATACCACTTTATGGATGCTTTATGATGGCTTCAGAAACAGAAAAAACAAACTAGCTATTAAAATATAATTTAGCAATAATATTGCTCCCAGTTTGAAAACTATCTACGAGAAATAAATTCTTTTACATTCAAGAAAAATCTGAAGTCTTAAGAGATGCTCTTATTTCCTGTAGATGGCTACATTTGGCTGGACTGTATGGAAATAGCATTCAATTATATGCTACATTGGTACCAGTCAGAATAGCTTATAGCTGGGGAGGATCTCTTCCCTTCCTCTCTCCTTGGTGGCATATTTTTGAGTGTATTTTAACAAAATCCTTGGAAAAAAATTAGGGAAATGACTCAACATCCACCAGAAAGTGTGAAGAGTGAAGAAAATGAGCACACAGTAATAAGCCAAATAATCAATTAATTCAGCAATGCCTGCTGGCTGTACAATGCAGTTAACCCAGAAGGCTCTGCAAAGCCTGGAGCCACAGAGGAGACATTTCTGGTGTAGCCATTTTGTAATAGCAATTCTAAATCTCGTTGAGCTGAGAAGCAGGGAGTAGAGTGTCTAACAGAAATACTAGGGGGATTTAAGGTAGACTAGGTAGAATTTATTTCCTTTGTTGGTCTTCAGCCAGGGTACTAAAGTTGTCACTCTGCTAGAAAAGAGCTCCTGGGGATTCTTAATGACCACACATGGTCATGACCTCTGTTTTGCAAGTAATCCAAAAAGCAACACATCCTACAAAACACTGATCCTTACCACCAAGCAGAAACACTGAGGGAGGAAGGACTGCCATGAGGAAAACATTGCTAGCATGCAGCTTAAGGGGGAAAAAAATTCTTGTTCCTCAACCTTTCTGCATCACTGCCACAAGGTTCAGTGTTGCAAATTGTCAGTGCCATTGACCCCACTTCTGTGAAGCACTTAAGCGTGTGCTTAACTTGGAATTAATAAAGCGGTCAGGAAATGTCATGGCACTTCACAAGCCTTCCATTCCTGCCATTTTATTATTCACCTAAGCAGCCACCAATTCATGTTGAGGCTTTTGTTTTAAGGGGATGCAAGAAAAAAAGTAAGTTTTGGGATTGTGCTTTGTATTGATGAAAAGCAGCTTAATGCAGTGTTCTCATCCAGTCGGGTCTATTTAGCAGAACAATCCACACATCAAATGGGATATAAATGGATACTGTCCACCTGTGCTGGTCAGGTAAATGACTGACATTTACCAGAGGCTTAACTCAGCAGTTCTGGGCACCTGCAAATCTCTAGGCACCTGCATCTGTTCACTGATTGCAGTGTTCCTCTCCCATTTGTTGCACACATTACCAATGTGAGGCTTTTGTAAGAAATGCAGTAGCACCTGGTGTCCAGTGAACAAGGGCTTAAGGAGCTCTTTTTTCCCTGCTACTTGGACAGAAGAAGTTTCTGTGTTTACCTCTGGAAATCTTCTTGGTGACTGTGTGTCCCTATTGCTTGAAGTCTGCAATTAGTGAATTTTCCTCCTAGGACTGTACTTGGAGAGCAAACTTCCAAGAGCAAATGAGGGGGTTGTGTATTTATTTCATAGTACTTAACCCAAAGATCACCTGACATTTTTATGGTCTTCTCCTGATTATGTTCTTAGGGAGCTGAGCACCTGAAAGTCCCTAGTAATTGGATCACAGGAGTATATTTTCATTCTTGTCTAGAGGACATAACATTTTCTGAGTTAGCATAAACGGGGTTGCAGTTATAGCAGCAGCAAGAAGAGCGTTTAACTAAAGAATTTTCTTCTCTTCTTCCTGTAGCAGAGCCTAATCTGTTGCCTGTCAAGGCAGGGTGATCACTGACAGCCGTGATGGATGAAGTGGGAAAGAAATATTTATAGATATTCATATTGTTTTTATTTCCATCTCTCCATTCATTGCTAACCTTCCTTCATCCATCCCGCATAACATGCCTGTCGTCTTTTATACATTAATTCTGAATTCAAATTCTTCCCTCTTTTTTTTTCCTAGAATTTTATGGTCTTTGAAGATGATGACCACATCTGTTCTTTAGTTATCAAATATGTTTCTTATTTTAATGATTTCCTTTGTCTTTCTAAGTATCACCTTCAGCACATCTAAAGCTTGGTTACATTGATACTTTTCTCATCTTCCATTTACTCTATCCTGGAGAACATTTTGCTGCTCCTGCTCTCAGGGGCTTTCACCTCTTTCTGTCAGTTGTCATACAGTTACAATTTGGGCAAAATATCGTGAATTTAAGCTTATCTATTTCTGCTACCTTTGCCTTCTTGATTAGCTGAAAAGACAAATAGAATAAAGACAGTTCACTCTTTTACTCTACTTTCTAGACTCTACTCTCTAGATTTTGGTTTGGGATTTCATTTCTTTTTTAAGCAACTGAGAGGTTGAACATACTTAAAGACTGTTTTTGTCTTTAATAAAAAATATTGAATACGCAAGAACTTTCAGCTAGTCTCATATCACCTCAGGATCTCCTCAGTACAGAGTGGTACACAGTGCATCCAGATTCTGAAGTTCCTCCCTATTTCTTTACTACTACACCATGGGGTTCTGAATGAAGCAAAGGTGTGAAATTTCCTGTTATTTTATTTAATCTTTTCTCTTCCCCTTCTCACCCCTGGCTACTCTCCTGTGTGATGCCAGGGGAAGCCACAACAGGAAACAGGCCTGTTCTGCTCACACCAAGCTGGCACCTGCCTCATCAGCCCAGCCTGGGAGAAGGTCCCAGGCCAAGTTCTGCTCTGTGAGGCACCTACATAATAATCTAACTAGAGCTGAACACCTACTCCCAAGTATTGAAATCCCAAAGATGTCCCTTTGGATGTCACTTTTCACATCTGTACAACTGGCCTAATATGAAGTTTTTTGTATGGATAGAATGGGAACACATGACTTTTGTGAGATGGAGATTGCGCTCTATATCAAGCTGGTGGTTTTTTAGCTTTTAAAATAGAAACCACCAAAGTCCCTTTATGATGCAGTCATCGAGATCTTGCATTTCCAGGATGTTATATAAACTCATCATGCTGCCTGGACTGCTCTGCATGCATCTGTCATTTATAAGCAGAAACTAAGAAAATCCCTCAGCTTGTTTCTGAAACTCAAACCTAAATGTGTGCAGTGCTCAGAGGACAATTGCTTGTCATCTGTTTTTCAAGGGTTCTTTTAACAGAGATTCAACCAGCCAACACATTGTTCTGCCATGCAGAAGCTGATCTCCAGAAAAAAATATTTGTGTATGTAAAAAAATTAGAATAAAGGGTTATATGCCCCTTCATTACTGTTTCATTTTGCATTCTCTGTAATAGCCCATATCATTATAAATTCATGATGTAGTCCTGTGGATGTCATTATTATTTAGCTTTAGTTAAGCACTGGTTAATAGACCCTCACCATGTTGCTCTGCCACATGTAATGTACACAGTCATTGAACAGAGACTTACTGTGAAAATTTTTCTGATCTCTCAAAGGCTGATTAACACTCAAAATGCTGTTAGCACTTTTGTCACGTTGGTCAAATTTGATTAGTTACAACCACTTCATCCTAAAATGAATGACAATGGGATTTACTTTTTTTTTTAAGCTAATAAGGGTATTTGTTGTTACCTTTGTTTTTTCCCTTTAGTATTGCCCAAGTACCTCCTTCCAAGACTTCACCACATCAAACAACAACAGCCAACCACAAGCTGAAGGAACAGAGTCCTTCTGGGACTGCCAGAGTAAGTGTCAGTTGTGCAATGCCACAGTTATGCTACCTTGTAGGAACTCTACTTGGCTCCTTTTGACCAGAGTGATCAGTCATTTCCCCCATCTTTCTTTTCATTTCTGCATCACTGGCACTGGTAAGATATTTTCTGGCAGTTTGTTCCCTGGTCTCTCCCAGCTGCCACTCTCCCCCGGGCAGAAGTGGGAGACAATCAGGAGTAACTGACTGAGGCTCTCAGACAAGTTCTTAATATTGCAAGGTTTCTGCCCAGACCCTGAAGTTCAGGAACCTCTGTTTCTCTCCACACAGCACAAAGGCATTTTTCTTTTCAAAGAAAGCCAAGATGTTTCATCATCAAGAGGTACAAGCAATTATCAAACCCGTGGTTCCAGTCCAGCATATTACTTGCCAGGAAAATAGCTCACTTGACATTACTTGCAGACAGTTCTCAGTACAACATAGTGAAAAATTCCTAAGAAAACACATTTGGCATTATTTTAGCCTGTTTCTGCTTAGTTCAGGAAATCCCTCATTCTTTTTCGTCATTACTCCATTTAATTTCATTTCTATGGCAGTATTTGGTATATGGAAGTTGTTAGCTAACAGAAAAGTAAAATTACCAAAAAAGAGCACATACATGGCCTTATTGAAATAACACTATAGCCTAAAACTCAAACCTTTTTTCCTGATCAAGGCTACTTCCATGACTTCCTTACAATTCAGACTCTGTGACTTTCTGAAAAACTCCCCAGCCCAGCTCAGTAGAAGCCAAGGGGGTTGGTTCAACATCATGGCTGCTGGGTGGGATTTTGGGGTCAGTGACTTCTGGGTAGTCTGGTTTTTATCACTGCAAACCTTTCCAACTCTCCCAGCTGTGAAAATGCCCTTTGGAGACATTCCTAAAGTGTGCCAGGTGCCCCCAATACATATCTTTTTTCTGCATTTGAAACCCATTTTTTAACTGCCTTACACTGTTATGCTCAGACCCAGTTCTGAGCAGGTTTTTCTGATACTTCCTTCACCATTCTGCTAGGCATTCTGCTAGGAATCAGTTTTACTGGTGGCTAGAGAAGAAGAGAAATCTGCTTTACCTTGGCAGCAGTGGGGCACATCCCTGTTGAACCCTTATGAACCTCATTAAACACATCTTTGATGTTCTGTCTTGGTAGTGACCACCAGCACAGCAGGCAATGCAGCAAAGGTATCCAGTAACAATCAAGAAAGTGCAGAAAAAATGACATTGAGAGCAATTTGCTTGGGCTCTGGAAGTCCCTTTTGCTACCCCATGAAAGATGTTTCAGAGTTGTGCTTCTGTCAGCCCTCCACCCCACAAAGCTCAGTGGGTTCACAGTGCCGAGGTGGTGGAAGCTGGCAGTGGAGAGCACAGGCGAAGTACAAAAAGGAACATGTAGGAGAAAACTACAATGTAGTAATGGCCATTTTTTTCTGCTTTCTGATATGAAAATAAATGTTCCCTTCTTATGTTGAAAATTAATGGCCTATACTGTTCTTACTTCAGCTGGTATCATTCTCTTAAATCTCTGGTTTGCTATATTGTTTTGTACACCACTCTATTACTACATTTTCTTTTCAGGTCCACACCATCTTAAAAAATATTTAACTTACTAATCATCCTTCCTATGTAGCAAGGCTTTATATTGTACAATGGAAATAAGAGTCTTCTGCTCAGTAGTTCTGTTTTTCCTTCATGCCTTCTGCATAAAAATAGTCACATTTTCAATTTTTAGAATCTTTACATGTGAAGATTTAAGTGACAGATCTAAAACTCACTGTGTTCTCCTCTGTACTACTCACAAAAGACCCATTTCTGTTCACATACATACCTAACTGTGCACCCAATCATTCCCAAAAAAATTTCCCCAGTCTAATCTCATCTAACTGCCACAGAAGAGACATTTCTCCCTGTGGCAGAAAAGGGGATTCTTTTGGTTACTGAAGCCTAGGAAGAAGGTCAACTGCTTCAGAGCCTTCAGCCTAAGGAAACATTATTCCTATCTGCACTCAAAATTATTTAAAATATATATATAATTAAAATTTAATAAATAAAATCTTGAATAAGGATATCAATCTTTAATTATTCAAATACTAAGCAGCGTAATAAAAAGTTAATATGATTATAATGTGCTATTAATGAACAATTAATTACTATAATTAGGAGGCAAAGCTGATGAGCTGAGGAAGTGGTTTAGTGTAAATTATTAAGGCAGAGTTTTGATCTTCCACATATAATGTCCAGTGGGTTTAAAATTGAATATGGACCAAATTGCATTTTCAAAGCTACACAGATATAAATCCACAGGAGAAAACTGATTGTATACTTTCTAGTAGTGACTGTTTGATTATGTACTTTCTGGTAGCTAATGTTATCCATTTTTAGAGTGCTGTCTGGTGGTGGAGATGATTGTTAATTAATTTTATCAGAAGACATATAATAACCCTTATGTTATTCCCTCAGTACAAATGTGAAGGGATACAAAAGTCAAAATCCTAAAATAATTTCATTTTGACTTCCCATGATTCACTTTTTCAGCTCTTCAGTTTGTATTTTTATTTATTGCAAGTAGTTTTTACTCGTTCATTCTGTGAATATACAAATAGAGACACAGGAGCTGGCACCTTCCTCACATTCAGCAGTGGAAATGTAAAACCAGAAAGAAATTCTGGGATAATTCAACCCAGTCTTTTCCATTACACAAACTATGGCATCCCATCCACTGGTCCATGTACTGGAACTCCTCAACAAACCAATGCTCATTTTAAAAAAGGCATTCAGTTTTGATTACGAAATCTCTGCTAGTGAGGACTTCACTATGAGCCTGATAAAATTGTGCCAATGATTATCAAATCCCCACTTCAAAAAGCACAATTTCATTTCCAATTGAATTTCAGGAGTATAAATCCATTGAGATCCCAGAACAAGAGAGAAGAGTCTGAGTCCATTGAAATGATGTCAGCCTCCTTCTCCTCTCCTTTTCACTACATAAGCCTTTATAAATCCATCCACATCATTGCCACCATTTCTGTAGCAGACTTTCATTTCCCTCATTTCCCACTCATTCACTTTCTGTATCTCCTCTTTGCTCAGCCTTGTCATTAAATTTCAAGCAATCTATAGAGATCCCAAGGACAGCTCTCATAACAAGGATTTGTATGCTAATTTTCTGTCATGGTTGGTAAGTTAAGAAATAAAGAGCATATTCCAAAAAGCTACATTTTCACCCCTTATGGAGCTTCCCAAATGAAAAAAAAGTCTTTTTATAAGCCACTTAAGAGGGAAGATATTTCTTCTCTTACATAGATTACCTTTTTTCTTTGTACTAAAACTGGTAAAGAGCTGCTAAAAGTTTTTGATACTTTTTGAAACATACCACTCACCTCTTCAGACCTGCTTTTTTATTGTTCCTGCTTAACTGCCTGTGTTAACATTACAATATAACAGGTTATGGACACATTTTTTTTTTTTTATATTTAGGGCCACTTAGCACCCTTGAATCATATGAATCATCCTCCATCCCTAAGTGTGTAAATAACACAACAATTTCCTTCACCCAAGGCTTCACAGGGAGTTGAATTCAAATCACAAGCTGAGTGTTCAAGTGCCAGAGCTGTGAGTGTGACAACTATTCATATTAACCACAGTTTTAGGTTTCTGGATGTCACAAAATAAAAGCCTCTTTGCAAAAAAATCCAAGAAATTGAATGTTTCAATTTCTCAGTTTTCAATCCTTTCATTGAAATCTTTTCCAGAGCACGTTGCCCTTATATTTCTTATTAAGTTATCCTTTAAATCATTATAAATTCTGGCTTTATAATTACTAAAATAACAGCTTTGTGTTATTGCTTTCATCTGTCCACTGTGGACATAAACATGGTATAATCATAGCCACATTTCTTTTTCTTTCTCCAACACTTCATTTTTATTCACGATCAGTCCCATGTAAAGGGAGAAATTTGTTCTCAGTGTGAAAGCATATGGCCCTTGGAAGAGAAAGAGAAGAGAAAGAAAACAGTGCAATGTGCATCCAATTCAGCCAGAAAATTTATTCCATTATGATCAAGACTTGATAAAAAAACCCCAACAAATTCACATCTTAAGCAACGGTGGTACAATATGATATAAAACTTGTGGGATGTTTCAGCCTAGTTCAATTTTAATACCTGTATTAATAGTCCAGTTAGCCCTGTGAAAGCACAACAGCTTCCACAAACCTCCAAATCCTAGGTAATTAAGGTTTTCAATCATGACAATGTTCTTACTAATGGCAGATTTGGCAAAGAGCAGGTACTCATAGCTCACTGAGGAGCTAGAGTCTCACTTGAGACCTGCCATCACCAGCTTAATTGCTTCCTAGTGAAACAATAGCATTTTTGTTCAACTATCATCTTTTGTTATTCTGCATTGGAATTGAATATTGTGAAATTTAACTTCTCTGCTCTAAGATACAAAAGAGCTTTTTATGGCATGTTTATAAAATACTGGCTTGTGCAGTTTTCTCTTGTGTTTACAGAGAGAATGAGCATTTATTTATCACAAGAATAAGAGTCTGGGCTTCCTTCAGTTGAAACTCTATGAAAGTTTAAAAATACAACACATAGAAGTCACTGGAACTCAGAGAGCAGATGAGAGGACTAATGAAAAAGCCACAGGACCTATTCTTGCTTCAGTTACCAGCCAAGAGTTTTATATCCACAACTGATTCTACCAGATCTTCTGTTCTTGCAGGCAGCCATGTCCATGTCTTATAGAAATCAGGACTCTATTACTCAACTCTAAGTTTCCATTTATTATTAGTATTTAACAATCCCAGGTAAGATTGGCAATTTCAGGGCAGAAACATAAAGCAAGTCTGAGAATCCCCATTCTGCACAGAGCAGTTGGGGCAGCAGTAGCCCTGCAAGATGCCATTGGCCGCCACCCCAAAGTGGAGACACTGGTGTTCTGTTCTGCATCCTCAGCCTGGTGACATTTGTCACAAATTACAAACATGCAATATGTCATTTACCTGCCATTGTGCAGGGACTCCACAATGGCCATCACAGTGATGCAGACACTGCATGAAGTAAATAAAGCCAGTACTCACACTGCTTGGTGCTGGACGGTGCATAAGCACTTCTGAGAAGTCAAGGCAGTTCCTTTATTTTCCCTCATGTGCTCTTTTTCCTTTTTCCAAAAGTGCCTATTTAGGAAGATTTATTCTAGTGTTTTTAATTCTGAGGAGACTCTAAAGTACTTTTGGCTGAATATACAATTATTTTTGGTTTCTAGACTGATGCTTTCTTTTTTAGCAGAAAAGAAAGAAACTCTTCTTCAAGTAAAAATGCCCCAAACTGCCTATGCACGCTACTATGGAGACAATATTTTGGTGTGGAGGGAGTCTTGAAAGTCATGAATCCTTCTGACTTAGCACAACTTCACATGGGAATTTCTTAACTTGTCTGAACAGTGCTTTTCTCAAAGATTTTCTTGTGCTACAGTTATCAAGCTTGAGATTAAAAAAAAAAAAAAAATTACTGTGTTCAGGTCTGCACCTTGCTGAAGGGACCACAAAGGCTCCAAGGGATCTACAGATGGAAGAAGGCTTTTCCAGCTGTTGCAATGTGAATCTTTGGTGGCACAGAACACGCTGGCTTGGTTTGATCTGCCTGTTAATTTAACTACTTTCCCTCTGTACTTTTTTGTTATCAGCTGACATAAGCATGGTCTATGTAAAGAAACGTAGCACTGGGAATTGTGACTCTCTGTAGAGCTAAAAGAAAAGCCACAAAGACTCATTTACAGAAATTGCTAAATGGCTTATTTCATCTTTCTGAAGGGTGTAAAGATTATAATTTCTCTTAAATTTAATTCTTTGAGGACATACCCAGCCTCTTCTTTTGTCTAAGCTGATAGATATTTAGCATATACTGATTCCCAAATGATCTGTATTAGAAACAGCTTCGCAGACACATGCTGGGCAGTCAAATCCAGGTTAATAAACCCCCACAGACTGTGTCTGCCCAGGGTTGAGGGAACAGTGCGTCACTCCTTCCTCACTGGCAGGGGGATGACCTTCCTCCATCTTCACCAAGGAAAAAGAGCTCTGTTTTCCAGGGGAGCTGGTACAAGATGGGGCCTCAGAGCCCTCTGAGGAAGTTTTTCCCATTTCAAGAGGGAGCAGGTTCAGCTGAGAAATTTCTGCTCATAGAAAGGATGAGAAGTTGATCCCAGGAGCTGTCTGAGGGGATTCTCTCTGTCTAAGTGGAGTGGCAGTGGAACAAACGACATGTTCCTGGAGCCAGCTGGTGTCCAGAGCTCCTCTAGCTCCTGCCACATGGGCCCCTGGAGTAGATACGGTCAGTTGATGTGGTCAGCCACTGCACACTGGCTGCCTATATGCCAGGAGCAGGACAAGTGTGAAGATCAGGCTGTCCAACAATCCCCATTTCTAGGTCTGGGGTGTTTTTCTAGTAAGAACAGACCTCAGGGGAGCCAAGGGCCCTGTCCAGCAATCCAGCAGAGGTCTGTGTGCCAGGGAATGTGACTTAAGGATACAGGCAACAATCTTCCCCAGAGCAAGTGGAGAGAACTGCACAGAGAACAGGCAAACAGTGTAGGGACAAGTATCATGGGTACCTCCATCAGGTGACAAAGAGGAAATGGTTCTGAGAAAGGGAACAGAAGCAGTAAGACGTCAGCCATGGCTCTTCCCCTCCAGAGTATTTTCTTTTCTTTACTTGGGGATCCCCATGAAAACTTCTGAGCCCAGCACAGGACAGGAAAGTCCCCCACCTAAACTTGGATAAGCATTATTTAACTCATCTAATTCATTGCAAAGAATCATCTTTTATTGCACCAATATCAGAAGAATTAATTTTTTGCCAACCAAATGAAAAGGAAGTAAGTTTGAAATGGATTATGCATTGCAAATTCACTAGTGCTGCTCCCCTCTAGCCCGTCCTGATACATGTTTTTAAGTGATATTGCTGGAATGAAATCTGGCCCCTGTGTTTTATGGAGTTGTTCATAACTTATACCTTACTCGGCTCATTTGGATGAAATGGACTAGGACTCCAGCTCTGTAACAGCATTGTACTCTCTGGATTTAATTTAACTTCAAAAAGTAAATAGCCTGTTTTGTTTTGACGTCAAAATAGTTCTGATGCTAGAGCAGTTGATATCCGAGGGACTTGGCCATCAAAGCCCAGTTGCTGTCAACATGCCCATTATTAAAGCCAAGTTTTTAAACTACTTTCCAGAAATATATGACAAACTATCCTCCTTCACATATGCATAATTTTTAACATTCACATTGCTGGTACAGAGCCAGAGCTGCTGTGTTAGATGTACTCATTAGGATCCCAAATGGCTCTGTTAAAACCAATGGGTGCTCTTTTGTTCTGCCTGTTGGAGCAATAGAAAGCTGGGATGCAGTGGCTAGGCTGTGCAGTGACCACACCTTTACCTGGACATATGTCCCAAAACTTACTCTGGGGACAAATACAAAACAAGAGTACATGACTGTGGGGCTCTAGCAAGCTGTCCTGTGTTCTTCTGCTAGAGCTTCTCTACACTGAGAATAAAAACCTACCCTTCCAATCAGCAAACAGTGTTAGTGCCTTAACTGAAGCCATAAGGGAGGACAGGTAGATGTGGAACCACCCTGCTCCTGTGTTGATGATGGCACATTGCACATATCAAAGAAAGGACTCACAACTGTTGAAGTCTCACTCCAAAGCATTGTTCTGTGCTGCCTGCTCTCTCCCTTCCATGCAGATGCTTCTCTCACACAGTTTCCTTCAGATCTGTCTCCTTCCAGTGAGAAGGGCCGTCATGGACATGATGTCTTTGGTTCAGCAGGTTCTGCAGAGTTGTTTTCAGTGAAAACTCTGATAAAAGAGAAATTTTCAGGCCTTTAATGTGATGTGGAGCTTCTCTATTTATGGATTAGATTTTATTAGATTGGTTCTAATTTTTATTAGATTAGAAATTGTCTGCAACTGGTTTTTAAGTATAAAAAGATTTTTGCTTTAAAAAATGTGATGACAAGGACAAAACTGATGGAACATATTTTCTTTTCTTCCTCATTCTGCCCTCAATGGCTGACAATCCAATTAGAAAAAAAAGATTTCATTATAGTGATACTTCCTAATTTCTTCTCTTTTCCTTGAGTAACCATGAGCAGGAGAAAGTGAGATTTTTTCTTCCCTCTTAGCCATACTTATCTGAGCTCTCCTTTGCAAAGAAGAGTTAGATGCTTCACAGAGAGATGGAACCAGAACAGAGCTCAGTGAGGCTGCCCAAACATCTTACGCCCCTAAATGCCCCAAGAGTATCTGGGACATTTAATGTGCCAGCAGATGGGATGCAGACCTACAGGGTCCTGGACTCTGTTGGACTGGCAGCTGGAGGGGATGAAAAATACCTGAAGGCACTTCATCAGTAGCAGATGCCTTTGCTTCAGCAACTGAAGGAAGCCCCAGAGCCCTGTGATCAGCCTCTGCATTGTGCTGCTTGCCTCACCTTTCACCATCACTACAGCTGAGCTTATAAAATTTTGGCTTTAATATAGTTCCAGAAATCTGAATTTGCTCCTGGCCAATCGTTCAGTTCATAGCAAAGAGCAAATGTAAATATTTTTAATATCTTGATATATCTTTGCTGTACAACATGCCATCTATTTTACTGGGTCATTGCAAAATCCTATCTCCCCCATGCAGCAATCGTTGATGCAGTGGGAGCCATACGGTAACATTCAGTTCAAGATCTTTAGCATGATATCATATGCTGTGAGATTTATTTTGTCAAGGAGGAGGAGACTTGAGGAACCCAATGAGCTGAAAACACAAGCAGGGCAGAGAGAGGGAAACTGAGCTGAGTATCGACAAATACTTTCTTTTCAAACACCTTTACCTCCTGGAGTTTAAAGGTAGATGAGAGAAAGGAGATGCGTGAATTGTCCCAAAGAGCCCTTTTAAGTGGTTTTTGTCTTGATCATCAGAGGAATGAGGAAGCAGTGGGACTTGGGTCAGGATCAAGAGTGTATTTTAAGTGCTTTTTCCCCCTCAGGAATCATTGTGGGAAAGGCAAATGAGAGAGAGGAGAAAAACTAGATTGAGCCTCAACAGGGCATTTGTAAGTGCTCCTTTTTCCTTTTGCTTTTAAATTTCATATTTAACTTGTTTCATATGGAGGGAGAAGAGACAGGCTGTGGAATTCACAGAAAACCACTCATCGAGAGCTCTTTGACGTTTCTGCCTCTTTCCTTGTTGTTGACAGAGATACAAGAAATTGGTGTGAGACTGAAAGAAAAAGCCCAGACTTGTGGAAACACTGTATGTGTAGTCCCTGAGCAGATTCCAGGTCAAATCCTTATATCATTACCAAACTGAATTGTGTTTTACCACATCAGCTACTCCCAGGGATTTAAATAGGGATGTGTCCCTAAGTATAACAAAAGGAAGCTACCTGGCAAGTTCACAATATTTATGTGTCTGGTGACACTCTTTGCATTGGTCAGCTTGGCAAAGGGGTAGAAATGCCACACATTGAAAGGCATCTTGAGAGAAGAGATGTTGGAGAACTTAGATTTGTAGACTCTAGACAACATTTAGACTTCTTTTAATGTTGCCTGAATGGGAACTTGGGTAGGCAATAGTAGTTTCTAAAAGGCCCAGGAAAAAAAATTAATTTCACAGAAATAAAATGTAATTATTTTTTAAATGAGATGGAATTTTATCCTCACGGAGGTATGTCACAAATCTCCCAGTCCTCTGATAGAATCAAACTTTCATTTGTGATTTTTCTGCAGAGTTCTCCAAGCTACAGTACAGAACAAAAGAAAAAAATTCCTCATGAACTTTTCATTCTGAAGCATAATTTCAAACAAAGAGGTCATATTCTTTGGTGTCAAGGGTGATATAAAATTCATAATGATCACCACCACAAATTATTCCTTAAATCAAAATGTGCACTCATTTTCCTCTGAGTAGCTGTTCCCTCCTGCAGTTCCAGCAAGGCCTCTTTTCCCAGTGATAGCAAATAGACTAATGAAAATGTGATCTTTCCTTCAGTAACTTTTCTTATTTATATCCTTAGACAGCCATGGCTAAAATGTGTTAACACAATATGTACCCTAATGGATACCCCACCAAAATCATGTGTTTGTTTTTGTGACCAGTAAACAGATATTTGGACAAGAATTGCTCTGTCTACTTGATGCTACTTAACCAGGACTTAAAGATCATTCAAGTGAATTTGAAATTTCTTCCTACAGAAATTTGATTTAGAGTCTTTGTTATTTACATGTCCAATGTTTTCAGTATTCATAAAATTTACTTTCTTTTCCAGTGTGAGCAAAAATTTTAATTGTTTTCTAAAGCTTTCATTTTTTCAAGGAGGAATCTTTAAAAGTAAAAAATACTGGAAGGTAGGAGCATAGTCCATGCCTTTGTAAGGTGAGCAGGTGGAGCATGAAGGGTGCATGATCTACCCAAATTACTTCAAACATATTAAAGATAAGTAAAGTTCAAAATAAATCGCCACCTCTTTTGGGGTGGCTTCAAAACTCTATGACTTTTTGGAAGGATTCTTTAATGTGTGTGAGTTGTCCTTTCATTGGTAAGGTCTGGAAACCAAAGTGGTGACCTAGCCACATCTCAAAATAACCTAAAAGGTCCTATAAATTACATCCTTACATACCTGCCCATGGAGCACTGCTAAAGTCACTCAAAGGTGATTTCCAGTCTGGAAAATATTGATAGGGGCAATTCTCTCTAAGAAGAGAATTCTACTTTGTAAAGTCAAAACACCCCCTTAAAGTTGCATGAACCTCAGCAGAGGTTTATTTGAAGGCAGCAAGGGGAAGAAATTTCATTTTTCAGTATCCTTAGAAAGAAACAGTTCTGGCTTTCATCATAGGGATGAAACATATGAATGATACTGCATCCCAATGCCTTGCCTGCATAACTGAGAAGGAGTGAATAATCTGAATGTTTAGTTTTTGTCAAAATAAAGCATCTCAATTGAGAGTAAAAGAATTATTTTGTTTACACCAAAAATGTTGACATTTTCAAGTTCTGTTTGTAATCCACATGAAGACAAATGTCAAAATTGCCCAATGTCCTGTGGAATGGAACTTCTGCCCCCTTTGTCCTTTGCTTAAAGCAATGAGATATTAAGTGTGAGAGGATGAATTAGTTTTCATGTCTGTTCAATCCTAGCTATCTATGTTCAAGAAAAGTTTCAGTTACTTCCAGTCATGATGACAGCTTATGATTAGTTCCAGCTGCAGTGTTGACATCTGTCTACTGCAAACTGAAGAGACTGTCAGTTCACCCATTAGCATCAATTCAGCTGGGTTTGAGTTCAGCATGGCAACTTTAAACCAAAACGAGTGTTTCAAAACCAGTTACAAAAGCTCATACACTCTATTCTCCTTAAGATGCCATTACAATGAAGGACTGTCCTTGATATTTTGGAATGAAGTTTGGTCTTCAGTTCTTTCCTGAAATGAGGCAATTTCAAAGTTTCTTTCCTCTATTTCTTTTCAAATGGAAAATGTCTGGTCTGAAATCTCATTAGCTTTTAATATTTTTACCCTAATATTAGCTCTTACAGAATTTGAAAGTAGAAAGGAATACAAACTCCATACCTTGGATTCACTTGGATTTTTCTTGACTTTCACACCTTTTAAAAATAACTTTGGACTTAGGATATTTTTGGCAAGGCTTCTGAGGACCTGTCTGCCAGAAAAGAAAACAAAATTACTGATCTGGTGAGAAGCAGATGGATTATAAAAGGTACCTGGCATGGAATAGACATGAAAATGAAGAGCAGAGAATGGATCTCTGGTTGCAGTCTTTCAGGAAAGTGTTCCATTGACCATGAGGATTACCAGAAAAAGGGTCCCCCATTCCTTACACATGCAGTAAATATTAATGGTTTCAGGAAATCAAGGATGACTTTTGCCTGTGGAAGTGCATATATGGTTTCATACTACTGCACAATGAAGCCTCTCCTGGTTGGAGAAAATTATTTCCCAGTTCTTTCATGCCTCCTGGTTCTTGTGGCATCTCCAAGGCTGAACTCACACCACTGTCACACTCCCTGATCCCTCACATCACCTTCATGCTGGCCAGGCCCTGGATCAGGATGGGAGTAACTGCAACACAAAGACACTCAGGAGCTGGGAAGGGAACCCAAATGCCGCCAACAGAGTGGATGGACACATCTGGACCAACCCACACAGTGCTCCAAATGTGAGCTCATGTTCTCATGTGACCTGTGGGAACAGTATGGATAGAGACTGTGTAGACAGAACCTCTGTTTTCTTTCCTATGTGGACTCGCCTTCGGAAAATTGCTGAGAAAATAACCCAGTGAGCAACTTCCTTCCACAGAAATAAGCACAGCACTATATACCTGACAGATGATTTAAGGAAAGCTCATCAAGCTACAAAAATGGTAATGCAGCTTTCACTTTGAAGAACTGTTTCTGGATATCCCTACTAAAATTCACCATTCTCTTGTATTTTTCCAGAAGAAAATGTTTATTGTTCAATAAGTTTGATCGTATACTTGACTTAAAATCTGTAAAAACATTCAAGAATGCCTTCTCTTCCTTATTTTCTAGCCAGTGCCCTGCTTTGACTCTGTCAGCATGCCACGCTGTTCTTGTGAGAACTTGCATTTTCCATGCATGCTCAGCTTGTGTGTACACAGTTGTGCTACACCCATGCAGCTGGTGCCATACACTGTTTACATATGTTTGGTTCCCAGGAGTGGCTTTCATGTGGACACTGTCATCATCAGAGGTTTTGCTGCAGATTTCAAACCTGATACTTTTTATAGCCATGCAGCATACAAAAGCCTCCGGTCCTAGCTCAGATCTAGAACTCCTGGAGGGCCAGGACCAAGGCTGTAAGACTCAAGCCTTAAATGAAGACATTTTGATGGGTGGACACAAGACATTTTAAGACAGTCTTCTGACTCTGAGCTGTCTTAGCTCTGTTGCAAAGTAACCTGAAGGTAGCTACTAAAAAATTTCTTCTTGAGCTTTGCTTGGGAAAGATAGGCTGATCTTAAATGTAGTGATCATAAATCAGATCTGGCTTCATTCCTTATGCCGCTTTTATAAGAGACGAGTACTGTATGCAAATAGAACCTTCTACACCATAAAGATATCTATTATAAACATAATTCTAATACTCTACTTTTGTCAGTTAGGATCTTGGTTCTGGTCTTACATGCACTGGTTTTATACCAGCATGGTTTCATTTACATCAATGGATTTAGTAATAGATCTTCAGATGTATGTGGGCACACTCCATTGAAACGTGGCACGGAGTAGCAGGAATAATTGAAAAGTTCCTTAGGCCTTGAATATCAGTGCCAACAGTGCCACACTTTACCTTTGCAAGGTGACCATGGCTATTTTACAGTGGGTCAGACCTGAGGCAAGACAGAGCAGCACTAAGTGGAGGGAAGATGCTGAAACATTAAAGGCAGAAGGTGCAGCTGGTACAAGGCATGAACAGAACTGCTTTGCTGTACAGGAGAGGTGGAAGAGCAGAGCATTGACATGGACACCTGTGGCATTAAGGATAAACTAATCCTCAGTACTGGGCTGACCCTCGGGAGAATCTGTCCCACCTCGGAGGGTTTTTCCTCCATGAACAGGAGAGAGTTCTGGGAAATTACTTCATCACAAAGGGATTTTTGCTTTTCTGTCTTTGCCCCAGTTTTGCCTAACACCAGGAATTGTGCAAATACAATGCCATTGCTCTGGATAGAGGCTGTGGGGGTACAGAAGAGAAGTCATATCTGCCTCCTATCAGCCCTACTCCACTGTAACACAATCAATGTCCACAAAGGCAGATTCTGAAAGCCAGGAATTATTTTTTACTTCAGACTTAGTTTAGCCATTTTAAGCCCCTGTCAACCTTTCAGAACTGGGATTTTTTTCTTTTTTTTCTTTTTTTTAACAAAGCGTAGAAATTCATGACTTGGATGTGAGATGGAGTGAAGTTGTTCTTGCTTGATGGGTGTCACCAGAGCATCATGCACTGTGCTAATTTCTCAGCTTGTGAATAGACATATTTAGACTGACAGTTGAAAGTGGGCTGCAGATTCCACTTAAAACATGTTTTTCGTGCTGAGTAATGAGGGCTAAACACAAACCAATTCTGGCAGTTAAACTACGCACTTAAACCTTTCATAGTGTTGTCAAACACTATAATCCTTCAAAAATCTGAGTTTGAATAGCCTCAATATTTTATTTAATGAATTTTAAATCCTATAATTACCATAATTAAGACACTCCTTTTGGATCATGTCAGTGTGCTGCTCAAAGAGAGAGAAAGCTGTAGGCGATTTTCACTAAAGATTTTCCTGAATGCAAATGATACACACAGCTCATTTTGAATTCTTTATGATGTCATTTGGTGGAGTATTTTTTTAGAATTGGTGTGAAAAGTATGTAACACCATCTGAGGAAAGACTTAGACGGAGAGGGCCTTGTTACCTCCAGACTTGGCTCTTTCTGTGCTGGGTGTGCACCTAATATGGATGTTTCTGCCCTTCATTTGGTGAAACAGGGTACCTGGAAAGCACAAAAAGATTTTTGAGTGTTGTGAGACACTTTGAGGACTGAAAATTAAGCTAGACTGCATTGACCACTGAGAAACAGGATGCAACTTATTATTCTCTAACCCATCCTCTTTGGGTCTTTCTTCCAGCCTGCCTTTACCCTGTTCCCCTGGGTCAGGCATTCCTGAGGGTTGCTCTTGGCAGTGAAGACAGATGTAAAAAGCCATTCAATAACTCTGTCTTCTCTGCATTCCCTGTTACCAAGGTCCCCCTTCCATTAAGTGATGGGCCGACACTTTCCTTAGCTTTTTCATTTTTTTTCTTGATGTATTGGAAGATCTTTTTGTCCGTGATATCCTCAGCCAGATTTAATTTCAGATGGACCTTGGCTTTCCATGGCTCATTTCTACATGCTCTGGTAACATCTTCATAGTCATTCTAAGCGGCCTCCCACTGCTTTCATCTCCTGTGTATTTCCCGATTACACTTGAATAATGACAGAAGTTCATTATTTATCCACATAGGTCTCTTTTCCTATTTGCCTGATTTCGTCTTCACCAGGACGCACCATTCTTGAGCCTGGAGAAGTGATGCCTGAATATCAACCAACACTCTTGGACCCCTCTTCCCTGTAGGGCCTGTTCCCATGGGATTCTTCCAAGAAGATCCATGAAGAGGCTTAAGTTAGGTCTCCTGAAGTCCATCTCACTTGCTGCCCTGCTTCCTCCTCATTCAATACAGAACTGCACAATCTCATTGTCAGTGCAGCCAAGGCCATCCTCAACCTTCACACCTTCAACAAGGTCTTTCCTGTTTATTAGTAGAAGAGCAAAGATCACACCATTCCTCTACTACCTATGACTCAGGAAGTTGTTATCAATGCTTTCCAGAGACCTCCTGGACTGTTTGTGCTTTGTTATGTTGCTTTTCAGAGTAGTTAAAGTTCCCCAGAGTCTATGACTTTGAGACTGCTTCCATCTCCCTGTAGAAAGGCCTTGTCCAGTTCCACCTCCTGATTCTGCAGCCTTGTAACAAACACCCACAACAGTGTCACCCCAGCTAGTCTGCCCTTTTCTCCTGACCATGAGCTCTTGACTCCCTCATCACCCACACCAAGACAGGGTTCAATACATTCCTAGTGCTGCCTGACACAGAGGGCAGCTCTGCCACCTCACCTTCCTGATCTGTGTCTCCTGAACAGCGAGCAGCCCTTCATGACAGCACTCCAGTCATGTGAGTCATCCCACCACACCTGTAATTGCAATGAGACAAAGGGCCTGCACACAGATCTCTAGTTTCTCCTCTTTGCTCTCTATATTGAGTGTGTTGGTGTACAAGCACTTTATAGAAGTATTTGATTATGTCAATATCCCAGTAGGGGTGCAAAGGGATGCCCCATAGGCCTATTTAATGATTATGCCTTTAGCTGCCTGTGCTTGACTGAGATATTCCCTCTTAAGCCTCATTTTCCTACAAGTGTGGTCACTATAGTTCTCCCATTCCCACACCTTATAACTGTCAAGCCTGTCTGTGTCCCCATCCCCCTTCAAACATAGCTTAAATCTTTTTTAATAAGCCCTGGTAACCCCTGAGCTAAAAGGCTTTTTCCCCTTTGAGACAGGAGAATCCCATTTGTTGCCAGCAGTCTTGATGTCATTTAGGCCAACCCATGATCAAACGAACCAAAATTCTGCTGGTAACATCAGTCTCAAAGCCAGGTGTTTCATCTGCATTATTTTTATTTTTCTTGCCCCACCATTTCCTGCAACCTGTAGCACATAAAAGAATATATCTTGTGCTCCAGATCCCTTGACCAGTTGTCCCAATGCCCTGAAGCTTCTTGATTGTCCTTTTTTGGGACCTTGTTGTTGCCTACCTAGAAAACCAGTGGTGGATAATAATCAGTGACCCATACCAGGTATAAAGGGAAATAAAGGATGGTAATATGAGGAAGGTTACAAGCAAAATTAGTAGTTGAAGGTATCAGAAAAAGATTCTTTAGCAACATGTGGTATTGAAACTTTAAACTGGCATTCCTTCACCTGTATTCTGCAGGTGAGATTAGTTCTGATTTCAACCAGCTTGTGGTTTCCTAATTAAGCATAACATTATTTAACACTATTTTCTGCAGTGAAGATTTGTAGTGAAGTCTGGATGAGTAAATGGCCAAATCTCATGAGTCTTCAATGCACATCTAAGTCTTAAAGTACAGTTAAAATTTTATATCCTAAATATATATTCTCAGGCCCTAACTGTTGAATGGCACCTTTTTATTTTGATATAAAATGGTAAAAAACATAGAAATTCAAAATGTTAAGTGAGTATTACTGTTGATAAATACCCTTTCCATAGAATCCTTGGAGACTTCCAGTATCCACAGCTTCCTCTCTGAAAAACCTGTTTTAATGTCTCATGACCCTCACAACCCAGTTTCTGTTACCAGTTTGGCTCCTTTCCTATGTGAAACCAAATTGAATCAATGAAAAAGATAATCAAGGTCATCATTGAAGAAAACCAGCAGTCTTACTGACTTAAGTGCAGTTAAGCTGAGTCTTAACCAAATACACCTCTGTCTTGAAAAGGATGAAAGATATCTTCACTTATCACAAAGTAGGATATTTGAAACATTGAATCATTTCATTCACCTTTATTTTCATCCAGAAAATTTATTTTTTGTCTGTGAATTAAATCCTATACTTTGGGGTATGCTTTCTACAATATATCCTATTTCTCAGGTGCTGGAGGCAAACCCTGAGGAGTATTATTCCTTACTTAGTGTGTGCCAGACCACATTTGACACAGTCCATTACACTGACACAAGATTTATCCTTCTGATAAAAGAAGCAAAATCTTCAGCTGGGCAAACAGACTTTGATAGCTCTTCAGAATGAAAAATATCTGGTTTTTAAAACTCTGCTAGTATTCACAAGCCCAGAGGTTGTGTTTGTGGTGCCTGTGCTAGCATTAAGATACCATTTAAAAGCCCAAAGAAAGGCAAGTGATTGTATTAGCTCTATCTCCAGGCCAGTTACAGAGGTACTGATTACTTTCCATATCTTCTACAGACAACAGGAACTTCACCCTACAAATCAGATGCTCTAATTTAAGAGGAGTCTGTCTCTGCTTAAGAGATTACACCGTTGAAAGGAAGTCTCTGTTAGAGAAAGTATTTCTTCTTAAAGCAATATAACCCAAAAGAATCTGGGTGCAAAGCCTGAAGTGCCCAACTATAAATGAAATAACATCAATATCAATAACATTATCAGTGTCAATGTCAACTAATAGAAGAGTTAGAAAGTTGATGTTAAGAATAAACACTGAAATAGGATGTTTCACAAACATTTCCTAAGTGGTTTCAATTTCACTGAAAAGGGTATTTTTCTAAATTATCTTCGAAATGCATTACCTTTTAAATTTAAGTGCAGGTCTACTGTCACATTCAAGTGAAACAGCACCACTGCACTAGGACTCAGAGCAGAGGTCAAAGCCAATACAACGACGTATTTTGAACCATATGTGACCAACAATCAACTTCATTCACTGCAATTCTTTGCATTTAGTTACCTAATTTGCCATTAGTTATCTAGTTATTTGCATTTGATTAAAGAACAGAGCATTTTCAGACATCTCCACTCGAATACTCAGAGCTGTGGATTCCATCTTTTTGCCACAGGCATTGCTTTCCATGGTCAGTTTGAACATGGTTTGATTTCCTTTAGTGTTAAAAAATATTCCTTAGTCCTTTAGATTTATCTGCTTCTGATCTTGTTACCAAATAAGAAGATCCCTTAGCTAACAACAATATCAATTCATGTCATTTCTTGGAACTTGCAAAGAGATCTTTCCTAAATTTTAGTTTTGACAATACCTTTCATTGCAACATAATCTTTTCAGCTCTAGAATAATTTTTACACTCATTTTTAGAAAAAGAATTATATCCAAAATTTTTCAGTATTTTCTTTAAAATGAGGATCCTGGAGCAAGATGTGGTATTCCTCTAGAACTGGCACACTGGAGTCTCAAAGCTCACCATTTTCGGACCTTGCCTCTTGATGCAGACTAAATTTGCCCTCTAATTTCAATAGTTGTGCTTTTCTAGGACAGAGTGTCCTGTTCTGTCCTTTGCATTCCAGTTCTGTTGACTTTATTTGAAGGTTTTCTGTAGGAAACATTTTGCCAAGTAGCACAGGGCAAATTACCAGGCTACATTTCTCTGCCCTAATTAATTTATTTTCCATTTTGTCAATCCCTTTATCACCCATAGGAACTTTTCAACAATCATTCTATATCTATATTTACCCTGACAAAATGTCAGACCAAGTCAAAGTTTCTTCCAGCTTTAGAGACTTGGTCTTCTTTTTTCTCCTTTTCATTTGAATTTTTTTTTTTTTTTTTTTGGTTACTTGTTATTTCACAGAACATTTAGTTCATACTTAATAATTTGTATAAAGTATTGGTCTTTAATCAGACCAGCAAATCCCTTAGAAATCAAAGTATACACATTTTAACAGAGGCTGATTCCACATATATAAATGTGACAAAATGGTACATCTCTCAGGTCCTATCTTCCAAAAGCATAGACAAACTCTGATTACGCTTTTTTCTTTATTCATTTGTCGCACAGTCGGACACAAAGGAATGAGGCAACTCAAGTCAAGTTAGAGCTACTAAGGCCGGGCTAGAGAGAAGAAGAGCCTAGTCTCTCTTTATTTTTTCATGTATATATCTTTATATAGACAATCATGGACAGGACAATGAGGTTACTACCTCTCCAATTCTATCGGTTATGAACACAGTCTATCAGCCTTCTCCACCTTAGGAAAAGGAATGAAAAACAACACCAAAGGTACAAAACAATCCTTACATAAGCATGGACCATGTTTGCACAAAATCTTTGAGAACTTTTTCTACAAATTATAAACACAGCACACTACAAAAATCAGGGCAACATTCATTCATTGATCACATTTTACATCAGCATTTTCACTGTTTTCCCTGAGACTAATGCTGAGCTAAATATCCAGTAGTGATCAAGATACCCCACGTAATTCGTTTTGGGGCAGTGGGAAAGCCTCAGAAGACTGCAGGATGCCACTACTTTTTGAAATTTGGAGTAACTTTTTGGGTTTGAGTTATAAAATGAAGCAGAAGTGAGACATGTAGAGGAAATCTCCTGTGAGATTTGCACATGAAAATGACTTGCTTTGGTTCTAATTCTCTCTTTATTCCATTTTAACATGCCTAGCATCTTGAATATTGGCTTTCCACACTGTTTCACTTATCTAAAGGCTCAAGGCAATCATACAAAAAACCTTATTCTATGTAGTTCATAATAACATTGTACACCCAACCCTTAGCTAATTCAGCTTTGTGAGGGACAATCCAAACTAGAACACAGTAGTTAGGAGTATTCACTGTTGGTTTGTATGCTCTGAATTTAGCTTCTCATAATCCCTTTGTGGTCACACCACTGTGGGCGTGCAGCTGAGCAGAACTGCGTGTATGGATGGTTCACCACTGTCTGTTTACAGGTTTGGGTTGCCTCCTACTGGTATAGGAGACCCTCTTTAGGACCCCCAAATATGTTCAATTTGTGAAATCACACCTGTTGTAGGCCTTTTATCCCAACCTTCCCAAATTATCAAGTTTTTTCAAAGTCATAATGAAAACAAGTAATTCTTCCAACATCTGGTACTTAAGGCAGCCTTGTGGCAGCTCTCAGATAAAGTGAGCATTAAAAACAGCTGATCCCTTCCAAAGGATGCCAATGCCTTTCTACTGCTCTTGCTCATAGGGGCTTCCAGTACGTACATGATCACTGCTATGTAATTCCCCTGCAATGACCTGAAGGAGTTTTCAAGCAGAGTCAGGCAGTAGGTGACTTTTCATGACTCCATATCCCTCTTCACTGACCTCCCTAACCTCCTCTTGCTCTTCATTGTATTTTTTCATTATTTTCTCCTTTCTGTCTCTGTAATTCTTCCTGCCAGACCAATTCAGCACCCATCTACCCTCTCTAAGGCTGTCCTGGCCAGTGAATGTTTGCTTCGTTCTAAGAATTTTCTGTATTGTGTCTAATACCTAGCAGAAAGGAGAAGCTGTCCTTTTTAAAAGTAGAATTGAAGCACTGTCCAAACACAGCTCTTAGGCACAACCCAAACCATAAGCAAATCAATAGGCCTGCTCATTTGTTCACATGATTACAATTAAGCATATCCCTTAATGCCTCCCTGGATGGGAGCCAAAAGACAGCAGTAAATTGAGTTGTGATCCCAGAAATTACATTCCTTTTACTGAGGCAAAATCACCCTTTGTATTAGCAGATGACACACTCTCTAGTGCAGAGAAAGACACATAATCAAGCCACGTACAATGGGGGGCCTTTTATTTCCATTTCTGCAAATATGGTCCTTCACCCTGCAATTAAATAAAGAAAAGAAAGTGAGAAATCCAAAAGAAGCAATGACTTGGCACCTTTGCTGCAAAAAATTCCTTACTGCTGAACATGGTGGCTGAGCTCTCAGGTTACATTACATCAAACAAAGGCTCTCTAAAGAAACAGCTCAGCTGCATGAAGATCTTAACAATTAGAACAGAAAAGGAGAGACAACAGATTCTGGGCAAAAAAAAGAGAGAGATGAACTGAGCTCTGATAAAAAGTCAAAATAAAAATTAATAACTAAGGATGTGACACAGTCCTAAGAAATAGCAATTCTACTTTCTTCTTTGCTGCAGTGTACAAGCACCTTCCACAAGAATATTAGGTAGTGAACCAAGCCTTTCATGAGTCCTTCAGCTGCCTCCTTATTCTGTCCTCAAGGAAAAACGTGCACAGTTAATGTTTATTTTGTTAAACTTTAGAAATATGTTGTCTCATATTTCCAGGAGAAGGAAAGGAATGACTAGGTGGTGGCGGTGGTGCCTGGTTGTCCTGTGCAGTGACAAAACTCTGCTTGGGTGCAGGTCTCAGTCTTGTGTTTTGCCATGATAATGCCAGCCCTTTCCAACCCAGGCTGCCTTCATGGAGGTGACACAGCAGGATGGATGATGACAGGGATTTCCACTACCCCAGCCTGAGCTAGACTTATAAAATACCTTTCTAGCTGGGACTTTTCTGCTTTAAGCAGGAAAGGAACTTAGTTCTGCTGGGCAGAACTAAGTGGTTCAGTATTTGTACTAGAGAAAATCAGATAAAGAAGGTGGCCCGGGGACAGATCTGAAAGTGATGCAGTATGTAATAGTCTTTGATGTCAAGGGCAATGTCAGCTTGGGTCAGTCAAGAGAAGAAGTTCTGTGAGGAAAAGCCATAACCTTCAGCCAAAAATTTTCCTGTTATATAATCTAAGATTTTATTTCAATTATTTATTTTCCAGGATTACAGTCTAGACAAAGAACATTGCATTCTACCTTTAAAAGTCTCAGAAATTGCTTCAGTTTTCTTACTCTCTCCACAGCTGAGATGTTTTTCTTAGGGATATCTCTCCAAAATGCCTACAACTTTTATCTCATAAACAACAGGTTAATGCACTCATCTTCTCACGAAATTCACTGCTCTTCCTCTACTAGGAGATTATTTAAATTTGTCTTCTCAAAAATGTTTTTCAGATTTTGATTTTTTTTTTTCCTTTAAGCCAGCATTCCAATTCTATGTGACACCAATACTTCCCTCCTGAAACAATTATTCTGTTTTTGCTGTTAGGTTTCTTTACTACAACTCACAATCTTTGTGATTTCAAAGTTTCTCCTTTCTCATCAGCCTGTTTCTCTGTTCCTCACATATCTCTGGTTGCCTTTTCAAAATATTGACAAAATGCTTCCCAAGAACCTGGCAGATGTTCAATGCATCCTGACACATTATTTTCCTGGCAGACACCTACACAGCTGCAATCCTTTATTCCTACCTTCTTCCTATTTGGGATGAATATGAGAGATATTTTCTAAAGAGCCCCATCCTCTCAACCTCTTTATTTGGTATCTTGTTATGAATCCTACTAGAGGTCACACCTACTTACCTTCTCTCTTCATCTCTGCCTATACAACTGGCCCCAAGTGCAAATGTGCATATATGTTAACAGAAAATAATGTACAAGGCAATATCTTTTATCCATATTTCCATGCCAAATATCTCAAGACGAGGTAAATCACTTTGCATGATCATTCTACAGATGTAGGTTATCTTAGCACATCTGCTGTTCTGACACTGCAGGACTTCATGTTTGAATTCCTTGATTTTTTAAATGTTTTTTGTGCTCTTGATCTCATTTTTCAGAGATTGTGAAATAATATGAAGGGAGACGAGACATTGTACAAGAAAGAAACTATTTTGAGCTTTTTTTTGCATGCCATTGGGTAGAAATTATTTGTATCTAGAATTTTATTTTATATTTTACTTTCATGTTAAGTGAAAAATACTTCTCTGTGCATTGTGGAGGAAAGCAGAGAATACATTCATGTGGTTACATACATATCTAAGAGTGTGGGCTGTGCATTTTGCCTGTGTGCACTAACACTTGAATGCCTCTATCCTTCTCTGGGGCTAGCAAGTAAATCCATGTATTTCAGTATGTTACACATGGAATAGCTGACAGCAGTGCCTGACCAGAGGCACTCAGGAACTGGAGACTCTCACTCACTGCTTTTCCTACTCTCTCCCACAGATGCCAAATGATGGGCCAGGCCCTCAGCTGGACTCAGCACATGAGCCTCAGGTTCAGCGTTTTAAAGGATGACAGAAACACTTTAAGTCAAATGAGCCCTCTAAACAAAATCTTTTCTTTTCCTTTTTTTTTTTTTTCCATTTTTGGTTTTTTTTTTTTGCTTACGGCAGCCCATGTCACACACACAAATACTTTGTATGATAGTCCTCTATGGCCCAAATATGAGTAGACTCATCTTTGAAAAAATCAGTAAAAGTGTTTTTATCCCCATGTCCCATTTCTGTAAATAATTTCCATGCAACTTGCTATCTTTTTCAGGATAATAACACTAAACTCTTTAAAGAAGGGTGCATCTTGGAACCAATCCTTAAAGAATCAAAAACAGATTGAAATTTGAGATCAGGACTACAGGTGATCATAGCAATCAATTTCAGAACTGGAGATTAATATAAAATCATCAAAAAAGGAGTCAGAATGGAAAAAATTTCTTCTGACCAAGAGCATAGTCCTCTTGTCAGTTATCCTAAAGAATGAGGAAAGCTCTTCTATCTAGCAAGTGGAAGAGCATGTCTGAAGAGCAGCAAGCTGGCAGAGCAGAACAGGGAATATGCCCAGACAGAGTCTATGAGAGGAGACAAAATTTAGCTTGTCCCAGAGTCAGATGGTTCCTGGACCATTTCACCCCTTACAGCAAGTGTGGGGACCAGCACCCAGTGCAGCCTGGCCCAAGTGAAATAAACTCTTGGCAAGAAAAGCAGACCCAGAGGTAAGCAGAGCCCATCTAGTCTGCAAGTACAGAGAGCTCCATCTGAGCCTGCATCCCCAAGCAGAGCCCTGAGGTGCTCCTACAGTGCCCCACTGTTTGCTTGGCCACAGCCTCCAACCCAGCCCATTCGCTCTCTTAGATCATTGCCCAGGGAAAATAAAACTGAACAAAACCAAGGTTCCATGGAGTATCTTCTCCATGCATAGATCTTTACCCCTGTATACTTCTCTGGTATTTCTTTTTCACTCATCTGTGCTGGATGATCCCTTTTCCCTGCATCAGTGCAGGGCTGAGACATGCCCAGGTTCACTCCTCATATGAGTGCTCGGGGTGGATCCTCCTGATGTCACCTGGTGCAAACTGGAAATTTTAATCTTCAAATGTACTCAGATTCTTCAAATACATTTAGAATTAATTCTTTAGGTTAAGTGAGCTGAACAAAAATTCTTTAGATATGTCTGGTTTGAATTTGTAGTGGAGAAACTCAGAGCTTTTAGGTACAGCTGGAATCCCTGTACAGTGAATCATCAGAAGGGCTGGAGAAAATGTGTTTCTTTCTGTGTACAGGCTGATGATGTTAAAGTAAAAATTAACAAGGGTGCCTACTTGGTTAGAAGCACAGTTCAGGTTTTGGTGGAGCTCTGTGTTTTTAAACTACCTAGCTCAAAAGGATCATTTTTCCATCTGGAGCTCCAAAAACCTAAAAATACAACACAAATGCTTTTGTGGTTAGTCTATCATCATTGTAACAGTAAAGAAGGAGCTTCAGATATATAATATATGCAAAAGCACTTGAATTTTCTTGTTCCATTTTCTCTTTTCCTGCCCAAATAAACCTGATGACTGTATTTTAACCTTAAAAGGTATGTGTACAATATAAAATTCTTCATTAAAAATCATTTAAATTCCAAACCAACACATAACTGAATAATTCCAGCAATAGAGCCAAGCATGTGCTTCATTGATAGATCAGGTTTCTAATGAAGAACAGTTGTTTATATTATCTTATCATAAAATGCCATTTTCTGTTGGTAATAAATATCCCCTGAAAAGCTTCCAGATTGCACTTGGACAGCAGTTATTTCACAAATGCACCCAACTCATACTTTAGCAAATTTACAAAGACACGTTCATGTTTTCACTTGACAGCAAATAATATTTACATACCATGTCAAGATAACTTTCTACAAACATTCTTGTTTACTAGTCATACCTGCAGGTGAAAACTTTGTTCAAGTGGTTGGTCTGGCAACATAATTTGGCACTCTATATCTATTAACTTCTGTTTCTGCTTTTGCACAAACTAGATTTGCCACAGATCACTGGCTCAAACAAGGAGCCCAAATGAAGTATCTCAAATTAAGTTTGAATTGATTTACATCATAAACCAATGAACCAGCAAATTTTCTTGTGTGCATTTCCGTGTGCAGAACTAAAATACTTACAGGAGATACTGTCATACTGGCAATAAGGGTCATTGGATGAGGAAGAAAATTTTCCTCATTTGTTTTCCCTTCTCATCTTGTAGGAGGAAGAAGCACCTGACATCCCACCTTCTTTACTTTCTGCTAGACTCATCCAGGCTAAAAACATTCAATCTTAAAAAATTTCTGAATAAAATAGCTGCATGAGGAATACAAAATCTGTATCAAGGAAAGGACATTAATTTATTAACATCTAGTTTCAGTATAATAAGTGCATGACTATGGTGTTTTTAGGGAAAGGCATGTTTCTGCTTACTTTTTTAATGGAGTAATCAGTCTATTTTCAGTTGTGGCACTGGAAGGAGTAAATTTAGCAGACAAAAATCTGGTGGAAGACAGGACTATGCAAACTGAAAATGCTGATGCAATGCTTTGAAGCCTTCTGTGTTATTTCCAGAGTACTTGTACATGCCACAGTCCAAATATCCCACTAGCATTTCATAGAAGTGTTTGAACTCTTTGCTTAATAAAGAAAAGCAGAGTTAGGCTGTTGTTGAGGGTTTGTGCTGAGGAGGGCATGTACTTGTGTGTAAGCACATGTGTTTGCATGCGTGTTTCTTTCTTCCGTGGAGATTATGAGCCGTGTAGGAATAGAGTGCATAATTGAAAAGATAACAAATGATGAAGCAGCTGTTAAGTATGGCACAAAAATTGCTCCGAGCAGTTAAGGCTGATCATCACGATGGAAATAGCTTTTTGACAAGCTTAGCATTCCTGTGACAATAATTAAGAATCAGGTTTCCACCAAAAGGCTTTATAGCCAGAAGGGGTTGTAAATCAATGGGCAACATTTTTATCTTGGAATGAAAATTAATTATTCAGTGTAGAACATGCTTTCTCACACTTAACTGCCTGTAATGCCTCCTTTATTCTCCATCTTAATTCAATTAATATACCATTGTTAAAGGGGTGTTTGTCAGTAGTGATTCACTTTTGTTAAAAATTACCATAAGGAAATATGACAAAATTGAATGGTTCTTAAATTAAGCCATAGTTCAGATTTTTTTGGCAGAGGGTTGTTAGCTGTTAAGTACTCTTTGACAAGGGTGTGGATATGAGCATTTTGTATTGCACCCTTTGAGCTTGCATAAGCACATAAAGGGATTGAATAATACATGAAAAAGAATTGTAGGATTTTCTGAAGTGCTCTACATGGCCCTAACTTCTGTCTCCCTTTTAAGCTAGTCAGAAAACATATTGAATTTAATTGGAGCAGTTTCAGAACACCAAAAACTTTTGAAAATCTTATTCTTACTGAGAAAAAAAGTGTTCTTGCCTTTTTGACTATTATATGGAAATGAAGGCATCTATCAAAGCTGTCATGACACTTACAGGGAAATGATGAGACTTTGGGGAATTATTCAGACTGTTTTGACAGGCTCTACAATCTGAAAATGGGCCTGGAAATGTCCTCTCGGCAAGAAACATTAGACAACATAAGCCTCCACAAGGGCAGCTTTTGTCCAGCTATTGCCATTGGTGTTTTCATCTTCAGCAGTAACAGAGATGATAGGGAGAAAAAAAGTACTGGAATTAGTGTTTAATTTCATTCAGCACTCCAGTATTTTTCCATTATTCCCCATTTCTTCTGTGACCCTGAGAAACGCATCCTGATTTTTTGCTAAATCTTTCTTTAAATAAGTTAATATTTTGTAAAACACCAGAAGTGTGAGGGTAAAAGTTCTTTGCTTAAAGGAGTCCCATAATATTGTATCACTCAGTGCAAGTTCATTATGGTACTCACCCTCTGAAGCAAATATGAACCCCTGGCAGATTAGGAGAATTTCTTAGAGGACAAGAGATGCAATTCTTTCAATTATTTTTTTGTTATCTCATGGGTGTTTCTGCTGCAGCCAAGCACTACTAAAAGAAGCACTGGTGAGTCACAAAAGAATGCCCTCTCTACATATCAGAGAATTAATTGCCTTATAAAACCTCTTAACATTATATCAGCTTGAGCTAATGCTGACTACTCACAACACATGAAGTTATGGAGAACAAGCGGAGCCCTGGATTCTTGTTCTTGCCCCAGAAATACCCCTGCCTTGCTGCCTCCTAAAATGCCTCTTTCATGAGAAGTTTGTTCACTGACCTAGCACAGGAGGGAGAGGTCCCCATCCCTTCTCATTTCTGGATGTTCATTGGTAAACCTAGCACCAACACCAGCCTCTGAGTTACTCCTTTTTGCAATCAGGAGACTGCAACTGATTCATGCTTTTAAAAGTCAAGAGAGTCATGGTATTCCATGGCAAACTGATATTGTGGAAGGAGAGTAAAGACACCATGCCATGTTCTGAAAATATTCCAGGTGAAATAAACACCAAAATTGTTTGGTTTTTTATATTTTAACTAGGAAGTAGATTTCACTAAGGAAACCTAATGTGATTCTCCTCCCTTTAATCTGACATCTTATTTGCACATTAATATATGTGCCTTTTACATGCAGAGCTATCACTTATGCTTCAAGATATCACAATAAATTAAAGACAAACATATCCACAATTCCCATTTCATCTGGGAACACTTTATGGGTAGGGGTCACAGTGATGTTGGAAGAGACTTCTGTGCTAGATTTCTTCTTTTTTTTTAAAGAAACCTATGGTACAATGGAAATAATAATGCCAGCTATCAACCTGAGAAAGTGTCTTTCTATAGTGCCTAAATTTGAATTTTAAAATCCTTTTGTCCTTTCCTATCCTGTTTTCCACCTCACTGACCACCAACATTTCTTCTACATTGACTATTTTAAACAATTAGCTGAAAAGCATTCTTTGCAAATACCTCACCAGCCCAACACCTTTATTCAATTAGGATATTGCTTCCTCTTCAATCAGCATGATTTGTTTCTGTAGGACTACCCAAAAGGAAGACGCCTTCCAAGAAAACTGGGACTGCCAGCAGCTGGCCCTGGGATAATTCTCCTTTGTTCATCAGCTGCTTCACCCATTTTGAGGAGACAGAAGTTGGGAAGGAAGCAAGAAGAGCATGTGTGTGATTCAACACACCTTTTAAAGCATAGAAATGTCAGGACTTGACTATATGTTTAAATTGATAAAAATCTCTGACTTCTTCACCACTCTGGGAGCTTGTTAATACAGCAGATTTATGCCTTCTGCACTGGCTCATGGCTTTATTCTCAGTGTCGGGCCAGAAAATGAAAGAGAAATAAACCACCCAGAAAAGATCAGATAATTTCTGGTAGACAAAAAAAGCCACAAACAAACATGTGAAATTCAAAGAAAATGCATCTATTGTTAGTCCAGGCTATTAGTGCCTGCTGCCGTTTGGTCCAGTTGGAGGGAGCAGAACACTTGCATGAATCACATATTAGGACAATATGTTTAATACAGAGCCAGAGCAGAATGTTTCTGGCATTTTTTAATGGATACAATAATGTTGCATCACAAATCTGTCCTTGAGTTTTTCTTTCAAGGGAACTGCCCTGGAGTTAGTTGCAAAAAAATCAGTGGTCTGGAAATTATGTAATTTAAACATGTTTACCTCAGTGTGTGCCAGTATTTGCAGCTGTCGAAGTGAGCAGAGCCTTGTCCTACTGAGGCTAATTCCCCTAAATTAAAAACTGCTTCTGTTCCATGCACCCCCACACAAGTTTAGCCTTTGCTGACCAAACGTGGGAATTAAGAGCATTTTATAAATACTTGCAAATAAAGAGAGGCAGAAATGTTCAGTGGAAGAGTCAATTACCAAAATTAAGTGTTTTCATTTGACATTATTTTCAGAAATTTAATCCAATTTTTAACAGGGAAAAGTGGAAACATTGCACTGTCTTTCATAATTACAATATATCAAAATTAAGAAGTTATTCAAAATAGACATTTCAAAATTATTTAAATTAAACTTGTGGGCTGTAAAACTTAAATGTAACATTTAAGTATCTTCATTCATTCTCGTGATATTTAATAAAGCCCTACAGCTATTGAAGTTTGCTTAGTTTGGCTGGTTTAATAGCTAAAATTGTGAAAAGAAAATCACATCAGAATTTCCAGATTTTCAACTGTTTTCAGTGAATCAGGAGATAAATTGGTAGAGTTAAAATATAAGTTCCTATACTTTAGACTGATTCTGTAGCAATGTGGAAAATGGACTAATCTTGATTCAAATTGTACAGAAACTCAAAGTATTCCTGCCTGGTTTTTAATCATTATTGATATTAAAGGATTTTTTCTTATGCTACATTCATGCAATATTTGAAATTAGGGACACCATGTACTAACTATAGAAACTGACTGTGATATTTATATAAAATCACTGTATGTCACCTGCTCCTGTTAGTAATTTACAGTGAAAATTCACCAGC
Organism: Eopsaltria australis; assembly: GCA_034509425.1. Taxonomy (NCBI): domain Eukaryota; kingdom Metazoa; phylum Chordata; class Aves; order Passeriformes; family Petroicidae; genus Eopsaltria; species Eopsaltria australis. Next base: position 3,723,472 of record JAVTVJ010000094.1, on the reverse strand, counting down.
AGAGATTAATCACTTTTAGTGTTTAGTGTATCACTAAGCACAAGGGTGCTAATGCACAAAAAATTATAAACTACTGTGTGCACAAACACTGAATGCAGCCAAATAATACATTGGTGGTGTGAAATAGGACAATGGAAAGTTTACCTGGACAGTACTTGGAGCTACATTTTGTCTTGCACTGACCCAACTCCTTGCTGATTTTATTTCTGCAAGAGTCTCATGATCTGGGCCTCTTTGAAATGAGAAAAAACTCCAGATGTCTAAGAGAAAATAAACGGATATGCTTGCAGTAGAAATTTATGAAGAGACCATGTTGATCTGAAAAAATGAAAAGAAAGGGACTGAAAAAAGATTTTTCAATCCTGCTGATGACACAGAAATCCATAAATGCGGCTTTTCCATGTGACAAAGAGATATGCAATATTCAGTGTGGTTTCACACAGTTGGGTCAATAAACTTCCATTAAGTATGGACAAGCTGTCAAAGTGACCCGCTGCCCTCATTTCTGCAGTATGACTTGGCCTTAGCTGTCCATATTAATATGAATTTTAACCCTTTGGTTTGGCATTTTAATTCTTCATCCATTAGTCTCACATTTCTGTATTATCAGTTAGTACTATTGATTTTAAAGAATACATGCAGTCAATTTGCACACATGTATTTGCAAAGGTCAGCAGAGGACACAAATGTGATTTCTGCAAGAGGTCCAGACATTGTTTCCAGATGATTTTTATTATCTCTCCCTCTGACCAAGGTTATTTTTTACAAGTGGAAGTCGTACTTACCATAACTGAAGGATCACTAGATGTCCTTGCAGTCTGAATTTTTAAGGGTCATTTGTGGGTTTTTTTACAAGATGTGTCTAAATAGAGGTACTGCAAGTCCAGAAATATCTTTCTTCAGGCTGAACTTCTCCTGAGGTGATTGTCACACATGTCAGCTGACTGTGCTTTGTTGGAACACAAAACACTCTTAATTGACACACAAGAATTAGTGGAAAAAAAACAAGAGTCTGAGTCTCAGCCCTCACAGACCTGCAGATACTTTATGTCTAAAGCATACAGATAAAATAACAGAAATTGAAGTTTTGCTTGACTAAGATAAACCCTGCCCACCCTTTGTCTTTTTCTTTATCTTTTTTTTTTTTTTTTTTAGTCAGATGGAAGCCAGACAGTAGAGGTGGATTTTACATTTGACTGAAATACCAATGCTGTAGTTGCACCGTTCCCAGGAGGGAGATTTCAAAGCCAAGTTCTCTGGATGCTAAGAAACCCTCAACCTCCTTTTCCTCGTTTTTTTACCCTTTGTTTCTGGTATACAACCTTTCTGTCTAAGATCCTACTAATGGAGAGAGAAGAAATTTCTCCCAATATTTAGTATCTCAGCTTCTAGAGATCTCTGCCACTCAGAGGGAGTATATGGTGTTACATTTTCTGTGGTGTTACCTGGGACAGATTTGCTACTTGGAGAGTCCAGAGAAATCTCCTTAAGGAGTACCTACTACTGGTTTCTTCCTCCTAATTTTTTTCAGTGCTCATTTCCCCTTGTTTTAGAGTTTCTGTTGTACTGCCTCGGTACACACAGTCCCTCACTCACTAGCAGTGGCACTTCTTATTTACAGATGGTGGGGACTTAACTGGGGATCAGCTACCCAAGGACAAGTGGTTATCCACATTTCCTAGTCCTCTAACCTACCTGAGCACCTTCTATCCATGGTCCAGTTTCATCTGTAGGTCGGTGGGAAAATGTTTCCTTAAATTTCCTGCAGTTCCATCTCTATCCCCCTTAAAAGCAGCAGGAAGCTGTCATTGAGTGCAAGATCAGTCTTCTCTGAGTCTGTTGATACTCCAGACACTGCCATATTCAGTGTTCTGCTCTTTATGATTCTGCCAAAGTCAGTAGTGGCACTTGGTGGCACAATGCCACAATATCATGAATTTCTGAAGTGCCCCAGGAACAAAACAGAGACTCTCAAATGTGCCTTTTCTCCATTTATATATAATCCACACCAGACTTCTGATGCTAACCAGATAGAGCTGTTCTCCTGCTCTGGGCCTACTTGGAGATCTAACAGTTTGTTCTTAGGAACAAAAAAGTAAAAAATTTAATTTCACCACATTTCAAAACATAAGAGTAACACAGCACCATTCCAAATAATGCTTGAATTTCATTTCTAATCTGGAATCTCTAATGTTTCTGTGTCCCTGTTGGAGCTTCTATCATAAACATATCCTTGGCTGTGTGATTTTTACAATATGAACTTATCTGTCATCCACCACTTCTTGCAGGAAAATAGCAAATACATCTTCTCTATATAGGGAGCAGAATTTTTACTTAAATGGAAAATGAATATACATTGTACTTCAGAAAATATAAGGGCCAAATTATTCATTGCAGGATAAGCGAGAACTTCAATGGAGCTAAATCAATTTATACACAATAGAAACTCGTACCAAAACTTCAAAGTAGAAAATAGCCCAACCTGTTTTTCCTTGAGCTGCCCTTTTTTGGGCTTTTGCAGCGTAAAGGTTGGACAGGAATAAATAGAATAAATTCATAGCTTCATTCTGGGGCAGGTCTTAAAAACATCTTTTCATGTGCCTGGATCTCTACACGTGAGTTTCTCACCCTCTGATGTCTCTTGAGCTATTGGCATGCATAAGTTAAGCTCACACAGATGTATTTGCAAGAAGGAGCAGTTTCTCAAGAACAAATCACCTTTTCTGCATCAGTAGGAAAGCTGCTGATAGCTCTCCAGTGTGCTTTAGATTCCATACTCTGATTGTAACGCGAGCTCCATAACACTCCCACTACAACACAACAACAACACAATCATTTAGTTCGGCCATCTGAGAGGGACAGCGGCTATTTCAACATTCCCAAGGGGGGTTCAAATGACTTATTGATCAATTGATTAATAAATGTCAGCGGTCAGAGGAGAAAGCAGCCCTGCTGAAAAAAAATAGCTGTCAGAAGAGCCCATAAGTGCATGAGCTATTAGGAGTGAAAAAATTAATCTGACTGAAAAATAGGGCAGTGATTGTTTTACATTAAATGTGAGAGAATGTATGAGATGTGTTTCCAAAACTTGTCAGATACAATAATGAGAAATAGCAAGTTCATTTTGGAATAAAGATAGTCATGCTCATATTTTGATAGACCACATATGAAAGTTTGGAATTGATTAACTTTTCATAAAATAGCTGCTTTGAGTTATTTCTACTAAAAGTTAGCAACTGATCCTCTAATCATGCTTAAGAATTGTTTCGTTTCTAATGAATAAGGCTGAATGCTTTTCTAATCTACTTTTAAATTGTTATTTTTGGCACAGGTGAGGGTAAATCTAGTCTGTGTGTTTTTCCATGTTTCACTGTTGATAAAAATTTCTCCTGAAGTTTCACTGAAATGAAGTTATAATGTGGAACGTGCATTCTTTAAATACTCGCTGCTATTTATTATTAGTTTTCATTTCCACATAAGGGGCTTCATTATGGTGTTTAAGATTCGTTTGACAGGAGGCATTCACATGCCCTGGGAGGGTTGTCTTTATAACATTATTGTGGTAAGGGCATAACTGAGGGACTGGGAGGCAGATGGTTATCTATATGAAAAATCCTTACTCACCTGAGCTGCTAACTATAGACAACTGAGCTATAAAATTAAGTGAATCTATACATTCCCATTATTATCAGCAGAATATTTGTCTGTGAAAGGATTGCTCACCTGAATTTGTGAGATTTTTCTTATGGATATCATAAAGATTACTCTTCCATTAATCTCCCATTAATCTCATGCTTTGGGATTTCATTTGAAGGCCCCAGACATGAGGATGTCTTTTATTCCTTCCTGCACAGGAATCCAGTCTCAGTAGGTCTGATGGACTTACACAGTGTGATGAGAGGTATTATTGACTCATAGCACACATGGGGAGGCCACATCTGATTATGTGATTTATTCAGAGTCACACAGGAAAGGTGTCCATCAGGATCTGAACCAATCCTTTCCACTTGCCAGTCACCTCATGCTGCAAAATCATCCCACAGTTGTCACATCAGCTGTGTTGGTAAAGCATCTGTTCCACCTACAGGAAAGGTGCAGCCATCAAAAGGTTTGAACCAGCATCACAGCAAAAACAAGATCTCTGATAATCTCCCAGACAATTTACAAGTTACAGTTAGCTAAAATCGCAATTACAGTCAAGATAAGAAAAGTAATTTTTTTTTATTAAACAGATTAAATGAAGTATAATGAGATGGTTTCATATTTATGTAATTAAATAAATTCATTCTTTATCTGGCTTCACTAGTTAAGAGTACATATACACAGAAAATTATAAAGGAATTTGGGGACAACCTTTGTTTAAATACTTTGGTTTTTCTGAAATCTAGGCAGAATGTCCCACACACCAACTAAGCAACCTGATACTTTATTGCACTTACATAATACCAACAGTTTTCCTGTATGTTGTACAGAAGTTCATGGATTTTAATAGAATAATAATTATTTTAGTAATAATTTAATAATCATACACAACACAAAAGGAGTGAATATATTACAATGATTTTTAAATTATTATTATTATTAAAGATGTACAAAGAATAAAATAAACTTTTCTCTTTCTATATTGAGCAAGAGTTTATGATAGACATTTTGCTTACTACCCATCATCAAAATGGGCTTCACATATCACCAGAACTTGATTTTTGTATTACTGTTATTTGTAATGAGGACACTTAAGAATCTGGGCATGTGTGCCTGTGAGAGGCTGTGCCCAAAAATCTGTTTCTGATCTACACAGCAAAAAGCAAACACTGACATTAAAACATGCCTAACGCCATATTATGTGTGGTAATAACTTTTTGAGATTAAAAACCATATTCTAGATGCTCCTGTGAGGTAGATATGCACAGCACCAGGGAAACAGTTCACACAAATGAGTATCCACAGATGGCAAAGTAATATTTCTGGGATTTCAAAAGTCAAATCACTTATTTTAACAGAGCTGATCATACAGTTCAGCTCATTACAAGTGTTAAAGCATCCTCTGAAGTATCTTCTATGAAGTGAAATTTACTAAAGCTTTTCCATGCAAAACCTGAACTTTAAAGATTATACTTAGAAGTAAAAGTCTACTCCATTTGCCCTACTTTTTCATGGTTTGGACAGCTTACCTGCCCTATATGTTGCAGTATCCATATGTAGGATTGTCCAGGAGACATGCTGTTGTCGCTGCTTCATGAATAAATTTTAGGAAAAGAAGATAATAAATAAGAGAGCATTAAGAACTGTGTGTTTTCAAATGAAGGTTGTGTTATTTGTACACTTCAGAGAAAGAATGGTCTCTATATTTAATTTTCCCCAGTTCACTTTGAGAGTTTAGTCACTGGGAAATCCATAGGAGTTTTCTCACATGCTCTGCTTGCTTATGAGGTCTCACATGAACTTTGAAGTTGGTACAAAACCATGTTTTGTCAACATTTTTACAAATTCCTGGTCACAGTCCAGACATAACCAATGAATATTTTGATCTGGAAAAAAAAATCTGAGCAAGCCAAAATATTCTTTTTTTAAAAAATTGTTCTCTTAAAAGTAAATCCTAGGTATGCTTTATTATTTAAATATAGCTATTTCTAAGAAAAGTCTATCTATCATCCAGTGAATTCTCAGTCCTTTGTAAAGTCTTCTTGGGAACTTTAGCATATAAAGTGGTTTAAAAACTTTCCAATTCTGAAACAAATCTGCACACATTCTTATAGTTACTGTGTTTCCCTTTATGTGAACACTGTTCAAGAATTCTTGGTATTTTTATATAAAGAATATCTCTAAAAATATCATCAAACACATCCATAGCTGTAGATAAGTGTATTAAAGAAGGATTTGGAATACCATATATGATTAATGTCATCTATTCCAAAACTATTTGCATATTTTTATGGCTTGAACAGGCTTCAATGCCTAATTTCCCATGTCAGATGTCATAAGAAATTTGAAAATTTTGAGGAAAAAAAAGTAACCAAAGCTCAGATATCTGTAAGAAGAAGACTAAGGGAAAATAGGTATCAGCAAAAACAGCATTTTTTCTTCTTCAAAATATTTGAATGATCTCTTCTTTGAAGAGGTCTAACACCTGCTTTGGAGCATGATAATTAGAATTGGAACCTGAATGTATATGTGCTAAAATTGTCTTTCTCCAAAAATCAGAATTTGACCCTGTTGTCAAATGGCAATATTTAAAATAATTAAAATCAAAGTAAATATTAGACTAAAATAATACTGTAATGGGAGCATCTCATATATTCTTAGTGTAAAGGGAATACTAGAAAACACACCCACACCATGAATTTCATCCCTGCTGCTAAAGGAAATTACATAGTACCGATAATAGATACAAGAAGTTCTACACTGAAATGAATCAGTCTTGGCTGCAGCTCTTCTCCTGGAGAGCAACCCTGCAGCACACCCTTCCAGGCCTCAGAAACCCTCTCCTATTTCCAGCTAGAGCTTGCTCACAGTCATTTTATACCCATTTCTTCTTATGCCAAGGCTGTTCTTCAGTGGTTCCTCTGCCCCTCTTTGGCAGACTTGGCTCAGAACGAGCACATCCTCCACCAGTCTTTGTTCCACCATGAGAAACCAGCCGTGGGTCTCTCCATGATCACCTGGGTGGTCTCTCTGTGACCATCATGTGAAGGAAAAGAAGGAAGAGGTAACTGCACAGTAAAACAGACTAATTATTCAAATAAAGCTTTGCAATAATATTATAAACTGCCCTTGTTTCTGCTAGAAACACCTTCCCTAAGACCACATTTGTCTTTTCCTTAGCCCATCCCATTGCTTGTTGGTAGGTGACTCTCTAACCACTAATGGAGAAAAATCTTCCTCCTTGTCTGCAATTTTACCTGTCTGATAGAGAAATCAATTTCATAAACACTTAAGACTACATAATTTTTACTATTATATTTAGTCTCATTTTTATTTCTACAGTTCTTATTCCATTCATTCTGTTCTCCTTTGGTTTTGGTAAGAATTCCTGAATTACGATTACAAACAATTTTCATTTAATTAATTTAGTTTAATTAAATATACTGTTATATAATATAATATATAATATTAAATGACTGAAGACCATTATTCAAGGAAAACTATGGCCTAAATAAGGCTATCTGTAAACAGCTGTTTTAAGAAGTTTGGGGCTTTTTTCTTCTTCCTTTTCTTTTCTTTTGGGTCAGTTTGCCTCCAATTTGCATAGTTTTGTGCATAAATGTATTATTCTAAGTAGTTAGATTTAATTTTGTCTAAAAATGAAGTTGCCTGTCCATGTACACAACTTCTCTTCTTGCACTCATCTTGCATCTCAATCACCTTCCATCTGGCTTCTTATTTCTTCTGCAGTTCTTAAAAATGCCTTCCAAATTCACACAAAAATTGCAATTTTTTAAACTTTTTTGTGTATTCCTGTTGTCCCATTTAGATTCATTTAGAGTCCCTATTACTGAATCTATAATTTAATATTCCAATCCCCTTTATATTCTGAAATGGAAATTGTTTCCTGTCGTATATGTACTGATGTATATTTACTGAGATTGTTTTTATAGCAGAAATAAATTAATTTCCACATTTATTCCTCCATTCTGGTTCTCCATCAATTTTCACTCCTGCCCACATTATCTTTGTTAAATTCTGAGAGAGAATATTTGTCTAATTTTCAGAACAGCTTTGACTGAAATGTTACTGATATCCATATGAAAATTTGGACAACAATCAGTTCAATTCTGAAAGAAGTTAATCTGACTTATTATTGTACATTAAAGACATGTAAAAATATTTCATTTTCAGAGCTTTCCTAGTTAAACTAGAGAATTTTAACTAAGAAACATATTTGGGAGTTTTATTTGAGTCAAAAAGTCCAAAACAGAGTGTAAGAAACAACAGAGAAAGTTGAAAAGAGAGGGGAGCTAACACTGGATTGGTCTGGAGATCATCAGTTTTGATTTTGTCATTAAGCTCATCCAAAACCACCAAGATTTGAAAGCATTGTTCAATACAGATTGGTGGAGTATGTGTTCTCTAGTAGATGTTCCATCACTTTCAGCCAAGATCCTCTTGATCTTTGCTTGCCCAATCACCACTTCTGGCCTTGAACCAAAATGCTTCAGCCACAGTCCTGTTGGTTCTCCAGGTAACTGTGAACTGACTGTTCCCTTCACTTTGTGAATGGCACAGGTGCATGTTCTTGTGCCCTACAGGCTCACTGCTGGCCTCACCAAGGACTCTTAAATTACTCTCAATTTTGAGGTATCCAGTCACTCTATGACAAGACACCAATTTAAGCAGAGCTGATAAGTACAGGTGCCTACAGAAAGAAAAAAATCCCTATGCACTACTCTGAATCACAGCTAAAGAACTTGGAGCTGGATCTGCAGGGTAGCCCAGCAGTCACAGAAATGTCTGCCTCCCCAGTCCTTATGGAGAAACATTTACCCAAAGGTGTGAAGACTTGGGGGGCAGGAGAAAACCCTCAGCTTCCCAAGCTGATTTAGTCTGGGTCACTTCATATATTCTGGCACATAGACTGTTGCAAACTGTTAGCAGGCCACATGCAGTCCAGCCACAATCTCTTTTCCCTGATGTCATTAATCAGAAAAAATTTTTAGTTATTACTTGTGTCAGCAATAACAACATGAGACAGAGAAGTCTTCAATAATACATAGCAATCATTCATAATTTAAATTAGGCCATCTACAAAATAATACTGGTAAGTCCTGTGTACAGATGAACTGTCAAAGAAAGAGACCATAGTAATTCATTACAAATCTTCCAGAAATCCCTGGGTAAGTAACCAGCATGAACATTCACTAAAGTATCCAAAAAGCATGCCTGGCTGTAACCCATCCTTTTGTTTGAGGGGAGAGTTGCTGGAGCTATAGAACAGGCTGCACACCTTGGGAAAGCTACAAACTTTCTCGTATTTCAGCCATATATATATATAAAAGCAGAATTCGTCTTACTAAGACTGCCTAAAAGTCTCAGCTTGTAAGAACAACATATTTAAATCATCAGAGAGCTAAGCTGAGAGCTAAAAGCACATTGGTTTTATTTGTGCTTGAAGAACACAAGTATCTTCAGTGTGCAAAGCGAGGCACAAGTGACAGAAGGGACCTCTGAGACCATTATGAAAGATCATGGGAAGAAATGGTCCCTGCGTATCAGTCACCTCATCAATGGCAGTTTTTCTCTTGCATCATGACTGAAAAGTGTTTTAAGGAAGATTGATATGGAGAAGAGTAACTGGGCAATATTTAGTGAAGGATCCTTGAATACCAAAGAAGTTAATTTCAAGTGAGTTTGCCCTCAGAGTTGCAAGACACTTTCAGGAAATTAGAAATAAATACCACAGAAGAAAGGAAACTGGGAGTGGGGAAAGACTTTGGGGATGAGGACGTATTACAAATTGTCAGCTCAGGCTAAAGGGCTTGGAGACTGTAACATGGGAATCCTAAAGAACTACGTGTCCATTAGAAAAGTATACAACAGATGTCAGCTATAGAAAGACATTTAGAAATGTGGATTATCTCTTCTGAGGAAATGTATAAATGGATTCTTCCTAGATTACTTCCCACTTACTCAGACCCTGAAGAGAATTCATTTGGTAAACACATTCTTTAAGTATTAATTTCTGATTAAAATCTCACACAGATTTTGCAGAAGAAAAGGAGTTATTTCTAATTCTGAAAGTATTTGAAGTATCTGAAGTCTTTTGCAAAGGTGCAATAACAGCAGTCTGCAAGCAGCACATCATCATTTGTGACTAATCAGCAAATTCAGATGGCACATAAATTGACAAGAAATGTCATCAATGTAAATTAACTTTTTCAAGCCATAAGAAAAGAGCACCAGCTTCATGTTACAACTGAAAGAATGGCTCCATTTTGAGAAGTCATTCACTATCATGGTATAGACAATGACCCCTGTCAAAAGATTTAACAAAGTTCACAGGTCAATGCAGTGGGAGGATCTCTGCTGTCTTGACTCTTAGTAATAGTCTAATCATGCAGAAAAAGCTTTAAGTGTTGATAATTTAGTGAATGAAATTCATGCCTTTTGACCCTGAATGAAGAGACAAGAGAGATTCATCTTGTCTTCAATTAAGTTTATTTTTAAGCACCTTATCGGAGCCAAGACTCACAGGATCCCAGTATTTTTATGCCTTTTTTCAAGCTGTATCGTAAATTAAATCTGTAGATACTGGGTGTTGGGAAAAATTTTTCACACAACAGCCGTGAAATCCTGATTCTGCTGAAGTCAGTGGGAGTGCTGCCATTGCTTCAGCAGGGCCTGGACTTCAGCCATGCTGTTTAAAGTCTCTGAGCGCTGTCTTGGCTACGCTACCCACATGCTGCTCCCAATGGGCTCACTGGCAGGGAAAAAGACAACGCTGTGTAAATGCTGAATATTGTCGCTGGAGAAGAGGCAATATCACAATCTGAAGAAAATGTCTGAGTTCAGTTATGAGATTTCTAAGATGCAGAAACCATTTCATTGTTGACGCGATAAGTGGCACGCAATCCATTGGCACTGAAACCATTGTCAGCTTAGGTTAAGATGCTACATGAGGGTTTGATAGCACTCTAAATGTAAAGAGTCTTGGTGTGACTGCATGGCAGAAAACTACAAGGCTCATTCACACTCTGGACTACATAGATCAAAATCAGATGGAAAAATTTCCACCCTAAAAATCCGTGACAAGGATAAGCTGAACCCATAGAGTGGCTATCTCAAATTTCAGTAAAGGCAATACAGTTAAAATTGTCTATACATTCTTTTGTTTCCTTTGCGTAGTGAGGTAAAGGGACCATCTGTATGTGTACAAAGCCAAAATGTCAGATTCCAGACTGCTTTGCTGTGTGGACAGAGCTGTGAGGAGCAGTACTGAAACATCACAGTCAGAGCCATGGAAAGGGGGTAAGAGAAGCAGATAACATCCCCACCTTGCTGCCTTTAATCCTTCAAGCAAAAGGATGCAACAATGGGCAGCAGAATATCTAAGATTTTCCCTGTAGCTTGGATAAACTTCTGCCAGCTGTAGTTGCCATTGTGACTGAGTTTGTCTGGCTTCCAGGGGTGTATTTACTCCACTGGCATTTTGATGCTAAATGCTTTATTCCACCACAGCTTCATCAACAGAAATGGAGCCCTTGATTTTGTGTTCCTGTACAGCAAGGCATTCTTAGTGTAGTCAGTGTCTTACTTGCTCATTTTAAACACCTCCCCAAATTCAGTGGAACTATATATCTATGCAAAATTAAATACTTATGTCAAGTGTTTGCAGAACAGAGCCTAAAGGTAGAAGTAAACCTTGTACTGGAAATAGCTGTAGCATAAATTGTTTATATTTTGCCTTTGGCTAGATTAGTGCATCTCTATTATCATTACTTTTTCATTTTAACATTATACCACTGAAGACTTAGAGTAGCACCCATAATAATTATATTTGAAGACCTAGGGTAGCATACTTATTAATTATACCACTACACTCCTCTGTGTTTCATAGTATGGCTCATGTGTGCCCTGTTGGGAGTCACAGCTTCCACCGACCTTGCAGCCATCACACACAGAACACCAGCAGTCTGCCTGTCCGGCCCACCACTACCCGCTGTGGCACCAGGCACAGGGAGCCTCCTGCTCCAGACATGAGAGGATGATGAGGTCTAGCTTGCACTATTCCTTCCCCAAGACCAGCAAGCATCCCTGGGCCAGAGCCAGCCACATGTTAGCTGTTAGCTCAGACTGCTTATAAATAACTTGTTAATAGCTGTACTGTTTTTCCCGGGCTAGGCGTTCTGCTTTCTTCTTTGATAAGAGCATGTTTTTGTTTGGGGAGGGTTCCTCAAGTACGTGGTGGGATCTACTGGCTGAGCCAAACTCAATCAAGCCTGAGATGTATTCATGTGTGTGTGTGTGTGTGCCTGTGAGCAACAGGCGGCAGCAGCTGAGAGCTCCAGTCTGGCACACCCTGCTCAGAACACTTTCCCCTTTAAGTCTCCCTCCTCTTTTGTATCCTCTCCTCTTTATTTCTTGCACAGAAAAAAAAAAAAAGGTATTCCTGTCTTGATTTCCTTAATTAATTTAAAATGTCTGTTAGTTCCCTGTGAAGAATATGTAACGTAAAGGAAACTCTGCATGTGACAATAAAGACCAAAAAGGTCAGATTTTCAAAGGTTTTTTGATGCCTCAGTTTTTAAGAGTGCAAACAGAAACATATCCAGTATTGCCCCAAAAACCAGGAAGCTCTGCTTTAGAAGGGTCCAAACTCTCAGACAGCCACAGCACATCTATGGCAGGTATAGTGCAGCCTGCAGCTGTGTCCTGAGTGCCACTGGGGGAGCACAGATGGGGTCCACATCTTCCACTCCTTCCCCAAGTGATGCCTTCAGCACAGTGGGTGGAGTTTCGAGCATCAACCCTGGCTGTGAGGGAGTCCCTGCCTTCAGGCAATGTGGGGCTGACCTGGGTGACAGTACACATCAAATCAAGGCACCCACAGGATCATTTCCAAAACCTTTTCCAGCATGGGCCTCTCTGAGGACACAGATGCATTAGACCATATCAGACCTGCATCAAACACCTCATGCATCCGATCTTTTAAACCTTCAGATGTGTTACTTCTTCACTGTGGTTTCCCAGTGTGCTGCATCATCCTGGGGCAGTACACTGGCTGTTGGGGCAGTTATTCCTCTGTCCTGCTTTGGGAAGACAGAATTTAGATACAGCCATTCCTCAGACACCCAAACAACCTGAGTGCAACAGGCTGCCAGTAGGAAGCCATGATCAAAAGATCTCCTCTTGTTGTTGCCCGCTACACAACAAGGAGTAAGCACTGCTGTGGGAGGACTTTTTAGGGCTGAGCAAGTCAAGCAGAGCACCATGTGTGTACTGTGGAGCAGTGAGAGCTCCCAGCTCGTTAGGATTAAGATTCTTGAGAGACAACGCCTTCCTCCTAACCCTTGAGGGAAGCACCCTGCCTACCCCACAGTCCTGTGGGCTGACCAACCTGTCCCATGTCCCAGGCTGTTCTGCTTTTGCACCACTGCCCTGGCAGCAATGCCATGCAAGGGCAGAAAGCCTGGCACCCCCGGGGCCAAAAGCACAGGAAGAGTAGATGGGCTTGCCTGGCTGTTGATGTTACTCAGAAATGAGCCACCAGCCCCCAGTTGCCAGCACTGGGAGAACAGGAGCAGAACCCCTAAACACTCTCTGCTGAGAATAACCTTTATCTCACTGTCACAGTGCTCCCCTTTCTTACTGGCCTTCCTTAGGCTCCTAGAAAAAAGCTCTTCAGCAAAATTTAAGAGCCAAACTCTGGCCTTGAGGCTCATCCTCCAGCTTTGTCATTAGGCTGTGACAAACAGCTCATTAAGAAGTATCCTGCATTTTTTCTGTATGTTTCTGCCTTGGCACTTGTAAGATTACAGCATGTGACAGAGCGGACGGGCGTTAGCCTTTTCAGCCTGACAGCTACACGTACAGATCACTGCTTGAGCCACAGGGCATCTTCTGAGAGAAATCATCCTCCCACAGTGTGATAGATGGACAGAAACTTGAAACATCTGCAAAGGCTATAAAAATCTTGTGATAGGAGCCCATTCAAAGTGACGAAACACGGTGTCTGCGAGACAGTGATCTATAGGGGCTGCCTTCTGCATGCTGCTCTGCCACAGTGAGTCGGGGTTCAGCTGTCCCTCTCCACACTTACTTGTTCATTTTCATTAGTATGACTGAGACAAACTGGAAACTACAAGTGGAAGTTTATCCTGTCCTTTGCTGTAATACAGCAAATCAAAAATGCCAACTGATTTCAAGGGAGATTTTCCTTTTAGGGACTGGGCTTCCATGTATTATATCTATTATTATTACTAAGAAAAAAAAATTGGTCACAGCTGTGGGTGCTTAATAGATGTCTGCCATGTAGATTTCTACTGCCCTTCCATATTTTTAGCGCTTTAAAATATGTTTGCCATCTGTTCCTGCCACAGCATTAAAAACAATCGCAGTGACTCTTTACTCAGAGGCCTTAGGATGGAAGTTGAATGGAGCCCACTAGATCACAAGTGACATAATGCCAAGCACAGTGAATATAATGAGTGTGTGGCCAGACTTTTAAAGAGAGCTGTTTGTACCCCCCTTCCTTCCCTCCAGTGCTAAGGGTCATTTATATACATGTGTCAGTACAAAAATGCTCCTTTAAGAACCAGTCCCAGAATCCAAATAGTTGAAGCAATTGGTGAAAAGGCCTGAAGTTCAATGCCATGTTTTATCCTATTACACACATCTCAATTTCTAACCAGTCAATAGGAGAAATGATGGAAAGCAGATCAGAAACAGAGGACTTGTATCATGGCAAAGTAGAAATGAATTTGTATCCTGAGAGGAATGTCTCCTTCCCCCCAGCTCCACAGAGGATAACAGCTGATAACTTGCTTGGTTTTTGCCAAATGCACTGCACTGAGCTAATATTGATGAAGTGATTTTTTGTCTCCACCAAGCTAAATACCACACTCAGGGCCAAAATATTTCTTATTGTTCAAAGACAAGGTCCTCAGTTTCCTTTGATTTTTTATATACAGGCAATCATCTGCTTCCATTTTTTAATTGCCCTCATTTCTCATTTTGTTGGAAAACTGGCTCTTAGCCAGATCCTTAAAGATCCCTCAATGATTACAAACAAGTAATAGTGAAGTGAAAGCAGATGACCTCTTTACATGTCCTAAACAGTATTAGAGGGCAGATGAATACTGGTTTTTTTGGTGGTTTCTCTTGTTTTTCTAATGCTTGGTACAATTACATTTGCAGGCAGGTCAACAGCATGGAATAACTTGTTTAATTCAGAGTGTACCTTTAGTCTGCACCCCTGTTTTCTTCCCAGAGGTACATTCCCAGAGTTATCATTTCCATCCATTTCGTCTGCCCATATTTTTAAATGTGCCACTCCCTCTCGCAGTCTGGATGATGAAGCATGCAATCATGATGTTCAATTCTGGGCACACCACAAAGAATTCCTCCCTAATTTGTCATTAATGTCAATGTGGAGTGATTATAATCATAGCACTGAAATTATTTTGTGGGAACTAGACAAAGATGAATATAAGACTCAGAATCAAGGAATGTAAAAACAGAAACTACCCCCCCCCCCTTGTTTTCTCTGTTCCAGGAGGTGATAAAATTCTAAAAGGTCTGGATCTGTGCTGCATTGTCCCTCCCACTGTCCACAAACAGTTTACACAAACATACAGGAACCCTGGGAAACAGAGACTTGCTATTTTTTCTGGCACTTTTAATATCTACTCACACACATCTCACACTGCAGAAACACAGAAATATTACATCTTACCAGAATGTAACTGCCATGAGAAATGAGGCACTGGTGTCTCAATTTTATCTCTATTAAGACCAATGTAAAATCCAGGGGAAACAGGGCCGTTAGGTTTTGCTACCAAGGACCAGGAGACTTCGCCCTGACTCCACGGTCAAAACCCTCAGCTGAAAGTGACAAAATTATGGAATATTATAAAGTAGCCCTAGATTTTAACAGAGTTACATCATTTATGGCACTATTTTTTCCTCTAGTCCTAATTCTTTCAGGTGCCTCTTTTGGGCCACACCTCTTATAGTCACAAAAAAGACAATGTCTCTACTTCAGTCATGATTTATTTGACATTTTATTGCACTGTGGAAAACACTCCCAAGGTCAGTTCCCTGTGCTTGAAGCCTTGCAAATGCCCATCCCATGTCTGGAGATGTCTTGAACTTGGTTCCAATTTTCAAACATCTCTTCTGGACATTTCAATTACTACTGTGACACTGTGCTGGAAGGCCTCTGGAAAGTTCCTTGATGAGAAATTCTTGATCCCAATCATCTCTTTAGATATGAGGTTTGATGAATACAAAAGTACTGAGCAAATCTACCACTTAAAATTGCAGACCAAGGCATGCATTCTTCCTCCAAAATTTGCTGGCACAGAGCCACATTTCACCACTCCTGACCACAAACTGCACTCTGTTCTACCACAGGGTCCTAACTACCTAGCAGTGCATACAATGCATTCCACAGGTAGCTTTCCCATGTAATACCTGTATTTTTAAATTTTTTCAAGTTTTTCACAATCTACTTCCTAATTTGCACCTTAACAGTTCCAAGATTTAAAAAAAAAAAAAAGATTGGTAATATTATCTTTGATGTTTGCCAATAATCACAAAGTTCTTTAACATACAGCCTGGTATTGTGGAAGTTGGCAGGTGAGCATAGACACTTTGTTTTCCTGTCTCACTTGCAGCACTGAGGTTTCATTTCTTTCTCTTGCCCCATAACACTGCCCAGATCTTGCTTATCATGGATGAGCCAACTGGTGCACCCTTCTTAGGATAAAACTGAGCAATTCTGCTGCAATGTCACAGAATTGCAGAATCATTAGGGGTTGGAAAAGACCTCCAAGATCATCAAGTCCATCCTTTGACTGATCACCCCCTTGTCAACTAGACCATAGCACTGAGTGCCACGTCCAGTCATTTCTTGAGTGCTTCCAGGGACGGTGATTCTAAGCCAAAGACTTATGTTCAGCATAGCAGTAATATTTGTGAGATGGTTTAGAGCCTATTTTATTTTAGGATAACTTTCTTAACGTGTTCAATGCCTCTCTTTCACTGAATGAACATGCCCTAGAAGTGGGGCAGCCATTTGTTTTTAATGCTTTTTAGAGCAGTCTATTACTGGTGTTCAACAGAGGGGAAGTGTGAGCAATCCAAGTGGTGAGCAATCATATCACTATTTCAGTACTGCCCTACATATAGGAACTGTGGTTGTGAAGGATTTCATTAGGGAAATGTGGACTCTTTCACTCAGGAAGAGACAGGGAAAGAAGACATTTGCATTTCTGCAATGACTTAAGCTTTATTGAAATCAGTTATATCAAAATAGTTGCTTGACTGTCATCAGACCTTCCATGATAAATTTTGTCTGTTTGCAGGGAATAGTCTCCTGCAAATCTGTCCTATGCATTTTTATTCTTTAAGGAATGATGCAACACATCTATAGAAATAATCAATCTTTTCATTGGCATTTGAAGATCTGTTTCCTGGGTTTGTCATTGTTATGTTAAAGGTTATTAAAATGCATGCAGGTAGCAATTACTTATTGCTGCAAAGTCGCTCTGCTACTATCCAAACCCCTTTAAAGAACAGCAATTAAAACAAGTCTGCTGTTATCCAGATACAGCTTTTACTCAAACAGCTCACCCAGCTGAATGCTGCACGCACTAAATTTCATCTTACAGGCCAGGTGTCTGATAATTAATAAATCAAATCTTCACTAAATCTTTCAGTTGATTTTTTTATCTTTTTCTGAAAATTCAGCTGTTTAAGTCTGAAGTTCATTCAAGCCATTAAAAATAGAGATCTAGCCATTTCTGCTTCGTACTCCAGCGGGTTTTTAATCAGCCATGCATGACAGCAAGGAGCCAGGGCTAGGAGTAGACTCTCTGCACAACATCCATGGTTCATTTTTGGATGGGGTCTTCTACAGATCCTCCAGAAGAGACTCTCCAGTCACATTAGAGGCAGCAGATTTACAGGTGTGGTTACCCTCTCACATCCTCCAAACGCACGGAGAGAACAGGCACCTTCCACTTCTGCTCTCACCCCAGGGACAGAGCACGGCAGCTTGCAAGGTGAGTGCAGGTACCTCAGCACTATAAGAGGGTATGGTTTAAAAGAAGAGAGGTTTAAATCAGATGTCAGAAAGAAATTCTTTATTCAGAGGGTGGTGAGACACTTGAATGTGCTGCCCAGAAAAGCTGTGGGTGATCTATCCCTGGAAGTGTTCAAGGCCGGGTTGGATAGGGCCTTGAGCAAACTGGTCTAGAGGGTGGCATCCTGTCCATGGCAGGAGGGTTGGGACTGGGCAATCCTCAATGTCCCTTCTAACCCAAGCCTTCTATGGTTCTAAGATATTATTTTATCAACAAAAAGCTCCTACCTCAAAGTGTATTCCTTTCTCTGGTTTGGAAGGACAGGGCTGTTAATATTCTGAAGCACTTTGAGGACATCCACTTGTTCCTCTTCCTATTGGGAATTGTTTCTGGTTTCCTCTCACAGTAGCACCTTCCAAGTCTTTGTTGGTTCAGAAAATCACCCCCAGTGTCAGTGATAGAAATCCTGTCTATGATTACATGGATGCTGCCATTCCAAGCTTTCATGACAGATTTATCTAGGTATTTTGTAACTTTAAACAGATACTAATGGATCAAACATGTTTTCTCTTGGTGTGGGTGATGTTCTGCTTTTTGGAAGAAAAATGCATCTATCAACAGGTCTAAACCTGATTTTGTGCTTAAATGCTTTGCTGAGCCATGTTCTGATTAACCCTTGCAGAAGTTTCTGCTGAATGGTAGCAGGCAGAACCAGTAATGTTAATTAACATCTTTGCAATGATATTTCAATTTTTTTCCATTTGATCTATCTCTAACAAAACCTGTTGGTTTCGCATTCTTAGGCATAACCCAGAAAATGGTTTACATTTTCACCTGGTGTGTTGAAGTGCAAAATTCATGTTTGCTGAAAATGCCCCATGCTTCAGTAATCTGCTCCTTTACCATTGACATGTATTTCCATGGCCAGAACGCATCTAATTACTTGTCAGTTAGGCTGGCTTTGAGTACCTACTCATTCCAAGATGCAAGTAGACAGGTCTGTGACCATGCTGCCAGCTCTGAAGCAGGAGCTGAACACAAGCAGAACAAAAATACAGTGCAAAACTAATAGGGATCTCCTCCATACTAACACTCTCCAGTGATGTAAAATCTACAGCTACTGCTAAAAAGAGCAGCCAAGCACAAAGAGATAAATCTGGAGATGTGAATAAAATCATAGATTTAAACACACTTCTCCACTGTGGACGTTGGGAAATTAACCAATATAACAACAGATAAAATTATTAAAAGATAACTGCAATGCATAACATGCAACATTATTTTAATAGTTTTAAAGGAAGATAGCTCAAACGGTCTTGGAAAGCTTCTGTGTAAGGGGGAGGGTGGGAAAGAAAGCACCTGGAGATTGCAGATGGGAAATCTGACTCTCAACTTTAAAACTGAACAGTGTCTGGTGTCTGTAAGAGCTACGAATGAAGGCAATCAATACTACGTACAAAATACCATTGTAATGCTCTCTAGTCTTAGATATTGCTAAATGAATACAGATGGCATGAAGTACTTTGATCAGATGCAATATAACATAGATTTTTGTCCCTAACAAAGCTCGACTCAAAACAAGACACAAAATGGAATGGGCCAGAAGGTCGTGCTAACCTTGTGGTTTTATAGCAAAGTGCAGTGGGAGACAAAAATGGCCCAATGTTTAGAAGTTTTGCACGTGGGTAGAGCCAGAAAGTCTGGCTGCTATCTGTTATCCTCGCATTAGCAGGCAAGGGAAGAAGCGTTAATGGGGGTTTAAGGCAAAGATTGGTAACCTAATATTAGTGAACCAATATGTCTGTCACTTTTGTGTTCATTAGTTTGATCAAGCTGTCAAAACTTTAGGAGACTGAATGATGGAAATAGATCTAGCTATTCCCATTTAATAGCCAGCACTATCTCTATCTGTGTAAAGTCTGCTTCAACATTCTCCACCAGTGTGGGACCATAGCAGTGTCAGATGCTGCAGCACTTCACATACAGGCCATGACAGGCTGTTGAATGCTTTGAAAACAGTAGAAAAAGACTGATCTGTAAGTTATATGTTGTGTAGAGAAAATACTGAGAACTCAGATTCATCTTCTGAAAATATCAGAAGATGATATAGAAGCATTTCTCTTCAATGCAAACCATAGCTGCTTCAATTCAATAATATCATTGTACAAACACCACTGGATGCACTTTCCCAGCAGCCTTTTGAGATAAATCAGAGACATAATCTTGGCTCTTTGGCAAACAGAAGCAGAAGAATTCATCTTCCCAAAGACAGCAGTCAGTGATTGAGCTTATGGCACACCCCATTTTTGTACAGTCGGACATTGAAGTGCCTGGCAAAGCTATCTGTCAGCTTACAGGCACCAGGCTGAGACCATGGAGACTCCTCAGTTCCTAACACTCATTTCCAAATCAGGATACCCTACAAATGGAAATGATTCCTCCAAGCTTGAGGCCAGCCTTCACCAGAGGATATCTGTACCACCATCTATGGCCTGGATGCTCAGGACTGCCGTGTGTTTGAGACATTATTCCTATCCAAAAATGTCATTGAGTAGAGGATTTCTCTAGAAATACCATCATTACTCTCTTATAAAAATCAATCCCCTGCCCTTCATAACTTCATGACTTCTGAAAATACCTTTTCCCTATTCTGTGCGGAAACCCATAGATGACAAAAAGCATTGCTGCTTCTACAGTATCATTATCTTCACTATAACAAACAGTCTTTATTGCCTCAAGCTAAATGTAATATTTCAAAGTTAAAGAGCCCAAATCAATATTTTCATTATCCACACTATAAATTATCCATTAATGGAGGCTCATTAGGAGAGGCACCATCTCTCTCTCCCTTCACCTCCAAGCATTGCTCTGGGCTCACAGCTGGCATTGCAGGCTGTGCAGCTTTATGCAGAGTGTTTCCCTCAGAAATTATGGGGAAGCCTGCTGGTTCAGGGCTTCAGAAAGCAAGAAGGTAAGAAAATAAGACACAGACAGAGCTCTTTTTGTCTTTCCTTTAGGCACAGCAGGAAGATAAGAAATAGGTCATAATACTCACCTGCTTTGCAAGCTTGGAGAAGGAATTAAGCTGATGGGAAGGATTCTCTTTGAAAGGTGAGAATGCATCAGGACCACATTCTCCCCCTTGGTTCAGACAAGATGTACTTAACTCAGTTGCCTCCAAGAAGCAGAATATGGAGCTTGAAATCCACAGGCCGGTCACCACAGCTAGATTAAAATACCAGAGGATATTTAATTCTGCTGGTTTCACTGAATCCTTTCTCAGATCTCTGAGGTGCCCACTAATTCCACCAGAAAAGTAAATAATAGCCAAAGTTGGCAGAGTTGAGTATCAGATGACTTTTTATGCACATTGAGCTATTTAAGGTAAAAGGGGAAGTAGCTTGCCTTAATCAGCTATTTTCCTAACGTGAAGAGCCCAAATATTTCATCCACATGAAAAATGTATCAGAATTTTTAGCTTTTTTAAGTGTACATTAAAATGTATTGGATTTAAACTTTTTTTTTATTTAGAAAAGAAAGACAAATCCAAAAAATAGGGATGTTAGTTCAAACCACAGTTTTGAAGGGAGCCATTGCTTCCTGAAGCCCTCTCTGCTGGTACCCACTGGCAGGGTAGTTTGAGTTCAAACCCTTCATAACTCTGACACATGTAAGAAATCTGGAAACTACTAATATCATGGAACCATATAACTGAGTGGTTTGCATTGCCTTCCCCTGTGCTCGAACACATCCAGTGTGACCATATACCAGCTAAACAGAAAAAAACACATGTAAAAGGGAAAAGTAGCAGATAACACAGGGCTGGGAAGTGATGAGAAACTTCACTTCAGCAAGTTATGTTGCCTGGTTATGACACAGTGAGAAAATATGGGAGCAAGTCTGCTTTTGTTGACGTCCATGTGCTGACCAGGCTGCTCTCAAATGTACAAGTTCTTGTTCTGTAAAAATGTTCCCAGCAAGCATTTGTATTCCTTTTGGGGCTTTTTTCAAGTTGCTCTCCCCAAATGTCTTTTCACGTATTCCTGCTGAAGGACAAACCAGAGAAAGTAGCTGTAATACAGTGAGAAAGTAACTGCAATACAGTATGAAAGGCTTCTTTAATCCCTGAACACCCCATAGGATGGGTTTGTAAGACTGTTGAAAGAAGCAGAACAGCAATGGACATTCCTCTGGAGCAGTCCTGCCCTTACAGTACTCGTGCAGGCTCCAGGAACAGAGTCATGTGAGCTTCCAGAAAGACACAAGATCCAAAGGACTCAGAGAAGCACATCAAAGATATTTATAATTGTTCAACATTTGAGTGCAAGGCAGAGACCCAGCATGTTTGTTTCTTGGAACAAGGGGTGTGAGAGGCGCTCCCACCACCACGTTCCGTTGGAGAGCTCCCCCAAGGACAGGCACGACTGCAGCTACACAAGTACTCGTACTCTTTTCTCCTTTATGGCAAAAATAATTGCTGAAGAATCAACCTCTTTCTTTTTTTCTTACTATACTGACAAAAAGTTTTACTTTCTTATACTGTTGCTTCATCCAAGGTGACTCAACCTTTTAAAGAGCCTCCTAATTCTCATCAAACCCCTCAGCCCAGACTTGATGCCAAATGACCTGACTGTACCTATAAGTAGATTTCCTAACTATGACATGACAAATCCATAATTATTTTCATTTATATTGTCAAAGTGCTTACAGCTATGCCTTTTGTGCCAAGTAAAAGAAGAAGCCCAGGTGCAACAGATTTTAATTTGGATGAGGAAAATACAGCTGAGTCACCTTCTGAGTTTCTAAGACAAACATTTCTTGGTTTATGTCAGTGACTCACCAAACTTTTGATCTCAATTGTTTTGACTGAAACATTTCTCAGGGAAAAGAAAAGGTGTTATTCTATTTAAATTTTCTTTCTACAGATATCCAGGTCAAATGGAAAAATACTTTTCATGTTCTTACTCAACACAAACTTCCCCATTTTACCTGGTTCAAAAATAAAAATGAATAACAGATCCCTGTCCTCTTATTTATAGTGCACAAAATTCACTTTTTTTGAGGGGAAAATACAAGGAATAAGTTTCAAACTGTCTAATGTTTCTTCATGGAAAGCACCATGTCATCAAAGAGAATGTATCTTCTCCATTTAACACCGTGACCTCACTTTCTAACCTCCAGGTTGCCCACGTGTGCTCCTGCCTTTTCTTTCCCCATGCAGCTCCATAACTGCACAGCACATCCTGGATCTGTTTGTGTGGGTGGCCATGGAGACACAGCTGAGCACTGGGGAGAGTTGTTACCTCATCCTACACTCAGGGACAAACAGTCTGCTGCTGTTGCTGCAAGCAACCAAAATATGTGACATTTGCTCTATCCTAGCTGTTCAAAGCTGCCTTTCTGATACCTCTCTCTAATCTGTTTGCCATCATGGACTCCAGCTTAAATTTGGATTAAAGGTAATTTGAGGCAAACACATTTACTTTGTGATACATTTGTGCAATTGTAGTCCAACTATAAGGCATATAAATGGGTTTTTCACACCAGGCACTCAGACTGAAGTCAGGAGGGCAGGGTAAGCAGAGGTCCAAGCTCTTTAAAAAGCTTGTCCTCAATGTCTGAGGGGTATTTCAGAGGACTGCCTGTTCACCTGTGGAATGTTACATATTCTGAGTAAGAGTGTGTTGGTCTGTTAGCTTTGTTTCTGATTAATTTCATATTTCCTTTCCTTGGTGGTGACATTTCAGCATTTTTTCTACAGCTGTTTCCTTTGGTTCTGAGAAAACATGAAGTCCAGAGAATGATCAAAAGATTTTTGTCTCTAAGTTATCCTCTGTCCAGCAGCAATGTTTCCCCTGCAGGTGACCTTCATTGCTGTTCTGTGACTCCAGCCACTGCACTGATTCACTTGTACTGTAGGAAATTCATATGTGTTTATATCCTGCTATTTCAGAATTGATCTATGCCTTCAGGTTTCATAAACAGAGACACTCTGGAAAAAAACAAATACTCAGGCTCACCATGAGTGCTCACAGGAGCCACGTTTGCTGTTTGTATTCATAAATCTTCACTGGCATACACGGCCATGGGCTCAATAATACATTATTTACCTGAGCAATTACCACTGATCAACAACTCCCATGGAGAATTCCTGTGTGGAGAATTCTTGTGTGCATGTGGGCTGAACAGAATGCATGAACTGGAAACCTCCAAATGCTGTTTATTTAGATGGGAATAGCTGATTTCTCACAATGAGCATTTGGGCAATCATGGTCTCTTTTTAGATATTCCTCTAATAGAAAAGAGTTTGCAAACTCTCATGAGTTATTTGTGAGTTTCTCTCTGGTACAACTGGAAGTACATAAAGAAGACATTGTGGGAAATGCACATTACAACTCCATCCCATAATTCAAACCTGCAGAAACAGTCAAATGGAAAAATTTTCTGTCATGAACTGCTAAATAGCAAAAAATCAATATTACTCACAATAAAAGGGAATGCTATAAAAGGAAAGACAACAATGGAAGCTTAATCAACAACTTGCATCAACCCACAAGCCCTATTTTATCACTTTCTTAGAATAACAGAGTAAGGAATACATATTTCATTCACTGCTGCTATTGCCATTGCAGTCAGCATTACAGATAGGAGGTCTGCCATTGAGAGAAGCTGATGAAGGTTGTAAAACATCCATTTGGGCTGGCAAATATGAGAAAAAACTAGCACTAGGGAAAGGTGCTGGGTGGATAAGGAAATTATAGTATGAGACACGGACTATAACTTTTGAGTAATGGATAAATTGTTTCGTGTCTCCTCATGCTCTTCTCTGCTCCCTGACATGAAGTGTGATATAGTGAGATGTCAAACCAGCATCAGCTTGTCATGGAGTACATGGGCCCTCCCAGCCTCTCAGCTTTCTGGTGAATAATGCATCACAGAAAAAGGGAGACAAGTCTGGATGGAAATCCAAATCAAGAGTCTATTCCTGCAGTTATGAGAAGCAAAATGTTACCTACATGTGACAATCGTAAGGATGAGGGTGGGCTGGGGATTAAGACACAACTTGTTATTCACTGGGCTTGTTTCAACTCTGAGTTTTGGTAGAAATTTGCTTTGTCCCCCATACCTTTACAGATTAATGAAAACACATTATTTGTCTCACTTATTTAGATCAACAGTGATAAACAGTAAAATCTGTTTTAGGCTGCCACCAAGCTATCACTTCATTGATATCATCACAGATGACAAATTAGCCAAACAGAACACAATTTATAGTGGCAGGTTGAGTTTTGAATCAATTTTCCAGTTGAAACATTTGCATGGAAACAACTCCTAGCCTGTCTCAGAGCTCACAGTCCAGTTCACATAGAGGGAGGGTAAGTTCAAGGCAGGACTAACAAGGCTGCACTGAATAGTCTGAGAGCAAAATAAGGGGATCCTGCAAACTGCACTCTGCTCCCAGCACAGGAATACAAGAGAACTCTTTCTAGAGAGCTTGTTTGGGAGCATCCAATGGCTTTAAGATATAAGAATGAGTAAAGCAACACAAAACCAAAGATTTAGCTGATAAATGTGTGAACCAGATCAGATAGAGAGAAAAAGAAGGGGAAATAAACATCTAAGTCATAGAAAGATCTCTAAGGAATCTGCACAAACTCTGGTGCATCACAGACTTTCCAGATTGCATGTGAACTGAGATTTTCAGGATTTGTCTAATTAACTACCCCCAAGTTACGACAATTAAAATAAGGCCAGAAATGGTTCCAAGACTGATTATTCTGTGTAGAGAAGTATAGCAAAATTATACAAAAGGCTCTCAATGCCAGGCAAAAATAAAAGTTATCTGAATGGAAGCTTTTTTAGGATTTGATCCCAATGTTTATGGTTTAAGAGGGAAAGGAAAAAATATGCATGCAGTGTCTCTGATGTCTTTTATAAGGCAACAGGGCTTTAAGTGGTGAATGGACAACACTGATGTGGCATCACGTTTCTCATTCAGCTTTAACATAAGACACATGCAAGTTATTTTTGTTTGTATTGGGCTGGCAGATGCATCCTTTTGAAAAAACGTGCAATGGGAAGCTTGCTAGACAGTGACGCAATACAATGAGCAGTGCCAAAGCAAATTTTGTGTCTGTTTCTCTTCACAATGACATTAAATGAATTGGAAATAAATCCACTGAAGTGACTGGAATTATGCTCATCTAGAAACCAAGCTCGAGTGAGACTCCCACATTGTTTCTTTGCACAAGCAAGGAAGCCAAGAGTTCCTTGTTCTGCAGTTCTCCTTTCGCCCTGCTCCATTAAGGTGTTTGAGCTGTACTGTGCCACTAAGGATGGTCAAAGCTTTTCTTCAAATGAAATTTTGTCTCCTCTCCTGCCTTTGAAAACCCTGAATTTCATAGGAAGGGGATGGACAGGATTCATTACTATCTTAGAATGATTTTACTCAAAGCCGTGCACAATAAAACAATATAGAACACTGATTGCAAATTTTCCAAGTTTTATGCAAGAAACCTAAAAAATTAAAGCACCTTTAGACTCCTTGATTTGTCACAAACCTTCTCTCTTTAGCTATTCCCACACAGTAACTACCAACATCATCCTCCAGCTGAAAGATTGGAAGACATACTATAAGTCACCCTAAAAAAGAGCCTCCATCAGCAAACTTCCCATCATCCAGGACCTGGTTTGCTTACTTTCAAAAGCAAGGAGGCTTTGCAGTCCTGTGCTTCCAACCTAGGCAGTTTCCCTACAAAGACCCCCTTATCAGCAAAGGCCTTTATATAATCTTTAAAAGCACACAACAGCCTTTTCCTCTCTAAATCTTGTAACAAGTGTTTTTATACTATTCTATGGCTTCTACAAATGAAACTCAGTTCCTGGACAGGTACTATATGCAAATGTATAACCAAATTGAGGGGCTTTGCCTTTCTAGCAGGCATTTAGCCATTGTGGCTGCTGCTCCTTTTGGGAAGCAAGCTTACAGATCCATATGGATCTTTCTCTTGTGCAGTCTGGGCTTTTTCCTGATATTGCCGGAATATCAGAACACTGATCCACAGCTAAAGAAACACGGTCAGAGCTGAGTTTTTTTGTAGTGTAATGGTCAGATCTATTCATGCACTCTATGAATCTCTAGGATGAATTTTCTTCAGGATGCATTTCATTTATAAAATATGTAAAAATATTATTGTAGGTTTTTCCAAGTTGATTTCAGGCTTTAAATCTAAGCCCACTTATTCATATATTTAACTTGATACACATGAGCAGTTCTATTGATTTCTCTTTATATTGAGTTCAGTGGAGCTACTCACATGTGTCAGGGTAAGCAAAAGTGAAAGTGTTTGTGGGACAGTGATTTAATTGCTCTGATCCCATTTTTTTTTTAGCTATTCTTCATGAAGGATTGACTGTTAGAGGAAAACACCAAAGGGGATAGTAACGTTTCAATCTCTGGTGTTTTCAAATTAAGTTTGCAAACACATCCTGGAAATACACATCACCAGTCCAAGACAACTTAAATGAGTTAACTGGGTAAAATTTAACAGCCTGAAACAGACAGAAAATCAGAATAAAGTTTTCTTTTTCATCTTAAATGTAGCGATCCTCTGGAAAAGGGTTTCAACTCTAAATGTTTTACTATAGAATTCTTTTCAATCTAATATCTTTATGTATTTATACTTTTATATGTACATACATGCAGTATATAGTAAAACATATGATGTGATCACCTATTTCTATGTATTTTATTCCTATGTATGTATACAACATATTTCTATGTTGCATACCTACATCTATTTTCTTTGGACTGAAGGCAGGAGACAGAATATTACACATACTATAGAATAATCTGGAAAATACTTATGCCTTTGATTTTATTTTCCTGTTTCAAAGCAATTGCATATCTGTTGTCCCAAAATATTGATAATCCTGCACAAAGTTGTACCTTGCTCTCATTCTTTTTTAACATTTAAGACCACTGTTGGCTTTTCCTGCCCAATCAGTCTCTGGAACATTAAAAGAAAAGACTGAACGCTGAACCTATTTCTCAGTGTACACCAGCCTACCCTCGTGCTGACCATGTTCAAGAAACTGCACTAGGAATTTTCTTTTTCCTGCTGAGGAGAGGATGAAGGACGAAAGAATGACCAATTATAAACTCTGTTGTCTTTAGATGAAAGAACCTTTTTGTGGTGTTCTTCAATCTCTTGTTTGGGCTGTCAACAGCAATTTGATAAAGAATGTTCCTATGTCTGACCTGTTTTTTCAAGATAGTAACCTATATTGTGTATCATCTAAAGCCAGGGGATAAGCATCCATTATACTCTGTGCTGCTGTTCCTGCAAGCTGAGCACAGCCTTTAAAACCCAGATAAGTTGATTGATAGTTGTGTTGAGAAAGCTGCTACTAACGATAGTTTAGTTAAAGGGGGAAAAATTAAAGTTTCTTTAATCTGATTCTCCCCCACCCCCAACACCACACTTCAGAGGCCAAAGCTCATGATAACTGTTTTGTGGTGAATGGTCAATTGTTACAAAATTCTAATTGGTTCTGGGTCAGTCCCTTTGAAATGGCTGCTGTGCTCTAGTAATTTTTTCAATTAATTCTTAACAACTGACAAAACTTTGGATCTTGTCAAAAATCGTTCAGATTTTTATAGTAGGCAAGAACATGGAACAAGATTAGCCTGGATTAAGAAAGATTCCTACATACATTATCACCAAGGTTATAATTATAGTTTAGCTCTCCTTTTTCTTTGCCCTCAAAATAATGATTAACTAGCTCAGCAGGGTTTTCTTCCCTGTAAGTAGTTACTGAACACTTTTATAAGGATAGATTGTAGAAACACATATGTGGATTTCTTGTTTGACTTATGAATAAATTGGGCAACTCTATGTTCAGCTAGGAATCTTAGATATATTTGCACAGAACTAGATTTTTGGACATTGAGAAGACCTGTACAGAACAGGACCTGTGTTAGTCAATCTTTTGTCCTCCCTAAGTCAAGATGTGACCAAGGACTAGTGCTCCAGGACTATTAGTTAAAGAAGTCCCAAGATTGTTTTTCTGTGGAGTTCAGACTTCAAAGAGGTGGAGCAGTTTGAAGGGCAAAGTCAAACCACATCTTCTTTCACCAGAAGGTCTTCAGACAGACAATGAAACTGCCTTTAAGGGCTCTTTTCTACAGAAAAGAAAATAAGTCTGAGTGTAGTGACTAATTATATCAATTGTTGGTCTGTAAAACAAGCACATAAATGTGAACAACCGTATGAATTTTTATTGGTCCCTCTTTCAGTAGAAATCTTAAAAATACTCAGCCAGGCGTGTCAGATCACAAGAGATGTTAAATCAAGAGTTCATTAGTAAATCAGATTAGATTATAGACACTAAATTATCTATAACTAATGTCACAAATGTTCTAATCACTTCAGATTAATCATTTACATAGGATGTAGTTCATAGCTCTGCCATTTGTTCATGAAGCCTGAAGAAATGAAGTTTGAATCCTCTGCAACTCCAGACTGTGGTGTGAATCCTTCTGTCATAACTCAGGAACAGACATCTTGCTTAACTAAAGTAATCACAGCTTTAAATCCTTGCACCTGATCATGAGTGGCCATTCACTACACTGAGATCAAATACATAATCCACATTAAGCATTTTCAGCCAGTTTGACCTGCTCTATATTTTCTATACAAACATCTATTTTGATGGTGGTTTAATGAACCCATTTTAGTCACATTAATTTAAAACCAGATTATCACCATTGGTAATATCCAATACATAAGTTATAATGTAAATTAAACACATTTTAATCTAACAGGAAAGAAATGTCACTGGTAGTTAAACAGACCGGTAACTTTCACTGAATCTTTCTCCAGATTTTGTAACTGTGTGCTGTTCCCTTCCCCTCCTTCAAGTTCTCTTTCCATTTGTACAGAGCCAATTGAAACTGTGAATTTTTGACTTGGTTTTCAGCACTCTTTTTTTTGGTTCCTGTCATAATAGCTACTTTAGTATGGATAGTTACTTTTCATGCCATTGGTACTTATTTTGCTTTACAGGCAAGGAGTCTCAATTCTGGAAGATTTTTCTCAGAATTACTCCAAATGGAGTTTTTTCTGTCTGGGAAGCTTGCAGAATTGAGCCCTTAACTATTAAAGGAACATGATTTCCAATGACAATGTCTTGTCCTTTCTGGATCCACAGTTTGAATATTGATGACACTAAATCTGATATTTAT
This sequence comes from Eopsaltria australis, assembly GCA_034509425.1. Classification (NCBI taxonomy): domain Eukaryota; kingdom Metazoa; phylum Chordata; class Aves; order Passeriformes; family Petroicidae; genus Eopsaltria; species Eopsaltria australis. The sequence goes on along the minus strand of JAVTVJ010000094.1, from coordinate 3,693,484 downwards.
AGATTTTAAAATATTTTGAAACAGATTTCAGTCTCCTCCCCAGGAGGGTGAAAACTTCTGCTCTATTCAGTTTCTGCATTGCAGGTTCTCTAGAGTTTTCATTATCTCAGCTGTTCGTAAAAAATGTGCATGTGTGCTGCTTCTTCAGCAGGAGTCATGGAGAAAGGGCATGATTTCTCACTCTCTTCAGGGAATGAGAAACAAATTACAGTGAAACATGCACACTCTTAGCAGAGTTACAGTCACACTTAAGACCTTTATTTCATGCTCCAGAGGGTGGTCATGAAGGTCTTTCAAAGCGCACAAGCCTGGGCTCTTTCTTGCTAGTCCTGTCAGACTCCATTTCTTACACTTGTACACATAATGTTGAACTCCTCCTCAAATTTTTTCTTGTGAGCTAATCCATGGAGTGCTTCCAAAGCATAATTAAAATCAACCTTGATTTCACCATGCTGCCATTGGAAATACTGCTTGAACAGTCTTCATGCATTCATTTGTGCAGCAAAATGTGGCTGTGGGGATTTTGTGCATATCTAGGTATGGGTTGTGTTGGCCCCTAACATGACAAGAAGATGGCCTTAAATCCAAGAAGCAAACACAGTTTTGAATGGTAAAATTAGAGAAAAATATTCAGAAGGATCTGAATTCTGCTCCTCTTTAATCCTTATTGATTTTTTAATCTGTTAATTAAATCATTTTACATGCCCACAAATATTGTGATTTTTTAAAGATTTGTCTTCCAAATAAAGCTGTCAAAACTGGAAAAATAATCACAAATATTTGAAAATTAGTTTCTCTAATTGGTCAACATTTTATTTCTACTTCAAACATTTGAAATTTCATGCAGTTTATCTATAATTCTCTTCCCTCCTTCAGAAAAAAAAAAAAAAAGCATTGTTTCAAATCCCAAAATTAGCACTTGTCATTTTGAAAATCTTGCATCTAAAAACTGATGATTTTTCAGTGTTTCCAGAATGACCAAGAGCAAATTATTTCAGTCAAATACTTCCTTTCCCATTATGGGTTCCAGACGGATCAGCATTTACATTTAAAGAAATATTTTGCTGAAAGAATTCTCACCAGATCTATAGCCAGTATTCCCTGTCTGAGGGGAAATAATATAAAGGAAACATGAACTTTGATATTCTAGGCATTAAGATTGTCTCCCACCTGTAAAGATATCAAATTTCTGGAGATCTGGGATCTCATCTTCCCCCTGTCACAGATTTCCTACATAACCCAGAGCAGCTTGGCTGGTTATCCCTCTTTAATTCTCTTCAGTTTTTTCACCCCTGGTTAGATATTGCCTACTAAATGCATGGCAAGGCAATATATATTATACAAGGCCAAAGTAACCCCTGAACTGCCCTGACACCCTGACAGATTTAGATCTGCTGGACAGAAGCAATGGGAGGGCACCAGCACCAGTTCTGAGCAGTGAACAGGTTACACACTTTACATTTGACAGCCCTTTCCTCCTACAGCAGTGACACAAGGAAAATTGCACAAATCTGAGTCCACATTAAACCTCTCCAAGAGATCAGCAACCTCTAATTGTGTGTATGCTCCCCTCACATCTATCTGCCACCTTCTGCCCGAAGGAATTATGCTGCTCTTCCAGTCATTCCCACCTGCTCACAGGTAACAAAGAAGCACAGCAAAATGCTCAGGAGTGTATTACATGCAGGTGTAATATAGACTATGTATGTAACCATGGAAATCTTGGAAATCTTCACTGACAGAGGATGGATCTGGTTTGTATATCTGTATGTGGTGACATCCAGGACCTGCTTAACTTGGCTTTATTCTCCAGCACACATGGTGAGAAAACTAGAGTAGATTTCAATTTACTTCACTCTTCTGATCAGAGGATCCCTAACCACACCATCAGCATCATTGCTAATGTGATACATTTTGTTTGTCAGCATTAAGGTCATAGCCAAGATGGGTCCCATTTGCTATGCTAAACACATAACAAACCATATTTCTTCTCTAGCATTTTCCCTTGGACATAATTTTTAGGGCAGTGGCGTCGCTGGTAGATGCTCTTGAGAGATGTGCTGCTTACTTGAAATTAAGGGTAGGAGCCATAGTTCTGCTTCTGTGAGCAAAATGTGTGGTGATGTCGATATACTGTAGAGAGATTGCACAGCAGGGGTGGGAGTGAGATAGATATATTGACAAGCAGACAAGAGGTGGGTAGGTGAAGAGATAGGTGAAGAGGTGGGCTGATAAAAAGATTTATTCTATAAATAAATCTAAGCAACATATTAAAACACAGACCTTGAACAAAAATAATAGAATTATCGTCATATTGCAGTGTATTGTGTCACTGAAATATGAAGAACAGGGGATATAGGAAATTTTTTAAACTTTGTACATCACCAGCTTAGGTACTGCTTCACTACAGTATGAGCGTTTCTGTCTGTACATTTGGGAAGACAACACAGTAAATACTTCAGGACAGGGTAAAGAAAAGCCACATCAATGGTAGAAGGATTGGATGGGATCCCAGCTCATGAGCCTGAGGATGGAAGAGACTACACAAGTCCTGATGACGCTGTAAACCCTTTCAAAGTGAGGGATTGTAAGAATGTGAAGGTGACCACACCAAGAAATGCAGCCTAAAACTACACATTACACAATCCAAGCCCTTCACAGAGGGGCAGGAGGGAATCATATCAGACAGAGCGTTAAGCACTGGGAGAGAGGTAATGGAGGTAATTGAGGCACCATCACCACAACTATTCAATAATAGATTAGATAAGTAGAAGAAATAATGTAGGGGAATATCCTGCATGGCACAGGGAGTTGAACTAAATCACCCAGGAGGAGAATAATTGCAATTATAGATCTGTTCCACCGTCACGAGAAAAGAGTGGTGCCAGGTGCAAGTATTAATTTTATTAAAAACTAAACTGGAATGTACACACTCTCAAACATAGCCAAAAGCCATATATAATCTATTTAGGAATGAAACTCTACCCCATTTCACAGACCTATATATTATTTTGTTAATTTTGATTTTTGCAAAGCTGATGACACTGGAAAAGGATTTGACCTACAAAGTCTGTTGAAGATAAGTCTCTGCTCCTTCATTTCATTCATACTGAAAGTGTATTATGTTTTGTGAATCTGATTTCATAGTAGTTTCTTATATATTCATAAAAGATGGTTTGGAATAATCTGAATATATAACAGTCTGAGAATATAAACAGTGTAATCCTCTGACCCTTGTAGCAGAAAGCAAAAACAGCACTGGAAAATTAGCATACACAAACTTTCACAAAATGCAAGAGCATCTCCTTTTCTTAAGCCATTTCTAAGATTTTGTGTACCACAAATCTCCCTGCACCCAACAAATTAAACCGTTGGTTTCTCACCATTTTAATTGAGAGAAGGACTCATATTCTTTTCAGGAAAAAGAAAAAAAAAGATCAAAAGAGACTTGTTCCAAGCCACTTGACTTAGGTATCAATGGCGATGAGTTTGCTAAATGTGTTACTCAGCCTCCATGCAGATCTGTGAGGGTCAGAGTAATCTAGTCTAGCCTGACAATAGCACTTCTCCAAAATACAGCTGCAGAGTGAAAAGCCACGTTTAGATATGCATGCCTTTCAGAAGAGCCTCTCCCCAAATTGCTTTCACTTACAGTGTTTCTGGGTGTTTGCTTACAGCAATCCTCGGCCAGATTTACTGTGGAAGGTGCTTCCAGTTCAAGTGCTGTCCCCTGCTACTGCTATCACCATCCTGAGTAACCCCTTACACACACGAACTCAGCGAATTCAACAGAAAACATGAGAATTCATTGATCCTGGCATCTGACCCAGGGTAAAGGATTTTTCAATAAAGGGACAAGTAGGCATATTAGGGGACATTTCCCCATTGATTTAGATCAGAGTCCAATGACATGACAAAGGGGACTGGTGTCTTAACTGTATCAATCATCTGCTATTTCTGATAGCCATGCTTAGACTCTCTGTCTCCCTTGAGACAAATGACTGTGAGATTGAGTTTCATTAAAGGCAACATTTGTCTTAATAAGTGAGTTGCTAGTTTTAACACCTATTTTCAAAATATTTTGCGTTTCAAAAAGATTATTATTATTTTACTATAATATTTCTCTAACAAAATAACACTATGGAACCACTAAGAAACAGTTGTTGCTTGATATGTTTTTAGTTCAGTGAGCTTCTTAGTATGCAAATATAACTGAATTTTTCAGATAGATTTTTGCAGGTCTTATGATGCAATCTGTAAGTTTGTAATGATAAGCATACTTCTTTTTTAATTTAACTCTTATATTTTCATCTATTTTGCCTGCATCCAAGTTTTGCAACTTTACCACATGGTTATTAAAAGCTTGTTAACACAAGGATATACAAACCAGTGCCATTCTCCTTATCCACTAAAATGTCAGGTTTGGCAGTCTAGGGAAGAAAACACATATGTGAAGTAATTATTTAATAATGGAAATTGAACACAGATATTTAGTTACAAATCCACAAATTGCAGTGTCTTTTAAAAACACATGCACATCCTACCACATAACATTTCCTACAGAGTAATTAGGGGTTTTGCATCTATAATTTCACATTAATGACTCTCTAAGCAAACACTGAAATTACACAGTAAGACTCCATAACAGCTCCAGACTGCTTCCCTTGTGCTGTACAAAAAGGCAGAATTACGTCACTGTGTGGGACAAAGAAGTCATCAAACAATCTACATGAGAAAAACATTGGAGACTGCCAAGAACAAAACTTTTTTAACCATGTAGCATTTTCCAGTGTTTTATTATATGCTGAAACACATACAAACGTACCTGAAAATACAGGAGCACTGGGTATTTACTCAGCTGATAATTAGAGAACAGTGTTAAAGGTATTATAAATCTGTTTGCATGAAAGAACATGGGGATGTTCAGATCTTTTATCAGTTCACACAAAGGATTCACTACAACTCAGTAAGACTGAAAGATTCAGTAGACATTGCAACCATTACAAGGAAGAGTGAAAGACATTTATCTATGGGCCCCACCTCTTTATTTGAAAAATAGACCTAAATTTGCAATTTATTTACAAAAAATGAGTAAAATTGAGTATTTATGTTGTCAGGAGTAACTTAAGAAAGTGAATATATCTCACAGTGAGTATAGTCTATACATGTGTAGGCTGATCTACATCTCCCAGAGGACTGGAATGCAGACAACAGTCTGATTAACTGGCAGACAAATCTCCTCTCTGATTTGAGCATTGGTGTTACTCTAGAAAGATATAATAACTGCATTTAAGGGTTATTTTTCAGTAAAATGTTTTGTTCATGATGCTTAGAAAGAGCTAAGAGTTCTCACCAATCTCACAGTAATGTTGGCTCTGTGTGCAACTTTGCTTTTCTCTCTGGTGATCACAAATAAAACTTGGAGCATTCCCAGATAAAATCTATGGGCAGAACTGAGGTTCTTGTAGCTGCTCTGTAGCTGGCTGTTAAAAGAAATGAGGAGCTAGATCAGGCAGATTTAGGGAGAACAGACAGGATGAGAACTAATCCAGATTCAATCAAGTGTTCATCTTCATCAATTATTAAATGACATCCCCACTTGATAAGTGCCATGCTGGTTCAATAATTTAATTCAAAATAGAAGACAGACAGGAAAAAGAACTTCCCCAGATGATTTCTCATATGATGCATCCTCTATAAGGGTTGCACTTCTGATCCCTAAATCTAAGTGTGAAAGTAATGAAAAAATCAAAACTGTGGGAAAGGATATGTTGTTTATTAAAGTGTCACTTCCTTCTCTGTAACAATTCACAAACTGATGAAAAACCTTTGAGCAGGCTAGGGTGGCCTCTGCTCCAACCAGAACAGCTCAGAAATCACTGCCCCAAAGGGCACATATGACTGCAGCAGACTGAGCAACCAAAATTCAGAGGTCTGTACAATGAGGTTTTACACAGTGCTCTGCCATTACTTTGTCCTCAAACTCCCCTATCATTTCTGGTCTGGCACAATATGCAGTTGTCCTGCTGCATTCATGATTTGTAACTGGTTTATTGGGTTGTTGACTCCAGATGCAGCTCTTGATACTCTGACCACACAGCTGCTGGTAAAAGCAGCCTCCATTGACCAGTAGGGCCTGAAGGTCTCACAGCTGGGCACAAAATTTTGCTTGAAAATCTCTTACCTGCTCCTGTGCTTCTGCCCTCCTTAGAGCCACCTTCAGACATGTCCGTGTCTTCCTCTCCTGCTCCTTCTAATTAACTGCAGATTTTCTGATCTTGCAGACTTTCTCTGCTTGTGCATTCTCAATTGCTTATTGTGCTAAATAACTTGATTTTGATGATTCAGTTGGGAATGTTGTGTTGTGTTCACACTGGACATTCCTTTAGTGTTTTTTTTTTCCTAGAATGTCTGGTAATGTTTTCTGGTCTCTGTTGGATTTTATATAATGACCAGCACCAATGTAATTGATGTGTCGAGAGCAGAGAAGAGGCAGATATGATCGTCCCCTCTGTGCACTTATTATATTGCAATCACCATTTCCCATTCCACAGCTCACTGTTTTTCTCTAGAGTTAAATCCTTCTCTGAAATAAAAGGCTTTCTGCTCTTAGGAACAAAGCACTTCCCAGGTACTGCAGCACAGAATGGGTCACAAGATAAATATTCCTGAAATTATGTTGTTTGATGGACACTATTTTAGTGATAAACACTTTACAGATTTTTATTTTAAGCTATTTATATGATCTCTACTTTCAAGTGACAGATGAGCTGGTTGACATCCACATCCCAGGATGCAAGAGCATGTTCAACATCAGTGTTGAGACAAACGTAGATGCACAGAGCAATGAGTTTCAGGCATTTCCAAGCCTCTCCAGTAAATCCACAACTTATTTTTTCAATATGGTTACTATTTCACATTGCAGTTATGAGGATATTATAACTTCAGAGTCTTCAAAAAGGAAAAGATCTTAAGGACTTGATCTGACAAATTCTGTTCTAAGCCAGATATATTCTAGAGGTCTCATCCTTGCCTTCTCACCTTGTGTTTGTAAGGGAAAGCAGAATCAGGCCAAGTCCAAATTTAACCTGCAAAAGGAGCACTCTGCATATATTCACATGAATAGGAAAAGGAAATAAACTACTGACTTTCCAAAAAATAGTGCAGTTAGACCTCCACTGTACAGAAGATGCACAGAAAGTAGAGTGGGGTAACACTACAAGCCTTCCTCTAGGTAGATGAAACCCTTCTTTAGCATATGAACATACAAAATGTGTAGCAAGTTCAACCCTTTCCTTAAAAAATAGGAAGAAAAGACAAGTTGTCATTTCAAGTTAGCCAAAAAAAAAACAAATAAAAAAACCCCCAAAACAACAAAAAAAATTTTTTTAAATCATAAAAAAACCCAAACAAATCCATGAAAAGGCGAGAAGAAGCAGGAAAGTTTTCATATTCTAAATCAACACCTAGTAAGGCCACAGAGCTATGGTGAGTAACTCTTCTCTCTCTAGTCTGTAGCACACCTTCCCTCACCTTGTGCAGGAGAGCCCCAGCCTAGTCAGGAGAAGAACTCTAAACAGCAGGGGATCTGACAAGGCTGGCACAGTGTCCTTGTGCTGGCCCATCTAGGTGTTCATGTACATGATGATGAGAGAATAGCAAAACAAAACAAAATGGTAACAAGTGCCTGGTCCAGCCTCCTGATTAGGAGACTCAACTGGGAAACCATTCCTAGGGGAGTTTTCCAAAACCTTCTAACAGAGCAAAGAAGTGAGAAGGGTTACTCTGCAGAAGAAATAATTGAATTTTCTAATTCTCAGCACATTTTCGTACAAGAAAAGTTGTGTGATTGATCATGCAAAACCCAGGGAATTTACAGTATAACAGGTGATATGAAAATCAAGTTTTCTGGAGCTGCTGCACTTAGAATGAGCCTTGTGGGGCTTTTATTGAATAGATGGAGAGAGAGATTGAGCAGATTTTTTAAGCCCTTTTTTCGTGCTCTTTCAATGAGCAATGCATTATTGTATGTATATAATACATACAATAATGCATCCAACTGCTTTTTAAACATATTTTCCTGTTGAGAAATGTTGTATTTAATTACCATCTTTTTTTGGAAGATTCAGGGGCCAGGTCATACCCATATCTTTCTTTACCATTTTAAGGCAGCCTGTTGGTACTTATATGCCATGCCTAACCCAGGGGATCTCGCAGCACAGGCTGTTATTCTATCCTAGTTATTCTTATAATAATTTTTTTTAAATTAACCATTTTATATGAGCTTTTAATGGAAAATATGGAAGAGTGTCATGTCTTCCACACACTTCTCAAGCAATTGCACCACATCTTTTCATTGTGTCAAACTTTTACAGCATATGTCAGTAACATTCAGTGTGATCAGCATTGACTGTTCAGCTGCGAATCCCGACGCATCTCGAACTTCGTTCTCTTCAGAGAAAGCCCCCTTGCCACTGGCCGGGTTACCCTGCATAACAACAGGTTTAATAATAGTTTTGGCCAATACTCTCAGAACCACCACTTTTACCTTAATGGGAAACGAATAATCTGGGGTAGTTATTTCTTTCACCCAGCTACACGGGTGTTTCGGGGGTTCGTTGTTCATTAACTCCTCACGATCGCAGCTTTGGGGTCCGCCAGCAGCAAGCTGTGAAACTTGACTGTGTGCTAACTACTCTTGCATGCAGAACTCCTCTTCCCGTTGTTTCTATTGGAAAAAACAAACCTCCCCCCGTTTTTGTGGGTTCGTATTTTCCTTCAGTTACTTCTGTAACTCCAGAAACAATTTAGAAGGAAAAATGATAAAACAGGGAGAAGATTGAAAATGGTTTGATAAATGTAGTGAAAAGTAGATTAATTGCTGAATAACGATTTCTTGTATACTTATTTTGCACCACAGAGACATCCGAGGCTGCAGTCATGTAGAAGGACAGCGCCTTTAAATAAAGTTTAGTTCCATGTTAAAGAACTAAAGAAAGGGACCCTAGCGTATAGCTGTTGCATCTGATTAATTTCCATCGATAGGGATTTAGAAAAAGGTGGACTTGTTTCTATTGGTATTGATTAATCTGGTGACAGTAGTCAAGTAAGGGAGTATTGACATGGAAAATATTAGAACAAACAACCAAAGGAAGGTTCCGATATAGATCATCAGTTATGAAATACCGACAAACAGGAACCAGAAATCATCACTCTGGGAAATGTGTTTTTTAGCCACGGAGCAACTCGCAGACTCCAAGGATTTTAATTTCTTCAACTATCGTTATAAATTCAGTCCAGAAAAGAAGCGTGGGTCCTGCGGTCCAGACCGTCAGTTCGTCGCCTGCACCTCCCCGGGAGTGGCACTTTGGGGAAACCTGAGCTATGAAGTGCACACGGCAGGTCCCCTTGAGCGTGTACACTCGCTTACACCACCCTCACCACAGCCTCGATTTTTTTTTTTTTTTCAGAGCAAGTGCACCCTGTGAGACACCTCTTGCTACTTGACACTAATTCGAAACGGATTAGAAAGCGAGAGGAGAGGTCAAATAACACTCCTCGATCACCGCAACGGCGAGAAAACTTCAGACAGCCGAGGCAAGCGCTTCCCCGAGCTCGGCTGGAGCCGGCCCCGGCTCCCGGCTGCGGGACGCCCGCGGCAGCCCCGGCTGCGGCACCTCCCGGCTGGGAGCGAGCCCCGGGCAGCAGCCCCGAGCCCGGGGGATTTGCCTGCGCCGGGGTCCCCTCGCTGGACTGGGGGATCCTTGCGCATCTGCATCAATTGCTCACGGAAGGACAAACGGAAGAGTGGGAAAAGGAAAGAAAACCCCTTCTTATCCAGCCGAAACAACTATCGTGTTTTTTTCCCCACTGGGAAAATCGATGAGTTGCCATTCGCGCATGCAAGGGAGAATTTCGTAATGCCACGATTTTGTTTATATTTTTAAATTGTGCTCTTTATTTTTAAAATAAAAAACATCGATGCAGACTAGGAAATATCTTTCCTTTGATACTACCTAGTAGTGACTATTGAAAAGGCAGGAGTTTCAACTTTCTGAAAAGGTTTATTTCCAACCTTGGGATATAAAGCGTGTGAACTTAGAAACCAAAGGACGACAAAAGCGTTTGCAAATTTATATATTGATATATATAAAAAAAATTTAAAACCCCACTTCTTTACTCTAGGATAGCAGGTAAAACCGACCCACGAGACTTCGGGGGGCGGGATTACCACAAGAGACATCTTGTCTTGTTCTGTAAAAACATCACACGAGCCCCAATCTGGGAACCAATTAGCACAAAAGGTGTAAGAGAGGTCTTGGGATGTTTCTTCCGAAGGGGAAAAAGGCAGGGAAGTCACAGTTGAAGAAGCAGATCTGAGGAAAGGTGTCTACATTTTGATAATGTTAGAGGCGGGGAGAAGCTAGTCTGAGGGATATCAAAGGTGGAGAGTTTGATATAGAGGAGCACAGGGCGGCCTTCGCCATTACCAATCTATATGAAACGTGACTCGGTTCACGGTAGAGCGACCACCACAGCGCTGGGGACAGACGCGGGGACACAGTCCCCATGGACTGAGACAGAGCATCGGCCTCCTGTGATACGGGAACGGGATAATTCGGAAGGGAGGCAGGCAGACCGCGTCCCGGTTTCTTTGGTGGCTCCTGTTATCTCCTCCGTCCTGACCACAGAAAAAGCGCTGCAAGAGAGCGGGTTAGCAGCGCCCTTCCGAGCTTTAGCAACGTGTCGGCAGCCCACAGACACGCGTGGGGGAGCCCGGGCGGCCCCTCCGTGGGCCGGGTAGCGGCTGTGGCGAAGACGGACACTCCACCGGCAGAGCGGGGTCATAAATAAAATCGGGGCGGCCCCCGGCAAGGGAAGGTCGGGGGCCAGGGGAGAGGCTATACGTCCCCGTCCACCAGGCTGAAGTGTTTGCCCGGCCCGGGGAGGCAGAGGTAGGGGATGGCGCTGCCGGGGCAGAGCAGAGGAAAAGGCAGCGGCAGCAAGCAGCGACTGAGCAGGGGGCTGTCCTTGTAGAGGGACGGGAAGGAGAGAGCCGAGGCGGCAGCGGGGGGCTGCGGCTCCCCGGAGGGCTCGGCCGACCCCGGTCCCTGGCCCTCGGGCTCGGATGACATTTGTCTCTTGAGCTTGTTGCGGCGGTTCTGGAACCAGATCTTCACCTGGGTCTCGGTGAGGTGCAGCGCGGCGGCCAGCCCGGCCCTCTCGGAGCTGCTCAGGTAGCGCTTCACGTCGAAGGTGGACTCCAGCTGGAACACCTGGCTCTTGGAGAATATGGTCCGCGTCTTCTTCCTGCCGCCCGCCGCCGATGATCTGCCGTTCTCCGCGCCGGAGCCCCCGGCCTCTCGCGGCGGCGGCTGCCGGGGAACGCGGAGCCCCTCCGTGGGGAGAGGGGATCCCGCATCCCCGCCCTCAGGGCGGAGGCCGCGGCTCGTCCCTTCTTCCCGGAGTCGGCGGGACTGGCTACCTGCAAGGGCAAAGCACAACATCAGCCCCCGTCGCCGCCCGCGCCCTCGTCCCGCATGCACGCACGGCCCGGAGGAGCGCAGGGAGAGGGTGGGGGACAGGATGGGGAGGGGGCTGCCGAGGGCTCGCCACGGTCCCACACCCTCCAGAGGGGAGAAGAAGGGTGAAGTTCTTCCATAAGGATCCAAGGAAATCCCTCTGCCAGCTGTATGACAGGAAAGTGAGGGGCTCCTGGGCACGGGACAGACAGCCCCAAGAGGCCGGGAGGGGGCCACAACGCCCTGGAAGCAGGTTGGTGCGTGTGCGGCGACATCTCCCACGTCCACCCGCGGAGCGTCCTCTCCTCCTGCGTGTGCGTGTGCGTCTGTGTCTGCCTGTGCGTGTCCGTGTCTCTGTGTGCGTGTCCGTGTCTCTGCCTGTGTTCGCGTGTGCGTGTCTGTGTCTGTGTGTCTGTCTCTGTCTGTGTGCGTATCTGTGTCTGTGTCTGTGTCTGTGTCTGTGTCTATGTCTGTGTCTGTGTCTGTGTCTGTGTCTGTGTCTGTGTCTGTGTCTGTGTCTGTGTCTGCGTGTGTGCGGGCCCGACCCGGGGGCGCTGGGGGTGCCCAGGTACCGCCTGGGTGGGGGCCGGATTGCGACCCGACGTGAGGGACAGCCTGAGGCGGCTGCTGGCTCCGTACCCGAGTCGCTGGAGCCTTTACTGGAGTCTTGCTCCTCAAGCCCCTCTCCCTCCTCTTCTTCCTCTTCCTCTTCCTCCCGCAGCGCGCAGCGGGCTCTGCCCTGCTCCCTGGCCGGGCGGCGGGGACCGGGCTGCAGGATGCTGTCGATGCTGAAGGCTGGCGGCGCGGCCGGGGCCGGAGGCGCTCGGCGGCCGCCCCCGAGCTGCACCATGGCGCGGAGAGCCGAGCGTGTCAGGGCCGAGAGTGTCCGAGCCGGGCGTGTCCAGGCCGAGCGTGTCCGGGCCGAACCGCGCGGAGCCAAGCCGAGCCGCAGGACTGGCGGCGGCGGCGGGAGGGCGGCAGCGGCAGCCGGGGCGGAGGGGAGGATGGGTCCGGGTAGGAGGAGGGGTCGGGGTGGCGGAGGGAGGGGATGGAGCTAGAGGGAGCCAAAGGACTGAGTACGGGGGGAGCGGTGTGGGGGAGGGAAAGAGGGAGGGGAGGCTGAAGAGAGGTGAGGGCGAAGGAAAAGGAGCAGGGACTAGAGGGAAGAGGGAAGAAGGGAGGGGCGGGGAGGACGCCGAGGTGTCCCGAAAGGGTGCCCTGAGCAGCCGCGGCAGGGCAGGGCTCCCTGCCCTCCTGCCTGGGCCCTTCGCTGTAAGTGGGCGGAGGGAAGGCAGAGCCAGAGCCCACGGCAAAAGCAAAGAGGAGGTGGGGTGGCAGAATGGAAATCTCTGGACTGAAGGAGAAGGATGGACGGAGAAGATTGGAAATAAGACCAGGGGAATGAGGCAGACTCCGGCGAGGAAAAGCAGCGATGGCAAAGAGGGAAGGAAGGAAAGGGGAAGCTGGGAGCCGTGAACCCCTTCCCTGTGTTTGTACAGCACCTGGCACGACCCCAGGCAGTCTGCTGAGGGCATTTGCTGCAGATTGACCGTGCTGCTCTTCGGCGGTGGGGTAGACTGAGGAAGAGTAGTTCATACAGCCAGAGTCTCTTCCCTGTGTTCCTTCCACCTGCAGACTCTCACATTGGGTACGCATAACTCCCCTGGGGAGAAAGGGACCTTTTTTCCTCCCAGGGAGCCCCGTAGTGTCAGGTCACCCCAAAATCCCCACATAACTTCCACACGCTCCCCCACACCTCACCATCCCCTTTACATCCCCCCCTCCCCCCCGTGGGTCAGCAGAGCTCTTCTGTAGATGTCAAAGAGAAAGTGCTGGCCGGCTGCGTGGGGAGTGTGAGTTCTCCAAGGTGTGCCTTTGGGACATGGAGAAGCGTTCACCTGAGCTGTGGAATCTGGGGAAGGATCGATGTGTTTCTGTACTATCTAAAGAACTTCTACTTCCCACCACCTCCCTGCACTGTAGCGTTTTAAAACCCGTTTGCACCACTCGAGGCAGGACGTCCAGCGATTTTAGACCCGCCATCCATTGTGGATCACAGGGAAATCTCTCCCTCTCTGTGACCTCCTGTAAAGCTAGGGAAATGCTTCCAACCGGTTTTTAAGAGGGTTTTTAGTGCTCATATAGAGGTTTCCACCACGAAAACTGCTGAGGGCAAGCTAGGAGCCCTTAAAAAAGAGTTGACAATAGAAGTGCTGACAGGCTTTTAAATATTGTGATGCCAGAGATTCCATGAGCTAAAATCAGGGGCATCTTACGGCTTTGGACTGCGTTAATCTTTAACGCACTGGTACTTGAGAGAGCAGGTTTCAGCTCTTTTTCGTGAATTTTTTTTCCACTTTATGAAGGCACTCAAATTTTAATGCAGCCGTCTGCTGGAGAGCTGCACATTTTCCACCAGCCGAAATAGAAATATATCCATCTTCCATCAATATGATTATTGGCTAAATACCCAAACTTGTTGCGTTTGTCTTGCAGTCTCCTATACGAACCAGTGGTTTTATCTGAGAAAAATATCCATTTAAGAGAGAGCGAGGGAAGTACCGAGGGAAGGGCCAAGGTAAGAGAGCTACAAAATGCGAAGATGCAACTGAAAACATAATTTAAGAAATTTGGTCTGAGATGGTAAAACTAGGAGCATGGGAGACTTGGATGCCATGTTGGGTCGCTCTTTGCACTCCTGTCTCGGCCTCTCTTCGCGTTGTCTGTGAGTGAGGCACGTCCCAGGTGCTCAGATCTGCACTTGCTGCAAACCATTTCCCTTATAGTTCCCAAAAGAAAAAAAATCAGTCCTAAAAAGCCAATGCCTTGACCCAGTGTATTTTCCTGGAAGACATTTTCTTAGAAGAAAAAGTTTAAAAAGGACAGAAATAAGAAGGAAAGTGAAGAAGGAGACATAAATTTTACCACCCAATCTTTTTTTCACGGCAGACCCCTCCACACCCCGAGCGGTTCAAGCCCAGCCCTTGGAGACGCGGCTCAGTAACACCCCGCTGGGAAAGGTCTGGTATCCTTTCCCAGCCCGGTCTGGCCACTTTTCAAAACCGTAGGGGGTTTTTGTTGTTTATTTTCTTTTTTCCCCCCCGTTGTTGTTGTTGGTTTGGGGTTTTTTGGGTTTTTTGGTTTTTGAGTTTTTCCCCGACGAACTTTGTGCAGAGGGAGCACGCTACCCAGCTGGATCTTTTCAGCCACTGGAGATCAATTCACTGGCCACGAGAGGATGGCAGGGGTGGCGGGCTGGGGTCCCCCTGCAGCGAATTCTACGAGCCAGATCCATAGCGGGCTGCTCATGCTCTCTGTTAGGTCACCCTTACCTTCAGGGGGAAGCAAAGACCAACAGGTAGAGCGCATCCTGCACAACACAAACCACCACCTGCGAAGAGTCTCCTGTGCAGGGAGCAGGGCTGCCGCGGGGGAAGGCAGCGGAACCCCGGGCCCAATCCAGGGCCCCAGCAACACAATCCGAGCCCCCTCACCGCATTTGACCCAGAGTTAATGCGGGGAACAGTGTCCGACGGGGCGGAGGGGCGAGAGTCTTTCCCAAAATTCAGGGGCTTTTTCCAGTGACTGGTTTCCGGGACGCGTGGAGCAGCCCAGGGAAGATTCGTGTGGGAGCGGCCGAGGGTAAGGTCGGCTTTGGCCTCAGCCTTCGCGTTCTGGGAGGTTCAGAGGCAGCAAAGAGGATCTGGGGTCAGAGAGGCCAGAGAGGGGATCCCTCGCGGCTGCTCCGCCTCGGCACCGCTGCGCAGCACCGGGGCTCCCTCCCGGGCTCCGAAAGGCTGTCGGGTACCAGCAAAAGCTTTTCCTGCAACAGGCAGAGATTTTCCGACACTGATGCTCTTTCAGCCCACGCCTCATTTGCATTTTATTTGTGAAGAACCTCTCTGTCTGGGACGTGGGAGGACACAGAGGCAGGTGACAGGGCAGGAAGAGCCAACCTTTTCCTTTTAATAATATAATCCTGTAGTAGAAGCTAACATCGTGCAGAGTGGAAACCTTTCACCTGGGAAAGCTTTTTACCAGAAATCACTCGTCATACATATCTATATTTCCATTTTAGCTCAGAGCACAAAAAGTCTCTTAGTCTAAACCTGACGGAAATGAAATCTGATTAGATGGTACAGAAACGCCAAAGAGTCTGGTTTTGCTTGGTTTACGGAATCGAGCTTGGTTTATCCCCGAGGTATTCTAGGGTAAAACAGTCCCTCCCTGGATTCCACATCCCTTTGCAAGTAAGACCCTGGCGATTGCGGACACAGCGGCACCTCGCAGCGGTCATTAAAGCTTCTCCGATGCTCTCCCGGGACACAGCCCTGGCGAGTGGGTCCGGAGCAGAAGCACTGCCTGAAAAGTTCATTGAAATCACTAGGCGGTTTTGGGCACTTTGGGATTACTGGTCCCTAAATAAAACTCGCTTTAGCGGTTCAGCGGTGGCTGGACATGAATTGCCGGTCGCTGTCGTGGTCTCCCACCACCCCGGCAGGGCCCCGCTGCCGCCCCCCTGGAGCAGGCAGAGATTCGGGACAGCGGGGACATCCCTCGTCTGCGCCGGGCATCCCAGAGAGGGAGCGGAGGAGGGAGGGCAGAGAAAACGGTGTCACTAGCGGGAAAGCGACTCTCCCAGGAGTTCCCCAGGAAGGCAGCTACAAGCGTTACACAGCAGCAGGCTTTTCTGGGGTGCTGGGCACGCTCAGAGCACTGCTCCGGCCCAAGAGTTGTAGGGGCACGAGCAGATCGGGCCGTACTGTGCCCCGGGACAGAGCATCCCTTTTCAAAATTCTGTTTCCCTCTGAGGTCAGTTAAGCGTCCTCGGCTAAATCGCCTTCCTCCAGACTCTGTGCTTGATACCTGCGGAAAAATCCTGGAGGGGAATTGCGAATAGAGCTAGTAATATCCAACTGTTTAGTCGACTGGAATTGCTATAGGGGAAAGGGAAAAGGAAAGGGAAAGGGAAAGGGAAAGGGAAAGGGAAAGGGAAAGGGAAGAAAGGGGAAAGAAAAGAAAGGGAAAAGGGAAAGGAAAGAAAGGGGAAAGAAAAGAAAAGAAGAAAAGAAGAAAAAGAAAAAAAAAAGAAAAAGAGAAAAAGAAAAAGAAAAAGAAAAAGAAAAAGAAAAAGAAAAAGAAAAAGAAAAAGAAAAAGAAAAAGAAAAAGAAAAAGAAAAAAAAAGAAAAGAAAAGAAAAGAAAAGAAAAGAAAAGAAAAGAAAAGAAAAGAAAAGAGAAAAGAAAGAAAAGAAAGAAAATAAAAAAGAAAAAAAAAGAAAAGAAAAGAAAAGAAAAGAAAAGAACAATACTTTCAATTTTAGGTGCACATCTAAATTTTCGTTTAAATCTTTTTGAATAGACCTTCATGTATCTCACTACATAGAAATTAAATAGTAAGCAGAGTTGAGAAACTCAGGATAGTTTAAGGAAGCATTAAGATATCCACCATAAAGTTACATTCATCTGGAATGGGAAGGGAAATGAAGGAATATTGCCTGGATCTAATTTGAGGCTGGCAGCACTAAACAATGCGAGTCCGCTGGAGTCTGGAGCGAGTCTCTCTCCGATCGATGCTGAGCGCGGGGCACATTGGCAGGGGCACAGACAGACTGTTCCAAGATAATGCAGTGGAAAAGAAAAGAAAAAAAAAAAAAAGAATCGATCCAAATATATTGTTGAACAGTGGAGCCAGCACGCACCTATGAGATTTATCAAGTATTGATTTGCATGAATATTTTAGACTCGTGCCTACAAGAAAAGTTATGGGCCATCTTAAGCCGGTGAGCAATGTACCATTTGCAAAGTAGCCATTTAACAAGGTGCTTTCCAGCATATCGATCATTTTCATTTAAAGTGTAATTAATAATAACGTCTTACTGCAGCTACGCTAGGAATTTATTTCAAAAGGGCAGTTCAGACTCTATTTTGATTGTCGTTTGCTTTACTTAGAAAAAAAAAAATCTTTTCACTGATTATTTTTATTAGCGTCCAATAAACACAAAGTTGTCTTTGTGAGTAATCTGGCAAGGTTCTCCTTTGCCTCGCCTCTGGAGTGCCATCTAGCCAAGCTGTTGTAGCAACATTCATTAAATAAATGTCAACAGACAAGGATTTATGCTGCATAATAATATTACAGCTGTAGTATAACTGGATTTATTTTAAAGCTGTTCTGAGGCTGCTTTGATCTATAAAGCAGCAACGTATGTCTCTATATGTCATAAACAGCTTTTGCAAAACTACTTTGAGCTTTTCAGTTCATCAACATTTTTCTTAGAGCTTTCTGTTTGCAGGAGCAGCACAAAGCATGTGACTCTTACCTTTTTATTTGTTTAATAAAAAATAAATACTAGGAAATTTTCTGTGAGGAATTTGCTGTTCTGATTTTAGGGACAAGCTTGGGTGCTTGGGTCAGGGGGGTTTTGCCTATATTGAAATAGTCAATGCAAATGCGTCAGGGACTGCATCACTTGCTAGGTGTTTCTCCACATCCTGCAGAAATTTCTTGCCAGCAGGTACAGGGAGAAGTATCATTACGAAAGCTGTGAGGTAAAGAAGTCTGAGGTGTATATGTTCCTACTTTCAGCACACACTTTTAATAGGCCACTAGAAATCATTTTCTGCATGTACAGAATAAGGCATAAGTAAGCACTTTTTCTTAGATGATTTCATGTCTTGCACCTTTTAATATTTTACCATGATCATAAGTTACAAATACAGTGTATGAAAAAAATCTGTTTATTGATATAATCAGCACATCTTTAAAAAACAAACATACTAATGTCAAAACACATTTTAAAAATCCGATTGATCATTTAGCCCTGCCAGTTCCTCAACTTCAAGAAAAGAATATTTAGTAGAATCAGAAGTATAATAATCTCATATGTTACTCCAAAGAAAAGGCATGTGGAGAGTGGCAGGCGTGTTAAATTTCTCGTTGGATTACAATCTACTCTGATATGACTGTAGTGAGTCAGGATTTTACTCCAGTAGGTAACACTGGGAGATCTGGGGAGTTGGATATGATGGGGAGAACGGTCTAGACGCTTTCTTCCAGGGGCAGCCAGGCTTTGAACGGCATCAAAATCAAGTGTTTGCGCCCTGAGGAAGAAACATCGCCCCAAGTCACCTCCTCTGGCACGAAAAGGCTGAAGTCCAGCCCAGCCGCTTTCCCCGCTGCCGGCGGGTCCCGTCCGGGGCATCAACATCCTCAACTTCACCTCTTCCCGGCCCTTATTACACCGCTCGGGGACCAGGCTTTAAAAGTTTTCATCTCAAATTCGGGTGTTTGACGGATATGCCAAGAAAACGGCTGGCGAATATGTCCGGAGATTTCAGGGGGAGATCAGCAGCAGTTGAAAAAAAAATTTTAAAAACCCAAAAAACAAGGAAACAAAAAAACCCCAAAAAAAACCCAAAACCAAACAAAAAAAAAACAACCCTCAAAAGACAACAGCTTCCAGAAACGGGGCTTACATCGAAACAGTATCCCGGCAATTTAGTACTTTTCTCAGGAACCTATAAATATATATATATATATGTATGTATACATATATATGTAATTCTTGAGTGGTTTGGAGGCTTACAACGCCCTGACTTCAACTGCGCAGGCTGGTGCTTAAAGCCATATTTCAGGCCAAAACAGAGGGGGGGGAAAAAGGAAAAAAAGAAAAAGAAAAAAAAAAAAAGATAAAAATACAAGGGAAAAAAAAAGGAAAATCGGAAAAAAGGAAAATAAAAAAAAAAGGAGGGAAAAGCCCAAAATTGTGTCCAGGTTGTAATCCACCCCTGACCCTTCTTCTCTGGTTTTGTATCAAAGCTGAATCTCCGCCCCATCTCGCTGATCGATTTCATAACCAGAAAAAGTAAGATTGCTCCAATTAAAATGAAAAGCACAGGAACGAGTGAGAATTAGATCGCCCTTCCTTCACTGCAGACAGGTCCGCATGCACATTCCCCAACAGATTCAGGACCTGGCCTTCCCTGCAGGGACACCGAGTGCTCCGAGCTGGTTGGTTCAATTGCAGCTGATTATGCCCTAAAACGTACGATCAAAACTGGACTTTCCACCAAGGCTGTGTTTTATAAGGTCATTTCCCCCTTAATATTTGGAAAAAGAAATTCAAATTTTTAGAAATAATGGTAGTCCAAAAATTCATTTTACAAGTGGGTAGGAGGGGGGAAACAAAACAGTTATTAAAGAAAAACAATAACTTGGCATGCATAATACTTCATATAATATCACGTTACAGGTTCTCTTGCATAACCAGCCATACAGCTCCCCAGTCTGTTCCCATCTGATTATTTTTCTTTCCTTCCTTTTTAATTGCCAGTGAATTATTAATCGATTACACAAACCGGTCCCGTAAGAGACGGACAAGTCGAGGTGCGCTTTCCTCAGCCTCTTCAGGAAACCAAAAAAAAAACAAAAAAGTGGCAAATCCACTTGTAAAATACAGTATGTAGAATTACATATATATATGTATATATAAAACCGTGTATTTTAGCCGATAATTTGCCAGGGAAATAAAACGAAAACAAAGAAACCAAATCCTCACAGCTCGGATTCCAGCAGGGCGAATTCTTTCCAACAATTTGCCTTCAAGTTGTTTCAAATCAAAACTTCTGCATCGAGAAGGACCAGGGGGCACCAGCACATGCTTGGGTGTCGGTAGTATGGAAATGAGAGTACCAATGGGAGGGGGATATGTACGAATTAAGTGACTGAAACAAAGGGCCCTGGAGAAGCTGCTGGAGGCCGGGATCAGCAGGGTCCCCAGCTCTGCACGGAAAGCTGCTGGGGCAGCGGGGAAACTTGAAGGTTTCCCCGGTAGGAGCGCTGGCTCGGGGCACCAGAGGTGCCGGGGAAGGTCTCTCGGCCGCGGCGGGGCCCCGAGGCTTCGCCGCCCGTGGGGAGGGGGCGGCGCGGCCGGAAAGCGCCGGCTGTTCCGTACATTCGTATCACGCTCGGCAGCTCTGCGGGTTGCAGGAGGAAGGGTCGGGGAGTCTGTCGCCCCCGGAAAACGCCGGTCTCTGCCACCCCGGGGCCGGGGCGGCGGTGAGGGTTTTGCCGCTGCCACGGGGCTGGATTTTCTTTGGATGCGCGGCGGTGGGAGCCCCGCTGACCTGATCCCGGTGCATGGCTGGAGTCTTGGCAGTCCTTTCGGCTCCCTCCGGCTGCCGCGCGTCGCTCCGAGTTAACCCCAAGAGTAAGTTTATTGCACGTTTAAAAAAAAAAAAAAAAAGAAGTCAAAAAGCAGAAAATCAAGAAACGTGTAAGTTGAAAATAAAAAGTCCGTGGTGGAAGGGGGGTGGAGCTGGAAGCCGAGGGAGGGGGCGAGGGGGCCGCAGTCCCGGCAGAGGTGGGCCCTCAGACGAGTCCTGTCATCTGCGACCGTAGGAAAGGGAGGGAGGCGGCGGGGAAGGTGCCCAGGGGGTAGCTGACGCCGCTGGAGAAGCCCACCAAGGGGGGTGACATGTGCGGCAGGGTGAAGCCCAAGGCGCTCGCCGGCGAGTTCTCGTGGTACAAAATGGGGACCCGCACTATCCTTTGGGCGGCGTGGGAGAGGTTGGCCGCTTCCAGGTCTGCGGCCAGCTGCCGCTTCCACTTGTTGCGGCGGTTCTGGAACCAGATCTTCACCTGGGTCTCGGTGAGGTGCAGCGAGGCGGCCAGCCCGGCCCGCTCGGAGCTGCTCAGGTAGCGCTTCACGTCGAAGGTGGACTCCAGCTGGAACACCTGGCTGCGGCTGAACACCGTGCGCGTCTTCTTCTTGCGGCCGGCGGCGCGCTGCTCCGGCTCCCCCGGCTCCTCGCCGCGCTCCTCCTCCTCCTCGCGGCCGCCGGGCCCCGGCCGCCCGCCCGCCGGGCCTCTCGCCACCGCCCGCCCGCCGCCGCCAGCCCGCTCCGCCGGCTCCTCGGGCAGCTCGGGCGAGTCGCGGTCGCTGGCTGCGGAGAGAGGCACAGGGCTGCTGCAGGGATCGAGGGAACGGGGGCATCGCACAGCCCGCCCGCCCCGCGCCTCGCTCACCGCGAGGGGAAACAACGCGGCTGCGGGGAGAGCAAGGCCGGGGAGCGAGGGGCCCGGGCAAAGACTCCTGCCGCTTCTCTGCCTCCCGCGATAAACTCCCAAATATTTCTGACTGTATACACAGACATGCACGCATGCTTACACGGAAATAAAAACCCTGTATTTATATAAATAAATATACCGATCTATGGACATGCTCGTGGATCTGCATGTGTGTGCACACATGAACGCACTCCTATGTATGCACACAACACACAGACTGTTTTCTAATCATAAAAAGTACCCGTGTGTGTATACACACACGTGGATATGCACAAAGTACATATGTACTTTTTATATATATATGTACACACATGGGCACGTATGATCTCTTATTTACATACACACTTCTGTATTTACACACATACATACAAGCACATTGTCAGTAAGTACATTGTGTCAGAGGGTTAAGCATAATAGTGCGTCCGTGTGTATATAAAGAGGGGTAAAAAAAAAAATTCACGTTATTCTGGACTTCAAAAAGCTAATGGATTGGGACAACTATTCTAGTATCAGGACATATCTCCTTGGAGTCTCCAACACTGTGCATTCCGATTACAATTTTAAAGGGGGAAAAATATTTCCGACTCTTTATAGAATAGAGAAAAACCAGAAAATTTTTTTTAAAGTAGGAAAAAAAAGCAGTCGTTTCTGGAGTGCTTTGCTGTTTCTGTATGTACTTTTGAGAGAAATTGAAAATATTAATAAATCCACTACTGTAAAAAGAAACTATTTGGATTACAAATCACGCCTCTTTTTCTTATTGAGTAATCGTGAGATCTCTGCAGGCTCGTATAGGATCACAGAGATGCGACGAGGCACAATGTTTTTTTATATCAGTAGATAGAAAATAACCACTGATGGCAGCCCATTCACTGTCATATGTTAATTTCTGCCCTGAACCCAGGCTTCTGCTCCAGCACCCTGGATCCACTGGGATCCCTGCAGAGAGAGGCCTCGCTGCGGGCAGAGGGCAGCGGGCTGGCTCTGCAGGAAGGGGCGGCCGGGGCAGCCGGGACCGAGCCCAGCTACTCCCCCGGCTTCCCAAACTCTCCACTGCGCTGCTGGGGCACAGTGCTCCCAGCTTTCCGGCTTGATGGGGAGACCACAATAAAAAAAAAAAAAAAGCCAGACCTGCCTCTTTAAAAAAAATGTTAAAAAAATAAAAGGAGGGAGAAAACAGAGAAAGAAAAATATATTGGAAGGGGGGGGTGGGGGGCGGGGGAGGGGGGAGAAAGAGAAAGAAAAAAAATCCCCAAACAAGCCAAGAATCCCTGTTTACACTTTGGGCGACGGGGCGGAGGCTCCAGGTGCCTGACACACAGGGAGCATTTCCGGAGATTTGCCCCGAGCGGCCGAAAACGGGGAGGCAGGGCGGGGGCTGCGGGGGCGCTCCGCGCATCCCCCTCCGGCCTGCTCCGGGGGACCGCGGCGAGACCCGGACCCCCCCACCCCGGGGGGAGCAGGAACACTCCCAGCCCCAGCCCCGGCCGGGCCCGGCGGTGAAGGGTGGGGAAAGGCGACTTACTGTCGGGGCTGGCGCAGCCCAGGAAGGTGGCGTGTGCCCGGCGGTACCAGCCGACGGCGGCGTCGCGGAGGGGGCAGCCCGGGGCGCCGATGCGCAGCGGGGAGTGAGGCCCGCAGCGCGGACCCCCGCGCCCGCCGCCCGCCGCTGCCCGCCGCGCCCCGCCGCCCGCCGTGCCCTCTGTGCCCAGCAGGTCCTCGATGAAAAAAGACGAGACGCGGGCGGAGGTGGAGCCGGCGTTTTCCGTGGCTTCGTCCGGCATCGTCGGAGAGAACTGCGGGAGGGGGTCCCGGCTCCGCCGGCGGCTGGCTCCTCTGTTCCCCGCTGTCCCGCGGCCGCCTCTCGCCTCTGCCTAGCCCCGTGGATGCTCTCCTGGTATAAAAGCGTTTTTTTCCGGAGTAATCATTTCAGATCGCGGTTTGCCATCATTTCCTGCAAGCTAGGAGGGGAGGGGGGAGGGGGAGGAGGGGAAGGGAACGGGGAAGGAAAAAAAAAAAAAGGCACCCCGACAACCCATCGGAGGCGCCAGATTCTGCGCGAAAACGCTAATAACGAAATAAAAATGTCATGCGAGTTAAACGGCGGGCAGGAGCGGGGGATCCTGCGGTGGGCGGAGCGCCGCGCCGAATGGGATCTGCGCGGGGGAAGCGGCGGGCGCCGGGCGCTGCCGGGCGTGTGCGTGTGTCCGTGTGTCCGTGTGTGTGTGTGTGTGTGTGCCCGTGTCCGTCTGTGTGTCTGTGTCCGTATGTGTCTGTGTGTCCGCGTGCCTGTCTGTATGTCCGTGTGTGTGTCTGTATGTCCGTGTGTGTGTCTGCGTGTCCGTGTGTGTGTCTGCGTGTCCGTGTGTGTGTCTGCGTGTCCGTGTGTGTGTCTGCGTGTCCGTGTGTGTGCGCGCCGCCCCGGGGCCGCCGTTCACGAGCTCCTTATTTAGGTCAATTAGGGAGCAAATCCCGGTGCGGGGGGGGCGGTGGCGGCACACGGGCCGCAGCCGGGGGGGCTTGGCCGCTCCACATCTCGGCCCTCCCATTGGCTGCAGCGGGCTCAGCGGGCAGCCCCGGCAGCCAATCGACGCCGCGTACATCGCTCTTATATTAATATCATTAATACCATTAATAATAATCACCCCCCGCCCACCCCCCGCCGAGCGCTTTCATGTGGCGGCGGCGGCGATGGACGGAGGAGATGCGCCCTCCGCCGCCCGGAGAGTCGGCTCAGGCCCCGCGGGCTGTCGGCGGAGCGGTGAGGTTTGTCCTCAGCCCGGAGCCCCCTGGTTGAGGCGTTTGAGGCGTTTTGGGGAGAGTGGCGGAGGGGCGACTGCCCCGTGAGCAGGCAGTGGGTGTCCTGCCGGCGGAGGGGGTGGAGGCACCCGCCTGCTAGGGAAGAGGAGAGGACTCTCCTCTAAGGGGTCTCCCGAGGTCCGTTTTGTTTGCTTTTATATATGTGTCTATACCTATACAGGTATATTTCCATAGATGTACATACGATGTCTGTATAGTTTATTTAGAAGACAGACAGCCCCGCTGATCGGAGAAGGGGCCGTCGGGGACTCCCTGTCCCCCGCCGTCCCGGGGAGGAGGCAGTGGCAACGCGATGCCCCCTCCAGGACCAAGCCCGTGGTTCCTGGCTTTACCCCTCTTCAGCCCGACTTTTTTAGTCATTATTCTTACTGTAATCCCATTTCGTGGGAAGCTCTGAAGTCGTCCTCCCCCTGCCCCCCTTTTCCGAGCCTCTGGAGCCCGCGTTGAGACATGGACCCCAGTAACCCGACAAAAGTCCCCCTCGCTGCGAGGCGTCGAAGCAGGAGGGTTACCCTCTGCCTTTTCCCTCGGGACCAGGCGAGCCAGATTAGTAAAGGGGCTAGGCGGTCCAGAGCTCACGTCGGAGACCCGTGGAGGTTTGGGTGAGTACAGAGATGGCCCCGCGATGTTCATCTGCCGGTCAATCCTCTCCTCCTTCTCCTCTGCTCTTCTTCACTGCCGGAGGATCCCTCCTTGTTCCCCTTTGTGTAGTCCCGGACAAGTACCCTTTCCCAAGCCCCGCCTCCCCCTCCCGCTGTGGAACGGGGGCACCAGTGGCTGCCCAGCGGGAGTGTCCGGCGGGGCCGGGGCGCAGCCGGGAGCCGAGCCGGCCTCCCCGCCACAGAGCGCTCTCGCTCCCTTTCCCGGAGTGGCAGTGGGGAGCTTTGAAGTCAGGGCCTAATTTTGAAAGAACAATTAAAAAAAAAAAAAAAAAAAAAATAAGATGACAGAAGATAAGGGAGTAGTTGCACTTCCAACGGCTTCAGAAAGATGTAAGCAGCCGGAGCTCTTACATGGACTCTGGAAAAGTGGGAGTATACTGTGGCACATTCGGCTTTCTCTCTTACTTGGGCAGAGACCGAGGGCGGTCTAGTGAATTGTAAGCCGGGTGACCGAGCATTTGTCACTTGTTGCACAGAAGTGACATTAACAAATATGGCTCGTATGCTCTGCACATTTTGCTTGTTCCTGTATAGGAAATATGAGTTTGGCCGATAGTTCTTATGCATTCATAAACCGTCAGCTCTATTTGACTGGCAGACTCAGAAAATACATGTGTGCTTTCTGGAATAAAGAGAAAAATGTGACCCGTGATTGCTTCTATACATCATATATACCATATGCATATCAATAAAGGATATGTTTGTGTCCTGTAACCATATTTTATGAAGTGTCCCTACGGTGTGATCATGCAATGTACGTAATATTCTCGGCTTTCCACTTACAAATAGTTGAACAAAATCATCACGATTAAGTTTGTTCTTGCTTCCCCCCCTCCATATTTCTTTCGTATAACTTCTTGGTGTGCAATAATGCTGAACTGTGCTTGTGAAAATTCTGTATACTCAGATGTATTCCTGAAACACAAAATCAGGATGAGTATAATTCTATACCTGCAAATACAACACTTGTACATACATGTCCTTGTTTATTGGGGATTTTCTTAAGCTCGTAGTTATGTTTGCACACTTTTCGCATTGCTATAGTGACATTACTAACATTTCGTGCTTCCTATTCTTTGTGCTTAATATGATGATGAGAATAAAAAGGGCGTGTGCCTCCTGCAGTCATCCATCAGGGTAGAAAGCAGAAGAAGCATGCAGTGACGGTATTTTCGTAATTTAATGTTAGAAAGACATCCTTGGCCTCTGCCCTAACGCCTTTCGGAGTCTCCTGCCCGGAGGTGGCAGGGAAGGAGGGGTCCCCTTTTGCCGAGGGCTTTGCCATCACCCCGATCTGCCCCCGCGCCGGGCAGAGGCCGTGCCGCGATTCCCGGGCAGTCTCCGGGGGTTCAGCGTGGCCGCGGTGAAGCGAAACCTCTCCTTCCCCCATTGCCTTCTCTTCCACGGCCATCTCTTTGCGGCACGGTAAATCTTCATTTTTTGCAAGCAGGGGAATGGAGAGACTTTCCCTGGGCAGGTCCTGATGCCTCCCGTGGGTCAGGAGGGACAAAAACCACGTGTTTTCTACAGGGTTGGCTTTGAGACCGGGTTTAGACTACAGGTGGTGGGGCCCATATTTTTTTCCATCCTTGGTTCTGTTTCTTTCCCAGGTACATGTTTTTCTCTGAGGCGTCTGAGACTTCCAGGTCCAGGTCCGCGAGGTGTGGGTCTGCCGCGGCCTGTGACCCTGGTGGGGTCTCTTCGGCAGAACAGTCCTGGCTCCCAGATCGTGCCCAGCACTGGCCTGGGATGCCCGCCGGCCACATGGCGTGGAATGCCCGTGGGACACCCCCCCCCCCGTCACCATCTCCGAGGGTTCTCGAGCCTCTGTCAGGGTTTGCTCGACAGCCGGCTGCCACGCAGAGGGCAGGGAGAAAAGGGGATTTGGGGCCGGGCTCCGTAGGGAATCAGCAGACGGAGGGCTGCATTTGGGGCCGAAAACGCTGCTGTGAATGTGACAAGAGTCTGCAGTGAGTCACGGTGCTGGCGGACCGACCACTCCCGCCGCTGCCCGGCCGCCTCCCGTGAGGAGCGGAACGGCTGCTGCAATGTGAATGCAATTACCCTGCTGGTGTTTGATGTCTCCCCTCGCTCTCCCTTCCCTGCCTCGATGTTAAAATAGAAGCGAAATGAAAGGCAGGTTTTATCGCTCGCACCCCTAACCTCTGCTCCTCTTTGCTTTTAAGGGCCGCGATTTTTGGAGTCCGGATCTTTTCGGGGGACTCTTGACCCCCAGCGCTGTGGGCAAAGGTGGTTTTGGGCAGGGGCATCGTGCTCCCTTCTCCGCGTCAAAAAAAGCGGTGCTGAACAGATCGCTCAGTTCCTGACACTTTCCCAAGAGATCAGACGGCATCGCTGGGGGTAAGGGAATTCCTGGCCAATGTCTGCCTCTGGTTGATGTTTTATGTATATATATAATATACATAGAATTTATAAGTATACACATAAACACTCGTATATATATATATGTGTGTGTGTGTGTGTGTGTGTGTGTGTGTGTACTTAAAAATACTGTTTCAGCCATGTTTTGTTTAGGTATATAGGTATAAAAATAAAACAAATAAAGGCTGCATTAGCATCTTCAGTAAATATTCGTGAGCCACCAAAAAGCAGAAACAGTTCCTAGAAAGCCGTGTTGCTTTTTCGGGTCCGAAACTCCTTCAGAGCAGCAGAGGTGGTGAGGTGCTTGGGATACCTACCCAAAAGCAATAATAACATAAGAAAACAACAGAATGACAAACAAACAACCCCCATAACGTAAAGCTCAACCAGAAGGTGATTGCACTCCCTCTAAACCTCTGTGTAACACCTTCTTCTCCTGCTCTTTTTTTGGGGAGGTGGGAGCCTGCTCACTTGAGCGGGGAGCTACCCAAACTCTCCCGCCCGGGCATCTCCCATCCCTGCAGAATTCGCCAGGTCCCTGTTCCTGCTCTGCCGTCCTCAAAGAGTGGCGGGTGCGGAACAGGACCCAGGGTGGTGGGTTATGCCCCGCTGAGGCTCGCAGGGACAAGCGGAGGGGACACCTCAGAGGGATGTCCCTGCCAGCCCCCCCTGGATGGAGGTCCCATG
The DNA here is from genome assembly GCA_034509425.1 of Eopsaltria australis. Lineage (NCBI taxonomy): Eukaryota > Metazoa > Chordata > Aves > Passeriformes > Petroicidae > Eopsaltria > Eopsaltria australis. Next base: position 3,665,343 of record JAVTVJ010000094.1, on the reverse strand, counting down.
CGCATCTCACGGGGATACGCTATTTTGGGTGGCCTCTGTGACAGGGAACACGCAAAGGACAAGGACACGGCAGTGAGAAACTTGTTGCAGGTAGAAAACCCTAAAGCCCCTCAGATGCGAGTTAAATAGCACTTGAGCGCAGCAACACTTTGTGGATTCCTTCCTGGATTTGCAGTAAATTTTAACGGGTCCCTGAAGATGGGGAAATAGAGAAAATTATTTTTCTTTCCAGGGTACTATCGTTATAAACCGAGCCCAGCTGAATTCGTCACCATCAGTGACACTGGAAGAGAACTTTTCCCCTTTCAAGGACGCTGCACAGCCCATGCTGTGTCCCATGAATGTGTTCATTATTCACAGATAGTCACTAAGTGCTTTGGATGGAAACTTCCAGCCTGTGGCATGTCCTGACTGTCCGCGGTGCCTATTTATTGCTCGTTAGAGATGCCATGCAACTCGCAGCATGAATAGCATCGCTTAAGAGCCGGCTTCTTGCTAAGTGAGAGCTATTTTAACCCATGATAAATTATCGAACTGGAGGATGTCCTTAGGTACCTGGATATATTAACTAAGAAAACAGTTTGAGAATGATTTTGGGGAATATCTATTCCCTTGTGTTAAAATTCCAGGGCCCTCTCAGAATTATTTAATTGTTTGACTGGAGATGGGGAGAGAACGAGAAAATAAACCACCAGCAAATTATACGAGATCTTAAAATAAAAAAGTAGTCCCCACTGAAAATGAGATAAAAATTAAAATAAAAACCAGTTTAAAGTGACTTTTCTAGAAAGGTCTTTGGCATTGATTTCCTTATACAATTTTTACAATTTTGACTTTTTTTTTTTTTTTTAATGTACAGTGAGAAAATGCATGGTTTTATTGGTACTGGTTAGGGTCAGCCACAGGAGAATTATGGAGGTCATGTGAAATAGGTGCCAATAAAGCTTTTATTATTGTTATACAGACAAAAGAGCATTATGGAAAGAGATCCTTACCAGACCTAACCATGGATATTTTGTTCTGTTAACAATCACGTTGGAAAATACAGAGACACTGTAACAAAAAAAAAAAAAAAAGCCCTGACTTTTCAAAGCTTTTCAGAACATTAACCTATTATCAAGTAAGATTTTTGGAATTATATTCCCCCAGAAAATTAAGGTTTCCTGAAATGAAACACTGTACGCAACACATTATTTTACCTAAATGAAAAGATTTAGGGAACTAAAAAATAAATCTTGCACTGTCACAACAGAAAATAACTCTCAATTTTGAAAGGACATTTAACATTTGATTTTTGTATAGTGCAACATAAGAAAAAAATCAAATTATTTTTTGATTAACAAGGTACTCTTTAGTTTGTTTGTATGTATCTACAGTTTGAATCTGAAGATTTTCTACCAAAACTTGAAGCTGAGGATTCTGAAGTAAAAATCAAAATGCTGTTCCACTTCATTTATCCAATCTTGAATTATTTTAGCAGAGCACTAAACTTTGTCAAGGACTGTAATGAACATCCACATGTGTTGATAGATTGGATACTCAGATCAAACTTCAAAAACTGTTGGAGCTTAGTGAATTTCATAAAAACTCATACCTTCTTAAATCTGATTGACTCAGGAGTTTTAGATTAATTCCAGGACAGGGCCAATTTCAATCAAAGAAAGTATTAAGAACTTACAGTACAAAACATTCTTTGTACTTTTACAGTTGTGTGAAAGGAAAATTGATGCATGGATCAAAGTTAGCCCCCAAATATTATTAACATTGGAGTAAAAATCATACTAGCTTTTCCACTTTGATAGTAAAATATTTCAAACTGCATATATACTATGGGAATATTCTAATGTTCAAAAAAACTAGTGAAAATTACATAAAACTTTATCATATTAAGAAATCACATATAGTTATGATTTATATTAATAAGAAGCAAGTGTGCTTTGAACAGATAGAAAACAGAAAGTATCTCCTTTCCACCAACTTTTGAGTTGTTCATCATAAAGGAGGACAACTATTCAACCTTTAAAACTGTCATTAGATCAAGGAAAGTGTTTTCCCTTGTCATATGAAAATTATGCTTCTCTAAATCATATTGGAGTAAAGCGTACACATTCCCCCTCCAAACAAAAAGTCTTTCACCAATGATATATATGCAAATGTAAACCCATAAATTTTTGAGTAAGTCCAGAAATAATCTTCGTAGAAATCCTTGAGTAGTTAGAGTTTATGTGAGTCATTAAAAACTGGGAATGAATGTAATTTTCATATGGTTCTGTAATAGATTATAAATGGTTTTGCGATGCTCCAGCATGTGTGGAGATACATATCTGGAGATATATACAGTTACATACATATGAATATGTTTATTATGGTGTAGAAAAATTACATTTTCATACAGCATGAAAATAGTGTTGAAATGCCTTTAGAAAGGATTGAACCTAGTCAAAAAGGATATTGTAGTGCACTCAGATCCTAATGTAAATCCACGAAAACCCCAAATGCATTCACTTTCTTGTTCTGAATTATTTTGTTATCAATTCTGATTAGTCCTAGAAAACCCTGAAGCAGTAGGAAGGCTGGGTCAAGCACTAAGTGAACTCGGTGGTAAAGCTCTGTTTGCTTTCTCTCATCGAGCAGCATTGGGAAGTGCTATCTTCCCCAGAATCTCAGTGGGGCTCGGCAGGAAACCCAACCGTATCAACTCCTTCTCATGAGATTCCCCTTTGACTTCCCAAACTCCTTGAGTTGTGTTAGGATGGCGCGAGCCAGTTCCCACAGTAATTCATGATGAAACCTGAGCACCTCAGCTCACATTCTGCCCTTGCCAGGACATGAGAAGTCAACCCAGAAATTTACACAAGCCTCTGGCTATGAATAATAAAATCTACACTGCAGTTAACTGAAATTGGAGCAATAAGTGGCCTTGCTGCAGGAAAATTTCCATATTACACTTTGTAAATGCATGTCTTTCCCAGAAGAAGCTAAAGTTCTATTTGAATGGAGACAGTACTGGAGAAATGGGTGAGGAGAGCTGAAGGTGCAGCTTAGATGTCTGCCATGCTGACTAAGTGGGAAGAGGTGCCAATGCCCTTCTTATGTCCTGCTCTCATGCAAAATTCTCCTCCCACATCTGCTGGAGGGGACTAACCAAACCATGTGGAGACTTCTATGTTAGATCTTTTAATCCTATGTTCCTCTTAAATATAGAGCATATCTAGCCAACATTTTCCACATGTTCAGGGGGCTACCATGATATAGGAAAAGTTAGGTGAATCCCTTTGCATGGCCTCTTCCACCTCTCTGTCACAGGGAGGATTTCTTGGTGCTCCATGATGACACACACCCCGGTGCAGAGGGGTGGAGGGCAGCTCTGCAGAGAAGATGCAGTCAGCTGAATTTCATGAGGGGAAGACACTCAGCTGGAGGTGGGACTGCTCTGTCTGGCAAGCACACTGAGATGGTGTGGACTCTCTGCTCCAGGTCTCAGATGATTTGGTCTTGCCTTGTCCTGCTGAAATGCTTCTAATGGCTCAGCTTTCTTGTCTGAGTGTGCATGGGCAAGTTAAAAAGAATCATGGCACAGGCTTGGGCATATGTCTGTTCATAGTCTTCATTGTAAACTTACTCCCTGGAGGTTTTTGGCCTGTAAGTCCCCTTTTAGTCTGTGTCAGGGTGTTTAAAGTATAGTAAAGTCCATAGACTGCTCCTGGTGGATATATGACTGCCCTGTTTTGGAGGAGAAGAACCAAGCCATTTCGCACCATTTGCACTTAGGACTTGGAGGAGCCAGCAGGAGTCCAACCTGAAACCCCCAAAACCCTGTTGTTCATCTGGCAAGAGGCACTACCCTTAGGTAGTGGGAAGAAGAGGTGCCCTCGTCACCATGGTGTGCAGTTCTGGTTTGTGTAGGTGATATGTGCCTTGCAAAGGAGAGCACCTCTTGCCTACACTTCCTCCTCTCCCCTGCCAGCATCCTTGCAGAAGTCTGGCAAACACCAGCCCTTCAGCAGTATTTATAGCTATATCTCTATCTGATGAGCCACTCTAAAAGTAGGTTAACTCAAAACATACCGCTTTGCTGCTTGGAAATACAGATGTGAAGGGATATCTGGTTCTAATATACAGATCACCTTATGGCGTGGCAGGTTTCAGTTTCCACAATAGAGAGTACATTTGTGCTAGGAATGATTTAAGCCATTTGGGACCTTCAAAAGCAGAAACCCTACATGAACCTTATTGGAAATGACTACACTTGGTGGAAAAAAAAGGAAGAGAAACTAGAGGGGTGATCCAAGATCACACACATCTAAAGGGTGGAAAGGAAACCTTTACAAATGTTGCTTTCTCACAGAAAATGCCTAAGATAAGTGGTTGAGAAGTAGCTCCATTCCTTTGTTGAGCTATGAAGTCTTGTTAATGCTAATGGAACTACCATCTCATTGCAAAAAGCCAACAGATTTAGTAAAAAAAGAGTCAGCTTATTAAATATCAGCACTATCAATCATCATATTTTCTACTGCATTTTCCATTTTGTATTTCCCCTCTTGCTAGGGAAGGCAATGAGGAGGACAAGTAAGAAGGTTTTTCCTTTCAGGTACACCTGGTGGATTTGAGCTCTGATATTTCTCTTTCCCTCATCACATGGAAATCCCTTAGGAAGAGCAAAATATCAGCATAAAGATCGTCTGTACAGATTGGAAAGAAGGATTTTGCCCTTGGGTCCAAAAGCTGGAATGTTTTCTGCAGATCATAGACTCCATAAAACATATGTACTTAATAAATAAGCAAACAAGGTTGTGCTTAAGTGAGGCTTCCATGCAGTAAAGGAGAACAACCTTTGACAAGTTGGGGTCGAAGGGTTGACACCTACATCCCTTGTATCCCAGAGCCACTTTTTCCAAATATCCACTTTTCAGGTTCACAGCAACTGTGTTTTTGAGGTGTACAAGAGGAACTTTTCAGAAGCTTATACCAGGTGATCTGAAATGGTGCTTCCTCCCAGATCTGAATGACCTCGTGCAGAAAATGCATGGAATACATCTGCCTTGTCAAAGGGGGAAGCCAGATGAACTGAGAAGTTTTCCCCTCATTCCCATCTACCGTCTCACTGCCTGCACAGGTCAGCAGGGAAAACAGCAGAGGGGAAGCAGATGGAAAGACGCCAGCACTTGGGGCTTTTGGCAGCCCTCTGCAGCAGGAGCTTGGGGTCTTTTTGCATCCCTCTTCTGTGGAGCTGTCAGCAGGTAAAACACTCTGCCGTGTTTCTCAGAGCTGCTGAAACATGATGTGCTCAGTTCTCCACCTTTGGCAGAGCTCGCCTGACCCTGCCTTGGTCCTTGCTTAGAGTGAGGCAGGTTCAATCCCCTGGGCAGCCCTGACAGGTCACCCTGGCTTGGTCAGGCCTGAGGAGCTGTCCTCTTACATTTAGCAAGAGGGAAAAAACTCCACCAGCTTCTTGCAATTGCTAAGACACTAAGCGCAGGTTTTGCTTTCACAACTGAAGGTTTGAGAGTCATGATAGTCAGACTCAGTGAGATCTAATCAGTACCTTTGAGCTGGACACCTCCAGGTCTCCACACCAAGTCTCCACAGGGTTCACAGGGATGGAGGGTGCATGTGTTAAACAAGGTGGCTCTCCACAGCAGCAAGCACATCATTCCAGTTCCCCGTGGTCCCCACTCGGGGCAGGAGCCAGATGTCAAGTCTCATAGATTTATCTTGACTTTTACCATGCAGAGAGGCAAGAGGGACACCTGTAGGGGGTCATCTCTCTCCCCTCTCTGTGCATCCCTTCTTGGCAGAAATGATGGCTACTGCAAGTGCTGCCAAAATCACTGTAGAGGACATTGACATTAAACCAAACACCAAACTTCTAGCTGTTTGATGCAGGTTGAAAAGAAGCCCACCTTTATTTCTTCCTTTCTGATTGCTTTTATCTTGTTTTGACAGAATAACCCTTTCCCCTTCCTCCATTTGTGCTTTTTAGTGAGAAGAACAGCAGAAGCAGAACAAGGATCTGACTCATCACTCCATCTTTATCTTATCCTTAAAAATGTATGCACAGAGCCCCAAAACTATGTCAGCACAAAGCTTCATGGCAGTCATTCCCTTGCATAAAAGGCAAGTTCTGTGTGATTTCGACCAAATTATTACATGGTACAATGAAGTCAAAGTAAAGTTCAGTTGAGGATAAAAGCCACACAGTAGATTAAATTTGCTTAGATCTGTTGTTCTTTTAGTCCATAGGGATAAAAAACAATTGATTCATCTGGAACTCTTCATTTCCACCATAATTTAAACTGTTTTATTAAGTGCAACAACTATATTATTCTGAGTTAACTACGTTTCGTTATGTGCTCAATTCAGAAAAAAAATGGTGTGACAATAAAATATTTCCTTGGACTTTTTTGTGTTGATCCAGGAAGTGGGCACCCACTTCTGAGATCAACAGAGAATTAAAAAGAGACTATGATTCAGAGTAAAAAGAGCAAGAATCTTTTTGCCTGCTGCTGGGTTGCTGCTTTCTATCTTGCGCTGAAATTCCAAGTGTTCTTACACACAGGTTTTCCCTTTTCATGTATCTACTACCGCCAGTTTAAAAACAAAACAAAAAAACCTCCCCAAATCCAGTGAGATCTAACTTAAAGAAAAGATTCCCTAGCTTTATGAGGTACAAATTAAAGTGCAGGTTGTCCTTGAGAAATCTGAGTCTGAAGAATCTGAATTACTTCTTTTCATAAGGACCAAATCTAATGATGGATGGGAAGGGTTAATGAGGATTTTAGCAGTACTTGCATCTTACTGATTCTAAGTAACACTCAATATTTAGAGAGCTTTGAGTACCTTCCTGACACCTAACAAGGACTTTCATATTCTTTAGTTTAAATTGAAATTCGGATTAATATTCCAGATTAGTTTGCTACTACTAATTTTGCAAACACCAATAAATCCCAATGATTGCACCTAATCAGAAATTAATAAGGATATGTAGATGCAGATTACTTAAAGTTCTACCACAATCAGCATGATTAAGAAAAGAATTATAATAATCTTAAGGTTGTCTTTCACAGAGCCTGAATCTGGGGAAATTTTTAAATGGTATGGAAGTTTATATGGTTTCCATTTAACAAGAGTAATTTGGATCTGGATGGAATCTAAGGAAAGAAATTATAAAACTGCACCTTTCCTTGGGCTGGAATCTTCTGGATCTGACCTATTTCAAGGTAGTGATTTTGTCCATAGGCCACATGTTCTTTGTTTTGGACTTATTTCTATTCTGCAGTCTTATCTGATGTTTCTTCCATGTGCACATTTAGCCAGACTTCCTTGGTATGAAACAGTACCCTTGCAAGGTAATGCAAGGAAACAATGCAGGAAACAATTTTTGCTAGCAGGAATCATCATTATTCATTTTTTCCTAGTGTAAATTAAGTCAATAAGAAAAGTGCCTGGTGAGTCTGCACTAATTTTAAAGGAGTATAAAATATTCTTCTCCTCCCTGCTTTAGCTTCCTCTTTTAATCTTCTTTCAAAATGTGTGCCTGTATCTACTTGAAGCTGCAATTAATGTAAGCAAAACATAAGTGAAAATAAGAAGTCACAGAGGAACATCTTTGCTAACCCTTGACTGGAGATGTGTAGATACCTTTTAATTGTTTAAACACCAGGACAAGGTTTGGTGTAACTGAAGACCAAATGGGCCTTTTCACAGTGCACCTCGAGGCTACATCCCTCCCCTGACCAAGAACAGAACTCTGCTAAGTGCTCTCAACTCAGCCTGGCGGGTGTGTTTTTCTCATTTCTCACTGAAAGCTTATTGAAAGTGAAGCACAGGTGGATCCATGGTGTAAAACAGCTCCAAAACAGTTCTGGTGCTGCAGAACCCCTTGGGATCCTTGCAGGTGTTGTGAGAGCACAGTGCAGGTAACCCATCTCAGACAAAAGCCACTGCTGAGGTCCAGGTGGATTAAGATTTTCTTCTAGCAGTTCTGGATTGCACAATCCAAATGTACACTAAACTTAGATCTGTACTTCTGCCAAGTCGCAATTTATAAATAAAAGGCTTCAGAGCAAGCCAATTTTCCTACTTAGTTTTAATAGCTAATACTCTGAAAACCTCAAGGCTAATTAAACTGTTCATTGTCCTGCTGCATTTAATTATTCAGATATTGATCTAACATCTTAATGCACAAGACAAAATAGTGACACGTTTTATATTTGGAAATGGAAAAAATAGGAAGCAGACCTGCTTTGAAAATCATTTAGCACTTAATAACTGAGCTCAAAGAGCGGTTTCCAAGTGTTGATTTTTTTTCATGAGCCACATAGACTTTTTGCCTACTTAAATAAAAAGAAGAAGAAAAAGAAGGGGACAAAAAAGTAAAAAGAACCCTAACAACAAGAATCCTGAACAAGCAAAGCGTGCCTCAAATTTCACATCTAGCTGAAAAAATATCCTACACAGGAAATTGCCAAATCCATGTGTCTCTACAAAGATGGAGACAAGTAATTTGTAAAATCAGAACAGCACAGGGCAATTCAATTCTGTGTTCAATTCTGACCCCACCTAAGACAACCTCTGACATTGGACTAATAAATATTTAGCTTGTCTTGTTCCTCACTGCCTGAGAACTGAGCATCATATGTTTCCCTGTTTTACTGTTGTCTTGATTTAAGTCCCCATTTTTCTGATACGGCACTTGGTGTTGCTGAGTACTTAGCCTTGGGACTGAAACAGAACCCCACACAATACAGAACAAGCTGCTCTATAAAGACAACCTTGTCAAGGTTCTTTTTTTGAAAGAATGAGTTTATGATCCTCCTTTGGTTTCTGTCTTTTTTTTTTTTCCTTTTTTCCCCTCCATTTTAATGCCTTGGAAATATCGCCTCATTCCTCGGAAGCTTTCTCATGACTTTTTTGGAAAAGCTATTTTCTCCTTCCCAACCACAATCTGTGAAGCTTTTGGAGAATGAGAAACACAGATGTTCTGGATCCACCAGCATCACTTCCACTTTTATTGTTACATAAAACAGAAAAAGAGAACCTGGGTTATTTGTAGTGGAAATAATCTATAATTTAGTCATTTACAGCTAACCTAGACAGCTGTAGTCATGGAGAGCTAACCTAATGTGCACAGAAACTTATGAATACAGCACACAGTCTGTCTCATCCACAAGACACATTTATCAGAGGCACTGTCCTCCAATAGTGCCTAACACCCTCCAGTGGCTGTGAGGACAGCTCATGGTGACACGCCCAGAACATTGTTAGCTTGTTTAAAGGTAGTTACCTAATGTGTTTTGATATTCCCAAAGTCATCCGAGATATTTACATAGGACTTCAATGACCCAGGACTTTTGGGAGACTCACATGGTTCTGGAGCAGGACCTTTTGTTGCTACGTGGCTTGAGTGATACCAGACACATTGCTCTGGCAGCTGATTCCCACCTGCAAAGACCATGAGACAAATGGCATCATTAATGTCTAGTTTTGTGGATTTCTTGTTGTTTTGGGCTTTTTTCCCCCAGAGGACACACTAGAAAAGCAAAGTGACTTGCCAAATCACAGGCAACTATTCCCACTGGACATGATTCTGCCTGCTGGATGTAAGCCCTGTGGTCAGAAGATCCCTTGGAGGAGAGCTCATTCTCCTGCTATGGAGCAAGGAAAAACAACTATCATAGATCTATTCAGTTGCATTGGCTGTCCGTCCAGTGACCCTTAGGCTTCCTTCAACTTGCTTCTGGGGCACAAGTAAAAAAGATTATGAAACTAGCAGAAGACAATGAGGTGTTCTTGACACCTATGAAATGGAGGTTTCACTGCAAGAGTAGTGCAGACTGCTGACCCAGCTCTAGGGACCTCTTCATGCAAGGCAGCACAGACCAGACACTTTGATGAGAGGGGCAAAGCCAAAGCTGCTGTAGTGAGGAAGCGCAGGAGAGAGCAACAAATTGTAGCAAAGGCTTCCTGTGCCTTAATCCATGCCAAGGTTGTGCTTCCACTCAGGACTTTGATCTTACAAGCTGTTAAGGTCCTATGGCTGGTCATCAGATAGTTCTGGAATAATACTTTTCTTGGGAAGAAGTAAATGTAAAAGTTTTCAAAGTAACACGTATTTCAGTACAATGGCTCAGCAGGGGATTGGCTCAAAGCTTGACAAATGGGAGACATTGTTTTATGCAAAAATGCAGCATGCTCTGCCTTGCACCAGGAGTAAATGTGACTTTGCCCTCAATTAGATCCTGTACCGACTACAGGTAGAATATACATGCAGGAATAGCATCTGGCATCTGGTCATTATTGCATAATTCACTGGCTGGTAACTCCTATGCTGCATCTCCAACTCAGAGTAACTGACACCAGATAATGCAGTTGGGATTAATCCAGTCCTTATGAAGTGTTCCAAAAACTCGGAGCTAATTACTAGGCTTGAGATTCCCGGATTGGCATATGGTGTCAAAAAATGTTGTGCAATTGAAGGGAAAGCATAAATTTTGCAAGAGCTGTATTTTGCCAGAAAACTTGCTTTCTCCCCCGATTATTTATTGCTAATTGCAGAGAAGTGTCTTACATATGTCAGTGAGTTTCTTTTTGAATCTACTAGTCCAGTTGCTGGTGCTCTTTAAAAAAATACCTTATAAAAACCATCAGAAAAAAATCTGTTCTCCAGTCTGGCAAAGACAGTAGAATTGACTGTAGCGTAAACTATAGCAGATCACTTTGCAGTCACATTAAAATCAAGTTTAATAACATTAAAGCTTGTAAGTGGTGGGAAATTCCACTTTAAATTCCTTCACCATCTGTTGCTTAGAAGTCAGCCATGAGTATTTCCCTTCCATTTCTCCTTTCCTTAGAGTGGCTGATGCACAGACACGAGCTTTTAAAGGCTGTGCCCAGGGTGGGGTGTTGGTTGGGGAGCAGAAGGACCTTGGCTGCGTTGGAGTGGGAGAGTGGCATCTGCTGATAGGTAACAGGGACTGAAATTTCACTCACCAGAAACTGTTTTATCACAGTGAAATTACTCAAGAACTGAGTTGGTTGTTAAGCCTTTTCTCAATGAATCTCCCCTGCTTAGATTTTGGAGTTATTGCTGGAATAATCTGCAGGGGAGTTACAGAAATTTAGGTGAACCATTTATTATTTATTTGTTTGTTTTACGGTATATCTCTTTACTGCAACTGTCCGAGCTGTTCCTTCTGCCATCTAAACAGCACCATCTTCAGGCACATTTAAAACCTCTCCATTACCTAGCCGTGACCTAGCTGTTTCTCGTTCCGGGAATGCTCTTTTTCTGGTGCTGAAATTGCAGATCTTCTCCTGATTTTTCCCTGGACATTATCTTTAAGTCTTGGCATTTCTCAAAATTATTCTATCAACCCAAGGTGAGACTACCAACCCCCTTCCAGCTGCACCCCTTTTATCTGTATGATTGAATCCTTTCTCAGACGGACATTTAAATTTTCTTTAAAGAGTTGCCCCATTATACCTGTCTCATACTGTTTATTTCTATAATTTATTGTGATTTTTTTCCTGATCTCCTCCATGGAAAGACGATCTCTCTTTTCATTGGTATGTTCAAACTATGTATTTCCAGTTCCTGTTTTTAACCTTGAAAGAGACGAAGAGATTTCTAGATCAACTCTGTTTTGTTATGTACTTGTCTTGAACATATATTTTTAACACAAGCATAATCCAGTTAAGTAAAAAAAAAATACGTGAGTTATTAGGCTGTAGCAATTATGTTTGTTTCATATATAAACAAAACAAGTCTCGGCTTGGTGAGTATTAAAATCACAGGAACATGCAACGAGAGAAACCAGAACATTTATAATGCCATCGTAACCACCTACTGTTACTTCCCCCAACGAAATGTCATTTGCATGGTTTGTTTATTCCTCGATTTTTTTAGAAATAGTCCAAAGGCAAATAAACCGAAAAAAATTCTACACAGCAGGTCTGTGTTCAGCCACGGTGAAGTTTTCTGGAGCTGTCGGAAGATGAAGCAGAGACAGCAGAGCCTCATGCCTTGCATCCCACCGCCCACCCGTGGTCTCTGTGCAAGGCGGATTGTAAAGATGTTTATGTGGTTCTTTATGGAGATGTTTGGCCTCTAAGAAACACAGTAACTGCTTCTGCCCTTTGCTTGCCACTTAATAAATGACGGGAGATGCTGTCCCCCCTTCCTGCCCCCTCCCTGTAAAGAGGAGGATAGTGCTTAACTTCGAGGAGGGTGTTCACATCCAGCATTGCCTCCACTGAGTTTCCCCCGACTCCGTGGGATCCCTCCATCTGTGGGTACCATGTCTTGCAGCCCCGAAAGGAAAGCACAAGTTCTCCTGCCTTGGCTTCATTAGGGAGACCAACAATGCGGTGACACTCGAGCTTTTCGTTAGTCTTTATTTGGGAAAGAAAAATTCCTCAGTACTAAAACTGCTGGATTTGCCAACTTTTATTTTCACCGCGAGAGACAATTTTGTCGAAGTTCTCAAGTGGTAATTACAGTTAACCTCTGCACGGCGTCTGCAGGAACTGCTGCAGTAGGCAGCACTCGCCAGGTTCCAGTGCTTGTTACCAAAGGAAAGGAGTGAGCAGACCCGACGGGAGCCTGTCCCGGTGACCTGGTGTCCCGGTGTCCCGGTGTCCCGGACGAAGCCCCCGGGGGCTGTTATCGGCGGTGGGTGTGTGATCCAGACGTGCAGCTCTCCAGACATCTCGTTTCTCCGCGAGAAACAGGGGTTATTCCTCACCCCTGCTCGGGCTCCTCCTGCCCGCAGAGCCGCCCCTGGAGCCAAGAGCCGGGACGGGGCACAGGGGGCTCGGGGGGAGGGCTCGGGGGGGGCTCCGCTTCTCCCCGGGGAAGCGGGAGGGAGACGGGAAAGAGTCTCGAGCCCTCGGGAGCCCCACGGCGTGTGGGAGTCCGAGGCTGGAAGGCAGGGGACCGCCGTGCCTCAACCCCTTGGCCCCCAGGGCGAGACTGGGGGGAAAGAGCTATGCAGAGGGATGAAATTTGGCGACAAAGAGTGGCGATAAGGTTGCCCCCCACCCTGGATAGGAGCTGTTCATAATAAAGAAGCTTGGCGATGTCTTACAGCCAATGACAAAGTTCTTGTGTCCTACTTTTGGGCGACAGATCGCCTTTATGGGTTAATTTAAGGAGACGGAAGAAGCTGCGGTACCGGCCGGGACGGGAGGGGAAGGATGGGAAAGTACCGAGGCCACGCTGGAGGGGCCGGCCGAGGACAGGGGGACCACGCAGAGCCCCCACGGCCCCACGGCCCCGAGCTGATGCTCAGCCCATCTCCAGGGCCAGCGGGTCTGGCCCGGCCCGGTTCGGCAGCCACAGGTTTGGCAGTTCCTGAGTTCCACCCCCAGGCCTGCGCTCAGCTCCAAGGGGACAGCAGGGACCCCTACGGCTGCGTCCCGGCGTGTCGTGTCCTTCCCCCACGAGGGGAGCTGCCGTCCCCCGGGGGGGGGGCAGGGAGGATCCCGAAGATCCCCCGGGCTGTGAGGTTCCCTAACAGGGCCCGGAGCGCCTGCGGCTCCCCCTCACTCCTCCAGTGGCACTGAAGACTGCGCCCGGCGCCCCTTTCCACCCCTGACAATAGGCATAGACAGAGGAAAGGATTCTTTTCTCCTTTCCTTTCCTTTCCTTTCCTTTCCTTTCCTTTCCTTTCCTTTCCTTTCCTTTCCTTTCCTTTCCTTTCCTTTCCTTTCCTTTCCTTTCCTTTCCTTTCCTTTCCTTTCCTTTCCTTTCCTTTCCTTTCCTTTCCTTTCCTTTCCTTTCCTTTCCTTTCCTTTCCTTTCCTTTCCTTTCCTTTCCTTTCCTTTCCTTTCCTTTCCTTTCCTTTCCTTTCCTTTCCTCTCCTTTCCTCTCCTTTCCTCTCCTCCTTTCCTCTCTCCTCTCCTCTCCTCTCCTCTCCTCTCCTCTCCTCTCTCTCTCCTCTCCTCTCCTCTCCATTTTAAAAATTTTTTATTTTTATTTTTATTTTTATTTTTATTTTTATTTTTATTTTTATTTTTATTTTTATTTTTATTTTTATTTTTATTTTTATTCTTTCTCACTTTTCATTTCTTTTCCTTTCTTTTCTTTATCTTAGTCCATTTGTTGTCTGGTTTTATCTCTTTTTTACACTGATCGTTTCACTTTTTGAGATAAACCCGTTTTTCAGGTCCGTTTCGTTTTGCCAGACCCTGTCGGCCTGGGAGCCCAGGTTTTACGGCCTCCCTTAGGAAGAAGCCGTGAGGAACTCGCACCTTTCCCGACGCCTTTGCGGAGCAGAGCCCGGGCCGCCCCGTTGGAAAAACGGGACCAGCGCTGCCGGGTCCTCAGCGGAGAGGCAGGGAGGGCTGGAATTTTAGGGGACTAAATTTCTGTCCCCCCAAAACAACTTCTCTTCACAGCTGGGAGGTGAATTCGATCAGTCCCCAGCGCCCCTGGGCCAGCCTGGGCCCCCGGCCCAGGGACCGCGTCCCGGCAGCCCCACAGCCCCGCCGGGGTGCGGAGCCCGAGCCGCGGGACGGGGTGCGGAGCAGCCGAGCCCCGACCCGCCGGGGGCTCCTCATTCGATCGCTTTCCCTCGCTACCCAACAAAAGGACGATCATCTTTACAGGAGAACACAGATGCGGGGCGAGGATATCCTCACAGAGCCCTCCTGAAGGAGAATCTTCCCAACAATTTTACTTCAGGAATCTGTCTCCTTCCCTCCTCTAGCATTATCCCAAGCAGAGGGGTTTTTTTCGTTTGTTTCTTGGCTCACCTATTTTTTCTTTAAAGTTATTTTTAGAGGTGTCCCTGTCTTTATTGGCTGTTCAGAAAGTTCCCACAGTATTCAGTTTTGTTAAAATAAATTTTTTCTCTTTTTTTGCTCACATTCCCTGGGACTGGACCAAACATAGATTAGTCTTAAATTAATTAAAAAAAAATAGGTGGCTATCCAAGATGAAAAATAAATTCCCAGCTGCACAGGTGTCATGCAGGAAGGAAGGCCCTCCATCCAGGTGTTCCCTACTGTTTCCCAGGTGTGACTTTACGAAAGTGACGATATTTTAAAGTAAGTTTTTATCCTTCCCTCATACACACATCCTTCGTAATTTCTCTGTTCTAGAGCCTTGCTCAGATCCAAGAAACTTCTACCTGCTTTTGCTGTTGTTGTCGTTGTTGTTGCAAAAATCAATAGCAGAACAAGCATATTTCTCTGAGAAAAAACCCCCAGAGGAGTGCCCTGCCCCCTGAGCCATGACACAGTGTCTGAGCCTGGGCACTGAACTCCCCAAGAAATGCCAATCACAGCTGATTTGCTGCATGCAGTTTGCACCAGGTTTTCTCCTCTCACTATGCACCTACACCTTGTTTCTCTTTTCTCATCAGCAGGACTCTGCAGAACCCTTCTCCAGCTAAGTGTGTTTGTTGCTCACCCACATTTTGGCTTTACCTGATTTATTTTGCTATCACTGTCCTTCACATCACTCTTCTAAATTTTTGTTTCCTCCATACCCAGAAGTGATGGAGTCTGTGTCTGAGCTCTGTTCTTTCACATAATATTGTTACATCAACAATATTTTTAAAAAGAGACATGTTTAAATAAAATATATAAAGGATAATCAGAATAAAACACACACCAGATCCTTCCATTCTTGAAGGTGGGGTATCTTTTGTCCTTTCTGGAGTCTTCTGAAGTTGGTAAGATATTATTCTGAGTTGGCTTTTATCAGGAATCTCAGAAGTCTTATGAGTATATTGCTGACAGAATTTCCTGCCTCATAGAAAACGAACACCTAAGTATAATTTCTGCAGCAACACAGATGCTAATCTAACTCTTCTGTGCCAAATCTAGAATGTCATAATTTCCAAAGGTTAACATTGTTTGTGCTTGCACAACTTTGTGAGACACATACCAAAGGTCACTTTTCAGGTAGGCTGCAACATCCAGTTGTTTCCTGGCAATGTGATAAGTTGTTAATGGACCTTAATACTGGGGAGATGCAAATCTGTTCACATCTAAACATCTTGGAGGTTTTGCCTTTCAGAGCTTTTCCAGTTCTGTAAGATATTTAAGTCTCTGAAATCAATTTTGCTTGCTTGCGAACTCATTAATACCACTGTGAAATCTTACCTATAAAGTCCTTCAGCATGAGGAAATGCTGGAACTAACTTTGCAAATTTGTTCTTTATGATCATGTTTTGGGAAAGTCAGACCTACAAGCAATTACTATTAAGAACACATGAAAAAATTAGAGAATACTGAACTCATTGCCCAGACTTTGGTACTCCAAAACACAAACCACATGTCTTCAGGGTCTAGGTTTGAACATCAAGCTGAGTTAATTCAGATCTGATCCTATATGTGGTTATGGATAATTTACAGGACCCATTCCATGCCCCACTAGTAGAACTGTATGTTTGCCGTATCTGTATCTTTTTGATGAGGAAAAGAAAATTAAGCTTAATACAAAAACATTTGTAACACTCCTCTGGATGAAAGTATCAATATGATGTGTGTGGCAACTTTATGTCTAGTCATGAAATAATTTATCTGTCTTTTAAGAGATTTGCTCCCTCTTTTAAGAGATTTGATACACAGATGGTAAGCAGGGTTGGCCACACACTTGCTCGTGAACAGTCCAAGTGCATGTCTCCTACCTTGGCCATATCACATCAGTCTTTACTTGCCTGGGGGCTGCTGAATAATCCAAATTCCCAATATAGAGAAAACAAGGTGTCTTGAGCTGTGGTGTGATCACACTCACTGAGTCACTCTGGGGAATATCTGCCCCAGATTTTCAGATTTTTGTAGGGATTCCATTTTTTCTTCATAACCATTGTTCACAGGAGCCACATCCTTTAGTGCTGCAACTCATTTCCAGAGCACTGGTTCCCTCCCTGCTCATCTTTCCAAGGTACGTGCCTCACAGCTCCCAGCCTAATGGCATTTTGACATGCTGCTTGCAGAGTTGGGAAGCTTGGCTGCCCTCATAATGATCAACAGGAAAGAGTCTACAGGATAAAGGAAATCTGGAAAACATGAGGGGTGAAAGATGTGCCTTTATTTAAACTGGAAAAAGAAAAGAAAAAAAAGAGTAGGAAGATGGGGGACAACAGTGTTCTGTATGTAAAATGTGGCTGCAAAGACGCTGGTAATCACTTATGAGCAGCTGAAGAAGAATGAGAAATCCCTTAAATTTGCTGCAAAGAAAACCAGGGTAGATATTAGAAATGTAGTCTGTTTCTTAAAAGGGTATCTAAGAAAACAGTTTAATAGAATCCCAAGGCTTGTGCTACAGAAATGCAGATCAGAAGAAATATCCATAAGAGATTATCTAAAGTGATTTACTTAACTTTAATGCAGGGAGTGGAATGGTGAGAGAGTGGCCTGGATGATTGGATGACTTCTTGACTTCTCTTTCAGTGCTTCATTGCTACAAAGCTCTCTCACCCCCGGAGGCAAGGCAGCTCTTCAGCTGGCTGACAGCTGATGCAGGATGGAGATTAAACTCAGCTGAAGATTGACTGCAGTGGTAGAAATATGTTGATTCATGTGGAATTCAGGCTCTTAATTCACACCCAGCCACTGGCAGAGCCACTGCTGGCTTCAGTAGCTCAGTACCAATCTGAGCAGGCACTAACATGTCCATTTTGCTATGTTTTGAAGTATCACAAGATTTTCTTCTTACCAAATCCATCACATCTCTGTGAAATATTATGGCTATTTCAGCTTGAGCTGTATGGCAGTCAGAGATCAGAGTGGCACAGAAGATGATTAGGCCATTAAGTTCACTAGGTTATTAAATAAAATATTAAGCTTTTCATTCTCCCTTATGTTGTTTCATTTGAGTAATTGTTATCCAGGTTTTGGATATTGAAATTACTGCCTAAGAAATGGTCTCAGTGGAGCAGAAAGGATGCAAAATGGACCAACTAATAGGAAGGAGACCTGCATTTTCATTTCAATCATCAAGAGAATTACTGTGAGAAGAACTCGAAGTAGGAAGCACAGTACTGTTGTCCTAAATTCTTGTCACGGAGGTATTTTTCATGGAAATGGAGAGTGGGGATCAGCTTCACTTTTTGATTGCATCTTTTTGTTTTATTAAGCTCTGGAGTAGATTAGGAGTGCTCATACAAGCAATTATGGCACTACTGATGGGACATGGCAATAAACAGGAGGGAGGTGCTTACTTTTTCCAGTTTTCATATTTGTCTGTAGTGTAAGGGGGACAATGTACACAAAGCAGAGGGTGGCAGAACAGGTGGATGGTGAGGCAGAGAGAGGAAAAGAAAATTAGGATGGTGGATGTAGTAAGGAGACCAGGACAAAATCATGGCAGGTTGAAGCATAGGAATCAATTAGGCTCGGAGTCGTTGTGGAAAATCACTGCCATATTATCTCATGGTGAGTAGAAAGCAGAGAACAAGGTGAGGGATGTAAGGATCTAAGTAAGAGAGGAAGCATGCAGAGACATGGACCTGGCATGGCTGGAATGGGCACAGGAGTATGGCAGGGTTTGCTCATAACAGCCCTGGGGCTTTCCTGCAAATGTTGCTCCAGGAGTCACATCCCATGCCTGTGTGTGGATTTTGGGCACTTCACAGCTAAGCCTTGGGGATGAAGGGTGGGGAAGGAGGATGCTTAAAGGGGATAAGCAGGAAGGAGACAAGGGCCCAAGTCAACAAATGACTCAGCTATGAAGGGCAGAGGAGCCCTGAGGACAGAGAGAGCAGTGCCACAGGACCCTTGCCGTCCCTCTCAGCTCTTGCCATGCATCTTCCCACCCTTTCCATAAAACACATCGGGCCAAGGAGCCTCAGTGCCATCTCCTTCTGCCTCCACCACTCACAACAGCAGAAACGAAGCCACCCTTGGCTGCTGCTGCTCTCCCTGGGAGGGGAGCAGAGCCAGCACTAGTTATTAATCCACCCCATGAATAAAGTGTCAGGAGAAACCATCCCTGCCCTAGAGCGTCTCCAAGAAGTTGCGGTTCAGATGAGTACTGCACTGGGTATCCACCTCAAAATGGGTCAGGAGAAACTGAACTAAAACCTGCCTGTCTGCAGGGATTAACCCACAAGGGATTGTCTCCCAGCAGAGTGCCAGACCTGCAGCCACAGCAGAGGGAAGGTGGAGGCTGCTATTACAAGCCTCCTCTGAAGACTGAGGTGCTTTTAATTTTAGTCTGGGAACTTTCCCCTCATTACCCTCCTGACAGGATGGGTGCAGACAGCATTAGGGATGCTGGGCTAGACACTGGCCCCAGAGGAATGTCCTCCTCCTCCTCCACCTCCTCCTTCTCCTCCTCCTCCTCTGCGGCAGCACCTCAGCACAGGGGGAGGCACAACAGCACTTCCAGTCAAACACCTTCCCTTGCAGGATTTCAATTTGTCCAACCAAAGGCAGCTGCAGGAGAGCAGGGAACCTCTACCCCACCCTCACCCCGGCTCCCCACGGCCGTGCAAGTGAGTCTGGCTGGTGCCTTTTCCCAGGGCTAAAGGGGATCGCTGATTAAAGGGGCCTTCTGAACAGCTTTCCCCTAAAAGGAGCTTACAAAGCCCGTTTGTTTAACCTTTTCACAGCAGCTTGACCCTGTCATGAAGAACAAATCACTCCGAAACAATGTTGAAGTGTGGGACTGATGGAGTTGCTCCCAGCCTCTTCCTCCTCTGCCATTGCAGACCCAGAGATGAGTCCAGCCCTGGTGAGGAACAAGGACCCTTTTTGCCTCCCAGCAGCGCCACAGCTTCGAGCAGCAGCTGGGAGTGTGACCCCCAAGAAACAAGGGCTTGGTGTGAGTGTCTGTGCTGAGGGCACAGATGTGGCACTGCCAGGGCAGCCTGCTCCTCACCTCTCTGCTAACAGCACAGATTCTTGCTTCCAGTTTTGCCCAAATATTGGATGAACTTAGGGGATTTTTCATTTTTTTCCTGAGGCTAAATCCTTCAGCAACCTTTTGGGTTTCTATTGCCTATTTTACACCTTTTGTGGACTTCTCAGCAGTGAAACCAGAGGACAAATAGACTCACTGGTTAAGTTTAGAAGTAAATATTTGAATTTTGTTACATTGCTTGTTTTATGGATAGGGAAGGAATCATTTAGTTAGAAATAACAATTAAAAGCTTATTGAGATTCTCAGATTTTAAACAATAGTTCTCTTTTCTCTTAATACAAATTATCAAAGCAAGAATGCATAAATTGGACAAAAGTTATTATATTCCAGTGTTTTCATGAAGTGATTTTCTACTTGAACAGGAAAATGAATCTTAATTGCTTACCACAAAAATATCCTCAGGCAATGGTAGTACAATTAAGAGTTTTTCTTTAAATAGCATGCTAGAAAATGCAGTACATATGGTGCCATTAGCAACTTCAAAACAGTATTTGGATATTCATTTAATTTAAAACAGCATGTGCTAACACAAAACTTAGCAGAAATAATAAATGTAAACTTGTGTAAGAAAGTAAACAATGCCATCTCTGTTGAGTGTGTAAGCTATTAGTCAAAATCAACAGAACCAGATTTTGATAGCAAGTATAAGCACAAAATATTTCATAATAGCTGTTTTTTAAGTCTTGTTCTGTCTGGCTTTGATTAAAAAAAAAAATAATTGTACAGAATTGTGTTTTATTGTGCTCAGTAACTTTTCCCTTGTGAATACCGAACAAATAGACAGCAGCAGAACAAACTGAATGTGTGAAATGAGGAGTTGGATGACTTCGCATTTCTGTTACAACTGAGTGTGTAAATTTACACACCACACTGGTATTTTGTGTTTCTACCTAATGACATTCACTGCAGAATGCAACGGAAACAACCCAGTGTGCTGAGGGTGGCATTCTCAATTTGAAGGTCCCATGGAAATCCAGCTGTGTTAGTGGCCAGGTGCTTAAATAAAGATCCTTCTTGTAAAGCGGACTAAGCTGTTTAATCTCTGCCTTAATCCTGACACTTTTAAAGTCTGTGGGATGCTACTGAAATTAAGATTGGTTGTGTGTTGAGGGTAACACTACACAGGCCATTCCTACCTGCCCTTGCAAGGGAAAACATTCGTTTTCCATCTCAGTGAATTTTAGATAGTGGTGCCAGCAGGGAGAAAAAATAACAGCAGTGGCACTGCACTTAGAGGTGTAAAATATCCACATTGAAACACTTCAGGAGAAACAAGCAGGATGAGAGAATTTCACAGGTTTCCTTCCTGTAGGGAAACTTCCTTATTCTCACTGCAGCCTTCTCACAGCAGCTCCTTTGAGCCCTGGAAAACCCTGCAGAAATTCGTGTTCCCTGCTGCCTCTTGGAGCCTGGCCCTCACTGCAGCTGCTGGGCTTTCCTTCACTGCACAGATGGGGAGGATAGCCGAGGTTCCAGGGAGGGGAGCACATCAAAAGGCTAATTCTTGACCCTCATGACAAATGAGTCACTGGTGGGCAAGGGGCTGTGCCTGCCTTGGCCAGGAGCCTCACCTCTGAATCCTGCCACAGAGAATGGTGCCCAAGACAGCCCTACTTCAGGGAGCAGGGTCAATAAATAAGCAAATCACAGTGCAAACAGGAAACATTTTCTTTGCAAAGAGAAAAGATGCATAAAGCCACCCCACAGTTAAAAGGGAAGAGGCTTTGTGCAGTGCAGGAGAAGGCCATCAGTCTTGCCAGCATGTAGGTCCTTCCTGCTGGAGCTGTTCCACTTTGTATGAATAATTAAATCATCTCTGGAGCAAGGACTTGACCCTGCATCTCTCGCATCCCAGGTGAGCACCCGAACAACTGGGCAATAGACTCAATCTCCTGCTTTTCTCTCCCCGGCCCAATGAATATTTAATCACCTCTACAAAGTGAAGCAGTTCCAAGGGGAGGGAGTGAAAGCCAGGCACCTCACAAAAACTCTGTAGCTCCATGGCCCGTCTTTCTTCCATCAGAGTTTGAGCCCCCTGGACAAAAATCCCCAGTATGCAGGAGAGGGGGTAGTGTTGACTAGATGCACCCCTCTAGCAGAATCAGAGATGGTGGGAGGCAGGTCCTGTCTTCTCACTTTTCCCATCCATAACATGTACCCAGCTACACAATTTATTTTACAGTTGATGATATTGATGGCCACCCTTGATGTATTTGCCTCATGATTTAAAGTAGGCACCTAGGCAGGAGAAGAGTCAGAGAGATCCTGCAGGTCCCAGCAGTTTGTGCAGCTGCCAGGGCACACGCTCCTGCTTCTGCTCAGGTTGGTGAGAAAGTCAAACAGATGAAGTGTGATGGGTGGGACAGATCCTGTGTCCACTGATGGGAGCTCATGTCTTGGAAAGGTTTAGTCTCTCACATGGCCACTGCTTTCACACTCAGTGCCTCACTTTATCCACTGACTGATGCAGAGAGCAATCCAACACATCCCAGCAGTAAAAAGCATAAGGAAGAGCTGCAGGGAATAAGAATGCAAAGAATAAGGTCATTCTGCCCAAGGCGCAATTTTGGTTTTTTTTTTATAATTCCACAGGAAACTAGGCCATCCAGTAAGGTTTTTAAAGCTAATGCAGATTTTAAAAAGAAAGCACAACTGATGGTTTTTTAAAAAATGTGCTGAGCCAGAAAAGATGCTACTCAGGTATTTCTGTAGCCTATCAAGGTCAGAGTGGAATGGGAAGTGCTCTCTATGAAGAATCACATGGTCCTGAATTGTCTCAGTAAACATTTTGTTAGAATTTTTTTGCTTATAACAGGAATAAGAATATAGAGAACGACTGTTATTTGCAACTGCACCAGAATTTCAACAATAGAATTGCATAGGAAAAAGTGACAAAAATATTTACCTATTTAAAAAAGATAATTGTTTATATCCTCAATTTTTCCAGGATATTGCTGCATTTTTCCCAACAGATATTTTTTTGGCAACTTTTGGATATCTATCACCACTTCAAAGAAATACAAATCAAAACATTGTGTATTTACAAAAATAAAAATGAGATTTTTTTGCTTGTTTTTCTGTTAAAAAATATTAAAAATAATCTAAGGGTGATAAAGAGTGGTATCCATGCTATGTCTGGGCTTTATATTTAGGTCTCTGGGTTGGAAGTAAGTTTCCCCATGGGTAGATAACAAGGTTTAAGATCCTCCAGGCAGTGGTACTCCAGTTATCCTCTGGAGATGCCTAATTCTACAGCCTACAAGATGTATCCCCCTGACATCATGCTGTGAGCATATGGCTCTCTACTTTCCAAATTTCCCAGTCCTGGCCATAGGCTGCAGATGTGGAGCTGAGACACACCTGATTCCCCACTCCTCCATTCCCAGTTCGGATATTAGAAATTAATCCATGTTCGTTTAACTGTCTTGCCAAGTTGTAAAATTAACTCCTTCTTCCTGCAGGACAGAGACTAAATCTGGGGAGTCATTGGGAAAGAGCTATCACAACAAGAAGATCACCCCTCCATCAGCAGTACTGGCAGGTGGAGGAGAAAGAACAGGCACAAGGAGTTTTTCTGACTTCAGGAAGGGGCACTTTGTTAAGCACAGACTTGCATAGCTTGCAATGAATTAATTTATCACTTGATTTTACCATTCCAGACCAAACTTGCTGAGCCATGGGTTTTTGCCTATTTTTCTGCAGTGAGACTCAGTGCTGTCTCCCAGAGCTTGTCGACAGAGACGAGAGCAGGAAAGCGATGAGTCAAGAGCAATCAGATCAAGAGGGTCATTTCACGGACACACCAAAATGGCTGGGAGCATTTTCTGATCCTTTCCCTCTTCTGACTGCAGGATGAGTTATCTTTGCTGAGTGTGTTTAAACTAACCTTGGGGAAGGGCTGCGAAAGGGCCTGGAAACACAAATGGTATTTCAACTACTGCTGGGGGTGGGAGGCGTATGAGTAAAGTATCACTGCAGCCACAGCCTCTTGTCACAGCCCTGCAACACCACACCGGGCAAATACAGTCATGAGACCTGCCTGGCTGGCCAAGGACTCAGCTTTTCCCTATCATCCTTGATTCACATTGCACAGTATTCCTCAGCCACACTCAGGACATGGATCTGGCATGCTGTACCTATGAAAACTGTATTTATTTTATGTATTTGCCAGTGTGCTGTTTGCCTACTAAATTAGGAAGAAGGCTTTTTGAAATTGTCAACTTTCAGTCACTCTCTAATCATATCTTCTGTTTGTGGCTACTGTCTGCGAGCTAAGGATTCCCTGCAAACAATTCCTTATTCTCCTGTCACACTGGTCTTTTTCTTGTGAAGAATTCTCAGAGCAAGGCTTCCCAATGCTAGTGTTCAGCCAAGGACAAGGGCCAGTTTTAACACAATGTTACTTAATTTAGAGTGTGCTGCTTTGCCTTCAAAAAGTGCTTTAAGCTGTTGCCAGTGGCACCATCTCAGTTTGGCCAGATCTGTGGGCAGTGCAAACTTATTCTCCCTGTGCTCCAAAGTACCCTTCAAAAGCAATGTTTATGATGGGTTATCACAGACAACATAATTTCCAAAATGTTGTGTATCACAAGTAGAACAAAGAGAGGATAACTGTCTTGAAAAATCAACAGTCAAACCATGCTTGTGCCCAGAGAGAGCTGACCTTCACAGGTGAGGATGAAGGCATGCCGTGATGCTTGGAGGCAGGAGGGTGGTGAGGCCAGAGCATGAAGGGTATGCTGCACTCATGTTTTCAGATCCTTTCCAAGACAGTGGGACAGGGAAGCTTCAGATCTGCAAGGGTGTTGAGCACCAAGTAGCCCAGCAGGGCTGGACAGGAGACTGAGAGGCAGACACAGCCAGGAAACAGTGGCAAATTAATTTTTCTCCTTATTAGCTCATTTATATTTCTCTCTCCTCTGGGTCTGTGCCCTACCCTGCTTTGGCTTTTTTCTTCATCTTCACTTTCTCCTTCTGTCCTATATCCAGCTTTCCCCAATAACAGTCACAGCCTAAACCTCTCTCCGGCTTCCTCTTCTCAGGGATGATACAAAACAATGTCAACAGATGGTGGTTTGTGTGTTTTCATGTGTTTTTCATACGTGCACAAATTGATTCAAAGAAATACGTTGTGCACCCTTTGCTCTTCCCTCCTACCAGGGAAACACAGACTGAAAGCAGAGCTCCTGAGGAGTCCTTATTCCTGCTGTTCTCCATAAAATCACACATAGAAAAGCCTTCTATAACTCACTGGATTGGGGCCATATGCCTGGTGTTATGAAATATATGGGGGAAATACGTGCTTCTCAGTAGTGTGAGGAAAAGCCACTCAGCAGTTCCCATATTTTATGTATCTCTGTATTACTTTGAGCAATGCAGCTGTATGTCTGTGTTTAGAAAAGTCATCCTTTTTTCAGCTGCCAATGCCAGGAGAGTACAGGACTGGGGAAGGGCTGCCCATGTAAATGTGACTGGAAAGAAATTTTAATTTGTGATGCTGCTCTGGCAGATAGGAATGGCATCTTGGTGTGTAAATGGGTAGTGTCATCTCTGGGTGGGGGAATCACAAATAACACAGTTCATTGCCTTGTGCCATCTTTCCGATGAAGAGAAAGGAAAGACTAAAATTCTCTCTGGCTGAGATGTCGATACATCACGTATCTGCTAAGATAATTTGTACAGTTTTGTTCTTACCCAGCTCTTTTGATCAGGAAAACCTAATGAAATTTGTGAAGCCTTTTTGTGTTGCTGTCAGGGACAAAAACCCGGCTGAGTCAGCACGGGGGGCGTCGGGCATTGTGGCTTTGCCTGAGAGACCATTCACACAACGGGCTGGTTAAGCCCCAGCTCCAACGCGCCCTCTGCGTGCAAAAAATAACACTTCAAGTGAGCTGAGTTCTAGAAAATGAAAACTAATTGCTGGGGTTAGAAGAATTCAGCCAGTCTCAAGCCATTAGGATCACGGCCGAGTGGGGAATGTCATGGAGCCAATTGGAGCAAAGCTGTCAGGGCTTTACCATGCTTAAGACCTAACCTTAGGTTGCTCTGCAATCACACGACCACGGCTCCAACATTTGCAGGAGAATATTGTCCCCGTGTCCCAGCAGCACTTCCCTCCACGGGCACAGCAATGAGTGCAAGGAATGCCGATTCCACAATACCCCTCCTCGCCAGCAGGATAGGGACAGACAGGCCTGGCAGTTTAATTTGCTTTTTTTTTTTTTTTTTTTTTTTTTTCCTAGAGGAATAAAAACAACAGAAAGACAACCTAGTCTGTCGTGAGATTTCTGACTGATTGTGGAGTAATTCGGACAGAATGGAATAGAGCCTGCTCAGTGGTTCATGAACAGCACTTATCCGTACTCCATTATTTTCCCTTTAGTTTGCTTTACAAATTAGAAAAGGGCACCAGTGTCAAATTCTTGATGCAAGCCTCTGTGTGAAATGATAAGCTAAATCCTAAATTGAGGTCAAAGCTGTTCATGTGGTTCCTGCTGCTAATAAAAACGCTTTTCTTTGTTCCTGACTGCTAAGAATGCCTGCCCCATTTATAAACAAGATCTTATCCCAAAAGAGACACCTTTATGCAGATGTTAGGGAAAAATACCCTGCTTAAACAATAATCTCTCCTTAAAAATACATTATGTTTTGTCAAGAAAAAAAGTAGCTTGGCTTCATTGAGTGAAATGCATTTATTCTAGCTAAAATTCTGGTTTCATCTGCGTGCAGCATCTCAGTGTATTTTTCTGAGTGATTCACAATGCGAACAAATAATTGACAGCATCACAGAATTATGTTGTAATGATTTCACATAAACTTCAGTTTAATTTCCATTCAGAGAGAGGCTGAATTTCCTTTTTTGATACTCCTTTCTGAGTCCAAAATGAAACAAAATAAAAGAGATAAAAAAAAAGCAACCCTGTAGTGACTTAAAACCAGCTCTTGCTACCTGGAGAGTTCTGGCTAACAGGATATAAAAGCTGGCGTCATCACACCCTGCTGAGGGATGATGCAGCACCTGGGAGAGTGATGTCCTACTTGGGCACAAGTTTTCATGGTCCCAAAGCTGGGTAGAAATGACTCAGGAGAGATTTGGTGTCTCTCCCTGAGGAAAAACAGCACCTGCAGGAGGTATGGGGTCAACTGTTTGGGCCAGTTATGATTTTACCCTTAAAATCATTACCATAAAGTCACTCAATTTTGACATCTCCATACATCTTTCAAAGCCTTAATGTCTGAATCTGGCTTTTTCAGTGAGCTACCAACTTTGCTGAGTGCAGCTGTGTAGTGTTCAGTGTCAGAAGACAGCTGATTCCACCATCACCAAACCTGGACACCAGAAAGCACTGTGGCTCTGCCTTCCATGGTTTGTTCCTCTCTGCTGTCAGTGTAAATGGGCTGGAAGTTGGTTACTACAATTACATAAATTCTCAAATACTGCAGAAGATGAATATTCTGACTTTTTTTTTTTTTTGCTTCCTGGGAAAAAGAAAATCAATTTATCTGGAAATACAAGAAATGCCACAGTGGGGTTACACAGCTCAAAGCAGTCACAGGAGACAGATAATTTGGACACTGCAGTATCCATTCCTTTTCTTCCTTTTTTCTTTTCTCTGTGCTAAGCCCTTGGTAACTACAGTGAGATGAATTAAAAGTGTCAGTTTGAAATGGTTGAAAACGGGTATAAATTGGAACTGTCTTTGCTGAGAAGCAGTATGAGACGGGATCAGGGCTAGAGGCAAGGGAGGTTTTGGAAGGGCATCAGAATGTGTATTTGCATGTGCATGTTTTATTACCAGGGAAGCAGAAGCCCAAGTAGAAATATGAAATCATAGCAGGGAAGATTGCTTCCTGTTGTTCTGTTTCTATAAAATAATTTTCTAGTTCAAACAATGCAAATTTTATATGTATTTATAATGAATATGCAGATGTAATAATATGAAGCAGTGGTCGCCTGCACTGCTTAGTGCAGGAGTGCATCAGTTTTACTTTGAAATAGCCTAAACATTTGTCCAAATACACATACAGGGAGAGGCAGAGTAAGGATAAAGCAGAAAGATGTTTGTGTTCCTGCCCCAGGAGCAGCTGAAGGGATTGAAAGATGAGAAAACAAGCAAAGTAAGGCCTACCTGAGGGGGTTAAAAAAAAGAAAAAGAAAAGAAAAAAAAAGGTGGGGGACAGAAACAGAGATTGGAGTCCTGTTTGGACTTTGGCCTTTTTCCTCGGGGGCACAAATTTTGCTCCAAAGGCAATGTACTCCAAAATCACTGAATTTACCCAAACGAGGCTTGTGAGATGTTTGCCTGGTAAAATAATCTAACAGCACAAACAGCTCAAAGTCTGGGCATTGCTGCATGATCTGCCCAAAGACAGCTAACACTTGTCCCCAGCTTTGACACGTCAGAAGCTCGCAGAGCTGGAGGTGACAGGCATCTCAGAAAGGTCTGTTTTACCCAACTTTTCTTCAAGGAAGTCCCAGATCGATTCCCTGGAGAGAATTTTTCACAGATTTTGCAAGTGTTGCTGTCAAAACCAGCCATGAAATGGTATTGTTGAGTAAACAGCCCATTTCCTCTCCTGTCCCTCTGCAGAGCTGCCGTCTGAGCAAGCACGGGGAGCTGGGGAGGGCAGCGCTAGAAGGAAAGCCCGGCAGAGCCCACACAGCCCGTTCGCCTCAAACAGCTTGAGTTTCTTCACAAGTGAAGCTCCTCCGGCCTCCCGAGACTGCAGATGCCCTGCGGCAGCGCTGCCTACTGTGCTGAAATCCCCGCGGGGACGCGGGGCTTGCGGAGGAGGAGAGCCAGCCGTGCTTTTAGCCACGTCCTCCGGGAGCAGCCCTTCCGACGGGGGGGCTGGGACTAAAGGATCTTTAAGGGCCCCTTCACAAACCATTCTATGGTTCTGTGATGTCCTTCCCGCCCCCTGTGCTGAGGTTTGGGCTAGATGTAATTGGTTTCAAAGACCGGGTTTAATGGTTTTTAATGCTAGTTAAGTGAGCGGGTTGAGATGCTAGTGTCGAAACGTCTTGAGGAGGGAAAGAATTCTGGATTTCCTGTTATTTGTCTTGCTTCACAGAATCCCATTTTTTAGTGAACAGATGGAATATTTTTGGTTTGTTGAACATTTTGTCATCACTATTCAGCACCAGCTAACCTGCCAAATGCTCTTGAAAAATACACAGTTATTACAGTCTCTGGTCCTCCGTTTTATAAGAGCAACTTTGCTCCTTGGTTTCCATGAATAGAAAGAACTATTTATTTTTCTTTTTTCTTTTTTTTTTTTCTTCCTTGCCTTAAGATCCAAAGACTATTCTCTATTGATCTAAGTGGCAGAAACTCATTCAAAGTAAGATAGATGTTACTGTGCCAGAACAGGAAAACTCTTGGATGAAACCAGTAGAGACTGGAATTTCTGTACAGGGAAATCTACCCTGTTTGCCAACAGTGACCAACAGCCAAGGAAAACTGTGCTTTTTTTTTTCCAGTTGGAGGTGGGTGGTGGTTTCTATTAGTTTTTAAATGTAGAAATACAAGGAGGTTTGGGTCAGGGGCTCTGCTTGGTCTAACATACCTCTGCAAATGCACTTGCTTGCTTTCTGTCCTGCGGAACCGATCAGCTTGTGCTGGGCAAAGGCACCATTTCTACGGGGCAGAATTGCCTCTTGTGGAAAAGCAGGCTGCCTTCAATCAGGACATAAAAGATGGACCTCACATGGCTAACTTTGGTAGGACATTCACTTGCTGAATAACCATGTTTTCTTTGCAATTTGGGTTTGTCTGGCTTAATTTTCCGTTGCCAGATTTTTTTTTCTTTCATAAATTATTTTTTCACATTCTTTTCCAATTCCTCTGTTTTCTACTGCTTCCTTTCCAGAAATCTTTAAACTGTAAAATCCAGCTCTAAACACAGATTTCAGCACCCTACATTCAGATACAAAACACACACTGATTTTTATTCCTTGTTCCTTTGTGAAAAGGGATAATATCTCTCTCATGCATTTAAGTAGAATTTCCACTGTAATATAACCACCATTGCTCTTTAGAGAATCTGACTACAGTTTGCTACTAGCTACTTTACTACTAGTTCATCTCTCAGACTGAAATGGCAGCAACAGAAAAGACCATGTTATATTTTTTACTTCATTGTGACCCATTCAGTGGTTGCCCATGTGTTTATTACCTCTACCTCTGCACTGAATCTGCCCGCGTTGGAGACTGTGAAGCCAGCAGAGAGTTGCAGAGCTGCTGTCAGTTTGTTTGCATCTGTCATCTCTGATATTCCTGAAAAAGAAAAGAACATGAGCATGGCTACAAAACAAAGACAAACAATATTTTCATGAATTATGTGCATGTTTCCACTGGAGAAATTTTGGTCTAGTTAACAGCAGAGGAAGTCAGTGAAAATTTTATTTCTACCCCTGGCACTGTGTGGGGTCAGGAATAGTTTGCAATTCTACGGCATTTACGAGCAGAATTTCCGGACGATATGCCCCACTCCTTTTCCTGATTTCCAGTTAGAAAACACTCTTAGGCTGTAAATGAAAGGAAAACCTCGAGACACACTGGAAAGAGTGAGAGTCTACCTAGTTTTCTTAGGACTACAAGGGAAAGCTAGGTAAGGAAGGAATATTATATATACCCTCCCCTATCATTATCACAGTACATCATGTCTGACATTGGATATTATGAGTCCTAAAGAAGACTTCCCCATGCTTCAGGAAGGACAAAGGGAAGAATGTGCTTTGAGGGACTTTGATACAATGACAATTAGTTGCAGAAAAAGAAGTTATAGAGCACCAGATTAAAAGGTATCTCCAGGACTATCTGGTACAACATCAGAACTTTTAAACTGGTAAATCAATTTAATTTTATTTTCGCTTTCCTCAGTGATTAGGATCCAAGACAAACACTCTGACAACATCCTATGTACTGCTTCCCAAGGAAAAAAGATGACACTGCAATTTAAGTAATCTATTTCTGATTAGTGAATTCTATTTCAGTGAATTTCTGAATCCGCTTTATTATGAGTACTCATAACATTCCTGCATATCTGAGATCCAGCATGCGTTGGCAGACCTGCACTGCATATGTCTGTGATCAGGAGCAGCAGAAGATTGCTAAACACTCACACAGGGAGGAGGATTTAGGGATCATGGTGTTGCTAACTAGCAAAAGGCAGGTTTGTCAGTGGGGATTGGAATTTCAAGGTCAGAAACACCAAGGGAAAAAAATCACTAATTGCCAAGAGGAAGGACACACAGGGAAAGAGAATTTCAGGAGAGAAAATGGAAAAGAGAGGACCTGCTTTTGTGGAAGAGACTGTTTGTGGCTATTGTACCAGCTGAGGTGAATGTAAAACCACTTAGATCTGTTTAAACTCCTGAATGTGGAAAAAAATATTCATGTGGGCAGTGTTATGTCCTAAAACTGACAGAACCTTGAAAAATCTGCAGATGGTGAGAAAATAACAGAAGATAAATGCTCTCTCCTTTTTTCTTGTTGAACATTATGTATTTGTTCTCTTTTCTGGCCAGATACAGAGACTGGAACATTTAAAATCTCAGTAAATGCAGGTGTGTGTCTCAACAACACACAAAAGAGAAGGACACGAGCCTTGAAGCGATCAAAAAATGAGAATCTTTGGGAAAGAGTAGTAGAGATAAAGCCTGAGAGGAAGCCAAGGAAAAACAGTAAAGTGACTGCAGGTGTACAGTGAAAATCTACTCAAGACACAGGGACTTTGGTGTGTGTAAGCCCAGCACATCAGAGCACCCACCATGTGCCGGGAAGCCGAGCTGCCCCGATGTTTAATCCTTACGGGTAAGTCACTGAAAACCTGCAGCATCAGATTTTTTCCGATGCATTTAGCTTCTTTCATCAATTTTCTGAAGTTTCTTAGAAATCCTGATTGCCCAGTGCTCCCTCTGTGAATAAATCAAAACCTTCTGAGCGCTTTCAGGTATTTATTCAAGTATTTGATTTGGAGCTGGAGTCTTCTATCTATTGCAATTCAGCATAGAAAGTACCATATGATTTTATATGAAGTGATGTGGTCAATAAATTTTAAAGACAGAAGGACCATTACTGTAAGCCTGTCTACTGCAGAGAACAGACACAAAGAATTCATGCAGTAATTCAGAATTCAAAGTACATCTGAACACATCTTAGTTAGTCTCTGTCCCATAAATCAAGAACTTTAATTTTTAGCATGTCTTTATCTGATTAATACTCAGACAAAAACTGCCCAAGTTAGTTAATTAAATACTTAATCATTCAAAAAAATAAATTCAACAAAACATTTTTTCATGCAGGAGAATTTCCAGTTTTCTATGCACAGAATAGAAAAAAGGTTGGGGTTTTCTTATGAATTAGTTTTTATTTTCATATTCCAGTTAATATTAGCTTTTTATTTTAAATAGTAAAGATAAATAATTATATTACTCTATATTACTGGAAGAAATATTTTTTCAACCTAGACTGGTTTGGGAAGATACCTGTTAAAAAACAAATAAAATTTTTGTGTTCTAATTTAGGTCAAAACCATTTTTTGGAGGCTTAAAAATCCTCATGAGAAGGAATATTACCAACAGTTTTTGAATGAGATCCAGTTAGATGAGATTTGTGCTTTTAAATTCATATTTCTGCCTCTGAAATTCTATTTTAAATAAGCACTTGTGCAGTATTTATAGTATAAAAGCATTATGATTTTTGTGTGTTTCTTATTATTGCCACTGCTATGACATTGATTGCAGCTGCATTAATGGAATATTTTCTGAGCCCAAATTTAATCTCACATTTACCACTGTAAAGACTTCAACAAGAGATAAGAATTAATGAATCAGTATGCTCATAGACAACACTGATTGTGAGAGACACTATTCTTGGCCTCAGACAAAAAGAATTAATGTGTGTTTTGTTATGAAGATCATATTCCACAGATAGATGAATGCCTCGCTGAAAGTTCAGTCTGGTGATGTGAGACAATAGTCCCAAGGACCAAATGGATTTTACTGCTTCTTTTGTAGAGCCATAGGGCAGAGGTTTCCTGAAAACAAGAAGCAAATCAGTAGAGAATGTTGGGATATTGTGATGCCATTACCAACCATTGCTTTGGGAGAAAACTGTCAGAAACTCCAACATATCCCAGCTGCAACCCACAGAACAGGAAAGCCACAAGCCTGCTTGAATTCCCAATTTGACTCACAGTCACAGAAGTTCAGAAAACGAAGGTGAATTATGGTTATTTCTAAATTACTTTTATGTAGTAATTTACTTTTGTAATCACTAACGTAAATTATTAGGCAGAATATGTGAGGGGAAATTAACTCTGTTTTCTATTTTACCAAATTAATTATAAATGTCTTTCACCTGCATTGCTTTATATGTGTTAATTTGTGTATCTTGGTAGGAGTTCTGGTATAACTATAAAAGTATCAATGTACAACAAGGTACTACAAACATTACAACAACTATATTTAACTGACACTTCAAAGTTATTGTTTTCTTGGAGCAGGAGGAAAGATAAAACTGTACAAATTTCACTGTGACAAATAAGGTAGTGTAAGATGGGTCTTTTTCCAAAAGTACAAATCAAGAACAAGAAAAAAAAGCACTTAAAATTTAAGTGACATTTATGTTAATCTTATCCTCTTTGGTCCAGTTTGACAGACTGCTGCTGTCCCATTAAATCAACATAAACTCCCGTTTATGGGCAGGAAGAAGAAAACTCTGCCTGAGACCTTATGTTGCTACTGAAACCAGATTTCTCTTTCTTGTAGGACAAGCAAATACAAGAACCAAGATGCAATAAAGTGAATAAAATTTCAACTTCTGCCTCTCACTGCATCTTTCCTTCATCAACCACTTCTGGAGAAATTACTCCAACCCAACAATCTGATGGGACAGTCCAATCCTGCCACATGTGTGCCAGTTAAGCTTGTGTGGCTGGTCTGCATCAGCCATGCCGCTGACAGACACGAGCAAGTGACAGCTGACTGAACAAGAAGGTTGGAAGGTAACAACACACAAAAAACCCCCAACAAAAACTGAACCAAAACCCGCCAAACATGTACCACCTGGGAGTTAAAAAAAACCACAAGACAACCAACCCAAAACCGAACAACAGCACAGAAAAAGAAAGACATTAGGAAAGCTAAGATCATGGCTGTTATCAGGAGGCAAAAGCCAGGAAGGGAAATCTCTTACAACTTCCTTCTCTGTGTCATTGCTGACTTCAGATTATGGGGGTATCAGAGTAAATTGACAGCCAGAAAGTAGAGGGGGAACAGCAGGTGTGGTGTGAGGGTCTGCTTCTAATTCTCACCCATCATTTCACTTAATCATATGCTTAAAGCGATTAATGAATCATAGAATGGTTTGGGCTGGAAGGGACCTTAAAGATCATCTCATTCCAACCCCCTTCCATGGGCAGGGACACCTTTTACTAGAATAGGTTGCTTAGAGCCGCATCAAACCTCGTCTAAAATCAGGCCTGGAAATTATATCTAAAACCAATGGTGTTTGGCTCTATGGAAAATTATCCATAGCAGTTTTCTCTGCTCTACTTCTTTATAAAGCTTTTGAAAATCTAAAGCCATTCAAATGATGGAAGAGCACCATTTCTCTTGACTTTCAGAAGTTACTCAAGGGCTTCCTCCAGTCCCTATGACAATCAAGAAAATGGCTTTTCAGCAGTGGACATGGGCTGATTGTTGCCTTACAGTCTTTTTCCCAGAGGAAGATGCTTTAAGCCTGCTCTCCTACTAAGTCTTTGTCTGTAACACTGCATGGTGTGCAAACCATGGTCTCAAACTCATCGCTGTCAAGAGGACAGCCACCTTTGACAGGAAGCAAACAGCCAACCAAACATGTTAAATAAGCACTGTGTGATTACTAGCAAAAATACAGTCTTTTTGACTCCTGTGAGACAATACCTGGTAAAGGGCTGGCGGACAGAGAAAGTCTACAGACCAGCTAAATCTTGTGCTGCTGTTCACCTCTCTGTTTCAGGGAAGCAACGCTTTCTCCTGCCATAGGTTGTCTAAGGGCAGCATGCCATGGCCAGACAGCTACCTCAGCACTGTCCCCAGACGTCCCCAGCTCTCCAGGGCCAACTGGAAACACCAGCCTGTGAACAGCCAACAGCACAAGGGGTTTTGTTTCATTCTCGTGGGACCCCAGTGCCAGCCCAAAGAGCCAAGGTCTCGTACATGGCCCCTGCAATGGTAACGAAGCTTCCTAGTGCCAACACCAAGAGCCTTTTGGTCTTCTGGGGAGACCTTTCTTGGGGTGAAATGGAGGGAGCTCTGCTCCCATGCCTATTACTGAGTTCTCCACAAAAACTGCAGGCAAGGATGCCAATTAACGCTAATTGGGATTTTTTTTTTTTATATGTGGACACGTGTCCATTAGGAACTTGATTGATAGACTGAGACAAGTGACTCATTTTGTTGTTGCCATAAAGTAACCATTGTACTATTTGGGGCTCTTTAAAAGGAAAATCCATCAAGTCTCACCTGCTCCCATTAAAGCCAAAGAATTTTGCTGATTTAACAGAGAATTTTGTCTTAGGATTCTGAATACTTTACCTAGGGGTAAGTATTGCATTGCCTTGCAGAGCTTTTATCCAGGAAGAACACCTTGCTGGATAAATAATATAGTCAGTCACATTGCTACAGAGCTTAGCTACACCTTGTACTTTCTTTGTAAATTCTCTTCGAGTCTTTTTTCTTGATGCTCAATTTAAGAAGACACAGTTTGAGCTTTATATCAGTACCGAAGCTGGATTTCAATTTCTTAAAATTTTTCCTAAATGCTTCCTAAACACCTATCATTGGTTCATCGTAAGCTGAAGGCTAAAGGAGTTTATAAGCTTCTCTGGTGGGAAACTGCTTAGTTTGGTCGCAGGAGGAAGCTGACAGATCCATTATGGGCTTGTCAGAAATCAGCTGCATTTAAAAGAGGACACCAGCCTCTGGGTCTCCTGCTCAGCACGAGGCAGTGAAGGAGCAAACACAGAACAAAGG
This sequence comes from Eopsaltria australis, assembly GCA_034509425.1. NCBI lineage: Eukaryota > Metazoa > Chordata > Aves > Passeriformes > Petroicidae > Eopsaltria > Eopsaltria australis. The sequence goes on along the minus strand of JAVTVJ010000094.1, from coordinate 3,629,440 downwards.
TGAGGGACCCCAAATGCAATTTTCAGCTGCTCACCCAGAGAAGTAGGTAGCCTGCCTAAGGCATCATTCTTACACAACTCTCTCGGCAGGGAAACTGGTTCAGAAAAATGCTGCTCATTTGGCTTTTCTTTCCCTGACCCATGGTCCTAATGTGTGGATCATATGCAAAGGCAAGATCAGAGATGACAGATCAGTTTTGCACTCAGATATAGTCAGGTAGATGAATAAATTCAGCTCAGTGAGTTTTGGCATTTAGGAGCAACAGCTGGAAAATTCCTTTTAGCACTTCCTTGACATAAATCAGTTGATAAACAGGAGGGTTTTCTTTCAGGGCAATCAGCTGCACTAGTGTCCCTGATCAAGCCCCAGCTCTCCCCAGTGTGGAACACAGAGCCTAGCCTGCTTGAGAAAACTGTGGAGACAAATCTGGCCCTCAAGTTTTCTTATACGTTTTGGTCAGTAAAAGGGAGGCAAAACTTTGGAAAAAAACCCAAACCTTCTGCTTCTATAACCCCCTTTTTGTCAACACCTTTATTTTGACTGAAGTAAAATATCATGCACAGAAATCTAAGAAGTATTATTTGATTCTTGCTTAATATCATGCCATGAAGAAAGGCTGAAATCTCATAAGAAAAGCCACGAAGTTTGGTGGACAAAACACAAAGCCAAGAATGCTGTCAACAGCATCCACTGGAATTAAGAAAAATCCCAGAATCCTGGGCTAGTTTTTTCTTCCTGCCTTGGCATCTCTCTTCAACAGAAAAGTTGTTAGTAGTAAACAATCTGCTATACTCCTGTAGGCATTCAGGCATGGGATGGTGTAGTAGCATTTCTCCATGCTTTTCCTCACCTAACCCTGGCTGGATACACATTTACCAAGCCCTGGTGCCAGTGTTATCTCAATGTCCCTCTTAGGAGCCTGCTGATCATGAAATCACTCAATGATTCAAAAACTGTAAACTTGTTGATCTAAAATTATAAATATCTGCAAAAAATACCTCCCCCCAAATTTTTAAGTTTACATCTTTGTACAGTAGTGCCCCTCTAAAAGAGCTTTGCTTTGCTACGTGTGAAGTGAAGGAAGAAACACATCGAGTGTTCAGTGGATTGCCCACAGATGAGGTTACCAAAGTAGCCATTTTTGTTTCTCTGATGCATCAAAAAATCCCACCCATTTTTTTCTTACATGTACTCCCAGGTCAGTGACCATGTAACATCTATTATACTGTACTGTCCATGACCTTAAGAAATAATGCTGAATGTACAATTCTAGGAAAATCTCAGAATAGACATTCCTTGCCATTTACACTGGCACTAGCTCTTTGATCTTTAGTTGCTAACTCTGCATTGTTGTTCTTAATTATGCAGTATGTAATCTTGCCAAAATGGTCTTTTGTTTCCTATAAGTGTTCATGCACACGTTTATTGCACATGTAAGGATGCAGCACTTAAAGGTTGCTTCCTTCCTAAAAGAGATATTTTCCTGTCCTGGTTGGGTCATGGTGCCTTCCAAAATAGCATCTCCTGTAGGCCTGGGCAGAGCTCACAGCTGTTGTGGACAGGCTGATGGGGCAGTAACCCCAACCCCAAAAGCTCACCATCAGCCCCTTGGGGACAACAGCACCAGTCAGTCAGCAGAAAGAGGGGCTGGTTGTTAGGTGATACCTGGGGAAACATCAGCCTCAAGTAGGTGAGGTCATCCTCAGCTTTACCTGAATTTCAGAGAAATGCTCAGTTGGTCCAGGACGGATGCACGATTGCCAATATTTCACGCTCACAACTAAAACTGTGCCGTGCTGAGTGTGTGTTCAGTCGTGGATTGGAAGTAGCTGTATTTTCCAAATTTTCCTCTGTTTTTTAAATCAATAAGGGTAATAAGTGACATTGTGTTTCTGTCTCCCAGAGAGGACAGGCAGCTACAGGGAGAGCAGGGCTCTGCTGGGTGCCTATGAGGATGGATGCCCCATGATGAGAGCAGCCTGTTGCATGCAGTGATGAACAAACCCCACCCTCATGGTAAAATTTTCAGTATGTGGATGGGCTCCAGATAAATTAAGCCAAAGGTGTGAATCCTGGTGAACTGAGTAAGACCCTCTGGCATTCAGGCTGTCAGCAGTGCACAGCCTTTGGGAAATACCTTGGGTGGCTCTCACCATGCACAAGGCAGAGCCAACCAGCCTTGGGATGATGTCCAGCAGCATCCCTTGTCACGGGCAGAAGACCCCCAGCCAGCAGTATCTTCATCTCATATTGCTCATGGTGTGCTTCTCCCAGGTGATCAGCAGCTGCAGGCCTGTGCTGTGTCTGCCCCTAAAGCAGCCACCTTCTTGGAGCCACAGCTACACACGGGCTTGAGTGCCAGCCTGGGACAGGGTGAGCCACACACGTGCTTGGGTGAGCCAGACTGGAGCCCAGGGGTGGCAGACGCTGTCTGGAAGGTGCAAACCCTGATTTTCACTTTGGCACAAGAATTATGCTGTTTTCCCTCTTCGTAAAGTCTGTTGACACTGCCTATAAAATGTTTCTGCCAACATGCCTAGGAAAGCCTTCAGACCTCTCTCTGCAAAACACAGGGCAGCCAGGTCAGTCATTAGGCAGCTGAGTGCCTACAAGGGATGGACATGTTTGAAGCAAAGATTCAGGTGAGACACAGCAGCTGCTCAGACAGCTGGGCTGTGGTGTTATGGATTGGGGACTTCTGTGAGGTTTCTGTAATATTGCTTCTAAAAGCAATATTGCAGTTTTGCATTAATGACCTTATTGATAAGCTGAAGTGGCTCCTGTGGCATCACACACGGGACCAGAGCTGCATTACTGCTGAAATACCCAACCTCTCAGTCAGCAGGTTGAAAGGCTACAGGGGTTTCAGGTTCTGCTGAGAATTTTGGAATTATTTAAACTTTGAATTGTTAGGGGAATAAACTGTCTTTTTATTTTGTGTTTGAAGAGATGACAAAGTATTTTGAAAAACATCAAATAAAAAAACCCATCAAAGTATCTTTCAATGAAAGCTATTGCATTAGCTCTGCTTGCTCCATTCCACTGAACAAGACTTTAATAAAATATCCCCATTAAAAGTAAAAGCATTTGCAACACATTTTAATCTCTTCAACATAAGGTATCAATGGATGATTTCTCCCTTAATAAAAACCTCAAACAACAAGAATATTCCCCAAATCATTGCATGCATACATTTGCACAAGCAAGAGCTGATTTTCAAAGAAAAAAAACACCATTTTTTAAAGATTGTATAACTTCAACTACAGTCTGAGAATCTTTTAACCTTTCGATAAAAATAATTCTCCAAAAAAATCATTCTCATGTAAAATATACCAAAATGAAAGTGTAAACTTGCATAATGTTTCATGCAATTTAAACACAAGTTTATCAGATCTCTTTCACCATCATGTCAATAATGTGATGAAGCACTGGTAATGCCACTGAGCTTGTGACTCAGAAATTCAACAGCATTCAGTTTCTGAATGGTCAGAGGTGATGTAACATAACAAAGGATGTAAAACAACATTAAAGCACAGAAATAAAACAATTCTCACTGAGTTTTTAAATGGTATGGAGGCTATTTAGCTGCTAGCTATGACTTCACAGCGAGCCTCTGCATAAAACGTTCTGTGTGTGATTCCAGTGGGACTCTTTATGTACATAAAGATACTATGAAGGACTGTGTGAAAGTGAGGATTTGTCCTGAGTTTACCAGGGAATAGAAAGCCAAGCAAAGCAGCAGCTCAGAGGGAGAGGGATGCTCTCTAGAAACACAACAGGGCATTAAATATTAGAGACAACTAAGCCAAAGAAAGCCTTTAAGTATGGGACAAAAGCCACCCTCACCTGAATCTCTTACTGTGTCTAGAAAGAAGTGTTTAAATTATCAAACTGACCTGTCTTGGGCTCTTCCCATATGATCCCTGACATTAATCCCATGATGCCATCCCACCCCCAATGCCCATGGAGGGGTCCTGTGCCAGGAGGAGGGTGATTTTTTCTGCTCACCTTGAGCCCTGCTTCCCAGGTTCCCAACTAGTCAGAAGTCAACTTCTGAAGTCAAGCCATATTATTTTTTCTGTCAGATATTATTACTCTCACCTGTCATTGGATTTTTCATGAAGAAACCATTCAGAAAAGTCATTCTAACCCCTACAAAAAAAAAAATCCCAAACTTACAACAGCTATGATGATCAGGCCAGCTTTTCAAATTTTTTTTCTCCCAAAAAACTATGTAAAGCCTTGCACTGGGGACTAGCTGAGGGGGAGATAATTTTCTTCACAGCCCATATGATGCTGTGTTGTGTATTTGTGCCCCAAACAGCACTGACACCACTCCAGTGCTTTACCTATTGCTGACCAATGCACAGCATTCATCAGATTCACTGCATGAAGTCTACCTCTGCTTCTCACTCTACCTTTTCAAGAGGCAGGCAGGAGATGAGCAGGGGTTTGGGAGAGGACACAGATGGACAGCTGACTCACAAAGAGACACTCCAGACCATGCAATATCACACTTGGCAATAAAACTGCAGGGTGTTTTTTCTGAATAAGCTGTTAGTCTGCAGATAGTGATGGAAATATAAGGATTTGCTTTCTTTATTATTATTTTTATATTTTTTATTTCACTTATTGAACTGCCTTTATCTCAACCCATAAGTTTTCTCACTTTTTGTCCTTTCGATTCTCACCCCCATCCTACTGAGGGGGAATGAGCAAGAAGCTGGATTGGGGCTCACCTGCCAGCCAGGATAAACCCACCACAGACCTTGATTCTCCAGTCTTAATCCAGGTACCCTCAGCTGAGTCCCTAACTGGAAAATCCTCAGCAATATAACAATTCCCTATCATGTCTCCCCAGGACACAGTGTTTTGTGGGAGGTACAGCTTTCCTTTGAATTAGGTCTACTTTTCACCGCAAAAAACATGGTAATTTCCATTTGCTAGTTCATTATACACTTAGGTAGGAAAGCTGAAACTTAAAATATCAGTTTGAATAAGGACCACATTTTTGCTCTTTAGTTTTAATAAATAATTTATTCTTACAATAGTTTTATTTAATAATTTATTATTATAAAGTGCTCATAGCAGGGTTTAACTGCTACCATAACTTGCCAAAAGGGCAACACAACAGGGTAACAAGGGATCCTGGCTGCTTTCAAGATGCATAAGTGATAACTTCTTGACACCCTCTTGGTGAAGGGGCAGATGGGAGGAGACACCCTTCTGAACCTCATCCTTGCAAATGAGGAAGGGCTGTACAGGGGTGAGGGAGCTGAAGGCAGTCTTGGTGGCACTAACCATGAAATTGTGAAGTTGAGGGTCCTCCTGAGAAGGAAAAGAACAACTGGCATGATCACAACCCAACAGACTTTGGCTCTTTCAGGTACCTACTTGGCAGAATCCCATGGGATATTTTCCTAGAGAGAGGAGAAAAAAAAAAAAAAAAAATAAGAGTCCCAGGGGAGCTGACTGATTTTCAGTCTCCTTCAACCTTAAGAACAGTCCAACCCAATGTGTGGAAAATTAAACAAAAGCTACAGGAGACATGCATGGATGAACAGGGAGCTCCTGAAGAAATTAAAATTTAAAAAAGAAGCCAGGACAGATGACCTGGGAGGAATTTAGAGACTCTGAGCATGCAGGATCCTAAATTGAATTTGCCAGCAGGTCAAGGGAGGTGATCATTCCCTTTGGCTCAACAATGGCAGGACACATCTGAAGCATTGGGTCCAGTTCTGGGCTCCCCAGGATGAGGCATGGCCTTACTGGTGTGAGTCTGCTGAAGGACCACAAAGACAATTAAGGGACTGAAATAGCTGTCATTAAGCCTGGAGGTGCTTAAGAGATGTCTGGTTCTGGCACTGGCTGATGGGGTTTAGTGGTTTAGGGGTTACAGGGGCAGTGCTGGATTGGTGGTTGGACTGGATGATCTTAAAAGACTCTTCCAATTCTGATGATGATTTTCTGATCTGCAACTGTTCAGCCTGCAGAAGGCTCCAGGTAATTTTATCAATGTGTGTAAGTTGAACTCCTATGAGGAAAGGGAGTAAAGAAGATGGAGTTGCACTCAGTGATGTCCAGTGAAAGGACACAGTGAGCAAAAACTGAAATACAGAAAAATTCATTTAACTATTCAGCAACTTATTCTGACCATTTTGAGCAGGAGAGTGCACCAGACTGCCTCCAGAGAAACTAATAATAATACAGAAACAATCAATGACAGGGAGCTTCATTAGCATGCACTAGAAATCAGTGTAATAAACAAGTGTGAGGAGGAAAAATGCAACAAAACTGACAAATTTTAAATGGAGAGAAAAATCTCTGGAACACAATGACAGATTTCACTCTCAGGAGGTCTTGGCTCCTTTTCTGCCTCTAATTAGCCTTTTAAAATGGAAAAGTGTTAACAAAATTTCCTCACCCTAGACCACCCCCTAGTTAGCAAAGAGTGCAAGAGCCCAGGCCTGTGCTTCAATTCAAACAAGAGAATTGGTCTTCCAGACCTTAAGAGCATCGTTTAACTGTTGGTGACTCAGTGAACTAAATCACCTGTGTCAGACAAGACACACCATGATAAGGGAGCTCCTGGAGATATTCTGTATGGTGCAGATTGTCAGGCCTGGCATTCTCCTGAAATCTTGCAAATAGAAGATGGAAGCATTTGCCTGCTTATTTTGTTGATCTTCCCAGAAGTCTGGGGTGAGGATTTTTTGTTTGTTTAGTTTGTTGGTTTTCTTTCCCTCCAGGGTGCTGGCTGAGGAACTGGAGACTCCGTGTTTCTTCTCAGGACAGCTAACCTCAAACCAACTTGGCAGTACTGCAACAGGCAAATCCCACTGAGGACTTAGGCATCAGGTACAGACACTCCCTAGGGAGAAAAAAAAAATCATTATTCTAAATACCAAATCTGTTCTCACATGAAAGGAAAGCATAGCCATTAGGATAATCCTGTTGTCATTACGATTGAGAAATGGGATTAGAATCTTCACGGTGTCTATTTCATCAGTCAAATACAGCCATATATTTCCTTAGTTCTAGATCAAGTTGCTATTAAAAAAAGATTTAAAAATAGGAGTGTTAGGGAAAATTTCAGCCTGTTTTAGATTTGTGGCTTTACCTGGTAGTACAGAGAGAAAAATACACTCATCACTGTAGTTTCTTTCATTTCCACACAACATGTGTTTTGCAAATTCCCATTTCAAGACAAAGCCAAGTTTTAAGGTCTAACTCCTCCCTTTATCTGTACAGTTGCTGGTATCCAGAAGATGCTGCAACTTATCAGCAAGGTAGCCACACTTGCAACTACAGTCCTGCCCAGAGACATATTCTAGAAGAGCATTTCTTCAAAACTTCGATTAATTCTATTAATTTACATTTTCATTTTTCTCCAGATTATTAAAGCCGACAATTAACCCACCACCTGGAGGGGTGTTCCTCCCCTCCTGGCTGAATTGGGCCATTGCGTGAGAAGGCTCCGGCACAGAAACCCTCGTCCTCTGCAAAACGGACAGCCCGGAGGTTTAAGAGATTATACTGGATGAGTCAGTACAAGATTTACTCCTGGCCGACTGTTCCAATAAAAAATTATGCTTCCTCCAGACAAAACCACCCAGAAAGTGGCACCTAACCTCCATTCCTTATCCTCTTCCCAGTGACAGCCCGTAGCAAGCAATGCCACCAGGCATGGCTGCCAAGGGCTGGTAAATACCAGGATTTATAAACAGCAGTGAGAGGGAGCTGTAATGAGATCAATGTCGAGGATTGCAGTAAATGGCCTATAAAGCAATTTTTAAATGGGATTTCCTGCAACAAAGGCCAGCTCCCTACAACCTTTTCCAATAATACGAGGTGAAAAGGATTGGATTTGAATTATAATACCCGATACTAAGGCGAGGACAGACAGCTTTGTATTCTCCATACAGGCGACTGCTCAGGCGATTTGTTAATCTCTCATCGGGAAACAAAATCTTAAAATAAATCTATACAGGTACATCCAGCCCCAAATTGCTGTACCAGAAGAACTCGTCATAGTACAATTGAAAGGGGATGAATGATCCTATCATTATTTGCTGTTATTACATGGAATAGTAGACGGAATCGATTAAATGAGAGCCAGCAGGAAGCACAGCCATGCTTGTTTCCCTTTCCCGATTCCATTTCGGATGCAATTCTCAAAAGAAAAAAAAATAAATTAAAAATCACTGAACCACAAAGCGAATAAACTTTGTGAAAGTTAACTGAAATAGACCTTTTTCGTTCAAACATTTCAAGGCACTAAAACGTCCCTTTTTGAGGCTTAGGCAAAAGATTTCTTACCTGGGAAAAGCCCCTTCATTTCTCAGGGCCGCTTTCTTCCCTCCTGCAAACCCACTCTTACAGCCAAATCTTTGTTATTTTACCGAAAGAGAGGGAGCTGAGGCTCGGAAGCACCGGCACCGCCTGCGCGCAGCGCTGCGCACAGAGAGCAGCAGCCCCGGCCGCAGCCTCCGGCCAAACCCGGGCATCTTCCCGGTGCACGGCACAGAGACGGACAGTCCTGGGCTCCGGGCTAACCCGGGCATCTTCCCCATGCACAGGACAGAGACGAACAGCCCTGGGCTCCGAGCTGCCTCCTCTCTACCCCGTACAGGCTGCCCCGGAGGAGCTCAGCTCCTTTGCGCTCAATTTTCAGAGCTGCTCCCTCCTCGCTGCGCTTCTCTGCACAGAACGCAGCCGCCGCTTTGCCCCGTCTTTTTACAATTAGATCCATGCTAAAATCAAAATTCCAACTATTTCAAAGATTTTTTTTTTCACCCCCTTTAGGAGAGAGCGTTTCAGCAGAGAAAGCGTCTCTTTAGGTACATCTGGACGTGATTTTCCAGCGCCTCGTTCCCATGAGCCCGTAGTTAAAAATAAATCAAAGACAGGGAACTCAGAGAAGGGAGTTTTCGTATTTCGCCGCTGCCCAGGAGGTTTTCTGGTCGTTAAACTGAATTTATAACACTTGGGAATTTCTTTCCACGTGGGGGCTATTAGCGAGGTATTTAAGAGCTATTAGCGCGGGGTTCGTGATTGTTAGTGTTGATGCCTATTTAAAGCTACATGTGACTTCACAAACTTAAATTATTAGCCCGCTGTCCTTAAAAGGGGGAGGGTGTCCTCAGGAAAAATTAGAACTCCCTGCTGTGGAGCTTCTTGGTGCTGGGATGTTGCCCGATGGTTCCCTGGAAGTGTAAATCCTGGTAGAACCTTAATTCCACACATTTGGGGATGATTTTATTTTCCTTTTAAGAAGAACAAGTATTTGAATTGTACCGACCTGTAGAAAAACTCAGGACGGTTATGACGCGGGACTCACCACAGCCATCACCCGTACACCTGAATGTTATTTGGAAAGTGAAATAATCACAAAGGCAAAAGCAGAAGCGATAGTCGGTGTTTTGATTCGAGTCCCTCTTTGCCTTTAGCTCTTATCCACAGCCTTCACTGGCACGGGTGTGCGTGTGTGTGTTGTTTGCTTGGTTTTGCTTTTTATGTTCTTTAACATCCGAGCGGCATTTCCCCAAACGCTGAGGGGAATTGGCTGTTGCCGGCGGGGCTGGGGCGAGCCGGCTGGCTCTCCCGGGATGGTAAATCTCGTGGCACGGCCGGGGCTGGGGTGACCCGAAAAAAAGTCCTATTTTACCCACCCACAAACAGCAGCCACCCTCCCTGCCGACCCCGTGAGGGGTGACTCCCACAGGCCTGTCCGGACTGTGACTGACCGTGAAGGTCAGTGGGTGTTCCTTCGTCCTCCTCCCTGGGAAGGGGACACAGGTCGGCCTGAATCTCTGCTGGTCTCCTCCCTGGGTGCTCTTGGTGAGCACGGCACGGCATTGACCGAGAGAAAGAAGGGAACGGCATGGTTTCAGCCCTGGAAAACAACCTGGGAACAGCCGGGTTAGCCAGGTTGCAAAGTGGGAGCGTTGGAGAGCTGTGAGGGGCAGGGCTGGGCAGCAGCTCCCCTTCCCCCCGGCAGCGAGAGCAGCCGCCCCTCTGCCCCATCCCTCCCTCCGAGCCGCCCGCTTGAGTCTGAACAGAGTAGATGGGGCAGAAAGGGGGGTTGGAATGGAACACATTTGCTCATTAAGAAAGCTTCAAATGTGACAGAAGTCTGTCAACCCAAACCCTCTGTTCCTCTGGGGGGAAGGGGGGTCCTCCACCCCCGAGTTCATCCAGGGATTCCCGCAGGTGACCCCGGCTGGGGAGGGGGTGGCTCGACCGGGCTTCAGCACCGGCCCCGGGCAGAGCAGCCCAGGCGCGGGGGACAGAGGAGTTTCGGCCTCGTCCCCTCCCGCGCCGCGTCTTTCTTTGCGCTGCCGCGGCCGGGAAGGGAGGGCACTGCGGCACTTGCGGGAGGGAGAGGGCAGAGGGGCACACACAGGGCGATAAACAGGCAAACAAACAAGAAGGCTCTGGCAGGGCTCGGGTGCGGTGGCTGACTGGACCCCAGCTCGGCGCAGGCTACCACGGCCGCCGAGGCTGCGTCTCCACGGCTCGCCCGCAGCTCTGGGAACGATGCGGGAGCGAGGGATGCTGCGGAGCCGCCGGGAATCCCCGGCTCTTGCCGTGACCTGGAGAAGGCGCAGACCTGACAACTAATCGATCCGTGCCCATTAACCAAGGCTTCCAGGAAGCGGTGTGAATCGTCCTGCTTCTCCTTTCACATCCAAGCAGTAGAGCTAATGCTAATAAAATATTGCAAACGTGCATGACCTTGTTGGTACTAAACCAACAAAGCGAACCTTTCCAATGTTCGTTTCAAGGGATCACGCCGAGAGCTGCATCTCCTCCGCCCTCCCCCAAAAAAAACCCAACTCCACCAACAAACTCGCCCCAAACCAAAACGAAACACCCCAATCAGACCTAGATTTCAAAGGTGCCCAGGGACGAGCGGGCTCTCACGGAGGCATGTTTGTGCTGCATGTCAGTGCAACAAATGGTTTCACACACAGATGTGAAGAGAAGCTGGCGAAGTCCCGCTCAGCCCCACGGAGGAGCTTCAGCCAGCCCCGCGGAGCCGCACTCGACCCGCGGGTTGTGGTTGTGCGCCCAGGGAAGACGAACAGCATCTCTACTGCTGTGTCAAATGTCACCAAGAGTCCTGTGACCACCTGCCTATTCTTTTTCGCCTAAGATAAAGGGACTACTTAATTTCGCATTTCTATTTATATTCTTTCAATTCCTTAATTTTTAATTTTCTTTCTTTCCGCCTTTCTTCTCTTCCTTCCTTCCTCTCTCCCTTCCACTCTTTCACCCTCTTGCTCATTCTTTCCTTCTTTCCAGTCTTTGGCTCTGGCTTGAAGGAGATCTGATGTGATTAAACTCACAGGGCGTTGGAGGGCAGAGGTAAATTAAGCCAAAGCGACAGAAAAGATGAAAGAGGCTCGCTGTACTCGAGTGCCCGAGGACAGCTACCCTCCGCCTTCCTCCCTTGGGTCACGCAAGCTCCCCGCCGCCTTCCCCAGGGCCTTTCTGCCCGTCCTGCCCCGGAGCCACTTCTTCCGAAGACACCAAAAAGGATTCTTTTTCCCTTTCTTTTTACCTATAGCCCCCCCGGAGAAACGCGCCTGGCGCAGAGCGCTGCCCGGCCCTGCCCGCACCGGCTCTGCCCGCCTCCGACAAGAGGGGAAACCTCGGGGAGGCGATGGCATGCAGAGACGGAGGGAAGGCTCAGACCTGCAGGGGCTGCCCGGCCGGCAAAGCCCCGCACAGGAGGTGTCTGCCCGCACAAAGCCCTAGCTTTGTCTCGGTACTGCCGCTGCCTCGGGACACCCGGAGCAGCCGCGGCGCTCTGCGCTCGCAGGTGGGAAGAGGCTTTGCCGGGGCCCCCCCGCCTCAAAACAAAAAAAAAAAAAAAAAAAAAGGAGACAGGAAGGGAAGGTCCCGATCCCTACACTCCACCTGCAAATGCAGACAGCGCTTAAACACATCTAAACCTCGTATTTTTCTCAGCGCAAAAAGTAACGATAATAATAATAATAATAATAATAAAACCCCACAAGCAAACAAAAAGAGCAGAATCCTACTCCAATTTAAAATTCCTTCTTGCAGAGCAAGAAAGAATGTCTGTGTTTTTCCGTTCATCAGGAGTTCTTAAACATTAAAGATGTTCGGGACCACATTAAAGATATCTCGAAATCCAGCAATGGAAGGATACAAAAAATCCGATTGTAAATATTTGTAGGTCCCTCTTTATATTTTGGGAAATCAAGGAAAAACAAAATGCGGAGACCAACGAAAAGAGCTGAAAATCCAGAGCTGCGAAAACCCTAGACATAAATAGTTTTCAGGGTATTGACATGACAATAACTCCTGTAAACTGATGCGCAGCTGAATTTTAAAGTGTGACAGCACACAGATACTTAAGAGTTAGGCAGCTTTAAAAATAGCCCACATTAGCTTATTTCTCTAAAATAATGTGTAAGGCGCATCTTGGATTTTATTTATAACTGTAACTAAATCAAGTTATCAAAATGGGAGAACAGAGTTAGCCAAAGATGCTGGGATGCAGGAGATCTAACATCAGCCTGAAGCGAAATGCAGAAAAACCGCCGTGCAACGAGATACTGTGAAGATTTATAGGATTAAAAATACAGTATAAAAACAAAGTACACAGTTACTTCCCACCATAACGGTTTTGCGTTTTGAGTGAAGAGAAATTGCATTTGAAGTGACCAATTCCGTGTCAAAAAACCTCTTTCCGAAAGTTGTGGAGAAATTTGTATCCTCTATTAAATGTGATTTTAAATGAGACACGATTTTCTGCGAAGTAAACATGCAGACTATTTTATTACAGTAGGAGAGAATAAAACAAGTAAATACAAAACAGAGTAATTTTTTAAACGGGAAAATAAGTGAGAACAAGTGAGGTCGTGTGTGGGGTTGTTCGTGTATTGATTTACTTCTCTGACGATCTTTTCACCGGAGAGTTATCAACAGGAAAAAAAAAAAAAAGAAAAAAAAAGAAAAAAAGAAAATCAGGTGGATTTTTCCCTGTGAGAGAAGGTCTTGGGCGAAATACACGGAGTTCTATCCCGGCCCCTCACCCCTCCCAAATACAGGGCTTTTCTGGCTAGAGAACCTCGCGTGATTTGCGGAGCACCCGCAAATCGCTCCCGGTGACTATTCCCTTCTTGCCCGAGTCCGCTTAATTTGTAAATAAGTTTCAGGGCCCCTTTTCACAGAACCCAGTTGAGCAGGTAATTTGTTGTTAGTGTTTGTTTAAATGTTGTGAACCATGCACTCAAAAATAGGAAAACTATACACAAAAGAGGCAAACATGGGAACACAACTGGAAATTACTGAGTTATAAAAACGTCAAAGAAGAGCAATTTGCGAAGAAGCATCAGTAATTGTCTCCTACATTAACGGAAATGATTTGCCAAGCCCAACACTTTTGTTCTCCCCAGGATGGACGGGCGCTTTGCCATGGACCTCAATGAACTGGATCAGGACCGTTTTTTTCAGGCTCTCAGCCCAGGAGGGTGCTCAGGACCCGGTGCTGGATCCTGCCTGGCAGACCTGCGATCCTGGAGTGGGTTTCATGGTGAATTGAGTGGATTTATCATAGTCTGCCTGGACGAGAGGGAGGCATATGCCTCTGAGCCTCAGCTTTGAGGGCATCTCCCAAGGATTCAAGGGAAGCAGCCGCAGCTGTCAACAGGAGAGATGAGTGAAAAGCACAGATTGATGGGATGGTCTCCAGCAGGCCTGGGAGTGTCACTCTGTGGCCCTGCTCATGCCACCATATGGTGATGTGCTGTGGTCAGTCTGAGATGCCTGCAAGAGCCACATTTCCCCCCAGCCCAGGGAGGCTTAAACAAGTCCATCCCCTGCTGTTTAGCTCTATCATCTCCCCCAAAGTCAGATTTCATAAATGAACTCTCATCATAGAGCCAGTCTGGCTTCTCATTCTGCTAAGACCCCATTTTCCTGCTGGAACGTGGGGAGAAATATTTTGCTTCAGGTTCAGCCAGGCAGAAATGAAGCTTGCACAGACAGACTGTGGCTCTGTGGGGTTATATTTTGTTGCTTACCCTATACTGCCTTATTTAGGACATCTCAAGCTTTGAAACTGATGTGCAAAGAGACAAGTTCAAATTCAGAACTTAGACTCCTCCTGCCTGAACCTGCTCTTCTATTTTCAGGGTTTTTTTCCACAAAAAATTTTCTTGCATCCATACAGTCAAAAAACTAATCAAAATTACTGCCCAAAGCTGGAGGCTGATGCGGTGGGATGGCTGCAGGTGCCACGGCTGTAACCTGCTGTATTTATGTGTTTAGCCAGTGTATGTTCAGAGCTGATTTCTAACTGTTCACATTTGCATCTGCAGGGAGGGAAATTTTTTGAGAGGGAATATTTTCGCACAGGCTGACTCAGTAAAGTGTATCTGTTGTAAGGGCTGCCAGAAAGCTTTTATCTCAGATTTGCTCACTATCCAGGGAAGCATAAAACCAACATCCAGGGAACAACATTGCACTGCGGAAAAAACACTTTATGAGTTTCAAAGCATTATGCTTGCTTAAAAACATAGCTGCTGGTGTAATGTGTTGCCAGTGAGAGCCAAAATAAAACCTTTAGACTGCACTGAAGCCAGGACTCTACTGAAGGCTCTGCTTGTGATTTTGCTTCTGAAGAAATACCAACCACTCGCAACAAACCTGCAGCAGGATATAACACAGTTCCAAGCACATTATTTTCATAAAAGAAGGGGCATTTACCTTTACTATAAAAAAAAAACAAAACAAAAAACCTTCCAAATTCCAGACATGAAATTTTCTAATTAACAGATTAGGATCTAGTATGCTAACCAACTAAAAATCATAATATTCAATTAATTTCAGGTGGAAATTCCTTTCTTCTCTTTTCCATTTATCTCATAGTGGATAATTTCTTTTTAACTTAAAAGCAAAAGGAATAATTTGCACTTATCCTACAAAGGATTTTTTTTGTTAAGCTGATTTCTTGTATCCCATGAACAGCATTAGGCAACAAGATAATATGGATTTTCCTCACTGAGACCTATAAGATAGGATTAAATAACTGCTCAGGGCCTGATCCTGTCCTGCATTTTTCAGACTGTTATGCCTGGTGCTGAGGAGCCGAGGGGCCAGCGAGCCCCCATGGAGCAAATTCCAGCTCAGAGTCTCTGAGAAGCAGCCACTTTGCAGGCCTCCCTACAGCGAGCATCACTCAGCTGCCTCGGCCAAGCAGGGTGCCAGAACCCAAACTTCACCTGGAAACACCAATATTATTCAGAGCTCTGCTTAGAAGAAAAGTGACATTAATTTGCTTCGATATGCGCTGTTCTTTTGCTTAGGGAATTCATGGAAATCTGGATTTTGACATCCTTCACAAACGTTGCCCTTTGCCTTCAAGCCTTTCAACAGTGCCAGCGGGATGGTCTGAAGAAAACCCCAGCACACAAACAGGCTCGCTGTTCAAATCAAACGGAGAAAATCCAGAATTGGGCTGGCAATTTTCAGGTTTGGCTTTTGATATTTAGCAAAGTCAGCCCTAGACAGATCACAAGCACGTTAGGCCAGGATTAGGTGTTAGTGGGGCTGGCTGAGGCAGAGGGGAAGCTGACCTCAGCTGCTGTGCAGATGCTTTGAGAAGAAGGAACCCCAGGCGGAATGGACATGGAGATTAAGTTTGCCTGACATTTCCCATTTTTAGACACCACTGTGACCTGATGCTTAGAACTTTGTTCTGAATCTTACTTGACACAAAGGGAAAGGAATATTTTTGGCAAGGAAAAGAGAATGTGTTGGATATTGTTATAAAGGGCGAGGATTACTGCAAATGATTGCTGCAACGAAGTGAATACGTCTTCTGGGCAGATCCTGCAGTTGTGATGTAGCTCCCAGAAGTATTTCAGAAATTACAACAATTGTAAACATAAGAATAATTTAAAAATTATTGCAAAACTATCACTACCAGCCCTACTAGGAGCCCTGTGTTTGCACCTGATTGGCAGCAGTCAGGAGCTGTCACACACTGAAAAACATTCAACAGGTAAGACAAGAAAATGTGAAAAAAAATGATCCTGAAAACTTTCTGAAGAACAAAATAATTCTTTTTGCACCACAATGTAATTGTAGGTGCAAGTTTTGTAAGGAAGCAAAGTGTGTAAAGGGATTTAGAGCCCATTTATATGCAATGTCTGTCTTAACTCCCCTGGATAACATTGGAAATTGTGCTGTAAACCTCAATCAGCCAAAGACATCAATAAGAAAAGGTCCCTAATTTGAGGAAATATTTCCAGTTCTATAAAAATTTGCTATTGATTTATGAGGACAGGATTTAATCCTTCCCCGTGTGTTTCTATTTTTAGTTTCAGATGGTTACTGAGCGTGTGATGCATGTAATGCACTGACTGTGTTAGGTGCTTTCAGCACTCTTCTGTTTCTATGCAAATACAACCAAATACAGTTTTAAAAAGTTCTAGGTGAATTTAAACTTTTTTAAAAAGAAAATTCCATTATCTCTTGCTGTTTTTTTAGAAGTGGAGGGAAAAAAATGGAATATAAGTGTCTGAGTGTGTGTGAGGGAGTAAGAAGAGAGTAGGCATGCTCTGCAGATTGTTTGCTCAGTAGGATTATATTTACACAGAGTTGTTTAAATTTGGACTTGTAATTTGCACTCACTGATTGGCATAACTAATAAATCCACTTATTTGCCCCTTTTGTGTTTTTTTCCATAATTTTTTAGAAAGCCGATAGTTTCTTTTTTTCACCAGGTTTGTTAAGGTTCCTTCTTTGATCCACCAGTTTGCCCTGTAGCCACGGCTACTGAACCCAGCTGAAAAAAGAAATTCCAATAACACTGAGAGATTTTTAGGAATTTTGCTACTATTGCCATAATCCTCTCTCACAAGCAGAAGCATCCAGAATGAGTCAGAACATGTCATGCCTCCTACCTTGTCTCCTGACCAGGAGTAAACATGCACACACTGCTGCCCTTCGGTTTGAGCCTGGCCAGCTGCAGTGATGGAGCTGTGTCTGCAAGGTGCCTGTGCAGGCTGCCCCAGGGCTCTGTGGCAATCTATGACTTCTCTTTACATGAAACTCTGACATTTTGATCTGTAGAAGGTTGACACAAGATGATTATTGGGTACTAGAAACAAAAAATGGGATGTGCTAAAATGTTTTTTCTCATAATAACGTGAAACTTCTGTTTGTTTTTAAATAAATAATATGTCTGTGAAACGTGGCTCCTGAACATATTTTCAGAGGTACTTCTGCTTTATTGTTAAACACATCCTTAATTTTATCGTCTAAAGATTTTCCTTCCCACTGTTAATTTGCAGCTCTAAAGACTCCATCTGAGACTGTAAGTTCTTCCTGATTAAGCACCATCCCTCCTGACAAAGTCTCAAAACTAAAAAGTGCAACCCAGAGCTCTAAGCTGAGTGACTCAGCTTTCCTGTACAACAGCTCCAGCTATGTCTTCATCTCACCCAGTGCTAGGGTGTCTCTCAGCAGACATTGTTACCTTCTGCTTGTAAACTGCTTACAGGATTTCCACGGCACTTTCTGAAATATACTTTTATTAAGTGCAGCAAAGCAAATACATCTGAATTTGTGAAATGAAAGGATCAGGAGGTTCTGGTTCTCTAATCTGCCCTCATATGGGAGTCACTCTGAATATGCAAAGGTCTGTCTTGAACTTTCATGTATCTTGTTTAGTAAATCTTTTCTGAGGCAAGGTCGGATTCAAGGAGTGTTGATGCACCATGGGTTCATTAAATGGCATCACTCTGTATATTGGTTCCTCTTCCTTCCTAACACTCTATTTTTCTTCTTGACTGCAGCAGAGCACTGAAAAGTTCTTTTCAAGATTTGTGCAAAGTGACTCATGGCTCCTTTGCAGATGGTGATAGCTGGGGTGAGAGTCCAGCACTCTGTACACGTACATGCTGATAGTCCTTTATTTAGGCATGTATATATACAAATAGACTTCCATTATTGGCTACGTGCAATTGGCTTCTTATTCTCCAGTTTTGAACTTGCTGTCTTTTGTCCACTTTGTATCAAAAGATAGTTCTGAAAGCTTTCATAGATGGTTTTAATTCTGACCACTCCAGACAATTTTGTATCATTAAAAAACCCCGCTACCTCTCTACTCACCTTTTTCCAGACCATTCACAAATATGTTGAACATCTGGATGCCTGCAGGATTTCATTAACAATTACCTTCCACCATTTATCACTACTTTTTGTTGCAAATCTTTTGAGCAGTTATTAATCCAAAGAGGGATCTTCCCTCTTATCCCATTAAATCCTATCTACTTTAAATGAACCTGATAACTGACCTCATCAAAAGCTTTTTAGAAATCTAAGAACATTACATCAAGTATGCGACCTTTATCCACAGGCATATTTTCTGCTTTGAAGAACTTTATTACACTAGGAGACATAACTTCTCTCTATGAAAGCCATTTCAACTCTATTTCTTCCAATGCTTGAGACAGAAGTCAGACATGCTAATCTCTGGTTCTCCAGACATGCAACAGATCCTTTAAAAACCAGGTGTCACGTGAACCTCTCTCCCTTCCTCTGATCATGAGGCTGATTTTAATAACTTATTTAGGAGTTTCAAATCTACCTTTGTTGGGGACTTCTTGGAGAACGCTGTCTGTCCTGGAGATTTGTCACAATTTATTGTATTGAGCCATTCTGTAATTTCCTCTGGTGTTGGGAAGAATCTACGGCTTATGGTTAGGAATCCATATGCCAGGGATGAAATGTGGTTTGGATTTCCTCAAGCAGTTGGAGAATGGGATGAAGATCTCTTTCTTTCAGCATGGGAGCCTTAATCCCTATTTACTGCTGTGTATACATTACATCTTGTGTTCTGCTGATTCTTACTAGATCAAACCCTTTTTGAGGTGAATAGGCTGAGGAATGGCTGTTTTACAGTTTTAGCATAAGCTAAAGGTCCTGTGCAGGCTGGTCAGTCTGAATATGGATACAGAAGCTCAGCTGTTTAGGGGCTTGGATTTTAAGAGTGAGGTGTCTGTAGAATTAGGAGCTGTACACTCAAGTTCTACTTGTGTTATCTGCATACTGGCCATTTTATTTCTATACCTACAGTAAGAAAAGAGGAGTGAACTTAATAATTGCAAAGACTTTTTTTTTTTTTTTTTTTGTTTTGTTTTGTTTTGTTTTAAGTAGAAAAATCATTCTTGTCAGGATGTGTTTTGTTAAAGCCCATGAAAGCAGAGTAATGAAATTTTCATTAGTATACTACTCAAACAGAACTCCTGCCTGGAACTTTACAAAGAAACATATCAGTCACTTGTTTCTGCAAGTTTTCATGCCAGACTCTTGTTGAAATCTGGCCCTTGGATTTACAGTGCTTCACTACCATGTGTATATAAAAGGAGCAGAACATCCTGGTTTTAGGTGATGGAGCAGTGTCCAGATGTTGTGCATTATGTAAAGGAAACATCCAGTCATAGTCAGACTGGGCAAACAGCAACATCCAAAATGATTTCAGTAAACCAATAAAAGATGAAGAAATAGAACAGGTACCTGCAGTTCTGGAGTTGCAAGACAGTACCTACACTGCAGCATAGTACACACCAAAATCAAATCCTGTGCATCTCTTAAATGAACTTTTCCTAGAACTCCTTTCTATGTGTAACCAGGCATTCAGGCAAAGAAGTTTTTTCCCCTTGAATGTTTTATTTGGCTTATTACGAAGCAATATTCAAGGTTATACCCAGAAACTCCACACTTAGGATACAAGTTGTTTAAGCAAATAGAAGTCACAGAATGACCTGCAATTTTATTCAAGAAATGCAGCATGTACAAACCAGCCAGACGGTGGATCCCGCTGGGCCTCCATGGAGTGACACCACTGCCTGCTGCACAATTCCCACTTTGCTCTCTGCTTTTGTCAGTCCAATGCAGATGGACAACCTCTACATTTTGCAAGAGTGCAAATGGTTGCAGACCACCGAAGGTGACACTGTCAAATGTATTATTTCACTCTTGATCTTAACGTACATGTAATAGTGTCTCTTTACATGTATATTTTAAAGAGCTTAATCTAAGAGGCAGCTCGTAACAACAGCTTTCATGGTCTCTTGCTACTACTCTTTTGTACTTTGACTAACTATGATCAGCATAATGATTTGATACAACAGTATTATATTTTGTAATATAGAATCAGGACATATTTGTAGTAATGGATATTAATATAAAAAAATTGTGACCCAGGTTTTCAAAAGCAGCCAACATCATTTATCATCACCTAAATTCTACTTGGTTTCCTCAGGAACTAAAATATAATTTCTCTCATAACAACCTTTGCAGATTTTTCCTCTGCCCTCCAAGCCTGGATGACTGACCTTTTCCCATGGAGCACTGAAGCGGGGAAAATTACTTCATGTCATCCAACTCATGCAGTTTACAATAGCCCTTTTAGGCAGAGTTTTCAGAACATTATGACTTAACACAGGGAGAGGTGACATCAGGGGATGAGGTGAGGATGCTGACAGAGGGAAGAGAATTTCTATGACTACTAGCAGGACTTTTATTGTCATCACAGTAAATCCTACTCAGACGAAACACAAACTCCACAACTGCAGATGTTCGTCTCTTAATCCCAAAATCTATAGGGAGGGAATCTAGCTGGTACTTTACACATGTGTTGAAGTCTCAGCAGTTGCTAAAAAACATGGAGAGTCTCAAAGTGTCAACACTTCACAGCTTCCTTTCTGAGCAGAATGAACACCATGCTGGACGGATTTACCTTGCAGTAAACTGATTGATGATGTATAGGGATAGGAGAGATCCAAAGCAAGAACAAAAATGAGCGAGAGCCTGAAGAGCTGAGGAGGCAATGTGATATTTTTGCCAAGGAAAATAAAATAATAGTGCTTGAAAAGATTGACTCAGACTAAGACTGCAGTGTAATACAGGGCAGTGCTCTGTGGAGAGAGACAGGAAAATGCCCATGTGACTGCAGAACTTCCTGAACTGGTGCTGCATTCCCTGCTGTGGTGTAAGATGTGTGCAGACAGGTAACTCTGTAGAAAACCATGTAGATATTTGGGAAAATGGTGTATTGATGTTTCTCCTTAGATCAGTAGGACTTTCATTCCATACAGCACAAAAACATAGAAACTCTTGTGTAAAGACAGATTTTGTTCATCTCCTGCCCAAAATCAGAGGCAGCTTCTCTAACGTTTTGTCATGAGTAATATTCTAGGGAACAAAAGGACTCAGATGCTACTCATAAAAAGCCCCTTCAGCTTTGCAAATATGGCTTAATTTCAGTTTGATACACTGTAAAATACAGATTAAGGTAGAATACTGGAAACGCCACCTCAAATTTTACAGTAATTAGTGGAAATCTGATTTCTAACTGTAAGCAAACCCCTGAAACCCCTGCTCAGGAACTGGTGTCAGCATCAGTCTGTTTGTGTGCTATGGAGGAAGAAGGTGGAAGATATTTTTTTGCATGATTCTAGAAAGGTAGAACCAGCTCAACACTCAGCTCCTCCACAGGTAATAGGGAAGTAAGCTGGAAAACAAATAGAGAAAGAAAAAAAGACAGAAATACACAGACATGAACAAAGATTAATATTGGTAACTTAACAGTCTGATTTTAAGGTGGTGAGCCACCAGTAAAGCTAGGAGCACCACTGCATGATCTGCAGTTTTTTAGACTAGGGAAGAAAATATTGATTTAGCCTAAAGAATGGTAAAGGCAGAAGGTACAAAGTTCCTGAAAAGACAACCTGTCTGTTCTTCTCCAAATCTTGCCCTAAAACTCTTCACATTTATTATCTTTTTTTTTTTTTTTTTTTTTTTTTTTTTTTCCTCCCAATAAATCTTGACCTTGCTGCATTCCAGTGACTCTTAGTGATGGATTAAGGGCATATTTAGCTGTGACCAATCTGTTATAGCTGAACTCCTGAGTCATCTGCGGTCTCCTGACTGGTGTGAATTGATGCTCACTAAATGTCTCTCTCTGTAACTTGTATTTGCTTCACACTAGGTGTGTTTCTTATACTTCAAGAAGGAGGATTTTTTTTTCCTGTGAGTACTTTCTATTTTCCTAAAGAGTTTCAGAATTTTTATTGGCTAAAACTACAGGAAGAAAAACAGTAGGATTGTTTTCCTCTCTTCCTTTCTTTTCTTTTTAATAGATTTTGCAATGGGGATTTTATTTTCAACAAATTTAATCTGGTTTGCATGTTGAAACACAAATTTAATCCACTTTGCTTCCACCATTCTCCTAAGCAGAAAGCACACTACAATTTTGATGAGCTAGAAAATTCCTATAAAGTTGCAGAGGATTTATGGATTTATGGTCGTATAATCATTTCAAGAGAGAAATTGCATACTGGGTTACTTTCCTAATCCCAAGGTGTTTTTCTCCCACACAGATTCAGGTACTTTGTGAGCTTGGGAGGAAACCAGTGGGGTTCCCCTGTGTGTCATTGCTCTGATGTAGGTGCATTATTTCCTAGGAAGCAGAAACTGATTTCCTGGCCAGAGAGTGTGTGTGTGTTTGTGGAAAAAAGACCTTTCTATATCTTCAATTTCCACTTATAAACACTAAAGACCATTCAATTTTCCTTATAAAACCAGGCTTCCACAAATTTTAACACAGTTCTGATGATCAGCCTTACCTACAGCAAAGCTTAGGAAAGCAGCAGCCCTGGGGTCAGGCTCAGTATTTCTTGTGGAATGGCATGAAACACATTGTACTCTGTGCTTTAACAGAGGTGAAATAAAAAAAGAGGTTAACATTTATTAAAACTCAAATGCAACTGATTGCCCAGCCCTTACAGGGATGAAAATGTGTGTTTTCATATTTTTATGTAAATAACTGTTGCCATTGAGGCTCCAAAACACTGCTACCACTCTAAAAAGGGAAATCAATACTCCCTTTTTATCGATGGATGATTTATCCACATTTTAAAGAATTTGTAAATTAACAGATAATGTGCTGCTTATGTATGTATGTCTGTACCTGCCTGCACTAGGTGATGGTTAACACATAAATAAAAACCTCAGTAAAGTCAATCTGAAAATATTCCGTGTGTTTAACATTAGCTAACAGCTGAAGAGATAACAAATCCATTTAAAAAGCCTTGCTCTTTACTTTGACTCCTGTTTATGCATTTGTCTTAGTGAAAAATTGCCAATTGATGATGAAAATAATAAAAATTCTTATAGGACGCTTATGTATTTTTCCGATTTCATCACGGTTTCCACCCAACTTCTCAGATCCAAGACCTGAGGGTGAAAAGTAGTACAAGAAATACTTGTGTTGCCGGATTTCAGACGGTCTGCAATTGTTCCGGGGGTTTATAGGGCAGCCGAGACCCATCCCCTTCCCTGGAGCGCCAATGACATCTAGCGGCGAGCTCAGCGCTGTCACAAAGATGTAAAAGAAATTTTTAAAAAAGGTTTGGAGGGGGAGGAGAGGGGTAGGAGCGAATTTGTATATATTTGTTTCCACCAGATACTTGCAGGTAACTCTTCCAATAGGAAGGAAAGCTTTCCCAGCATTTTCTCATCCCAACCCGGCCACAGTGACCCTCCCAAAACTGCAGTCCCGAAGTGAAATTTCACACAGTGTGCTTTATTTTTAGGCTGATGATGTCAAAGAAGCTCATAACCTTTGAAACTGAAACAATACACAACGAGTTCAGGACAGTGCAGTTCCCGCGTTCACAACCAAGTGGTGCAGACTCCTGATGATCAAACCTTGCCTTACTGAGGAACAACTCAGTCCCTACAAAAACAGGAGAAGAATGGACTGAGGACTGTCAGCTCTCAGCTGAAACCAAACATTTCTCACTGAGGAGATTTCCAAATCTTCTACAAAAGCTATAGGAGCTCCAAGGGGAAGGAGGCAGGCAAAAGAGAAAAGAAAAGGAGCAGCTAATTGTAGGAGAGATGTCTGCTTCACTTAGAATTATCCCACTGATGCTGCCAAGCACCTCTTCTGCCTCTGACAGTGCTGGGCAGTGACTCAAGTGTGATGCTGTGATAAGCACAGATAGAGGGGCCATAGCAGAGCCAGTGGCTTGCTCTAAAGCCCTTTGCTCTTTTACTGTGAATAAAAGTTAGAAGCAGAACCCATGTGATTTATCTTTGCTGTTCCATCTGAACATCTTTCTACCTCCTTTCTGAGTGGCATGGTGGAAATAATTTCCTTACCCCACCCTGTGAGTGTCTTTAGAGCAGAAGCAGTGGCAGGGAGCAGGACGTGTGGGGAGCCCTGGCAGCAGTGCAAGGCTGACCCACACCCCAGGCTCCAGGGGCTGCTCTCTGGAGCCAGCCTTCCCAGGGACTGCTCTTGCTCCTCCTTGTTGCCCTGCACCTGCCCCATCCAAGGGGCACCACAGAGAGTGAGCTTGGACATAATGCCCTTTGTTGGACGTCCCCCTCAAGGGAGCCTCTCTCTTGCCCCATCTTTGCCACAGTCACAGTACATAAGACAAGAGTCATAGATAAAAGTATGAGAGAGAGCACAATGAAGTGGGTAAACCCTGGAAGGCACCAACTATATTACCTCAAATTTTGCTGATTAGGTTCTCTTGGGAAATATTTATTTACTGAAAGGGAATAATTTTCGTTCAATTTTGACCTCAATATGACTTAAAAAACTATGTAATATTTAACTAATGTAATATTATTTCTGAATGTTGCAGCACTAAAGGGGAAAGAAAAAAGTTCCCAGTTTTTAAAAATTACAACCTGTTGGATAACGAAGACTTTAAATTTTCAGTTGGGATGAAAGAAATTTTTCAGAATACCACATTTTTCCATGAACTAGGAAACCTTAGTTTCGCCTGGACTTTGCTGAAACTAATAGGGATTCAAACAGCTATTTTGGTTTACTTTGTTTTGCTCTTATAGGTAGCAGGTCCATTGAATAGCCAGAGTGTATTCTTCAAGACCAAGCTGAGAACACCAGATGAAATTCAAAACCATTTTCTTCTAGAACATCTTCTAAAACATATACATGCAGAAAAGAAATAGGAAATATTGTCTTAATACATAGATTTAAGGGAGCTCTTTGAAGAGATTCAAGAATTGCTATTTGATCTTAAATGCTGGAAGACTGATAGGATCATTTTGAGTGCCCCAGCCCAACAATGATCACTAACCTAACTGATGACCAAAGGAAGACAACAATTCTCAGGCTTTAGTGGTTCATGTACTACCCCTAATAAATGTTGTTAAAGAAAAACAGTGGAACATTAAGATCATCCATCATCATTAGCTCATGTTCAACTTGCAAACTGCTGAAATGGGGTTGCTCTGAGCCTTCCCAGCATGACTTAAATGTTCAGAGCAAGTTCCTCTTATTATGTGACCCTGAAAAAGCAGGAAAAAGGGAATTTCAGACTGGAAAGTGCTGCTGGTTCTAAACAATCAGCATCAGCATCTCTCCACAGCAGTTAAATATGCAGCAGCAGAGTACTCTGGGGTCCCTGGCCAGCAACATGTTGTGCTCCAGGTCTTCTGTAAGGCTGTCTTTTAGTTAGATTTATACATCTTGTATTTCTCCATCCCCTGTTCCTAGCTCTTCAAAATGCATTTACTGGCAGCAGCTTCAACCAATTCTCTAATCAAAGTATGGGGATAATATTTTAGAATTTCTTAACAGATTTCTGAGTAGGGAATTATATTACTTTTAGACAAGGGGTACAAAAGGAGGAAAAAGTGATCAGACAAAACAAGCCCTGGACAAAGGAGAAATGAACTAGTCCAGTTTTGTACAACTGAATGTCATTGCTGTATTTAGAGAGGGGTCTTGCAGAGCAGACTGAACAGAAGTCAACACTCTGGTGGGTGGCACTGCAATCTCTGTTAATATGAGTGAAACACACCACATTTGGAAGCAATTTCTGGAGGATAACTAATCTATTGAGAAAGAGAATTTAGGGTTATAGATTGATTTCAGTTTTTCATACAATAAGTCCAATTTTTTTATTGGGATTTTTTTCCCATTACTTGTCCTGACAGCCACACACCCAGAGTATGGGTTATTCCCTTTTTTTCCTTCAATAGGCTTTTCTATATTTGTCTCCATATTGTCTCAGTTCTCCTCTAATCCATTTTTTTTTCTTTCCTTCAGGCTTTATAACCTCAACTCCTGTCCTGGTTTTGGCTGGGATCCCTCCAGCCTTTCTGTCCTCATGCTTTTGAGTGAACTCCTACTGTTCTCACCAAGTCTGTTTTCAAATAGGTCCCATTCAGCACAGAAAGCCAAAAAGAGCATTCCAGCAAGGAGCAGAGAAGAGCACTGCCTATATTTCAGGCTAGATTATTTATACACCTGATTTGTTGATGCAGCAGGATGTTGTTAATTCAGCTTTGCCCAGTGTGGCATCATTCCTCCCACACATTCTTTTCCTGCCAGTGTTACAACCAATTCTCATCTCTCCCTGCTTTGCTGAGGTCACACTGAGTTCTAACCCTGGCCTCCAATGTTCTCAAGAACTGTAAAATTTGTGCCATCTGTAACAGACAGGTTTGTTGAACCAAACAGGAGACAGGCAGGATGTATCTCTTACATTTTCATACTAAGCTACTGAGAGCTACTCAAATGTTTTTCCTCACAAGTTTCATATCCACCCATGGAAGTTCTATCAAGGCAAAAGTTTCCTTTGCTTTTTTTAGAAAAACATCATGCAGTCCTCCCACTGAAGTTCACTACAGTCAGAAGATATCACATCTACTGCCTTTTTATCCATAAGTCTTGTGGCTCTGCCATTAAAGCAAAGCAAATTGAATTATTAAGCAATTTTAAAAAAAATAATTGCTTATACAGAATATATTAAGACTCAAATGGTGGGAGGTAAGGAACATTTAGGAAGCCATACCAAAAGCTCTCAGTGTGGTAGCTAACTCTTGAAATCCCATCAACATAATAGAAGGTATGTCAAGTATACTGCACTGTGAAAATTCCTATATCACACATCCCTGCACTTTTTAACCTGGATGACAGGGGCATGGACATTTATTTATATCTGTATTCCTAGCCTGAGCTCAGTTTCCAGAATTTAGCCAGTGCACTAACTATAGGTTATTTATACTATACTTACACTTTACTGAGTATTTACCCTCAATAAGAGTTAATTTTCAAGAAGGGCTTCAGAGCCCAGACTGACTCATCTTAATTAATTTATGGAAGGAGTCCATAAGGACCTTAATCCATCAGGCAGACAGTGGCCCATTAGAATTGCAAAAAGTACTGGGAGTCTTCTGCAGCAGCTGCAGCAACATGATGGGGCAAGTTCAGTCGACTTTGTATACCACAAACCAGCAGAAAATGGTTTGACTTAACAGAACCCTTTGAAATGTTACTGTTGAATGTATGGAGCACTATGATCCACGTAGATAAGGCACAAGAAGCTGACAAAAATCTCATCCTTCACATTGCTTTTACTTATGCTTAAAATCTTTGTGACTGACTGAAGTGTTGAGGACTGGTTTTACATAGAAATGGTGAGGCTTTGATCAAGGGGAATCACAGAATCATAGAATTGTTTAGGTTGGAAAAGACCTTTAAAATCATTGAGCCCTATCATTAAATTGTACAACCTTACAACACAACTGAAATTACAATTCGATGTGCAGCTAACAACAGAAGTAGCAAGAGGTGATTGAGAAGGTGTCCTGCTTCCAGCTGGGATAGTTTTCTTCCTAGTAGCAGATATACTGCTGTGGTTTTGATTCAGTATAAAAATAATACTATTATTATGATTATCAGTTTTTTACTTCAATTATTAAACTGTATCTCAACCCACGAATTTTATCTTTTTCCGATTCTCCTCCTCATCCCACTGGGGGTGTGGAATAGCAAGTGGGTGTATGATGCTTTATTGCTGTCTGGAGTTAAATTGTGACAGAAGGTGAAGAGTGGTAAGAGGCGAGTTTTTCTATGTTCAACTGGATGAACAGTTTTAGAACAGCAGATGGCTCTGAACACTTTTAGTTTAGCATGACAAAGAAGTTATTATCCCCATGAAAAATAAAAATCCAGAATCTGAAAGCCAGAATTTCTTCTCTCTATACTACCATAAGCATCTTCATAAGGGACCAAGGAAGGATAAACTGCTTTTAAATTGAGAAAGTAAAACAAAAAATCTGGCTATTCCAAGGAAAGGTAAAATACTAAGCTCCAGTAAAGGACAAATACAAGAGCACTGTGCTCAGCTCCAGGGACCACAGGACATGGACCTGTTGGAGACTGTCCAAAGGAGGGACACAAAGATACTCAGAGGGCCTGAAGCACCTCTCCTATGAAGACAGGACAAGAGAGTTGGGGTTGCTCAGCCTAGAGAAGACTATGGGGAGACCTTACAGTGGCCTTTCAGTACCTAAAGGGCCCACAGAGGGCTGGGGAGGGACTTATAACAAAAGCATGGAATGGCAAGACATGGGGAATGGCTGTAAATTGAAAGAGGGGAGGTTTAGATTAGATGATAAGAAGATATTGTTTACTGTGAGGGCAATGAGGCACTGGCACAGGTTGCCCAGAGCAGTTGTGGATGCTCCATCCCTGGAAGTGTCAAGGAGAGGTTGGAGGGCCTTGGAGCAATCTGGTCTAGTGGAAGGTGTCCCTGTCCATGGCAGGGGAGGTTGAACTAAATGATCTCTACCATTCCTTCCAACCCAAACCATTCTAGGATTCCGTGAACAGAGTAACAGCACAGCAATCTGTGATGAGGTGTCTGATAGTGACCCTCCAGTGGCTGCATCTCACACTGCACCATCCAGAGCAGCACAGGGCCAGGGGCACCCACACATGGGCCTGTTTCTGAGAAGCAGTGACCATAAACCAGAGGAATCATTTCTGCAGCTGAGCAAAGAGCCTTTGGTGTCCAGCACAGTCTCATGCAGACACCCACAGAATGTCCTTTCATGGGACTGCACTGAGGTGCTTGTGGAGTGCAGAGAATTAAGAGCTAAGGGAGTTGTGCACAGAGATCCTTTGCATCGTACATTTGGTGGAAATCTACTGGATTATTGTTTCTTTAAGCACTGATCAATGCTCTGCCCAGGTACATGAATGGATCTCAGACAAATTACAGTTTCAGGGTTTTCTTACTGAAAACATATACGGCCTTAATGAGCAGGGCATTTGGTTTAACACTGGTTTTAGATTTCTTTGGTTTTTCTCTTTTGTTTGTAAATCTGTTTGAAATATGCTAAACCTCAGTAATTT
The DNA here is from genome assembly GCA_034509425.1 of Eopsaltria australis. Classification (NCBI taxonomy): domain Eukaryota; kingdom Metazoa; phylum Chordata; class Aves; order Passeriformes; family Petroicidae; genus Eopsaltria; species Eopsaltria australis. The sequence continues at coordinate 3,600,201 of JAVTVJ010000094.1, read as the reverse complement.
CTAGGCTTTTTCTCTCTGCAGAATTACAGGCTTGTGAGTGGGAAAGATTTCTCTGACACCTACTTAAAGACTTTCAGAGAAGAAAGCAATTAAGTTGGTGACAGGATTTTTTTTTCTGGAATAAAATTAATTTCTTCTGAGCAATTAAAAAGGTAAGTTTGATCTACCCAGACAGGAGCATTTCCATTTAATTAAGGATCAACCTTATTGACTTTAAAAATTCTAGAGATTGTTTAAGGATTATACATACTGTCCAGGCAGTAAATTGAACATAGGCCAGAAAAGTCAGTATTTTTAGGTTTACACAAATTGCTCTATAAATAATCCTCTGCTTCTTCCTTAAGGAGAAAGCAGAACATACAATCCTGTTGATAGCAAAAGCACAAACTTTGCTGCTACCTCTTTTCTACTCAAGCATGGTCTGACAAACCATTCTAGAAAGTTGAGAAGGGGTTTTTGGATGTTGAAAGCTACAATAATATTCACATGGATTTCCAGCCTTTGCATTAGAACCCTCTCTCCAAGAAGATAAACTGAAGATAAGCACCTAAAGACTGAATGTCTAATCCCATGCTATTGCTATCCAACTGGCAATCACTGTCACCCCTGAAATCTCCTTTTAAGGGAGGAACAAAGATAAGCACAGAGTAATTTCCTAAAAAGTATTTTTTCACCTTGGCATTGAAGCTAGTGTCAGCTTTCATCATTCTGACCTGCTCAGATACTGCTCAAGAGCTCACTCGTGCCAAAGGGAAACGGGAATCTTCACTAGAGGGCAGAACCTGCTGCTGTAGCCCTACACATCCCCTTTGCTAGAGATGCAGCACCAAACAAAAGCCACAGTCCCTCCAAGAACAAAGGTTGCATCAGGTTAACTGTGAAATGACTGCAAAACCTTGGGCTTAAGTTATGAACAACTGTGGGTGGGTGTTTAAGGAAGCTCTTCCTGGATTTCAGGATTGTTCTATAAAACAAAAAGACAGTTCTTTAACCACTACTCTTTTCCAATAACTCACACATGCTGCAGTCTCAGCAATGCCTCTGTGTTTCCCTGCAGGAGCTACACAAATACAAAATCCATCTGTTAAATGCAGTCTTTGCTAATTGTTCGGCTCTTTACCATGCCAGGATATATTCTTGCTTTGACAGAGGCTTTAACCAGAAGGTATTTTTGCCAAACAATAGTTTGCAATTCAATACTGTAAACAACTAGTCCTGTTTATCTTTCAAGACAGATCGGTGACACTCACAGAAAGGGTAAGGAGAGCAAATCTCTGCCTTGACAGCTACAAAGTTGCTGTAGGTTTCTTGTTTGTGCTTTCTGAGACTCTGGCAGAAGCTTTTCTGGCTCCCAGAGGCAGTGTATTACATACTTCATTCTTTATAAAAAAGCTCTGTGCTTTTTTTGATTTTGCTTGCCAGCTCATGAAAAGCAGAGTGCAGTGGTGAGGGGATACACTCAGGCTTTTCAATATGACAAAACTGCAGTGTGAGTCCAAAACAATGCAATTTACCATCCATATTGCACAAGCCCCTCTATGAACAACGATTTTTACATGAAATATTACACAAATAATGAATGAAATTACACATCATTACAAATGCATTCACCCATTTTACAGTTTTCTACAAAGAGAAGGTAACAAATGAAAATTATGCACATCACCAGTTGTTTCACAATAGCAGTAGCTGTATCATCTTTAGCCAGTAATTCTGAAGTGAAAAAAAACCCTTAAATAATTCTAAGGGTTGCATTATAAAGGTTCAGAGCTTAAGAAATAAATATCCAAACACCTATACATGTCCCTAGCAAAGTTTTTGAAGACTGAGATAGTTGTTTCATGTGTCACATTTCATAAAACTGATCAACAGAGGGCAGCAAATTCCTTGCAAAACGCAGGAGTTCAATAGATTTGAGATCAGCTTAAACAAAGTGTAGCAACGATTATATTTCTTAAATTCATAAAGCCAATAGAGAAATACGTGATTTACAAAGTGTCCACTGTTCACTCACCAAGTTCTTCGGTGTTCTGTTCATCAGCTGATGAAATATAAAAACTCCAATTCAACAGAACACTTCCCAACATCCAAAATTTCTGCTTAATGAAATTTCAGCTTGGTAAAGTGTCTGCTTTGCTTTAAGCATAGATTCATGAAACTGGAACAAAGGATGGGAGGAGTTTTTGGAATTTATGTTCAGTTTTGAGAAATATTAATATTTTTGCAGTGTTTTTGGACTCTTATAAGAAACCTCTCCCTGGCCAGACCTTCCAGCCTCCACACAAGATCCCATCTCCAGCTCAACCTCAGCAGTTGCTCAAATGGCAATTTCTCTGCCACTGGCTGCACCCGAGACTGTCTGTCCCTGAGGTCTTGTGTTGGGGATAGGAAACATTTTACATAAGGGTTCTATAAAAAACCATAATAACTAAAAATCGCTTTCAAGTGGGGTTCCTGGGGTTGGATTCTCAGTATGCAATGTAGTTCAAATTGAAGATTTCCCTGTGGCTGAAAAATCCCAAATAATGCTTCTTTGGTGTGTACAAAGGAAGGAGTTCCTGATGCATTTTCTCACCCAGTAGAAATTATAAAAGTTGGGTTTGCTTTTTTTTTTTTTTTTCTTCTATCCAACTACTTGCTTACTTAAATTAAAATTTGAGAAAATTGAAACTTTTTAATCCTTTAGCACTCAGTCAAAATCTGCTGAAATTTGACAGCATGTATTTAAGAGGTATTAAACTTTTGTAGGTGGAGGTTTCAGGAACATAACCAACATCCTTGGAAAACTGCCTTTTTGTTTTTTACCTACTTGAGATAGTTTGAGAAAAAAAAAACGAAAAAAAACCCTTCCAACAAGGTAAGTTTATCTCTTTGTTGAATTGCATTCATTTTGGACAACATTGTATTAATAATTTGATATTTATCTACTGCCCCTTTTTCCTCTGCTGCTTGATAAAAGTGAAGCTTGATTTCACCACACCTTAGGAAAATTGTTACCTGCTAGTGTAACAAGTTTGAATTTGCCCATCAGAACAGATGAAAATGCATAGTATAGAAAACCTTAAGAGACTCATTTGATATTCAAAAGGATAGAAGTAAAAATATATAAAAGTACAGAAATACACTGTCTGTTTTAAAGAAAGAATAATTTGTACAAGGAAAGTACTCTGCTCAATTACTTGTAATCCACCCTTTCTCTCACCAAACCATCAGGTATCTGTAAGACAGTCAGTGAAAGAGCAGACTTTGGATTTATTTAGGCACCTTAATGTAATGAAAATCCTGTCCTTGAAGGTGTGTTCTTACTCATTTCCATTGCTTAAGCTTCTATCTTTACATTACACTGTTTTTATGACAGTAACACAGAATTAAAGATCAGAACATTGAAAATAGTAGATCCACATGTATTTGAACAGCAGCCTAGGGGGAATCAAAAAGCAGCAAATCTAAGTACTTCTGTCTTTTGCAGGTGAACTTTTTTTTCTTCCTTCATTAGGCATTTTAATGGTTTGTACTTATCTCTTCAGTTATACCCTCCTGGCAGGCATCTTAGTGAGGCCCACATCTCTTACATAGAAGAATTTTTTATTTTCTTCTCACTGTCCTGCACAAACCCCAGATCAGGCACATTGCTCAATTTGGTCCCTACTGACACCACTAACACACCATAGAGTATTATTCTGATTTACCAGCTGTTTAACAACAGCTTTAACAATCCATTGCAAGCCCTAGTGATGTTGAAAAAGCTGAAGACACTCTGACAGGATATCCCCAAGGAAATACATTGCACAGCTTGGTGTATTATTCTCTATTCAATCCATGACAGGCATAGAAGATGGTTTTATTCTTACTTTATTCTGAAAGTAAGTTTATAAAATAGATTCCAGACTCACCCCTCTCTAAGAATTTTGCTATATTGCTTGAACCAAGAGAAAAGAAAACAAGGCAAAGGTGTTTTAACAGGTTCTATTCCTGCCTGTTCCCATTTCTGTGCTGTTAAGGGGGAGAGGTACATCCTTCAGCCGGCCCCGAAATCCTTCTTCACTTTTTGTTAGCCTAATTAACATGTGAGGAAACAATGTAAATTCTAGACAAAATGGACAGCAAGCCATAATGGCAGTCCTGGTCAAAATAACTTAGGAACAATAAGTAACATACCTGGAAATCAAGTCTTTAAAAAGTGAATAGGAACAGACAACAAATTGAATGAAACTTTTACAGGCAAGTGCCCCAACCACAAAATAATGCCCAGAGAAAGAAGGAAGCCAGCATTTGGGAGGAGCAGTACTTGGATGTGTTTGGGTGAGGCTGCACAGCAACAGGCTCTCAGCTTTGCCACCAAGCTCTCTGAATTGCAGGTTTGTGCAATTACATAACACTCAAATCCAGCAGAGGTAACAGCTGCTAGTGATGGCTCCTTACCCAAAGAGAAGCAAAGATCAGAGACCTGTTGAAAGACAAAGTATTTAATTAATGCTGCATACAACAAATACACAGCACAATTCCTCCAGCTGTAGTGCTGATGAAGTATTTAAAAACTAAACATGAGAGCTTTCCTGGAAAAGGTCCTCCTTAGTTGAAGAGTGGGAGAGTCAGGTCCCAGGAGGTGATGGTAAGTCCGAGTTACACCAGCAGAAACAATTAAGTGCAGCAGCACCTAGCAAAAGCCATTCCCTCAAAATAAAGGGAGATAAGCACTAAGTGTTCTCTCTTGAGTGGAAAAGCACAAGTGAATAGTTGTCTGAACAAGATTGTGTTTTACTTTAGCTATATTAAGGCAGGGACAATATATAAAGCAATTATTTTATTAGGGAATTTGATCTGAGGTTCCTGATTTATGTGGATTACAAGCATATAAAGAGACTGCAAGTCTTTCTAATGAGGTTTTGGTACCTTAACTTACAACAGACATGGCTTTTATCAGGGTATCTGCAAAAATTGTAATTTAATTTCTCTCTTCCATTATTTTAGGAGCAAACTTGGATCCTCATATTGTGGGTTTCTGAGATGAGTAAACTCAGCCTCAAGAGTGTTTTATCCATTTGAAGTGTTTTGAATTTAAAATGGATATTGCGATACAGGGATTGTTGAACATGTTGGCTCCTGATGTGGGAAACAAACTGGTAGATTATTGAGGTACCTGTGCTCGGTTCTTGGCTTTTTCTGTTTAACCTTTTAATGCCTAGAAGCACTCAGTTATTGTGGAGCAGGTGGGAGACAGCCCTGCTGAAAGAAGTAAGCTGAAATAATGAACCAAAGATATTATAACAGGAGTTTTGAACATGCCTTAAGAAATACCTTTCTTTTTCTCCTTGAATATTAAAGTTTGAGTTTCAGCATATGTCAACTATTTAATGTTTTTAATCATATCTCTCAACCACTTAAATGATCATTCTCTAGGGAACCGAAGTTTTAGAAGAGAAACTTTAAAATTATATCAAATGTATTCAGCATAAAATCTGCTAACCTGATTATCTCTTTTGACTGTGATGACTCACATCTCACTTGATAGAGGGCTTAGTGCTTTGAGTTCTGGCTGCTGAGGCAGTTCCCACATGATTCCTGATGCCTCTGCCCCATCAAAGGAATTGTGTGTTAAATGTGCATCAGTCTGTGTTAGTGGTAAAGGCAGAATAAATGCTTTTCTTTTCTCCTCTTTTGTGTGTGGGTAGAGGCCTACTTGGATTATTATAGTTCTAGGAGTAAAGGGCAGATCCACATCCTATTTATTTGGAAATCATGATGAAATAGAGACCGCATCAGTGAAAGAGTGAAGAATCACACCGAAATATGGAGAATGGGGGAATTCTGGTGTGAATCCACCAGTTCTTATGCTGATGAGGAGAAGAAAATCATAGAATCATTAATGCTGGGAAAGACCTTTAAGGTCATTGAGTCCAACTATTAACCTAACACTGCTAAGTCCACCACTAAACCACCTCCCTAAGCACCACATCTGTATGTTTCTGAATGCTTCCAGATGCAGTGATTTCACCACTTCCACAGGGAGCCTGTTCCATTACTTCACCACGCTTTCAGTGAAAACATTTTTCCTAATATCCCACCCAAACCTCCCCGGGTACAACTTGAAACTGTTTCCATGCATCCTCTTTCTTGTTACCTGGGAGAAGAGGCCAATCCTCACCTGGCTACACCCTCCTTACAGGAAGACAGCAATAAAGTCACTCCTGAGCCTCCTTTTCTCCAGGCTAAACATTCCCAGATCCCTCAGCTGCTCCTCATCAGACTTGCCCTTCAGATCCTTCACCAACCCTCTTGCCCTTCTCTGGACTCACTCCAGCCCCTCAGTGTCTTTCTTGTGAGGGGCCCAAACCTGGACACAACACCCGAAATGTGGCCTCACCAGTGCTGGGTACAGGGGGACAATCACTTCCCTGGCCCTGCTGGTCACACAATTTCTGATACAAACCAAGACGTGTATTTTAAATCACCTCTCTTACTTCCCTTTAAATGTGTGTATGGATTTGCATGACTTTCGGCAATGCTGTCCGTTATAGTCACAGGTTGTTTCTTTCCATTACTTAGATTTTCAAGGAGAAAGCACTAGAAGTTAAATTCACAATAACAGGATGTACTTTAATTCTCCAATTCTCCTTTCTCTGTGGCAGCAAATGTAAAACAAATGATTAGTTACACTCTACTGTAGTTTAGTTGAGACCTTATGTTCAGTGCCAAAGTACTTTGTCTTAATTTAGACCTTGAACATGTAAGTACTTGAGCATGTATCTAGAATTACTCACTAGGAAAGCTATTGACTTCAAAGCTATTGACTACCATATGAATCAAGTTCAGCTCTGTAAGGTTAAAGGTCTGGAGGCATTATTTCTTCACTATACTAAGAAAAAAGGAGGCTAAGCAAGCTGTGACTTTTGTACCGTTGGCAGATTTTTCTTACAGATAGAGATCTCTAATGAAAATTGTTTTCAGTATTGTTATTCTGGAGATGTCAGAAACAGAGACATTGCCACCTTCTAGAGATCTGGCTCATGGTATTTAAGTTTTTTATACAGTATGACATTTTTTTAGTTTGTTTCTGAAGGTTCTTCTCTGCAGGCCTGGTGTAGTGAAGACCGATCCATATGCAGTTAATACAAGTAGAAAGGATTTTTCTTCCCTTCCCTTCTTCTTCTTTTTTTTTTTTTTTTTGCAATGACTGTGCCTTCTGGGAATACACTGTGGTTCTCAGAACCTCTGCAGAAGTGGTAAATAACTGGATTATTTCTGAGTAGACTAAAGAACATGAAGTCATGTCCAACACGACTGACTTGGTGCTGCTGAAAGCCACTTCACTATGGGGCTTCAGTGCTGACTAGAATTATGTGCCACAAGCCCTGGGTAAAAGAAACATTAATTCTATCTATAAAAAGCCTGCCTTTTAAAGAGTAAATCCCAGCAATATGTGTTGAAAGCTATCTGAACTATTCAGCTCTGTGTGACTAATAGATTCCATTGCTACCAAGATCCACTGCCAAGATGACAGAGATTTCTGTTGTGAGATCTCTTCCGTGAAACAACAGCAAACTATAAAAAAAAAGATCAAACAAACCCCCCAAAACAATAAAACTGACAAAGAAAAATACTCCGTCCCTAAATCCCCAAAATCATTCATGATTCATAACCAAACTAATAAGACCACCCTAAACAAAGAACACCTACAACTACCACGCCTTTTTGGGTTCTTTATTTGATGAAATAGCTTTTTTTTTTCTCCCCATCATGAAAAAGATCAAGACTTGATTTGACTGAAGATCCTGGAGGAAGGGGGAAGTGGCTCATGGGAGCAGCATCACTGTAACTCTTCAGTTTTTGCCAGGGACTCAAGAGCTCAAAAGAGTGACACTTCTGTGTGCTTAGCACTGCCTTTTCTGCTTGTGTGTTTTTAGAAATAATAAAGGACATGGAGCTGAGAGGTTCCATCTGACCATGGGTAAAGGAGGCTGTTTTGGGGGATTATCTCCCCTGTTTGCAGATCTCTTAGTATCCTTTGTGAGGCACCCTGCCATGAAGAATTGCTGTTGCAGATGGGGCCATTGCTGCAACAGGCAGAGCTTGGACACAGGGATGGTGCTGTTCTTTTCCCACCTGCTCTCCACTGAAATCCAGTGTCTGCCACAGCTGATCTGGAATTGCACATGGGATCATGGGGAAGGAGAGGAGTTGTGGTTTGCACTGTCAATGTGCACTACAAGAGGAATGTAAAAAAGCAAATAAATAGCTCGTAGGTAATGTTTGACACCACACTGGTCTCAACCTGTCCAGCAGTGACAGATGTTGCTCTGCACTGTTTCTGGTGAATATAAATGTAGCTGTTCAACCACAGGTTGCTGCAGATTCAAAAAATCTTGGTGGCTTACTTGAACCTTGGGGGAAGCTCTAGTGTTTGCTGCTTATAGTGGCTGACACCTTGCAAGTTGCTCCTCTTCTGTGTCAGTCCTGATCCAGCCCTTTTGACTCCTTATAGGAATTATTCTGAATATTCTGATATCCTTCTCTCTGAGTCCTGCCCAAAAAGGTGCATTACATGAAAGCTGTATACCTTGTACAGGCAGAAGGGCTGACAATAGTTCCTTCAGGACCTGCAAGAAGCTCTGTGGATGCCTTGGTTCTGAATCATGCTTTTTCCTTTGAGCCTCCTAGCAACTGTGCATGCATTTTTTACTTCAAGGTAAGACTTCTGCTAGAGGTAGTGCAAAAAATGATAGATTCCCTGCTTAAGGAAGACACATAAGTAATTTCAGAGCTTACCTGTGTGTTTCAGCACAGTAGCGTTGAGATGATAGTGCTGATGAGTGTAACAACCTAATTCAAAGTTCCATTACCATTAATATTATATACTATAATTATGTTCCTTGCTTTTAACAGGACCAAAGCACTGTAGAAGGAGAAGTGGTATCTGAAAGAATCCAGAACTAAGAATACTGGCTAATATAAAATAAATGCAGTCAGGCTCTGTTGTTCTTTCATTGTAAGCAGAGAGCTTGGAATAGGTAATCAAAGATGTAAGTTAGCAGCAGTTGATATAAGCTGATATTTTGGGCTGAAATGCAGCCCCAAATAAAAAGTCACTTGACTAATTTAAGGAACATGAGGTGTTCTATATTTTTCCCCAGGTTTATTTGCTGCTTACTTTCTAGAAAAGCTGTTTTTCACTTTATTGAATCTTTTGTAGAACAACACCATCCCCTTGTTTTTCTTGTGAATATTGCTGATGGTATTGTCACTGGGTGGTCCATGGTGCTCAGCACTTTATGTTTGTGTAGCAAACCTGAAAGTGAAAGTGAAGGAGGCTCTTTGGCTGCTCCAGCTACCTCTGGATAATTAAAAATAGGGGATGTGGGGCTTCACCATTCAAGCTGGGTTCTCTAGAAAATGGTTTTCAGTGGCTAACTCGGTCCACAAGACAACACAGTTTTCAGCAACAGTCTCACTTCTAGACTTTATGACAACATTGTGGCCATGATTTATTAGATGAATCAAACAGTTTTAAGTAAGTCTGTTTATATCCAGAGGGAAGGTCTTACAGTCCTCAACTCTCAGTTTTTCCCAGTTTCAATGAAGCAAGGGAGATACTGAGAACCAGAGACACAAGGTTGGGTCAGAGATATAAGGCTTTCTGCCACTATTTGTGTGGAGCAAGCTAGGTTGCACTTGTATAAATACAAGGCAGCAGGCAGACCTGAAAAGGGCTGTTTTGTCATGGTTGGAGGATTAACTCAAACTGGAACTACAGCAGGGATCTCTGTACAGCTTGGATTTTGTATAATCAAGTTTCTTGTATGCTTATGGAGCATGGCTCCTGTGTTCAGTTTCTCCTCTCAGTTCCAAGTATCATTCTGTGACCAGGTTAAGAAGTCTTTAGTGAAGAGCCCTGTGTCTGAATTTACATTTGTGATAAGATGAGGTCTCATAGGACACCATGTAGTTCTATACCCAGGGAGTTTTCTCTAAGGGAAGAATAGAAACGGCAAATGACTAACTGCATAAATTACAAAGGACAGGGCAAACAATTCTTGGTAAAAAGAGCTTGATCTGTTGCATAGGCTCGTACTTGGAACACATTAGCTGTTTTCTAAGAATCCAGCTAACATGGGTAATAAAGAAACACAGCATGTGATATCAGGGAATGCTAAAATCAACCCTGAGAAAGTATAATTGGACTCCTGTTGTAGTTAGCTGAGAGTGGAACTGTTCCAGTTGGGCAGCTTCTCTTGGATATTGCCCAGTTCCAGGAACATTGACCAGCACAACCAGCCCTGAGCAGTTGCCTCCAGCCCATGGAGAGGAAGAGGGAACAAAGACTTGCTGACTGACTGTAAGGATAAGACAATGTATGTGTGTGAAATTACTCTTTAAAAGATTCTTAAATGCTTCCTGCTAACATATGGGGAGTTCACGGTCTAATTCTCTCGCCTTCTTGTGGGTGAGTGATGCGGTAAAATCACTGTCCTCCAGTCGAGGAATCAAAGTGTGTATTGACGTCCCAAGCACAAACAGGCACTCTTGTGGGACGAAATGAACTTGGGTCTTCTGCCCACAAGACAGCCTCCTTTCTCTCCTGCTTAGTCTTGCCTGCCTGAAGAGATTCAGGAACCTTCACAGGAAGCAAGGAAAGGTATTGTGATCAATATGAGAGGTTTTACTAATTTGCTGGTTTTCTTCCCTGATTTGGTTGATGAATCTGTGATAGAAGAGTAAAGCTCCAAGAACATCTTCCCAATGAGCTGGACCAAGTTTTGTGACCCCTTACCTTCTACAGAGATGAGGGTATGTGTGGGAAGAAAACTTATGTGAACCAATGTGCTTAGAGATGTTCTGCAGCTGTTCTGAAACCATGCTTCTTCGATCCCATTTCCTTGCTCCTTTAACCCCCCCTTCCTTCTTTAACACCCCAGCTGTGTCAATAGCTCCAATCTCCACCTCAGACCTGCAGGCAGATTCCAGATCAAACACCATTATGAATAATAGGCAACCAGACATAAAATCCATTTAATGCATGAACATACCTGAAAACATTGTAATTTCTTCTGTGAAAAGACTTTTGTTGAGATCAATGGTATAATGACTTTAGTTTATTTTGTGTGGGTATGTGATATTGTCTGGCTTCCTTTCCTGAAGGTGAGTATCTTGGTTTAGTTGCTCTGTGTGCCTGAAGCCCTCACCTGATGCCAGATGTCAATATGGGAGGGTATTGGGTTTTGTAATACCTGGACCTTGCCACTTCCCACAGACTTCATGTTAGGGAAGAAACTAGAGGAAAGAATTGTGATAGGAGTTGTCTGAGGTGGTAAAATAACAGGATGACTTCTGAGTACTGTATTCTCAGCTCTTGGTCTTTTGTAAATTGAATTTTCTGAAAGCACAGAAATAACCACACAGGCATTCTCCTTCAACATTTTAGTGTAAAGATGAGTCTTTGTGATTGTTGTTGCCTGTGACTGTAAAGTGGTTGTGCCATAACTTGCTGTTAAGAAGACAATACACTAGTTTCTAACTTGTTGATGATAAGAGAGCAGAAGCTTTATGGGTAGTAACTAAAACAGAATTGGAGGGCATGTGGAACAGCACATAGGTGAAAGGAGATGGGAGGAAAGAGTTTTTGAACAAAAATCTATTGACAAAAACAAATGAAGCTCTTTGCACTAATAATTGCAGCTTTTCAGGGACACAAAACCTATTACTCTTGTGTTAAGTCAGTTGCATGGTAGTGCTCCCAGTTAATTAAAGTACACAGGCAGAAGTTGAGGAGCTGAGTCCTGCCAGCAAGGGAATAAAACACCTGAGACCACTTCAGTTAATGGGAAAGGAACACCATAAGTAAAGTGAAGAGATGTTTTAAAAAACAAACAACTACACCTAAAAGTAAAATGCAATAAATGAGGCAGGTCTGCCCAACTCTTTGTGCTGCCTTCTTGCTTTCTGTGAAGACCCATCCCAGTGTGTGGAAGGCTGGGGAATGATCATGACGAGGGCTAGCAACCACCAGAAGGTGGAAGCCATGCTACAGAAGTCAGCTGTGGGAGAAGAAAAGTATCCCAACAAGCAATAGAGTGCAGTGACTCTAAGAAATCCATCTGAGGCAACTTCTGCTGTCCCACTCATCTTCACATGGGCTTTTACAGATGTTTAATTTGTCAATTAAAATGTGAAAATGCATGTGGAAATGATGAGTATGTAATGAGAACTTGGATATTTAGTATGGGTTCACTTCTAATGAGCAACTTGTCTCTGTGAAGGTGTTGCTCTTTCCAGTAGTTAGCTCTGCATAAGAGCATATGTTACTTCAAAAGAGGATGTGTTGTGTCCTCCAGTAAGGCTCATTTTTGTGACTTTTTTTGCCTTTTCTTTCATGTTTTACTATAGTTGGGGAGATAAAGGAAATTTCTTAGAAAAATAAAGAAAAATGTAGACTTTGTTCTTGTAGGATAATGACTTCCTTACGTTTATTAGTTAATCTTTCAACAAATGTTGTTACAAAGCAGTGGGGTCTTTTCAGTTTTTTAGTTGATTGGTGGTTTGAGTTTTTCATATAATCTTTTCTTCATATCACTACTACTTGTGCCTGAATCACCATCAAAGGACTTCAGGATTCTTCCTTACTTTAATATTCTTCTGTAACTTTGTTTTTCTTCTTCAACATGACATTCTTCTGGGAACCTGGAAAAGTTCCTAGGGTAAACACTATGGGCCAGAACCTTGAGTAGCACACCTGAAGTGATGGCCAGGGAGATAAGGAGATGACTGCATGCCACTTGTATTTGAGTTTATGCCTGTAGAAATGCTAATCACAGCACCTGCCTTTCATCTGGTAGTAAGTTGGCTCAGTCTCATCCAGCTGTGATGTGATCATCCAAATAATGCACTTGTTGTGAATCCCAGAGGATTTTGTGCATGATGGTCTTCCCCCTATCCCCGTGGCATTAGTAATGCAGTAGGGGTATGTACTCCCTTACTGAAACTCTTCTTTTTCTGTATAACATGCAGGGATTTCAGTTTGTTTGCTTGCTTGTTTGTCAGTTTATTTTTCCCTGTGGCTTTCCACTCCCAGATTGCAAACGGGAATAACTTTGCTTTAACACCACTGTCAGGACTGAATTGCTGCAAATGAACATTCTTGGTGGCATTTTTGACCAGGTGCACTGGTAGGAGTACACAGGTATTCCACCCCTTTCATCTCATCTCTGGTGTCTCTGAGGAAGCTAAAAAGCAATGACAAAAAGTCTATCTCTAGAGTGGAAGGTAGGGATGTCTGAAACCAATGAATGTGTTGCAAACTGTGGGTGTTCATCTCTGTTTATCTGACTCACTGCAGGACCTCATTCCCACAGGATGCAGTAGAGGCCAGGAGTTTTCTCAGGGCAAGAAAGGGAATTGGTCCAGTTAATGGCAAAGAAATCCATAAAGGTGGGATAAATTATGGAAATATCTGAGCTGGGAAGTTGCTGAGATGAAAGTAGAAGGAAACTGGAATTTCTGAGGAAATGCACTGCCCTAGGCATTCAACAGTAGCTTCAGGTGAAGGGGAGCATATTTGGAACAATGGACCCTTGATCTGACTAAGCAAAGCATTTAATATTTAAATAACAGGTAAAGTAGACCAAGTACAGTCCCTACTATCCAAACAGTGTTACTGTCTCTTGAGATTTCTCTTTCAAAACACCAAATGACCAGCTTTGGTGGGAGCAGCTGTGTCTGTTTCTCTTGAAAATAATGCAGAACAATGAGTCCTGTCTCCAGTTTCTTCCCAAAACCAGGCTGTATTCTTAAAAGTGCCCCTCCTAGTCCATGCAGGACTGCTCTCTGGAGGGAGAAGGGGAGGTATCAGCCAGTGGATTGCTTTTACAAAGAGGTGCTGCTAGGATGTCCAGCACAGTTTGGGTAGAGATAGAAGCAGCACCAAAAGCCATCAGGCAATGCCAAAGCAATACTAAGACTTACTCATATTTAGATTAATCATTCAAGGATTTAGTTGCTAAATTGCCATTTGGTTTTAGTTAACAGAGGAATAATATGAGGCCAACAGAGAAAACCACAGCTGAAAAGAAGGTTCCTTTTATTAAACTCTGGGTACACCGAGACAAGTTGCTTTAAATGCATCATTCCAGGAAATAGAACAGTGTTAACTTTTACATTTTAAGGATCTAATAGTTGTATGCATTAGTGAATTGAATATATTACAAGGGTAAACAATTACAAGGGTCATCCAATTATTGGATTTTTTTGGTTTGTTTTTGTTTTCAGTTTTTGTTGGTTTTTTATTCATTAAATAACAAAACTTCAGAGTATAGGTAGCAAACTGCTATAGGGAAGTAGTAAAACAACCTTTAATGTAAAATACATATTTGTGTGCCTAAAGGGGAAAATGCTCTAACTTTTGCAAGGGCTCTTGTAAGCAGAAGAGAACGTGTTTAATTCAATAGGTTGATCTGACTCTCACTCCAATGACCAATTCCTAAACGTCATTGGGAAATCAAGCGGCCCAAATAGAATAGTTGCTCTTGAACTCCTTACCCCAAAACTCTTTTGAGAAAAGCTGAGCTGCTGTAGAAGCCCTCAAGGAGCCAATGGAATCACTGAATAAAAATGGAAATGGGACTTCTGGGCTTAGCACAGTAGAAATAAACACAGTATGAACTTCTGCATCTCTCTTGAGATCCAAACTTTCCTGGAATAAAAAACTGAGGTGTTCTGGCACAGACTGCAGGATATATACCTATGGGGCAATGGAAAAGAGAGAAGAAACTGTGAAAGAGAACTGGACAGTATGAAAAATACAACAGTGTGGGAGTCTCTATAAATTTTCTTGATGTCTGAATAAAAAGTGAGAAGAAGATACCTCTTGTGTAAGGGGAGAATGCTCTACAAAACTGGTTAAACTGCTTCCTTCTTGGTAACTTATTGCAGTAAAACCCAAAAGGCTTTGAAAGAAAAGGATGAATGTGCAGGAGAATTTACAGCCTTTCACAAAACGGATGAAAGTAGTACTGCATTCATATTCTTTCTCTGGACTTCAGTTTAAGAATGTCACTTAAACCACAGCTGATGAAGTCCAATCCCTTCCATTTTCAAGTTCATCTGGGAGGAAAGCTAAACAGGCCTCAAATTAGAGGGCTAATGTATATGCCAGGATAGTGTACTTGGTATCTTGCTAAAATTAAGTAATTTGTTGTTTTATTTCTGTAATTAGAATAAAACTTTATGTCAAAAGGTATCTCTGAGTATTCATTTGGCTGGAAGATGGATGGGGTGGAGGGAGAAGAGATGTAGCCCTCAAAGTGCTATTTTCCATAATGGTTTATACAGTTCCAAAGACTGTTTGGAATTTTTACATGAATTAAGTTAAGCAGAGATTTCTTGACAGGTTTCCATTGTTGTTTTATTGTGATTTCTTAAATTGTTTGAGCTCATTAATCAGAAGTGGAGATGTAAATATGAACATGTGGGTGTTAATGAGGCCTGTAAGATCATGAAACTGTTAGTAATTCTTCTTTTCATGTATTTGTTTAAATGCTGTTTAAATGTGCTGTTTTGTCTCAAAACTGAATTCCATCAGATCAAAAGGCAGATTGCCTTGGTTTGCAGGATTTTTCTTTGATTAGTTTTGGTATGTCTTAGTATTTATGAAGATGACAATGCCAGTAGGAACATTAGATTACAAAGGTAATTCTGAAAAGGTCAGCAGGTCTGACATGCAATTTGTCTTGTTCAATTAGGCTTTATATTGATGTCCTGTCTGTCTAACCAGTATGGTAATCACTTCAAATATAAATGATGTGTGGGCAATTATTGTATGTTTTTGTTTGAAAAACAGAGCTCTGAACAGCTCCAATGACAAAGCTAATAAATATTTAAGCTACAGTGTGTGATTCTGTGTTGGCTTTGATGATTAGGTCTTGTAGTCTACTTGATTTAAGAATTTAATAGATAAAAGAAGTGTCCAGCTGTGGCATCTGTGAATAAGTTAAGAAATACTGTCTGGTTTTCATTACTTATCTGAATGAACACATCCAAAATCAACCCAAAATGCAGGAGGCATACTCACTACATCTTCCTTAATCTAATGCCTGTTGCTATGATTCAGCATCATATTGCAAAAGCCAAAATACACTGACCTGTGTGATCCTCCAAAATGCTGGCTCTGCATATTTGCTATGTGTCTGAACTGCTCAGAGGAATATAAAGAGCAGCTGTCTACATTGATTTGCCAGAAGAAATGAAGGAAGGATAAGTGTCTAAAGTTTAAATGAAATAGGTGTAAGCAGCAAATAATTCAGGAGAATTAGAATTTAAAATTGAATCCATTTCAATTATCTATCATGGCTTGCCTGTATCCAAGGATCTTCTTCATTTGCTTTAACTTTGCTTTCCAACAACTCTGAAATTAAATTGGAAATTATGAGAAAGAGCGGGATGTGATCTGCTGTCACAGCAGCCTGCCTGATTATTTCATGGAGTGGTCTTCCTTCATCTTAATGAAATGGGAATGCTCATTTATAATTCTACAGTGCAAAAGAACCTTGCAGGAATTCGAGTCAATTGGAATAAAACTTATGACAGTATACTCCTTGCTAGTCCTAATGCTACAAAGAAATGTAAGAGATTAGCATTTAGAACAAACAACTGCCCTTAAATCTTTCAAATAATCCTTAAAACTAGCCAATGTTTGAACCTGCTTTTATGGACTATAGCTTCCACTATGCCATTCAAAGTGTGTCTTAATCCTCTTTTAACACATGTTTTGCAGTCCTTTCTGTTTTCAGTGATTGAAGTATTGATATTAATTATCAAATTACAGAAATTTACACTTTGCTTTTTATTTATATTTCCATAATAGTGATTCAAGTATTTAGGTATTTTTAAACTGCTCTAAGTATTGTCCTCTTCTATTAAAGCATTTTTATTCACAACTTATTTACTTCACTATAATGTAGCTCTTGAGCAAGCAGGAAGCCTGGCTGCAGAGAGTCTTCTTTGACCCTGTTTGTACAACAAGTTTTGGAAGTGTCAGGCAAGAGAAGAAAAATAATACACTTCTCTTGGAGAGAGAGTGTCTGAGATGGGGTGGTGTCCCAGATTATACAGAGGTTCTTTCTTTGTTTTTCCCAGGAATATTGAAGCCTGAACAGTAATTGTGGATGAGGCTAAAAAGGTGCTGCTTTCCTTGATGGAAACTGGCTGTAGGAATTCACATTTCTTGTATATTGTAGAAGGAACTGAGAAAGAGACTATTTGCTTGTACCTTAAGTGGTCCTGAAATACAGGAATATGACCAATTCCCTTTGTAACTGCAAAGGGTGCAATGCTGCTCAGGAGATGCCAGTTGTGTTCCTGCTGTCCATAAGCTTTGCAACATCAGGTGAAACCTCTTTAAAATTATGGATGCCTCAGTAAAAAATCCCCAAGCAAAATTGCTGAAAAAGTGTCCCTCTGAAGACAAAATGGCAGATGAAAAGGTAAAGAATGTTTTTTAAAACTCCTGCTATAATTGTCTGTGCTGGCCTTGACTTTAGGAATTGAAGTAAACAGGTGAGGATCAGTGTTCAAATGCTGCCAAGATCCACTTGTGAAGGAGAAAGTGGTAGTATTTAATGGACTCAGCATGCCTTGCTGCTCTGCAAGCATGTCAGAACTTTGAGTAGATCAGAAAGAAACTGTGAGAATATTCAGTGATGGGGAAAAGTGGCCTTGTGGGGAATACTGGGGAGCTGTTTCTGGCTATAACCAGTCTTGGGAGACAATCCAGCATAGCTGCTTTTATGGAGGGAATACAGCTGGAGCTAAAGCTTTACTTTAGTAAAGCAAAACTTGAACTAGAACTTGTGCTTGGGAAGTTGATCCAAGGCAAGACTGGTATGTCTAAACAAAAAGAACAGTCTACTACCCTCATCCCTCTCTCAAAATGATTAAGATTATTCCAAAGGCTAAAATAATAAACATTAAAAACCCCTTTGGAAGTGATAAATGAGTAACTTATTTTTACTCGGTGTTTGGATTTTACTGACTCTGGCATCCTGAAGGAGAAAGACTGCAAGGCTTACATTAATAAGAAAATTACAAATATAGCCAAAATGGATAAGTATCTGAATGGTCTTTGTTTCCTACTGCACCACTTTACCACACTTGAAACAGAAGCCAGCTCTGAAAAGCATATTTGAGGACCTTTTTCATCTGCCCAAATGTGTTAAGGTATTTTAGGAGAATGACAGCACAGCTCTAAGCATGTGGGGCACATCACACCTGCTCTGTGATGGCTTATGCCAAGGGGTGTATGACTGCTTATACCATTCCTTGCAAAGGATATGCAGGTAGGAAGACTCCTTGATTTTGAACGCTCTTCTAAATTTCTGGGACAAAAAAAAATCAATTCTAGTATAAAAACAGCAGCAACAATGCATAAACCTGGGCAGCAGTTTGGTGCAGTGACAGTTCTCATATTGTAGGAAAATGATAAAGGAAAAGTGAAAAAATCCTGAACCTGGCCCATACAGGTTCTGTGGTTGATATGTGTAAACTTTCTATGCTATTGACACAGGATTAACAATCAAAACATCTATATTATATTGTAACTCAAATTATGACAAATAATAACCTTCTAACAGTTTAATTCAACTGTTGGCTCAGCTAGGGCCAAACTGAGATGCTGCCACTGAGCCATTGAATCTGTGCTGCAGTGGTGGACTTCAGAGGTGTTTTTTCTGGTTTTCCTTACCCAATGATTATGCATCATGTGAGGAACAACAATGCAAATAATTTTCTCTTCTGTAAGAGACCTGGGGCCAGAGGGCCAAATGTGTATGGGAAACACTTGAAGGACTGCTTAGACTCTAGCTCTCCAAATTGGTATTCAATTTTTGTCATTACCATGATTTTGTCATTATCAGATTAAAAGCCAAGAAAATGGGCTAATTTTAGTATTTTCATGATTTGCTCTTTCTACTTACACCATGAAGTCTTAAAAGCAGCTTTTTCCATTAGGCTCTACCTGCGTATTTGTGTTAGTGGTCTAATGACTTAGTAGCTTCAAGCTTTTAAATAGGAGCCGTTCCATCTTTTTCCTTTTCGTGAAAAAATATCTTGTGTGGCTTTGGAAATTATCTCAATTTAGATGATTATACACATGCCCTACCTAAATGGTGCAGCAGTTTAATTAAATTAATAAATCTGGTTTAATGTCCAGAATTCCAGATGTATTTTCTAAGTCTCAGTTTAAGTTTTTCTGCAAGAGATAATTCATGGCATCTGGAATGAAGCTTTTTGTGTCAGAAAGATTAGGTCTGCATCTTAATTAAACCTTTTTGCTTGGTGTACTGTCTTGTTGAGCAACAAGTTAGACAAAGGCAGTGCTTGTGCTATTAAATAACACAAGCCCATGACCCCTTGCACTGGGGGCAGAATAGATAAAATCAATATAGATGATATCTATTAAAATAGAAGCTACATATGCTTTTGTTTCTGCCTCCCTTGTGGTGATGAAGTAGATCTTCAAAAGTTTATTTTGCAAAGAGGAGTTGTTAAAAGCTGAGCCACAGCCTTGCAGCTGGGGAGTTGCAGAGATGATTCCTGCTGGGATGCTGGCAGGAGGACGTGTAGGAGGAGCATGAGTAGAGAGGTGGTAGCAGTTCATACATGATGAGAGAAGAGGGGATAAGAATGTAGACACTCAGTTCTAGCAGTGGACAACGTGATTCATGAAAGAGGAAGAGTTAACAGAATGGATTGTTGGCATGGATTTGATTCATGCAAGGCGCAGGCAGAGGGGGAGCTGTGTTTAGGGAGGGAGGGGGTGAATGCTGCTAAGTGCTTGTGAGGGTTTTGATGGAAACATTCCACCTCCAGTTCTGGAGTTCGGAGAGGCAGACGAGTGTGTGTGGCCATCTGTGAGCCTGGGCAGTGTGTATGGGAGCTGAGGGCCCAGCCCTGTTGGGATCCCTCTGCCTGGCACGAGGAGCTCATCAGACATTTGGGATGCACAGCAGGCAATGGCACTGTGAGCACTGTTGGTATGGATTTCTAGGATGTCCCTCAGTGTCCAACACCTTGTGGTCAATCAGCTGAACACAAACTCCACTGGTGGTCATTGAAAACTGGACCTGTGACCAATGGTCAAGGGGGAAAGCAACGTATTATATTTTACAGTATACAGAGAGTGTTCCCAGAAACTACCTCTAATTCCAGGCAAGAAGGGCACATTTTAGGAGCACTGCTGCTGTCCCAAACTAGAAATTAATCTGCTATGGAGCCCCTAACTGAGGGCAGCTTGCCTGGCTTCAGCCTGAAGACTGATGTAGGACTACAGATGGGCTGTGTGAAGCATGGAGAGTTGTCTGATAAGCATATGGAGAAAATGCTGGGATAGGGAGATTATCCATGGCAGACAGCAGGATGTAGTCACAGCTGGTGCTCAGCACAGATTTCCAGCCTGCAAGCATAGAACAAGGTGTACTGGAAGGTTTCATAGCCTTCTGCCTGCTTCTGGAGTGTGACCACCACCGAGGCTGTGGCGATTAATAAGGGGCAAAGCACATCAGAATTCTGAGCCAGGGCTGGCTACCAACGATTTGTAACTTGGATGCAATGCTTGTGTTTCAGGAGTGGCTTTCAACTGATTCAGTAGATATGAATCAGTTTGTGCTATTTGGCCTTGGAGCCCAATGGTCCTTAGCCTTCTTTTCATCAATATAAACAAATTTGTCTGGGCTTACTGAGCTGTCTCTCAGCTTTTTATCTACTCTTCAGCTGGATCTCTAAATTTCTGTTCTCAGAGCTGTAACCACATGTCTCTGAGCAAGTGTACAAAACTTGTGGAGTGTGAAAGAATGAGAAAAGAGCAGGTAATAAGGAAAGGGAATTTGTGAAATTATTAACTTGTCAGTTTAACGTCAATTAAGAGAAAAATTCTGGAATGGAAAAAATCAAACCATCTGTAACATCTTGGAAAAACATCAAAGAGCTGAGTAGCTGCCAACATGGTCCATTTGTTCAACCCCGTTCCCTTCTGTGACTGAGTAATTGGCCAGTGGATAAAGGAGGCACATTAGATGTCACATTTTGAGATTAGCAGAGCTTTTGCTACTCCCTTGCATCACACTTTCTCAAATACGCACAAAAATTAAATTACATGGTGAAAAGCCAAATGACTTGGATAAGCAGGCTCAGAAGACTGATCTGATATCTGACCCAACAGAAACATCAAATGAGTTTTCACAGGGGCTTTTGAAAGAAACAGGGAGTCGGCCTACTCCTTACAATTGTAACAGCTAGCTAGAAGCAAGCAGACTGGCTTTATTGCTAAAATAGTCCTCCAGTCTTGATGAAGGATATAATCAGAAATAAGGATGGGATTTAGAATCACAGAATCATAGAATGCTTTGGGTTAGAAGGGACGTTTAAAAGTCATCGAGTCCAAACCTCCTGCAATAAGCAGGCACATCTTCAACTAGATCAGGTTGCTCAAAGCCCCATCCAACCTGACCTTGAATGTTTCCAGAGACAAGGCACATGCAGCTTCTCTGGGGACCCTTTTTCAATGCCTCACCACCCTTGTAATAAAAACATTCTTCCTTATATCTATTATAGAATCATAGAATACCCTGAGTTGGAAGGAACTCACAAGGATCCTAGAAGGTCAACTCCTGGCACTGCACAGGACCACAGCAAGAGTCACACCATGTGCCTGGGAGCATTGTCCACGTGCTTCTTGTCCAGCCCTCTGGTCATTTTTGTGGCCCTTCTCTGGACACAATCCAACAGGTCCATGCCTTTCTGATGCTGGGTTCCTCAGAGCTGGATGCAGCACTGCAGGTGGGGTCTCACTGGAGTGGACCCCAGAATCTCCCCCTCACCTCCTGCCCACACTGCTTTGGATGCAGCCCAGGACACATTTGGCTTTCTGGGCTCTGAGTGACAGGGTTGGGCCAGGTCCATCTTTTTCAGCCTAAGTCCTTTTCATCAGGGCTGCCTTCAATTCCTTCTCCCACCAGCTGTGTTGATAGCAGGGGCTGCCCTGACACAGGTGCAGCACCTTGCAGTTTAGAGAGAGAAGTGTGAGGTGTTAAATTCTGTTGAGAGCAAATATGTGATGAGTGGTTCTGAAAGCTTCCTGGAAAATGAGATTGGGAATCATGGGACTTAAGATGTTATATGACTCAGAAGCATGATGCTGGTTTTCTCTGGCATGAGAAGGCAGCAAATGTTGCATCAATAAACATTTGTATTGCTAGCAAAATACAGAATGTACTCTCAGTCTGCTCAACATTATTGAGGCCTTATTTTTAATGATATGTCCAGTACTCTTCAGAGGAATATGGACCCTCTGGTAAAGGAAGGTTGGAGTGATCATCTGGCTTAGAACTGAAGAGAAGGCTGAATGCAACAGATCCTAAATAAGAGCTGTTGTGAATCTGTTGTTCACAGGATGTTCCTGTGGTGCACAGGATGATAACTTTTGCAATGGGTTCGAATCATAGAGAGGAAGGTCCTTGTGTATTTCCATTTCCTTTCTTAAGCTAACTGGGCAGACTGTGTGAAACACTGTGATGGATTGCTGGGAGAGTCTGGGGCATCTTTGCTTTGAAGACTCCACAGAAGATAAGAGGCTTACTCTGGTATTTTGTCTGTTTATGAAGAACTAGTTATCTAACAAGTTTCATTGTAACACTGTTCAGGTTATATTTACTAAAATATTAAGTCAAATTTCTTGTCAAGATATCAGGAGTCTTCCTGGCTGACTTTTAATCTGGGTAAGGAAAGCAAGACCTTCAGCCAGAGAGAAGCAAACAAAATGGGAGAATCCGAAGTTTGGGACCATGCTTATACTTTAGGGAAGAGGAGAAAGCATTGGAAATTCTAACATTCCAGCCTGCCTCATGCTGTTTGCCAGCTTACATGCTGACTAAATGGTTCCATGTCTGAGTGAAATATTGTACACTCTCTGACTCTTTGTATAGAGCTGCATCACATATGTTAGGAACAAGGTAAGGAGCACCTGTGCAGTGTAACACAGCTCTTGGGCCTTGGAGCAGCTGATACCTGCAGGAAAACAGGATATACTGGTGATAAAAACCTCCTGCAAGCTAGATTTGAAAGTCAGCAGCTCAGACTCCCACTGCAATCCAGCTGCTGCATTCCTTGGCTGTTCCCTGGCTGGTGACAGTTCTGACGGCAAGGCTGCACAGGGAGATGAGAACATCTTCTCTATGGGCTCGGATTTTCAAAAGGTGGTGAATGCTTCAGAGACACTTCTGTGACTTCCTTTTGCTGGAAGCACAGGCCTGATTGGCTAACACCAGGAATTTTACAGAAAGATATAATATGTGCCATGCCTGACCGGTCCCTTGTGCTCTGGAGTGTCATGTAGATTATGTAAAACTGTAGCTAGACTGTGCACCGAGTTAGGATTTTTTTCCACACTTGTGTGATAGTGGGGTTATAGCCAGCCCACCCAAAAAAAGGGTCATCCAGCCCTTACCTTGTCTGGTGTGATGTAATGCTCCCCACTGCTGTGGGGATATGATACTGATCTTTAGGATGATATATCCTTCCATGATTTGGTGTAGAAACTTAAAGTTTTGGGGACATTGTAACGAGGAAACTCTTTTTTCTCTTCCTTGTTGAAGCATGGCCAAGTTACCAGGCTTCACACTGCCCCTGCCCTGCCCTGCTTGGGGAAGGCAGAACAGTTTGTGCTCACTGAGGAGCAGGAGCTTTTATAGGCATTGCCTCCAGCTGAGCACATCTCTACATTCCCATGCAGCTGTCGTGAGCTGGCCTGGCTGCAGTGCCCAGGCTGAGACTGTGGGCTACAAACAGGTATATAATTATTAATCTCTGTTAATGCCATCACTTGGCACCAGAACAGAGAAATGGGTGTAGAGGATTCAGTAGCTCTTACCTAGTGCATAGCTAGAGCTCTTC
Organism: Eopsaltria australis; assembly: GCA_034509425.1. NCBI lineage: Eukaryota > Metazoa > Chordata > Aves > Passeriformes > Petroicidae > Eopsaltria > Eopsaltria australis. The sequence continues at coordinate 3,576,270 of JAVTVJ010000094.1, read as the reverse complement.
AAAGCTTGTCTCAGTTAATAAGCAGCTAATGACCTTCGGAGGTCAGAGTTTATTAAGAAGAGAGTAGTCAAGCAAAGTGTACAGGAACAAGCTGCTACACTTCAAAAAACCTGCCATCTGCACAAAGATCACTGTTTTCTTTCCCTGTCTGCTCTCTTTGGGGAGCAGAAACAGAACAACCCTGAATTGCATAGGTGAGAGGACATGGAGTTTAAAAACAGGTGAAAAAAAGAAAGAGAGGGGCTTCAGGAGAGGAGGAGAGCTACATGAGAGTGTGCTCAAGTAAAACCTGGATATTTATGCAGAATTCCCATGTCTCTGTTCCCCAGCAAGGGCCTGAAAAGTGCAGGGGCTTTCAAACTCTGTTGTCCTGGCAGGGTGTCTATCAGTTTTAAATGTCAGAATCACAAACCTTGGTGAGAGCTGGTGCTATAGTGTCACTCCAGCTGCTGATATTTGCCTTTACAGAACAGAGCCCCATTACTGCCTATTTTCTAGGTCTGTGGTCTGGTCCTTCAGATCACAGCATGATTAAATTCTTGTTGAGAGAAGATATCAGTATGCTATATCATGTCCTATACTTTGCATGACATACTCCCTAGTTCATGTGCTTTGACCAATTTCTACTGTCTGCATGAGCAGTTTAATGACCAGATCTGCAGAGCTAAGTTTACACTGAAAGCCTACTGAATACTTTGCAGCTTCAGGGCAAAGATGCTTTTATTAAAAACAGCCAGCCTCTGAAGTCTGCAGGAGACATGCATGGGTGTGTGTTGAGGAGTAACCAGTGAGACTGTTTACTGAAACACGAGCCTTTGTTTATTGCCTTAGTGGAGTAAGTTAGGTGATGTTTATATTGAAAAGCTGCACTGAACTTCCACTGGGTGCGAGTACATGGGTGTGCGTGGGTTTTCTGTGGGAAGAGACCTCGGCTCATGTTGTTTTGTGGAGCTCTGAAGTTGCTTGTAGACTCTGTCACTAGTTCTTATTGAGGTTCAGAAAGTAGGAGAGGGAGTGTCTGAGGCTCTTATGTGCCATAGGTTTCATTTTATGAAAAGTTTAAGTGTTTTAGTTCTGCAGAGCTGTCTGTTCTGCCTTTAAAGAGCATGGCTTATACTTGTGTGATTCCCTGTTCATTGCAGGGTCATAGGTGACATTTACAGGTCCCTTCCAACCCAAACTATTCCATGATTATATGATTCCAGTGTAGCACATACCAAACATATCAGGAGTTGAGTGGTTAGAGTCGTGCATTTTGACATGGGAGGAGTTCAGATGGATGAAAGGCTGGAAAAATTTCAAAGCTGCTTTGAAAGACATTCCCTATACATTTATATTTAAAATTATACTTGATTAGTTTAAACATCACTATACAGCATTGACATTGGATTCTTTGTTCTTGCAGATTTTTTGGGGTTTTTTTGTTTATAACTTTGAAGTGGGAGGATCTTTATATCATCATATCTCAGGCACTTATTATTTTATAGATGCTTGTAGCTTATCTGTAAAACTAAAAACACTTTTACTAGACAGAAAAGCTCAGTTTTCTTCTATTTTTGTCAAACTTCTTTTTTTTTATTGTTGTAGTTGTGGCAGAGATGAGAATGCTTTAACTCCTGCTATAAACAAACATGTCATTTCTGGGAGAGAATGAACAGGTTTTCTAAGTGAAATCTTGCTTACAGCATGGCACTTCAGGTTTCTCTCACTTGGTACAAAAAACTCAAGCACAGTTAGGATGAACGTCTGGCTGCTCTCCTGTTGTCCTCAGTACAAATGATCCACTGCCTTGAAGCTTTATTGTGGGCAAACAGCTGTATTTAACAGAACAGCAGTGATTTTACACTGCCTTTGCTCTTTGTGTGCCCCTAGCTCACAAAGGAAGAAAGGAAAGTTAATCACAGTAAGTTTTCCTAAAGGTATTTCACTGAATAATTCAAAATCAACTGAAGTTCAATAAATTAGACAAACATTCATATTGTTGCTTTTATTTTTGAAGTGTTATAAGATGGATTTGGCATCAGAATGGACTATAAATTTGTAGATAATGGAGAACTTAGGATTTCATATATCAAGCATATATTCACACCGATACATGTTTTACCTATTCCAGGCCAGCAGCTCTTTAGTGGCAAATGCAATTTAGAGGGCTTTTTAACCTAATCCAATGAGTCAGGTACTAAGTGTCAGAAAATTAGATTTAGCTCTTTGCCATGAGGGAGCCTCAAAATTTGCCTTAGATTTCTCATTCTCAGGTTTAGTTGGAAAAGTAAGGGCTGCTGTCACTGGGGACAGTGTGGTGCTGTCTTCAACAGTATCCTTTTCAAAATAGTTAAAAGCATATGCTTTTCTTTTGGGGTTTGAAAACACATGCATCACTTGTGGTGCTACCATAGCGTTAGAAAATATAATGTCTTCAATTAAAAAAAATTAAATTATTGTTTGTTTTGGTTAATTACATTTTGTTTTATAGTCAAAGGGAAGATGTTAGGTAGGCTAAGACCAACTCAGAGGTAGATGTGCCCAGAGGAGGTTTATGCAAAGCTTGACACCACCTCTCCAGGTGGTGTGGAAGCAGGTGGCCATTAGAACATGGTGCTTTTCATGGGCTAACTTTGCTTCTCAGTGCAGGCTGATGAGGCTTTCCAGTGACTCTAGACAGTGAGTGCCACAGCCACATTAGTGAAAAATTTCATGTTTGTTTCTCATTTTTAAACAAAGCAAGAGTGCGAATCTATCTACACATCAGCAATGAGAAAAAAGCAATCTGCTGCTCACCTACTCATCAAGCAGCAGCACTTCTGCCTCTTTAAGAAGAGCTTTTCTAATCTGGAGAGCTTTTCTGTGAGTGACCTCCTCAAGTCACTGTCTGAGACAAGAACCTAGTGTATGCGCTCTTCCTTGTGAGCTGGAAGTCACTTTAAATCTGCCAACACATTTGCTTAGCTTTCCTTTTAGAGCAGAGCCAGCTGTTCTTCAGGGTCTCTGGAGTATCTATATGCTCTCTTAAACTCTCCTTTCTGGCTAGAAAATAGGCACAGTAGCTAGACTGTTTCCCATATTAAAAGTTTAACAACCTTGGGTATTATAGCATTGCTCAGATGTTTCTGTGGTCATAGTTCAGCCCCTGCTTCCCCTCACTTGGGGCTTCATCAGTCCCAGCTCATCTCTTGGAGCAATGCTGGCTTGTGTCACCCCCTGACACAGCCCATCTACCCTGTGCTTTTTCAGATGTTTTGGCACCTGAATGACAATTGGTTCTTCTGTCATGACCCCCATCTCATCCAGGAAAAAGTGGAAGGGATTCAGTTATCTGAAATTAATTAGGAGTTAACGAGGCTTGTTTGAAGCCAGCAATGGGAGTCACAAAGCAGCTACTGATTAGAAGGGTTGTGGAAAGGGCTGTGCTGAGCCATTAATCAGACAAAAAGAAGAAAACAAGCAATACTGATTTAGGGATGTTTTTTCCTTCTGCTTTCTAAGCATGAAATTCATGCTTAGGATTAGACTAAACCATTTTAGAAGCGAGATAGAACAGTTTTATGAAAGGTTAAACATACTAAATGGGAGACAGAGGCAATAAGAGGCAAACAAGTTTTATTCAGCTTGGTCATTGGTCATGGAGTTCATTCCATCTTCTGTTGAAGAATGCATGAATCTGTGCTCCCTGTCTCCTGGAATGACAATTGTTGAGACCAAGCCATCGTCTCTCAAGTGAATAAACACATTTATGCTTGCTCCTCTCCTCCTACTCTCAGCACAGTAAGAATTGAAATTCCATACCCTAGAGCTGGGGTAGGATGGAGGGTAATTTCTGCAGGCTCCCATAACTTGCTCTGTCTGGCATGTTCACCAGCAACATTGTTTGGGAGTTTGGAAACAGAAATTAATGCTAGTGTGTGATATAATAAACACAACTGGGCTGTTCAGCAGATTCCAGAATCCTACTGGCATAAGAATATGTAGCCACAAGAGTGTTTTGATCAAACTTAAGTATAATACAAGGGATTTGGTTTTGTTATTTTTGCTATGGTAGGTTTTGTTTGTTTGTATTTGGGTTTATTTTCTTTTTCCTCCCCAGATGTGACAGGTGACTGAGTGAAGCAAGGTTCCTGAAGTTTTTTCCCCACTCTCCCCCTGCTTCCCCCAAATATGGAGAGTAGCTTATGAAAAAAGTTGTTTAGAGAGGAATTTCAGAACTAAAATATTCGCCTAGCATCCAGATACTAGATAAAGGAATTTTCAGTTAGTGATGTTTATTTTTCTCTTCAATTTGCCCTTTTTCAAATGCACAGAATCCTCAAAGGTCATGTGTTTTCCATGTTTCTGAATTAAAAATATTTGTGATTTTTTTCCCTTTTCAAGGCATTATTTTAAACTCTTTCTATAAACATTAGTACCCATACATTGATGTGCCCGATCATTCAATGAAGGTGGCTACAAAGTCAGCCAAAGCAAATTTAATTTTCTCTATTATGAAAATAGTATACTGAAATATTTGTCCAGTTTGGACAGAAACATTGTCTTCCCTTGTTTTACTGTGCTGCTTTGACTGGTTCCATTGTTTATTACATTCCTGCTACATTTAGAAGATCCTAACATTTTAAAAGGCAAGAAAAAGGTGAGTGAAGGATGCTAGTGAATGCCTTCATTGGAAAATATAATGTGTATTATTATAGGCTTCCTGTGAATGAAAGTATTTTAACAGGAACCCTGAACCTGCCAGTCAGTGGTGCCAAGACCTCCCTTTCCCTAGAACTTATTTTAATAATTTTCTTGGACTTGAAGGAATGAACTGAATATAACATTCAAGTAGTGTTGAATATCATGATTTTATGCAAATGACTTTGCATTTTCACTTCTTTTTCCCCTTCTTAATGAAGCCTATTTTTGACTGCTATGCACTAAGCAGGCTCCCTTAGTGAGCTGCAGAGTGACAGCATGCAAGTCTTTCAAGTGAAATGTGAAATGTTGATCAGAAATTATCTGTATGTGGCTTGTTTTTTCTCCTTACCACTCTTTGCTGCCTTGTATTCAGTTTTCACTGCCATGTTTATTTTGGCTGTCTCCATAACCCTGCTATGACCTCTGTCATCAGGATGGTATATTTTTTCCCTGCCTCGTGTATCTCCTCTGTTTACTTCACAGAACTGAACAAGACTAATGTTGATCTGAATTTCTATTCACAGCTATGTTTACTGGCAGTATTTTCCCATGACAAAATTTTTGTTTTCTTTTCTCTGGCTTTTAACCAGTTCCTAGTGCATAACAGGACTTAATTTTCTATCCAGTTACCCTGCTTTCACCTCCCCAATTTTTTTTAATAGTTCTGTCCAGAATTAGCTTTGTATATGTGAAAAATGCTTTTAGGCATTTGAGGAGCGTTTTCCATGAATTTAGGCTGCTAAGGAGGATCTCTGGTTCCACTGCACCCAGAAGAAGGAAAAATACATCCAGCCTGGGATATTGAGGGCAAGCACTGTTGGTCATGCAATGCCACATCACTGTCAATAGTCTTCTGGAGTTGCCTCCCAGAGTTGAGGATGAGGAAGACACTTCCCCAGAAGATCAGGGACATGCCCTTCCTAAAGTGATAAATCTGCTGCAGTGAGTTGGGTGGTCTGAACTCCTTCCACTGTCAAGGATACCTGCCTCTAAACTCTTAAATTAGCCAAATTAATTCTACCTAAAGGGTTGCCTTGTCTCTGAAATAGGGCTTGCTCCATGTGGTGAATCAGCCTCAAGTTTTGTAGGACAAGGCAGGGAAGCCCTGAAAATGTTGATGCCGCAGTTCTCTCTCTTGCTCTTATCTGACAGACCTGCAGTGCATCAGGAAGTTACAGAAGTTTCTTCTGCTTGGAGGCTGTGTGTCTTAGGGATCTTCTGTAATCTGGATCCTTCAGCCTTGAAAGGGTAGCTCAGAAAAATTCTACTGAGTTGTCTTTTATGTTTTTACATGCAGAAACAATTCTTACCCTCATTAACAGATATCAACTGTGAACTTATATTGATACATTTAGGGATTGGAGTGATATTCAGACTCTTGCCTGCATTATGCAGAAGTATGTTGGAAAATGGAGAGAATGGAGGTGCTTTATTGGGTGAAATTTGTGGACTTTGTGTAGAGAACAGATCTTACAAGGATGTGGCTGCTAATATATCTGATACCTGAGTATTGCAGCAGCTCTCAGGAGAGAGGAATTTAGGCTCAGTGTAAAGCCCTGACTGAAATGGAAAACAAGCTATGTGAGAGCTAGGATCATGCCTCTAGTTTGCCAGGGCTGTGCTGTGAATGTTTAACTAACAAGGAAAAATACCTTCCTTCTTTTGTGTACATTTTAAAAGGGTCTGGCTGTTAGGGTCTGGAGTAAAGGAAGTAAGTGTGTGGCTGTCTTGTGTTCCATCTCTTCCTCTGTAACTCCTATCAAGCAGCATTTGACATATGTGGGACTCAGCAAGAAAACTCCAGACGTTGTTTTCTGCTGCTACCCATGTACCAGGGAAGTGACACATTGACACTGAGTGACAGATGAACTTGCCTATAGCAAAATGCAGCCACTCACAGATATGCAAAAATGAGACAGCAGCATAAGTGGCATGTTAGGAGAAAGCACCAGGAATGTCCAAGGGGTTTTGGAGTTATCTGACCTATGTGACTGGAATATTGGATGCTTTTTTTAATGAGTTAGTTGCTTGGTCCACATGAAAGGTTTTCTAGGTGATAAACATAAGGGAACACCAGTTTTCTACAGGTGTACTGCAAGTGTATGAAGAAATGGTCAATCAAAACTGAAATAGTATTGAGTGTCTATAGCATTCTTTTAGGATAACCCACCTCTGTGGTTTTCATTGATTTATTTTTGATGGTCATAAGGCATTCAGTTGCAATACATCTCATATACCTTGCATAATTCTACCATATAGTAGTAAGTTTCATGAAAATTGAAAACACTTAAACTACTTTGTATAATAAAATATTATCAGGCACTAGTTGATTTAAAGGCTGGTGAATCAAAGTGTGAATCTAATTTTATTTTCTAAGTCAATATTAGTATTTATTGTCTCTAGTAACAAAAGGCAAGACTATTTGCAATTTAATGGACCCTAACAAAAGACTCTGAAATGTCAGCCCCCAGTGAATTTAGCATGGTGAGTTCAGCCACTATCTTTTGACAATATGAAGTCAAATCCAATATCTCATTCTCCTAGGGGAAGGAAAGGAGAAAGACTTCAACCAAAGAAATGCAGTCTGCCCTATACTGGGGAACTGCACCAAATCAAGCAGCTCCCTCACAGGAATGCTCTTGATTTGTCCAGACTTGATCCAGTGGTTGTGTCAGTGCTGGGTCTTCACATTCTTAATTGTGGTGGTATTTTTGTTTAAATAGCCTTTGTGGACAGCTAGGAAGCAAAGAGAACCATGTTTTTGCACCAGAAATTCTGTGATCAGAGAACTGGACTGGCAGAAACTGCCCACTCAAATAATCTCCTCCATGGGCCATAAGTGCATATATGGAAAGAGCTGGGATAGAGAGAGGTTCTTTTAATGCCCTGATGAATCAGCCATGGTTATGAGGAAATAGTTCTTCAGAGTGCTGTCAGAGTGAAGCATAATGTTCTTCAACTTCTGGTATTTGTTATGTCCCAGTAAATATTCTGGTAAGGACACAAGGCACTTTTTTAGCAGCTTAATATCTCTTTCTGCTTTATTTCTCTGCTTTTTGCTACCTATCATGTGAGTTAGTTAATTTTTAAAGTCTTAGTCAGTCATAGCTTCATATCTCACTTTGAAACTAAATTCCATTATAAAAGTGTTATTTCAAACTTATGAGTCTGAATATTTCCATCCCCCTCCCATTCTCCTTTAAAAGCCCCAGCTGCCATATGGATTACTTTCTTCTCTTCAGTTCTTAATGATGGCTTCTGAGACAAATATTATTTTTGAACCAAAAATAAATTAAAGTGAAATTTGGCTTAATCTAATACTTCTATCTATTGCTAAATCAAAGAGGTTGCAACCTTTATTACTGCATAATCTGTGCATGTCTTTCTTAAACTCTTGCCCAATTTCCGTTTGAAGAAAAGAAATTGTAATTGAGCAAACTTGTTTATGAGTTTTTGAGGTTAAATATTTTTGGAGCTGTGTCTTGTTGATTTGAATAGGCTTTTTTGAACAGTGGCCTACTTGAAATAACATTTACTGCTGAGAATCGTTTATCATTTGCCTTGGCGAATGAAAATGTGTGTCGCACTTTCGAGAATGTCTCCATTTGGTTGCTTGCACTTCCAATGTTCTTTCAAAGCCACATTCAGATTTACCATAGCATTACTTTACCACAGTGAGCAGGGCAGTGGCACGTTCAAGGCTGATGTGCTGCAACACCTGGAGAAGTTGCTCCTGCACACGAGTTCCTCTTGCCTGGGCTGAACCCCAGTCAGTGCATGAAAAAAGATTATAGCCAGAGACAGCCACAGCCTTCAGCTGCTGCCTTTCTGTTTAGAACCGTTTGTCTTCCAAAGTTATTTAGGATGGAAGCTGCTTCACTGTTTTCCTGAGCAGAATTCAGCATTCTCAAAGCGTTGCTGTGATGCTGCTGATGGCAATGCTGTATTGGCACCAGAGCAGACAGCTCTCAGCTTGATTCAAGGTGAAGGCTCCTGCCTGCTCCAGGAGGAGGAGAGGACTGACCTTGTTCCTCCAGGCTGTTTATTGCACAGAGACCACTTAACCATAGTCAAATCTGTAGCTGCAGCAGTGCTTTCGTTAAGGCTGCCTTTAACTGGAGTGTCAAGTACAAGGCAAGAAGTATCCTCTGTCACATCCTGGAATGAGATTTAATAGCGACTGAGATGTCCTAAAATTTGAAATGCCTCAGATTAAAGACAAATATTGGGAGACCAGGTAGGTTTTAAGTATTTTAAGTAAACAAACAAATATATTCAGCACTCTACTGTGTCCCTTGGCATGCTGAACAACATCCATTATAGCATTAGATTTTAAACATTTGCATTTGTTGAAGTTGGCTTCTATAACAGACCATCTGTAAGTCAGAAATAATTAAAAAGTAAAAGAAATATCTGTTGTTTGAAATGGGGAGCATTCTTGGGTAGCAAAGCCAACAGGAGAAAAGACAATAATATTTGCTTTTTGTCAGAATGTTCCCATCAGCTCATTGCGTCTGAATTGACTTACTTGTTCAGTATAATATATTTTTTCTTCAAGTCTGTTTTGTCTTTGTTTTTTTCTCCCCTCCACCCTCTATTATTGTTTTAGTCTATTTTTTTCTTCCCTGGATTACTAACTGCTTTCCTAGTGTAGACAAGCAGTGGAAGTATATATGAAGTCACTCACTAAGAAAGGTCTGTGTCATTTCTCATTCAACATTCTGAGAGTTGTTCAGTGGGAACCTGAAATTTCAGCTTCTTTACAATTCTGTTGTAATATGAAAATCTGAAATTCAGCAACAGATGCAAAATCTCACAGAAGTGTTGTTTCAGCTGACCTCTGCCTTTGGGTAGCATTTGGTTCTTGTCCAGACATTAAACAGGGAGAATATAATGACGGAAGCTTCATCTAATCGAGATGGAACAGGTCTAAATGCCATTTGGACTCCACTAGCCTACTAAAAGTAGGAGCAGGTGCCATCTATTTGTTTGTTGAAAGTAAAGAGCAGTGACTGTGTTGTCTGAAGGGTCTGGTTATCCTTGTGTAGGTATATTAGAGTGATACCCTGGGTCCTGCTCTGCTTGGCTCCTGGATCAGAGCAGGGTCCAAGACAAAATGTAATCCCTGAGAGAACTGAGGAAAACATAAAAAGGAGAGGACTAGCACAGATCATGGGCTTGAGGTCATGGACTTGGCCTGAAGTTTGAAGAAATACTAATTTTACACATCAACACTTGTTGCTTAATTTTTACGGGTTATAATAAATATCTAAAATGAAATATGGCTTAATGATCTTCTTTTGATTAATTGTTTGGCAATTACAGAAGTGTTGTAAGTAGTCTCAAGGAAGATCTAGATTTCTGACAAGTTTTGGAAATGTCTTAATTTCACATTTTCCCACAGACTGGCATTTGGGGATAAAGTCTGGGAAAGAAAATGTTGTAATTTTATTGACATCAACATATGGGTAGTTTAGTTTCTTGTTTGGTTTTTTGTTTGTTTATTTGGGGGTTTTGTTTGTTTGGTGTTGGGGTTTTTTTGGTGGTTTTTTTTTTTGTTTGGTTGGTTTTTTTTTTTTTTTTTGATTCTGAGTTACTTTTGGAAAACTGTCTTATTTTTCTCACCTTTGCAAATTGGAAAGTTGCATAAATTGAATTGATATTGATGTGGAGTACTTGCAGAAACTATTATTTTTCACGGTTTATGAATTTTAAATGCAAAATAACCATTTGTCTTGGAATGGAATTATTTACTTGAGGTGAAACTAATCCTTTAAATTTAAAAAAAAAATTCTTTTTCTGTAGACAAAACTCTTCAGCCTTAAATTCATTTTTGACAGCTGTAAGAATGCTTATGTTTCCTGTTCCTCATGCCAAGACTGAGATACGGAAAGAGAACTTTCCAGTGATGTTCTTTGCACAAAGAGAAACCTGTTCTCCTAATGCTGATTAGCACTATATTTTTCAAGTCCTCTGGGAGGTCTTGGAATTTCCTTGTTCTCTCTATTAAAATATTTAAAGTCACCTATATAACTGTTTCTTTTACAAAAGAAAATTATTCCTCCTCAGATCCAAGACTCAAAATCCTGTAGCAAATACTAGATGTTGCTTAGCAGCCTTAATAGGCTTTTGCAATCAAGCTGCCAGAAAAAAAAAAATCACATTTATGTGAGACTTCTGGAACATGAGGACAACAAAGAAGTATAAAATTGATTGTTTTCAGTAAACTAAGGCACTATAACAATCTGAAAGAGAGTTTATCACTTTTCCTTCTAAATTCTGCAAATATTTTGTCCACTTCAAGTGTTTAACTTGCTAAATGGTGTCTGAACTTGGCTTGTTCTGAACCAAAGTATTTTTGCCTCTTGTGAGATCACAGAAATTGATTCATTTAAGTAGAATAGTTGTCATAGTCTTTCTCCACCTAAACCCTAATTCCAATTTCTTCCATAAGTTCATTTTATTTTAGGAAAAAATTATCATCTAAGATGATGAAAGCTACAATTTTCTCAGCAAGCTGTCAAACAACAGTTCTATTATCCTGTCATTTGCACATGAATAAAATGTCTGTTACAAGTAATAATAAATTTGCCTTCATTTTGATGTGACTGGTGATTTCTTGCTATCTCCAGGAACACCGCAGAATACTACAGGAAGTGCAACTGAGCAGGCACTGATCATGTCATTTTGGCCCATCTTTGGTTACATGGGAACCCCATCACAATCTGGAAATGTTTATTAATGTATGTAAAGTATGGGAAATTAAGGTCTGTCCCAACTGAACTAGTGTTTATTTAGCTACTATGACTTCAGGGTGATAATATGGGAGTATGAGGATGTGAACTCCTGTGGACTGCTGGCTGAATAAACAATGTGGCAGAGGTTTCACAGTAAGTTTATCACTGCGATTTGCTTTTTGCTGTGTTGGTTTTTTCTTTTCTCTTCCTCTTGCTGTGAATATTCCTAAAAGACAGGATTTTTTTTTATGTTCCCTTAAATGTTTGAGAGAGATAGCCATGTGAGCATGCCCAGTGTAAATACATAAATATTTCTATTTCAGATTCTCTTTTGGGTTTGGGAATGAGATTAGTCAAAGGGAAGGGGGGAGGAGAGAGACCATGCAGTCAGCTGGAGAAAAGATTAAATGCTCTTTGATCACAAGCAGCAGGACTGCTCTTCTCTTGCTGTGTCCTGTAGCTCTGACTTTAAAGTCCTGGAGCTCAAAAATGCACAACTTCCACTTCTTTTTCTCCAGCAGCAGCTGTTGCTACCTGAAACGTGGAGGTCTGGATTTACAAGAGGTTTGGAGCAGGACTGCCTTGCCTGAGTGCAGGCTGCTATCTGAGAGCAGGCACATGGCCCCCACAGCCTTGCACAGGTACCTGGTCTTTTGGGGGCACAGCTCAAATTAGAAGGACTGTAAAAAAGTGATCCTATGATGTCATGGGGTTTATGTTTTGAGAGAGTTTTATATAAAGCTGTAAAAATTTGCAAGTGACTGAACTGTCTTTCACAGTTCTCCAGCTGGTGGCTTTTTGTGTAGGATGTCCCTGGGCTCATGCAGACCCTTGGTGTTTGGGAAATGCCAGCAGATGATTTTTACTCCCTATATAGTAGATGGCATAGCTGTGTGCCACAGAACAGACAGGAGCCATCCTGGCCAGGCTGTGGGAAATGCTAAAGGCTGGGATGCATCTTGAGCAGTGTCCCTAAGACAGCTAATTTATCTGTGCCTCCACTTGTAATTCATGGCCCTAAGAAAGTAGACAAACCTTTCCTTTCAGAAAAAATAGGATAAACTTTGAAACTGGTGATTGCATTATTTTTTTCTCCAGTGTCTGGAGTAGCCAATAAAAGCCATCCATATCTCTTCCCTGCTGTATTGCCTTAGACTGGCTTGTAGCTGGCATTCCTTTGGATCCAAATTGATTACCTGTTTCTGTACTAGTGTAATCTCAACTGCATGGGAACTACTCAGAATCTCTACCCAAACATTCATGGAAATCTCCTGGAAGGCAGGAAATCTCTCTTTGGGCAGATCTCGACTAAATCCTCAGAGCTCTGGCTCCTTTGCCAGGACCCCTGGAGACTGGTTAAGTTTTTCTAACAAACACACTGTCCATGACTGCTTGTGTAATATTACCTCAGGAAATCCCAACCCTTTTAAATGTGCTGTCCAGGTAGTCCTGAGCTCTAGACTAGTCTTTGTGCCTTGATGAATGTTTCACAGTCCTGGCTTGAGCTGAAATTTAGAGGTTCTGAGCTCAGTAGTGACTTGTGTAGGTTGCCTGGCAGTAATGAACTCTGATTCTCTGAAAACTTGTTTCTGACTTCAGCTTTAGCAAGTGATAGTAAAACATTTTCATCGGAAAAATTCCAAATGGTTCTAATCACAATAGAAATGAAACTAGAATCTCTTCCAATTTCTCCTTCAAGTGCTGTCAGACATAACATATTCTCACAAAAATGTCAATTTTTTTTGGCAGTTACCCAATATCTCAAAAATCACTTGAAACTGAGTATTTGATGGAAAACTTGGAGTGAGGGATTAATGAACAACTTAGAAGCAACAGTAGAAGAAGTTTCAAGGAGCAGAATTATTTGAATTTATTACTTACTGACAATTTAGGTGTGCATGTGTTTTATTTAATTGTTTATATTCAGATTTGAATGACACCCACTTAGTGGAATATTCTAAATTACCAGAATAAGAAGCTGAGCAATTTTGTGTGCTGGACCAGTCGATCTAAATTCCATTCCCTCTCCTGTTGGTTTGGGCTGAAAAGGATATAGAAGTGGTGTCTCATGTCTTAGATGTATTCTTTTATTTATTCTTTTTCAGTAGGAAATATAAAATTGCCTGCATGCAGCATTCTTCAGCACTGACCTTAAGAAGAACTTGTATGACAAAGGTAAATACAAATATGACCAACTACTGATGGTCACTAGAAGAAAATATTGTATAATAAGTTCTTGAAGTATGCTTATCTTTTTGATATTAACCATAAATTAAAGAATTTCCACATTTTTTTTCACTGCTGGAGAATAAAGGTTGTATAAATAGTTATGTTTTGCTTTGTTTTCCCAGTTCTGTTTCCTGTAGAGAAGAAGAGTTTCAAGGAGTTTGATTTAGGTTTCACTAAGTATTGGTTGAACTATTTATATGTGTTACAACAAAATGAAGAAGTGGCTATAATATAGCTACCAAAATTTTTTTTTAAGAAATATTTATGCTGTTCAATGTCTGTTTGTTCCTTTTGTTTAGTTCTTTGCCTAAATAAAGTTAGCAGCTAACACATACAAGGCACAATCTCCCTCCCTGCTATGTTCATTGTTTTTTCAATAGGATTTCAGACTACAAATTCCCTTCAGACCTTGGCAGAAACTTCAAGCTCTGAACCCTCCAATTATTGTTTAATATTATTCCAGAAGGGAAGAGTAAGGCCACAGGATGCTTTGCATTCCCCTGCTCCCTCTGTTCTTGAGCTGGTTTTGGTGCCACAATTGTATCTGTGTGTTGTGGTAGGAATAAATCTTATCCACAAAATACCAGGTGCAAAAGAACTTCTGCCACTGAAAATACTGGATTATTCTTTCATCACCCATTTATTCATTGTTGTTTGGTCTCTTCTGGCTTTGAAACATAAAACTTGTCACAGCTCAACTTTAGGATGAAGAAATAGAACTGTTATATTGGATTGTGAAGATAAAAAGGTCTCCTGTATAAAACTTCAGAAATCAAAGAGCATTTCTTGTTTCCACAAAGTCAGCAGTTCTATCACTATAACTGCCAGGGATAAATTCCTTTCAGGCCTGAAGGAAAAGTGGTGTACAGCTCAGTGTGCCTGTGTAAGGGGGGAACCTGTCTCAAATCATTTGCTCAACTGCAGGCTTTGTGTGAGACTTTGAGCAAATGAGCTTTGCTTCTAAAAAAATGAGTAGTAATAAAAGCCTTTCTGCATCTTCTTTTATCTTCTAAGCTGGAGGATGCAGAGTTTATTAAGAAAGACACAAAACATGATCTTTTTGTAAGCCCTGTATACAGCTTAAATAGTAGGAAACAGCTGGGGTTGAGTGTCCACCTGAGCTGTTGCCTTGGAATTTGCCCTCTATACACTGATTTTCCTGACTTTGGTGATGAATTCTAATTGAAAGGATGTAGGATGCTGCTCTCCATTTCCCTCTGCATGTTGACTCACGTAATACTACTCCCAGGTTTATAACTCTCCAGGGAATAGGAATTTCTGAGAGCCTGGATTTATAGTGCCTGTGTCCAGTGGTGATAGAGCATGATGAATGGAAAAATAAGACTGTCCTGATGGTTTTTAGCTGTTAATTTTTATATAAATGTGCTAAACTATGACTGGGCTATATTCTTAAAATGGAAGATAGCTGAGATCTTAGAGAAAGGTTTGTTTTTGTCTATCTGCATTTTTTGTCATTTTAGTCTGACAGCTTTTGTCATAGTTCAGTAAGAAAAAAAAGGTGAGCAAAGTGTGCTTTTTCATTTAAATTTTCTTGCTTTCTGCACATCAGCAAGTGTGGTTTTGTTTCTTTAACAGAAGTCTGAAAATAATATTTGAGATTGCAAGGTGGTAATTTATTTCTATCCTAAAATTTGGGTTACACTTATCTTGCTTCTGAGTAATAACTCTACAATTCTGCATTGATATACAAAACAAGGTTTGCTTTAAGCCACTTGATTTTTCAGGGCTGTTAATGGTTGGTTATAAAATAGATATATGTACACCTAAATTGTTCCCTACCTGGAGAGAAGTTTCCAAGCCTGAGTTGCCCAATGCACTGTGAGAAAGGACAAAGTGGTAACCATTTCACTGATCTGTTTGCCACTGCTTGCTTTGGCTTTCCCTGCTCCAAGATATGGGATGCTACCACCTTTTTTCCAGGTGTCAGAGATTGTCACACCTTGCCCTGTGCCAGTTTAGCCCATTAAATCTGCAGAAACAAAATCCAGGTTTTTCTGCTGGGCTGCTGAGCTGAGTTTGCTCATAGATGCTTCCAGCAGCTGGCAGATATGTCAGGTTAAGTTATGACTGAGCATGACAGACAAGGTGGAAAGAGAAAAACAGAAAGATTAGGAGACAAAAGTCAGAAATACCTCTTGACTGCTATTTTTGAGGGTGATTGGCTGTCTTGTCTTGTACTGGGGATCAGCCCCCAGTAGGGGAATCAGCAGACTCAAGCATTAGACCACAAACTCTCATTTTCCATAGTTCACTAAAGTCATTGGAGAGGGGAGCCTGTTCTGGGAGGTTATTTGGGAAAATAGTGGCTAATTTCAGTGCTCTGGAATACCTCAGAGGGACAAGTCTCCCCTCACTGAGTACTTTATGCATCTGGAGCAATCAGCCTCAAGAAATTAGCCTATGTAATACTTTCCCTAAAGTTTTGTTTTCTGGTCTTTCCCCTGAAGTTATGTTCTTTGGCCTTTCCCTCTCTTGCCATTGCTACCTCTGGTGGGGAATATCTTGTGTCCTGGGCTTTCAGGACAGCTGGGCTCTGCTGACTGCTCTGAGCCAGAGGATCTGCCAATTTATTGTAGACCTCCCCCTGTCATGTAAGAGGTACAGAGTTTGCTGTTTCACATGCTAAAAATGATAGTCCAGTTGTCCTTTTAAATGTGTCCCTTGGTGCTTCTGTAGACAAGGGAGCCATGATAATTTTACTATTTTTCCACTGTACTTAAAAAAAAAAAAAAAAAGATGAAATTTCTCCCAGCTCCCACCCCTCCCAGTTTTCAAAATATAAAAATGAAGAGCTTTAACTGTCTGACACAAGTTAAAATTCTCAGTGCTTGTAGGGGATAATCTGAGCAAGAGTGTAACTTCTTCCCAGTATCTTTGAAGCAGTGCTTTTACAACCTCCTTATTTTAATGCCTCTTGAGTGGCTAAAAAAAGTAGGATTGTACAATTAGCTGCAAAAGACGTGTGGTTGCAATTTTACTGTTATAGAGACCCTGCTCTCGCCAGGCCCCTAGCAGTGCTTCTGAAATGTTGTCGGTTTTTTCTCTCTTCTTGTCTCTCCTGCAGCTGAAGTCCAAATTTATAGCCAGAAAATAAATGTCGTTTTTTTTTAATTGAGAAAAGGGTTTGTTGCATTAAATGGCACAAGCACAGCCATATTTAATAAAGTCCATATTTAGTCTCAGCTCATGCTTTGTTTGAACAACCACAATGACTTTTTTGTTTGCTTACCAACATATTCCCTTTTTTTTACAACACACTCTGAATCAGCAGCTTATTTGATCTTTTGTTGCCTTTGTTTCTTTTCTACAATCTTGTTACTTACAGATCTTCATGATGTACCCATGTACCTGTGTGTGTGCAGGAGTTTTTTACGCGTATACATAAAAAGGTGCCTTAAACTGAAACACTAACATTAAAATCCCTCTGCTCTGGAATAATGTCATTTCTGTTCACTGCAGCTCCTATAAAAACATGGACTGCATATTTCTGGCCTGTCTCCAACGTCTCCCTTCTTCTCCTCTGCCAGTTCTAAGATTTGGCCTTTTGCTGCGTCCTGTGCTTGGGGTGGAATTCCCAAACCTTTTGGGTCCCTATTTTCCAACTTACACTTTTAACCTTTAATTTAATTTGTATTTCCTGAGAAATGTGATGCATTAGCAATTCTCAAGCATTATTCAAAATACAGAGACAGTAAGTAGTGTCACAATGTTGTGCTCTGTTTTCTGTCTTCTTAAAAAAAAATGTTTGAACAATCTTCTGCCCTTCAGTTCAGAAGGTCATCTAAAGTTTTTGGTTACTATATTAAGGACTGAAGATTTATCCACGGTAAAAATGGACCTAATTTATAAAGTCCAGAGGTATGTGGAAGAACAGTTAATAATTTAAAAGAGTTGGAAAAGGAAAGGGTGAAGGTGGCTTTGGTTTGTGCATGTGAGGTGCTCAGTGCTGACTGGGACAGGGGGTGTGTGGAGGGTGACAGTGTCACACAAACACTGTCTTAAAGGTGAGCAGAGGCAGTTATGAGCGTATGCATGGAGACCATAACAGAAAGTGGATGTATTTAAACATGGAATGGACTTAAATATTTTATCATTGTCTTCACATACAGTCAGAGAAGAGGGGGAGAAGTAAGATTCTGCCTTGCTTGAATTGCTGCTGCTACTGCTCCACAGACAGCATCAAGTTCTGAGTTCATCAGTCAGTCTTCGTGAGCTGGTTTGAAGTGCTGTGGGATGAATAACTAAAGCACAGGGAGACAAGCTGACCCACACAGCCAGCGGCAACCTACACAGCAGGCTCCACAACCCTGAATCAGGGATCAGATTTCTTTCAAATGATAAAAGACAGGCAGCCTTCTCAGGGTACAAATGAGGAAATTCAGGATCCTGAGCAGAGAGATGGTTATTGCAGCTCTGCAGTCAGTGCAGACAGATCTGTGTCTCACTGGGGCTGCTGCTGTGAGTGGAGAAGATGATGGCACTTGGCACTGCTGAAATAGATTTACCAGGGGCAAGCCATGCTTGACCAGACTGCTCTCTGTGATAAAATGACTAGGTTTGTGATGAGGGCAGAGTAGTGGATGTCACTTACCTGGACTTTAAGAATGTTTTCAGCAGTGTTTCCCACAGTGTTTTTATGTCTAGGCTGGAATATCAAATCTGGATATTTGGATCACCAGGTGTGTCAATAATTTATTGTAGAGCTGGGCTCAGTTAAGGAGTTGTGCTCAGCCTGGAGCCTGCCCCATACAATTTCCATCCTGGAAGGCTTTTGTGCCCTACCTGGACATGGCACTGAACAGCCTGTTCTAATTTCACTGGTGATCATGCTAAGAGCAGGAGACTGGGCTAGAGACATCCCGAGCTCCCCTCTACCCTGAGTTATCCTATGAGTCTCTTATTCTAATATTTGGGCACACAGCTGATTGTCCAACTGGCCAACCACAGAGCTGACCTCATGCTGACAGTAGGAGAACATAAGGTTCTGACCCTGACATGATAATTCTGTAGTGGCAACCTTCCTGTCAAAATATTGTTAACAAGTTTATTGTAAAAAAGCCATGGGCTCATATCACATTGTGTTTTCTGTCACACAAGAAAAAGGCTTTGATTTAGTGGTGTTAATGGCAACTGTAACACAGTACACCCACTTGCCAACACAAGGTTTCCAAGTTTCCTGTCCTCAGTGTTTCATGTTGGTTATGCCTTGGACAACATTGCCTCTTGCATCCCACCTTTTATGGGAGGGTTTTACACTTTGGTATTTAGATTCCTGCAGCTTTCAAAACATGTTCAAGGGCTGAACAAGAGCAATTCAGTCTTGAGGTTGATGCTGAATATTTTTATACAGACAGGTAGGAATTCCTATGCTTTTCTTTTTTTTTTAATCCCATCTTATTCCCAAGGCTGTCTATGTTCTGATCATGAGGGGTGGTGGTTTGACTGGTTTTTAGCTGCAGTAAATTTACTAAAGGGGAAGAGAGAGACCCTTTTGCTACAGTCGTCATGGTGCCTTCAGTGAGAGATATGGCTTTGAATGTCTGGAAAAGGTGGAATTTATTCACCAAAATACATTTGGGTTCGTGCATTCTGGGGGAAGACAGACATATTCCTTAGATAATTTAAAGCTACTAGCAGAACATTTGCCAAATCCTGTCCTTGGGATGAAACATATGGAGAAACTTCTGGCAGGGTGTTTTGAAACAGCCCCAAGAGAGCTGTGCAGCCAAGGGCCAAGGTGCATGCACAGTGCACAACTGAATGGCAAGCACTCATCTACCCTGAAAATACAGATATTTTTGCACTTGAGTGTCCTCATGAGCTACTTGTTGCCCCGGGGAACTTGCTCTTGGATGGATCTAGCCCCAGCTATGTTACTCCTGAGAAGTCTGATGCAGGGCAAGGGTTTTGAGTATCTTGAGCCCCTGATGATGTATGTAGACAAGACTTCCTTGCCATTGTGGTGAAGGAGTGAAAAGTTTGACCCAGATGTCCACAAGGCCAAAGAAAGTCATAACCCCAAGCTACTACTTGCTTTCCATTGTCTTATCCTTGCAATCTTAGAAGTTGAGGGCAAAAGTTAGGGCACAGATTTTGTAGCATGTTAGTTCATCTGTTCAAGCTCCCCCTGATAAAATCTCTGGTGACTTTGTATTTATCCTGCACTTGCCCTATTTTCAAAGCAAGGTGAGCTAACCTTGTTTTGAGTTATTCCTGGTTCATTTTAAGCCTATCTGCATTAGTACTAAAGCAAAAACCAAAGGTCTTTGTAAATTCACTCTTTTCTTTGTGTACAGCTATATCCTTGCAAATCCCATCTATACAAAAGCCTTGGCTCTTAATGGAAATATATGTTGCTGTTACCAGAATTCAATCTTTGCTGGCTGAGAATAAAATTCAGTATGAAAACATTTCTTTTCTTTCTTCTTGAAGTTAAGTTCTGATGTTGGACATCTTGTCAAATTTTCTGGTCCTATTCCCTCAGCAGTTCTGCACATGACTTTTGATGAGTAAGAATGCAAATCTTCAGAAGATTCATTCCAACTAGAAAATGAGGTACAAAACCCATCTTTTTTTCTTTCCCCTCTCCTCTATAAAAAGTAAGGGTAATGTGAGGCTATCTCAGCCTATATTCTTCCTTGGATCTTGAATCATGCCCAGAAATGTGTCTGGTTTTTTCTACATCTAAGTTAAGAATCCTGAGGCTTGCTATAATGGTGCTATCAATCTTTCCTATGACAACATGGAGGAGGAAAAAAAACTGCTTTTTGTCTTTTTGAGCTTTTATAAATTAGGGGTTTTGTTGTGTTTGTTTTTTTTTTTTTTTTTTCTTTTCATGGATCAGTCTTGAATTTATTTCTCTGGTTACAAAAAAATTCAGCTTTTCCTTCTGGAATTCTCTCACATTTTACATCCTCAAAGGCCAAAGGGTTGATTAGCCCAGCTTGTTTGACCTGGCGATTGCTCCAGATCACTAAGTTTCCTCAACACCCCAGAACTCAATTTTAACTCAATTCCTTCTTTCCTTAGGAAGTTCCATTATATGCTATAAACAGAAACTTTATGAGGAGGTTCTCAACTTGTCTTTAGCAGGGTGACTGCTGATTTAGGCTTGAAGAAAAGCCTGTGTGCTTGAAAGTATCTCTTGTTTTGTTTGTTTATTTATATTTATCACCCCTGGCAATGTTAGTTGGTTAAACAATAGACTTTTTCCCCCTCCTAAGAGTTTTGTCTCTCTTGTGGCATTAGATTATTATAGCTAAGACAATGGTTAAGTAGCAGCATTGACTCCAAAATCAGCAGCAGCTCTGGGAACTGAGTGAATGGCCAAGTGGTGCAGCAGACAGGTGCTGTGTGCTTCAGAGAAATGTGGGAAACCAACATCCTTCCTAAGTCATGCAAGAAAAATATTTGCAGAACTTATGAGACACTAATGAAACTAAAGAAAATTCTCATTGCAAGGAAATAAAGCTTATTTATTGCAATCTACTATCTGCTCTTTTGTAGACTGCAAGACTCAAACTTCAAATGAAATATAAAAAAATGTTCCATTACTCACTTTTCTCTTTCTTTAGAGCACACTGGAAAATAAGTATGTTGTCAGAGGCCCTTTCTGAAAGGTTGCTAAGAAATAAAAACTGACCCAGTCCCAAGTGTACTGTGCAGCCCACAAGACAGAACAAAAATACCCTTATTTTCCCCCACAAATTTGGCTGCGTAAACACAGGAGGTAATGGCTGCATTCAGTATGAATAAGTAGAAAATTCACCCAAAAATCACTACTGCACCTGGGAGCAGACACAGAGCAGTCTCCACCTGCCAAGCAGCAGCCTTAGGGATCCATGCCTGGAGCAGGGCCTCGATGGCAGGGCTGGCACAGCTGCAGGGAAGCTGCCTCAGGTGCTGACATTGACATTACCTGCCTGCAGACAGCTGCCTGCACTTTGCACTCTTGCAGTCCTGCAGTGTTGTGTGTTTTACAAACGTGCTTAAAGGTGTTTCATAAATGTCTCCCTTTATCTTGGGAAGGCACAGGAAAGGTGCCTGTGTGGAAATTTAAAATTATTAAAATGTTGAGAGCCATTACCACTGTTTCAAATCCCATCAGGCATTTGATTTTTCAAAATGAGAAAATGTTCTTACTCTGACTGAAACATCCAGAGAAAAAGGGCAGCAGGGTGGGGTGGATGGAGGACTGCAGAGGGACATGTGTTTGTGTTTCCAATTTTGACCCTCCTGATTTGTTTAGCATCTGTAGTTATTCCATCAGTTCCCTACATTCTGAGTTACTGACCTGAACTGTTCTGCTCTGAAATACAAGAACTCACAGGCCTGGACCATAAGTGTAAAGGAATTGAAGAAAAGGAAAGAAATGTAACTTCTAAGCCTTATTAGATGTAAATCTATTGTATTGTACATACATAGCATGAGGAGAACCCTGATGCTGCTGCTTGTTACACCACCTCTGCAGCATCCTCCCATCCTTGTGCATGTTCATCCCAGCTTTTGCCCCTAGTGAATTTAAAAGAGAAGTGTGCAGGGATGGTAGTTATCTATATGTTCAGATATGTATGCACTCAGCACAGATTATTGTAAGTCAGAGTCTCTCCCACTGTGGGGGTCTCACCAGAGAGCCACTGCTGCTGTCCCAGTCATCAGAGAGCAGAGGTTGGTGTGGGAAGCAGTGGGTTGGAGAGCAAAGAAATCACATGGTACCATTTTATCTTTTTTTCCCCCCCTGACTCAGTTGATTGGATTTCATGAACCATGTCTTCAAAGGTAGCTGGAAATGCATCTTGCAATCGTCTGATTTATTTCATTTGTAAGATAAAAGTTTTGGCTGCCTTCATTGCAGAATAAGTGGGATTTTGAGCTCCCTCTTACCAAGCCTGGGAGCAGCTGTTACACAGAGGAGTCACTCCCCCACCTTAAGTTCCTCACTTGGCAGGGTTCGTGCTCAGCACCAGATTCCACTGAAAGAGGGAGCCCACCCCTGCTCCCAGTGTACTCTGATTTACCAGTGCATTTCCATATATTGTCTCAAGTTTTGACTTCCTCTTTGTCAGGCTGATTTCATCATTCTTGTATCAGTTTTCTTCAGCTGAACTCTATTCCTCCTTTTTGAGGAAGCAAACATCCCTGGATTTTTTTTTTTTTTTTTACTATTTTTAGGCTTTAGAAGCATATAGAATAATCAAGGGTGAAATTGTCTAGATTGTGGGAAGCAGAAAATCAAGCAGGGCACTTTCAAGCCCTGCAAATGCTTTAAATGTTCTGGTAGTGCTTAACAGGCTTTGTAGGATATCATGACACAGCAAAGTCAAAAATACACCTGAATAACCTTGGCTTTTAGTGATCTCAATGAGCTCTCCATGGCTTTTAAAAGATGTGATGCCTGTGTGTTTTGCTATTTTTTCTGGTTTTAATGGATCTGCAGTAGACTCCTGTCATTATCTACAGTTTATCTTCCTGCCTTTTGCAGCACTTTGAAGATTTTAATTTTATTTGAGATTTAAATGCATAATCCAGAGCCCACAAATGCATTTACAGGTCTCCTAAATGTTCAGAACTGAGATGAGTCTGAGCCACATGTAATTCCTTTTGATGCCAAGGGGTGCTGAACGCTTCTAAACTGACAAGAATAAACTTCAGAGAGCTCAAATATTTGCATTTCCACAAATCAACTTCATGGTGCACAATGTCAAGCTGATATCAACTCAGCTTCCCTATCATATGGATTGTCCCTCCAAAGGAATAAATTTACATCAGCAAGGATGTATTCCTAGCTGGGGCACCACCTTTTAATCAGGATTGGAAGAGAAAACATTCCCAAAGCTGAATTCCCACTAGGACATACATTATGGGATAACAGCAGTATCCCAGTCTCTTACACACTGCTTTAGTCTTGAAGTACTTAATGAAATATTAACTACTAAATGACTCTACCAGAAGATTGTTTCTCATCCACTGTATGGTTTCTTTGAACCTGCTTTAGTGAAAGAAAGCCTTTAAGTGGAGACTGCACTTTTCAAAGTATTCAGCGATTGTAGACTGTTGGAATAACCTTCTCTCTTAGCATTAAGCACAAGCAGAGGTATTAGGAGTCTACAGGCCCCAAACCAGCTTTCAAATGACTGCTATAAACAGAAGATGAAGAAAAAGAATTCAAAATAATTTCAAGATGTCTTAAGGTGAAGGCTTGGGTGGGGTTATTTAGTTTGTGGGATTTTTTTCGTTTCTAATCTCCCTTTTCCTCTCTCTTTCTGCCTGCTGTTCAAGTGCCCAGTCTGGGTTGTCTCCTCCTGTCTGCACTTTCAAGATTCTCTTTCTGCAATTTCTGCAAAGACTGACCCTCACCATGCTCCACTCTGAGTTAAAGCAGATGTTATAATGGTTTTGAAATTTGAGAAAGTAAGAATTCTTTTCATCTAATTAAAATTATTGTTTATTGTGTAGTAGATGTACTGGATAAAATTTCTACATTTATCATTAAAAATGAGTAAAAAGGAGCACTGGCTCTGTCAGTATTAACTATTATGGTTTTGGCTGGGGAAAGTAATTAAAGTTGGATATGCTTTCATTACTTTTTCCAAGACATCACTAGCATATTTTCTAGGTCAGGTTAGTGATGCCAAATCTGGCAGTGAACAATGCCATATGTTTAATAAAAACCCAGGTCAAATAGCACATGATTGCAATGTACTCATTCTGTGCTCTTTTTCCCAGGTAATGCTTATAATTTTTTTCACTCTTGTTCTGTCTAGCATCATTAAAAAATTGATCTGACTTCCTACTATATAGGGTTTTTTTTAGTGTGTTATAGGAGGGTCTCAATCCTGTTATTAACACTCCCCTAAGTTTTTCTTATGCCTTCTTGTTTGAGTTTTTCTTCTCCCACTGCACAGACTTGTGATGTACAGCATCAAGATAATGTGTTAAAGATATTCTGAGATAAAAATCCCAACAGTTTTCCAATAAGCACAGATATGCAGATT
Organism: Eopsaltria australis; assembly: GCA_034509425.1. NCBI lineage: Eukaryota > Metazoa > Chordata > Aves > Passeriformes > Petroicidae > Eopsaltria > Eopsaltria australis. The sequence goes on along the minus strand of JAVTVJ010000094.1, from coordinate 3,551,624 downwards.
TTCCAGAAGGGTAAACTGAAGCTTTATCGGAGCTCTGTTGTTTCTGCTCCTCATCATGCTCTTCCTACAGCATAATTTGCAACTTCCAGAGGAGCACAGCATGGGTGTGAGTCAACGGCAAGAGAGGACATGGCTTGCTTAGCACTGGTTGTCACAAAAATATTTAGAGCATGCATTTCTGTATACTTTGTGAGGCTGAAAAAATTCAATGTTTATAATTCCCAAATACATACTATTTTCAGTGAAGTCTCGTGAATTGGAGGTTGAGAGGATGGACCTCATTTTAAAGGAGTCTTTTAAACGTCCTTTTAGTCAACAGAAAATATGGATTTCCTTTCTTTTATTTCTTACTCCTGCACTCTTGGATGCAAGCAAAATTAGGTTATAAAGGGAGATAAAGAAATAGATCTAATATCAGTACAGAGCTCAGCAGTTGAGATGCTAGCCCCAAGGATATTTTCCAGTTGATAATTCCTAGAATTGCTTACCTGTCATCTTAAACAGAGGTTGAGTGCTCAAAACAAGGTGTCAGCCTGGATGACCCTGTCGCATGACACAGCACAGCTGCGTTCTGCACTTGCCACACTTTTGTTTCCAAATTGCCTGGTGATAAACTTTTTCTCCTCACACATGAAGAACTGCTTTTAGGATTTTCCTTTTTTGGCTTGGGTTTTATCTGCAACATTTTAGGGCAACTGTATTTCAAAAGCTTGTCAGGCTGAAAGAAAGAGCATCTCTTTCTGATGAGAAAGGCTGAGAGAGTTGGGCCTGTTCAGCCCTGAGGAGAATGATTGAGAGGGGACCTCATCAAAGTCCCTAAGTGTCTGGAAGGAAAGTATCCAGAGGATGGACCAAGCTCTGCTCAGTGGTGCCAGCCAAGAGGACAAGAGGCAATGGACAGAAATTGATGCACAGAAAGTTCCACCTGAGCATGAGGAAGAACTTCTTCACTGTGCAGGTGACTGAGCACTGGGACAGGCTGCCCAGAGAGGCTGAGGAGTCTCCCTCACTGGAGATATTCAAGAACTGTCTGACACAATCCTGTGCCATGTGCCCTGGGATAACCCTACCTGAGCAGGGAAGATGGATCAGATGCCCCACTGTGCTCCCTCCCAAACTGACCCATTCTGTGATTCTGTGAAAGGAAAAGCTTTTTGTATTAATACTGCTATTGCAGTTGTGACTGTCTACAAGCCTGGAAAACTTTTTGGAGAGAGTAAGAACCAAAATTAGACTAGATTTTTTTTGTGAATGTGAACACTCAGTTACTACATTCATGGGAATTGTTATTTGTGACTCTTTGGAAACCCATCAGGGGATTAAGAACAAATACTTGAGAAAATTAGGATGTGGGGGGTTACTTTGGTTGGTTGGTTGGTTGGTTGGTTGTTTTCTTGATTTTTTTGGTGGTATTTACAGCTTTTCCTAGAACCACTCAGTAGGTTGGACAGCAAAAAGGTATTTTAATACAGAGAGGTGAGAGAGGAAAGAGAGGCTTAGTAGGAGAGGTGGAATTTGAGTTGGGAAGCCTGCTGACCTAAGAGCACACATTGAAACGTGAGCGTGCAAGACACGCTGGGATCCAAACCTGGCAGAAGCTCCCAGTCCCAGAACAGACTGTGCGTACCCACAGGGATGATGACTTCTGCCTGTTTTTAGTTGGTCTCCGAGGAATAAAGCATGAAGCAGCAAGAAGAAAGCTGCTCAGCCTGCCTGTTCATTCTTACTCCTGATCTTCAGTAATTAGAAGCTGTTACAGCTCTCTCTGAATCCAGCAAGTCTTTGCTAAAACAGATTATTCTCCACGCTGCAAACAGAAACATCGTTGTACACTAAAAGAATGAAGCCAAAGCAAAAGAATCTCTCTCCCCCATCAAAACTGGAGTCCCATAATCATATATTTTTTCCTAGTCACCTGTTTTCTTCAAGGGAAGGAGAGGAACATGGGCTGGATGGGAAGAAATCCTGTGAATTAGTTAGTCATAGGGAGGGAGAGGAGTGAAATCTCCATAAGAAAGAGGTTTGCTTAGCAGCTTGTGAGGTCTCAGAAGCAATGCCATTGAAACAGGAACATAATTATAGGTTAAGCATCCTGAAATAACACTCACAACCTTCTTTTTCTTAGTTCAGCAAATGCAATGTGAGAATTATGAAGAGGAATTAAATTAAATACCTTCTGAAAACCCTAAGTGAGCTGTTTCCTTTCTAGATATTATACTTTAATAACAGCATGCCTGCCATTTAGGAGAATAATATTCAATGATGCTACTAATACAGACATAAAAGCTGCATATTTGTGTAAAATCATATTCACCAAGGCAGATATCTGATGTGTTGTGCAATATACTATCTGAACCTGTCATTTTTGAAATGATATGTTAGACTGGGGAGACAGCAAAAGAAAGTCTATTCATGTACTTATTTTGTGTGGAGAAATATTCTCCTAAGTTCTCCTTTTCTGTCAGAATGGGACTGTGGCATCACTTTGTTGGTCATGGTGGTGTCAAGGTGGTTTATTCCTCTGCTCTTGGGGATGGAAAAAAAATGCACCTGACACTGTAAATTAATCCAAAATGAGGAGGATCATCTTCAGTCTCTGCAGGCAGTTAAACATCTGTCATCAAGGACTATTTTAAATTAATTTGTACTTGAATCTCTCTACTTGTCCCTTCAAAATAAAGATTTCAATTACACTAGTCTCTAATTTTTTTGCCACGGAGCATCACAATGCAAGAGATGTGAATCAACATGAAGACTGGCCTACTTCCATATCAGCTTAGACTCAAAATGGGTAGGAATAAGCTTTCAGGTTTTGGATCCTTATCTAAAGCTTTTCGAAATTTTTTTCAAAAGTTAGGTTTTATATCTGAAGAGAAAAGGTGCTCACAGCTCTTCAGAGCTATGATTTGATGTGGCAGTGGAGAAACCTACTCTCCCACTTCAAGTACCAGGGTCTCTGTCAGATCTCTATGTCTGCATGTACATGTGTGAGTGGGGAATGAGCCAAATGTTTCACAGTCTCCACAACTAAATTTAAGCTGAGGTTGTTTGTACAGCTGAACACTGGCTCCAGCAGGGATCTCAAGCATGAGAATTTGGGGGGTTACTGGTTTTCTTACTAGTAACAGCTTTCTCATCACCACCCCAAATGCCCTGGGAGGGTGGTGGGAGTAAACTTCACTGTGCATGGGTTGTCATACATCTGTTTTAGGAGAAAAACAAGTAATTTCAGTTGCTGTCACTCTGGCACTACCTCTAAGCATTTGATTCATTTAAAAAGAGCTTTCCCTAAACAAGTCTGTTATTTCTGTGTCTTTTTGTTCTGGATCCAGGCTGAGGCATGTGGCAGATGTAATTGCTTGGCATTACAGCAAGCTAGGAGCTCCCATTTCTATTCTCTATCCCTACAAAAAAAAAAACCCTCACAAAAATGAACCCCCAAATCTACAACAAACACAACCAAAAAAATCACCACACACCCAGACCCCCCAAGTCCAGTATTTTCTCAAAAGGTCTTCTCTGATACCTCAAACCATAGATGCATATTCACATACTTGATATAAAGCTCATCTTCCTTATATTCCCAGCAGAAAGAGTCACGGTCAGTTGTGGCTGGTCATTTGCTCATTCTGTTTCCCAGACATGTGTTTTTTCTATCATGTGAGGCTCTGCAGAATGTTGACTTTGTGCAATGGGATTCTGAACTCCCACAGGGTAAGTTAGGTATTACTTGATCAAACCTTATTTTTACCTGAATGAGATCCTTTCACCATCCCATAATATTCTACTTGTGCATTAATTTTCAAGAGTTTGGTCAAAATACTTCAGTAAATTTTAAGAACATTTGCACTGAATTTTGTCTTATATTTAATTACCCACAATAATCATTTGCAGGTGGAAGCAAGTTGTTACATTTTCATCTAGAAAAAGCTTTTCTCTCATCTGTGATCTATTTAAGAACACTGTCATATTTCAGTGCTATTTGATATATGGACAGAGAGATACATTAGATCTTTTTTTTCTGTTTCCCAAATGCATTCATTATTCATAAGTAACTCACAGAACAGTCCAAGCAAACTAATTACAGACTATGGGTACTTTGTAAATTATTGAACTGGACTATTTGTGGCATGTTATTGGAACAAACTCTTCAGTGAGTGTGACTGGAACTTCTGAATTACAGAATAACAAAGTCAGAAAAATACTAAATTATAAACAGACAACTTATGTTATCAAATTTTATTTATATAAATTTATACCATGCTCTGTGGATCTTTTTTTGCCAAAGAGCTGGTTTGATCCTGAAAAACCATTGTCCCTGCTATATCTGTTTGTGAAAAATAACTGAAAATTTCCATATGTATTTTTAATTTAATGGCAGAAAAAGTAAAACAAGGATATAAGAAACTGACTTTTATTCTTTAGGTATGTTTTCAGACCCATAAAATGTATTAAGTTCATACTGTTTATCTTTTTTGTAATAGATAGAACATATCTCTGGTTTGGATTAATGTTTTCCAGTTGGTTTTTTTTTTTGTTGTTTTTCACATGAATTTGTCACACACAGGATTTCAGTCTGTGTTATCCTGTTCAACAGACAGCACCCTACTGAACTATTTTATTTAAATATGTTGGCATTTCCCCCTGGTATGTTCTCAGTGGAAAAGTGTTGGATAAAATTGGTATGGTTTGTCAGCCATCGCAGGAGGGCAGCTGGGGCAATGCCTCGGAGGCATTACCTGTCACTGGCTGTACTTGGATTTCATCCTTTGAAGCCATCAGGGTTGTATAAAGTCTCGAATTTATTTTCATTTTGACTTTAAGGAAGTCAGATCACTTCACTTCCCAGAAGAAACTATTAAAACACCTCTGCTTATCTTTTGTTATAGGACTGATACCTGCGGATGCTGGTGAGAAACTTTCCTTCTGCTGCCACATGTCCCAGCTTGGTCAGTGAGCAGAAGAGCTCTGACAGGTGGCACAGGGTTGCTGCTGTACATTTCTGATGGCAGGATACAGCCAGCAGCAAAACCAGGATGACTTTCCATCCAGTAGAAGTGTTTCAATGTGAGTTAAAAGCAGTTTTGTGGAATCCATGGCTCCTTTATATAACTGTAATTTTCACCCCACAATTGGAGTGCAGGAAGGGAGACTCTCCTGGGAAGCATCAGGGACATGGGAAGTTGATACAAGTTTACTCAGAGGTTACAACAGGTAAACTGGCCACCCTCCCCAGGAAAAAAGGACAGTGAGAGCACAGATACACAGCCCTAATCTTTGATGCAAATATTCTCCTTTCCTTGGGAAACATACCCTCTGCAGTTACTAATTCCAGTTGCTGAAATTGTGTTTAATACTGGCAAGACCTCAAGTTTCAATCTCTGTCAATGAAGTTGACTGACTGCAGCCAGACTGTTCCCAAGTGAACAGCTCCATGAGCCAGGGCAGAATCAAGCCTTCAGGGAACAGAGCAGAATTTCTTTGTCCAGGTTGAGAGATTATTTATTTTTGTTTCCTACATTGCAGAGAGAAAAAAAAATCCAAACCTTTTCTTACTAAAGACAACATGAATTATTAAGTAGAACATCCATTCATATGTTGTACTTTTATTTATTAATTACACTTTTGCTATATCCTATTCACAAATGTCCTTTGGGTTTTTTTTTTCAGTGAGGTGAGTAAAATTTGTTTTCTCAGTGTCTTTATCCATTATGGTGAAGGGCCAGCAAGAACATTTTGCTTCTCTGAACATAAACTTAGAAGAAATATTTGCTTGACTGATTTTATTATTTCCCCAAACTTATTTCAACTCCATTCTAAATATGGATAAGTAATAAGATAATTGTATCAAAGTTCAAGTAATCAAATGTGTAAGAACAATCTGAAACACATATGCTCAATTTCAGTAATATTTGCCATTAGAACAAACATCCTCATTAGCTGTGCTGCTCTCCTTCCTCTCCCTCAACCCAGATATCATTATCTTGTTTTCTATCACTGCCCTAATATTATTTTTGTCTATCTCTTAACATTCAATTTAAAACTTTTTCAGAAAGGAGCCTTGTAGATTATGTGGGCAAAGACCAAATAACAGTTGTGGGAAGAATACTCTCCCTGCGCACCTCGTGAAGATGCAGATTTGCGTGCAGCTGCTATTTTGAGTCTTGATACAGGAACACTGTTATCCCAAACTTAGAAGAGTGTTTGGCCTGAGCTCTCTCTGAGGGAAACGTGCTGCATTCCCATGTTTAGCATTGAATCTCTGACCTTTCATGCTTCAAGTTTCCTGTTGGACTGAGCAGCTTTCGAGCCAGCAGAGGTTGACTCTGACTCTGTGTGCAGTTCCTCTGCACAGGCTATGTTTAGTGCCACTTACACAGAAATACGCTGTGGTTTCTTTACACAGAAGAACAAATGCCCCAGGCTCCCCAGGTATTCCACTTTCCCATGTATGCTGTCCTATCTGCTCCACACTACAGAAAAAGCTGTTTTAAAAGTTATATGGTTTAATCCTTTAGGAATGGGTGAAACAAGCTTTTTGGTAACCCATTCCAGACCAGCTCAAGAGAGACAGAAGGAAGCAAAAGGGCTTTTTTTTTCCTTCTTGGTTTGTTATTGCTTCCAGAACCCTTTGGGCTTAAGGTCAGTACTTCCTTAGAAAATCCAGGCCTAGTCTGTAGTGCTTTTGCTCCTCCTTGTGCAGTTACATAGTCTTCTTCAGAAAGACATATTAGAGTATTATTTAGAAGAGGCCCTCAGCATTTCTTAGCTCCTTCACTCTCCTTGTTCTACCCATCCTCCCCATTCATTATCTCATTGCTGCACGTGGTATTTCTGCAACAGCAGCTGCAGTAGTGTGGCAGGCTTTCTGCTGTGCAGAGTATCACAGATCAGAAAACAGCTCTCTGAAAACCCAGTTCCTTATCTGAGATGGTCATAACTGCTCAGGGGGTGTGTGTAGAATATTGGTTGTCTCTCACATGTGGGGCATTTGGCAGGGACTCTCTGGAGCATGAGTGAACTGATTGCCAGCTTCTGCCAGACATTGATGGGGAAGTACAGATGTTACCACTCCTGGCTCTGAAGAGCTCTGTAGTACTCAAGTTGGGGCAAGGCAAAGAAATAAAGGTTTTTTCTGGCTAAGACAGAAAATGGAAAACTGGCTCTGGATTGAAAAGTCATAGTCCAGGGCTGGTACATCCCATGAAGCCTTTTCGGGTTAGCAGTAGATAGCATGTTCTCAGTACGTGAGACTAAAATGATGCCCACAGAACCAAAATTTTATCTTATTGATGAAGTTTTCTTCTAACTCTGTTAGATGTTATGTAAATGAGCAGAATAAGACCCACTTCTGTTGAAAGCAGGAAAGGTAATGTATTTTTTCCTCCTTCCCCTACTCAATACAAAAGTGAACTGGAGATGTCATCTTGGGGAAGAGCAAGTAGTCAATGACATTGAAGATGAGATAAAAATGAGAGAGAGGACAGAAATTTGACCTACTTGTTTTGGTGATTAGAGCACTGCTTCTCTTTATCAATGCTATGGGAAGGATGTGTATGAATGGCATGAGCATGTGATTAGATTAGGCTTCTAAAAATAGTGTCCATGTTTTCAGTCTGAAAATAATTATATATTGTGTGTGTGGACGTATACATTTAAGCTATATAGCTGTGCTCTTTGTTAAAGCTCACCCATTATCCAAGACTTAACTGCAATGACCTGACACACTTCTGGCAGCTCTTGGCATGTGATGTTAACTTGTGGTGGGGGGGACGGGGGTAAAAAATTACGTAGCCTTGAAAATAGTTTGAAAATGTAATCTTCCATTCTTAATCAGGGAGTTTATAGCTTGTTTTGTGTAGAGGCTGGCTGGCAAAGTCAAGCTGTAACCCTGGCTGTGGAGAGCACTGTGTACACAGAGAAAGTGCAGAGCTGGGGGACCAGAAAGGAGCAAAGCAGGAGACATGGAATATGTGACTTGTGTAGCCAAGTAAAGAGATGGTGATGAGGAGGTGGAAAAAAGTCATGTGTGCCCTGAAATAGGTGGCAATTTTGTCAATGGCAGCCTGGGAGTCTACTGAATGAAGCCTTGTCAAGAGAAAGGTAGAGAATAAACTAAAAACAAAACCAAGAAGGTGAGGAAAAGGAAAAAGGAAAACACAGAAGGAAAATTCATATAACAAAATTAACACAACAAATGTTTAAGAGAGAGATAGACAGGAGGGAGTGGGAGGAAGAAAAAAAGAAGACAAATTTCAAAACTTCCGAGTAGCAGAACTCTCTGGGTTTTTGTTCATTATCTTTTTCTTCATTATCCCTGTTTTGTGAACAGCCAGCACATTGTGAATTCACTTAAATATCTAGAAGAGCACAACTTGTGCAACTGAATGCACTGAAGTATAACTGATTGGAAAGAAACAAGGAAAGAAAAATTGTCTTTTATCTTTATCTGTAAGGCTGGAATATCTGAGGAGATCCTCTTTGAGAAGAATAATACAGACAGACGCTATGGAGGCAAAGTAGCTGAATGACCTGTTCAAGGTCATCTCACAGGCAACAGACAAAGCTAAAAAGCTTGGAGTTACATTGCACAGGGAATGAATTCATAAACCTGACAGAGGGCTGGAATGCCCTAATCCTGTTTTGTGGGTTCTTTTTTTTTGAAATCTTCAAATGAATTCCGAAAATCGGGATGTTACTTTTTCTCCCTTTAGAAACCTCTTTACTTTGAGAATTAAATAGATGTTCCAATACTGATTGAAGTCTTATAACACTGCCTAGGATGGCCCTTCTCAGTCTACTCCTCCCATCCAAAGCACAATCCTAACAATTAAGGAAATTCCCTCTTTGTTCTGAAGCCTGGATAGAGGTATAGTAATCTATCTAACAAAGCTTCAATGACCTGATAAGTCCCAGTAAAGAATCATCATGCTCTGATGCAACAGAACCATTCCTCCCCATGGAGTTTCCCCGCACTGTCTGCTTTCTCTAGTTATACTGATTAATATTTCTAAAGACTGCAAGTAATGTAACCATTGGGCACTGGAGGCCAAGGTTCAATCTAATGCAAAACCACTAATCAGAAGATGAAGTTGAATTCAGATTTTAATTTATTAACTTGAGAGAGGATATCTTGCAAAGGGCCAGCTGAACAGTACATGTATCTCACCATAGCAAACAGCATCTGCTTTCGATATTTGTGTCTTCAAGCTAAAGCATTAGAAAGTTATATTAAATAAGCTCCTTGACAAAGTGTGCTTCTAAATGCCATTTTGTCGAGGTTTTTATTGAAACCACAAGGTTTTGGATTATTAGGTCTTTCATCTCTTAGGATAGTTCTCACAGTGCAGTTCTAGCTTTGTGTCTTCTAAGGAAGATGATGTTTTAATATCTCTCTCCTCCATTCCAGGAGTAGTTTGCTGAGTTAGCATACCATGCTGGTGGAAAACCTTGCTGATTTATGAAAAGAAATCAGTGATTTATTATATACACTCTTTTCCACTAAAGTCACTTGACATCAATCGAAGAAAACATCTGAAAAAAAAGTTTAACACTAGCAACAAGAATAGGAGAGCAAGAGTGGACCAATTGCCCACTCCCCATCACTTACATTATTAAAGAGCATATAATTGTTTTATGCATTTAAATATGCATTTTTAAACTGTTGCTGTTGCACAAAATTCTGTTAGACGTTGTTTCTAAATTAGTTTGTTTCTTTTATTGGTAGAGCATTAAAAAAAGTGAAGATGTTACCGTGTAACATACAGTATCATAGTGGGAAGAATGCAAGATCAGTGATTTGCAGACAAGACTCATGAAGAGAAGCGTTCTGAGTGATGGGTCTATATTATCAGTAACAATGAAACTATAGGTACATTGCTACATATAGGTACATTTCTAATGTACAGTTCTAATGAGGACACCAGTGTTCATGTTGCAGAGAAATAGTAGTATTAAATACCAAAAAGATAATATAATTAATGATATTGTTATTGCATTCCACATACCAGTAGTGGATGTGTTGAAGCATCATGAGGAGGACTGAGCTCAGTGGGTGAAGCTTTTTCAGGAACGTAGAAATTGGCAGACACAGAGTAATGTCAAGGGATATCTGGGAATTTTTCAGGGTTCTGAGGCATCATTACAAAACCCTATGAGGTCATCAGGTAGAGAAGTAATTTTAAGCAAACATTGTTTGTCAAGAAGACAGTTTTCCCATTGTTCCCCAGTGACCAGGTTCATTTCAGAACTGATGGTTTAACTGCTATTGGCTCAGGACTACAAGTGGTAACTCCTGAAAACAAATCTCTTGGCAAAGTACTCCTGTTTCCTTCCTAAATAAGCTGAAATTGATCCCAAATATAACCACTTTAAGACTGGAATATAAAATTCACTTGACTTGACCTTTATACTTATAATGAAATGGAGTCATGAGAAAGAAATTTGATGTCTCCATCTACTTCAGCCCAAGAGGACCTAATAGATGTACAGTCATAAACTAAATTTTGAACACACTTTTTAAAGCCCACACAGGGCTTTAGAAAGAAAAGAAGTTTCCATTTTTCAGATTATAAATTCTCTTTCTGTATTTAAAATCACTGGCTTTGGGATTGTTTTACTTTGTGGAGAAAGCTTTTTGAGCCGATGGAACTGATGCCAGCACTCTCTCTGTAAATTAATGAAGACAGGCTTCTACAGGGATACTTCTGATCTAGACAGTTACATGTAAATGACAAAACAGTCTTGGAAAGCCTCTTAAACAATATCCTAATCAAGGCAACCACTAAGATCAGACCACCAGCCATAGATGGCTGAGAGTTGTGTTTCTGTGCCTCAGACATGAGAGGCAATCCTCCTGTCTGTGTGGGATCCTCCTGCCTCTTCCAAGTGCCAAGGTGAGGTGCATGGCTCTGAGCAGTTCCTGCACTGCTGGTGCTCTTCCTCGTGCTGGGTAGGGATTTACCCCATCAGGACTTCCCTCCCAGCTTGCAAGATAATTTGTGTCAGTATAGACTTTGATGCAGGTGCCAGAGCTCCCTTTAGAACCTGTGGTCAGGGCTGCACATGGACTCCAAGCTCTTCCATTAACCCTAGGAGTTGTGCATTAAGACTCCTGGCATACAGAGGTGTGTATTGATGGCCCCTTTCAGCAGGGTTGTTGCCTGCACACTTGTGACTATTTTTTCAAAAGCTTTGAACACCAGCCTTCTTTGCCACCCTGAGTGCTCCAGTCCAATTACTATAGGAGTATTATAAAAGTATTATAGCACTGAGAACAATTAATTCATGGCAACATGTCATTATATTGAGACTTCAGCAATGATAGATTCCAATACTTATCTGAAGTATGGCTATTATAGATTCAGTTATGCTTTGTGTCACATGGGGCTTCACTGGAATTATTTTGGATTTATTTAACTGTAAGTGAAACCAGAATTTGTCCCCATGGTAATTCAACATTTCAGAGTTTTGAAAGGCTTGAGCTGTCATAAAGAGCTAAAATGTAAGGTGTGAATGTACAAACAAACAAAAAGGAATGTGTGTGGGCAGAAGACGTATTCCCTAGTCTGGAAAAATTTAAATTAGAGAAGAGAAATTCTAAACAATTTCTTAATGGAAATGTCAGTGTATCTGTATTCATGGCAGCAGGACCAGACACCAGTTCAAGAAATAATCAAAAGAAAAAGAAAAACAGGACAGGAGAAGAAAGTAAAATAGTAATATACAGTGTGAGACAAGATTTCTGTTACAACCTAACTGTGTGTCAACTCTGCTAAATCCACTCCTTGTCTATTGATAGGCTAAGGATGCATTATTTCCACTAGCAGGTTATCTAAAGCACAAGACTGGAAGGGTCTGGAATATTAAATACCCCTTTCTGTAACTGCAGCAGTCACATAAAAAATGTTTTCCACATTCTTGGAAAATATGCTTCAGATGCCACCAACAAAACAGTTCAAAAACCAAGACCGAAAGAGGAGGTTAGAGCTAAAGTACATTTGGAAAAGGTTTAAGAAAGACTAAACACTTTCCTGATGCTCTGTGCTTTGCAGTTACAGGAATTTGTTAAATACAACTCCCCAGAGAAAAACTCCTTTGGGCTCAACTGCTCTGACTTGGGGGAATGAAAACCAATCCTCCTGACTGGGAATGTGGTGGCAGGGTTTTCATCCTGTGTAATAGATTTTTTGCTGTGCTAATGAAATGTTGATTGCCAGACAGTAAAATGGATGCATCTTAGAAACACAAGATCAATTTGACTTCCTTATTAAAGTGAAGGTAGTGTTCATTTTTCTCAATTAATCAGCTACATTATCAGCACATCTCGGCTGCAGTCAACTAGTGATTATAAATTGACTCAGGGGTCGCTTGGTCTTTGCCTTGCAAAGGGAACATTTTAAATAATGTTCTCATTTTCCTGTGTGGTATTGAAAATCATGAACATGCACTCATAAGCAGAGAGTAGACTTGATTTTCTTTGCAATTTAGCCAAGATCTGGAGTCTGTCCAACAGCAATTAAATCACGCCACCTTCTTTAGACTTCAACAGAGTGGGGCAATTTTCTGCTGTTGTGAAAGGGAATGTTTCTGTATAATTATTTGGTCAACAGGAAGATCAGACTCCAGTTACATATACTGGTGATTTCTTATTCCAGTCCATGTATTGTACCTGTAACAATGGTATGCAAATAGTTCTCACGGGTATTGAAACAGATTTTTGTCTCTCTTTTCCTCCTCTCCTCCCTTTTCCTGTTCCTTAGTTGTGGGTGGAAGAAAACAGACTCTTTAGATTTTAGCCCACTCTTGTATATAGATTGATCAACCTTTTTTCTTTCTTAGCAGCAAGTGAGAGAAAATATTTACATCCTCTTACTAAACTTTTGGGTCTTTAACATTCACATCATCCGGGCTCTTTCTGTGGGCTTGGAAGGACCAGAAACTATGCAAAAACAATTTGTAGGATGTCTGCATGTAGGTTTAAATCATTGCAGAGTGTGTAGAGGGAACAAAGTGCTTTAATTCACCTGCACAATGGGCAGGAACACCCTACAGTAGAGGAATCGGGAAAACTGAAGGAATAAAAGGGTAGTTGATGCAATGCTGCTCATCAGACAAGTTATGAACTCGTGTCTCCCACTGAGCATGAAAATATGTGCCTACAGGGTGCAAGGGTTTCACTTCACCTTTCGTCCAATGTGCTAGACACCCACCAGCTCAGGATTTTCCAAAGTGAAGGAAATCTTTAGTAGCCATGGTGGATGTAAGCATAACATTGCCAAATGTCCCAAAACATAATGCTGTCAAGAAGACATGCACAAATGGCCTTGCAATGCCCAATATATTCTGAACAACTTAAACCTAACCGGACTATCTTTCCCACAAAGAATTAAATTGGCCATGAATTTACAACTTAAGATGACATTGTCTTACTATAGTTACAATTTTCTTAAAGTTTTAACCTAATTTCCTCTTTTTTTTCCCTATTTTATTATTTAATTTGGAAGTCAGGTCTGGGGAGAGATGTTAAAGCTCAAAACTTGGGTGGTTTTCACATCTTATAAAGCCAAACTACAGACTAAGTCAGGAGTGAATCTCATCCAGTTAAAACAGATTGGTAATTTTCAATCTTTCATTTCATTGCACTTTGAATAAAAGGTAGCTTTTGTGTGTTCATGTTTCATGACTACTCATAGCAGATGTGGAGATCACAGCTTAGCTCCCATTGTTTGGAAATTGCATCAGCAAGGTTGTTTAATTTCATTTCTGCTCCCTACTATGGGAAAAATTTCTGAATGTTTTCTGATAGTTTTTCCTTCTCTCTTATATCCTGTTCCTATCAGAGTTCATTTATATTCTCCCAGCTTACTCATAGCAGTCCTGACCAATTTAAGAAGCCTGCTGCCAATGTGCAGACTTCCCCAGAGTCTACAACATCATAAAGATAAGCACTGATGTTGCTAAGAGAAGCATCCCTGTCTCTTGCTCAGGCCTTTTTGTAAAGTAGACAAAGTGAAATAATAATATTAAGCTAAATGTGATTAATAAGGTAATCACATTTGTCATCTCAAAAGTGTTCTATCAGCCCTTCTTCTGTTTCAGACAAGGGAGCTCTCATTTTTTTTCATGCTTTATCTTTCCAAAAGGAAAAATGGAAATAAATTTTGCAGGGTGTGGATGTCCTTATTCAGTTTCAGTCTGTTATAAAGGAATATTCTACCAGGTAACCCTGAAAGGACAGAACCTGTTGTGCAGGCTTGTTTTTGTTGCACTTGTTTTGTCAAGTGAGTCCATATAATCAATGCAAGCCCAACCAATAAATACCATGTTAACACAGTTAAGCTTAATTATAGAAAAAATAGCAGGAAATACTGCATTTCTTGGTGCTCATACTTTGGTTACTCAAGTCTGTATTTATGGGGCCTTTCCAGCCTGATTATAGGGGCCTGTATGTGGCCTATATCCAGGAAAGCACTCAGGAACAGGCTCGTGGTTTAATGGTCTGGATTAAAAAGTACTGGAGATGTACAATACCATCATTTTTGGGCAGCAGTCTTTGCCAATGCCAGCAGAGACTTCTGCATCAGTCAATGGTAAATGCTGACCACTGGCACCATATAGATTATAACAGAGAGCCACCCTTCCTTGTGTTTGAAAGGATGGGTTTGGATATATATTCTGCAATCAGCAGCTTCTGATAGGTTTGGGAGAGCAACTGCTCTACTATGGATCACGCCAAGGAATCTCTCACTTGGGTGAGGTTTTTTGCTTTCTTGTACCCAGATCTAATCTCATGGCAATTCATTTAATTACTAAGGTAATTGCTCATTCTGTGTCCTTTTGTATGTGCTCACACACCTCATACAGCTCAGGGTGAGCTTCATGCCAAGAAAACCTTCAGACAAAATCAGATGTTAAACCACTGGAATCTGAAACAAAGCAATAGACTGCAGTGTGTCTCTACTTACTGTACCACTGTGGGACACAAGAAAACTGGGCAAGAATCAGCTGTGGGAGGTGCCTGCAGTAGAAAGCATCTGAGGCAAATCAAACCAAGGCCAACCAGGTGCTCTACAAAAAACACTTCAGAAGTGGTGTTGTGCAAGGTCACAGTCATGCTGGTACTTCACGGCCATGAACTGAAAAAGATTTTCATAAAATAAAGACATACTAGGCTTTTGCCCACAAACTTCTAGGCACTTAAATTTTGAAGACAGCTCTAACCAAAGCAACTCTAGGAGTAGAAAAAGAATAACAGCTTCCTGGCATTCACTTTTTCTGCTGATAGCAAAAAGTCCTCTGACATTCCCAATAGAAAGGTCAAATGCTGAAAAGTACTGAGCACCCATAATTTTCACTACAATCAACCTCTGAATGTTACATACCTTCAAGGACTTGACAGAAAGAATTCCTGCAGGAGAAGGTACAGGAGGGTCTGGCTTTTGACATGCCAATCAGGAGAAGAAGTTGTTTTGAGGTAAAAAACTGACTGATTAGGAAAACACTTTTGATGGTTTCAATCTTTAATGTTGCCAGCGACTAGAGTCTCTAGTCCCTGATTTGCCCTGTAATGGGAAAAGTGTCTTGTGCCTTGTTAGGAGCCTGACCAGCAAATGAATTAGTGTGAACAGACTCCAGAAAGAGTTGCCCAAACTTCTTCTTGGCTGGGAGGATCTTTGTATCAAGGAGCCTGGGCACTGGGGAAATATAAAGACTCAGAAAAAATATGTGGGGCACAGGCAATGCCAGCATGTTGTGAGACTAGAACTGGACTAAGTCCCTTTGACCTGGCTGTATGATAATCTGACCCCTCAGCAATGAGGCAAAGTACTGTAAACCTCATTAGAAGAGAAAATAGAAGGAAAGATATTTAGAAGACAAGTAAAAATGCAGTAGTGGCTGAATGGAGTGGCTAAGATCTCATCCTGCAAGGTGAATAAGAATTTGTAAAGGGTTTTGAGTCTTGATGGTTTGGAGGTTTCTGCAAGGTGAAAAGGAAAGTGATAGGACTGTGGGGATAATGGCCATTCAGGTTTAATTTGGGTAAAACCATTCTGTAAAGGCTTAAAAACCAGTTTAAATACAGCTGGGGAAAAAATGGTTAAAGATATGCTGTCTTTCAAAATTCCAAGCAAGGAGATTATAGATAAAAGGAAAGTTTGGGGAAAGGATTAAAAAGACAAAATTTAGATGAAATTTTTCCTTTATGTCCTAATTTATAAAGATATATAAGTATTGCTATTTGATTAACTAATTACCCTGTACTGCTGAACTGTTTTTCAACATGCAATCTTCAATTAAAAACAAGTTTGAAAAGTGTTAAGCTTCTAAGTTTCTGGAAAAACCCAATTGACATTAGCCATAATTCTCTTAATTGCATTATAATTTTGTGGGTTTGCTGAACTGCCTGATAAAGATTCAGGAGAGACTCACATTCCTTTTTGAAACAGGATATAATTCTTGTGCTGAAATTTGTGGATTGCCTCAGAAAACTGAAGTAATTATGATCTTTTTATTAGAGAAAATCCTGTAAAGGGAAATGCAAATGTATGTTTATTAAATTGTTTGACCCAAGACAAGAAAATATCATGTGAAAGCTGCTTAGACACATTTTATATTTTCTAAGAGGTGCTAATTTACCTACCTACACTGCTATATGTTGTTCTTCACCTGGAAATGTGCCTCTTTGATAGCAATCACTCCTCAAATACTGCTTTTATGCAGGAGGAAAGGGTTAATGAATATCTCCGGTGCCGAAGGCTGATGTTAAATAAATTGTTAGAAATGCATGTTAGAAATTCCGTGCTGCAGGAACTTGGAGGGCAGTGCTTCAGCGGTCATGCTGCCTTGGCTCTGTGAGGAGAGCCAGCTGCAGACACAGAGCCACAGCTCTGTGTGTGAACAGAGCTTATTTGCATGACTGACAGTGACCTTTGGTGATCCTGGTTGCTGTGTCCATGTTTTCTAAAGTCAATACAGAACATGAGGCATAAGATGTGGCCTTTTGAATCTCTATTTCTCACAGACTCTTAATTAAAACAAAGAAAACTAGTGAGTATAACACTTGTTGTAGAAGGTGTACATTTTAGTAATAAACAAGCCACCAGAAAAAGATAAATAGCAATAAAAAGGTTTCTTTGTATATGTTTTCCCCAAGAAAATCTGCTAGGGAAAGTACACTGTCACTTGATTTTTCTTATCACAATATTTCCTATCCTAACAGGAAGTCTCTCCAAGGACTGGGAACATGAATTGTTACACCCATGGGTTAAATGGAAGAATATGCACTAACTAACAAGAAAACTGGATTTTAACAGCTTTCAGCTGGCCTTCCTGGGTACAGGTGGAGTGAGATGCTTCCACATCCCCATCTAATGAAATCGACCTCCATATGTAAGAGAAGTGAAGCTCTGTGGTACATCCCACAGTTCTTGGGAAGGGCTACAACATGCCTGACATGTGGAGCTCAAAACTACTTATCTTCTCTTGCTGAATGCATAAATCTCAATAGTTGGTCACAACTTTGCAGCCTATAATGTAAAAGCAATTGTTAGGCTCTTTGGCTGCATTATCACCACAAAATCCCAACAGGGATCAAACTGCATCTTGGTGCACCTTTGTGCTTAAGTGCAGTGGGCTAAATATTCTTTTGGAAATATTATCTCTGGCTTTAAATAGCTCTAAATTGCAACCAGAGCTGCAGTGGGTTCTAAGTAGACCTGAGATCTTAAAATAATGTACAAAGATACTGGTAGAATACTAGCTCTACAAAAGCAGCTGCATCAATTAATCAGTAGTCATCACATAATGAAGGACTGTGGTTACACTTGTAATAAAGTACCCGAGCCAGAATGCTAATTTTGATAAAGACTGTGATAAGGCTATTGAAGGGCTGATGAGAACCAAGTATGGAGTTGCTCTTTGAATGCAAGCGTTGAGCATTTCCAAGTAAATAAGTTCAAATAGTTGAAGGCTTGCAGCTACATTAGATCCCTCAACTGGAGTGGGCTAATTAATGCCCTTTTCTCTGCTTTTTACAGTACTCTTGAAAATAGAGGTATTTATTCTTAGATTCTTAACTGAGCAGAGTCGTCAGCTACTCTCACACTTGAGTCTTAGACTCTGACATTAGAAAGGGGGGAAGCATACATTTCTCTTCAGGCAGGTTTGTCTGTTCTTTGGAACAGGTGCTGTGGGTGTGTCCTGTATTTCTAAGTTCCTTTTCTTGACATAGATATTTGTGAAGTCACTAACTAAGACACTGACACCTGTACTATTTTCTCATCATCTCCTGTCCCACTTTTCCACTTAACTTCCTGGCCTTGTGTTTTCTCTGCTAAAGTGTGACGCTTTACTATTTTTGCGCATATTTTTGTATATTTGTAATACTTTTGGAGGTATTCCCTCCATCCTTCCCTTTTCTTACCAGGTCAAAGGGATGCACTTGGGCTTTGAGTACTTTTTTTCTTATAGCTTAAAAAGATAGTTTTTCACCCTGGCTCATATTTTCCTTGCTTTCTGGAAGGATCTATGCAACCAGGATTCAACTTCTGGCTTTGCTGCAGGTCCTTTGATACCCTGTGCTTGTAAACATCTCTGTTGCTATAAAAGAGAACCATTAAAGTTCCTCTCTTATCCCTCATCTTTACTGGTTTTTGCCTTATGAAATTACTGCCTGCTCTGGGCAGAAAGGCTTGCTTCCATTGTGTTCATACAGGTCTTCACATAGTATGAGAATCCAGCAAATCAATACCATTACCCTGACAAGCATAGCTGAGAATATTCTCCTGAAATTTCTTTTTCTTTATTATTGGCATGCTCCTGCATTTGCCCAGGTTTCGTTCATTTTTTCTTAAAACTTGTGAATCTCAATAGTGCTTTCTGCTCAGTAGATCCAGTAAAGGCAGCATTTTGACAAAGATTTACTTCACAAGAATAATTTTCTGAAGAGAAGGCCTGCTTTAGAGGATGAATTTTCATCTTCATTTGAGACAGTCCCAAGAGCTGCAGCAGGCTATCCAGGATTGCCTTCTGAAGCACAATATTGTCAGGTCAGACACGGCACTTTCAATAAGCCATTGGGAGTCAATTAAAAGTTTTATGTGTTCTGGCCTGTTTTAGCAGTGACAGCTCCTGAGTTGGGTCAGGTCAGGTCTGCAGCAACCACACTGTGCATCTTCTGTGCAAGATTCACACGAGGATTCACAGGCCATCGCATTGACCTTTGTTAGCAAAACCCTCGCGCAGTTTGCAGGCCTTTTTAAAAGTGAGAGAAACACAGTTGTCAGGACATTTTGAACTCTGCTGTGCTCATAGAGTTCCTATTGCAGGACTCTATCCCTCTGCTTGCTTAAACCCTGCATGACTTGACACATGTTTTGTGAGAAATTATTTTTCTTGATCTCCAAAGACCTCTTCTGATGGAGATCTTGATTTATGATGTGTAGAAGACTTGAGAAGTTAGATGCATCAGAAGAAAAAAGAAGGAAGAATGATCTAAATCTCATAAAAGAAAAATATGAATTTAATATTTTTTCTCATCTCTTTTTCTAGTACCCATTCCAAAAGGTAGAAATACCCACACAGGTCCTCTTACAGAGCTCTGACTTTTCCTGTTGGCTCTATCTCCTATCTGGTCCTGTAAGGAGCTGTAAGTTACTCTGATATTTTCTTCCCCCTGCCATGAAAAATGTGCTCGACATAATCAGTGTGGTGTATAATTTGGGAGAAGTAGTGAGTGTGTTGTGATGTTTCCCACTCTCATTTCAAGCAGTATTTGTTGTATTGTGTCAGGACAAGGGCTGGTTTTTACAGCCAGCCCCTGGTTTTGGTTACTTTAGAGAGGAGTAGAGGTAGGTCAAGAACAGAGATAGCACAGTGAGGAGGTGACACAATTTTGCCTTCCTCTTTCACTCCTGGGACCCAGAATGAGGACCAGAATCAAGCCTGGGAGAACCTCCAGCACTGTGAGCAAGCCAGAATTCCTCCATGCTCTGACAGGATGAGGGTGCCCAAAAACAGGCAAAGTCTTCCTTTTCTGAAAAACACAGAATCATCAGGAAACCATCTTCTGCTTAGGATGTTCTTCTGAGGAAAGGAGTCAAAACAGGAAAAACATTTATTTCCCAATAAAAGCTTTCTGACAGGCACTGAATTTGGAAAGTAAAACTCAGTGTAATATGGTCAAAAAGGCTGACCTCTGTGTTGTTTGACTCTTCAGATGCACGAATACACTGCAAGGAAAATAATTCAGGTATTTACCTACACTGAGCAAGACACTCATGAGGGCTTGTAGATCTGGAAAAGCCATATAGTCCTTGTTCTTCAGAGAGCTGAGCTCCAATAAAAAGTACTCAGTCAACTGCAATTAAACTTTGTGGGATCCAAGCCATAAACTGTAACTTTTCAAGGGAGAACTTGTCCTTTTTCTATCTGCTTCCACAATGTCATCTGCCAAATAACACCTAAAAAACTTAATTCAGCCTCTAGGCTAGAAGTAGAAATTTTTACCCCTTTGCTCTCAGTTTGCAGTAAGTTTGCTCCAAAATTCAATGCCACTTACAGCCAGGAGTGTACTCTCTTATACCCAAGCCATCTGTAGACTCTTATCTGAATTAATTTAACTTTAGGAAAAAATATACCTCAAAACTAAGAAATAGAGGGGACCTAGGTACTTATAAGTATCAAAATCCTTCATGTTTCATATTGATACTTTCAAACTAACAAGTTTTCAAACTGATAAGGCATTGTTGTATCCAAGTTGACCTAAATTTTAATTGAGAGTTAAGGACCCTTAATGAAAAAAGAAAATGAAACCTCTCATTCCAATTAACACATAATTACATGTTAGCTTTGGATGAAATGACTGCCATTTTAATTTCATTAATATGTTGATTGAGTCAGCTGTTAAAAAATCCTTTAATAAAAAACCTTCATCCAGTCATATGCTAGGCATTGCTATTATACTGTAATGATCACTTTGTTGAGAGGAATGGTAATATATTATAATTTCTGGTCATAAAAAGATATAAGTGTACAATATCTATAAAGGAATTTAATAGAATAATTTCTTGGCAAAATGTAGTGTCTTTTTCAGATTTTTCAGGAGTGATTTTGGTTTTCCCTCTGCAGAATATAAAAGACTGAGATGAGTTTAGAAGTATTTACTTTGCCAGCTTTCTCGAAGCAGAACTTCAGATACTAGGACTGAAGCTGCAGTATAAGACCTGTGAATTATTTCAGCAACAGTGCAGTAAAGACATCTCATAATATGGCAGGCTATTTTTGACAGTATTTTTGATATTATACAACTTGGAATCTCAGTTAGTCATTTTGCAGCAAATTCTGCATCACCAAAGCTGCTGCTTTCTCTGCTTGCTTATGGCCTTGCAGCCCAGCACAGGAGGATAAAGCCTGGCAGCTTTGAAGGAGGAATGGGTTAGGACCAGCCAGAGGGTGCTCCTAAGCCAGTTCCTGAACCAGACCCATCTCAGGAGCAGGATGGTGAGGAAGCAGTGATTCATGGCTTACATGCAGTGTGAATAAACCAGCATGTTTTATGAAGACATTCTGAGTGATCCCATCAATCCTAGTCCTACCCATATGCACCATTCACAGTGTTTGGGGTTTATTTTTCTCCATTACCCAAAGCTTTTCATTGTTTTATTTGTATATGGGGGTGTGTGTAGGCACATGGCATAACTGTGAATTGGTAGGGATTGTAGAAGTCTTCAACAGCTTTCATGGTGATATTTTGATATCCGGTGTTTCAGAGCAATTCCACTTCCAGTATTGCAAATTGTTCATTCATGGGATGTTTGCATGAACTATTGTGTTTCTCCAGTCTCAGTGTTGCTTGCAATTTGTCCTAACTCATTTTCTTCTGCAGATGTTAAAAATTTGCTACTTATGCCTTTTTTATGCCATTATATAAAATAAGTTAGAGCAAAAAGTTTAGAATCATTCACTAGATATTTTGGAGAACTGATGAATGGGGCATTGAATTGGGCAAGGAACAAACTGAAAAGGGAAATGGCAGTTAATGGAAGGATGGATGAAGTATGAAAGACCTTTTTTGATGTTTTCAGTAATATTCTAGTTTGTGTGCACTAACAAAATATTCTGGCAACAAAAATTGAGGTTTTATCAATCAGTAGACAATTGAAATACAGTACAGAAAAAACATAGCTCCCTGTGAGATCTGGAATACTGAAAAGAAAATCAGAATTCCAGATTTTATTCTGAGGAATTAATCCTTCAGTTTAATCTTGTGGATTGCAATAACTATCATGGAATAGGCCCACAGGTATTTTCAGAAGTAATTTCAAGAAGAAGTAAATACAAATGTCCCATGAACAAAGAGGGAAGTTCTTTTCAATTTTTGCAGCGTTGCAGCAAAATAACAATCCTTGATATTTTAAAATGGAATTTGATGGATCTACAAAGGGGATTAGATTACATGATTCTAGCTTTAACATGGCATGTTTTCAACATTGACTCAAGAGTATTCTCAAAATACAGAGTAGTCTGTTAAGTGCCTCCATCCCACTTTTCTCCGGCCTTGGCTATGGTTAATGGTGTTTGTATGTGAGAGTAAAACCAACTCATGTGAGTGAGAATTACAGAAGAGAAAGTGTTGCTTTCAGATTTTTATACTGCTGTGTCTCAACCTGTGATTTCCAAGTAAAAAAATTTTAATGCCCAGTAAGATCCAATCTTCTGAACAAAAATAGAGATCTGCTGGCTTTGGCTTTTGTGGCACTGAGATAGTCAGTCAAGAGCTGTCTTGGATGACAAGGTTAAACTATAGCAGCAGCACCGTGGATTTTAAACAAAATTATAATGGAAACAGCACACTCAGTTTGTGAACTGAAGGTCACTATTTCAGGGAGGCACTGTATAATTTCACATCGTTACTGACTCATGTTCATTCCTTGGTATGGATTACTCATGTTTCTGTTAATATAATTGGGGTGGTTTGCAATTGAGACTGTTTGGCTTCTGTCAGCTGGGATGGAGGTGCTTATTAACGTCACTTTAAGGGCGAGTGGGTGTGTGCACATGGTTCAGAAACATCTCAGTCTTGAAACTGAGTTTGGAGCTACACATTTAAAGAACCTCATATTTATTTGTTTCAGCTGGATTCTTTCCAATTATCTTCTCATATTCATGCAAGCATCCATCAAAATAATCTCAGACGGTTCTAAGCAATATATTGTAAAACACTTCATTGTTCAAAGCCAGCCCTCAGAATCATTGCAGCATAGCATGTCATGTATGAATATCCAAAGTCCTCATGTTAACTGGTGGAGATGTAATTGGATCCTGAGCACATGGGAGAAAAATCTATCATGCTGCTAGTGAATTTTAAGGTACTTTGAAAACGATTGATTTCTTCCTTTCTTATTCCTAAAAAAAAACGAGTTTCGAACTAAAAAGCATTACAGCGTACAGTACAAAGAGATTATCAAAGAAAATTTACCCATGTCCCTAAAAATTGACATAACAAGGCTTCCTTACTGAGTATTGATCAGGTATTACTTTCATCATTGGCTCTTTAACAAGTTGCCTTGGTGTGGTGAAAGCGACTCTGACGTGTGACATTCATAACTTGGGTCTCCTGTGCTGAACTCACTGCTTCCTTTTGCAAAATCTCTGGATTCATTCTGCATGCTTGGAGCAGGCAGGGTGAGCTGTAGTACTCACCAGAGCTCCTTGCAGTACAGATATCCTCTTGCATGAAAGTATGGATCAGTCAGGATTAACAGATGCAGGAGGATTTTGTGAGTCCTGGCAGGTGGTGAGTACAGAGAGGGTGTTAAAGCTCATGACAGGGGATGTTGTATCCTACACCAATTTGTAACATAATCATTTTCCTAATTCATCTAAACCCCACATATTGTGATTGACTTAAATTTGCATTTAGAGTCATCAAAATCCCAGAGGAAATTATTTTAAATGCAGATTAAGTATGCACATTCATGTTTTGATATTGAAATTATAAGTAAAAAGGTTGACATGTAAATAATTATACTGTCTTGTTCAGTCTCTCACAGTGTGTTCACAAAGCAGCATTGCAATCTAAAAGATCCCTTTTTATGACAGGAAATGTATTTAATTCTTTATTATTCTACTTCATGAAATAAAGCTAAGTTAGTCTGTTTATACAACTAGCTGGTTTGGGGTTTGATACTCAGCCTAAAAATACCAGTTGTCCTTTATTTTAGTCTTTGAGAAACACATAACTTCAGACATAACCTGGCAAGAAAGAGAAAGCCAGAAGTTAATGGGTATTTCTTAGCTCTGTACTGTTGGAGAGAATTATTTCACAGTAATCTGCTGTCCTCAGAGGGCAGCTTGAACCACCTTTTCCTGTACTCACGGTACCTATAGACCCACTGGGAAACTAGAGATAGTGCATGTCAGCCTCTGACTGCTAGAGGACATGCAAGCAACTGCTAAACCATAACCTGGAAGGAGAATTAGTCTAAAAATATTTGTGTAACGTATTTATTCTATTTCTGACCAGCTGTGTTTACAGAATAGATTAACTGTGAAATTGTATTCAAAGTGAGTTTTTTTTTCCCACACAAAATAAAAGCATAGAAAAATGGCATAAAACTATATTTTTCCTCACTTGCATTCAGGTAACTTTAATATCAGCAGCAAATTCTGCTTTGACTGTTTAATGCAAGAAACTTGGAAAATATTCTGCCACTTAAATTTTATTGAACTGAGAGCAAGACTTGCTCTATTTCCTTATTTAGTTTTGCATTAACTTATCTTCTCGAAACTCGAGTGGTTCAGCATTATCTGAGTGGCAAAACCTTTTCAAAGTCATCAGTATTGAGCTGCTTTCCAAGACAATATGGTTTTAATTTCTTAATGCATATTTTGGGCTTAGTGGAGCTGTAAGAATTTGTCTTTGTCTACCTGGGGGAGACAACCCATAATTTCTTTCCTCCAAAATAGACCTTGACTTCTCGTGGCATTTTGCACATGGAACATCTCCCTACTATTACTGTCTGATATTTAAATAGTACACACTTTCTCTCAGGAAGGGCTCACTGGGAGCGCTGAAACTTTCTGAACATGCACGACTTTCTCTCCTCAGTGCTGAAATCCACCCACTCATAGAGTGGGAGCCTCAGAACACAGGTAATTGGAGCATTGAGTGCTGCAGAACTGGGAGCAAGAATGCTCTTGTGGAGGTACTGGGGCATGGCAATGCCTTTGAGAGCCTGAAGGAAGCACTGGGACACTGCAATGTCACAGGACCTTTATGGAGAGCAGTGGCTGCACATCCTCGCAGACCTCCTGTTTTGCATACTGGCTACATGGATTTGGAGTTTAGCTGAACTAGACTTTCATATTTTTGTATTATCTTCTCTTAATAGGGGAAAGGAAGGAGTGCTTAACTGACAGGTCATAATTCTGTCTAGTAATTGTAGAATAGTTTGAGTTGGAAGGGACCTTTTAAAGGTCATCTGGTCCAACCCCCCTACAATGACAACGGGATAAGTCTACATAAACAATGTTTCAAGCAGATCCCATTTTCTTGCTACAAATTGAGTTTCTGCAAAAGTGTGATTTCTTTCTTTTTTTGTTAAGTGAGATGAGCAGGTTTTTTGCAGTCTGTTTCTCATCTCCTACACACTACGTTTGTTAACATTCATAAACATGAAATGCAACAGGTTCTCCATGAGTTTTCTCTTTTTTGTATTTAATTTATTACTCCTACAGCAAAGAAGCTGTAAGACTTCACCATTGTGCAAATATCACTTAGATACATTTATTTTTCATTCAGATAATTCAAAGATGTTCATGAGTAGCTGAAATACTAGAGAGAGAAGAGGTCTTTTAGATCTTGTATTTACATCAACTTCGCATCTTGCCATGAGAGCAATGCATAAATACATCTAAATATGTTGCAAAATAATGTAATCATTAAAGCATACTTTTGAAAGGAATAAATAGAACAAGAACAGATAACAATTTTAATTTTTATTGCATCAGTGCTATTAGAGGGTAAGAGAAAAGCAGGATAATGTGCAGCTTCTCAATATTTCATATGCAGTTCTTACATTCAGGCAATTTTAAGGTCCTGGCTAGATGTAATTGAAGAAAGGAGACACTGAGCTTTATTTCAAATGGACTTGATTGGATGTGGAGTAAGACACAGCTTCATTTTCAGTTTTTGCTTTTGATCACAGAGGCAGGGATTACTGAGCACATAGAAGGTTCAGAACTTTTTTGTATTCTGTGGGGTCACTCAATTTGTGGTTTTGAATATGGCAATATCCAGAACAAGAGATTTCCTCTGAGGACTGACATGCAATAATCTGGAAGGGATACCTCTATAGCCCTGTACACTTTTTGTAAAGATGTTCCCAGCCCATACTGGGCTCACTAGAACCTTTCTATTTGAGCAATAACCACACGTCCTATGTTCATAATGAGTCTTTAATATTTTCTAGAATATGCTCAGGTTGCAGGTGTTCAGTTTTTGCTGCAATATTGAATGTTATTTGCTGTGCGTACTCTAGTGGTTCACACCCCTCTGAGACCCTTTTGTGGACAAGAAATACCCCTCAAAGTATCCAGGCACAGCAACCTACTGTCTTCCCAAAATTTTGCATAGAACTGAAAAGGGGCAATGAGAAAAGACTCTCTGTACCCTGGGGCCAGTTCTGTCCTCCCTTTGACAGCCTCCTAGCTAATGCAGTTTGTTCACTGGATGAAATGACAGCTGTCTCTGTTGACTTTTTTTGTGAGGTAAAAAAAAAAGAAAAAGACCGAAAAAAGGCATTTTCTTATGTTTCCTCCTTTAAAAGAAAGCCTAGAAAATCATTATAAAATAGAAAGCTTGAAAGCTGCTCATGCCACCCTGAACTATGATCCCATCTGATATATAGCATAAGCACAGAACAGAAGACAATTATAACAATGGGAATCACTGCAACTACTTTGGCAGACAATTAATTTCCATACAATATTTAATGTTTTTGAAAGCCACCCCTTGCCTTTACTTAAGTGAGGGAGAGAACCAGAGTTAAAAGTCAGGGTGAGTGGTGCTGCTCATTGCAACCCAGGTAGACTGGCTTATACTGAGTGATCGTCAGCTAGATAGCATCTGTAGAAATATATGGTCAAGCTGGACTCGAGGGATGAATCTTGAACAGATCTCAACAGTGACTTTTTTATAGCTTCCTGTGCTGATAGAGATACTGAGGGATCCAGGAAGACTGTTTTTCAAGTGTGTTATATTTGCTGAATACAGAAAGCATAAATGGCAATAATTTTAATCTTAGTTGTTGGTTTACTGATTTCTGTTGGTTGTAATGCTTTGCCTTATATTATCTGAGGAAAGGAAGATTAAAGAAGCACTCAACTGAGAGAGGTCTGTGAGTTCTGGTCCTGTGGAGAAGTGCTGTTATTTACCTGATCAACCTAATCCATTTCATGGTATAAACAGTTTTGCAGATAAACATCTGCACTGCTGTGGGTGGAGATATTCCACATGCATGGCTGTGCAACAGCGTGCCCACCTATTAACCACTACAACAGAATCCCCTGAGCAGAGCCTGTAACCAGTGTCTTTGTGGAAGCAATGTTTCATTACTCTAAGTTATACAGACTATCCCTTATACCAGCAAGAAGTAACTGCAGAGGCTTAGCATGGTATAATTAGAAGCTTTATTATGCCAGTTGGAGGAATATTTTATATTAACACTGACAATTTTCCTGAATGTTTTCTGTGAAAAACAGAATGAGAACATGGATGAGATGCTAAATCTATCAGGTAAATGTTTTCCAGTATAAAGTCACCTTTCTAATATCTTATTCACACTGACATATCAGTTATGGCTCCAGAAACTTCCTAGCAGTACTGCTGGCCTCAATCACGAAACACTGCTGTGCAAACCAATTAATACAGTAATCTGGGAATTTAAGAGCTTGCAATAATCTATGGAGATGTAACTAATTATTTAATACACTAACATTAAGACTGACAAATCTGTCAGAGTAGTGACTGAGTTTAATTGCATATTTCTGTTACGTTTATGTTTCTTAAAAATAAAAAATAGAATATTATCCATCATTGTTTAATGCCCAGGTAAGTTCAATCAATTTATTATTCACTCAGAAATGGCCTCTCAACACTTAAGGTAGCTATATCACTGTTTAGAAACTAAGTTTTTTGGTAGACCTCTAGGCTGCAGCCATCCATCACACTGTTTGAGTGATATCTTGTCACCAGAGGCAGCATCAGCACGGACAGAAAGGTGTTCTGCCTGCATGACACTCATCTGGAGTGGCATTATTCAACACCTGGCATGCAGTGTGGGACGAAGAAGATTTTGAAAAGATGTTCTCACTGCACCTTGTGGTAATGGAGCAGAAAGGAGTGAAATTATTTTGTTGAATCCTGTATTTGCAAATGTGGGTGGAATTCTCTGAATAATTTTGGCTGAAATGAAGCCTTTGCTCAATTTCCTCCCCTGCCTGGGGGAAGTGAACCCACACCCCCATTAGGAATACTTCAGGCAGAAGGCTGCCACTTCATCTAGCGTAGGGTATTCCCTCATGGACTGGACTGCATATAATAATGACATTTTATCTATAATCAACAATTAAATGTGCTGGGGAAAAGCAGAATGGGTGTGAATCCACAGCCCAGAGATCAGGGCACTCATCTGGGAAACATTTGGCCAATTTTTCTCTAAAACAGGCAGAGAAGGGAGTTGATCCAAGGGCTGCCTTTTATTCACCTGGCCTTTGAATTGAAGCACATCAGGTGACATCCAGAACTGTACTTGGAGGTTACCATGAAAGTGCAACAGTGCATAATAAACAGTGCAAAATATGCTTGGCATTGCTTTTAAAATTATTTCACAGAGTGTCTGACTTTCAGGAAATAGTGTTACCTTAAAAAAACTCCAAACACTCTTTCTATACCACAGTTTTCTTCAAATATGTTACTATTAATAATTTTAGCATAGATTTCTGAAGAAGTTGATGATGTTGAACCCTGAGATAAGTGCAGCAGTGCCTGTTACAGGATTAGTTTTAGATTATTTTAGATTAGAGAACCATTTTTTCTGTGGTGAATAATATGCAAAGGAAAAAATGGCACACTTAAAATACATGGGCTAAAAGGAATCCTGAAGTTTTCCTGCTTTATCACACAGAGCACCGTAAATAGAAATTGGCTGTCCAGAGGCTCAGATCAGACCTATTTGAAAAGAAATAGTATAATCTTGATTTCCATACTGCGTAAATTGAAACCAAACTTAAATTTTATGGGTCATAAAACATGTGATGAACGATTTTTTTTCTTCAAAATTTAATTGAATAACAATAATGCCTCTTGCAAACCATACTTCAAAAATATTTTTATGTGCAATTTACCAGACAAAAGATGCAGTTAATCTCTTCAGTTTTGTACAGTGGCTTTCATAGTGTTGCAGGCTGCACAAGTTCAAACATAATGAGTCATATCCTAGTCTCCCTTACAAAGAATAACAACTGTGCTATTGACTTGAAAATCGGTAATTATCTGTTTGGATGGGTAGAAATTACCTCCTGATTTTTTTAAGCTTTCTAGGGAAGTGACTGGACTCTAAAATACGTGCAAGAAGATCAAATGCAAAGAGGTGTGCATGGACTGCCCTGTGTTTTGGCTTATTACAGGAGTTATTCTGTGCATGGCAGAGGGGATGGGGAATCCCACCTTTGACATCTGTCTGTCACCTCTGTCCGTGCTGGCTGTGCTCACATCTGGCTGTATTCCTCTGCAGATACATCCTCTTTTAGATCATTTATCAGCTGATCTCTTCATGCCTTATATATCACAGAGGGCTCCCCATATCCTTTATACCAGGCCCTTTAACATCCTCCTTCCCAAGGCAGGGCCAGAGTCCCTCTCCTCCCTACCCATCACACACCCTCCAGAATCTTCACTACAGCTTTGAAGATCCATGCCTCTACCACATCTTGGCCACCCTGTAGAGTGACAGTAATCTCCCATAGTTTTGGGAGCCACAATTCCCATTTTTAGCATCTCTTCTCAAGATATCTTGCTATGGCACGTGGAACAATGTTTCATTTGCTAGCATTTGAGAAGCATTAATGAGTGATCTGTCTGTGAAACATCCTGGAACCTCTCACAGAAATCAGAGATGTTTGTTTCTCTGCCCCTGGTAGTCCTAAATTACAAGCTCTTAAAAATTGAACACATTTATTGCAGGGCTGATTGCTTGAATAAAGTAGCTCTTACTGCTTTGAAGCAATCAATTGGCTTTCTAGGATTCTCCTCTAACTTTAGATTAAATGTGACCTGAACCAGTAAAGTTGCCTCATACCATGGTTGTTTTATTCTTGTGCTAAATGGGTAAAGAATAATCTCTTGTTACACTAAGGTCTAGCAAATAGATGCAGGATCATTGATTTTATTGGAATTCTGCCTACTAAGAGGCTTGACCCTGAGGTATAACCTGGTTTGTCATAGCAGTGAGGAGTCTGCTGGAATACAGAACACTGTCAGGACAAATGAGTTACATTTGGCAAAAGTGAACCCTTGGTTACTATACCTGAAGTAGGGAACAGAGCCATGTGTTCACATTTAACCTGGTAAATGACAGATTCACTCTGTGTGAAACTGAAACAAAACTGAGGTCAGTGGATTTATCCAACTCCAACCTCAATGTCGGAGGAAATTATTTATCCCTTATTTTGCCATTTTGCTGGCTTTTCTTCCCCTCAGATTTCTTGTTTAGTTTTTGAGAGTTGGGTAGAAGAGTGGCATCAGATGCAGATGAATGAGGTGTTTTGTTTTGATTTCTCCATAAAATCTGAAATAGTGGAATCCTGTCATGGTTTGTATTGGAAAGGACCTTAAAGACCATGGACTTCCAACAACCCTGTTATGGCCAGGCACATCAACCATGAGATGAGGTTGCTGAAGGCCCTGTCCTACCTGGCCTTGAACACTTTTTGGTAGGAAAGGGAGGAGCTTTTTTTCAGAAGAGAATGTGATAATGTGATATCTTGATCCTGCTTTCAGCTTTTCTGATTTTCTTTTTTTTCTTTTTTTTTTTTTGAGAAACCTATCTGAAATTGCATGAACCCAAGGAATTGTTACATCTACTGGGAAATAATATTCTGGCACTTTCACCACTGATGTTTCCCAGAAATCTCTGTGCCTTTGAGCTTAGACATCTGGGTTTCCACTTAACACTACCTGATGTTTTCATCCCAGTGGGAGGAAGATAAAAACCATACAGTCTTCTCCATGACAGTCCTCTCCACAAGGCTTGACTTCATGGTTTTCTAAACCTCTCATATGAAAAATAGAGGAAATTTTATACTTAATACCTGATTAATTACCATCTTTTCAAATCAGGCTGAAAAACTGGTGCTTGAGTTGCAGGCGCTTTGGTTTCTCATCAGGTTCAGCATATATATGACTTTTCAAACAAAGAATATGAAGCTCTGTTGGCAAAGTGGCTAACTGAATATCACTAAGAATTCATCCTTGCCATTCTCAGAAATAATTTGAAGTTGTCAACTTGACCTTAGCTTACTAAACAGCAGGGACACTGCAAAATACCTAATTTTTCACTTCTGTGATTTTCTTTCATATGTTGGTTTGGGTTTCTTTTTTAACAATAAACTAATATTTCCAAGCTGAAACGTTGGTACTGTGAAATGGAATGGTGAAACTCAATTCATTTAAAGTCACCTAAGGTGAGTTTGTGAGGGTTTTCAGCCAGACTTTTTGGCATCTTATATTATCTAGTTTGTCTTCTTGGAGCTCCTAAATGCCTCCTAAAATTTGTAACTGTGGTGCAGGTACATGGATGGTAAATTGAAATCAAGGGTGCTTTTCTCAGTTTCTCTTTCAAAGTGTTATAGACCATAAATTGAAAACTAGTTTTCCCTGTTATCTTTCATGCCTGCTGGGTTCTATTCTGCAAGAGTCAAATGATGCAATTTGAAAAAGACAGGTGAAATATAATGGGAAGTTGGTCTCCAATTCTAAGAAAAATAATCCTTAAAACATTTTACACTATTTACTGTGCTCTGATATAGAGGTGGAAGTTTATTTCCCCTTGTATTGGTTCCAGTGAAATGCTAAATGCTCTCAATGAATGAAAACTTGAAAAAGAAAAAGAAATACTCAGCTCTAACAGCAGAGCTGAGGTGATAAATCAAGGGCTTTTTGTTAGCTACCTATAAAAATTAAAATATTCATTTTGTCTAATCATAGTGGTACAGTATTACATTAATAATTTAATAATAAAACTGAGCCAAAATGCAGATATTTGGAACATAGATCTTTTTTATAGTTAAAATAAACATTTGAGTGATGCTGGCTTGCTTCTTGGCTTCAGAACCATTCATTAACAAAAGTAAGATGTTTATAGTTCTTAAGCATGTGTCAGGATGAGAAGTCAATGCCAAATTTATAAACAAAGATTTAAAAGAGATTGTTTTGGAGGTATTGTAGTGGTGCCTTTCCTGCCAGGAGACTACTGAATGAAAATTCAATCTTGATAGGAAAACCTCATATATTACAAAGTGTTCATAATAAACATATTCATAGATTTTTTTCATAAAGCTGAAGAAGGTAACTCATTCTTAAAGAGGTCTGAAATAAAAAAAAAAGCTACAATAGGTTGGGATGAAGCCAGAGATAAGTAATAGAAATATTTCAATGCAGAAGGTCTGGAAAAACAAACCCACAAACATCAGATTTATTAAATGACAAGGAAAACTACATATCTGAAGCAACTGAACCAGTTTAAAAGTAGTTGGCTCTGCCCCTTCCAGTTTCTGAAGTTGTGGATCACCTGATATTTTATTGCTTCTCAGGTTCTGTTTCCCTCTAAAGAGTGGCAGATCCCTTTGTAACACCAGCCTTTCAGCTCAGTGTGACAATGAAATTTCTCCATTTCTACCTTCAGCAGAATTAACTCAAATTTTCACCAGTCTGAACAGAAAAGGATCAGGCTTTGCACAGGCACCGCACAATCCCCACCTTCATTCTGGTTTTTCAGTGCAATCAGCCTGTGGGAGTGTTCCCTCTCTTAGTCTTTTTTTTCCCCCGGCTACCTTCCTTCCCTTCACTCACTCCCTCCCTCCAAATTACAAAGCCTGTAAGTAAAATAAACCAAATCTTTAAACTCTCAGCTTCCACACAGACTATGAGGAAGCAGCTAGCACAATACAATGAATAGCAAGAATCACAAAAACCTGTTCCATACCAGAAACCCTAAATTAAATTTGGTTACCTGCGGACTGAAAGCTTTCTCTGAATGCTGCACTGAAACCTAAAGATTCAATTAACCACTTCCATCATGCTGGTTTTGTACTACTAAAGTAAAACTGACTTGACAAAAAGAAAGTCACAATCAATACAAAAGTGCAATCTCCTAGGGTTAGGTTAAGCATGTTACCAAGCTGGTCAAACTAATCAGAAAATTATATCCCTAAATTCTTTGAAAACAAGGCCAGCATTCTTCAGTGAGGAGTAAAAGATTCATTTGATTCTATGAGGACATAAATATAAGCAGCATTATCCTTCCCAGGGGTGCTTTCAGGGCCTTTTAATGCTTGACCATACAGTGAAGTGCTGTCTAAAAGAAAGTGCCCTTAGTATCTTCTGGCTCCTGAAGTCAAATGATCCAACTGTATCATCTCACCCAGCACTTAGGCTTTAAAGGTAGCTTTGTTACTAGAAACTTAGGTGGCTCAGATGCTTCATATCTTCCTGACTCTCCTTAAAAGACCAAGTATTTTGAGTTATTTGAAGGTTTCAGATGCTGTCTAAACCAAATCATTTCACTGTTACATGTTGCTAGAGCCATGGGATGAATGAGACTGTAATGGACCTCTAAAAGATGACAGAAAGGGGGGTTCAATTTCAAATCACACTCTGACTTTCCTAAGATTTTGGTCTTTCAGAAATGTCAAAGGCATCACAGAGACCTTTACCTTTTAAATACTGTGGGGACCTCATTAATCATCCTGGGTAGGTTGGACACACAACCTCTTCCTGACCAGACACATTTCTTTTCTCTTGTGATTCACCAAAGCCTATAATATACTATCTGATTTCAGGCTCTTTTGTGAAGGGGATTGTCAGATTTTCAACTCTGCTGTGTAAAGCCTCCCAGTTCCAATCTTAACTGTCACTAAGATAATTTGAATAGTTTTCCAAGTCTTGAGTGTTAGAACAAATTTCTCAGTGTTACAGTAGCATGGATGAGATTGTGATTCAATGGCCTTTTGTCTTTTAATAGAGCTCTAAACCTCGGCTGTGTAGCAGCGAGAAAAGTCTGTAGAAAGAAAATTTTTCCTCTATATAACCAGAGTAATACCTAAACCAGAAAGCAGATATTTCCTAGTGGATGAGAAAATTACAGAGCAGGTAAAAGAGTGCTGAGAAAACATATGAAAGGGTATTCACCAGGAACCTTGTGATCAAACAACTGCTCCCTTTCACCCCTGCTGCTCAAGCTCAGCAGCAGCTCCTGGTAATGCTTGTTGAAATCTCTTCTTGTGCAGAAAAATGCTCTCTATATGCTGTCCCTTTCTCTCCTTCACAATATGCACAGGTTTGGATTTCTTCTCTTTTTACATGCTTTACTAGGATTTATTTATTAGGGATTCCTCCCTAATAGGATGTGTTTAGTGCCATTTTATCTCACAGAAGCTGCTGCTTGTTTATCTTTTTCCTTCAAGCTGTCATCTGGGTGAATGACTGTGAAGGCTTAAGTGAAACTCACTCTCAGCAGCCTCCTGCAGTTTTATGTTTGACATAAAAGGTCATAAGGAAGACGTGATAGAAAACATTTATATCTCTGTTTCCAAAAGCAATTAATTCAATATCTAAACTTTTTTCTAAGTAATGGGCACATGAGACTTTTACATACACAGTTCAATACGGCAATGTCCTTCTACTCAGAAATTCCCACCATTTCACTCCTTTGGAAAGCTTTAAAAATCCTGGACAAGCTCATCCCAAAGCCAGATACAGTTCCCAATCTGTTCCAGCTTTTTTTTTTTCCCAGTGTATTTGTACGAGATGTGCAACAGAAAGTGAACTTTGAAACTGGAATTTAAATTTTGTAGATGGTCATGGGGTCAACTATTACAAATCTCCACTGAAGATCAAAAGAGAACTCCTTTATGATATTTCTCCTTTGCCTCCATGTTTATTATGCATATGTGCCATCACCTTGGTTTCATTGCTATTTTTTATGGATTTGGTGTAATTAGTTTTGGAAACATAATACCTTTTATCACATTACTAATGACAGAAAAATAATAAAGTCTGCTGCAAAGGCTATCTATGTTAGAAAAAAATCTTATATGTTTTGAACATTGCAATAAGCTGGAATCTCCCTCAGTAAAGCATCAGGTTTACTGAGGTTTTTAGTCAGAGATGGTTCATAAAGATTTTTGCTTTAGGCTGAGAATGTAGGGGTTGTGTTCTTTAAGATTACTTCTTTGCCTTAGGTGACTTAAAAGATTGCTCCTCAGGTAAATTATAGAAAGTTGTGATCAAGGAACATACTGAAACCTCCCTGAGGAGAGAGACAGTTTAATTTCTGTACACTCAACAGTGATAACTAATTTAAACAGTTTCAATTTTTATATTTTTAACTTCTTTTATGAAATGTTCCAAGACGTCTACGAAAGGAAAGTTTAAAGACTGCTTTGTTTCTTCTTTAAGAAGAAACACCATTCCCACAGCTCCCATGGGAAGCAGGGGAGAAGCAGGGAGAAGTCTCTGACACAAAGGCTCTAAAGGAGGAGTAATTTGCTTATGCCACCCACTTCTGCCCTTAGCCATGATGAATCTTACACACACAGATTATTGAGGACAGTAAAGGCCATTATGATAATCTAGTCTGACTCTGCACAACACGGACCAAAGACCTTCACCAATCATTTCTGCATCACAGCTGTAACAGGAGGCTGTAATCTGTCTTTTAAAAAAGCACTCTAGCTTGATTAGAAGAGCTATCACGCCCCCTAATAAGTTGTGCTAACAGCTTGTTATCCTCTTTTAAAATGTGTGTATCCAAGTATGTCAAGATTCAGTCTCTAAAATTCAATCTCTATATCCTGCACTGAAGAGCCACAATTCTTTCACAATTAAGTTCTACTTGATTGTGATTCTAATATTTTAAACTTCTTTTGAATAGGCTAAATAGACTGTTATTCATTATGCCCTTATGTTAAAACTAATTTTTCAGACCTCAGATCATTTTAGTTCTTTTCTCTTTGCCTTTTCTTTGAACTCCTGACCCAAGACAAGAGGATGATTTTCAAACAATGGTTTTATTTAAAGTTACCATTCCAACAAAAAATCAATCACTACATTCACCTCAGGAAACCAACTGGTAAAAGCACTGGTGTGCTTCAACACTAAGGCATATTAGCATGGATAAACACTGAGCCAAATATTTAAGCCAAGAAATCGACTACCAGTACTTGGAGTAGTTTTCTGTATTATTCTACTGCTGCCCTAATGTCCAACAGTCTATAAAGAAGTTTATATTAAATGAAGTGAGTTTAAGGTTAGAAATAACTGATATGATTAAACCTGTGTGTTAATTCTGCTGAATTTTTCCTTCAGACAGCCAATATTCCTAGCACCAAGGAAAATGAATAGTGAGTATAGGTTCTGTATATTGGCCGTTCTAGAACATGTATATAGAATATAAACACATCATAGTTTGATCTTTAATCTACGTTTCATAAAGTAGATCCTCTACAATTAACTTAAAAAGTATATAACTTAGCTATTCCACAAATAGGAACTTTATTTTCAAGCTGCTGTGATGCTACAATGGCCTGTGCTCGCAGAAGAATGTTCAATGCTGATCATGACCAGGATTTCTTCAAATGTCCCACCTGTGCTCCACATCCTAATGCAGATTATGTTCAAACTAACCACAGAGATCTCATCCAAATCAAAGTCCTGTATCAAATATTTTTTTAGCCTTTTATAGCTTTTAACATTAGGATTATTACCCATCTACAGAACTGCAACATAAAACTTCTCATTCGTTTGGCAATTAGGACACTTCCTTTGGTAAAAGCCCCAGGTTCTTCTTGCGTCTTCCTTAGATACAGAACCTAAAGATAATCTAGAATAGAAGCTAATACATTGCTAGTGTTACTATCCCTTTCAAAAATGTCAGTTTGAAAGGCATCAGATTTATCACATGGTGTACCACATTCAGATTTGGTAGCTGTGGGTGCAGTTTAACAACATGGTGAGAGATGGAAAGATAACCCTAGCAGATCCCACAGTGCTACAGGGGAAGCAGAGAGATAAACCTACACTAGTGATAACCACCCCTTCATGACACCTGCAGGAAATTCCTGATGCAGCTCAGATAAGCTCCAGTGCACCTCCTTCCATATTGCTCTCTTCTATGATCCAGACTTTCCAGCTCCCTGTCATTTTTCCAGATTATATTTTTATGACATCAAAAGTTATCAACTTGAGGCACAACCTTAATGAGATAAACATTCCACGAACACACAGATGGTGTTTCAGCCCTGAGACAATTGGCAGGTCAGATAAAAGATGAGGAAAAGGAAATTGCTGTTTTGAAATAAATGCAGGGAATGGAGATACAGTTATCACTTAAAAAGATAAGGGTTCTGACGAAGTGACAAGCAATGAACGGAGAGCTCTTGATTTCCATTCAAACATAAGAAAATATTACTTTGCCTAGGAGTTAGATATGAGGTTATAGAATGAGTCCATCAACAAGGAAGAGTGGATTCAGAAAGGCTGGGGGTAGTGACAAAGCAGAACCATCTCTTTTGTTAATTAGTAAACCAATTTCAGGATGCTTACTTCTGATTAATTCCATGAGTTTGTGATGGACAAAAGAGTACTTTTACATTACTTAATTTTCAGAAATGATTAAAATACATTGCTTGTATTTTCTAAAAAAATATTTCACCATAAAAGCACTGCTGAAATAATGTATTCCAGAAGATGAAGGTTAACAACCTCACCAGCATCTGAAACCCGGAACTTACTATCCAAGGTGCTGGGAAAGCTCAAAAAAATGGTGCTACCAACCCTAGTTGTAATATGATCAAAGAGAAAAAATCTACTAGAGATCAGAAAAGAAGTGTGTGTTCTTCAAAGATAAAATGCCTTGAAATTCAGAAGCTGGTTGTAAAAGCGATGGCAAGAAAAAATATCTAAATACAATAAAATGCACAAATGCTGGGAACAAGTCTTCAGAATCAAAAAGGCATAGTGACTCCTGTAGTTTGTCTCAGCTCCAAAAGTACTGAAAAAAATATCTTTTAGAAGCACTTAGCACAATAACTGTGTGG
Organism: Eopsaltria australis; assembly: GCA_034509425.1. Lineage (NCBI taxonomy): Eukaryota > Metazoa > Chordata > Aves > Passeriformes > Petroicidae > Eopsaltria > Eopsaltria australis. The sequence goes on along the minus strand of JAVTVJ010000094.1, from coordinate 3,513,245 downwards.
TGGGTAAGTATACCTTGGACAGCTGCCAGACACCCACCCAGCCACTCTCTCATTCTCCCTCCTTAAGAAAAAAGCAAAGATCAATCACCATTTACCATCCTGGGGAAAAAAGATTAGACTTAAGAAAAAATAATATAATTTAAATAGTGAGAAACAAAGACAAAATGAAAGCAAATTTCTCCCCATCCCTCCTTTTTCCCAGGTTCACTCCTTCATTCCTGACTCCCCTAATTCCACCTCTCCTAGAAGAATGGGCAAATGGGAAACGGAGATTTATGATCAGTCCATCACAGTTCCTCTCTACAGCTCCTTCCTACTCACACTTTTTTTTCACTTGCTCCAAGTGTCAGTTTTCCCCAGACAGCAGCTTCCTTCAGGTAGTATCACTTGCCCTGGTGTGGGGCTCTCCATGGGCTGCAGTGTGGATATCTGCTGTGACGTGGTCCTCTGTGTGCTGCAGGGGTTCCTGGAGCACCTCCTCTCCCTCCTCCTCCACTGACCTGGGTGCTTGCAGAGCTGTTTCTCACATTTCTTTCCTCACTTCCCTGTGAGGCATCTTTTCCTATCTAAAATACATTTTCCCAGAGGCACCAGCAGCCTCTGTGTGTCCTGCAGCACGTCCATGGGCCTGGCTGGAGCTGCCTGTGTTCAGCACACACCACCCCAACCTCTTCTCACAGAGGCCAACCCTGCAGATCCCCACTGCTAACACCTTGCTGCAGATACCTAGTTCCCCAGGTTTTAGCATCTTTGCAAGGAACTGAAAGAGTTCTGATCAAGAAATGAAGGATTTTGCTATGTGTATGGTGTTTGAGTATAAAAATTTAAAGAATGAGTGACTTCTTCCTCATGAGCTATTGAATCCCTGGAGCACCTTAAACAGGATGCCTGTGCTCTCCCTTGGCATGTGTGTCCTCTGTCTGCCTGTCTTCCATCAGCTATAAAGCTGGATGGAGAAGAGACCATTCACAAACTGCATGGGATCTGTAGTCTTGGAAGAAAGAGTAGACTTAAGCTAGGGAGGTGATTTGCATGAAAACCCAAAGATTTCTTGTTTCTGTGTTCATCAGGCCCTTTATGCACTGATGTATAGGGTTGAACATGGGGAGGGATTTGATAATTTCAGAATCTAGCCCTTAAAAAGTAACTTATTTGTTTGAAAGTGAATGTTACATTATGAGAATTACAAAGCAATGAAAAGGATCTCCGTGTGATTGTTGGAATGTCGTAATCAAATTCCATTTCAGTGTGAATCACTTTTACTCACAGATCATCTGCCTCAGTGAACATATTCAAAGGCTCAACAAAAGGAATAAGAATGTCTACCAGATGCCTCCAAACATTTGCTCAGTCCTCCCTGTGCAGTGGCTTGAATAAATCATTGCCTGCCAGCTCACCCACTTCTGTTTTTCCTTTCATGTGGTGGCATTGACCTTCACCCCTGAGATCACCTGATTAACGAGGTTAAAGAGATGCAGGGGATGCTGCAGAGAGATGCAAGGCTGCATTGTACAGGCATTGCACAGCACATGTGCAGAGTGTGGCATGTTCTGAGGGGTGCAATAGCTGCAGCACAGTGACATTATTTCACTATTTATGTCATTGCAGGTTGTGTTTCAAGCATGCAGAAGGGCAAGTCCCTGATGTGGGATTCCTATGTAGAATCCTAGATTCTTCTGGATTTTTTTGTCTTTGTGTTGGGTTTTTTTCTGACTCTGAAATCTTATTTACATATTAGACTAGACTGTAACTCTTGCAAGTTTTCCAAACCATCAGGCCAGCTTCCAATCTGAAAGAGAAACAGTGAATCAGAGAGATTTCTTAGATGAGCCTGTGTGTTTATGTGGAATGTTTACCAGTCCTTGTTTGAACAGAAGGACACAACAGAGATCACTGCTTTGCTTGCCTGCTGGGAGGAACAAAGAGAAATTGGTTTAATTTGTAAGAGAGAAGGTTCTGCCTGGATTTTAGGAAAAGCTTTGTAGCTGACAAGGGAGCAAAAGCCCAAATCAGGACAATTTGTTGTTGAGGGTTCTCAAGAAGAGGCTGGGCAGCAGCTGTGAGGATTGCTGCACCAGACCAGAGATGTGCCCTCAACAGTCTTTTGAAGTTTTTGTCTTTGGTTTTATGGTTTACTCCATTTGCCATAAGCAAATGGTGTTTACTCTAAGTCCACAGAAAGACTTTCTTTCCTCTCACAGTTAAATATTTCAGAAAAAACAGACCCCAACAAACTTAACCCAAACCAAAGCCTGTTCAATGAAAGAACAGCACTGATTTTGATGAGTAATTCAGTCTGGGCTCTCATATATCTTGTGCTAGCTCAGTGACTTTTGAGCTGAGAGAGGCTATTCTTCACACAGACCTAAAGGAGGAGCCTCTCTACAGTGTGTGAGACTCTCAGGGCTGCTTGTTAGACAGAAACTCTTGTGATGGTACCTGGTGCTGTGATACCAAGTTGCAGGTGGAGCTGCAAGTTTATCTTTTTCCCTCCTCCTCTGCAATGCCCTAATTTTTTCAGTCCCTCTTGCAGCACTTTTGTGCCTACTTCCAGGATCTGAATTTCAGTGTTACGCATCCTCAAAAATCATCACACCACTACGAATTTCCATCTAGGTACACCTCTTGTGGCAATGCCAGTGATGTGCCTCTGCTCCCTACATTTCTCTGTAATAGGACTTTCTTTCAGATGACTTCAGGACATCTATTTAACAAATTGATACAACAAGACAATTGAGTGGCAAAGCCAACTGATTTGTATAACCAAGGAAACCTGTGAATTTTTTCTTCCAAACAGATCTTGTGGTTTTCAAACCAATCTTGCTAATCAAACAAAACCAGGTGGGGAAGCTAAAAATAGAGGTGTAAACTTAAATGTGTTTTGTTCTGATAAAAAAATTTGTTTCGCTTTTCTTTCTCCTGGAGGAATTTTAAGCAGAATGTAAGAGAAGCTGAATTAGAGGAGGTTGCAAAGGTTGTGCACAAATGTGAATTAGGAACTTTCTCTGTAACAAGGATAAGTTTTGAAACTAGTAGCAAAAAAACGTGTACTTTGAAAACCATTAAAATCTAAGGTATGATAGCCAAAAATGTTTGTTAAAGTGGATTGCTTTATGTTTAGAACTGTGTGAACTAGACACAGGAAAGACTCTATTACTATTTATGTTTAATGTCATAGAAACAAGAAGCTTCCATAAATTAGGCCCTCATTGTTAGGCTTGGTACACGCAAAAAATAATTCTTGCTGAGGAAACTAAAGGATAGAAAGAGACTAAAGAGGATATATTCACATACATAAGGATAGAGTAAGGGGATTAGAGTAACCGCCTGAAATATTTCAACACAAAGAGGCTTTTGCATTATTAGAAAAGACATTTCAGACATCTGAGTGTGTCCCTCCATGTGGGACTATCTTTAAAAGGGAAGCCTCTAAAAGCCAGATTTATGGAATGACACGAGGAATACTTTACCCTCTGATAGCAAATAACTGGAGACCATTGCTGAGCCCTGACTCATCCCCTGTTAACAAGGGGCAGCTTTGTAGGCTTCTGTAGAGTTATGCTTTGTGAAAGATGCAATGGGGAATAAATGGTCCTGGACTTGTAACACCTGAGTTTACCAGATGTTTAACTCCACTGATTCTCAAACACAGCCAATAAACCAGACCCTCACTCTGAGAAGCCTAATTTTTCTGTCAGAATGCTCTGCTTTGATATATCAGAGGAAGGTGAGCATTAAGTATCACTAGTGATGGAATTTGGTTTGTATGTTATTGTATCTCCTTCATGAATTTCAGTTTGGAACAAGAAAGATTAGGCCATTTCACAATATTTGCTTTTGTGTGCTACAGTGTGAATGCAAGAGACCTGACTTTGTCCTGACTGCTTGCACAGATGTGCACACAAAGACAGGTTTCACTTCTTGGAGTGTAAATGGTTACAAGAGGAGGCAAGAACAGAAGGCTTAGAACAAGGAGCAGTCTGGGTGCTGACCATACCTGATGCCAACTGCCTTTATGGGCATTACCAAATCAAAGGGAAAATGTGCTAAAGGGAATAGGGATGATTCAACTCATGGAAAACTGAGGGCAGCATAACACATACTTTGATCCTATGGCAACTGAATTATTTAGATTTAAGATTGGAAAATTATCTGTCTGCATAATTTCACTAACAATCTCAACCCAAAGAGCATTTAATTTCCTTATTTCCCTACCTCAGTCAATGGATGAAGTATAACAGTAAGACTGTAAAGAATGAAATTTTAAATTATTATTATTTAGTAAGGATTCTTTAAATGCCTGTTCTGGAGGAAAGAGAAAAATATACGGGTGGAACTGGTATTAGAGGTTAATAGTCCCTGTGATACAAAGGGAGCATTTATTAAAGTGGAACAAATCCTTCATAAAGAGCCTCTTGGACATGCCATCAGGTGTTGGTGAAATCCTGTGTGTGCACAATCTATTTGGACAAACAAGCTTTGCTTGTGAAGGCTCTGCCACAAGCATTTGCAGATGTCAGGTTTCATCTCCTCTGCCTGTAAGACCTGAAAGCAGCGTGAGGCTGAAGCCCCTCAGCAGAGGTGCCCTTGTGTGATCTCACCTAATATATGCAGGAATTAATCTATTGTGAGCTTTTCTTTTTGCTTATCCTCCTTGCAAGACTTTCACATGAAAATTCCCCAAGCAACTGTGCTTCTTTTTATTGTCTGCTACAACCTGGGCTGTGACACAGGGGTGATTTGCTGAGACTCACAAAGGGGCCATTCCTCATTCTCACTTTATAGCAAATTAAATTCAGCCAAAACTGTGGCCACAGCCATTACTCACACAAAATCATATGGGAATAGGTTAATATCTCCCTTCTCCCACCTGCTTTTCAGGGCTGCGGAAGGATTTTCTCAGTTTTCAAGGCCAGTTGTTGCCTGGGCAGACAGCTGTGCTATAAGCTCTAGCTTGGTTTAGTCAAAACTGTTGCCCACAAAATATAATTCCTATTTGCTGGGCCACTGAAACTGGGATTTTCTTCCTGCTTCAGACAGCATTAGAGAATCCACACCTGAAGCCCAGGTCTTCCCTTTCTATCAGTGAATGCTATAAGTCTTTGGTTCCTGTCTTATGCTTTACTCTGGGCAAAATGATACTTAAAGTATTCTCTATGGAGGAAGAACTTCCACCTGTGAACAAGAGTGGCTCTCCCCTGTCAGATTAACCTGAAGACTGTGGTTAGAGAAAAGCTCTGAGAAATACGTTTCAGATTTCTTCTGCATAGAACTTGAGTAACAGACAAAAAAAGCATAAATTCTACCCCAAATTTACCTTTCCTGTAAGTACCAAGGAGACATAGGTACCCTCCTGAACCTTGATTAGTTACCCAACACCTGGAGAATATATGTTCCTACCCCATCCATCTCACCAAGATTTTTCCAGCAGCATTGTGGTTAGCATGCATTTTGTTGCAGATGTCCATTCATACTCTCCCACTCACACTGCATGAGTTTTCTGCCCTCATATAATATAATGTATAGAGGAGAAAATGTTTTAACTTGTGGGTTTGTGAATCACTACAGTTCAGCACAGAGAATAAATCTGTGATAGGCAACCCTGTTCAGAGAGGTAGCTGTATATGAGTGAGGCCACCTGGCTATTTCTGTGAGTGTTGCCACTGTATCACATAAAAAATTCTTGTTTTAAAGTTTAAATCCATACATCTGTTTGTCCATAGGATTATTTTGCTTAAAACCTTACATCTAGACTGTGATTGAAGGATTTACTGAGATGACATCTCTGTCAGCATAAAAGTATTATTACATTTTAGGCACACCAGAAGAGTATCCTTTCCTGAGTCTTGCTTAGTGTCCTGGGAATACTTCTTATGTGGGATTATGCACTCCTGAGCTAGCAGGGAACATGTATGCAAGGGCACATGATATAAATAAAGCTCTGATGCAAAAAGGTTCAGAACTCAGCTCTTAACTGAGATGTTTCCTACAGGCAGCCCTTGGCACTGGCTTTGTTCACAAAGGTCCCATGATCTTACAGAAAAAGAATTTAGCTTCTAAGCACTTGGTGTGTTTAGAAATGCAAATATCTTTGTGCCTGGCATTTGTGATGGCTTGTCAGATTTAGGTTGCTGTAAGTGTGTGAGAAAATACTCAGAAAAATGACCTCCTTTTGCTTTTGTTAATACAATATCCCAAAATTATCTCTCCTGTTCTAGTTTCTCCTTCCTTTTGAGTGAAGCCCAATTATCCCTGCAGTTTTCCAGCTGAATGAGCAATATTTCAGGGGACTGCTCACCTGTGTACACTGAAGCACAAATGCACACACTGCTAATCTGTCAATCAATAGGCCTTTAATAACTATGGTACATAGAGAAATTTTGTAATCATGAAACAGGCTATGTCTAAATCTACTCTGAACCCTTTTGGAGCCTCTCAGCCCTCAGAAAACCAAAGTAGATTTTGGTCCATGTGTTGGGACAGGGGTAATTTTTCTTAAGTAAATCCTTGTGCCAGGATATGCAAAGCAACTCGTCCGTTTTCAGCCAGGCTAAGGAGCCTCTCTCCTTCTAAAGTGAGCCCAGGCCAGGAACTTCTTTCAAGTAGCTCTCCTCAGTAATTTAGGGGAGAAGATGGATGCTGTGACTTCTGAGGTTGTTACTGGTGTTTGGCCAGGGTATAGGTGTTGGTTATTTCCACCAAGTTTTTGCAAGCTATCAGACAAAAAGAAATTTAACATACTGCAGTGAGAGTGGAATTTCTTAGGTGCAATTTGTTACCAGCGTAGCTCCATAGAAATATATCAAGAGGGAATGTGCCCCAAAGCCTTTTTTAAATACAAGAGTTTTCAGATGCTTAGAGTGACAAATGCAGTTGAAGAGGCCTATTAAATAATAACTGTCCTAAAGTCAACTGGAAATTGCCTTTGATACCGGAATTCATCTGTGCCAATAAGTGAAGCCTACTGTGGAGAAGGTGAAATAAAAAGAAATAAAAATGTCACGGCTACTGATAGAAAAGTAGATAAAATTCAATAGCTTGGCTTGAAACAGGCATTCACAATTATAAATGAAGTTTAACTATTCTTTCTAAGTTCTGGAATGGATTCTGTTCTACACATCCCACCCTGAGAAGAAAACTCTGTTTTTCCTTTTAGACTTCTCCCCCATACCTAATATGTTATCATCACAGCTTGAAATTTCTTATCTATATTCCAAGAAACAGCTTCCATATCTATCAGAGTGAGATGAAAGTATTTGGATCATGTGCTAAATGCATACACTTTATCTGAGTGAAACTACTCATTGTTATTCACTATACATAACACAGGAAATCTATAATGCCAATTCTGTAGCAGCTTCAAAACCAGCTTTCTGAATCTGTGCCCTCTTCAATGCTTTCTGTTCATCATCTAGCTCTGAATTTTGTGCCCTGAAACAATTGCTGTAGTATTATGTAACAGGCATTCCCTCTTAAGTTAATAAAAAAATGCCTCACTATCTGTTACTGCCACAAATTCTTTTGAAAAATGACATTCTCTTCTTAATAATGATCTTCTCAGCTGCATTTTAGAAGATAAAAATATAAAGCAATCTGTGCTTCAGTAATAATGATCCACTTATTTTTTATGTCTCCTTTTTAGTAAAATACTTTCACCCATGCAAATGATTAAAAAGTCATCTTGCTGATCAGTTTGCTTTAGAGCTGTCACAATTTTTTCATCAAGCAATGTACAGTAGATGAGTCTGAACAGTTTATACTGATTGAAAGATAGCAAGTGTTTTATTGATTGGATACATTATGAAAACATAAAGTATTGATGGCAGGGACTGAATAAAAACGGTATTGTTTTATGACAACAAAAGATTTCCTGAAATGATTTTCAAAATCTGCTAAACCATAGCAATAGAAATTGGTTGCAATCCAAGCAAAGAGATTTAACCTAGTGCTTTTTGCTTGGGATCTGACAAGATTTTCAAAACCCAAAGTTACACCTTTAATGTCTAAAGTTACTTTTTTAGCCCAGACTGAAGTTTCCTAAATTCTAACCTTGAGTTTTAGCCCTGCTGATGAAGCACCTCTTTTAGAAAAATCCAGTGCTCATTTTCTGGGCCAGCAACTGCTGTGTTGTAGCCCTGTGCTGGGTAATCTGCCCTGTGAGAGTTATGATTTGTCAAGTTAACCTTGGGGAAATCCAGATTCCAACAAAAGCATCACAAAATTTAGTCAAGATTAAAACCAAGGGCAGAAAAATACCTATCAGGTACTTACTTTATCACCACTGACCTCAAGAGGAAAATGAGGGTTTTTAGTCTAGAAACCCTGATGCTCCATAAAAAAAATATCTGACAAAAAGTCATCAGAAATTTTCATTCCACTCTTCCTACTGTTTGCCTTATTTGGATTTGAAGAACTTTTTCAGGAAAAAGGATTGTTAATTTTTTTTCAGGTATGGATCTTTTGGATCTTTATTTTCTCCATACTTCTGTAGTCAAATAGGAAAAAAAAAGATAGGAAGGTAATTGCAAAAAAATAAAATATAGAGAAAAGAGCTTTCAGTCATATGGTTTGGGAGACTTTTTCCCAATACATTTTTTTTTCTTTTGGTAAAAAAAAAGGAAATATTAAGACAGTAAAAAACATTGTCAAAATGGGAAAAAAACGCTGAAAACTAGCTCCAGTTCTCCTGCTAGGCAGCCAGTGGTACAAAACAGAGTTCCACTTTTGTTAATGAGCTGTTTTTATCAAAATGTCTTTGACTATAATTTGTAGGCTGGCATAGAGGAAAATCTTCCCCATTTGCTAGCATTATAGATATATGTAAATGAAACATTGCTAGGAGGACAAACACAACTTCAGGAGACACAGCATAAAAATCCCTAAAAAACAGGAGTGAAAGCCTCCCATCCTCAGTGACTTTAGTGATAGCTTCTTTCCTTCCTTCCCATCCTGATCAGATGGTCCTTCTAGTAACACCTCCACCCACCTCTCAAAGCTGCTGGCAACATCCAGGGTTTCAGTGGAAGTCTGTCTCCCCTCCCAAGGGATTTCCTTGCTTTGTCCTGTCAGGCAGCAGCAGCAGCTGGCCAGGCTTGGGGCTTTAGTTGGATTCAACTGAGCAGCTCACTCTGTTCAGTTCCTGCCCTTCAGTGTTCTTGAAAACTGCAGCTAAATATCTCACAAACCTGAGTGCTCTCTTCACAAAACCCTCTATCAGCTCTGTCAGACAGTTCTCAGAGCAGAGGAGGCATCAGCTATCGAGGCAGCTGAACACAGGAGGTGTGTAAAAATAAACTCCACCTTTATAAGGTAAGAGCTCTTTGCCTTTCCCTTCTCTGAGCCCAGAATTCAACTGCAGTGATGGATCAGTTCTAGAGGAACCATGAATAGTTTGCCTGTGCAAAATGAATGCTCTTGACAGCACGTCTCCATTTCATGAATGTATGGTATTTTCTGCCCTACAGTCTCTGAATAGGATTTGCTAATCAATACCACAAGGCTACATTGCAGCAAAAGAAGACTGGAGCTATAAATTCTTCAGTATTTCTCTACCTGATTTTGCAAGAACCAGTAATAAAAGAATTGTGCTCTGGGGTTACATATGGTGAATCTGTTTGTTTCTACTAGACTATTGCAATCTTAACTTCAGCAAAATCATAGTTGCAGTTTCAAGAGCCCAGTTGGCCTAAACACTAATTTTCTCAACACCTTGGGGGTTGAAATGTCACACACTGTTTCCCCGCAGAGAACTGAAGTTTTTTAAAAAAAATAGAGGAGACCCCAAATAACCTGCCCTGGATAATTTCATCAGTGATTTAATGATGTCTATTTTATGGGCTGGTTTCTCCCAGGCCCCATTTGGAAGGTGAGGCTGATGGAGTAGCAGCCAGCTGTAGCTGGTGCACACTGAAGGAGTGGTATTTTATGTGTTTTTCATACATATTACTCAAATTGATCCCCAGATATACTTACCCAGAGAAAAAATTGTTTTACAGTGTTGCAGGTCTCTGAATCTAAAAGATAATAAGGCAGCAGCATCAATTACTTCGGGGAGGTGCAGTTGTGAGTGATAGGAGTGAGCCTGCTTGTGCTCCTGAGCTCTAAGATCAGTTAATTCAATTGCCATGCAGGACTCGTCTATTTGAAATGAACAGGAGTCTGTAAATGCCAGCTTGCAGTCATTTTGCTGCTTTATTTCCTTGCACTCACCACACTTTTGCAGGGGGTTTGTGAATTGGGCAAGAAACATGAAGGAAGAAGAAGAGAAAGGGGCATTCATTAAAAAAATTAAAATGAAAATTAATGGGTTCTAAAGGGAAGCAGTCAGGGGGCCATAAACCCAATATCCCATCATTAAGGAAGGCAATTCAGTTACAGAGAGTGCACAGGCAATTATATTCTTGCCAAGGGACCCTAAGGCTATTCACGGAAATATTTACCTGACCCTGTGTGTGTTTGTTCCTTAAAAAAGAATAAAAATAGAACTTAAACACAAAAATCAAACTTTTAAAAGGATGTGACAAATTTATGTACACATGAAATCGATCTAAGGGGACAATTTACATTTTTTAACAATACCAAATAAAAACATATTTTTATCCTGAACTGTACTTTATTTTTCCACAGCACAATTACTGAAGTGTATGAGTTGAACATTCAGCTAGCATATAAAGAAAGCACTCATCATTTGTTTTGACCGCCAAAGGTTTAAAAATGGCTTATTTCTGATATTTTAATCTTGGGACATATGTAGTTCTTGTTGTAGGATGTGCAATTGCTTGGGAAATAGTTATAAAAATAACTTCAAAGAACAGAAACAGAGCACACTGATTTAAAGGCCCACGAGTGCAGTTTTCTGGATGTACGATTATCATTCCAGAGTTTTTTTCACATTCAGACAATTTGTCATTATTTGTATCCTGAGCAGGAATCAGGCTTCTAAGCATTGCACATACAAAAACCCCAAAACAGGACCTGTTTTGGAAACATCGAAATCTCAATGCAAGCACTGTTCCCAGAATCCCAGCTCCTGCAGAGATTAATACCTCCTTCCCAACACTGAACCACAGACTGTGAGAGGTTTCTGCACTGAATGTTTACAAATAAGAGCAACTTAAGGTAAACAATGAAATATAAGGCAAAAGATTTCCTCTAAAAATTGTTCTGGCCTTTCACTAAAATAATAGAATCATTTAGGTTGGAAAAGACCCTTGTGTCCAACCTCAGAACTGCCAAGTCCACCACTAAACCATCTCCCTAAGTGTCACATCTACGCATCTTTTAAATTCCTCCAGGGTGGTGACTCAACCACTTCCCTGGGCAGGCTGTTCCAAAGCTTGGTTACAATTTAGGTGAAGGAATTTTTCCAAATAGTCAGTCTGAAACTCCCCTGGTGCAATTGAGGACATCTCCTCTTGTCCTTTCACTTGTCACCTGGGAAAAGAGACTGACACATCCACTGAAGAATGGTCAGTTCTGCAATATCTTCTGGAGGTACATCAAATAGCAAACTCCAAGTTTTTAGGGGTAGATTCAGTGAAGTTAGATATAAAAGTAGCCATTGATGGTGCATACTGCAACCCTTACCACTTCAAGTCATTTAAAACAAAGCCAGAGGACAGATGAACTCCTTAGCGTGTGGTAACTCAGTGACTATCTTCAAGTTCTTATTATATAATGACCTAGGATCTTTATTATATAATGATCTACAACTTTTGCAGCACTTTTTTGTTCATAACTTTCAAAGGTATTTATGAATGAAGTAATATTGTGCACATCCTGTGCATGAAAGATTCAAAGGTTCAAAGGCTCAAAGCATTTAGCACTCTGGGCTAGAGACCAGCAATGAAACTAGACACAAATCCTTATCCAAGGCTTGGTTATTTCTCCGTTTGCTGTTAACTTCTTATAAAACAGTGTTAAAAGTTTTGGGCCCAGAAGTAACACTTTTACTAACACCTTTATCAAAGGTTAAATAAAACTGCTGGGATTTAAAAGTATTTTTGCAGTCACGATCAGGACAGAAGAGTCTCAATGGGTTTTCTGAACTTTCTGAAGCCAGGTGGGAGTGCAAATTATATCAAGTGCTTTTCAGATACATTGGAACTTCATAAAATCAGTGATGGACAAGGAAATGGGTTTGATAACTAAACAGAACAGCAGATTTATCAGCTGTAGCAATGGGACCACTCCTCTGTTGATCCCATGAACAAGTTCAGGGAGGAGCAAATGTAGCCTGTGGCTTCATCATGCTGTTGATTCACCCCTCCCTCACCCAGCTGGGCTTCAGCTGCCTCTGTGGTGTCCACAGACCAGAGGCTCCAGCAAGCAGCTGCTCATACCTTGCTGCAGATTTGGCCCCAGGAATCCTGCTCTTTTCTTGAGTGGACACAGAGAGGAATTATATACCTTAAATTGTAACTTCTGCATGCTACATCAAGGATTATAATGGTGTGTTGAGACTCTTCTGTGGCCCTGTGATACATTAAGTGGCAGGCAAATAACAGAATTTATAACTTGCAGTAACAAAAATAACAAACCCTGTAACTCATATACAACTGTATTGTCATGCCCTACAATAGCATCTGTCTTGTAGTCTTAGAGAAACATTACTGGCATTTTGAAAGGAAGAAAAGGATTTTCAATTCCAACTGTGACAACATATTCCTAAATTCTTCAGCTAGCCCCTGATCTTCAGAAATGCCACTTTGACAGAAAGGTCAGACACCTTCCATGCAAAAATGAATGAGGAATGAAGCAACATGTGTCATGCCAGAGATATCCCACTGCTCAGGTTTTAACTAAACTCTTCAGCTGTTATGGAAATATAACCATTTCCTTGTTGTTTTCTTCCCACCCACAGCAGCTATGGTGTGACTTGGTGCTTTACGAACTACATTCTTCACCATTTCAGAGCCAGTAGGTCAGAAAGACACTGGACATAAACCTAGTTTGTTTTACCCGGGATAAACATACAAACAACCCTGAAGCAATATTTTGTCTGGAGTTCTAAAGCAAATGTCGGTAAAATATTTGTATTTGCCTCTACAGTGCTAAGAACTGTGGGGGAGTGGGATTTAGCAGGGAAAGGGAACATGGTGTAGAGCTCTCTAGTTACTAAATTAATTCTAAACAAAAATAAGGATTGTGCCCTCAATCCACTCAAATCTGTGTTAGACAGAACTTGCACACAGCAGATATAAAAGTTCTAGAGATCTAAAGATTCAAATGGCCTAGGGATTTGCCCACCTACAGCACTACATGTGCATCTTTCCACAGAATATAGTTTTCACGCTACCCAGATATTAGGACTTTTGTTTATTACTAGGAAGAAACAGGTCTTAGAATCATAGGCTAATTCAGGTTAGAAGGGACCTCAGAATGCCTCTAGTCCAGGCTCAGAACAGGGTCACCTGTGAGGCCAGACCAGGTTACTCAGGGCATTTTCCACTTGGGTCTTGAAAATCTCTGAGGACAGACAGCACAGCCTTCCTGGGCAACTGAGATATTTTATTACATAACACAAAAAAACCTCAGAGATAAGTAAACCCATTGAGTTAATTCAGTTGTGCTTGATGAATCAGACAATGAAATGGTTAATTTGCACCCTAAATTCCTAATGTCTCTTTAATATATTTGTTCCTACTTTTGGTTTTGCCTTACCAAAGTAGAAAAGGAACAGCTATTTTTGTAGTCCTGTAAAATACCTTCTGTTTGTTTCTCCTCTTAAGAAGGAGGAAAAAGAGCACAATTTCTGTCACTAATTAATAGTAACTGTTACAACAGCAGAAATCTATTTAACACACAAAATGTTATGACACTTTTTGAAATATTGCAACCCGAGGGCAGCCTCAACCTATGTGACCATCAGTTAGCCCTAGCTGGATATGGCAGAATTAGGTAAGAATGAATTGCTGCTGAAGTCTTCAGCAACAGACAGGTTCCTTTTTCCTTTCACATTTTCTATGCATGACTACCTTTTTAAAAAATTATTTTTACATACCCCACCTCCTTTTTTTTATCCCCTTTAAGACTATATTTGGGGACAATCCCATTCCTTATTATGAAAATTATGAGTTCAATAGACATTGACTGACACTTCTGAAGGTGGTAAACACTGTCAGGAAGCCTCCTCTGTACAAAACATTCACTTGGAACTCAAGTTCCTTCTACGGTCATAATTGTGCCTGAGAAATATACACAGAGTAGCCCCAAATGTTTGCTCCCAACAGTATTGCCAGACAGGGAGCTCATCCTGCCTAGTGTTGGAATCATGTGTATTATTTCTTGACTCTTAAACATTTATTTTTCATTGAGTTTCCAGGAAATTTCTGTATTATTGAAGACACAGGTTCAGTAACCTCAAGGGAGATGACCTTCAAAGTCTGAGAAAAGCATGATGTAGTGATCCAGATTGTATCCTGAGAGACCTGCACTAAAAGAAATGGGAGATATGAAAGATCCCTGGGCTTATAATCTTTTCTTTTTCTAGTTATTTTTTTTAATTTACCTGAATTTGAGCCTTAACCCATAAATGAGATTGGCTGTATCAATGGACTAGTTTTGGGGAATCCTTGGTACTTTTTTAAAGTAGTATTTGTGATTTCTGTACTTCACCAGGAGTACAGAAAAAGTCCACCCCTTTGGGGTATAAGTTAGAGGTCAGTTATGCCCTGAAGGTCCTTGTTCAGCACACAATAAAAACAGGCATCCAGAAATGGAAGTGTGAATCCAGCACTGGTGACTGAAAGCACACAGACCTTAAAGAAATGGCAGCAATATCACTGCTCCTCCACAAACTGGAGGTAGTACCTTCCTTTTTCCTTGTTCTTCAATATCCCAACTGCATGAGCTTTCTACCCGATGGGGACAAGCAGAGAGGCACACTGAGTTTGTGTATCCTGATGGGATTTGTGTGCAAGTTCTATGGGCCTATGGCAATCACAGAGGCAGAAGCAGAACTTTAAAGCACAGGTGGGACTTTATACATTGGAGCTTAGCAGGGGCCTGACAATCAACAGTGGGTTTGCAACTGGAAAGATCCACATGAAACAGAAGGTGTTTATGATCTACCTACCTAACTGCCATTAATCTTTTAGTTTCTCATCAGAAAAAAGGGCATGGCGGTCACTCCTTAATGCATAAGGGCATCGACAGACTAAGTATCCCAAAAGTTATGAAGCATTTAGACACTGTGATAATGGAGCTCAGCTGAGTGTCCATAAACCCAGGGGCCTGAGCTGCCAGGGTCCAGGAGCCTGCAAGTCTCGGCTTGCTGGCACCTCACCCAGCAGTCAAACCAGGAGCCAGGCAGCCAAGCCAGCAAGCAGTCAGGCCCCCAGGAGCTGATTAAAGCTCTCCTGGTTTCCATTATATCCGGGGTAAAACAGACACATTCTTTAAAGAACAATCAGATTTCATCGAACTGTGCTCTTTTTTTTTTTTTTTTTACAGAAAAACATGCCATCCAGGAATCTTTAATCACTTCTATTGCTAATTGTGTTGTTGAAACAACACATCATGTTTCTCTGATGTACCATGTGGCAAATCCAAAGTAGTGTCTGATGGATTGACTAAAAGTCTCCCTTTAATTACCTACAGAAATTGCTGCTGATGTAAACAAATCAGTGCCAGCCTTTGGGAACGCACATTTATAGACACTTTGAAACTCTGCACACAAGCATTTATTGGTGATAAAACAGCATGGCTTGGAATCAGTCAAGAACTTGCAGTAACTCCTGTTATTCCAGGTACTCATATATAGCACAGCACCACATGGAAGCACCTCACAGGGAGTCTTCTGGAGAGCCCTTCCAGCACAGCTGAGAGGAGGGGGGTGTCACCAACCCCTTGTAGGTCAGAGGCATTCGATGGAAAGGCACTGCAAGCACGGGCTGTGTATGGCAGTCAGACTGAAAGCAAGGGCTAATTTAAAAGGTGCAAAAAGGGAACAGAAAGCCAAAGTGAGAGTGTCTGATATTATGTGAAATAATTCAATAAGCATGTGTTTAACTCCTCTAATCTTTGCTGGACACTTGAAATTGCTCCTCTCAGCACAGCTGCAGGGCCCCAACAGGACAACTCCACACACTGCACCAGATCTGAGCAGAGGCACGCCAGAGTAGGTGGTCTCAGATAGGACATCCCCACCAGAAACACGATTAAGCCTTTTTCTTAGTGCAGCTGCGGTGTTTTCTTTTAAAATTTACCTGGAGTGGCTGGGGTTTTTCAGGATTTCTAATATTCCTCCAAGTATTTGACATATGTTTGCTTTCCAGATAGAGAATGTCCTTGTGGAACAAGAGTGTTAGTCTACTGAAAGATAAAAAGCTCGATCAAATAAAACATTTATGTGCCAAAAGGGAAGGCATTTTAGCTGCATCACCTATATAAATAGTCTGTTGGCCAAAGCACTCAGTGAGGAAGTGGGAGACCTCAGTATTAATTTCTTACTCCAACAGACGAGGTTGAAAGGGATGGTGTGCTGAAAATGTTCCACTACAGAGCAAGTAATTTGCAATGTTGGGTCAAAGGCATAGAGAACAAAACTAAGAGAAGTGTGTCCCTGCAGCCTAGGGTGACCCTCTCAATTGAGTGTGCTGTACATCTTGGAACCTGTCAGGTTATTAATTCTCTGATCCATGTCACTTATTAGACATCACACCAAAAGAGCTACTTCTAGCAGCCTGCTTTTAAATGTATTAGAGGAGACTTAGCAGAGTTAATGGAGGCAAATATGAATCCTCATTTTATTCCTGTTGTCAACAGGGGGAACAGCTTTCTCTGTCAGCAGAGAGCTATCAGGAAAGAGCATCATGCAAAATGAATGACTGCTGTTCACAAAAATGCTGAAACACAACTAATTGAATTTGATGTAGCAGGCAGCTACATTTCATTTATATCCTTTACATTCAGGACCTTTAATAAAGCATTTTTGTTAAGAGAGGTACATATAGACAAATTGAATTAAGTGCTGGTCTACTTTTCATTAGATTTTTCAGACAAGTGTAGTAAAGAAAATTGCTTTACAGCAGAAGGCTACTTACTGACAGAAAAGCACTTTTTTTTCTAAACAGTATCATCAGTGTAGTCTATTTAAAATAAGCTTCTGCAGTCTTGTGTGAATTTCTGTTTTCCAAAAGAAGAAAAGGGGGTAGGGGAAGAAAGCCTGGTATCATGGTAAGATGTGAGGTCAGGACTAAGATACTGGGGTTTATTACCTTACTATTTTCCATGCTTGTCTTTTTTTTTCTGTATGATATTGACAATCTTTCTCTACCTTATCAACTGTTGTGCAGTTGAATTAGAAAAATGTTTGGGATAGCGAAGAACATGTGCCAGAGGAGAGATAAACTGCTTAAAATGTCTTCTGTCACACTCTAAGGGCTGCCACTTCAAACAAAGGCAATGTACTAAGTGTAGGTATTTCCTTAGCTCAGATCAAGAGTGATAGTCACTGTGAGCTGAAGACACCTCGGCCTTTCCCACAAAACCCAGTAATAGTTATTAACCCATTGGAATGGGGTTGGCATAAAATCCAAACACAACTCTGAGCAATTTGCCACTTTTGGCTTCCTCAAGAAGCAGTATTTCAGCCCTTTCCATGTTTTCTAACTCTCCAATTCTTTCTTAGGAGTTCAAAGTGATTGGGACCCACAAAATTGAAGCCAGCTCTGTTATCAGAACAGACTCTAGGTATATTTTTCAATATACCTGTGACTCTTCAAACTCCTGATTATTCCCTTCTCACATGACGGGAGTGTCAGACTCTCCTACTTCTGCCCCGAAACAGAGATGTGCAGGGTGTATAATATGAACTGATGCTTTTTGCCAAAACTAGACTATAGTCAGTGCAGCATTATTGATGCTACATAGCCTTTGGGTCCAAGTGACAAACTGTATTTTTGGCTTAATTTCAAGGACAAAGGACAAATTTAAGCTTGGTGTTGAACACTGAAGTGAGCAATCCTCTCTCTGCTTTCTCCTGTCTCATCGTTTGCATTGCCCAAGTGACCTGGGCAGATCTGGAACACAAATTAACATCTTCTATTGTGCAATGAAAAAGGCAACTTCCTTCACTGTACTTGTCTACAGTAGAAAGAGGGCATGCAAATATTCATTCTCTCAGTTTTGTGGGTAGCCATTTCCTCATGCACTGTTCCCCCTCCAAATTAGAGCTTTTTCTCTGAAGCATCTAGTTGCTTTCTGCTCACCAACAAGGTCATAATGAGCAGCCATAAAAACAAACTCACAGATAGCATCTGGTCTTCCTTTTGCACAGCTTGTAGATATTCTCTCCTTTTTGAGAGCAGTCATAGTTTAAGGTCAGAACATTCTCCTGAAATGCATTTCATTACCAACAGTTCCTAAAAAATCCTTACAATTCTCAGATGCTGTTCTAGTCAATACCAACCTCCACAGACCAACAGTTTTGTTCGCTGAAAAACAGATGCAATCACATAATGCTCTTCACACAGCTTATACTGAAAATATGCAGTAGGGTTTGTGCCTCTGGTTATATAGTAAAAAAACCCCTAATCCACATCTTCTATGGGTTTGAACAGCAGTCAAGAGTTAAGCAGAGAGGATTGCATTCCTTCTGTTCTCCTACATTTACGCACAAATGTTTGCTTAAATTCCTCAGGCACATTTACTAAAAAAGAGGCAATGTTTAAGGAAGCTCCTAAAGTCCTTGCCCACAGTGAGTATCTTCCTGATTCACAAGTAAATTCCACTCAAGTTTTCTGGGATTACTCACAAGGGATGATGCAGGCCAATGTGTGTAAGGCTGCATGTAGACTTTCACCTCAGATCTGCTTGTCAGGAGTCACCAGGGCTCTTGTAGCAACATGACTCTTCTGAACAGAGATCGCACAGAACAAGGGCCTGATTCTTATTTCAGACAATGATTTAAAGCTGTGATCCTGTCAAGTCTCCTATTTATAAGGCCGCTTCCATCTGCCTCAAGCCCTGAAGAGGCAAATTCTGCATTCTCTCTCACGCAAAACTCCCACAGAGGTGGCTGAAGGACAGCAGCACTGAGTTCTCATCCCAGCTAAGTTACACTGTTCGATATTTCAATACCCAACCAACAACAGCACCATTCAGAAAATTGGTTTTGAAAATGAAACACCATCTTCTCACTTAGGACAGACAGAAATTTTTCTTCATGGTGAAATGAGCACATGAAGAGTTAAAGATCAGGTACTTGTTAAAATCAATATGGCTTAGTAGCAATATTTTGTTCTTCCACAACAGTAGAGGGTGAGTGTTTCAACCAGTTTATCATATCTGATCAAAGAAATAACTCAGCACATTTTACACATATTTTCTCCCTTTTTCTTAAGCAAAAGCTGCATAGACTATTTTTCCCCTGTATATGCTGTTAGCCAAGTTACAGTTGAAGCACAACCGAAGTGTGAGTAGCAAAGCTGGAAACTTTTTATGAAAAGTTAACACCACACAATATGTTACAAATTCCAGTCTTCAGCTATTACAAGTAATAAGAGAACACTGTATTTAAAAAAAAAGTAAATCAGCCCCATTTTACTTGAAGCATATTCAGTAGTTACATTAAAAACAATTTTTATAGAAATCCTCTGTATTCATTAATTTAGAGGGAAATGCACTTAAAAGGGGTGTAAACTGCACATCTTTATTGATAAATATTACTTTTTATTTAGCTCAGAAGAAATAAGATTCTCTTGAGGCATTGAATCAGATGAGTAATTGTGACAAGAAAAATTAAAACCTTAGAAATACCCTGGTTTTAACTATGTTGCTGCTCATAGATATTCAGTATCTGCATCAACCCCTTTTAAACGTTTGGAAGTGCAAAAAAATAGGGGGAAAAAGAAGCAGCATTATTTCTTTAGTGTTTATAATGACCACAGAATATTTTTACTGCAAAGAACTTACTTTTAAGGCACATCAGTCATTCCATATATATTTTATATCCACTAAAATCTGGCTGTCAATTAACTTTCATTTCCATAGATTGCTTGAATTCTACGAGTAAAAAAAAAAAAAAAAAAAAAAAAAGGGAAGGACTGTGTTTGGAGGCCACAAAGCTCATTTTAAAAGCAGTGAAACCACTGTGAGTCTGCAGACTGGGAAACCCCTGTGAGGGAGCATTAGGTGACAGAAGCAGACTTTCATTTGGCAGGAACGGGTGCCTCTAATGAAGCTGTCCAGGAGCTCAGAGGTAGTAGCCAGGTACCATATGTTGCTTTGGTTGCTCTGGTGATTACATAGTTTCTTCAGAGTAAACAAACATGAACTTTTTAGCTACATTGTTACCTACAAATAACACGACCTCGTTTCAGCTCTTCTTGATGTAACTTTAATCAGAGCTCCTCATTTTGCAAAAGAGAAATGGCTTTTAATTTCCTCCTCTCAGTTGCTATTTTTATCTCTCCTTTACCTGTCTCAGGTATGCATTTGTACCAAACCATTTCTTAAACAAAGCTCAAATCTCTTCACACTCTGAGCCTTATTTCAAGAAAGCATCCAATAATTTACAGATTTAGGGCTTTGAAAATATCTCAGGTGTTTCCTTAGCGAAATCAAGCAAACTTCTAATGCATTCGGTGCAAACATCTAACCCCTACTTCAGCAGAAATCCCACTTGAATTTGAGTTAAATTGTCTCTTGAAAGAACACCAGAACCTCGGCCACTGACAGTCTCCTCTTCAAGGGTTAAGTGAATCAAATGCTTATTATGAAAAACTGATGAAACAAAGTGACTGCTCTTTTTCCTTATGCTACAGAGATTTCAAGAGAAGAGAGGCTACAGACACCTTTCACACAGAACAGAGGGAGTAAAGAAGGGGATATCTGATGATACTAAAATATAGATTCAATCCAGCTGCTTTAAGAAGCCTGTCCTATGTGATTAGATTTCATTCTTTTTTTTTTCTCCTGAAACTGTTTGGTGTGGAAAGGTTCATTTGAGGCAGGTGCCAAATCCTGCTGCCTCTGGAAGGAGTGATAAACATAGAAATGAGCAGTATTTGCTCCACAAACAGAATACACACCTTGCAGCAGCACAGCTGAAGAAGGGATATAAATGCTCAGCTCACTCTTACACTTGGCATGCATTCAGTGATGAATGTACAGACACCAGTCCCTGTCTATTTTCTTCACTGCAGTTTATGACATTTTTATACACCCATGGGAAATATGGTCTGCTTTAAAAACTTTTCAAACTATTCTCCCCTCTTCTGCCCCTTCTCCCAAGAAAATCCTGTAAAATCATAAACCAGAAATGCAAACAGAAGAAGGGAAAGCAAGCAACATTAAGACATTTGTTTGGAACAAAACCTCCTTTTGGGATTTGTTCACATACACCGCTGACAATCTGCAATGTATGCATCTCATTAAAAAATAAATACAAAGGATTTAGTTGTTCTAAGATTGTAAATATAAAGGATTTAAAGACCTTAGTAGTGGGGTGATTGCTCTTCCTCTGAAAACCTGCATATCAGAATGCCTTCAACTGCATCTCTGAGAATGAGGAGCATGCATCCAGCCCTGAGATTAGCCTTTGAAAGGAGACTGAAAAAAGGGGAGGAAAAGTTCCCTGGGGCATAAAGAAGTGGAAACTTAGTTTTTAAAATTTTATCTCAAAAAATGTTAGGCAAGTTTATCAGAATGATTTTTGTTCACTATCTGCTCCAGCACAGCAAGGTCCCTAGGTCTGCTGATCTGAAAAGGATGGAGCAGGAATTTACTGCCTGGTGATCCAGCAGGAGGAAATGAGGTCATGGGGGATATGTGCTCTTTTTCATATTTCATGAAAAAATGCAAGACTCTCAGGTTTGTCCCACTGACTAATCAAAAACTATGGGACGATAGGAAAAATATTTCCCATCCAGCTCTATAGGCAAAGACCCCTCCAAAGGAAAATAAAGCCCCATGCTTTGTTTGACTTCATCCCTTGTGCAAAATCATGATTCAGAAGGTTTTAACAGTACAAAGGTTTATTTAGAAAAGAGTTTGGATTGTTCTTTAGGGTTTTTTTGGCAAACATTTAAATCCTTTCATAACTCAAAACACTGTCAGTGCCTGGTACTTCGCACTCTCCTTCCCCACACAAGCAGCAGAAGCCAATTTCTTACTGGGACAAATCCACCACAAGTCCCAGCTGTCCTATTTATACTCAAATACTCACATCTCCACCACCACTGCCACTTAACCCTTTCCTCTTGAAGTCTCTTTTTGTTTTCCCACAAAATTCCAGAGCCCATGAAAGCTCACTTGCTCACTTCCTCCCAAACTCAGTGTCTCAGCCTTTCCATGGTGGGCTCCCCGTGCCCTCGTCAGGGTTCAAAGACAATCACTCCCTCCCCCTTTACCCTTCCACACTCCAGCACTGCTCCCTCAGCACCATGTCACCATTCTGTACCACAGTGAATGCCCTCAGCCTCCCCAACACCATCCCTGCTCCCCACAGCATCGCCCTGCTCCACCGAGGGGGGCAAGCCCTCTTCCTGCTCCCTAAGCCCAAGCCCCACGTTCCCTTCCCTCCCTTCTTTTCCAGCATTGAGCCTTCTCTTATAACTCTACTCCTGCTCGAGGCAAATCCATCCCTCCAGCTCAATGCCGGAAGTTCTTCTTCTTCTTCTTAAAAAGAATGTGTTTAAAGGACCTGCGGAAGTCCTGGTTGAAGATGGTGTAGATGACTGGGTTGAGGGAGCTATTGCAATACCCAATCCAGAAGAAGAACTTGAAGAGAGTCTCAGGGACCTCACATGCCTCCCGGCAAATACCATAGAGGCTGTAGCTGAAGAAAAAAGGGAACCAGCAAACTACAAAGACCCCCATGACCACGGCCAGCACAAAAGTGAAGCGTTTCTCCCGGGCCTGGGCAACTTTCTTACGGCAGATGCTGCTACGCTTCCGGCGACGGCGGTATGAGAAGAACTGCATGGAGCGATTGCTGGCACGGGACAGACGGCTACTGGAGTGCTTGGAGGAGTATGAGTAGGAGAAGGACTGGCTCTTGCTTTTGCGGCGATGCTCCTCCCGGCTCCGCCTACGCCTGCTCTCTGAGGTGCTGCTCTCCTCCAGCTCAATGTCCTCCAGCTCAGAGGCTTTGCGCCAGTGGTGCGCTGAATAATGTCCGTTCTCTCCCAGCGGCATCCTCAGGGACGTGCAGCCCCCAGCAGGGCGGCTCAAGCCGTTCTCAGTCTGGGAGGACCCCTCTGGCATCGTACGCTTCTCAGAGAGGGTCCTGGTCCTTAGCTTGGCCACGCGGTAGATGCGGATATAGACCAACACCATGATGAGGCAGGGGGCAAAGAAAGAGCCAATGCAAGAAGAAAGGATGTACCATGTCTCGTCATTGAGCTTGCACTGGGGAAAGACATCTCCTTCAGGGTCCCGGTACACGGAGATCAATGGCGGGAAGGAGATGATGGCCGAAATGAGCCACACGGTGAGGATGATGGCCTTGATCCGCCGTGGTGTCCGTTTGAGGTTGTACTCCACCGCCTGTGTGACCGACCAGTACCTGTCGAGGCTGATGGCACACAGGTGGACGATGGACGAGGTACAGAAGAGCACGTCCAGCGCCAGGTAAATGTTACACCAAGCCTTGCCGAAGTACCAGTAATTCATAAGCTCGTTGGCTAAGGAGAAAGGCATGACCAGGGTAGCCACCAGGATGTCCGCGCTGGCCAGGGACACCAGGAAGAGGTTCTGGGGGGCTCTCAGCGCCCGGCTGGTGAGCACAGCTATCACCACCAGCACGTTGCCCACGATGGTGAAGACGATGAGGAAGCCCACCACCGCCGCCAGGCTGGCCACGGCCGCCGGCGAGTAGGGGGAAGGCGGCTGCAGGAGGGCCGAGGAGGACGGCGAGGCGGGGGGCAGCGCCAGGGACTCGTTGAGGGAGCCCAGGCTCGTGTTCATCAACAGCAGCAGATCCATGGTGGGTGTGCGGGGCGCCGGCGTCCTAGAGAGCCCGGCGGAGCCCCCGCCCCGCCCCGCCGCCCCGCCGCCGCCGCCCCGCCGCCCTCATCGCGCCCCGCCGCCGGTCCCGCGGCCGCTCCGCCGCCGAGCCGCCCGCGTCCCCCCGCCGCCGCCGCCGCTCCTCAGGGCACGGCCGGGCGGCGCCCCCCCGGCGCGGCAGGGAGCGCGGCGGCGCCGCCTCCGCCCGGCCCCCGGCGAGGGAGCAGCGGGGCACGGCTGGCCCCCGCCGCCCGCCCGGTCATGCCCGGCTCCGGGCAGCCCGCGGCTCCGGAGAAGATGCCGCGCGGCCGGCGGGAGTCCCCGGCGGGAGCTGGATCCTCGCAGGGCGCGGGGTCCGAGGCGGCGGCAGCGTCGGCATCAACTCCCATGGAGCGGCTCCCGGCGGCTCCGTCCCACTCTGGCTCCGCGCTCCCAATCGCGGCGTGCCCCGCGCCGCGCGCATGCTCAGTGCCCGCAGGTGCGGCCGCCGCGCCCGCCCCGGCGGAGCCCCCGGGGGCGCAGGAGCGCCCGAGCGCCGCCGCCCGCACCCGTCCTGTGCCCCGAGCGCCCCGAGCCCCGCGGGCGGCCCGACGGGAGACTCCCCGCGGCGGGCCCGGGAGCAGCGGCTGGCGCGCTGCTGCGGCGCTCTCCGCCGCTCGGCGGCCGGACAGGTGTTTCTGCCGGGCGCGGTGCGGCTCGACGGGGGCGCGGCGGCCACCCCGGGGCTGGAGGGGCCGGTGCGATGGGGGTGGCAGGGGCCGGTGCGATGGGGGTGGCAGCTGCCGGTGCGAGGAGCGGCGGCGCCGGTTGCGCTCCCGGAGCGCGGGTGGTCGGTGCCTGCAGTGCCCGGCTCGCTCGCTGGGGGGCGCCCTTGGCCGGCCGGGACCGTCCGGCGGCGGCTCCGGGCGGGCGGGGGGACGGGACGGGTTTGGGGACAGGATCGGTGCTCCCGCCTCTGGAGCTGCCCACGCTCCTTCATCGTCGTCGCCCTGCCAAAGAGAGCGGTCTGGTGCTTGGTCTGTGGGCATTCCCAGGCTGAGCAGCTGCCCGTACCTCTCTCCTGTGCCCCACCTGGACCCAGAAGCGCGGTGTCCCCGAGGGAGTTGCGGTCTGGTCCACGTCCCCTTATTGCTGCCCGGATTATGTTCTTTATAGTGCAAACCTGTGCGTAGTGAAGGCACGTGCACCCAAAAGAGTGTCTCTTTCACTGTAAAACTTTTAAAATAATAAAATACTTGCAACGATCCATCAGTTGTAGCAGAATGGCCCGGGCTTTAGGGAGTCCTAAGGGATGCTGTGTTTCCAGTTACCTTTGTGGTGCGACCAGCGCTGGCTCCGCTGTTCTGTGTCTCTTTGCTTAACTTCGTGGATTGGGCTATGAAGGCTTGGAAGTGAATATGCATAGTTCTGATAGGAATTTTCCTTCTGATATGAAGGAAAATTTCTCTGGCTATTATGATCCTATTATCCTACTCTGTAAGCAATTTACTCTGAAAGTTTTGGTTTTGGTTTTTTTGGGTTTTGGTTGTTTTCTTTTTTTCACCTGAAGAGTAACGAGCAAACATGTTGTGACTGCATATAGAAGAGAAAGGACATGGTGTTGAAACTAAGCTCTGTCAGGTAACAAATTGTAATTAAAGACTGAAATACAGAAGCAGTAATCACATAAACAAAGTGTAGCATGTGCAACAAAATGGAGTTGAAATCAGATGCCCTCTCAAGTCCTCCTTAACAGACAACAACCTGATAAGGAGGACTCTTTAAAAAAGCTTGCAAAGCCCCAGGAAGATAAAATTAATGGAAGCTGAGGTTTTTAAAGTTCAAACAGGAAGCAGATAGTATGTTTTTAACATGAAACTGGAATAATCTCTAGAGCAGCTTTCTAATATTTGTGGCCAGCTCCTCATATTTGGAAGTTTCATAATGGTATCTAGGATCTGAGAGGGCAAGGTGCAGGAATTTGAAGTCTAAGCTTTGATGTGACTGGGATTAGGGAGAAAGAATGTATGATCTAACTGGTTCAATATGGGTTTAAAATTAGGAATTATAAACTACAAAATCACATGAACATTTGGGATTCAGGATCTGTCAAAAAAAAGGAGACATAAAACCTCATGATATTCAGTTAAATTATTAAGGTAATTACAAAGTCATGAGCAAGGATATCTTGAAGTTATGTGAACTGGAACTCAAAATAAACTTTCAGCTAATGATTTGGGGCTCCAGTTAAGAAAAGCTGAAGCTTTTCAAACCTTTGCTCAGAATAAGTCAGTACAGAAGTTTCATAACAAAAGGAATGATACAAGCAAATGTCTGAGCAATTATTTGGCATTTCTAATGAGAAAATACCAACTGGGATATAGAAAAAATAAATTGGGAGCAAAATGCGCATGTGTTGTTGTGATTTCTTTAGCACTAAAGTTTTACTGTGCTGCTGAAACAATTCAGTGTATAACTCCACTGAAGCCAGGGAAATAACATTTGGGTTTTATGTGTAACTGATTGCCTAAAGAGCCATATGCCACTCCGGCTCATGTATATAGATGTGAATGGAGCGTGGGCACAGACACCAGAAATCAAGTCTCATGAAAATCTGCTTAGTCTGCTGAGAGGCAAAGGTAAGAGCAAGGTGAACAACAGTGAATAAATCAGGTCTAGTTGTGCTTTTGAATTAAAATAGTTTTGTTTTTTTTTCATATAAACTTGGCAAATTGTGTAGACATCTTGCTGCCTTTTTTCCTTCCAAACCCCTGCACTTACTGTTACGTTCATGCTCACATCTGGCCTCCCTATAGTTATCAGCTCATAACCATTGGCCTTTATTTGAGCTTATGCCTGGTAGCTGTTAACAGACTCTCATTTTAAAAAGTGCAGTTTAGAGGCTGGATGAGGCACTTTTAGACAATAAACTGGACTTGGCTGAAATTGATCCAAGCCCACTCTCGCTGAAGTAATCCAGTGGATATTGTGCCATACCCATCCATCTGTACCCTGTCACCACTGCTCTCCTTCTCTCATCCAGCATCTAACTACAAACCTCCTACCACAACAGGCTGAGAAGATTCCACGGGAGCAGAACTATTTCTTATTGCTTGTTGTCTCCAATTTTTACTGGGTTTTGCTTGGATTCTCAAGCTGGACTGACCTTTATTTCAGTTTGAGCTACCAGAGCTCATTGGCAGAAGAGAGCCATGATCTGCACCTGAGTTTTAAGTCTTGGGAAGTCCTGAAGCTGTCACTGGGAGACTGGCCAGTGCTGCCCTCAACTCAGGCCCAAATTCAGGGACAATTACCAAAGGTGACATCAACCTAGCCACTAAAGTTGGTGGGAAGATTCCTGCTGACACTCAAACCTATAGACTTCTCTTAGGTAATTTGAGAATATTTGACCTTAATAATGCTGTCACAAGGACACACTGTCCTTGCACACACATAGATTTAGGAGAAAAAGGAGTCACTGCTGATTGGCACTTCCAAACATGTTTTGCCTCTTCTGTTTGAGATCTATGGGCCTGAAAGCCTGTTGATTTTTTCCTCCTTAGTGAATCAGATGGGTTAGTGGAAAACACTGTCCCCTAGAAACCTCTCCCCTTATATTTTATATCTTTTAGACATCACAATTTTAACCATGCTATGAAATTGCTCTTCTGTGCATTTTTAATAAAATAATTCCTCCATCCACAGAAGAACAGTGTTATCGTGTATAGAGGAAATATCTCAGCTTTCTTAATAAAGGGGGTGATATTTGGTTTTCAGTGGGAACTGGGCTCCTTCCCCCTTGTGACTTTGAAAATGTGTCTCAGATAAACAAAGATGTTTATAGGACATCCTGATTTACTAAACATCTGGAAGTGTTCTCTAATCTCTTAAACCAAGCTTTATATCAATAGACAAAATTTTACAGTCTTACCAACCATACAAGAAACTGACTGCTGTCAAAACATTCTGTCCATATATATTTTTTTTGAGACAAAATTTGTGTTATAAATCTGTGCAAGATGCCATGAATTAATAGAATGAGTTAGCAGTAATCTCTGTGAGTAGTTGAAGAGATAACCTGCAGCATCTATATGTGATAGAAAAATGGATTAAGAGTTGAAGAATAAGTAGACTGTCCTGGATTTTGAAAGAAAGGAACTAAATAGAAAACAGAAGTTACTTTTGAGGGGAGTTGAGCCATTCAAAACTTGAATATTGTTATCAAGGGAAAGACTGTGAAATTCTGTAGTGTTAAATGGACATTAATCTGTAAATTCCTCAGAGAACTTAGGGTTAAATTCTGATACCAACAGATGGAGCCAAATTTTCAAGAGACATAAGACTCAACCTGCTTCTTTTTTTGATGCACGTGACAGCACTGGATTATTTTTCCCTTGACATATGAATATTGAACATTTTTGTAAATCTAGGCATCAACTGACGTTTTCTTTGAAAACATAATTTGAACCAGTTTTTTTTTAGTTAACAAAAAAAAAACTGGTTCAAATTATGTTTTCAAAGAAAACCAGTTTTTTTTTTGTTAACTACCCTTCCCCCCAAAATTAATCTCAAAGTAATTTTAAATTAATTTATTTGAAGCCTTCAATAAAATGAGAATGAAAGGTTGTGAAAATAATACTACAGGAATTTTTATTTGTTTGTGATTACTAGATATATTTAATGAGAAATATGGACATCTAAGCAGTTTTCAGAATCAGGTTAATTTTTTTTTTCTTAAAACATTTTTGGACATTAATATCTTTTTTAGTTTTTATTTTTGTATTACAATATACAGAGAAGAAGAAAAATTTAATTTAGGTGAGTCTGATTGAAACTCATTCTTCTGTATGAAAAGATCATTTCACTGACAATTTAGGGATAAAGACCAAGTCAAAAACAGATTATTTGTTACTTTTTCATTGATGTGGAAGTAACACTTAATATGGAACTAACACTTAAATTTTAATTTAGTAACACTTAAAAAGAGTTACTAAACACTTGAAGTAGCTATTATGCTTGAGCTAAAGCAGAATGAGGAAGGTTATTGGTTGAGCTCCCTCCTGCAAATTTTCTTCTGTCATAAGTTTGTAACCCATTTTCATGTTCCCAGTAAGCATTGTCACTGTGCTGGTAAGACCATAAAACAGAAGTCAAATCATGTGAGTCAGCCATATCCTGTCTGGCTGGGTTCTGTGAGTCATTTTTGCTCTCATAACAGGATCCCACCAAGCATGACTGTGCTGCAGAGTGCCATGGGCTCAGCCCTTTGGAGCCAAACCTGGGGCTTCCGCAGAGGTTTTGGTTTGATTCTCCCTGTTATTGGAGAATTGTGAAAAATAGATCCATGACCCTTCTCTTCCTTAATTCAGTTTGTACTGTTTCCATTATCTGTACTTATTTTAAGGCTTCTTCATTTCTAATTTATTAAGTCAATACTTAAAATAGGCTTCACAGACACCTGTTCTGATCGTATTGCCATTTGCACAGGATGAGTGCATTATTCTTCTAGGACTCTGCACTGTATTTGAGGACTCTTGCACTTGATTACAGTGGGTTTTTTAATTACGAAATTCTTCTGCACAGTAATATGTATGGAAAATAGTTTGTTAGTTTTAACTTATATAAAGCATGCATTTATTTTGCATTTTGAATGGGGTTATGCAAGTTTGTAACAGTTTCAGCTTTTAAGTAGGGAAAATTCTGTGTAGATAGTTTATCATCAGTGACATTGCCTGTCTCTAATCTATTACTTGTAGGGCCTGTTTGGCATCAGTGTAAGAGAGCCCTTTCACGACGAGACAGATTTTGGCTGCAAACCCTCACATCTCCTCCGTCTGCATTTATATTGAAATAACCATTTCCACAGTAATGATCCAGTAACAGAATCCATTCCAATGGAGGAATGAGGACAGGGAGGGAGGGAAGGGGGAGAAGAAGATGCAGGTTTTGTCACAAAGGTTCATCCCCTCCCAGCTGCATCTACTTCATGGCACGCTTCTGCTTAATACTTTCACGGAATCACCATCCAAGAGATTTCAAAGGGGGGTTCTACTGGCGATGATAATCCATCATTAAATCAAATCCCATGCAGTACAGGAGAAGAGGCACCTACCATCTTGTACTTTATTCTGTGTTGCTTGGCAGAAGGAAGGTCTTGTCTGCACAGGATCAATTAGAGCAAATGTTTGCCATGTTTCCTGTGTCTGGTTCAAGTGGCAACTTCAAAACAGCAGAGTTGACTGCACTGAAGACTTTCCATGGAAACAAGAGCAGATTCTGTTATTTCTGCTTCCCATTGAACTATAGAGATATCTCCAAATATCATGTTGTCCATTTATTTTCGTCATATCTGTGCTACAGTGATTTGAATTGCATGTGTTAATTTAACATTCTTCATCTTTCAGCAACTGCTTTAAGCTCATGAAGATTTGGCTACTTCTAAACAGGCATCAAGTTGTATCTTCTTTCATTGGAAAAATGAGGTGGGGGCTTTTTTGCAGTGTTTGGGAGGTGTTTTGTCTGTTTTAGAGTTTTCTTTAAAATAAGGTGTGGTTTACTTTTTCCAGGTATTGCTGCTCATTGCACTTTACTTGTATCTTTAAACAGTTTGATAAAATGTCCTCATGTCTTCCTTCAGTGCTGCTCTCAGTGTCAACAGAGCCTCTTTTATCTTTTATTGGATGATCTTGTACTGCTTTATCTTTCTTCATATATTTTCTTTTTTCTTTGTTTACTTTTCTGACCTTAATATATTCAGTAGATTTAACCTATCCTGCCTTTTTATTTCTGTAACAGCAACCCATGTGGTATTGCTATTCCATTCCTCTTTTCTGGTTTCAATAAAGAGCAATCTCTGCTGTATTAATATAAAATTTACGATTGGCTTCCCATTCTTTTTGCATAATGTCAGATACAGTTTCTGCCATATCAGAAAGCTTAATTGAATGTTACAATTGAAAGTCTTTCCTTACATATTCATCCTTCATTTTAAAGCTAATATGTTTCTGATTTTTCATGTTCATGTTGGTTGTGTATAATTGATGCTCAGACACCCTCAGTGTCTGTAGATTTCATCATGTACAGAAAAGAGGTACATGATTTCTAGTAATGCTGTCAGAGGAGATCCAGCACTTCTTCACTTTTTAATTATGAGGAAAAAATGTCCTTCCAAAAAAAGGGCTATTCAATCAAAAAGACTTTTCACTACTGTCAAGTGAGCCTTGACTGTATCTGCACACTGTATCTGTATCTGTCAAGTGAACATATCATTGCTGTCATCTTGCTGGTAAGGACTAGTAAAAGCCTTGTAAACAATATTACTCTTTTCCTCAACGTATTCATTTGTTCCAGCTTGATATTAAATGGTAGTAATTTTCAGACATGCACTTAAAATAGTGCCAAGAATGCTGGCACTCTGTCTGTGTTGTAATTACTCTTCTTTGATGACTCAAGACTATTTCCAGCATCTATAACAATTGCATAGTCCAGAAAGGAGCCCAAAATTTGCAATGAGTTGGGAGCAGTGACTTCTAGCAAGCTTTACCTCCCTCTTTTGCATTATCTCTCAGTACACTTTGTGCAATCTGCTGGAGAATGCAAGTCAAAGAGATGCCTTTGACATTTTACTGTCTGCTTTGGATTTGAATTCCACTGTTTAATTAAAATTATGCATCTCCTTCTGTATTTTGATTAATGGGGCCTTATATTTAGAAATGGCAAATCAGTAAATATCAAATAAGTAAGATTCAGCAAAGTTTTTAAGTGAAAATGACTCATTAGAAGCATCTTACAAAGCAGAAAAGGTATCATAAAATTAATTCTTCATTCCTGTAACTCATTCTTACTCATGTTTGCCAGTAAGAAAGCTGAAGCAAGGAAGAAATGGAGAGAGGAACAGAGAGAGAAAGCAGAGGAAGGAGGGATGAAACCACTCTTTTCATCCCCTCTTTGTTTCACAAAACATCTGGGGAGTATGGACTCAGGTGCTGTGTTTTTTCTGATCTTATGGTTTTTGCAACATCTTCAGTGTGTGGTGGTTTATGCTCCATGTTATCTAGGTTAATGGAAATCATCAAGGGTATTATGTCAAAAACTGCAGTGTACCTTTAGGAACAGATTATCTACTGAATGTGGTGAACACAGGCTCTTCCAAGTAAGAACACTTTAACTCAAAAAAGATGCACAGCAGGATGGGTGTACCCTGCTATTTTTCTGTCATGTAAAGCAAATGTTGATTTCAATTTCACAGAAAGTTCAGGAGACTAAAGAGGTATAATTCATTGAAATCATTGTTTAGCAGTAGGAAGACCATAATCAATCAGAAACCTCTGGTAACTGCTGCCAGTCCTTGCTCATTTAAGTTACTGCAGCTATTGGAAATGGAAGCCAGTTTAGCACAATATTGAAAGTGCCTTATTTGTGTTCTGCTGGATGTGTAAGATTCAGGTAACTCTGCCATCAAAATCTGTCAGCATGCTTGACAGGTGGTATCCTGTGAGGAAATACCAATGCATCATAGGAATATTGCTTTATTCTTTTTTCCTCTCTTGATCTTTAATTATTACCATCCCAGTCAGATGTTCTGATTCATGTTGTTTATATTTAGCAATTCCAGCAGGTGCAAATCTTGGCTAAAATCCACCACAATTACTCTTAGGTTATAAGTAAAGAGTTTACAAGTAAGGCCTTTCTGAAGCACCTGTGCAAACACATTTAATAATTTATAAAGCATTTGTTACTAATCATTACACATTTAACTATTTGCCTGTATTATCACTCTCTATCACTTATGTCATTGAAAAATTAGCAATCCTGCTCTGGTACTTGGAGCACTTTTTTGGCACTTCTGACTGGGCAGAAGCAATTTGGGTTCTCTTTCATCTCTGAAAATTTGAGTGAGATGTGTAACATGATTTTACTGGTGTTAATTTAGAATGTGTCAAAGAGAGTGGGTGGAGGGTTCAGAGCTCCCCCTATCAGTGAAGATCCGATTATCTGGCATCAAAGAAACTGCTAATGAGTGACTGGTTGGAACACGGAGGTTTCATCCTTATTTAGAACAGTAACTTGTGCTTACAAGTGGCGTCAGCATTAGCTTAATGAGTAAAAAATGCTAAGAAAAATATTAAAAATATCTAAGTAAGGACTCCATTTCTTCAAGAGTAAAGAGGGTAGTTTCTCATGTGCAGAGTCATACAAAATTATTCTGCAAATCCATGACAAAGGTTGCTTCTTTGTTGTTGAACCCCTTTAAAATTTAATTCATTCTCCCTTTTGAGAGTCTACTTTTCTGTTTTCAGTTGTTAGCCAGCTTCTGTCAGGAAGGCATTTGCAGCAAACTCAACAGTCTGACCGAGCAGCCTCCAGGTATGAGCTGATAGCTTGGCTTCCATTGGAATTCAGTGGTTTTGGGCAAAAGCCTCATCAGCCTGCCCTGCTCCCCTCCTGCAGAGCAGTCTCTGCTGTGGCTCCAGAGCCAGCCTCTGGAGAAGGACCACACTGGTGCTCTCTACTAAACTCATGTCTTATGCAGCTCCACGCAGAAAACAAGCCTGTAATTAAATTGTTCAAAATGTGAAGATCAGTGTGTTTGGCCATCCCTTCAGACCTAATTACTTGCCAAAACACACTGTGCGCAGGGTGGGAATTAATATTAATTAGGGATCTTCTTGAACTGCAGATTACAGCCATTATAGGCAGAGGAAATGATTATGAGATTTATGCAACTCACATCTTTAAAAAAATGTAATTACAGCAACAAAGCCCTGTCTCTCAGTATACATAAAGAGGCTTGATATAGACATTTGTTTCAGGTTAATATCAGCCTAAGTTGGCAATGTTCAACAGGATTGATCCTCATATACGCTGGAGCAAGTGACAAGAGAGAAAAGCCCTTTGTGTGCTCCACATATTTACAAACTGGTCAATAATGATGCCCATGCTGATTTTCTGCTGATAATACCCTGGTACATTCTGCTGTGCTGTCTGAGGTGCTTCTGCTGCCACCCAACTCCTGCTCCCCAAGGTGTGCACAGACACACCACATGTCCCTTCCAAGACAGGAGGCAAAGCAGTGCCTGGGGTCCTGCTTCATCTCAGATGAGCTGGAGAGCCATACCAGTATGTCTGGGCAGTTTCCTGATCCCAAAGCAGCAGCAGAACCCCCAGAGCACTGCTTCATGCTGGCAGACCCAGACTATGTCTCTTGTTTGGAGGGTGAAAGTGGAAGCTTTTGCTCTCTAGGCAGAATTCACGACTGAATAACAAAGCAGCAAACATTACTCCATAGCATAGTGCGGGAGATTGGTGGTGCAGACTGTATTTGCAAAACCTAAATACCATGGAATTTTGGTTGAGTGTGAGACACACAGATTTTAAAAGACACAAGGAGAGCAGTAAAGAGACAGAACAGTGGGAAAGTCAGCTAGTTGTAGTAAATTTTGTAATTCCCAGAAGGGAACAGGGGTGTGCACTGATTTGTGTGATGTTGGAGATCCTCCCCTAATGCTTGCTGGTTACAACAGAAAATACTTTTAATTCAGGATTTCCAATAACAGTCAGTTATTGCTAAGAATATTTAATAGTCCATACGTGTAAGAAAAAGGTAGCCTCTGCTGTGACTTTCTCTGGACAGTTTTGTGACCATTCCATTACTGATAAAATAGATATTGGATTCTTACCTTCTCTTTTAGCTTTGAGGTATAAAGAAACTATTTCAAGAGCAGCATAAGATATCAGATTGTGTGCCTGAGCATGCACCCTTATAATAATATTAATAGTATTGAAGTCCTAACTGATTTTGGAAGCAAATGCAAAACAAATATAAAAGATATATTGAGTTGGAATATGGAAAGCATCATTCATTGCACTTGAGGTTCTCAGCTCTTGGAAAAGAGGCGATGTTTGTTTGCAAATGCTGATGATCCGTATCCATGTATTTATGAATTGATTGCTATTGAAATGAAGAATCCTTACCCATATTTTACATTCACTGTTAAAAGCAAGAGTCAGATTACCATTTTTGTTGCCATATCTCCTTTTATTTCCAACATTTCTTTTTATTGCAGGTTTATTCCAATATTCTTGACAAGCAGCATTAAAGTAGTGAATTTCAAGGACTTCTCATTGGTGAGTAGTATGGAAAGATCTATATGTACCATTAAAAAGAATAAAGAGAAATATTTTAGAATAGTCATGACAAGCCAGTTAAGTGTATTACTACGGATGGCTCAAGAGGCTGATAGTGAATTTCAGTTGCATGTGTCCCACCCTGTCATATTTCTAAAGGCACAAGGAAGACATTGAATAACAAACCAGTGAAAATGCCAGCAGGCTGTACTTTACTTTATGATTTCAATACATTAAGGAGAGTAGAATGGTACTCAAGTATCTTCAGTATTTGATCCTGATGACATAAGGTGAGGCAAATATTTGTTTTATGAGTATTCAATACTCCTGGGTTTGAAAATATTAAGGTGCTTGGAGAATTCATCAAATAATAAAATCTGAAGTTCCAGGAGAATGAATATTGACCAACAAAGAAACCAATGCATTTCTAATGTGAGTAAATCTAATCAATGTTGTAAAGGAATCCTACATTCATCAACATGATCTATGAGTTATCAAAAAATAATCTCAAAATCGGTAATAGGTGTAATTAAGCACAAATAAATTATTTCTGGAACTCTGGCGTTTCTTTGGGTTAAAAACATAATCCTTTTTATGGATCTCCTGTATTCATGTTAAAAATGAAGGATAAAACAATAACTCCTCTGAATTCATTGGAAAATATTTTGAAGATAGAAGCAAGCTTTATAAGCCATGTTCATTCAAAATTCCTGTTCTTCCAGTGTTTAATTATTGACATTTTAATGTCCGCTGCAATCCATAATAAATCCATTGATGGTAGCATTAACTGAAAAAGATGTTCTAAGCTTGGAGTCTCTAAGAAGAAAGATTTCTTTAAAATAATCTGGGCGGGTTCTTTCTTCAGGAGAAAGACAAATCTGGCCGACAAGACAAGTAGATGCAGATGTATTCATGCAATGTCTTTATAGAATGTTTGACAGTAAGAAAGGTTCCCCTACTGTAAACCTACTGTCCTTACTGTCCAAATATCTAAATCAAAGCATATGGTTATGGTTAACCTATATCTTTCAATATTGTGGAACTCAGCTGACCACAGTAAAAAATCAGTCTCCTTACCAATGAAAAGTCCTTATTTTCTATTGCTGAGTTAAAATTTTCAGTGTTGATTTTCTAAGATACTTTGAGACTTTTCCATTGTTGTTTTCATCTTCAAATAGGACAAGACAAATGGCTCAGATCAATTGTCTAACCCTAGATATTTAGTGTAAGTTCCAATACCAGAGCAAATCCTGCTTAACCTGCAGGTACTACACAAGAACTGTGTTCAGGCCTTTGTTGCCAAAATTTAGGCAAATAAATCAAGCCTCAAGTCCAGAATATATGACTCTTCTTTGAAACATTCTAACATATTTGTTTTAGTTGTGTAGAGAAGTTTTATTTCAATGATTTCCTTCAGGACATTATGGAAACATTTTCCTGCAGAACACAGCTGTATTGTTGATTTTCTATCAGGAATATTTGTCTAAATCTGCTTATCTATAAAGGATGGTAGAGTGTAAATAAAATATGGATTCTGTTAGTTAAAATTAGTGATTGCACTATCAATTTATTCCTCACTTTGAGGTTTTGAGGTAACTGGTACTCTGATTCTCTGGCAGAGGTTTCTCTTAGGTAAATACTTTTCTGTCAGACCAGTAACCATTTTGCTGCCTGTCACCTGTAGAATAAGGTGCTATTTTGAGCTCTGCTCCCTTCCTCACAGACATTTAACTGATTTTTTAATGCAGTGATCCTAATGTAAGAAGTGATTTCCAGACATCTTCTCCTTTGGCCTCCCCAAATGTTATTTAGAAAGATTTGCTTCTTGCCTTTAGTGCCCTGGCTAAACTACTTTTTAATCTCAAACAGAAGCCTTTCAGCCAGGGATCTGAAAATCACCTTCCTTCCCCTTTCTCAGGGGTTTTCAGCAGTAGAAGTTTGTCTGGCAAGGGATGAGCAGAGGAGAATTCCCTGCCTCCTTTCCTTTCCAAAGGAGAAAAAAACTCCCCAAATCCAAAGCGTAGCCTGTGTGCAATTGGATGTGAATGTGTAAATGCACATGCTCTCTCAGGTAGGAGGAGGAATGGTATCATCAGTGAGGGAGTGTGTAGAAATTAACTGTGGCATTTTTCTGATTCTCACTGAAGTTGAAAGTGCCTGAAAAAGCAAAGAAGCGGCTTTTACTTTATCTTGTTTACCAAAATCTATTGAAAAAGCCTCTCAAAAAACATTAAGTATTTTAAGAATACTTAAAAACTAGTTAATAAACATCAAAATGAGACCTCATATCCTAATAATCTCAGAAACCTTGGCTATTTCAGCAGGTATTACACTGGAAAATACCATGATTTTCTCTTTCCACCTAAAATGGAGGGATGTTCACTAAATCCAGATATAAATTATTGTAAATTTTTTTGAATATTTGGTTTTTACTTTGATATTCTAGCAAATCATATTGCAGTCAACCTTTAAGCTGCAGAAGTCACTGCAAAAAAATTGCCACTTCCTTGGTACAGTGTCACCTTAATATCTTATTTAATGCACTTTGGCATGCACAGGATAAATTGAAAGAAGTATGTGTTTGCACTTAATCTGTTGACCAAAAACTCAGGGTAGAAACATGGTTTTGACCTACCTCTTACTGTACTACTGTCACCAAGATTCTCCTCTGAAAGTACTTTTTATTTCATCATGTGGAAGGCATAAAGATGATTAAATATATCAGACAAATTGTATGTAATATTATAATGGGTCTCCACTCATTTTTATTCCAATATTTCTCTGAATAGTGTGCTAACATTATTTACTGAGAAGTGAGATGTATTAAACTCAATAATTTATCCTCATATATGTGGGGGTTTTCTTTCTGCCTGAAGGAGAGCTAGAGCTTTTACTGTTCCTCAGTCTATAAAGATTTATTAAGTAATTTTTAAGTCATAAAAATGGGAAAAATCTTCATCTGCTTCATTGAGGAAGGCAGTGAGAGACAGTGAACTTCTTCTTTTCATCCTTCTCACTGGTTGAGCATTAAAAATATAATTGAAAGAGAATAATTCTAGCAAAGAGCTCCAGTAAAAGCAAAGGTTGATAGGTTTGATGTATTGGGGTACTAAAGCAGTTGAGAGCAGAATATATTGCATCTGGGTTGATGTTGAAGGGAGCAGCCAAACCCCTCCTGTTGAAGAGCTGGTTTTTATTTCTCCTGTGCTCTTTCCCTCTGCAGCACTGCACTGTTTAGCTCCATCAGCTACCCTTGCTGCAATTCCCAGCAGGAATGGGCCTCAGCCCAGCAGGGAGCAGCTCCAGGGTGGAATGATGCATCTGTGACAGCCCTGCTGTGGCTCTGGGTGTGGGTGTAGGCATGGGAGCAACATGGGACATGCACTCCATGACTCTTGCTTTGCCCATGGAGGTGCAGGGCTGGTCTCTGTTCCCAGAAGATCTGACTGGTATTTTCCTCAGAGGAAAATTGTGCTGCTTGACAGAAGCTTTTAAGGAGACTTCCACTGGGCTGTGATGCTGTAGGCATGGCTCTGGAAGGCAGTGAGAAACTTTTGCATTTCAGTACCAGAAGATCAGGCCTTTGAGATCTTAGAACAATCTCCAGAATACAGAGCTTGGTTTTGCACTAAATCATTTGCAAGTGAACTAGAAAGAAATTAATATGAAGTAATTCTACTACATCCATTAATTTCAGAAAAGTCCCTAAATTGTACGTGCAGTACCAGGTGAAAAACAGGTATATAACACCAACCATCATGTCAGAATAACACATTTATCCACTTTCTTCATCAGGCATTGTCTTTCACATGTAGATATATATATAAAGGTAATATGAATTGTCAGGGCACAGATGAGAAGTTCAGGGACAGAGAGAAAGGTCCCTTTTCCCTTCTGAGGAAAACTTATAAATGGTAAAGAATCTCAACTTCAGCAGAGGAAGATGTTGCCAGTTTCACTAAAAAGGCAGTTAAGAATGTCAACAGGTTACCTGCCAGCCTGTAGTCAATAGTACCTAATTTTTCAAACAATGGAACAAAGCTTGAAATGTTACAGAAAATTGCTTTAGCTAGTAGGAAATGAATTAAAATTATTTCACGAACACAGACTGCATGATCAAACCCACTGCATGCAGTGGATGACCCTGCTATAGGGGGCATAGACATCCATGGCCTGAACACTGACATGGTGCTGGCATTGGGAAATGAGGACAGGCAGTGAGATTTTTCAGTAATTAATTGCAATCACTGGAAGTTTCAATTGGGATGTCAAAGTGGGTCTTCTTTTTGTTTCTTTAACTATGGAGGATTTTAAAATCACAATGTTTGCAAAGTAGTTTGTTCATCAGAGGATTAGAAAAATCAGAGTGACAATGAAATAGCTGCATAATAGCCCTAGCATGGAAAATATCCCCCTTCTATGGCAATGTGGAAGTTACTTGGGGAAGATCAGGAGTTGTTTTGCCAGCATTAAAGGTCTTCCAGTCATTTGATGAGCATGAGAGATTTTCTTAGTAATTATGGCTTTTCTCTGATATCAGCTGTAACTCATAAAAGTATGGGATTCAGCTTTCATGCAGATATTTTCATTCCCTTTCAATCTGTTTCTTTTCAATTCTGTCTCTTATTTGTTTACTAAAATTATTTAGTTAAGATGTCAATTGGGAGTCAGATGGAATGTTTTCCGGATGGTGCATTTTTCAGCTCATTCAATTTGGCCATTTAAAATGTTATTTCATTTCAGCTTTAGATCTTAGATCTGCTAAAATTAACATTTGCATTTTCTGTAGCATCATGAAACATCTTTTCTTTTCCTTAATCATTTTATCAGTCAGGCCCAGGAAATTCTTAACAAATGTTAATCTATGGGTTAGCATTTGGCTTTGATAAATGAATTCAGCTGCAACAAAATAGCCTAAATAACAAACTTTTCTGAAGGATCCAGGGAATCTGGTTTGTGGTGGGACATCCAGTACAGGCGGCCCAGAAGGCAGACAGGAGTTGCAATGAGGTGTGTAAACAAGAAGACAGATCCTCCAAAAAGTTAAAATAAGTTTTCCAGATTACAGTATTTTCTTTGAACCCATCATTCAGAGGACAGTGGAATGAAAAGGGGAAAAGAAGACAGAAAAATACAATGTTTTAGGATTTAGCCGTGAGCTAGAGATAGTCTGGTAAATTGAGAGACTGGAAGGAAAACCCTTGTGAAAGAAGCTGAGAGGAGGAGAAATGAATGATAAATGGAAATCAATGTTCTGAAGTGAAGGAATTACATCTGAAAAAATTTCCTATGCAATTCCCTCCATCAAAAGTAAATACTGACAGATCACACTGCCACACCCCCAACTATTTGGGAAGTTAAAACCAAATAAATTTATTATAGAAGTTATGGGAGAGAGATGAAACAGCCTCAAGCAGTGCGCAGTCACTGCTCAGACTGGAATCCTGCTGGCCCTTCACTCCCCCTGCTTTCCTCTGGGTTCAGCTGGAGAGCAAACACTTTAGTTCTGCTCCAAATAGATGTGCTGAGCAATGGTGAAATGGGAAGAGGAGGCAAGTGCAGGCAGCAGCTGCATAGCTCGAACCCCCCAGGCTGGGCTGGGGCAGCACCCAGCACTCACTGCCCTCATCAGGAAATAAATGAGAAAGGTCTTTACTTTAAGGAAAGACCTGTAGTTTTATGCCCATGAACAAGGTGCTGCTTAAAACTCTGTTGAGTGTTTTTTTACACACTGAACACTTATGAAAAGCTCACATAAATTAATGCAATGCTTTTTATTAATTTCTCTGGATTCCTGATTCTGTTTTAACCACTGTTATTCCTGACCTGTTCACTGTTCCAAGCAATTTGTAGGTGTGGCTGGGTGTGTTTAGGATATTCTTAAAATTCACTTAACATTTTTGTCTTTTAATACTCTAACACTTGTCCCTGCCATGGACTCTGTCATCTCTAATAAACCCACAATATTTTTTTGAGTGTCTCTAGTGCATAATTTGCCATTGGTCACAGTAATTTGCTTACAGAGGAAATGGATGAGATTCTAGACCTAACTGATTCACAAGCCAAAGCTCAGTAATCTTGAAAAAGGGTATAATACTTCCAAAATAAGATTGATGAAGGTGCACAGGTATATTTTAAGACAACTCCAGGGAGTTTGGTTTCCTGATCATAATGCATGATAAAGACATCTCTCATATTTTATCCAGATTCAAAAGATTACTTAGTGTGCTCTAGTAATCTTACCTTTCCTTCTGAGAATGACTTCTAAAAGTATTCAGTTCCCAAATTAAAACAAATGCATGAGAGTACTTTCCATCTTTGTGACTGTGACAAACGCTGCATGAGCTGGACTGATGCTGGATGAATCTGGTCATTTAGCACATCTACCCCACCTGGAATCCTGCATCCCGCTCTGGGGTTCCCATGTGAAGAAGGACTGGGCCTGCCGGGGTGAGTTCAGAGGAGGTGCTGATGCTCATGGGGATGCTCAGAGGCTGGAGCACCTCTGCTTTGGGGGTGTTCAGCCCCAAGAAGAGAAGCTCTGGGGGGAACTAAGAACACCTGCCAGTGCCTAAAAGGGCCCATAAGGAAGGTAGAGAGATTTTTGACAAGGGCACAGGGTGATAGGACAAGCGAGAATGGCTTTAAACTGACAGAGGGTAGGGTTAGATTAGATATTAGGAAGATGTTCTTTACTCTGGGGGTGATGAGGAACTTCCCAGAGAAGGTGTGGATCCCCCAGCACTGGGAGTGTTCACAACCAGGCTGGATGGGGTTTTGAGGAACCTGGTCTAGTGGCAGGTGTTCCTGCCCATGGCAGGGGGCTTGAAGCTAGATTAAGGTCCCTTACAACTCAAACCATTATAGGATTTGCAAAAGGTTGCTGTCAAGAATAATGGAAAAATCTTTTTCTCATCACTGTGATGAATTCTGGCATGTAAAGTTTATATTAAACATCAGGAGAAAGAGTGCAGTAATAAAGTTAATAAATCTCTGTGATAGGTTGCTCAGCTATTGTACATGCAACATAGTGTATATCTCTGGGTAAAGGTAGGAATGCCATAAAATGTGAAGGTTTCTACCTTTGGCAGGGGATAGAGTAGATGAACTCTGTAGGCTGAATATGCTGTCTAGTGCAGTGGATTCCATGACATTAATTTCAATTATTAAAACATGTATTGTTACTTTATTGTTCATCATCATCATCATTGCAGCTGTGGTGCACACTGAGCCAGTGTTTGGTGGGAAATGAGCACTCAATGACCATTGCCCTCTCCTGAGGCTGGTGGAGCCACAGGCTTCCACAGGGATTAGAAACAGTTATCAGAGAGTGCAAACCTGAACTGCAAGAGAAGATTCTACTGGGGAGATTCCTTGGAAAATCACCTTCATAATTTATAATAAGCCTTGATGAAAGTACACAAAATACTGGCTCATAATCATTACCACTGGGAATGTTTGCCCATGGGACTGATACCAAAGACAGGTGAAAAATCTTTAAATACCAAGCCATGAGATTGGAATTGGAAAGAGGATAGAAAGATCAAAGCAGTATTTACAGTAACAAGTG
Organism: Eopsaltria australis; assembly: GCA_034509425.1. NCBI lineage: Eukaryota > Metazoa > Chordata > Aves > Passeriformes > Petroicidae > Eopsaltria > Eopsaltria australis. The sequence goes on along the minus strand of JAVTVJ010000094.1, from coordinate 3,470,617 downwards.
CCATATGGGCCATGCCTGAAACCAGACCAGTATCATTTAAATGGATTAGAAAATTCTATCTCCATGCAGGATCTGAGAGAAGTTATTATCTAAAAGGCATCCTCTGTTTTGCAGTAATATCTTCATTTAAATAAATCTGTCTGATTCTAGGATGAGCATCACAGCACTCCAGCTCTTAGTGACATCAGTCTTTGTAGCTGGGTAATGCATAAAGAATAATAATAATAGATACAAGAAATTTAAACTGGAGAAAGCAGTGAAAAATACTTCATTTTAACAAAAATACTCAGGTTTCATTTTGTTTTCATTGTTTTCCAAGTGTTTCAAAGCTGCTTCTGAATCTTCACAGGTGTTTCATCCATTGGGACAGCAGTAAAGTAATATTTTTCTTACTGAAATATGGCCTAAAATATGGTTTGAAAGGCATGTGTCTGTTCTTCTTTTCATACCTTCCTGAATATCTTAGCTCGGGTAGGAGGTGAACCTGAATCAGCCTGAATTTACTCTTACATTGTACATTGGGTCAATACCACTGGTTTGTAGTCCTGATACAGAGAGTTAAATTAGGATTCAAGCTGTGTGGCATTTGTACTAACAGGTGTATAAAAACATGAATGCTTGGAGGGATTCACTTCTCTTAAGACATCTGTGACATAGACATTTATGTCTGCGTCATCCTAAAATCCAGCTTTGGCCCAATGGAAGGAAACTTAACTGACTGAATATAGGTGTCTGTTTTAGCATGAGATAACTGATCTGAAGGACTAATTCTGCCCATTGACTGAGAGAAGATCCCAAGACTGCTTGAAAGGCCACAGACATCTGCACTTCATCAGCTGAAGCCACCTTTCAAAGGCCATGTCTGAGACTAAGCTCTTATCTGGGCACATGGAAATATTAATGGACACAAAAACCCTCAGGAGTCCACAGCTTGGAGCCCTGATCCAGCTGGCTCCTGTACACACAGTCTGATAGATAAATCAAAAAGTTAAAACAAAGCATGAGAAAAAGACAGTTCTATCATCCTTCACTGCCAGAAGCAGTTAAAGATGCTGATGGTCTGGGTTGGTCGTGTTCCTTTTAGAATGGGATCTCACATTACAGCTCACTCTGCGACCTTGGGTACCCAGAGCACTGCACACCGACCATCCCATGGCCTCTGCAGAGCAGCTTTTAAACCAGAATGAGAATCCCCACCCTGTACCAATCTGACTCCCTAACGGAGTTATTTTGCCAGCATTCACATTCTATTAAGAAACACCTTCTTACTGTTTCATTCTTGATTAAACTGCCTTGGACATATATTAATATGTACTTTAGAGAAGGTTTAATTTTTGAGGTATTACATTTTCCAAATCCCTCTTCTGTAAATCAGCAACTTCCCCTTCCAGAAAAGTAAACACACAGTTCATAAATCACAGCATTTGAGGGGTATTTATAATTACAGTTTAGCATTTTAGCACTCTCAGTGAGAAATTCGAGGAAGACCACAGACTTCAGTGGATTCTGACAGTCTCATCCCATGCTGCAGGGCCCTGCACTACTTATTGCAGTCTAAATTCCATAGGTTCTTAGCATACCTCATTATGGTGTCGCAGTAATTCTACAGAACAGTGCATCAAAATGGTAAAATTAGGGAATAACCACTCGAATGCTAATGATCAAGGCAATTCAGATTGCTGCAGTGAATATAGAATCTGAACGTGCTCAGGAATCTCACATGCAATAGAACATCATTCACTAAGTTTTACAGAGTTTCTCTTTGGCCACAACCCTCCATGTGGAGGCAGCTAAGAGGTGTCTGTACTGACACAAGGCAGTGCCCAGGAGGGGCACTGAAGAGTTACTGTCCTTTGCTTCCAGAGGAAAACTGCTGGGCAGCAAGGAACAGCACTCCTCCAGTTCTGGAACCTGAGTCCTGTCTGTCTTCAAAATGTTGGTTTCCAAAGCCTTTCATGACCCTCTTCTAGTGTTATGCCAAGCTTGGTAAGGTCTGGGCATGATCCAACACCTTGCTTTGATCCTTGAAATGTTAATTTTCATTGCAATGCAACAGTTTTAAAGTTTATGCTGTTGCTAATGATGCCTTTGATGTAATTAGCAGTGCTGGATTGACTCAAAATGCCAATTTATCCACATAGTTCCAAAGGGTTTGAAAGTTTTTCTGTTTATTTCAGCTATATCTGCTGGTCTAATGGAAGATAATATTTATTTCTAAAACCTTGTATCCATAGGCCCAAATTGTGAGGTGAAATCTTCGTCATTAGAGATATTCAAAACTTAGCTGGACAAGGTAATTCACCTTTGAAAATGGCCTTGCTCTGAGCAGGAGGTTGAACTAATTAGTATCCAGAAACTCCTTCCAAACTATATTAATCTTTGAGTTTGTAAGGCTTAAACTTGGTAGGTTTCAAATCTGTCCTTTTAAAGTCTTTCTATTGCAAGATCTGGACAAAGATTTTGATTCTGGTAGCAGCTGGATCAGTTTGAAAAATGCAGATTCTCAGCAAGCTGTGAGGAAATATGAACCAACATGAGTTGAATTGCCAAGGATACTGCAAGGTTCCTTTTAACTGCCTTGGGCTTCCTAAATGGAGGATGAATTTTCAACTGAAGACAGTTTTCTGCAGGTCTGACAGTTTTGCCCTCAATGGAAAGAGTTCAATAGAGAAATTCAGGGTAATAGATGCATTCAGTCTAAAGAATGTACATTAAATGCACGTGTAGAGTGAGATATGCAGCAGCATGGCTTGAAGAGGTGTATCTGTCATGTGTGAAAAATCCTTCTCCCTCACTCTAGGAACAGATTTGGGTATGGAAGGCAGTGCTGTAACTTGTCATGCCTATATTCCATGCATGTACATTTGGGGGTGGTGGTTGGACAGGAAGAACTTTATCAGAGGAACAAGCACAGCTTTATTTTTACAGAGGATCACATGCACTGTCTTCACCTGCAACACGTATTTGAATTTTCACAACAGAAAATAAAACAACCTAAGCTACGTTTGGAGGAAATTTGTAGTCAATTTCAAATAAGAGGTTTCTAAACTGCTAATAAATCTTTTACATCCTTGGAGTTGAAAGGGAGCTTTCATTTTCTGCAAGTATTTTTCAGTGTAGTACTGTGTGTTTATGATATCCATATCATATTTAGCATTCACTTTAGTGGATCAAATATTTCCTTAATTGAAAAACAACTCCAGTGCAGCAAGGGTAGTTGAGACTTTTACTTGAACTAATGTTTTACTTCATCTAAAATTAATGATGACTAGTGAGGGCTTATTCATATAGTAGAGTGTAATTAAAAATAATGCAGTGATTTGGGTTATTCTCTATGGCCCCAATCCTGCATATACACATGAGACTATCTTTATGCAAGACAGGTTTTATGCTACGTTCTACAGAAATATTCAGGGATATAAAAAGGCTCAGAGGAATAAGTGGTTTTAAAATTAAGATATATACAGATCTGTTCCTGGGCTCAGGCTGTTCTGTAGCATTCATAGTGCTCTTACTGAACATCTCTACCTGCTCACCATCAGTAGGAGTTCTTAGTTCACAGAAAGAAAACCAAACCTTATGACTCCAGCAAAGACAGGGGGCAGGGGGAATCAATGGATGAAATTTTGTTAGCCAAGATTAATTGATGCTTGTGGCTTTGATTTAAATTAAAATAACAAGATGAAATTCAATCCACTGTTGTCAACATGGGAGCTTGTGAAGCCAAGAAGATTTCACCGAGCTCACACTGAAACTGCCTTATGGGAATAAAAAAAATAAGAAATCTAACATTAGATGTTTGCAGATCTTGGCTGACATCTTCTTGTAGCACAAATCAATTTGTCCTAGAGTTTATTGAATGAAATATGTTTCCTGACACTCTGTAGGTGATGGAAGTTACAAAAAAAGATTTAGTTTGTTCATTTGCATTCATTAATACTTAAAAAATTAACTAAAATATTATGTAAAATAATGGCTAGTAGTTCTGTCAATGAAGTTTATTGCTCTAACACACTGATGATATTAATATCTTGGGGAGTATTCATTTAAAATGTATGAATTCAGGAACAGTCAAGCAATGAACATTTATTGGTTAAACAACTAAACAAAATTAAAATGTCACTTCACTTATTTACACTTTTTCCATACAGCTGTTCCAAAAAAGCATGAAATAACAGGTTTCTGTTGAGAAGAAACTGATTTCATTTTATAAGCAGAATACATGAATTTGAATAAGCACAAGTTTTTAAGACAGAAACATGTAAGAGGGTTTTACCAATCCAGAAATCTGCTACATGGGACAATTTGTCTACAGTAGCATGGAGATCTCCCTCCAAAGGCTGTCATGCTTTTGAGTAGGTCTCCATTATATTTTAACTAAAAAACCCACACATCAAAGACCTAGAAGAGTAAAAAAACCCAGTCACTTTAGATTTTGGACAGTAACTGACGTATCTAAAAAAGATATCTCACAGCTAAAATAACAATTTTTAAATTTATCTTCTATTTCTCATTTTCAGTAGATTTTACATACAGTCTCCATCCTTAAAAAATGAGCTTTGCCTCCAGTGTGGGTAGATAATAATGTTTAGATTCCTCTGCCAAGGTACATATTTACCTTCACGGGGGTCCTAAGAAAATAAAGGAAGCTCTTACTAGCCTGTGGCATTAGGTATTCCAGGAGCCTCTTGTGCAGTTTGCTTTGTTCCTAACAGCTCCCATGGAGTCGATTTAAACACTGAGCCTGTTCAGACTATGAAGCATATGGGTAATTTATATTAATGCTAATGTGAGACGTTCATGCATCAGGGAATCATATCTTCATGTTTTTCACTTTCCATTTGCTTTCACTCTCCAGGAAGAATTTGAAAGGATTCTGCCTGTGAGGGAAAAATTAAAACTAACTGAAGATGTATTTTATTCTTTAGAATTGTTTTTCTAATACCTTTTTTTTTCCTCATGAGGCAGTTGTGTTCAGCCTGGCCACTTGTCTTTTTCCCTCTTTTACCATGATTAGTTGCAATTGGGTTAGGCTTCATCCTAATATGTGATAGCCTAATCCAGATTCTGTTTCACCAACTCCTTTAGAAAGTGAGTGAATGGAAAAAAAATAAAAAAAGTATGGAGTCCTCCTGAATTGATTTCTTGTGGGAAAGGGAAAAATGAGGACCCAGGACCAGAGACCAAAGCTGTAGCTCTCCCTACCTTCCATCTGGTGTACTCTCCACTGCTCCAAAGTTAGGTCACTCCTTGGTGACCACCTGAGCATAGGCATTGTCTGCTCTTATCGAGCATACACAATGGCTCAGCTTCATGAAAGGCAGGGTTGGGGCTCTCTAGACGTGTGCTCAGGGTGGGTTTAAACATTTCTGAGGATCAAGAACATACCCCTGCAAAAGGCAGATCCAGTGTCTTTAGTGCATCTTTTTTGTCTCATCTGATCTTTCTAACCTGAGCTTCCAGCTAACACTTATTATTATGTCTCAGACTGCTGTACTGAAGGACACTCTGAGATTTCTGTTCTCATGTCAGTACTTACAAATCTACATGAAGTCATCCCCTTAATCTTCTCTGCATAAATCTAAGCCAGCAGATCTCTTTGATTATATCAGTATAAAGAACAATTTTCGATCTTTTCATCCTTCCCATGTTCCTTCTCTGTACTGTCTGCCCTTTAACAAAATCCATCTTGAAAGGACTTGCTTGCTTTCACATCCATGGTGTCTCACTACTGCAATTCTCACTGTAAAATTCACCTGTAGCTTTTAACAGTTCAAGTCTTCTCCAAAGAGAGGAAACACCATAGAACAGTCATAGCATGAACTCATCTTCATGTCTCTGTCTGCTGTGACCTCCATATCTCTTCAGCCATGGAGAACATGGCCTGTGTTCAACTTCCGTGAGTTTTAATGCCAGATTTGCTGTGGGGGATCATCTTCACAGCTTATGACATTCAGTTTCATCTCACCTGTCAATCTTCTCTGGAAGTTGTTAAGAAAAATGCTAAATAGTATAATGCACATTGGCCAGCTGTATTTAGAGATCCACACATTGAGTTTTCAATTGAGGTTTAAAAGCTCACAGTTGAGATGCCTTTTTTTTTTTTCAATTTTGTAATACTTTAATTTCTAATGAAAATGTGATCAGGAGCTGTAGAAGGCTGTGCTTGCATCCGCGCTATTTCTTTTTCAACCAAGTTTATGACTTCATTGAGAGAACATATCGAGTTAACTAGCACAAATTATTTTCAATGGATCCTAGGCAATAAGAAATAGTTTTACTACCCCTCCTTGCTTAGGCCATTCTTTAGAGCTGAAAGGCCCAGTAGGCCCATCACATTCTCTACTTTGCCTTTTTTGTGTTTTCTTATAGCCCTGGATTCCTTTCAATTTTCTGAAACAAGCTTACAGTTTTGTTTTATTGAAAATCAGCACTAAGGATACAGAGAGCTACTCAAACAACATCAAACTCTCTGATGCAAGCCACCAAGACCTACTGATATAAAAATATACAACTTCAATAGCTACTTTTTAGTATTTCTTTGACTCACTGTCAGAGAAGAAAATACACCATCGTCATCATGAGATGTGCTGCCATCACAGCATATTGACTGCTCTACAAAGAGAAACCTCTTCTCTGCTATACTGTAGACAATTCTGTAGACATCATTCACTATTTAAAAAAAACTCCCTTCTTTGCATATTCCTTTGTTCCAAATATACTTGCACAAAATTACTTTTATCCTGAACTTTCCTGACCCCGTAGTTTTCCTTCTGCCTTTACCAGTTATTGCAGTTTTATGTACTAATTTATATTCCTCAGTGTCTGTTTCTTCTCTTTCTGTCTTTCTTGATGTGCAGTGCTTGTGAAATATTTGTTAATATTATTATTATTACCATGATCTCATTTTATCACCCAGGTCTGACTTTTTAGGTGGAGTGATTTCATTTCCAGACATACATTCTAACTATTTTTATTTTTATTCATGCTTTTCCATTTGGGTTTTTTACCTCCAATTGATGTGATCAAAGCTGTCCTCATGCTTGTGACTCTGTGAAACTGCTCATGTAAAGCAGAGAGCTCACAGATGCAGAGCAGATGTGCTCAAAGCATGAGCACTTCAAGTTGTATCTACATAAAGCTGTGCAGCATCACACAGAGCTCACTCTGAACAGGCTAGGAGTAAAAGTCTGATTGCATGATGATTTGGAGCAGTATTTCCCATATTCACATTTTAATATCAAAAGTTGTCTTTCTTTTTAGGCAACAGCTGTGTTCTGAACAGCAACAACTGCAAGACTTCTTCAGCAGTCACTGTCAAATATTCTGGCAAGGTGCAAACAAGCTGGCCCAGATGCAAGGGGGCAAATGCGATGAGTGAGGATGTGACACTGAGGTTACCTTTATTCTGTCACCGTTTACCAGCTGCAGAGGCTCAAGAGCATGACCAAACACACAGCTTGGGAGTACACAGCCATCACCTCATTCATTGTTTCTATACATTGGAATGAGCTGGAACTACCCATTATCAGCCCAACCATTATCATGCTCACACAACACTGCTGGGCACCCAATGAAATGAGCTGGCCAGCCAGTCATCCACAAACTGGTTTATGAGAAGGAATGATCCTGGATCATACTGTGTTCCTCTTTTCCTCTTTGCTTTGGTTTTCATATGCTGTAGGTCCCTTCTGACTTCAAGAAGAAATAAAACTTGATCTGTCCATTCACACCTACTGGTCTGTCTCTGTCTACAACATATGAGATGTAGAATGCTGTCTCACTCTTCTTCTCAGGTTTTCTTGCGAATTGTTTGGTACCTTGTTTTTTTTTCTTGTCCCCTTTTTTTTGAAGAGCAGATATTTCAGCACAGAGTAGACTGAGGGTTTGGAGACTACATTCTGGTGGTATCAAAATGACTCAGCTGGTTCCTTCTGCTGAGTCAGAGCCCACTGCCCTAGTCTATAATCCAGAGAGAAATCTAAGAGAAGCCAAACACCACCACTCATCACTGCCATGTAAAAAAAATCAGGAGATGTGAGAGACCTGCCATCCTGCTAAAAGAATAATAATCCTTCAACTCCTCTTCATTTAGGTATATCTTTGCTTTTTGGGGAGTCACTTAATCATAGGAGATTAAACATGTGCCATATGTATAAGTAATGCTGTTCCAGGGATTTAATGGAAACAGACTGATTAAAACCTGTCAAGAATACAGTTGTCATCAGAACTGTGTCTTGAGATAATGAACTTGACTCTGAAGTAGAATCCATCACTCCACTATTGAATTACTAGACTTAGGAGTTTCCAAAATTAAGAGCCAACTCACCATATATCAAAGTAGGTATATGAATGAATCTAAAATCTTGCCCTTTTCTGGGTCTTAGACATCAAATGTCAAATTATAAGAAGAATATTAGGATTTAACACTCGGAACCAATTCTGGGGTACAGCACTGCTGCTGGGGTTTTTGTGGTTTTTTAAAGCATGGATGAAAGGGATGATGCATCCTGTTTTCAAAAAAACATGGAAAACTAAAACCCCTACCCTAACTTTTCTTAGATTTGAACATCAATGTGAGTCTGGAGGACCCAATTTACAACTGATGGCTACTTGATATAATTAAAAAAATCATGTCTCACCAAACTGGGGAGTGGCATAACCTGTAGTTCATAGTTCCAGACACTGAGTAAATAAAATACTTTGCATTGCCTTCTTTTGAAAAGGTGTTACTAATACATCTTCTTTGGTTTGCTTTTTAAACATCTTTAGAAAAAAAATCACATAAACACTACTTAAGCTGTCATGTTTCAAGTATCTTTAATCATAAATGAAACTTGTATATTCATGAGTCCTCAATTTCAGGCATCATATCAGTGTCAGGTTTATTCTGAATCATATCCAGTGCATACAGCAGAAATTTGTCAAATGCACCATTTCTGACCATGAGTAGCAGCCAGGGATTTCAGCTGAGAGAAATGATGGAATGCACCTGTTTTGTGTTGCTGTTTTTGCTCCAAACTTTGATGAAAGGTGAGACTTTCATCAGCTTTCCTGGATGCTATGATGCCATTTTTAATGTTATAGGATTTTACTCAACATTGGCTTTCCACTTCTGAGAAGCCAACATGCTTCAGCCCTGGCCTTCCTTTGAGTTTGCAGCAGCCCTTGGTCCCACTCAAGTATAGAATTCTAGCATTTGTTTTCTGTAAAAATTCCTCAGAGTGGTAACGGTTTAATCCCCATAGCAAACAACCATTCTCCACTGAGAGAATTTCAATTTCCAGAAACATTGAGGCTACATTTCTTTTCAACTAGATGATGAGATCATTCCTAAAAGGAATAACGCAGTAGCCTGTCCCAAGTGTGCCTTGCTTCCAGAGCTATTTCCCAGCCTGCACTAAGGAGGTCATGCAGGGGAATTATGCACTCTCTGTATATGTTTCTCTGGGGAGCTGGAATGATGAAGATAGCTTGTCTGTAAAACCTTGTTTTTCTGATGCCATGTAACAAAAGTCATCTTGGTGAGCTGCTGAAATCAAAGCTGCTCTCTGCAACATGGCAGCTGACCACAGGCTGTTGTCTGCCATTGGGCCCAGGACGCTTATCCACTCTTTGATTAGACCAATATACATTTGTTCCCTTCGAAATGATAACCAGTGAAATTTAGTAGTGCATCAAGTTATATCCAGTGTGCCCTCTGCAGACTGTGCTTCCTTACTCTGCTTTTCAGCTTTTAGTGTGGCTTTGAAATTATTTCTACATGTTATTGGGTCACTATAAGCCACTGAAGCAGAAGCCTCCATCTCCCAAAGGAACAGCACTCCATCCTGCTGCTACCTGCTGTGCTTAAATATGGCCGGGAACCTGAAACTACTTTATTCCTTTTTTAGTTCCTCTGATATTTTAATTATATTTTTTATCCAGTATATTTAATTATTTTAATACACTGGCCATCAAGCTGATTGACTCATAAATTTTGAATGAACCTTTCAAATGTATCCAGAAAACATGGAATATCTAAGATACTCTGCAATTGTGAAATATTCAAAAATCTTTACCTTTCATTTTCTTGAGGGTAAATCTTTTGCTCTGGACAATGCCTTGGGTAAATAGCTAGACTTTCAAAAGACATCACAGTTTGTTAGCTTTAATTCATGCCACAGCACAGACACTGCAGTCCCCTCTGGGCTTTACAAACATTCCTGTGAATGCCTCCTGAACTCTCCTCTCGTCCGTGCATGAGGTAACGCTGTCCGCTGTCTTCCCTCTGTCGCTGACCCTTTGTTCTTCCAAACACAGCAGATACAATGACTCCTTTAAGGGGAAATATTTCTCCTAAAACACCAATAAAAGTGATTGGGAATTTTGGATTTATGTTTCACGTTGAAAAAGAGTAGGACTGGTCACAAACAGGGGTTTTTGTGTTTCAGTTGAGGGGAGACAAATGTTACTGTGTAAAACACATCTGCAGCTGACTCTGAAATCCTTCGACTTCATATGGAATATTCGTTTGACCAGAAAGAGAGGGAGTAAGCACAAGGGTGACACAGCATGACTGCCATTGCACCTTCTCCCTTCCAGTCTCTTGTCACAGTCAAGTAACTCCTTGATGTAAAATAAAGTAGCCAAGAACTGCAATGCAGATTTCTTTGCTTCTCAAGGAATGCCACAGCCTCCTCTCGGGAGAATCATAGGCTTTACTAACACTGTAACCTAATCCCCATTTGAGAAGAATTCCCTCAGTCTCTCTGGTTCTGTCTGGCCCCTTCCCAAAACAATTTTTACCTTAGTGATAAGGCGACTCATATAGAAAATACAGATTTGCTTGTCTTCAGGCAGAAGGCAGTATGGGACTATGGACTCTCCAGTCACAGAAAACTGCTGTATGCTGAACTGTGGTGGACAGCATGTGATTAGCAACATGTAGAGCCTCACTCAAAGTTTGTGTCTATTTCTGAGGACACCCTATCTCCCATCAGGACTGTGAAGCAGTGTATGTAGAAATGTATGTCCCTCCTGTATCCTAGGAGAGCTCAGTTGGAAGTTACACCCCAGCTGCCATCCATGCTGAGACACGTTAAGGCACACGAGAAGTGCTGGAGTTGAAAACAGCTCTCAGTGCACTGAGATGCTGCCAAGGCTTGGCAGAATCTGAGTTTGGCTCTGATCAATCATGTTTTGATATTAAGCATGTAAAGCAACACCAACTGTAGCTTATTGCCTAACTCTTTTGGGGATTCACCCTGGTCCTATGTTTGTCATAGGCCATGGAAAAAATCTTTCAGAAAATGCAATTAATTTAAATTTAATTATATCTGCAGGTTGAGTTCATGTGAGAATTCAGAATTTTCAATTCTATATTATACTAATGTGAATATTATTCTATCAATTATATTATATTTATGTATTAATATATAAATATTACTATATTTATGATCTATTTAACTATTTCAGTGTTAGTGAAAGAAACTTCTTCACTGTAGACTGAATATTTCCAAACTGACATTTCTTGACAATTTATGAATTCCAAATTATGAAATTATGTGTCTGTGTAAGCAGGTTCATGTAAGAAAAGAAGAAAGGAATGAAAGGCAAGGATATTTCAGAAGTGTGGTTGTCATGTAAGCTAAAGTGTCCTTTTTGTGTATGTTCATTCAGATTTAGACACATTGACAATTGCCATAATTTAGCTGTACAAAACACTTTTTGCCTATAATACAGGTACAATGACTACAGTTTGCAAACACAACATTCTGTCAAATTATTCTGTTTCTTCTTATGTTCCACTTTCATTTTTCTCTCCATGTTGCTGGATGCCCTGTCTTAGGAACACCTAAGGGGTTTTAAGACAAAAGCTAGTTCAGCTGATCCTAGTTGTTCCTGGTATTTTTAATACCATAATCCAACATACTTGAAAAGTAATTAAAGTACACGGCAGTGGTTGAAAGCAGTGGGTGCTGGAGATTTCAATGGATGTGCCCCACATCACTCAGAGGATGTGCACACCCTTTTCAGACCACAGAATTCTCCCTGGGTCAGAGGCAAACCATTTGTCTTGCCATTCTCCTTGGGATGATTTTGCTGCCCAATTTCAAATGCAAAACAATGCACCATGAAAACACAGGGAACCATTTAAACTTGTTTTGACCTATCTTTTAAAAACACCAGAATCTCAATAAAGTGAGGCTTGTATTCATAAACAAAGGAAATGTTCTTTTGCCTGTTACTTTTGTATCTGTGTCAAAAATAACTTACAAGCAGTATTTCCTCAGTTTGTCAGTAAAAACCTCATTTGTTATTCTCTTCTTGTTAAGAACAATTTTATTAAGTTCAGATCTGTCTCCTGTGGGAAATGAGTGAAATTATCTTCAAGCCTCTATCCACATTCTCTGCAAGATCCCACAACAAATTCTTGTGGTTAAATAATTTCATCTGTTATGCTGTGTCCTGAGGTACCAAGTTTGTTGTCACAATGCCTGGCTTTACCCTTCAATATAGATGATTTTTTTATTAAATAATCATGATGTTTACTTCTGGAAAAGACTGCATTAATTCAAGAACAGAAGAATCAAGCCAAGTAGAAATAACACTTGAGTTTTGACTACCCAGAACGTTAGGAAATAACAGAATAAAATCAATCTCTAGCAGCAAGATTGGATTTTGGAGGAAGGAGCAGGGAATGTGGCTCTGAAACTAATAAATTAGGTAAATGCATATTTTGGAAGAAATGGGTGTTATGTGTTTATTTTAATACTTCACTTCAGGTTAAAGTGAATGTATTGTTTATGGCAAAGTTGGACTGACCAAGCTGGAAACCTGAATTCTCTATTTAATTACAAGCAAGATACAGCACAGATAAGAGCCAGGCAGTATTTTCATGTCTCTTCACTAGTGAATTTTGGTTCTGAACTAACAGAGCATCCTGCCCTCTGGAGCTGGTATGTACCTGGAAGCTGCTCCAGCCTGAGACAGTGGAATACTGTGCAGCAAACCTCCAGTGACCCTTGAACCAGTTGTGTGCATGGAGTTACTGCTTCATTCATGTTTTGGGGACATTATCCTGCTGGAACTGCTGGCAAACACACGGTGATGTTTTTTTTATATTTGCCATCTTGTAGAACCTAAACCTAATCCTACTGAGTCCCGTTTCATGTAAGTACTGCAGTGTCTCTTTCCTGGAGTGATCTGTGCTGGTGGTCAATAAACACACAGCATCTGATTACACAGAGAAACAGGGGAGCTCTACAGAAATGACAGTATAAATAGTGAAAACAGATATTTTGTAGAGATTTTAGCCTTCAGCCAGCCAGTACTAAATGTAGATCTCATGGCAAGAGTAAGGGCAGACAATAAGTAGGGGTTCCAGTCACCTATTTTACAGTCATTAGCCCCCTTGTTAAAACTGACAAAGATGATCAAATTTCAATAATTTGGGTCAATAATACCTGGCTGCTGAGTTCCAAACTGAAATGTGTGTTGGTGATCCTCAGACTGGACTCAGTCTTTGCTGGTCTGTAAATACTAATTTAAGTCTGAAACATAATTTCTATTATTCCACCTGGGATAACGATAGCTATTTTTGGCATTTCCTTCCTGCTATGGTATCTGATATACTATTATTAAGTTATTATATTTTACCAATACAGGAAGATTGGCTTATACCCAACAGGTTCCCAAGTCTCACAAATCATTGCATTTGCTGGTGGAAGTAACTGTGGGACTCCATATCATAGTCAGAATAGTTGTCAACACAGATTTAGGAGGAAGTTCATAATGTCTGGTAGCTGCCTTGCTGTTGGCATATCTGTTGACTGAGAGAATAACAGGACATCTGTCAATATCAGGAAATGGGAAGCTGCAGTTGCAGGCCATTCTATTTTATAAGCACCTTTTATGATTGCTAATCAAGTGTATTCAAATAAATTCAAAGTTATTCAACTTTGTTATTACAAATTTAGCCTTTGGTACTTTCTGATATAAATACTGTGATAATGGGATATTACTCTGTGTAAAGACAACAATAAGCAAATCTAGTGTTTCAAAATTTCTGAATAAAAATTGGCTGCAGTGATAAATAAGATGGACATGTTAACTTGTGGTTTGGGAGGTTTGTTTGCTGTAAATGATGCAAACAAATCAAGGGTAATTTGTAGTCACTGTGCTTTGCATATCGAAAATTGGTGGTGAAATAGTGAGACATCCCCACTGTTGATATTAGCAATGTCTACAGCGTATAATGTTGCGTGAGGATGGACTATAATCATGAACACATCTACAGAGATGATCCTCCTCAGGACCTTCCAGCCATCTCGAAGATAAAGGTATCTGGAAAATGGATATGTCAACTACTGTGGCATTATCATCTGTGGGCTTTGCAGGAGCAGTCCTCACAGGGTGGAGTACACCCACTTACAGGGAAGAAAGTTATATTACCTCTTTCCAAGCACCCTTCCATGCTACTGAATGCCTCTGTGTGGTAAGAGGGAGATCACAGTGTGAGAAACAGGCAAAGTCAGATTTGTCAGCTGAAGAGCCAGAAGGAGACAAATCAGTAGCAGATTAAAGTGTGCCTGGGAAACAGGGCATGACAATGGAAGAGTTCCAGTCTAGTCTTATGTTCCTGTGCAGTATTCCATGTATTTGTGGAGATAGGACCAAATCTATTCACCTTATAAATGGAGTGATTTGTAAAGGTATAAAGTCTCTCTTTATATTTTGCAATTTCCTTCATGGACCATAGTTTTCCTTTGCTCCTGTATGGAGCTGATCCACTAGACAGCATTAGGGAGAGGGACTCATAGCACACATCCATGGATTTGGATACTTTCAGGTTAATTCCTCAGTCAGGGTCTTGAGGTCTTACTACCTGCTATATCCAGACTGTGTCAGTTGTCACAAAGGTTTCCACTTGAAGTTCTGAACCAATTTCTAATGAACCTTGAAATCAGATATGTGAAGTTAGTAAACCATAGCAGAGACCACAGCAGGTTGTAGTAGAGGACAGCAGTGCTCTCGAGCTTGGAAAACCTCAGGAACTGAGCTGAGCCTACGATTTTTAACAAGGATGCTGGGAATATCATTGCAACATCAAGCAGAAGTCAAAATGCCCCAGCATAGGTCAGCACTGGTTCCTGGCGCTGACGTATGGTGGAGGCATTTCAGAGGAGAAGGACCTGGCTGCTACCTGTGACATTTGTTTTACCTCAGGGGATTAGATGAATTCTGACTCCACGGTACCTCTGTGTATTGTAGCAACTGTAAAACTAAATTAAGTAAGGTTTGAAATTCTTCCAAAGTACATGACAATCCACCTAATGCCAAGAGCTGTAGTTATTAAATGCTTTTGTGTAAATCTGTCTTTCTGTACAAAATAACAGCATGATATAGATGCATAACATTAAATTATGTATGTCTTCAAACTACACGGATGCCTTCTCTTCACTTTGGGATCAGTAAATGTGCTGTTGTTTGACATGGGAATTATGTATCCATCTCTTCAGGCTGGGTTCACACATGGACTCCAGGAGATAAGTGAGCCTGGATCAGTTAATTTCTTATAATAAGATTGTTTATCTTTCATCTGAGCATGAGATAATTTACAGCTTTCTGTCCATATACCGATGTGTGAATTATTCAGCATTGTAAAGTACAGCTTGTGCTTTCTCACTATTCATAGCTTTCCTCAGAAATGTTTCCTCAAAGCAGCATAGCCTCATAGGAAAGCAGGGAGAAAGGACTTCAGAGGTTCCCTGTTCTGAAGCAACCTCAGCTCCTGTCACTCCCAGCAGAGCTTGCCCCTGACAGAGGGGGCACCATGGGGCATCAGCCAGTGATTTATGCTACCTGAGCTCAGACAAACAGCAAAAATCATATTTCTTTTCCTCTCACTAAACAAAAAAGAAACAAAATTTCTGAATGTAATTAGAATAAGGTGTGCAGAGGGTGTTTGTGTCAACCAGTGTGGTTTAGCTTTCAGTGCAGCCAAAGCTCGAGGAGGTGGTACCCACCTAACCTGGTGAACAATGACCCTGAAGAACAGCTGGTGTCTTCATCACATTGTGTGGTGTTGAGATTATGATGGCATTCACTGCTGGCTGAGCATCAAGAACCAAACCCCCTGGGACTGGGGATGTCTGTGCTCTGAGCACATGCCACCCTAACTCCACAGCTTTTACTGCCACTGCTCCTTAGGCATCCCACAAAATCAGCTATGACTGAGTACTGGTACATGCTCAGCCCCTATCAAATGCAAAGAAAAACATAAAATCTTGGGCCACAGTAAAACAGCTTTGCACTAAGACTCAAATATTATTGTTATGTGTCTGAGCACTAAGAATGAAAGTAGTCAGATGGGCTGGATTTATGCATTAATTTTGCTGGGTAGACTCATCCTTCATCTCCATACATATGTACAAAGATAAAAGCAGGACCTCTTGCCACAATCTACTTGTAGTGAGGTGGGAAGCTCTCCACACAGCCTCTTAGAGACTCCATTTGCTCAGCCCTGCCACAAACTATTGGAGACAGGGAAAACCCAACAGAGTGTCTCAGCTCAGGACAGGCAAAACCTCTGTCCCGCAGTCAGGGCTCTTAGAGGATTTCTACCTGTGTGCTCAGAAAACTACACTGGAGGAAATATCTGAGCCTTTTTTGTTGTATGAAGGTACATTGCAGTCATACCTTGCTGAAACTTTGGCTAAATCTGCCAGAGATGAGTGGTGAACAGCTCTTTTTCAGTGGTGAAACTCACAATAAATCAAATGCTTACCAGGCCACTGACTTTAACTGTGAGTATGAAAGTACCATCAATAAAACACCCAATGTGATTTAAAAAAACCCTCTTGTGGTGAGTCAGGCTCCATCCAGCCTTTCAGAAGTCTGTCGCCTCTGTGTTCTGTGCTGCTCAGTTGACTCCTTACCTCATGCTCCAGGCCTGAAAGCATTTTCCACTGCATGATCTGATATGGAGCAATTTCCAAAAATCCCTGCAGGGGAAACAAAGATATCTGATGTCCCCTACCCGCCCCCAAATGTAAATTTACATTTTACAAACCACAGAAGCTCATAATCCCTCAGTCTATCCTTTGTAATGCCAGGTTGTCTCCCCAGCTTGTGTTAATGTGCACTAATGAGGAACAGGCAATAGGTTATTTGGGAGGCAGATAAGCAAAAAGCATGTCCTTCCAGATCCTTTAGAACATGCTATAAAAAAGCCCAAATTATTTTGCTTGGCTGCAGTGTTGTGTTTTAAGGCAGCTCCTCCTGTTCTCTCAGGGATTAATGGCTGCACTGGTGGAGTCACAGGATGGTTTCTTGGCCGGGTGTGAGGGCAGTAGGGAACACATCAGGTCACTCACTGGGATGCAGCAGTTTGGGCAGGATCTAAGGTTGTTTCTAGGGTGGTGGTGAAGGAAATGTGGTTGTAGGGGATGTAAGCAGGTGTGTTGTGTTGGTGAGGGAGGCTGGGGTATTGGATTGAGCTCAGCTCACTGCTGTCTCAGGCACAGACATTGCCTCTAAAGAATGTGTCAAGGAAAAAGTCTGTAGGCAGTCGTGGCTAGGGGCTGTCTCTATACCTCCTTTTGTTGAAACTGTATTCTTTGTGGCAGAAACCTGTGAATGAGTTAGACTTTCAGGACTTTCCTAGCCTTTGATGCCTCGACTATACCCACACTTTATGTGACATGGACTGCAAGGGGAAAAAATAAAAGAAAGTGGGTACTCTGGCCACAAATCCTATATATAAACAGATTCCAGCGGCCATTTTTGAGTGAAGGGAGATGGGGAGTAGGATTACAATGGGGGATTTACTATCCCAAACTTGTTTTGTGTGTTTGATCCTTTGCCCTTCTTTTATCAAAGGAGAAGACCCAGAAGTATCTCTTGTTCTGTGCAGACTATGCTTGTGCTGATGAAACCAAGTCCTCTTTCTCTCTCCCTTTGGATAGGTCAATCTTTGAAATGCAGCCCTGGATGATGGACAAACCTCATCTTTCCTTGGTTGTCTCCTTGCTCCATTTTGCAGCCTATAACATTGAGTTTATTTGTCTTTTGTCCTAAGCCATGTGCTTTTTCCCATATTTAATTGCTTGATCCTGCACTCATTGAAGCTACTGGAGCTGTTCCCACTAGGGGCACAGTAACAACCAAGGGATCCTCACACCCAAACACAAACAAATAGATGCCACAGACTGCACTATCACCTTGCTGAGAAAGGCAATTCAGGGTTCAAAATGTCCACTGCTGAACTTGCGTGCTTAAAGTCCACTGAAATTGCTTCAAGCAGATAACAAAATATCACGAACTTTTCCCCAGGAGGGAAAGTGGTAAGATTGATTTGACATAAAAGACTAGCTATCATTATTAATTCATAGTTTGGCAGATCTCGGGCATTTTAAGTGAATGAATAAATTCTGTATTACAGAATGTCCTCTGTGAAATTAGTGATTAAAAAAGAACATTTTAAATTAGGGTTTTTTAAAGCCTCATGAAATTCTCTTTGAGAATATTATTAATTGTGTTGCTTTAGAAATTTCATTTCTGTTTTAGGTGCTGTAAGTTATCAAAATTTGCAATGCCAGCAGAGCTGGGGGAAACTGGTAATACTGTGAGCCTTAGGTACACCACTGTGAATAATGGCTATGGACAGAGCTATGCAGAGTTTGAACCTGCTCCCCACCAAACCAGGGTGTTGTGCCTTTATTATTTTAGATGTTCATTCTGGCAGATGAAAGAACAGAAGTGTCTGGGCCCTGGCAAAAATGTTAATGTAAAGGCTGCGAGCTTCAAATTCAGCTTAACCAGAGTTCATAAATGTAATATATGAATCAAATTTAGTTTATTTTGAGAATTTTTTCCCAAAACATCCATGTTTTGGAGCATAAGGAAAAAACTGCCTAATCTAATATTCTTGGCAAAAGCTAAAATGTTTGAGTTCCTGAGCCTGAACTTTCTCCCCTTTGTCAGAATGGATTCCAGAAGCACCCCTGTAGCGTGCTGCCCCAGGAACAAAATGCAGCGTGATTAATGCATTGAATTCCAAGAACATGCTTACACAGCTTTTTGAAAAACACTGCTCTGGCAAACATCTCCTACAGCATTGCATAAACAGGTTCTCCACAGCCACCCAGGGCACTGGTTTTGGCTAGGGTTAGAAAAGCAGTAACTTTTCAAATAGCAGGTGCTGGGTGACTAGCTGGGCACTACTTCTGAATTTATTACAAATCCCAATAATTGAGGGGGCTCAGAAGCATCCCCAGAGGATGTGTGCAGGCTACTGCTGCTTTATGGTAATTCACAGGTGCAGTCTCCCTGCTGAGACACAAAAGTCTCTGAAACCACTGAGCAGGTGCCAGTGTCAGCCTCAAATCTAGAACTTGTAGCTTTAATATGAGACCAGCAAAGAGTGTCTAACAAGGCTACAGAAGCTGCCTTTTATTCTTACTTTCCTCTAGGCAGGAAAGTTTGTGAATGTCTGCACATCTCACTTTGAGCATGACTATGTAGGTAGCTTCCTGAAGTGCTGTCTCTCACCAAAAAATAAAACTACTGGACATGAATGACAAAAATATATTAAAATGTGACTTTATTCTGGGCACTGGTTGTATTTCAGTTGAAAAGGAAAGAAGGAACATGTTCCTAAATAACTTGTAGGTGGGATCCTGCTCACAGTAGGAACCTTCCCATTCATTTGCTTGAGACTGAAACTCTTAGACTCCAGCAGGTATAATGGGAGCTTTAAACATTTAACTCACATACAGACATCTCAATTTCACCTGGAGCAGTCTAAATAGACTACCTGGAGCCTACATCTGAAGCTGAAACTCACTCAGGTTACTGTCTACCCTGGTGAAGAGAACCTTCAGAGTTTCAGTTTCTTGGCATTAGAAAAATGGGGGAGTGTTTGTTAGCATTTTTAATAGTAAAACATTTTGTTAACATGCTGTCTGTGCCTCATCTAGGAAATTACAATAATTAAATGAAAATACAAATTTTGAGTAACAGCACCTTTGTTATTCATTCCAAGTTTTTCTAAACTGAACATTTAAAAGTAATTTACTATATGTGTATTATCTTGTAAGAAAGAGAGATTAAAATAATGTATGCTATAATAATATATCTTATACTCTTAGAGGTTAAAACTAGTTGAGAAAACAATATTTTGCAAGGAATTTACAGTTTCAAGAATTCTTTCTATTTTATACAGAGGCATAACAGGTACTCTTTAATGTGTTTTGCAAGAGTATAAATAGAACCAATAAAAAAAAAGAGAAAAAATCCAAAAATAAGTGAAAAAAAGCAAAAAAAAAAAAAAGGGGGCATAAAAAAGGAAAGCCAGATGGTGCTTATGGCTGGAACATTCTTTTCCTGGACATTTCCAATTGGAAGAACATATTTATTTTTATTCTATGCATTTGAAAATGAGATTAATGCTGATACCCAGGATAATGCAAATGCCAGTTTTTTTCAGAGCAATACACTGTATTTCTTGACTAATGGTCAAAGAAAGAGATGTCCTCATCCCGCTGTCTTTAATCTCTATTTTCTTCATATGGTGAGATTTCTGCTTACCCTTTTTGACTTTACTGAAGTTTCTTTTCAGGGCATCTTCCCATGACTCTATGTAAATAATTTACTGATTTTTTGTGTCAATTTAACATTGAAATTACTCATGATTGCCTTTGGTTCCTGAATGAGCTGAGTCCTTGCCCTTTTGTCTTCAGAATGACCAGTTTGGTACATGCTGTGCCATGACAAGTCTACAAAGGTCCAGTGTCAACATTTTCTTTCACTAGGCTTGCTTTAATAGTTTCCATAGAGGTTAAGAAGTTCAACAGAAACATGTAATTAGGAATATTATGCAATAGACTACATAAAACAAACTAATGCAGTAAAGGCTTTTAAGTCTAGTAAGTAGTGTTAAAATCACAGTAATTAATTTTAGATTACATAGTTTTAATATGAAATTTCTTTTTAATCAACCCTGCTGCAGGGTTATTTACTTGCTGACTGCTTTTCCTGTTGCTCTTTTCTCTTCCTTCTTTCTCAGCCAGTTTTCCCAGAAATTGCATCCAGAGGCATCTTTTTGGGTCTATTTACGTTAAGAGTTTTGCACTGTGATGGTGAAGTGTCCCTGACCATACCAGGATCTCCTGCACAATAAAGGTGGTAACTGGAGCATCATCTGCCCAATCAAAGTGGAAAAAAAGGGATAAGCAGCTAGCCTTGGAAAATCATTTACCTGAATGAACCAGTAGCCTGAGTGGAATGGTACCATTTTTACTGGACATTTTGGAAAAAAAAGAAGAAGTCCAGTAGTTCCCAACTTGGGTTATGCCCAGGATGAAAACTTAGTAATGACTAAAGGCAATTGCCTTGCAATCCTCTAAAGACTGATCCTAGCTGAGACCCTTTGAGCTCTCCTGGACCACAGTGGGCTGCACCAGCACCTCCCTGTGGGGGGGACACCTCCCCAAGCTCACAGCCCTCAAGTGTGCAATGCTCAAAGACCAACTCTGACAACAGGGCCCAGGGTATCACCTACATACACACACACACACAAACACTCCTTGAGGTACTAATCTTGTCTCTTGAGGAACACAAAGGGATTTGACTTGTTTATTCCACTGAGCTCGAGGGGAATTTTTGATTAGTACCTTTACACACGTGGATATAGACGTGTGTGTCTGCTTGCCTGTGTGCGTGTGTTTGAATTGATTTTGGTATGAATGGTATTATTGTGACTCTCTAATTAAGTCACTGTTATAATCGTAGTAAATCCCATTGAATCACTTTTTTTTAATGCTGAATTAGTCAGTAAATAAGTGTTGCTAAACCCTTTCTATATCCTTTGCACCCTTACCATTTTGCAACTGTGGTCATCATGTAAATAATTTTAAATTGACTCTAATCCAGTTTTCCTGGGTATGTTTCATCTATGTGGTAAGTAAATGAATGAACCTTGTCATGAAACTCTGTAGAAATTGCACGTACACAAATTGGTATTAAAACCTGATTTTTGTCAGTAACTCTGGTGGTGATTGTTTAAGCATCTGAAACCAGTCATTCACAACATACATCAGATCTACTTCATCAAAAGATTCTGAAATTCTTTCAGTTTGTATGTATTTTTAAATGACTTGTTGAATTATTTGTTCATATTCCCTTTGGAATGAAAGGAACATTTAGAATCTGTGGCTTACAATTATGTGCAGACTTAAATAATATTGCACTAATTTTCCCTTTCCATTCATTCTGTAATTATGCCTTTTGCCTGACCATCTCTGATTGAAAGCTAGCTTGCTGCAAACTTAATATATTCAGCAGAATCAGAAACATTGATTTCTCATGGCTGGTCTGACTCAAAGTTAGAAGACTTCCCATAAAGGGTCTAATTTCTTGTAGCTGAAGGAAAACTGCCAGTAAGTGGGTGTGTTGTTTGGGTTACATTAGTCGTTAAATTTAGATTTTTACTTTTTCAAGATCCAAAATCAAGTCTGAAGCTTTTTTATTCAAATAGTGACTGCTGCTTTATTTGAAGATGTGAAGAAGCCTCTATGTTTTTTGCTTTTTTAATGAAGACTCTGACTTAGATTTTTTTTTTTTTTTTTTGGACCACTAATAAGACTGCTGAAGACCTTTGCCATTTAGTGCCATTGGGGTTGTGTGGTTACCTGTTGAAACTTTCCCATAAACTATTTCAAGAGTCAAAGGAAAAATTGAAGTAATAGTAAATTGAAGAGAAACCCTGTGATTTTTGGCAGTGCTTTGGATACTGGTGCTTTGATGATGCAAGTACAATTGAATACCCAAAAGAGAAAAGAATTGATCTGGAAGGCTGCTCTTGTGTCTCATTCTGCTTGAATTCATTTAATAGCAGTTAATTTAATTTTTTTATTAGCACGGGATTTAAAAAGTAATAGTTTTACTCTAGAGGGGAAAAAGCAAGAAATCTGGACAGAACTGATCAGAATGTCTACTTATCTGTCACGAAAAATAACTTAGTGCACACAGGCGTAGTATTAGAAGAGGATGGAATTCTGTTATTGAGAAGAAAATACAGAATAAAATAGAAAACACTAACCTTAATGTCACTAACCTTTCCTTAGAGCTAGATTTCTATTTTAATTTTCACAGATTTCTGTGGAAGCATATAATTAGGGTTTTTTCCTGTATACTTGCTGTTTCTTACTCGGAAGACTCCCCTAATGGTTTTCTGTTTTCAAATTTTCTCATGTTTTTGTGAGGTTATTAGTGGCTTTGTGTGATCTGTAATTGTTCTTTAGTTACATTCAGAATGAATTATAAGTTTCTTCATTTTGCTTAGAAGCTTTTAGATACCCATCTCTATGTCAGTGCCAAAGTAATTATTGAGGCTGCTTTTACATTGATTTTGATCTTTTTGGGAAAGCTTGACCAGCATACTTCAAACCTACAGCTATATGTTTTCATGTTCAAAACTGCCTGACACTTGATTTACTTTTAAAATGTCCTTATTTATGCATTTGTGTTAGCTAGCATTGTAAAACACACAGATTCTGCAGGAAGCTGCTGTAAAAGGTAATAATGAATGTTTTTATAAATATATTAACAGCTAAAGGAGGGCTGAGGGAAATCTCCGCCCTTTATTGGGCACAGGAAGGAACAGTGTCACCAAGGATGAGGAAAAGGCTGAGATAATTTCTTTGCCTGTCCAAATGTCTCAGCCTGTCTCTGTAGCAGAGCCCTCTGATCACCTTTGTGGTGTTCACCTCTGGAACCACCCCAACAAGTCCTTCCATAGACACAGAGAAGGACCCGTAAGACCCTTCCTATGTTGGGTCTTTCCTCACTAATTTGGGATAGCGGAACAGAACAGCTGGACTCTCATTAATCTAGCAGATTCAAAATTAAGGGAAGGGAATTGTCTGCATTTGCAGGCAGAGGTTAAGACATTAAGTGTGACATTTCCTCAACAGAGTGTGAGGACCTACAATCCTAGATGTCTGCATAGATCTATGTCTACATATATTAAGCCTGTTTAGAATTACTCTGCAGTCACTTCAGATTAAGGTGATAAGGCCAGTAGCAGCCAGGAAGCAATTCACAAAATTCAAACCCAGATACCACCATTGGCTCATCCAAATCAGATCCCAACAGTATCCACAGTCAGAACGTGGCTGCAATGGGACCTTTGTTGGCCAGCTCAGAGGTAGAGCCCTCCTCACAGAGCAAAGCAGACCAACCCTATCTGAGTTATCTCAACTAAACCTGTGCCAATCACCCCTGAAATGCTTGAGAAAATCTGCAGGGAAGAGTGCTGGAAGGTCTGGTGGCTTTGCACCATGAAATTCGTGCTTTCAGACCTAGACTTGACCCCTTTGAGTGAGACACTGCCCAGATTCACAACCAAAAGAGGATTTCTGTCCCTGAGGGGGTTTACAAGCTGACCGTAAAACAAAAGACAGCATTACAAGCAGAGAAGTGTTAAAGGAATGAAGAGATATAAATGAAATCCTTGAAAACAGAAGGGAATAAATTATATAATGGAAGGCTATTTGTATTTGTTCATAGGCCCAGTGCTGATACTTTGCTTGAAAGATCAAACCAAGGATTTGATGAGATAACTTTCTGAAATGTTGTGGAACTACAGCCACGGAAAGCATTTTCTGAAGAAGCACAGGTCAAAAAAAAGAATGTTATTATGCTAGCTTGCCTACTCTATTTTCTTGGATTTGATGTAAATGTGACTTTGCTTGTCTCTGAAAGCAGATGCATCTCACTTCTGCTTCAAAAAAAGCAACAATTCAAAGCCAGAGCAAATATCATCATTGTTTTAAAGCAATTTATCATCCAGCATTTACCTTCATCCATATGTCACTTAACTTTGCAGCAACTTGAACACAAAAATCCTCTCTAAAATGTTTTATTTTGCAGACTAGCTTATTTTTATAAAGATATTAAATGAAAATCTAAAGCCATGCAACAACACTATTAGATATCATTGCAAACAATGACTGCCAACTATCTTAAGGTATTGACTAGGTCTCGTGCAGTCTAATGAAAAAATTATTTCAGCAAATTATGTTTCAGTTTCTATTACTTTGTTTTTGGAATGGAAACATCGAGTGAAGTAGATCAATACTAATTGGCAGGAGACAGAAATTCACATGACATCTTGTAAAGAAAGGTGATAAATGTCCCCCTTCCATTTCATCAATCTGATTATTTTATAGTAGTAAGGAGAAAATTTGATTTTAAAAAATATTTCTTTCCTGTTTCTACAATGTGCCTTGGTTGCTAATGCAATTAGTTTGACAAGCCAACACCTGAGTGTCCTGGTTTTTCTTAAAACTTTATTTTTCTTTCAGTGTTAACTGTTTCTGCCTTCCTTTTGCAGTCAATCCTTTTCTGTATTTTCCTTTCTTGTCCTGGACTCTAAAGGAAGTTAGGAGTCTCTAAAGGAAAGTTCAGAGGCTTTTCTCTGTTTCAGTGTTCATAGAAATGTGAGGAGGCTTTGGAACCAGCTACCCTGTGCCAGACTTAGTGTGGATCAGCTAATGTACTATAAGATAATTTTCAGCCTACTGATCACCTTGTTTCAGTAACATCTTTCCTCCATGGGCCAACACAAGGTTTAACAATAAAAACTGATTTCATCATTTTCATGTCACAAAATTCTTATGACTTTCCCAGCCACCTGCCATCTTCAATTTCTACATCACAGATAAAATAAGTGAAAGAGAATCTAAAAAAATTATCTCTATATTTATGGTTAATGGTGTTCTCTTCCAGGCACCAAATACAAAAATACAACCTATCTGCAGCAAAGTCTTATTCAGCATCAGGGGACAAGCACTGGGTTCCTGTAGGACACTGCTTGAGACAGCTATCAGGATAGTCCAGAGAGATATAAAAAAAAGCAGGCAGCTTTCCTATGTTCACTTAGTGCAATTTATATCTGTCTTCAATAAAATGGGTGGAGTAACGACTCACTGTCTCCTTATCCTTTGTGGACTGAGAGCCAGAGATCCCTGACTTGCACTTTTTGGAGGGTGCTTGCTTGACATACTCTTGACAAGTGGCCTGTTTAACCATAGTGTGTAAGGTAAGAGCACGGGTGCTGAACAGCGTATGCACGTATCAAACACATAAAACTGGCTGGGAGGCATTGACCCCAAACTAATCAAGTTAAAGAGGAAGATGGCCAGATCAAAGAGTGACCAGGACATTGCAAAGCTTTAGAAATGAAGAAAAAGGCTGAAAAGAAGTGTAAAAGAGGCATGAACATTTTTAACACCAGGGATGTTTGAGTGGAAAGAGATGGAGTCAAAAGCTGCCCTGGTGTCCTCTCTACCCTTGCTCAGTGGAGCAGCCACCTTGTCAGATGCTGTGAGTTGCATTCAGCTGGGTAGGGAATTGCAAAGTGTAGCAGGTGAGGACCTCACTTCACACAGGCATCTGCAACCTTGTGGTGGGATTTCTCACCAGGATGGGGATCAGAGCATGATCAGGTTATAGGGCATGAAGGGATTCATCCAGAGGTGCCAGTTAATTATGTGTTCCTTTATTGATAGACCTCTTCAGGCCTGAATTGCTTTAAACTACAGGAACTGGGTAGATTTTCCTGTGAGAGTTTGTGGCTGCTCTTGAGCATCAGGTAAGTGCAGAAGGAATGATGTGCACTCAAATACGGGAAGGAAAGTGTTTTCTGGTGGGCAGGAAAGAGGTAAAGACTCTGCATGTTTGTATCATCTGCCTTCACTCTGCAGTTTTTTTCTCCCTTTGTGGAGATATTGGTAGAAAACTGAGTAAGATGAATGCCTCTAAACAATTTGTCTTCCTCCTGCAGGCTTGTCAGTGGGAGTGAGTACTGAGAGTTGCGCTGAAAATCATTTGGAAGGAGGCAAATCAGGGCAAAAACCAGAGAACTGCATTGGGAGATATCACTTATCTCATATACCATGGCTAAATTTAATTTCAAGATGCAGTCACCCCATTAATGTCTGCTTTTAGGGCAAACAGTCCACAGACCCACAGAAGGACAAGTAACTATCAGCTCTGAGGAGGTCCCAGGATTGGAGGCTGAGGATGCACAGATAGAGGAGCCATCCAATACCAGTGACCAGAAGATTTATGGATTTAATAGTGATACTGGGGGTGAAACAATGGATGTCCCTCACAGTAGAATGAAATGTTGGAAAGGAAAAAAACTACCCTAAAATGCTTTTTACAGAGATATTTAACATGAGCAGACAATGAGGTCAAATGTTAATAAAACACATTATACTAGAAATTTGGGGTCTAAGAGGACCATTCCCACACTGTAAAGCTGGTATAGCTGAACAGGAGAGTAAAACGAAAAAACTCCACATCCATAAAAGTGGCAGTGGTATCCACTTGAAAAAAATATATAGCAAATAAAATACCAACGGGCAGCAAAGCAGCCAGAAAAAAAGAAAAAAAATAGGAGCAACTTGGTGAAGACATAAACACCAATAATCAAAACTTCTTCAAACATGTCAGAAAGAGGGAGCTTTCCAGAGTCAGTAGAACAAATAGAAAATGAAGATGGAAAGCTTTGGTCCTCACTTATTGCAAAAGAAAGTGGGGAATTTATCATTGCTTCAGAGGAGCAAAGATGAGGACCATGGAAAATTGTGTCAGCCAGAATTATCAACAGCAAGCATTTCAGAAATCAATAAACTGAATGCAAACCTCTGCTATTTTTCAAAAGAAATTCAGATCTGTGAACTCCACAGAATCACATACTTGACAAACTATTAAGCAAATAACCTACCTGCTGCTTGACCCAGGCTCAGAATCAGGGAAATAAAATAAATTATTAATATGATACCATAAGTATCTTAAAGGTTGACTCAGGTCATCTTGGGAAAGATCAACCAGTTCTTTCGACTCTGGCACCAGCCAGATTGACAAGGAACTATAATGAGAAATGGAATTAACAAATATGGATGAAATTATAGATTTGGAACGAGCCACAGGAATGGTTTGTACAACTGTAAGTATTCTGTGAAGATGGCAGTTCACTGGATAGGTGTATCTGTCATTCCAGTTTATGTGGTTGAGAAAATAGGTAAACAAGGGCTTTCAGTAAAATCTACTGAAGAAGTTTTCCTTCAATTAACCAAAATAGCTTTTGACTCTGTCCTGTTGTAACAACATACGCTAGTAAATGGACATTTTATATTACTGAGAGGCTCAAAAGATATGGAGTAGGACCTGCCATTATCAGGATATTCACAAATGACAACAAAAAAGTAAACAGGGTGGAACCAATTTTGCAGAATTTATGAAATTATTCAGGATAGCTAATTCTGAAGCTGAATTCCTGCAGAGATGTAGAAAATTCGCAGTGCTGAAAGACTGGGTGGAGAGCATATGATATTCAGGGTTGATAAAAGGGAATTAATCCACATGAAAGAACAAGAAATCTATCTCTCTGTGTTTAATAGGAGATATACACACAGTATTATCACACAGAAGTGAGACTTTGGGGTCATTCCTGGCTATTCTCTAAAAACAGAAATGGAAATTTCTTGTCAGCAAGACACATGCACAGCACTGCTGTGGCAGAGAGTTAAATGACTAGTTCTGAGAAAACCCACACAACAAAACCCATCCAGATGGGTGATTCAAAATTCTGCCATGATATATTAACTACTTTCAAAAACTTTTTTGGAAAAAAAGTAAATAATTAAAACAGGACACAAAAGTCATCAGTGAAGTTTCCACTTTCTTTGTTGTTTTCAGTAAAGCTTTCGCTTTTGATTCGAAAGCTCATTTGGTGATGTAATTGCTTTAGTGCAGTGCTGTGCTGAGGAGGAGAGCTCAGTGGCTGCTTTTAGATCTACTGCAAAGCAATAAGTAATATTACTTCTGAATATTCTTGGAAGGCTTTGCCTTTCCATATATTCTTAAATTCTTCTCAAACTGCATACTTATATATTTCCTGCTAGCTCCATTGGATGACCTAAAAATGCCATTTTGTGATGAAACACAAAATAGGAAAAATATTAGATTTGGGCTGGGAGTTTTTTGCCATTTAAGAGAAATTCTTTTCAACTGTAGAATACAAAGTTCTCAGATAGGGGAACAGTACTCCATTTTCCATGACACCTAGCATCCCAGATTTGCCTTATATGTTCTTCATAATTGATCATGTGTCCACTTTCTTGGACATTTTTCTATCATTATTTTATCTGTGTTCCTATGGAGATGATATTGCAGGGACATATTCCAGCTTAAAAATGTCTGAAATACTCAAATATCTGCTTCTACCTTCCTTGCTTGGAGAACCATGAAGCCTTTTGTACTGTTTTGTTTGTTCCTTTTTTTCATGCACAGTACTAGCAACAAATATCATTAGTGTGAGCTTTGTCTTTTGCAGACAAGATTTGGAACAAAATATCCCTGACATAGGTTCAAAATTGTCATGAGAGTTCACAGATGTCAGATATTCTTCATACCCCAAACTCTGAATTGCTCAATCTGCAAAACGGGGTTATTTTTTATTTCTTTCGACCTTTGTCCTCATGACAATACTCTGAGGATAACTTACTGATTATTTTGATTGTTATTGTAGGGAGTACTGGGCCAAATCTAAGTTAAACTGCCCTAGAAATGTTACAGTCTCTTGGATCACCCTGGTTTTGAAAGCTCATTCAGAGTCTGAATTCCCAGGTAAGACAGCAACAACTGTGGAGCACAGATTTGGTTTCTCTTGGGAGTTGGAGCATTTCAGTGTGAGACCATCATTCCCACTCCTTCATTCCTTACTTCACTCATCCACCTCTTCCTAAGTTCTTGCCACAAGTGAAACCATTTTAAAGTGGGGAAAAATTACATACTTGGACATTTTCTGCCCAAAACCCTGATCTGCCCTGAAAGCTCAGTCCACTAGTGCCTTGAAGAAGGGATTGCTGAATATACACGTATTTGATTCTAACAACTCCTCATTTTTGGCTGGTGCAGCTTTCACAGCACTGTTTCCAGGCAGATTCTGGGGAGATCTTTCTTGATGTGCAGCTCCCTAAACTTCTAAAATACCAGACATGAGCTTGTTTTATTTTCAGTTGTTGGAATTACACTCCATGGTGTCCTGTGGTTCTCCAGCAGGTAAGAAGTTTGGACTCCTCTGCATGTGCAGAGGTCAGTCCTGGCTGCTGCTCACCCCTCTGGTACCAGACACGTAAATGGGACAGAGGTGTCCAGCCCCTGCTCCCAGTGAGTCCTTTGCCTGCATCCAAACCAGGTGAGGACAGGAGCTTGCCAGAAGTGTGCAAAGTCAGAAGCCAAGAACTGGAGGTCCTGCAGCAGCTCTCCATTGTGGGAGATTTTGCCTTCTCACTGCCCCACTTCATTTACCAGCAGCAAAATACAGATGTCTTTTGTTCATTTCTGTTTTAACTCCAGGTGAAAATGTTCCATTCATCATGGCCCTTATTCCCCAGGACCCTCTAACCCTGATGGCTTCTGCTCTTGTGCCTCCCTAGTCCCTGCACCACTCCCTGCCATCTACTCAAGGCCTTTTTCTTTGTCCAATTCACAGTTTTTGTTTCTTTACATCCCTCCTACAGAACTCTCCTCTCCTCAGACCCCATCTGCACTGTTTTTGGGCTTCAAGTCTTCATCCCTCACGGTGGATAGGTCTCCTTCAGATAATACCAAACTCCCAAAATACCCTATGCCTGATTCTTGGGTCTTCCTCTCCTCTCCTGACTTGCTTTTAATGGGGTGCTCCTCCAGTTGGGTGTCACAGAAAATGAACCCCATGTTCAGTGTCTCATCTGTGTCATCCCATCCTCCCCCTCAGGTGCTGCAGTGAGAAAGGGACAAGCCAAATGCAAAGCAGGTCCTTGGCACATTTAACCTCCAACTGCTCACTGCTGATGTGTGGAAGCAGGTTTTTCCAAAGGCCTGGTGGGTTTGAAGGAGCAGTTCCTCCATGGGAACATAAGGGCTGAAACTTTGCAGCAGAGCAGCTCTCACACCTCCCCTGACACAAGCAGCACAATAAACCAGGGGCTGCTGCTTGTTCCCAGCTGCTCCTGGGCTGCCCCTGGCACCCTGTGCTCACCCAGGGAAGGCTTCCTGACAGGGATCAACTGCATCAAGAACTGGAGACCAACTCAACCTTTGACTGTTGCCCTGGGAGAGCTGGGCACAGTAAAAGCATGGATTGGGAGCACAATCTGCAAGGGAACAGGCAAGATCAATTATGATGGGAAACAATTGTTATAGCAACTGAATCTAAACCAGTGCCAAGTTATTGTGCTGCTTCCAAATCATTGGTTTTCTATGAAATACACAGAAAAAATCAGGCATTCATGTTTGAAATCTGTTTGACATAAATGCACCTTTTGTTTTCATGGTTAAATTGATGGAAGTTGATTTATTTTGAATATCAATCAGTTTCTTAATAAAGTCATATAAGATGTCTCTCCTAGATACTTGACGGGCTTTTTCAGAAGAAGAAAGCTTAGTTGAATAAAGCACTTTTCTTATAATTTTTTGAAATGTTCCAGTGAAAAAGGCTAGATAGGACTCCTTCTTTGCCAAGGAAGCAATTTGATAAAACATTTTTTTATGAGAGTACAATCTCTTCTACATGTTCATATGAAATAAATTAAGAGAACTTTAAAAAAATACTGAAAATTCTTTGCTGAAATTCTGCTCTTAATCAGGGTTATCACATATTTTAGATGTTTTCTATTTAAGATCTTATGTGTGTGCTAGACCACTGGATACTCAAAGGGAGTATAATCATGTGGTTTTCCCTTAGGCTTTAAATTTTGAAGCCAGTTTGAAGAAGAAGATAGAGACATATTTGCTTCTCTTATTCAGGCTTCTGAAAAATGACAGCCTGTGCATCCTGTGGAATTTCAGTTATTTGGACCTAGGCCAGCACATGTCAAAGTTGTAATTAGTCAGTGCTTGTAAGAAGCTGCGCAAAATGATGGAAAGCTTTCCTGGGGATAGAATAACATTATTTCTTAGTGTCATTTGTTAAATAACTACTGTAGTATTTTGCTATTCCACACTGCAAGTTGAAACACTGAGGTTGAAACACTGTGGTAATACAGAGCATGGAAAGACTTTAAATCCTACTATTAGCTAACAAGTGTTTCCCACCTTGCTTTTAGCCAGGCAGGTTTTACCTCCCAGGGCAGCAGACAGGGAATCTTGGCAGGGGAGGATAAAGCAGCAGCTTTAGAGCAGGTGCAGAGATCCTTGGCAGCACAGAGCTGTTGTCGAACACCCCTCCTGAGTCTCAGATACCATCCATGCTTTCTGCCTGGCTTGGGAACACCTGTTTTGGGGAACCCAGGGCAATGCAAAACCTGCCTCTGCTGAGT
Organism: Eopsaltria australis; assembly: GCA_034509425.1. NCBI lineage: Eukaryota > Metazoa > Chordata > Aves > Passeriformes > Petroicidae > Eopsaltria > Eopsaltria australis. Next base: position 3,438,257 of record JAVTVJ010000094.1, on the reverse strand, counting down.
ATGTGAGATGGGAAAGCAGGTAGGATTTCCTGCAGTAACAGGCACTGTGCTGATCACTAGACGTTGGCCCCTTGAAGGTGGTGCAGCCTCGATCTCCACTGAGGGGGTCAGTGGAGACTTCCAAAGAGCTGAGTGGGCTCCTGGATGCACCTGTGACAGGAGCAGACACTGAACAGGGCAGAGAATCCCTCAGGCTTTGCTGGGCACCTAACTCTCTCTTTTATTCTCACTACTCTGCTCATTTCAAGGTAAATATTGTGTAAATTGGACCTGAAAATCAACATCCAGGAATTAATATGCATGTTCCTCTGGGCAGCAACCTGTTCTCTGTTATATAAAGCATCCAGTGCTCTGGTCCCCTGGAGGATAAAAATAGCTCATAAGCAACGTAATTTGTTCTTTCTGATTTCCTTTGTATTTCTGATGGCTTTTTTTCTGCTATTTATTCAGTTTTTCTTATTAAGTGTGAAGTAACACATTGAAAATTTCATTTTTATCTTTGAAATATGCTTAAAACTCAGGTGAAAAAAAATGATACTGACTTTTGGAGAATAACATCATTCTTGGTCCTGTTGGCACTCTGGATCTTTCAGGATACATGGCAGTTATTTCTCTTTTACTAAAACTGGGTATTCATTGATTATATAGCATTTCTTTCTGGTCTATGACAAAATACAGGGATAGAAAACACTCCTGGACCTCTGATGATAGGTCATTAAAATGCAGTTTTGCCTATGATTTAGATAGAGGACGGATACAAGTTTACTAGGAAAAAAAACCCAACAAAATTCTTTAGAATTCATCCCATCAATAACTTTTGAAGACTGGTAACCAGGAAACCAGCCTACCATCTTTGATGTAAGCAGTGTGTCACCAGTAAATCCCTTGAGAGCCAGCTAGTCACTGTAACAGCAAGGTCTGTTATCACATAGTGATTTTCAGTGGTAGAACCAAGTTCCCTTGTGTGCCTCTGCCTGCTTTGGGCTCCAACCTGATCATCTCTTTGAAAGGTTTTTGCACTTTGCCAATGCCTTTGTTTCACTTGCACCCACTACACACTCCACAAACCTCTGTATATCCAGTGAAGTGCCTCAAAATCACACCCCTGTAAAAAAGGGAATTGCTTGGGACCTCTGCAGGGTTTCTTCATAAGGGGCTGGAACAGCTTAATGTACTGCTCTCTTACTGTGTGAGAGACAGTTGGAACCTTTTGCAACCTGAAGCTTTAAAGTCTCATTTTTTATCTCTCTTTTCACAACATAGTGGCCACAACAGCACTAATATAATTTTTGTGAGGGTGTGCAACTCTTGATCAGTCTTTTCTGCAGCACTATATTTTTTTTTCTATCTGCAGGGTGTTTTTCATTCAAGTTAGATATTCATTATCACCATCACAAAAATATCCTCACCTGTCATCACTCTGGGTATTTCCCTTTTCATCCTTTCTAACCCCAGTGTCTAATGCCAGTTCAACTGTAAAATTGAAAATATTTAAATGTAAATGAATTTTGTGTCACTAGTACCCTTCTTGAGAAAGTCAGCAGAGAAAGTTGAAAGTTTATTTTTTTTTCTGCAGCCAGCAGAAAAAGAAAGTTCTGCTGGTGGCTTTATGAACAACATTCTAAGGTGCCACTGGAATGGAAGAATAAACCAATTGAGGGAGGAACATAAAAATAAACAAATAGACTGTTCTCAGAAATCTGAAGATCTTTTTGAGAGCCAAATATTTTAAAATATTTGTAATATTGAGATATCTCCTTCCTGTCATTATTTTACCCGTAAGTTTTTAATGTGCTCAGGGTAAAAGAAAAGCATAATGTTGAACAGTGAGAGATGGGTTTTTCAGTTTTCTACTAGGATCTTGAAATGAAATTATTAGGGAAAATGGTAAAAATAGATCCAATTAATTTTTCATCCCATCCTTTTGGGAAGGCTGTTCAGGAGAACATCCACGTGGAAATCAAAGTTGGATTGGAGGTGCAGCCATCCCTGATCTCTAGTCAAATATTGTCTAAAAAGCAAAAACTTTATGAGTAATTTCTGAGATTTGGCATTGATGCCTGTGTAAAAAATCAGTGTACCCAGAACTTGTGATGTTACTGATGAAGTTATTTGTTATAGAAAATACACACATCCATTATTAATACATTTTAGCCCATAAAGAAAACTCATGCAAATAATAAGTAGTAGGGATACTGAATCTACTTCTGCAGCTGGATTTAATGAGGCAGAGTGCACAGAAGAAAAGGAAGACCGAATGGGGAAAAAGTTTAAAAGACAGGTTAGAATTTTAAAATATATTCGCTGAATTTCTTCTTTTTCTTAGAAGCAGATCCTCAAGGAAAAACGACCACCATAAATTGTTACTCGAAAAATGACCAACAAAATTTGTTAGTCCATGTTATTCTGGATAGGGATAAAACTGCACACAAATAATTATAAGAAAAAAAATATGTAGGGCTGAGTTTTGAACCCAACAATATGAAGGATAAAACTCCTACTGATTCCCTTGAATGAGGCATTCACTTCAGAAGAAGCTGCACAAAGGGATGGGGCAAGAAATAGGCAGATGCAAATTCTGCTGTGATATGTGGCGCTCAGACACACAAAACATTTTTCAACTGAAATATAATGGAGACATTGAAAACTAACAGGCATGAAGGTTTAGGTACAGTAGTCAAAAAAAAAAAAAAAAGTCAGTAATAGCACTCTAGCAGTGATTATGCAGGAGTAACATCAAGAGTTAGCAGAAGTGTTGAAAACAAAATGCCCAAACAATTACTGAGAGAAAACCAAACAAGAATAATGAGTTTACTTTTTCACACACAACACTACAGGAAGCTAGCTACTAAAGAAGAAATAAAGAATAAACAGATCACAAAAAAACTGAGTAGTGCCAAGAAACTGCACTTGATTGTATTACGTGTGAAGCCATTGCAGTTCTGGGAATCTGATCATTGCAATTCTTGGCTGCTGGAGAGAAGAACAACTGGAGAGTGTGAGATACTCATTTGTACAATTTAATGAAGTACAAGGGTTTTGTGGTTAGAGCAAAGCTGTTTGCTCCTGAGAACACTTGTTAACAATGACCTGTGCTTGAGAAATCAAAAACATCAGATATTTTCTTTTTCCCCTATGCTCAAAAGTGTAGTAATAATTTTGATCAGCTGCCAATTAGGAAAAATGTAACTAACACACTGCTGGCCAAATCCAGAAATCCAGATTTCACTGAAAAAGGGAGAAAACTAACAGTTGGTATGGATTTTTCTGTTGCTTATCTCACTTGTTCCTTCTGCATTTTGATTATTTGCAAGAAGACTGATGATTTAGACACACATGCCTAAGTATGGCTTCCTTCTCCATCTGAATATTAGAGAGGGAAATGTTCTGTTGTGCAAAGTTAAAATGAGTTCTATCCATGGATAGATAATTTTAAATCTGAGGGTACTTATGTTATACATGCAGTCATTCATCTGTAAGCATCTGCCTTATCTTGCAAGTGCAACTGGGATGGAAAATATAGAGAAAGTGTCTCCCACGCTGCTGGAATTTTAACTCTTCACAAATCCCTAACCCAGCTTCATTTCAGCATCTGATTTCTTGCCAGCTCCAACTCTATCAAAAGAAAGCTTTAGAATCTACTTTGACACCATGGTCTCATATCATCTCCTCATTGTCTCATCTGAAAGCTCAGTATGTTAATAAAGGAGATGACTTTCATGCAACCAAGTTCCTTAGGATCTCAACACAGGTATTTTACCTTCTTTGTCATTATCTGACACATTCTCTCTCTTTTTTCCCTCCTGTCTTATTCTCTTCTCCTTCTCAAGAATGAGTGGTGTAATGCTACTGGTAGTAAACTGAAAATAAGAGAGCTGTTCTACAGTACATCCAATAAAAGTTCATCTGGAGAAGACCAACAGCATGTTACTTTCATAACCATTCATTTGAGATTAATGAAGAATGATATCAATGCTACCAACCACTATTCTGTGGATTTGTTTTTCAAATGAAAATTACTTTGAAATGTTGAGGAAATTATATACATATAAATTCCACTGATGTTTATAACTACAGCTCATTAGGCCCATTTGCAGCTAGGCACCAAAAAAAAACCTCTCTTCTAAGTCTTGGTGATACCAGGGCCACATACAAATTTAATTCTGTAACAAGCCATGGAAGAAACTTGGATGTGGGGTGGCAACTGGCATTATAATAACAGTTTCTTCCACTCATTAACATCCATTAACACTCTTCTCAATCAGCTACAAATTGGCCTTGGGTCCCATTAACATTGACTGGAGGAACACACAATCAGCCCAGAAGAGGCTCAGATGGGATACCAAGGATCAAAGATACCAAGAGGAGATATTTGCAATTCTATGGAGTTTGGGTGTCAGGGATCAGCACAACACAGCAATATTGTGCCACTGAAATGCAGCCTCTGGTCTGGAAGCAGTGAGGGAGTTCAGTCCTAGCATGGTCACTTCTATCTGTGCTACATTGCTGTCAGGAAGGACCAAGGGTCTTACACTCCCATCTCTTTTGTCTGGTTTTAAATCCTTGCAAAATCAGTTGGAGTCTCTTGACAGCTATAGCAAGATTTTATGATGATCTTTATAACACATTGCTGTCCCTGTCATATTTAGGTCCTGCCTGTATATGATGCTACATACAGTGTTAAATTGCATCAGAACTCACAAATTCTCACTCCAGGGTCCTGAGTAAAGGTGATGTGAATGGCTCAAACATCTGGAAACAAGCAATTGGAGAGTCATTTGGTGACTGTGGAAAAGTAGCAACACATTCCACAAGCAGGTACTTCCACATGCAGGCTGTGTAACCTGTTGGCCCAAAAATCCCTCCCCACTCATCTTTTTCTGGTGGCACTGGTAAAAAGGAGTATTTCATATTTACACATATTTAAAAACCTACTTCTAAACTCCTTGAGTGCTCCAAAATGCCAGATTTTCTTTTTACCTACAGGGAAATACTTGGGTTTGACCCATACCATGTGTCAATCTTCTTTTGACATGTTCTGGACCCATCACTGAGACATCAATGGTAATTATCACATTTCTGGTGATAAAAAAACAAGAGAAGCGTACAAATTGCCACATTGAAGCACAGAGAAGTTCGGTCATGCTATTTATCTCTGACATGGGTGAGCATCAAATTTAGGGATGTACTTGAAAAACAGCAATATACAATCTAGAAGTAATTTTCTGGCTGCTGTCATCTGATATTTTATTTGTGCCTGAAAACATGTGGATGAATATTTCTTACATGTGTGGCTTGTGTACATGACTTGCCAGTGTCTTTCTACTGATATAAGCTTCTTATCTTTTCCTAAATCCCAATTATGCTCTTGGTCTCAAGGATGCTGAGTAACAACTCTTCAGAGGAGCAATGCCCGTGTAATTGCTACACGATCGTGTAAAACCAATAGTGGGCAAACGATGTCATTGCAGAGCAGATGTGGGACAGGGTAGTAAACATGATGGCTTTTTATTTCCGTTCTGCTCATCTTAGGCTCTGAAATTTCCATGCAGGAAACCATACAAGTAGGCTGACAGCACTGTTGATTTTACCACTCTTATTTATGTGGAAGATTCTCTTGTCAGCCTGTTATTACTGTCGTTATCCTTGACTAGGACTTAATCACTCGAGATACAATAGTGACTTGTCACCTTTCCAGCCATGTGGACAATTTTGAGTGGAAATGAGTGAGTCCAATTCAAAGCAGTCAGCATAATTTTAATCAGTCAAGAGCTGCCAACCTTCTAAACACAAGGGTGTCCCTGGGTCAGCAGATGGACAAATAGCTCAGTAGTTGTCAGCGCCTTGTGCTGGGCTTTTCATTTGTCATGGGGCTCTGCCCTTAGCAAAACATCCTAAATATTCAAAGAGTGCAATAAATCACATTAAAGAACAAGACTGTAGGCTGGATTTCTTTACACCACTTGGTCCCTAAAGTAGCAGGAACACTATTGCAGTGATTGTGTTTTGATTAAAATTTGTCATGTGGATGCACAGGTCTGGCTCCTGGGGCTCCCAAATCATGACTGTGAAAAGTCTGGTGATGTTTTTTAATTGTACTTCGGTGTATGTACAGACTCTAACACAAATACACACACACACACACATGCACCCACCCACACACAGACACACCACATATAACACACATGAATTATTATTATTATAAGGCTTGTCTATACATCCTAGTTAGTGAAGGGGTGTGTGTGTGTGTGTGTGTGTGTGTGTGTTTAAACTGCAGACATAACTTGACTCCCACCTCTACAGCTGACCTCTTACTCCTGGTAATATATAAATTCTCTGTGCAGACTGAATAAAAAAGAAGCTCCTGCAAAATCTGCAAGTTTTCCAGAATTTCTAATTCTATAAAAGCACAAAGCCAAAACTTTTCATAGTGTCTTGCTTAAAATTTGAGAGAGGGTGACAGTGACAAATGCACCTTTCTTTCATACTAAACAGAGATTCTGTCCTTGAGCTGAGATATTTTTCCCAAATCTTTTACTGGAACAGATACAATTCTACCCCACAATTTTAATTCTAACAGATTTGCATCAAACCCCCATCATAGCCAGGGAGAAGTATTTTTCTTGGAGTGTGTTTACACTTAAGGGGCTGAGACTTTCTGAAACAAAATAAGAATTTAACAAGGATATCTGATTAAGTAGGTAGTGAAGAATTTGTCCCTAACAGCGTTTGAGTTAGGATCAATCTGCATTTTCACATTTTGATTTTCTGAAACATCTCACTATTCATTTCTGCATGTTCTAGTGTTACACAGATGACAATTTTAATTAAATGCTTGGAAAGAAACCTTAAAATCATGATGAAAATGCAGGAAACATGTCTTAAACCACTTTACTGATGACTAATACAAGTTGCAAAAAAGGGTCCTTAAATATTCCAGGAACAGAGTTATCTAAAACCTAGTCCAACTCTTCAGAAGAGATGGACACTTTGTTTGTTAAAGTGTCAGCTATTCATGTGTCAACTTCTTCATGTTTGCCCAGCGTCTTGCCATTTTTTAAAAAATTCTTATGTCTACCCATTTTTAGGATTTTTCATGGTGAGCGTTTCATTCAGTTGGCTTTACTGCAATAATTGAATTCCATGGATTAGGTGGATGTCTTCCAAGAAATCATCTTTATCTCGTAATTTCCTTTTAAACTTGACAGCCAGGCCATCCCCTACTACTTAAGGACAGGTCCATGGTTGTATTTGACACTCCTATATTTGACCCCCTTTCTGCTCTTGATGTTTTCCCCACACTGTCTCATCAACACCTGTATTTGCCTTTTAGATCACAGGCCTTTCTTCTTTTTGAGAACCATTTACCCATCTTCCACATTCACACCAACAACTTTTCCAAGTGAACAACTGAAGTAGAAAAGGGGAAAATGGCTCCAATAATCTTCTTTCATACAGACTAGGTGAGAAGTTTGCCAGACAATTGTGTGCAACCATTTAAGGTTAAAAATTTAGTTCAAATTTAAAGCCACACCTTAAATTTTTGAACTAAATTAAGCTGGAATTACATTCCAGTCTTTCTTCAGGAGAGCATACACGAGTAACAATAGGGAAGCTGTTGTTTCAGCATGACAAAAGCAAGGATGCACTGGAAACTGAGCAGACAGGCTATTGTTTCTGAAACTAATTGTCAAAATCCAGCACGTTGTGTACTTTGAGCTCTGCAGAAGCATCTGAGCTTCTGAGAGCTGACAAGAACAAGAAATGATCTCTGAACCTTCAGGGGATCCTAATGAGATTCAGCTCTCATTAATAATCTCTTTCAGTATCTTCTAACCTTTTTTAAAATTTCTTTTCTTCATCTGTGAATTAGACAGAAGTCACTGTATTTCACACAAAATCCTCCTTTTGCTGTTGCCTCTTAGCTCTGTCCTGCCTTCTGCAAATTGCCATGGATGCTTTCAGTGCAAAAATGTGGGGTTTAGATTCCCACTGAAGATTGACAGCACTTTCACAGTTTAATTTACCACGTTGTACTAAATTGGTATGAAATGGCTCCAAATGTTTGTGGGAATAACTGGACCTATAAAGAAATTGTGCTGCCCTGTGGTCTCCAGCTTCAGCTTGTAAAGCAGAAGTACAAAAAAAATCCTTAATTTCTCTGCAGAAATGAAGAGCAGCAGGAAAGAGGCCACAGGAGATTGAAGTGCCCGCAGAAAGGATCAGCGTACCAGATGCATCATGAGGCAAGAGACAGCACAGATCACCCCTCAAGCTGAGTTTTGAGGATGCTGTATAGATGGTGAGATTTAGGTAAAATACATCTCTATTAAATGAAAAATAAGCCCTTTACAAAGGCAGTCCAACCTTTGCCACATTTCTCTTCAGGAAGGCTCTTCTTAATCATATCTTTTCTCAAAGACCATTCAAGACCTGCTGACATCAAGAGACATTTTGCCATGGACTTTTTTAGTCACTGGATGTACCTGGCTGTTCATTTGCTGAGTGCTGCTTCATCAAATACCTTCCACCAATGCTCCTTTCATTCCCAAAAGCAGACAGGACTCTGGACAGGACTCCACTCACTCACTCACCCACTTGTGTCATCAGGCAAGGGTGGCCTACGAAATCATCTGTTGCCTTAGGTACTACAAAATTACCATTACATACATGGATACACTGAAATATTGGCTTTCATTTGCTAGTGACTTTAGTTTGTGCTAATATTTGCTTCACACACAAGTTTTCTGAAATTACAATAATTTTGCCCAAAGGCCCTGGATAGACACTGCAGAAGAACTCTGCTGTTCACCTCAGGTAATTAAATATCTCTTGCCACTCTGGGGCACTTTCCTCTATGACAGATCACAAGGTGCCAGTGGTGTGTCGTATAAAAAATAAGAAGATAAAAATTCCCCTTTACAATTAACTGTGAAGTTAAGCAAAGTTTTTCTGAGATAGAGTTATATCCTTTAATCTCCTTTACATATATTTTCAGCCACCTGCAAAACTCCAGTCTGAAAGTTAATACCTCCAGTTTTTTCACATTGCATTTTATTGCAGTGAACTTTTCAGTATACATGGGTATTTCTGTGTCTTGTGTGTCTTTTCCAGATAGGGACCTGTTGTAATGAAACTTTTTAAAAAATTAAATAAACACACAGATGCAGGTGTGCACACACACACACAGACACACATATATAAATGTATGGAAGGGCATGATTTTTTTTCCTTGCTTATGTTTTTCCCAAACAGGACAGACCTACATCTGTGCATGTATTTAAATTTATTTTTTTCACATAGTTGACTTACTCATCATAGCCAAGACTCAGCCTCTTCTCTGTTCAAATCTCCCTTTTTAGAGCAGCCACATATTTGTAAATCATACTACAAAGCAGAGGAAGGAGTAGTGCTTATTTTACATTCAGATAAAATCCTGGGAAAGAATTTCTCTTTAAAAAGTGAAGAGAATGAACAGTTGGTGCTACTTCATTAAACCAAGATGCCATTTGCAAAGGAAGTCAGGTTATTCCAGAAACACTTTCCTGGTCATTAGTGGTTCACCACCATTAAAGGTTTTCTCCAGTTTCCAGATGTCAAGGCTGTCTCATTAAGAACTGCAAGAGGAAAGTGCCTTGATTTTTGCCCCCAACACAGAAAACTGACAGGCATGAAATGCTAACTCTGAAAATGAATTTTCAACCAAAAGGAACTGTTTCCAAAGTTAAAACCTATGTGACAATCCAAAGCCATTCTCTATTGAGGAAGACAAAAACTTTTATATTCTAATCTTTTTAAATTACTTAACGACATTGCTCCTTCCAAATTCTTATTGAAATAAAGAAAATTGATCAGATCCATCAAATGTTTCCCCTATGATGTTAAAAGTTGTTCTTCCAGCTCAGTGGGACTCAGCATTCCAAGTAATCTCGTAGGAGGTTGTCAGTTTATCTTCAGTTTCCAGTGCCTTCTGTTTTCACCTTTTTTACTTTTGTTCCAGGAGAAACTGTCATTGCTGCTTTACATTTTATGCCAAGGAGAATGCGTTGGTCTAAAAAATTACAGAATATCTTTAGTAATTTTTGAGCAGATTGTTGTGAAACAAGCCATGAAACTCAGATCCTAGCTTACTGGAACACAGGGGAATTTAGTCTTGGAAGCTTTCATTTAGCAATGTTTATTTTATTCTTCAAAGATAAGTGTTCTTTCGTCTTAGATGAAATGTGTGATATGTCGACTGAGTCACAGAAATGGAAATTCTTTTATTTAGTAGTTTTGAAAGGATAATGTTTTCCACAGCATATTGTAATATTTATTTGGTTTATACTGTCTTTTTAGTCTTTTTTAATAGATACAACATTCTTTTCAGGGAACTTGAACTGCAGTGTCATACAGGTATAAGCAGCTGTAGATCTAAATATTTTTTCAACTAAACGTGAAGTTGTGACAAACCCTTACAAATTTTTGACTTGAAATCAATATTATCTTGGTCTCCAACATTTTTGTGGTTTGGTTTTAGTATGGTGAATTTTATTGTTGCCTTTGTCTTTTTTGGGCTTTGTTCTGATGATAGTTTACTTAAAACATTCCTTGTTTCATCCAGGTTTTGATGGCCTTGTTCTTAGCTTTTCTGAATGTGAGTTGAAATATTAAGTTAAACAAAATATCATTTAAGAAATCTTAATTCATTTTGTAAAAAGAAAAAGAAAATAAAATTTAAGGTGAAATACTTAAACCAATTTTTTAACTTGAACATTAGGAAATGAGCTAGAGAAGTTCAGTAGGTATCCAGATTATGTTCAGATCTACCTTATAACCTGGCAGATGTATCCCATGGGGAGAAAAGCACTATGGAAAGAGCTGTCACTAACCCCAGAGTCATGACTCTTCAGGTGTTGGCCAACTTCCAGCTCATAACTGAAAAGCTCAGGTTTGAAATTTTTCATTAAAAGATGTGAAGTCACAGATCCAAAGCAATCAAGAGGATTTTCCTCCCGTAAAAGTCTGGGGGAGTTGCGTTGCCTGCCTTGGGTCTTGCCAGGAGTTCTGGTGTCTCCTGCAGCCACAGAAGTGACTGTCAGGATGCCAGGGGGAGAAGCTGACAAAAACACCACCACCACCCGAGTTTATCTGAGTAAATCTGCATCAGGCATGACAGCTTGGGTAAATCATCAAATTCCAGCAAAGAATGTTTTCTCTGGGAATTTTTTTTCTTTCAATCCAGCTGTAATAAGGAACTTCTGCAAATAACAGGGTACAAAGAAAAATGCAGAAATAGGGTAGAAAAAGAGTAGAAATCCGGAAGAGAATATCAGGAGGCTGTAGCAGAGCAGGGTAATTCACACCTCCAGGGGATGTGAACTTGGATCAGGGTGGTGTTTCCCTTCACACCAAGGTGTATATTTACACAGACACACATTTATACTTGAGACAATACATTAAGCTGTTTCTTTATGTATATGCACATATGCAGATGTAAGTTTTAAGGTTCAGCACTTCTCTTCCATCTGCCCTTCCCCCAATCTTTACATGTGTTTTAAAATTTCAAACTATCAAAAGACTTAGATATTTTCAAGAAGAAAATTTGAGCAAAACATTTTGCATGATGTAGAAGCCACTGAATGAAGGTTTATAGTGTGTGTTCTGAGTTCAGGCTATGCAATCAGAGTGGCATTTCTGGCCTGGAAAACCACTGAAATTATCTGGTTAGCATTTCCCAAGCTAATTGATTAGAGGTTGGATATCTATCATATTTTTAAATTAATTGTCACTCTGAAATCCAAAGAAGTCACCAGAATATTTACTATAATCATAGTGGACTCCTGAGCCTCATCACAGAGCTGACACTAAGGAATTTCCTCGGTTGGTTTTTAAATAATTGAAGAGACGTGTATAGGTCAGATACAACAGAAAATTGAAGGAGAAGAGAGGATGTTTTGAAAACATTACTGGACAATTTGACAGTGATGTATACTTAGAATTACAATGCTTACAGAAATTCGTTTCCCTGAATAATTCCAGAGTATGTATTTCAGATATTAGTTATAACCTCAGATGAACTAACAACATTTAACTATCCTACATTATTGAAATCTGTACTCAGAAGGATATTAACTTGGAATGACCAAGTTGATAGCTTCCCTTTCTTTTGTGCACATAAATATTTCTTTAAAAAGCCATTCCAAACAAAACCAACTCAAAATAATGTGGAGAGGAGCCATTTCAAATGGGCTTTGCCACAGTCATCTTTTATTTTTCTTGCATAAAGGACAGTATTTGGAACGATTTTTACTCATTATAAGTGAATGATAGACTGAAACCACTGCCAGAGTAACAGTCATCACAGTATTTTGGACACTGCTAAAATCAGCAGGGAGTTAACAGAAATTTAATATAGCTTAAATTCTTGTTCAAATATAAGTTCAAGACAAACAGGAAGGCTGTACACCATCCAATGGCAGTACCTAAAAATGTAAGGGCAATAATTTTAATTTGGCATATCATCAGCTACTCCAGCTGATGTCCTTGCTGGTTTTCTTTCAAATCTTTAGAGATGTTTCAGCAGCAGTTTTTTCCAGGTTTCTCTGTGTCCGATAGCTAAGGTAAGAACAAACACAACAGACAAATCTTCATGTCAAAGTGAGTTTACCAACACCTCTTAAACACTAGAAAACAAGGTTTCAAGACAACTTCAGTTGGCTTCAGTTGGTCCTTCTAAACATCTCATAGAACTGGTCATCATACTCAACTACAAAAAAAATCATAATATACCAGGAAAGAGTCCAGTTTACTATTGTGTCTCCCCAAAGCTGAAAAGAGAAAGAAAAAAATTCTGTGTGAGTCAATGACACCTTTGAGAGAAATCTGCTGCAATGAAAAGATAAAGACAAGAGCACTCAGCCAGCCATGGACAGAGGCTTTGTTTGTCTTGCAATCATGGAGGTATTTAGGGATTTAAGCTCTGTGTCTTTCAAGCAAGGTTTTCTTTCAGCCCCGTCCTTTAATGAAGTTTACAGCTGATTGAAGATGACAGGTTGTCAAACTGACTGTGACCTCTTGGTCCAAACAAGAGCTGTCAAGAAATGACAGCCTGGTCCCTGCCAGCCTTGCTGATAGAGACAGAGGTGCCCCTTGTAAAAGCCTACCTACCTGTCCCACCACATGTTTGTGAGCCACTTCTGAGCCAGTGGGGCTCAAAGGTAAATGAAAGGATCAGCAAAGAAACAGCAGCTCATGCTCTGGGCAAAACTGGCAGGGATAACACAAACCAATTCAATGTTTTCCACAGGCAGATCCAGGTGAATCCCTGCAGGGTTAGAGCACATCAGTATTTTTCTTTCCAACTGACAGCCTAGCTGAAACGTGGAAGAAAGAAGAGAAATGAAAGAATAAATTTATGAACAACAAAAGATTAGGAAGAGGAGAAAGCCAAGAGGAGTTTGCAGACATGAAAAACGACTCTTGCAAAAAAACTTCACCTTGACACTGGTCTGGTGAACCAAATGGTTCAGACAGACCTGCAAGTCCTCTGCCAATCCAAGTTCAGACATGCTCTTGTTCCTGTGGTAGTGGCTTTGCATCAGGCACCCTCCACACCTTTCCAGGCTAAGCAACTTCTACACTGGGAATTTCACATCACTGTGCAAGCTCCAGCTTCATGGAATCACCAATTCATGTTGGAAAAGCCTGAAGAGGTACTTGAAAAGCATGTCAGAGCTCTTGTCTTCCTTGTAGTGTCCGGGATTTTGCTGTGAAAAATTCTTAATCTGACCATTCAAAACCAAACCAAGCCTGCTGCTCCTTTTACCACAGAACAATGGTAATAATAATTGTTGTCATATTGTGGTAATAATAGATGTCCCATTGCCTCTAAAACCCACAGAATTCAGAAGGCAGCAATTACAGTAGCTCTTTTGAGACTTTACTGGTAGTTCTAGGCAGCAGAAACATTCTTAAGGGAACAAAAATTCTGGCAGCTGAATAAGGATTATTTTAATTTGAGATGCCTTGGATCTGAACATTTCTGATTTGTTCATGCTTATGTATTTCCTTTCATGAATTTGTGCATCCCCTCCTGAGATTCAAAGAAGCAACACATGAATATGGAGTGAAAAGAAAATCCTCTGGAAGGAAATAAAAACACAAGTCTACCTTGAAAAGGAATACCAACTCAATTACACTTTACTATATTTTCTCAATTAATTATACAAAAGCCAGTACAAAGATTCAAACACAAAGAGAATAAATGAGCTGCTGCCTCCATTTGATTATTAAATAGAAATGGCTGTGAGGAATTTCAATTAAAAAAATATCACCCCAGGAGGCATCTTCTTGAGCTCATCACCTCAGCATGACTCCAGCGCCCTTAAATAGGAAAGATTTATGACAACTTTTCAGCTGAAGCTTCTTTTAATTGTCAGAATTTTGTTGCCATCACTGAAGAATAATTCTGTGAGCTTTAGGACATGAATGCAATGATTGGTGCATATTGATTCTCTTCCAGTTTCCTTCCAAATTCTGCTCCAACAAAATCCCTCAGAGGTGGCATCTGCCATTTCTCACTGTGAATTGGGATATGGTGAGGGATCTTTAACTTTGGAGCACAAGTTGCTTTTGTAAGTGTTTTGCATTTTCAGATTGCCTTTTCCTGAAATTTCAGCTCCATTACTGTTTGCTGCTTTCCTAACAAGAAAGCTTTCCTTAACTCCTAATATTACATATGGATGGCAACTGAACATGTGAGAAAAAAAATCTTGGAAATGGGGATATAAATCCATACCTGAAGAAGATCTCAGTATTTCAAATATCCTGGTGGCACTGCACACCTCAGTGGTGTGCAGCACTGCTGGGAGCAACACAGCTGGGAAATCAATCCACTCATTCAGATACTTGCAAAAAAATGTAGTTGAAAATAATTCTCTCTCATGAGGAATTCTGACATTTCACTGATCCATGTCTGAGAGGAAATGCTTGAAAATGCCAGAATGTTTAGAGAGAAAAAAGCCTGTGGATCTGACCTGCAGCCTGAGAGATACCAAAAACATTGAACTTGAATCTATGCCCTTGCAAGCAGCAACCTCAGGACAGAAAAGAAACAGAAAAAATAGAAAAAGAGAAGGACTTTGTTATATTATCAGCATTTCCTTTTCAATTTTATAAAACAGAACTTATTTAAAAGACCTTGAAGTATCAAATTAGATTCCAAATGATCTGTGGATTTTATAGCAGAATTGATTAGCGATAAAAGATATCATCCTTCCAGAAACTATAGTCCTCAGTTCTACAAAGTCTTAATAACTAGATGCTGTGATGGGCACCAATACTGATTATTTCAGTGAATTAAAATTTGGGAATGATTTTGCAGCAAACAACCCAGTGGAAGTATTCTATCAAGCATGATACAATTTTTTTAGTCACAAAATATGGGTCCCATTGTTTTCTCTGTTAGAGTTTCTCTCTAATGGGTGATATTATTTGTGGCTCCCCTTACAGACAGCTTTAGTCACAAGGCTGATGTTGCTCTTCTCTGGAAGCAGTGAAAGTCATGGGTGTCAAATGCTTTTTTCTTGATTTTCATTAATTGGGCCACCCAGATTCTACAATTCTGAAGTAATTTTCAATCAAAATAACACATTAAAAAGAAACAAATCAAACACAAGAATAAATGTATGAACTGACTAAACATTGCACTGGATTGTTCCAAATAAACATATAGGTTACATGTTCGGGGTAATTTCCAATTACTTAGACTAGATTTTTAGTAATTTCACTTTTAGATTGGTAACTGAACTCAGGATTTAATGTTCTTGAAAGTCGAATTTCTTAGACTTTAAGCCTTTCATGGGTTTAAGGATGAAAGAAGATAATTGCCTAATATTCTTTCATGGTGAGTGAAGGTATGGTGCCCATTTTCGTAATAGAAATTTGTACAAAATAATAATATAATCCATGAATCTCAGTGTGTGTTTATAAGTACTACATTTAAGGCAATTGCCACCAGCAAAACAGAATCCAAGTCCTGGAGTTTTAACCCACAAGGGTTTAAGTAATCCAGATAAAGCCATGCCTGGTGAAGAGTTACCAGCAGCTTCTCTTCTGATGTTTTCAAATTGGGTTCCCAGTGATCCCTGTTTGCCTTCTACAAAAACCTAATTCCTCACTGAAACATAACAATTTAGCTCCCTGTCCTCCTCCTACTTGTCTTTTTACTACTGGTGATTGTGCTGCTGTGACAGCCTCAGAGTCTTGACTGAATCCACACTTTGCTGTTGGGCTCAGCCCAGTGTCTCTGATTCCTTTGGTGTGGTCACAGAGTCATGTCTGCCGTAATCTTTACCAAAGCAATTAAATTATTTGTTTCCAAATTAAACTGGTTACATTTAATGAATTAATTGTATTTAAGCCAGTTTAATAGCCCAAACATACAATTCCACACTCAAGACACTTCTGTTTCAACTGCCTTCATGGCAACAAATGAGACCATATGTAGGAAGTCACTGATTCTCCACAGTTATAAAATCTCCATTATATAAGAAAGAAGCTTCCACAATTATGTCTATATTTAAAATACTGAAAATTAGTAATTTTTATCTCTCTTTGACGTGAAAAAAAGACATACAGGTAATCCACAATCAGTTGTGTATTCACATTGAAAATGCCCCTGATCTGCAACTCATGTCTTAAAATGCAACTGTAATGAAAAGCAGAAAAATGCATAACAAAGTTATTTGAGAGGGCTACAAAATACCTGCTCATATATATATATATGTTCACACACACATATATATTCAGACTATCAACAGAAGCACTTGCAATAGTAAAAATAAGGTTTTACAACCTCTTGAAAAATGGTCACAGTTAAATAAACCTGGAAACTGAGATGCATCAGAGTTTATTGCCTTAAGGAGTCTTGCTGTTCCACTCACAGCGTGTTTTACTCCACAGAAGATAAGCATAATTTTTTCTCCAATATGGCAATTTTTCAAGAAATGAGTTAGTCAACGAATTGAAGCACCAGTATGCAAAGAAAGAAAAACTTTTGGAAAAGTTTGTGGAACTCTGTAGACGTTTTTTCTTTACATAAATTATTGCCAAACAACTATGAGTAAGAGATTCACTCCTAGTTTGAAAAATCCATTGATAGGTAGTACCCAGTGATCTGGTATTCAATCATCAAGCTAAATCCTGAATTTTTAAAGGCCGTAGAATATTTCAACTTAAATCAAAACTTGGAACAGGAATCAATAGAACAGATTCTGTTTTGAGGTACTTACTGAAGTCTGATACCTCACCAAGCTCACTTTCCAAGAAATAAAGGTTTGTGAGATGCACTGCTCTTATTGCCTGCTTCTGAGATCAGCATTAGTCACTTACACAGTGAATTTTGATGTTTCTCCAAGAGCTCATAGATTCACCCAGATGTTCCTCTTAATTTATGGTTCAGGCACAGGGACTTCCTCCCACATACTTTTCTTTCTTTGCTCTCCTGTACCATGGAAACATGGTATTACTGAATTTTGGGGGTTACATATGAGTACAAAGCTTGCTTTGGATTTCTCTAGATGTTACTGGGGCTTATGAGACATTGTAAAAAGCTTACATTTTTCTTTTGTAAGATTATGGTTTTAAAATGCAGATAGTGTCAATAGTATCTGACTGGGTTGTGTGTTAGGGAGGTGACTATGTTATTTTTATCCTAAACCATCTGTTAGTTGGAAGCAGCAAACATTTTAACTCTACCTAAAATTTATTTTGAAATAATTCATTTGTATCAGGTATATTACTTAAGCCTTTCAATGCACATTTTGATTCCACTTGTAGTTTTTCACATAGCAATTCTTTTTGGATCTATATGATTGATCACCTATTATACCCTCTCTTCAATAAGCAGCTGCCTGACAGACACCATATGTTGTTTAACCTAGATCTGGTACTGTGCTGTTTAAAATCCTCTCTTGCTTCTTGTTTACTCAATTTTTGTCATGTCATTTCATTAGGTGATTTAGTTTTAAATGGGTCACAGTGTTATCTCATTTTCACAGTAGTTTTTAACAATGTCATACCTTCTTCCACTCCATACATCTTTTCTGTTTCTGTGTGGGTTACCTCAGTGAAAGCCTTTATCCTGAGCACCTCTACCAATGGTATCAGTGACCACTCATGTGTTAACAGTTTACTTTATTTCCCTAGTAGCATATTAACTGACAGAATTTTCTGCCAGCTATTTCAGGGCCTTGTGGTTTTTTCCCTATTAAGGATTTTGGAAGGGAAAGGAGGATTTTACTGCAGCTCACTTTGCCTCATAAAATTGTGCCTTTTCCCCACTCCTCAATTCTATTACCACCTGCAACTTTTCTGCATTTGACTTTAGGGGTTTGCCTCTTCACCACTCTGTGGATAATCATTTGCAGAGATTTTTCTGATCTTGTGTAAAAGCCATAATGACAGAAAACAAAACTTTGAACTATAACCATTAAAAAGGCAGATCCAAATAACACATTTATTCTAAAGATCTTAAATCATTTTACGAGGAGGATGCAGGCCTAGACACTGCAGAGATGTCATGGCTTAGCTCCTTAGGGAAGACTCAGCAAGAATCACATCTGAAAGGGCTCAGGGAAAGTAGCAATGGAACCAAAAATCTCTGGTGTGTCCCACCACAGGCCCATGGGATTCAAGGTACAAGCAGAGTTGTGCTTATGCATAAGATACACTAACTGAATATAATTCTTTCCAGAGATAATTTTAAGAACTCGATACAGTTCCAAGAAATCATGTTTCCTTTTTAATATGTGGTGTCTGAGGATGGTATCAAACTGTTCTCTTGCCTTTGGGAAAGTAATCTAAAATAAAGGAAGAAACCTCAGGGGATTTTCTCCCAGAATCATAATCTGCGCCTCTGCTTCAAAGCAAAAATGCTTTTAAGCAGTGGTCAGTACATATGGAAATCTAAGAAGATGTTAATGCCCATGTTCTGCTTCTGTTTTGCACCAGTCAGCAATATCTTGACAAAGAGAGAATAATAGATATGCCAAGATGCTCATCTCAGCTCTATGATTCTCATTGCAGTTCCCTTTTGTTCTAAAATATTCTCTTTTAGCCATTCATTCTCACAAAGATTTCCATTATTATCATGTAGCAGTTTGTGTCATTGAGCTATATTTGTTGTCTTTCTTCTGTATTCACATTTTGCTTTCTGTCCTCAAATCCAAGGTCTGAGTAGCTGGAAAAGCTGACAGAATTCATAATGGTAGACTGAACATGAGACTGATTTTAATGGAAATTTTTATTCCTCTCTGTGTCCAGACATAGATTTTAAAAAGGTTATATGTTCCCTCAGTAGGAAATCTCAGGAAGAAGAAAAACATAAACATGGAGATTTAGGTGTAAGAGCAGAGAAGGATAGAAGAAAATAAAGGAATGCAGTATAAATCCAAGTCAAATTCTAAGAAAAGGCTTGTGTTCTACAGTGCAAAGAAAGTTGTGTTTTTTTCCAGCACAATCATTGTGGTGAGTGATAAAGTGAGAGCATAATGTGCAATAATTTTAAATTATCATGAGAATTATCCAACAGTATCTCCACGCTTCAGTATCTTGGCTGTCACAAACCAGTGAGACGAGTCATGATGTCTGCTTTTTTTTTACACCTAGTGTTGTGGAGGTTCTGCTTAACCTATCATTTACCAATGAAAATGTATCTGATTTTATTCCCAAAGCTTTGAGAAGTGAAAATTATACCCTGTGTATTAAATTTAACTGAATGTAATATATAACAGAATAAATCATATTTAATTGGTGTACTACTCCATACAAGAAGTGACAAGATACTTCTTCAGCGGTGGAAAAGATAAAGTGTGATTGATGGCAGAAATTAATAATTGAGGAATGTAATTCAGTGCAATAGATACAATCTGCAGAGCAGTTTTCAAAATGGTTAGGCAAGACTAATAAGTGGGAAAAGTTTGGCACAGCTCTTGTTTGAGAAGCACAAGGTTTTGAGACAAATAAACAAATAAGTTTAAAGGCTTTTAAAGGCAAAGAGAGCAAAACTTCCACACCTTTTTACACAGAACTCCCGTGTCCTCTGTGTGTACAAGCAAAATGACAGAGCTGAGCAGTCCCCAATGCTGAGGACTGTGAGTGCCTCAGCTCCAGGGCACAGCACCCACATTGCAGCCCACTCCACCAGTGCAGCAAAGGGGGATGCAAAAAACAGTTTTGAAACAGAGGTTTGACAATCTGAAGAATTCTGTTTTGAAGTCAGATCCCTGCCTGCCTGCACCACTTGAAAAGAAATGAGTCTTCAGTGTTTCCTGTTTGGGTTTTACGGCAGAGTCCTGTGCCAAAGGCACATGTTAAAACACCTGATCCTGATCCTGTTTCCTGCTGTAATCAGCCTCTCTCTCCACTCTGGGAACAGTGGGCCGTGTCCCCTCTTCCTCCCATACTTGCACAGGTTATAGGGGCCATACCTGGGAGGGAGGAGAGGAAAGGAGGGGACTGGAACAGGGGTGTTGGGTAGCCACAGCAGCATTAGGTATTGAAGTCTGGTTCTTGTGATGTTTAAATTTAGTCTACTCATCACCTGTCCCTTTTCCTTACACCCAGCTTGATGAACTGGGACAAAAAATAGCAGGGAAAAATAGCTGTAAAGAAGCTAAAAAATGTGATTATATCAAGTTACTTAGGAGTTTTGTGACTTGCCCTTCGGGCTGTACAAGAATTCAGATTCTAACTCTTTTACTCATATGAGAAAGGGAAAAGCATAGCTCTTCCTTTTTTTTGCTTTTCCCAGCTGTGGGAGACCTTCATGCTTTCTCCCCTGTGCATTCAGCTGATCAAAACTAAGTCCACACTAAGGACTGGCTAAGGAGCTCAGAAAGGCAGCCACTCCAGTTGTCCCAGGCAGCCTTTCCTTCCTCCTGTGCTAATGATTCCTAGGCAGTTTTACATTTATATGATCAATAAAGCCCTTCCCATTGACAGCCAGAGGAGGAAAGGGTTGTGCTGGATTCAGTGTGCAGTAACTGTTTCCAGTTGTCACAACAAACAGGACATTCAGGTTAGAATTTACCTATTGTGCCTCAGTGCCACAGCCGTGTGATTTACATTATTCCCATGGAGCTGATGCCTTGACCTCTGCTTCCTCCACATGCATGTGCTGGGGCTCCTGCTACCCTCAGCCGGCTGAGCTGTGATGAGTTCCTGACAAGGTCCCTACAGTCCTCCAGAGAGCAGGCTGCAGGTGTACAACTCACTTCCAGCATCACCTCCTCATGTTAATCTTCCAAAATGAAAGGCATTAGAAATAAAAATGTTAAGATCTGCTGAAGGAGCAAGGCAGATGTACCCTGTACCAGGCCCAAATTCAGCACAGCATCACTTTACAGGACAAATCTGATGTTGCCAAGCCACAAACTTGAAGGCAAGTGCACACTCCAGTGCCTGAGGAGAATATAATTCTCCTCAGAGAGAAGAGCCAGAGGAGTGGTGTTTTCCATCTTTCAGACAGTGTGTAGCTTATGTTGGCAATGAATAAGCCATTTTAAGTGAGTGTATCAGAGAAATCATTCAAGAGCTGCTCGCCCTTTTGTAAACATCATAATGACTGAACATTTTCGACTGAGTGTGAATAAAATTTGAGATGCAGGTGCAGAGATTAGTAAGTAAATTTTTGTTTTGAATTCAACATCAAGTGGATTATTTTTTTCCTAATAATCACTGTCACTGTTTAATATGTCACTGCAAATTAGACAAAATACAATTATTATCTGGATTGCAACTTTATTATTGAAATAAATACATAACTGATCTCTTCCTAGGGTTTTTTGTTTTTTGTTTTTTGGTTTTTTTTTTAGGAAAAGATAAAGTTACAGTGAAGAAAACAGACAAAGTGCAAAGTGCTAAGAATTAGGGCACTGCTTGCTGCACCACACACAGCCACAGCTGCCTCGTGTCCAGCAAGGAGAATTTTAAATCTGGGCCCAGACTTCTGCCTCTACACCAATCAGTGTTAAAAAGTTTTATGTACTGGCAGCTAAAGCCTGCTCTCTTCTAGTTAGTTTGGAAAACCTCAAACAAATGACCTCTGAGATGTCTGCTCTTTGCCTTTGAAGATTCTGGTCTGAAACCTTTCTGGTGGAAATGGATTGAGATAATGCTGCCTTCAAGGAGAAGAATTAATAAGGCAACTCAAAAAACACATTTTCAGATAAGATGTAGACCACAAGGGAAAAGAGAATTTTGCCATCGGTTCAGTTGTTCTCTCCATATCAACATTTCCCCCCTCTTGTTTCTCTCTCTGTCATTCTTGCTTCTCTTGTGGTTTTCTCCTTTTATTGTACTTTCATCTTCTTTCCCCCTATAGCTTTTTGTTTACTCACAGCAAGCAACAGTGAGTCCTCTTCCAATCTCATCTTGCAATCACACATCTAGCCTGAGGTACTGGTGCTAATTCTCAGACACTTATCAGTGTCTGTTGCTGCTCATGTTAAGTCTGTATTACTTACCCACACAACTGCTGCTGCAGCTCCTCAAGGAGTGATCTTGCATGTGTCTTACCTATTTTAAATTTTCTCTGTGTACTCTAAATGGTTTTCCCCTATCAGTTTGAGTGCTTCCCAAACTTCTCTTGGAGAGGACCAGGTTCCAACACCTTTATTATGGACACTCCAACTGAAACCAAATAGACCTCTCAAAAATTAAAAGATTATCCAGTTTTAGAACCAAGGCAATTCTATCTGGTCTTCTGCACTCAAGAGTTTATTTTGGCTGTTGTACATTGGCTTGCTTAGAATTAGCAAGTTCATTCTGGAGAGTTCATTTAATTTTCTAAGTTAAATTTGTTATAAATATTTTGCAGATACCCTGTCCCTACCAAAGGCTGCATTTCACAGAATGCTTGTGACTGGATTATCTTCCTTTAGTACAAGAGCTGGGTCTCGTTTTGCAAAGCACCTCTGTAGGTGTTATCTTGCTTTTGAGCCTCAGGGACCAGCTTCTCTCTCCAAGAGAGGAGCAAGTTACAACTACAAAAATGTTCTGAGGTTCATACCCAGTTCTGCATAGTTTCAATTTCAGGTATGAAGAAATCCTACATTTATAAGGAAACTTAGACAATCATTTTTATCTGCTTACACACTTAAAAGCCAGCATTTCATGAGGCTCATTGAAGAGAATAATTTGTTGGTATTCTAATTATAATGACACCTGGACTCCCCACAGCCAGAGGCAGAAACTCTTTCTGAAACAACTGGCATTGCTGGAAAATATAGGCAAATATTTACATAAAGAGACACTTGTTCAGGTCACCTGTACCTGTAGCAAACATACACTTCTGAAAAAGAACCAGAGACTTATAAAGACACCTGACACATTTACTGCAAACTGCAGCAGCAGGTCGAGTGTTACTCACATGTGTAGCTGGATCAAGGGCTACTACCCTCAGATTAGGGAAGGGCTCTCAGTCATTCCTGTAACATTCCCAAGCCAGAATACATACTTCAATAACAATGAAAATCCAGTTGTGTTGAACCTCCAAATTTCCAAGGATAATACATAATTTTAGCTCAGGACAATGGAGATATCATGTGGATTTTTTTTCTAGTTTTCAGCCTTCTTTTTATTTAACCCAGTGATGTACAATAGAGCTGAAATAGCAGAATTCAAGTGTTGAGAGAGCATTCTTGTAATAGGTCACCAAAAAAAAAAAAAAAAGAGATTTGGTCATTACAGTGCCTATCAACCAAAGTAGCTGCAGCGTAAATATGCTATTGGAAAGTCAGATAATGGCCTATGAGAAGCCCTCTGCTTTCCTTTTTGTCCCATCTCCTGTGAGATGATCTTCTGTGTTCAGACACTGAGTGCCACAATGTCTGTAGCAGCCAGACAATCCAACACCTGCAGTGAGATTAATCATTTGAGTTCATTAATGCATTCACTCCTTCTTAATAGTGTTACTCATTTGCACAGCCCCTGCATGTACCCAGCCACTGGCACTACAAAGAAAAAGCCTCTCTCTTAAGGAAATGAGTTTTATCTGATTTATACTCTAAAGGAGGACTTGAGAGGTAGGAAGCAGTCCCAGGCTTTGCAATGACATCTCCAGAGTTACCTTGCATCAGCTGGGGTCTTTGCTGGGTCAGCAACATGGTCAAATGATGTTAGGTACCTTAACTTCTGCAGGTGTCATCTGGCTGTCACCATCTGTCATCCAGGAGAGGTGACTGAGTTATAAGGGAGAAGAGAAAGAACCTGGAGAACTGCATGGAGCCAGATGGGAAGGATCAGATGCCAAACAGCTCATCCGAGTCAGTCCATTGTCCTGCCTCTGGTGTGGAGGGGTGCTTTGGTCACTTTTCCATTGCTGGGTCTTTCCACTGAGCTTTGGGACAGAAAGATGAAAATGGAAGTATCTGTTAAATCAGCTCAGCAATAATGTTACAGAGTGTTACAGGGCAGCTTAGATTGGAAAGGACCTCTACATCCAGTCCAACATCCTGCACAGTCCAAAGTTAGATCAGGGGCCAGGTCACCCTGAGTCCTGAATACCCAGCAATTGCAGACTCTCAGGCACACATTCCAGGGTGATTTGGACTTTTTCTCATATGTCCACCAGAATTTCCTTGTTGTAGCTTAAGACCATTGTGCACCTCTGAGAAGAGTCTGGCTCCTTCTCCTTAGAGCCCCTCATCAGCAAGGTACCACATTCCCCCACTGCCCCCCTCAGCCTTCCCTTCTCCAGGATGGACAATCCCAGAGTCCCATCTCTCCTCACACATCATGTGCCCAAACTCCCCAAAAGCCTCAGAGACCTTCTGCTGGACTTGTTTAACTTCCTTATCCCTCCCTTGCATAGGAGAGCCCAAAAATATTCCAGACTGGAATACTGTTAAGAAGAATAAACTGGGTGATGGAAACCTGTGTTGATACTGACATCTGAGAGCTGTGTTGGTTTTCATAAGACACAAATGAGACTTCAGCTGTTAAGATGTTTATTCAAACCAGTCCCCTAAAACTTGTGAAGTTCTTCCATACCTAAATAATAAGAGTACTTTCAAGATGTTTCTGTTTTTCTCCATCTGTTCTTACTTCCTTGGGAATTTGTTTTACTGAGAGAAAATTATGGTCTTTTTTTACACTCTGTAAGTACCACTGACACATTGCTATGGAAACTGGAAGTTCAATATTTTAATGTTATAACTTCAGGAAAAACTTGCAGTACAGCCAAGCCCATTAAAATTTATTTGCATAAGTTTTTCTTTAATTTATTGTTGTTTCTGGTCAACTATAGTTTTCATCTGTACTAATACTGTTTTGCAGATGTTGGTCTGTTGGCGCATAATTCATCAGGATGAAATGTGGTTTTTCTTCAGCATGGTAACTGCTTATTGGCTTCCATAGAAATTGATTTATCAGCTTCAGTTGGTGCAGATGAACCTAGATGTGTGTGTACAGGGTTCAGACTTTCTGGATACTGGGCACAAGTGATTTTGAAAGTCTCAGGTTTTGGTTGTTGCATCTGAAATACTGAATTAACTCAGAAGATACTGAAAATCCTGCCCATCAAGCAACACAGTTGTCAGGAAACTACCTGAAAGGGGATGGGGATTGGTCTCTTCTCCCAGGTAACCAGTGACAGGGCAAGAGGAAATCACCCCAAGTAGTACCAGGGATGGTTTAGATTAGGTATTAGGAAAAGATTCTTCTCTGAGAGGATGGTCAGATATTGGAACAGGCTGCCCAGACAAGTAGTGGAATTACTGTCCTTCAAAGAGTTCAATAAACTTGTAGATACAGAGTCACAGAATCATAGGTAGGATATGGTGCTTAGGGCCAGGGTTCAGGAGTGAACCTGCCAGTGCTGGGTTGGTGGTTGGACTCAATGACCTTACAGGTCTTTTCCTGTAGGATTCCATGCTTGGCTGCCCATGACTGGTAGTTAAAGACTCTCTGAACAAAGAGCCTCCTTTACCTGGGCACTCACCCTACTGACCAGTCACATGGAAGTTACTAAACAAGGTATGCACAGTAGAAACAACCTGATACATATTAAATGCTTTTTCTTACTAAAATCAAGTAAGCTTTTTAACAAAAGTTTACAACTCTGTTTCTCTGGCTTGTACACGATAAAACAAGTGACAGATCACAGAGACCTCACCTGTGGGAACAGCTCCTGCAGTTACAGCTCAGAGCATGTGGTTACCCTTACCCTGTCTGACATACATGTGCTCCTGTAACTGATAATTGCCAATTAGATCTTTTTCAAAATATTGAGTGCTTGCTAATACTGAATTTACATCACTCCACTGTTACAGTGTCAGCTGTCACATAGTTATCAAATATCAGTTTTCCTAACTACCTTAAAAAGCATAATCTGCCTTCAAGGACACTCAATGCCAAAACATTGTTGCTATCTAGTCAGCAAGCATTTCAAATTGTATATTAATGTGTTGCAGGGTTAATTATGCTCATTACACCATTAGCAAATCTTATGCCTTCTCTCACATGTGCCTTTCTGCTGTGCAGAACACTTGTGCTCATTGCACAAACCTCCTGAGCTGTTATCAGGGCTGTCAGCAGCACTCCTGCTGACACCATCACTCCTTACTTTTTTTCCAGGTGAGAGCAGCAGTTACTTTGCCTTCCTCAGGGAGATTGCAAGTTTGGCTGGTCTAATGCCAAGAGAAAAGGAAAAAGCAAAGGGGGAAAGGTCTACTCCCTAGCAGATGCAGGTGAGAAGCTGGAGGTGTTTGTCCTCTGCTGAGGAGGAGTATTATTGTGGAAAGTCCTGACTCCTTTTAAGATGTATGCACTCTCCATTTATTTATACATAATTCATACTGCTGGGCTGAAGAAATCTGGGAGTGAATATCCCTTATGTAAACCATTTCTCAAAAATACCATTTGTTATGTGAAAAGTAAAAAAAAAAAGGACTGATGGCAGCATCTGTGAAATAAAATCTGTGTTGCAATTAATTATTTAGACTAAAAACAAATCTCCATGGTGGAAGAAGACATTTGTCTTACTGCAAATCTTGCTGTTGCCCATAAGTGTAGTTTAAGGGGTGAAGTAAGCTAAAGCTGAGAAGTGATTGAATGCAAATAACTTGTTTCCTTTTTAATAAACATCATACTCCAATCCTGAGAGTGGCACTAATTCAATCCACCGTGAAACAAACTGGAGAAACAAAGCAACACATTGTGTCAGGGCAGATGAGTGAGGTTGTACTCCCTGTAATAAGATAAATGTTATTCACAGAAGATATCAAACTGTGATTGCTCATTTTCTTGCATTTCTATCTGCTGCATACTGTTGCTTTAGAAAGGGTCACAATGGCAGGAACACAGCTAATGTCAGCCTTAAACCCTTGCACTAGAAAAAGTTACTGTGCATGTAGAAATCTGTTCAATGGGAGGCACATGATAATGTTTAAAAAAAACCCAGCAATTAATCATGCAAAAAAATTATTCTTCTATATCATACTCAATTAAATGTGAAAATTACCCCAAGGACATTTTAAATATTAAAAAGAAATTTTTACATTAATATTAGGGGAAAATTATGACTTTGCTGTTCATTATAGCCTATGTGCTCATGAGGTTACACTGACAATATAGAGAGGTTTGGGTTTTCTTTGCACTCTATACTACTCAAAAAGGTAATACCTGTTAAGAATCATTCTTTTCTACAAGGAGTCCCCAGAACATCAGCTTGTGCATTGTAACTCATGAGGAACACACAAGAACCCCCAGCTTGCTGACAAATGTAGTCAGAGAACAGAGGTCTGCAAGCTCTGAATTCCAAAAGGGCTTGTAGGTTCTAAGTGGATCTTAATCAGAAAATTGTTCTTAAAATTGAGGTTAGTGTAAAAATTTAGACTGAAAAATACACAGTTCAGATGAACTACATAGAGTTTGGAGTCTATCAGTTCAAATTAATCTTTTTTTTGCCAAACATTGTTGCCCCTCTCCTGTGCTGTGTAGGCTGCAATAACGTTTGCCCTAGTGGCCATGCATTCATTCTGAAGGACACTTAGCTGTACAGCTCTTGCTTACTTAAAATGATTTTTTTAAAAAAATTCAGAATGATTAATTGTGTGTAGCAGTTGAAGCTGAAAATGTATTCCTCGGCCTCCTTGCCTCTCCAGCCATGTACTTCTGTATTAATACATTAAAAGTTCTCACAAACCTTGCCTAAAGACTGAGATTTACAAACTTTATTTGCCAAAATTGCAGTCTTACTTTAAAACAAAAGCTCTTTCATTTTGAAGTACCAAAAATATTCCTGTTTGTTTTAAGAATGACTTTGCCTTTGTTGCTGTTCTCAGGCATACCAATAAGGGGAAATGAGGGAAAATGATGAGTTGTCAGCACAGAACAAAATGCTATCAGAAAAACAGAAGGTCTGTGCTCTAAGTTTGAATGCCGCTTTTTAAATGGAAAATAAAAAATCAGGGAGATATAGGCAAATTGTTGCATATCTACCATATCTAAATTGCTATTTATCTACTCCCACAATCAGTCCTTATGACATAAATATTCCTAGTGATTTCAGTGACTTTCTTTTGAAGCTCTAAGATATTACATATTTAGAGAAAATATGCAGAACCTTTTTCAAGTATATGATTTAAAAGTCTAAAATCGAATCTGTTTTCACCAAAGACACTCTAGACCAAAGCATTTGTATGTATTAAAATAAAAATATATAACTTCATGCCAGTTTTTCTGCAGTTCACAAGAGCATGTTTTAGGAGTAGTCCTAATTGTAGTAGAATTGACAACAGCAGCAGTGTGAAATATGTTGGTAACTTCAGATCTTTTTGAGGGAGTCCATTTGTATGTCAGAAACCCAGCAGTCACCCAGCCATAAGCTGTGCTTATGTTATCAAATACTTGCTGTCACTGTAGCAATTGATGTAATTTCATCAGTGCAGAAAAATGATTATTTGTCTACTTATAAAGCAGATGAGTAGTCTCAAGCTTGAGGTCTAATGATGTTACCTCCCTTGTTAAAATCGGGGACTCCAGTTGCAGGGTAAACTTTGTAATGTGAATTTACAGCACATCTAAATTAAAATACAAATTTTATGGGAAAAGGTCATATCTTTCATTAGATCAACCACTGTAGGTGGGAAAAAACCACAGGCTTTTGTGTATAAATTCTATTTTTGCATCCAAAAGAGGTTGGAATATTCAAATGTAAATTCAGACTGAGAACAACTACTCTGAATTTAATTAGAAGTGTGTTAATCAGTCCGATCAGATGAAATAAAATATTATTGCAATCTATAAAGTAAAAGGAGAGGTGAAAGGCTGGTTTTCTGTGGAGAGTAAAAGGGTCACATAATTTATTATTTACAGAGCATTGAAAAGTTAGTGACAGAAAGTGATACTAATACAAATATTCCATGAAAACACTAACTTTCTAAGGTACATGGCTTCACTACTTAGTAGAATTAGGAATTCCTAGAACTGAAAAGTCAAAGAAGAAGAGTATTTATAAAGGTGGTAGTGGTAATAAATGTATCCATCCTTTGATTGTTGTCTGTATGTCCCCCACTTGTGTTGATGCTCAGTTGCTTGAAGTGTGATACAACAACAGAACTCAAAGCTGTTGGAGTGCAGAAAAATGTCACTCTGTGGCAAAGGTCAGTATTGGTGTTTTCCTGGAAAGAATAGCCATGCTGTGGTTACTTGTTGCCTTTATTTCTGGCTTCAGAAAGGAGTGCAGGCTCCCCATAAAGTCAGGGTGTGAAAACCTGGCCAGGGAAACAAACTCCCTCTTGTGCCTATTCCCACCTCGCTTTCCCTGGCATCTATTTTGTTTACAAAACAACCCTAAACTTCAAAGGTGCTTAGGGTGCATATCTGCTGTTAAATTACTAGTTTGTTGTCCATTAAACTTCAGTACCTCTGTCTCTCAGCTCTGTGTTCCCAGAGATCCAGCACCAGGATGAGTCTTGCACCCAGCATGGTCCCATCTGGCCAGGGGGACAGGAACTGGGATAGCCCCAGGGGCTGAAATGGGCCCAGCTGAGGTGACTGGGGAGAGACAGGTGGTTAGGAATGCTCTAAAGCACTCCCTTTCCACAGCCTAGGTGCAGCTGACCTAGTCTGACCCACCATGCCTCTCACAACCACTCTTGAGTACATTTTTTGGCACAAAGGCTTCCTTATGCTCTTTCTCCAATACAATTAAATAGACCTGGCTATTATTCATACTTCCTTTGAAAAAGAAGCTGATACACTGTCCAGCTGATTCTTAGAGTATTATGGATCCTAGAGTTCCTAGAGTTCATGAGTATACAAGGTATCTGACAGGGGCTGTGCACTATTCATAAAACTTTCATTTGTGCTTCCTTAATGGATGCTGTGCATGGACATATGGGAAAAAAGGAACCTGTTTTTGGTCCTAATATGAGTCTCTCAATTGAGGTTTTTCTAGCTTTTATCATAGTTTCTTTTATCTGTTAAATCACAAGCACTTGGTATGATCCTGTAAGCTTTTCTTCCCTCACTCATATTCTGCCATTTTATCAGAATGTTACTTTCTAAAAAGAGCTGAGGATGTGAATGGAAAATATTCCTCCATCTCAAAGATTTCCCTAAGCTTTCTGCATAGAATATGACATTTCTCTCTCAAGTAAGTTTGCAAAATAACTCCATGTTGCCATAGCTCCGTTGAATACATAATTTTCTAATTTTATAGCATTGAAGGTAACTTAGATGTGGAAGAGCTGAAGATATTTTAGGAACAGCTGAGATCAGCATAATACTCCACTCCAATCTCCTTTATCTTACAGGCCACAGAATCACAGTTACAAACATCTTTACCAAGCTCCAAACCCTTCAGGAGAGATATCTATCCTTGATTAAAGGCTCTGAGGGGTAGAATGCAATATGCACCTAGTAAATTTTCCCAATGAGTCTTTGCCCTCACTGCTAAAAATGTTTCACATTTCTAATGGCATATTATTGAATTTTCATTTAATGCTACTAATCATTATATTACAATATACACTCAGAAACTGTTACAAATTTTACTCTGTTTATATTTTATTGATGATTGCTGTTTTTCTAGTCAGTCTTGGGTCAATTAATGACAGTCCCTGAAATATCCTTCCCTGTCTCTGCATTGACCAATGTTATATTAAAGTACATTTAGACAAAAAGGTTAGAACCCTTTCATGTAATGCCATTAGAGTGAGCATGCTTTTGCATCCATCAGATGTGAAATCCATTGCACAAAATCCATTACATGGTATGGATTTCAGCTGGAAAACTCAGATTTTGCTGTTTCTTGTTAAGTCTAAGGTTTATCACCTGAGGCATATATTTAGAGTTCTGTTGCAATCTTAAGGCTAAAATGTGTGCACTGTCATGAAGAAAGAGAAAGCTTCTGACCACAATTACAAGATGGGAATAGTTTCTCTGAAATCAGTGACAATTAGGACCAAAAGATTAGCTCCAAGTCTTACCTAACATCTGTTTTTAACACGTTACAGACCAGCTTCTGCCCTTCTTGTTAGCATTAAATAACCCCGTTCACAGTTAAATGTTGCAGAAATATTACCATAATAAAATATATTTGTTTCTGTGCTAATGGTCAGAAGAAGAAGGATTTGGGTGTGGGGAAGTACCCAAATGACAATACCAGAGTTATGGTAGATCTCTGTGCTGTTCCAATTCTATGCTGAAAGGCCAAAGTAACTGTTTGAAGTTCTCCAATGGCAAATCAGCTTTTACCAGCCTTTCTATTCTGGCCACTGATTAGAGCTATAAAACCCTTGATAAATTCCATGGAATGGGGTATTAGCCTCATTTGACTTTCTAATTTCAATTTTTGTAGGTTGCTGCTGTTTTAAAAAGTAACCATTATATTTATTGCTGGAAATAAACAGGAGCCTGTAGTTGCCTTCCCACTTTGGTAGCTAAATTACAAATAAAATTTTAATTTAAAGGTAAATAATACAATATATGTTTGTCCACATGTTAGGTAGCATGGAGCCAATCCTGCTTGCAACCCCTGCTGTCAGTGTGGTCCTGAAGGTACAGACTGGTGAGCAAACAGTAACCACAGCCTCTTAGTCCTGATGCTGCTGCAGCAGTGCTAGGAAGCAGAGGGCACATTTGCATAGAAAAATAAACATGTTTCAAATTATTTCTTCAATTACAGCTACTTCTGAGAGCTAAATTCATTTAAGTGTAAGAGTAAAACAAGAATTTGAAATATTTTCTATCTTAAATAGCATACCACGTTTAAAAGTGTCGAGTCTAACTCCTAAACGTTATAGATTTTGTTTTTTTTAATTTAGAGTCAGGGAGGCAAAAATGGTCATCCAACTGACCTTCTACATAAAACAGGCCATTGAATGCCACTGATAATTTTTACTGCAAGCGCATCTTTATACCATTCCTAGAACATATTTTGAAAGTAATTGAATCAAGCAGGAGATTCAATTTATGGTGAGTTTACTACCTCTATTAGCAAGTATTTAATTGGTTAATTGGGCATGAAGAGAAAAAAATATTGCACTTTGCATTTTTGGTGCTTGAGCATTTGACTACTGGATTGAAATCAAATTTACAGGAAGTTTTTTAACATTTGATTAATAAACAGTGAAACATGACCCTCATATGTATGATGATGCTGAATGCTACTAGACTGCAGCTGCATAGCATCTCTAAGATGAGAGGATATCTTAATTTGCTTTTCATGTGACTTGCTTTAGCTTCCTTTTGTTTTGAAGATTCCCCTCTCTGGCAATCACCATATTCTACCTCAGTTTAGTCTTTGAGCAAGGCTACAAGACTGTTTTCAGATTAGGGCTTGAGTCTTCAAAGAACTATTCTGTAGAAATCAAGGACATGTCCATTTTTGTTATTCACAGTATTTTTTAAAACTTTTATACCCCAACTTCTCACTGGAAGAACATATTGAAGTTATCTGCCATTAACCTTAAGGTCTTTTCAGAATTGCCTCTTGAGCACAGTTTTGAAGTCTGAACTTGCCCTTCTCAATTTTGATGTTTGTGACCTCTCTAAAAGCATGATGCACTATAAGTAAATCTACTCTGGTAATTTTTGGAGCCAGTTTTTTGCTTGTTTGGTTGGGGTTTTTTTCCCCATTACGCATTTATGCTTCACACAGTAAAAGGCACAGAGAATGCTGTTTGACCTGGGATGCTCAATGGTCCCCAGCATTTCTCTCAGGTCAAGTTCAATATTTGTCTGTTCAAAACCCACAACTCAATAGAATAAATACACATCAAGGGCTCTTTGTTCCTAAGTCCTCTTTATTGTCCCTTTGTCCAGGGAAGGACCAGTTTTAAGTGTTCCCTTGAAAACATATAAATGATTCCACCATGATTTTGTTTGACCTTTTATTAAAGCTTTTCTCTGCTAAGCCAACAACTGCTAATACTCCCTTGGGTGGATGTTCTGCAAAGGCTTAAGGACAAAATGTCAAATCTGACAACTCCTGGTTCTCTTTCAGTAACATTTTGAATAACAATTAGAAAATCCTATCAGCAAAATGATCTAAACAAGACTCCAGAATGCCATAAAGCATTGCTTTTTGAAATAAAGTCAGTGGTGAGATCCAGAGTTTCTTAAAGTGCTGAACTAGCCTAGGAGGTGGATGTAGAGAAGAAGTAGGGACTGAACAACATATTTCCTCTAAAAAAAGATCTTGAATTCCCTATGAAGCCAATGGAAAGCATAGCTAGGATATCTCTGAATGTCAGGAGCAGCCAGTATTCGTTTACCTAAAACAATCATTGTTCCCTTCCATTGACTGTCCAGGAACTGATAGAAATCAGTAGGAGTTTTAAAGAGCTACAACCCAGCACTTCCTCTCACTCTCCTGAGCAATGAATTCATGGGGAGCAAAGCTTTTAAAAGCTTTTCTTAAAAATTTTAAAAGTTCATAGCTCAACACCAGTTGCCCCCTAATCTCCATGCCCACTCAGTTTATACAAAGGTGAACTGTAATGCAGGTGGCATGGGAGGGGCTTCAGCCAGCCCCAGGGCTGTACCCAAACCACTACAGTGAATGCAGTAATGTGCTCTTTCCCTCTCCTGAGTCTCTATGTATTTAACTATGAGAATAGAAAAGAACTTTCATTTGGGAAAGGGCAGGAGAGATAAATAAATTCAATCTGAAGTCCTATCAGTATTTTTACAGCTGTATACTCTATAAAACTACAATTATTTTTTCATATAAATGTAAGAAGGAATCTAGCTGGCTTTACAGAGTTTTGTTCTGTTAAAAACTGAAATTATTTGATCATATAAACATAAAAAGAAAGCCATTTGTGACATTGATTCTTATCCTACATGTTGGGTTTTTTTTTCCTTAGGGAAAAAGGTAGATGCTTTTTCTCAGTATAACTTGGACTACCTTTATCAGTGCATTTGGAGTCATGGGGTTTTTTGTTTCCACCCCTTATAAGTGTGCAAGCAAGTGGAAAATCCATCTGGATAGAGAAAATTCATAAACTCATGCATAAACTTATAAAACAGAAACAGATTTGCTTACATGAAGGAATTTGGCAGCTTTGGCATTCTTTCCTAAAGCACTATGTGAGGCAATAATTCAATAGGGTGATGAATCTGAAATAGGATACTGACCCATACATTGATTCTGTCATGTGATACTGGTGATACTCAAATATTTCAGGCTTCAGTGCTGTGAATTGCCATATGGCCTAAATACTGCTATAGACACAAGAAGTCACTGAATAGCTTAAAACTGGATAGGGGAGGGAGAGATCTCAAAAGGCTTTTGTGTTCAAATAGGAGGTTATTTTACTCTCGTACAAGAACTGGTGTCTTAACAGTTTCAGAAGCTATTGATATGACACTTCTTTACTCTTGACCACTGTTGCTTTTGTAGGATCAAGAACATGTCCTTTAGGGATGGAGGGACTTCAGAAAGTCTCTAGTCCAACCTCCTAGTCAAAGTTGGATCAGCTCTGAGGTCAGCTCAGGCTGCTTAGAGCTTTGTTCAGCGTGAGCTTGAAAATCTCCAGAGATGGAGACTGCACAATCTCCCCAGCAGCCTGTCCCCCTGTTCCACTGACCCCACAGAGCAAAATGGTTTTGCTTTCATCCAGCCTGAATCTCTCTTTTTTACCTTAATCCCATTGCCTATCATCCACATGTGAGGCACCATTGTGAAGAGCCTGCCTCTGTCTTCTCTTCCTTGTAGGTACAGGTAAGCTGCTGTCCACTCCCCTGAAGTTGTCTCTCATGAGGTCTGAAGAAGCCCAAGTCCCTTGGTCTCTTCTCCCAGGGCTCCATCCCCATTTCCATTCTGACGATCTTCCTCTGAATTTGCTGCAGACTAGGGATGATTTGTTCTGGGAGGCCAAAGCTGGATGCAGTGTGGTCTAACCAATGCTGTGAAGAGGTGGATGATCACTTCGATCCACTGACTCTGATTCTGTCCATGCATCCCAGAAGCTGTTGGCACTTTTGCTGCCAGGGCTCACGCTCAGCTTGCTGCTCACCAGGACACCCGGGGCCTCTGCAGCAGAGCTGCTCCCACCAGCCAGTGTCCTCCATCCCAGGGACAGGACTCTGCACCTCTCTCTACTGAATTTCAGCAGGAGTGTTGTCTCATTCCATCTGCAAACACAAATAGCCCTTCTCCACAATAGTTGGATCAGTCCATTTTTGGTCTCGGTCACAGATCACCGGTGATTCCCCATCTCCATTCCACTTGGGCTCACTCTGTGAAATGGCCAGCTTTTCCTAGGGGTAAACTTTTTACCTCTGGAATTTATGCACTTCTGGGACCTGATTTATTTAAGCAAACCTCAGTATAGCTGTCTCAGAAAACGCAAAGGGCATAGAGGCACAGGTGACTAGCACTTCTGTAGAGCAGAAAGTTATTTCCCGGATAAGAAGTGTGGTGTTTTAAAGGCTGTGCTGTGGAGCGTGGGATTAGTCACTTGCCAAGATAATAGGTCTGACTCTCCATGGTGCTACTCCAGCTGCACTCCTTCCTGTGCATACCCATTGTAAAAGCTCTTAAAACTGAAGTCATACAGCAGTGAATCAGGCCTGGAAAGCTTAAGAAAATAAGAAATGGAGGTGTGGTGGGAGGTTAATTTCCCTCCTACAATAATCCATAACAGTGAAAGCAACAAAACTACCTTTTTTCTTTTTTTTTAAACTGAAAGAAATGTAATCTAACTCTCAATTTGCCACAAAAAACAGAAGTGTTAAGGTTCAACAGCTTCTTGTAAAAAGTCCTTAGTTCATAGCATAGAATGCTTTCTTCTAACTTGTTTTCAATGAAAATTATCACTGATGAACCTTTCAAAGAGAAAAAAGAGAAGAAAAATAGGGAAAACAATATTGAGTGAAAGTACATACTTCAAAGCATCCAGAATAAAAAAAATCAGACCCACACTTTGCCATATGTCCATACAATAGAGAAGAATTCATCTAATTTTTCCTAAGTTGATGTGACATCACTGTTATTCAAGGATCTCGAATACAGTTCATTTCTACAGTGACAAATCAGATCTCATCTATTTCATTTAAAATAAGTAAGCAGTTGTTTGGGGGATTCTTCCTAATATTGAAGAAAAAGAAAAAACATATTTTTAACAAGTTCTTAGCTTTCTTTCTTTTACTTATTGTTCTTCCTTAAGCCTGATTTTTATGATAAATACATGACTATATGACAAAAAACAATTGGCATTAAAGTTAGAAGTTTCTAGCAAACTACTTATGCTAATCCATAGGGAACATGGTGGACTACTAAAGGGCTTCTCTTGGGTTTCCAAATACATTGAAGTAAGGTTGTGATCAGAAGACTTAGCCTTTTAGTTCAGAAGAAATGGGCTTATATGCTGGCAGAACCATTTGATATTATTCAGGGAGTAATAACCTCTCTACATTTCCAGAACTTTATGCTCAATAATACTCTAGAACAGTACTAATTTCTCTGCTGCACTGGCAAGTTATCCCATCTTAGCAACAAGGAATGCAGTATGAAACTGATGAAAAAAGCTGCATAATAGTTTGATTTGTGTATAATTGAGTTTCCCAAGTCTGCCCTCAGATGTTAAAGCACAGCTCTGTCTAATTTGCAAGAGCAAGACGGAGACACACATATCTGAACAAAAATCAGCACATACTGTTTAATTCCTTCACAAATCTGCTTAGTACATTGACATCATTTTTCTATTACTCTATTATTACTCTTTGCTGGGGCAATTTCCCTGACACAACTTTCCCCTAAAGGGTTTAGCTTTCCTGATATAAAAAGGAGTCCAGACTCAATATGTAATTTTGATCTTTAGTTCTGTGTTTTGCAAGAGAAAATGGGATTGTGGCAGCAATACCAATAGCAAAAGAGTGAACTGTCAGTGATCTGCCTTCCAGCAGTAAAGCAAACCTGCTCTTTGCTTATATCATTAGCAGTCAGATTTATCATTGTTGTGTTTAATGTTATTCAAGAATAGGTCCCCAGAGTCCTTTATGGACACAAATTGGAGGAGGTCACTGCCCCAGAGAATTTTCATTTAAAATGGAAATGGAAAATAGGAGAAGAGCTATCTGCAAGCAGTCAAACCACACTGCAGATGATCAGGATTTTGGGGAGGAGGAGGCAGAGAATGGGAATGCAAAGGGGTTTAAGGAAGGAATTATCTTAGGGAAAAATAGGGAGGGATGATTAGGAGTACTTTTCCAGGGAGGAATAGCAAAAGGGGCACAGAGAGACTGAAACTTGGATAACAGAGGGTGCAAGCCATCCCCCATGACAGCTGCAAGCCATCCCCCATGACAGCAGGGCAGAGTGGAGCCTCCCAGCACTCAGGAACACCTGAAACCTCCTAATATCTGATTCCTGGTCTCACCAGCTGGGTTTTCTCACCAGTTATTCTGCATCTTCTGACCATTTCCTAGAGTTGTGTCATTCAAGGCACACCACCTAGACCAACTTAAAAACCACATAAACCATCTAAACCAACCTCAGAGCAGGTATGGAAAAGGAGAAGACTCAAAAAGATCAGGAATGTACCATAAAGGCAAGGACAGCTAAGCACAGCATCAGGGAAAGCCTTTCAGAGTTTAGGTGAAAAAAAAGAAATGCAGCTTCTCATTCATTGCAGATCTGGATTTGAAAAGCCCAGACAAGCTGGACCAAGATCATTTAACGCTTTTTCTGCCAGGTATGAGGTGCCCTAGGAAAAGAACATCCTCTACAATGTGAGAAAATTCAGCAGATCAGATTGCACCACTCACTAACACAAACAAATGTTTCTAAAAGCTCAATCAATTCCTCCATAGGATTGCTAGGGAATTATTCTGAAAGTCCAAAAAGTAGCCATTCCAAAGCATACTGAAGGATTTCCTCTGGTTCATGTACATAGGTTTATTTACAGAATAAAATTTCTGTGAGAGAATATTAATAGTAAGTCCTAGATCTTACATTACGATAAATGTTACATATTACTTAAAAGATGCAAATTAACTTGTCAGTCTCTGATCATATATATTGGAATGAAGCTGCAGCTGCTCATAGCCTGCACCATTGTCAACACATATCTGTCACTGGTAACATTAATATGGGATGCAGTGTTTTTCTGACAATCATCAGAATGAATAGTATTGTATGGCCACACTGTATCATACTGGTTTTTTATTGAGAGCCACACAAATGATTTTTTTAACAAGAATTCAGTTTTAAAACCATTTGTTGGAAAGAAAGTGTGACTCAATCTGTACTAGTGCCACAGAAAATGACTTGTGGAATGGAGACTTCTGCCTGTAATTAGAGTGGATGCCTGAAGGATTTTTTCTGCTTTTCTTCTAAATATTTCTTACACTGTTCCCTATATTCACAAGTATTAGCATGCATACTTGTGATGCTTTAGGTGATAGTTTAGCCTGGTTTCATGGTGTTTAGTAGGCTGGGAGACTAAACACCCCTGAAACTACAGAGAGTTAGAAGACCAAACACCCTGTTTTCGTGAGCCCTCAAGGTCTCCTAGTAGGACAGATTTTGTAAACTAGAAGTTAGCCCACCCAGGCCCCTTATTGGGCCCTCCTGGTAGATATGCTAATGTGTAGAGTCTTTAATTGTATACTCGACTGGGGGGACGGGGCTTTTGCGGCGTGTTCTACCTGGACGGCAGAAGCCATCGAATGGGATCCTATTAAAATACCGAGGGAAACAACCCCCAACCCTCTAACCCTGTCTGAGCCTTTATTTCCTAAGATCAGAAAAAGGGAAAGACAGTGCATGAATGGTGCTGAAAAGTGCTGCTGTCTCATCTCATGCTTCTCATTAGCCTTGATCTTCTGACAATATCCCAAACAGCAGCTCATTGGCTACTTATTTTTGTTAAAAGAAAATTAAGAATGGAATTATGGATCAGGAATTACATTCTTCCCTTCCCAAGTCAGCTGAGCAGGTAGAGTAGATCCAGGTACAATTCCACACACTTCTAAAATGCTCTCCCACCAGCAGATACAGCCTTGGTGCCAGTGCCATGCTATAACCAGATTAAAGGCAAGACCACATGCATCAGCTTTTCTACCAACTATCTCTGCATTCAAATGTTTAATCAATTTACTTCATACAAACTGACTGATTGAGGCTACATTAGAAACCTTTTTCATACTCATTTCACACCTCTTTGGTGAATAAAGATGTCTCCTCCTCAAGCATCACCCGTCAGCTCCCTTTGTATTGTGCTTTGTAGATGCTTAATTAGCTCATCTCAGACAGCCTGGGAGGATTCACAAGTTGCTGCGGCACTGAGCTCCTTTGACTGTGCTCCTTGAGGAACAGCCCTTGGAAATGAAGATGGGGATGTTACTGTGGAGAAAGGGGAGTGAGATTTCCCTCATGTCCCACTCACACAGAGTGACATTTCTGGATGCCTATAATAACTTGGACTTTAGTGGTGAGCATGGCAATGC
Organism: Eopsaltria australis; assembly: GCA_034509425.1. Classification (NCBI taxonomy): domain Eukaryota; kingdom Metazoa; phylum Chordata; class Aves; order Passeriformes; family Petroicidae; genus Eopsaltria; species Eopsaltria australis. The sequence goes on along the minus strand of JAVTVJ010000094.1, from coordinate 3,398,309 downwards.
TTCATTAATGGTTGAACTCCATGGTCTAAGAAGTCCTTTCCAACTTCATGATTCTCTGATTTGATGTCAGAGGTGCTCCTTGGTCTGTGTGCACATCTACTGGGTGAAAGAGTAGCCCTCAAGGACTGAGATGCAGAGAGTGGTTCAGGTGACTGTAGTTTGATTCCATAAGCACCCAAATAAATGGTTTCCCTTGGCTCATTACATAATATTCCTGATCCCAGACAGCACTCTGAAATGCAGAATAGAAAGCTGAGTTACAATGAAAGCCATGACAGAAGTTATGGGAAGTTATGGTATAGAGAAATATGAATTTACAAAATTAAGCTAAACCTATTGCAGGCTTGCCTCAGTCCTTCCATTTCCTCTTGTATTTCATATTTTTATACTGTGTTTTCACAGTGACTGGTCTGTGCTTAAAGAGCTGAGTTTGATTTACACCAGGCATTTAAAAAACTAATCTCCTCCATTTTTTCCTCATACTATGAACTGGGATTCTTGAAAAAATTGTAATGGAACTCAAAGTATTTTAAGAAATGCTTAAATCAGAGAACTGTTAGCAGTTTTTATTGGAAGCTGTTACCCAGGTAAAGAGGCTGAATATTCGTAACTGCAGCCAGGAATTACAGCTGGTTCTCACTCTCACATTGAAAACTTAAGATGCTTCCTGCAATTACAGGTAATTGTAAATTTCCTGGTGAATAAAATTGCTTTGGGCTAATGGAGGGTTGCATGGAGACAGTTGCACACAAAGATGGAAATTTTGCGTTATCAATTAGCATATCTATTATTTGCTTAATCTATGTCATCACAGAGCAAACTGCAGTTCTAAGTAAGAGGAATGTTATCTTCTGGGTCCTTCTTTATTTTTTTGGTAGATCAGTGTGGGAACAGTGTAGAAGGGAATAGAGAATGATCTCTACTCACATTAACAGTGAGAATTTCCCATCCTTTCTGTGGTAGGACAAAATATTGAGTTAAGGTTCTGATACTGGTGTTGTGCTAAAATCTTCTGTATCTCCTTCAGAGACATTTAGGGACCAGGGTTCCATTACCAATGGGGAGAGCCCCTTATCTCCACTTGCTTTCAGTTCATCTTCCCAAACATCTGAGCAAAATTTGCCAAGTCAAATTTTTCTGTGTGATAGAAAGAACTGGGACAGACAGCACTAAGCAGCCAGAAAAAAAACAAGGAAAAATTTCAAGTGGTCTGAAATGAACCTCTGAGCAGCTGGGCAATGTTTTCAGAGATGCTGTGATTGCTCATAGAGTATGGAAATGAACAGGGCAGTAACAACAAGCTGCATATCACTCAAGTGTCAAATGAAAAAGCAAAGCAAATCACAATGTCAGGGGTGAGCTGAAAATCATTAAAGTACAATTAAATGAGAAAATCAGCAAAAAAGGCAGCAAAAAACAGTCAAAAAGATGTGACAGAAAGCACACAGAAGTTTTTGTGCAAGGGCATCACTTTCTGTAGAACTTATTACTCTGGCTTTTGTATTGTGACCGAGAAGCGAGATCCACCTGCGAGAGGATTTGGGTTAGAGATGTTCTTATCAAACATTCATCAAAGGCTGTGGGAAATAGGAACATTAACTATACTTCCTTGGATAAAGCAGGTAGCTTGCACATTCACTGAGGCAACTGGGCAAAGGTGGGAGCTGCAACATGACCAGAATTAACAGGACCTGCCTGGTCCCACACAGGGAATAGGAGAAGCAGAGAACAGGGTGTTTTCTTCTTTTCGCAAAAAGCCACAAAACTACTAGCAGGGTCATTTGAGTGTTGTCAGCTGTTTGTGGTCATCCAGTGAATATTAAAAGCAAGACCTGAAAGAAGAAAATGCCAAAAGACTTGAAGCTCAGGGCTCTGTTTCTATTCCCTGGCTGATAAAATTGCCAACTGACAAGTGGTAACCCACAGCAACCAGGAAAACTTATAGAAGGCACAAGTTAATAATTACAGCGGTACACTATGCCTGTAGCTCTGGGACAGACTGATATGCTTTCTTTCTATCCCTTTCAAGGCAGACTATAGAAATCCACATCCTACAGTTATGTCCAGGGCCTTATTCAACCAGACACTCAGAGAATTAAGCAGATCTCTGGCTCAGATTGAGGGCTCTGCCTTGCCCTGTGCAGACTTGAGACTGTAGAGAATGACTTGCATCTCTGTCTTTGAAGGTTTCTGCCCCTCATATGAATATTTTTCAGTTCAAGAGGGACTACCTTGTTTTCATGTAAGATGTGGTTCTTAATAACATCACTTTCTGTGCTGCTATTAGGATCATCACATCCCTAAATCTCTTTCCAGCTTCTTAGGCTCTGAAACTACTACTTTTCACAATTTGTTTCAAAAGAGAGGTATTTTTCAGTCTATTACTTAATTTGATTAATGCCTCATTTTTTCTTTGACAGCACAACATGTGTTGTCATTACGACTTTCATGATCTACTTAGGAACTCAAAGCAGGTTTGGTTTTATTTTATTTTCTGCTTTCACAAGTACTCCTCTGTGCAAAAAGTCCAGATGAATTAGGCCTAAATTAGGATCTTATTCACTACTAGAGTTTGATGCAGCCTACCTCACACCTAAACTGATCCTTCAAAGTACCTTGATCTATGGAGGGAACCTAAAGAGATCAGCTTGAGGATCAGTTATGTGTGTACAGGTAAGTGGGAAGGACCACAGTCTTTCTCCTCTCATGGCAAAATCTTAATTCTTTGCCCTTGTCATAATGACAGTTAATTTACTTTGCCTTCAATGACAGTTAATTCCATTTGCCTTCTTTTTATAAAACATATCCCAAATAGCACATTGTTCAACATGCAGGTTTGGAAATCTAATATCAGCTGTTCAGTCTGAAATTATGGTTTGCATTACCTGATCCTAGGAGGAAAAATCTTGCAATATGTTTAATTTAATGCATTTGTACTAGCACAGAATTAGCAAGAGGTGGAAAATAACTAACTCACAAGAATGTGCAGGACAAGTTTGCTAAGCTGGAATGTTATCTAATGACTTTGCCTTATGTGTATAAAATGCCCAGTTTTTACTTTTTACTTCACTTTACTCTTTGTTACACTTTGTAACTCTAGTTTAACTGTATCTCATTTTGTTTTGAAAGATAAATAATTAAAAATAAGCTAACAACATGCTTGTTTTTAGGAGCTCTGTAACACCTGTAATGAGCACACTCTTGCCCAACGGTAAATGCTTTGACTTTGATTTCCAATCCTGACCCCTCACTAGTGCTTGACAAAGTCAGTCCTAGCTCTACTCTTTCTTCCTGCTGCTCTGATCTTTGTTTGATGTTAAAAATTGCCTGAATTGGGTCTGGGTTTTCTGAGCACTAAGGAATCAGGGTGGCATAAGAGGCTCATTTCAAAACACACAGTGAGGTGAGTCACTCTCCAGTCACTGCAGAGCACAACCAGTCTTGTTTGGATGGGACGAACAGCAGGAGCAGGAGAGGTGCAACTTCCCTACACACTAGCACCAGGAGAAACCTCCTTTAATTGTATCAACACAGTAAATATCTCCTTGCTTTTGGTTTGACATTTCTTATGAACCTTTCCAGTTCCTCACACAATTGATTTGAAACAGGTTTTGTTTGGAATCAGGAAAGTCTCCTTTTTCCTCCATTTTTCTTGTCCCACACCATCAATCCTCTTTCATGCTACCAACAAACCTGGCAGTCCTTCACTGACATACTGAGAAATAAATTTACATGTCCTGTTCTTGGGATTAAAAGAAATCAGGAACCCAGAGTTTCATGAAAGAATGAATTGGGTGATACGGAAAACAATTCCCCCCTCTCCCCTAGGAAAACCCTATAAATCAGATCATATCCCTTCATAGGAATTTTCTCCTTTCACTTTGTTCTCCTTTCACTTTAACTTTATTTCATCCCAAATAATTGTCCAATGTGATGTAGTAAATTTTCAAAATGCCCCAATTTACAAAACCCTGAAAGCGATTGATTTACCAACCAATTGATAAAGTGATTGATGTACCAGCTCTCTGAGAAGCAGAGTAAGGGAACACCAATTAAAGTTAGTTGGATGTCAGCTTAAAGCACATAAAGTGTTATTTACACAGCAGATAAGGAATGTCTGGAGCTTGTTGAAAGATGAGGCTTGGTGACAGACGGCATCAACAGCTCTGGGATTAGGCAAATTCACAGTCTAATGCTTAAGGGAATAAATAAAGACGTGCCTTCTTAACTTGCCTAATCCTGAGTGCTGGGAGAAGCATGGATGGCTTTGTCTGTCCATAAAGGGCAGGCTCTGATAGTCTCCTCAAACAGCATCACCTAATGCCATTTTCAGAGATACAGTACAGGAGCAGCCAGAACTCCAGCCAGCCAGTTGAGGCATTTATTATGCACTTAAACTGATTGAAGGCATGCCCAAGCACGTCAATCCCTCATGGACTCCTAATACTCACTCTCTGTGCTTCTGAGGTCCTCATTCACCTCCAAAGAGGTACCAGCTCAACAGCTCAGAAGGTGATACCTGTGTTGTGGGCAAGAGCCTTACGGTATAAAGGGACGGGGCAGTCATGTTCAATGTGCGCAAACATGCAGCTTGCTATGCGTGCTAAGCTGGTTTCCATTCTGGGAAGGATGCTGCTGAGGCACTTTGCCACAACAAACTGCAGCTTGTGTTTAGAGCCTTGAATGGCTCAGGGACAAGGACATTGACAACAATGATTGCAGACAGTTATTTTGCACAGATATTTACAATTGTGTGTTGAAACTCCAGCTACCACAAGCCAAATAATCGTCTCCCCTACTCTTTAAACGATACAATTTCAGCCTGTTAAAAAACCTGTGAAGTGTGCTAGGTAAGTGACAGAGAAGGCAAAGATTACTAGCTCCTTCTGCAAATTGCCCCCTTTGAGACAGAGAATAAGACATTAGAGTCCACCTTAATCAAAAACCTAGCAGACAGTGCAGATACACTGCTTGACACAACCAATCTGAAGGCAAACTCTGTGGGTTTATCATCCTTCTACCTTTTCCTCCCTAAAGTATTTTGCCTTCTGCAATTTGCCTTATGTTATGTTGACTAAGCAAGATGGAAAAAAAACCCAAATTCCTTTAAATTACATCTATTTGTCTTACATTCTGTATTTCCTGTTTTATTACACTTGCAAGAATGGAAAACACTTGAATAAAATGTGTAACTGTAGGAACTGTCGTCACAAACAAGAGACAGTAAAATAACATAAAATTTATAGTTGGAACCTCAAGAGGAAATAAAAGTCATGTACCTATAGGAAACATTTCAAATGCCAGCTCTACCAAACAATAATATTTACTTGTGTGAAGAGAATCTTTTGGCATTGGGTTAATCAGGACCTCAAACATTAAGAAGAATACATCCCGGGATGTTTGTCCATCCTGCATGGAGACAGCATAACCTGTACTTATGAAAAAATACACCTCTGTCTGCAGTCCATCTGGAGCCAGCATGGATATCTACTCAGAGTTTCTTCTTTTGAACCCATCATACAACATAATTCTTTGGAATCACTTTATCCAACATTTTCTAGCCAATAATGGCAGGAGAGGATGCCTACAATAATAGGATGTCTGTGTGTGGCTACTGAGTTTGTTGTTATTTTAATAATATTTAGTCCTCCAACAAGATGGAAGCTTTGTGTACATAGCACAAGATCAAAGATATTGCTTGACTTCAGACAAGATTAGTATATAAAAAGGGGAGTAAACAAGGTAAAATAACAAACACCCAGGAAGAACAAAATGCAGTGGCCTACATTCATGATTTGTCATTTCATTTTTGTTTATCCTGATTCTAAAAAAAAAAAAATCCTCATGAATGGCCCTATTTTGGCAGTGAATTATTCTTCTATACTGTAACATGCACAATAGTATATAACTCCCTATGTTCACATCCAGCTTCCAAAGCTTCTTGAAGCTGTCCATTAAAACTGTTCAGTACCATCCTCACTCAAGGCCAGCTTTAGCAAGGGTCACATACCAAGGCAAAGTTTTACCAGTTAATACTTCATGTACTGTAAACTGTCAGAAGCATTTGTCATTCTGACTGAAATCTGCCATAATTTTTGTTATATTGCACAGGTGTACACTCCTGAAGTAATCCCAGGGGTCCCATTCCTTTTACAGAAGGTAATTGTAGACACAGACTCAGTTTTGGTGAGAAAGGTGGCATTGCCTGTTCAAAAAAACAGTGTACAAATACTCTTCCTCTTGTTAAAGGCACAAATTCCTTCCTTTTGTTATCTCATCAATTTCAACTAAACTGTGCCCATGAGGGACTCTGACATGAATAATGGTAGATTTTAGCCTTTTAATAGCAAAGTACTCTTTGCTACTTCCAAAACTGCATAAATGGGTTGTTTTAAAGTCACAGATGTTAAATAAATTGAGTAGGCTTTCAGCAATGGAGTAGAATGAGAAGGTTTTGGGAGGTATTGTCTTTATACTGCAGGAATAATATTAAAAAACAGAGAATATTGATGTTTACAAACACTTCCTGGCTTTCAGATTCAAAAGATTGAATGGTTCTTGCTGAATCAGAGCATAAAATCAGTTGTATTTCTTCCTTCCATTCCAGGATGCAACAGGTTTGAGACAGAAGACAATCCATGATTAAACCTGGCCCACAAACATTTCAGTTAGAAGCTTCTTCAAATCACCATGTAGTTTCTTACACTAAGGTTTGAGCCTGTGATATTAGTAACTCTACTGAAGCTTCTGCATATGAAGAAATTAGTAGTTTTCAGCTTTTTCAGTTTTATAGCTTGAAACTGTTATACTTGGAAAGAACCACTGCCTGGATACAGCTGTGTCAGTACAAACCATTTTGTACTTTTGCACTTTTCTCTAGTTTTTATTTTTTACTATGAAATCACTTTCAACCACACTTGGTCATGTCATTTATAAAAAATTAATAACACAGGGAAAAGCTGACCTGTGGCATCTCTTGTGCAGTTGCCCTATGAGACACAAACTATATTCAAAAATATTCAGATCAACATTTAATCCAATAAACAGGTCTTTTCCTTGTTCGTGTACACATAAAATATGTATGGTTGTTTATCTGTGGAAAATCTGATTTTCTCTGTAACTTACAGTATTATTTATGCTCATGTATCTTAGCAGAACTCATTGCACTTCTCTGCTTTGAATACAAAGCAAGAAACTTGTTAAACAGTACACCGATTATTTTGGGAAAGTGTTGTCCGCAGATAAAGAATTTTCAAGGTAATACAAAGTCAACTTAGATCATCAGCTGATCATATCCTGGTAGTTAACTATCAAATGCTGAAATTCTAATTAAATTCTTTGTGGCTATACTATACTTATCAGCCAGTCTAATATGATTTGCTTCAATGTTTTCGTTGATAATTTAAATCAGCTTTTGTAGATGTTATGCACTTAACTGAAACACTAATATTTGCTGCATCTTAATGAAATAATTCAACAAAGTATCAGTGATATTCCTGAAAAAAATTGTTTTCTCTAGAAAGGAGACTCATTAAATAAATTGCACACCTGCTAATGCATTTATTTTGAAACACAACTACAAAGAGATGGGCAATACTTGTAGCCTCTTTAATGGACTGGGTTTTGTCTTCATTTTTCAAGTTAATGAACAATTTAGATGAAAACATTGACTCATCACAGATAAAATTTGCATAGGATACCCCTATGAGGGAAGTACTAAACAATGAAGAGACCAGGCTAGATGATCAGAAGTTATTCTAAACAATATTCATAGGATTTATACTAATGACTGTGATGAATTTTTGCTAGTGGTTTAGAAATATTAAAATAATTTTGAATTCCAAAAGAAAAAGTCACTGAAAGTGCAAATCCTGTTGAAAGTTGCATAGATGTAGATTATCCAGCTTTTGAACTTCTTTTGATATAGTCAATAGACTAGAGAGGACCATGAGCAGTGTTTCAGATCCAAATACCCATAGGAATAGATTTTTCCTATAGATCTAGCTGTCCCAGAGGTCCCTAAATATAAACGAGATTGCCAGGCACCAGAGCAGAACAAAAACAGCAGGACAAAACAGCTTGTAGTGTGAACTGCAATTAAATAAATTTGTAGTAGGGAGAGAATGGCTTTCACGTAGAAGTATAAAAGTCCCCTGTAGTTCCTGGAGTGGATTAAAAAAATGACTCTTTGATGAGTATCATTAACTGTTATGGTTCTATAATCAAAATTGCTCTGGATCTGCAAGTGGCTTTTCTGCAAGCAATGCTGGAATAGCTATTTCTTCAATTATTTTGAATACCATAAACCTCCATTTTCTGAACTAGATGTTTTCTGGCAGAGTAAATTGAATAAAATATGTTTTGACTGTGAGCTTGCTTCACTGTAATTCTTTCATTTAAGCAACATGAAAAGTTAGAAGTTTGTAATTTTAAACAGTCGCAACTGAAAGGAGCAGATTAGATCTTTGGCTGGAGTAAATTGATGTAGCCACATGAAATTGATGAGGATAAACCTCCTCCTTATGTGAAAAAGATCTATCTCTATACTTCAACACGCAGGAAGTTCAGAATATACACACAGTTTCAGCATTAGCATCCTATTCAGATGCAAATTACCCGTGGGAAGAGGGAGAAGGGTAGGAGAGAGCACTTCATTCTCACCTCCACTGCCATCCCCACGTGTATTGAGACATGCAGGTCCCCATCCTGATCTCAGCCCTGCAGGCAGCTCTGGAATTCAGAGGAGACATGGAAACACACTGACTTCTGTCTCTCTTCTTGGCTCCTGAAGTCTTGGGGCACCCACTCCTTTAACAAGCAGGCCCCAATATTTGTAGCCCTCCTGAGCAGTGGAAAAGATTCTCATTTTCTGTGTGTGTGATGGTGGCATTCTCCAAAGTATTGCAGCCCATCAGGCACAGCCAGGCAAGGCAGAGGATTGTCCTGCTCTGCTCTGCTCTGCACTGGTGCTCTGCTCTGAGTCCTGGGGGCAGTTTGGCCCCACAATATAAGACATTAAACTATTAGAGAACATCCAAAAGAGGGTGACAAAGATGATGAAGGGCCTTGAGGGGAATCCATGTGAGGAGAGGCTGAGGGCACTGGGTCTGTTCAGCCTGGAGGAGAGGAGCATGAGAAGAGGGAGACCTCACTGCAGTTACAGCTTCCTCCTGAGGGGAAGAGGGGCAGGCACTGATCTCTGCTCTATGGTGACAGTGACAGGACCTGAGGGAATGGCCTGAAGCTGTGTCAGGGGAGGTTTAGGTTGGATATTAGAAAAAGGTTCTTCACCCAGGGGGTAGTTGGGCACTGGAAGAGCTCCCCAGGGAAGGGGTCACAGCACCAGCCTGACAGAGTTCAAGAAGCATTTGGAAAACACTTTCAGGTACACGGTGTGACTCTTGGGGTTGGTCCTGTGCAGGCCCAGGAATTGGGCTTGATGATCCTTGTGGGTCCCTTCCAGCTCAGCTTATTCTGTGATTCTGTGAAGTTTTGTGCAAAGGAAGGCAGAAGAATCTCATCCCTTGCCTGCCCTGTGTGACCACCCCACAGCCAAAGGGATGCAGAGGCTGGACAAGAGGCAGGTGGGTACTGGCCAGGTACTGAAAACTGCAAACAGGCAAGGGCACAGCACGACAGTAGGGAACAGAGAGTAGAGCTGAGGATGGCTTGGAGCTGGGAGTACTGAGGGCAGATTTAGAACACAGAGAAGGGATGTGGAAGTGTGGAAAACACTGGGCCGTCAGGTTATTAAGTGTTGGGTATTTCCGTACTGAAGAGAAGTTAGTCTTAGAGCAGGGAAAAGGACTTATCACCTGAATGTTTAGGACACCAAGCTTCATTATTCTCCTCCTCATAAAGGGAGGAACTTGTTTTACAACATTTCTAATATCTCTTATCCAGTGGAGGAGTGGCAGGTAACAAGTACTTCTTGAAGTTGTTTTCATTGTCTTTCTTTGAGGCAAGCAAGCAATTCCTTCAAGCTTATCCTCTGCCAGGATTAATTTGGCCAGTTCAGACTGGTTGTCCCAGAAGCAGATGCAAAACTGCACGGGGTAGAATGAAAAATATTCATTACATACAGGGGAGAAGAATCGCATTTGAAGTGACATGAATGAACACTGAATTATTTTCTTTCCATGCAACATAAAGAACACCACACATGGGGATTATACAGAGAGTGATTCCTTTAAAAAAATAAAATCAACCCATTTGATTATGTCTTCTTGTTTCACAGTATTTAGGTTTTTATCACACTTAGTTCTTAGGGGCTTGGAATGTTTGTCTTCATAGCAAGGCTGAATCACAAATAATGGGATTAGAAGTCCTCGGTGCTGCAAAGGATTTGCATTGACAGGAGATGCATAAAGGATGAAGCAAAGTGTGCAGCTGAATCACCAGGCAGTGCAGCAGCAGAGTGCTTCCACTGACGTGGGCGCTCACTGGTTTGCACCAAGGAGCCTGCTCTGCACAGCACAGGAGCTCCTGCACACCACAGGCTGCCACAGACAGAGCTCCACACACTTTGGAGCTGGGTAAATACACACAGACTCGAAAGATTTGTGAAAATATAGGACAAGCCTCGTATTCCTAATATTTCAGTATCATCTGGAAGGTGAAAATTTACTGGGATTGATGATTAAAAATATAAATTTTGCTTAGGCACTCTGTAAACAGTGTGAAGATTAATTTTACATTAATTTAGATACGGAAGATAAAATAAGGTGTTTCCCTGTCTAATGGGGGATGAAAACATTCAGCAGTGTTCTTGTCAGCATAAGCATGGGTATGCTTTCCTCCACAAAGGCTGAACTTTACATAACTTTTAGGAATTTCATGTCTTTTAGATCTCTTGTCCTCTACATTTAGTACTGGCCAGCAAATTAAACAGCCAGTCACAGGTCCCACTGGGAGGTGGATGCATAAACTCACTCAGCAGTGCATTGTCACTGAAGCTCCTTTTCTTCATAGTTTTGACAAAATTGGATCCTTGCACCATGAGTGCTTGCCACCATGCAAGCAAGAGCCCACACAAGCCACATACGGCATGATGTTTGCTTTAGTCATATGGTATTCATGAGAGTTTCAGAACAATATGCCCAAGGACAGTGAAAACAGAGCCATGACTGATCCACGCCAAAGAGCAACAGTCAGCAGCTTCCTCTGCAGGAAGACCTATTTCAAGGGACTCCAGCCAGAACCCTGAGCCTTGGCTCTTTCTGGCTTGGTCCCTGTTTGCCTAACGGCTTGTGTGAAGAGCACCCCTTCTGCTCAGCTGGCAGAAGCCTCTAAAAAAGGGAAAAAATGGGCGAAAGGCCCCTCTTGTATCTGCTTTTCTCTGTCCCTGCTAATACAAGTGTCAGACATGTCCTCAGTTGTCTCCTCTGAGCTCACCCATTTCCTCTGAGCTCACCTGGCTGTGAAAAGAGGAGGAAGTTTATCTCAAGAAATGCATCAATAACAGTTGATATTTCCAGCTTCACTTTGGGTAACATACCAGCATCTTTGCAGGGCACTTTAAAGCGTCCAGATTATTTTAGTGATCTAAGGACATTGTTCTGCAGGTAGTGAAATATTTTGGAGACAGAGAGCTCCTTCCTGTGAAGCAGCAGAAAACTGTAGTTTGAAGTTTACTCTCAAGTGTAATCTATACATAGCTAATGCATACTGGAAGGAAGCCAGTTTTTATTAGGAGCAGAAAGCTTCTAACAAGGTGGTATCAAGTTGCAGTTCAGCTTCCTTTTGGTAACAAATTGTTGAGACAGCAAAGGAAAAAATAACTTCTCATTTATTCAGGAAAGAAGAATGCAAAATGACACTCAGGTTAGCCCTCCAATTCCTTTTCAGGGTGCTCCAGAAATGGAAATACCAGCTTTGTATTTCCAATTTTACAATATGCAGGTCCAAAGAAGCACAGCACTTACAGTCCAGCAGAATGTGATGCCTGCATGTGAGCTATCAGAAATCTAGATAGACAGCTCAAAAGATGCATATCAATGTTTTGTATTTTAAAAAAATACAGATCTGAAACCCATTAAACTGCAAGAAGTTAAATTTGGGGGTAAGAGTAAAAACTATAAAAATTAATATCTATACTATCATTGAATTGAAATTCCTAAAATGCACTAAAGGAAAACATTCCCTGTAGGCATGAAAAAAATTTACCTCTTATTTTGTGACAACATCAGAAATCCTGGTTCAAAGCATGAGAAGCTTTAAAGTCCAAAAGTTGAAGCTATCAAATATAAAATATTCCCAAGGGGGCTTATGTTGCTGTGAAAGAGATAAAGAGTTCATATTTACACTTTTCAATACTGTAAGTGTAACACTTGATGAAAGTTTTAGGTGACCAAATACTCAGGTAAAATTTACCTAATGCCAAGTCTAATTCTTAAACACCTTGTTCACGTGCCAGCCTAGTACCAGATCCAGGGCTAAATTCACCTCTTAATATTTATGAGCTTGGCAAAGGAAGGTGTTGAAGAGAGCACAGTTTGTTTTCAATTTCAATTCAGTTGTTTCCCTGCTGACATTTGTTGCCATTAGTCACTTTAGAGTTGATTTCAACTCCTATCAACTTAAACCTTCAACATAGCCTTAAAACACCATGCAAAAAAAAAATCTCCTTCAAAGCTGCACTCATGGATTGAGAGTGTTTGAACTTGACCAATGGCTCAGCAGCAAAAATATTAATTTTACTGTACCGCAGGAATGAAAGTTCCTCACACTGAGCCCTCCACTCAGTTCCTCACCACACATACCCCTGAAACAACAGTGCACTGGAAAAGCAGGAATTGCCTGAGAAACACTAATTTGATTGGTATAAATTGGCTATGAGTCTTTTGTCTTCCTTTTTGGGGCCCATAGGACTTTTTCTTTTCAAAGGCGAGAAGAAGGATGGGACCTGGTGGGCAAGCAGTTCTCCGGCCTTATGGTTTGCTGTCATTGCCCACAGGGTTGCCTTGTGCTTGGTCTATTGTGAGCAATTAGAATACCTTTTGCATTGAGAATTATTAATGTTCCTGTGACATTTTCCACAGTTTTCATTCTTATATTGTCTGATTGCCTTACAAGACACTAGATAATTAAACCCTTACCTGGAATTTGCATGTAGAGAGCGGACAAGAATACAAAAATTTAGTGTTGTGTTGGGAGCCCAGTTTATAGAAGCTGTAATGCTTCCTAGAGGAGCTCCATTGATTGTATTTTCTCATCAAGCCATCAAAGGTGCTTCTATAATTCAATTTTCATCAGTATGCATAGATTAGACAGTCTGTTTTACAGACCAAATTCACAGGAAGATCTTTTTTGGATCAGGATATGTTTCTTCTGACCCACTTTTCTCATCCCCAACAGAGTCAAACTTAGGCATAGGCTCAACTCCTCACAGGGGCCAGTACTCTATGAAACATTAGACATTATTCCCAGATTACTTCCAGAAACACATTTTTTACAATCGACTTCAGTGTAAACATGATATGTACTTATTTTATTCAAGAAATCAAAAATGTATCCTGTTTTTTGTTAGTTATGTGGAAAGGGAACAGACTTCGTAAGTGTTTTGCAAATAGGATTATTATAAACAAAGCAAAAATTGCCAAGCCTTGCAAGAGGCCAAAATAGGGAGGGATTGCAGGCTTTCATCATTCCTTATGAAATAAGGACAGGTTGCCAATATTATTGGTCTTATAAGAGTGATTTCAGTTTCTGACTATACAGCAGAAAGAAGCCTGGAGAAAGCAGCCTTAAATCTAAACAGCCAAACCAAAATATTTTTATTTCCCTTCCTAGACTTATGTACTTTAAACTCTGTATTCAGATCAACCAGAACATTAAAGAGCAGTAAATTTCAAATATGAAGTATTAGAGAGGTTTATAATTCTGACAACTGAAACTGAGAACTCTAAATCCAGTTTCAGCACCGGAATATAGAGAAGAATATAATACTCCTAACTATCCATTATAGTAGATGCCTTGAAGTCTGTCACACAGAAATTGTTTCTTTTCATACTCACACTCATGTTAAAAGCAACATTTCACACCTTTGGCTGGGTTGCTTTGTAGCTCACTGAAGGACCATTTTCTGGTCTGGTTCTTTTAATTAAGGTACATGAAAAATATACCATCACTTGGGGCCCTCAAAAAGGGACAGCTCATTTCAAAAAGGTTTAAAGCTGCGTTTTGGGAATCATTCAACAAATCTCATGTTCAAACCCTCAAGAGTGTTTACCTACATTCACTAGTCATGTTAGAAAATTTTCTTTTGGAACTTCTGTATTGTTGGTTTCTCTCTTCTTGCCACTATCACTTTGTAAAGGCTCACCTTGAGCCTTGGAAATGCTGAACCCAAGCAATGTGAGACCAGTAGTCCTATACTCAACTTTTTCCTGATGCTGAATCTTGCACACACAGTGCTTTGGCACAGACTTTTGTTTTGTAAAGTGGAAATAAATTTCAAGTCACCATGTTTTATGAAAACCATATGGCTTAACTCACAGTTCTTCAGCTTGGCAAGATTTGCTTGTGGAAGCAAACATGTTTTGAATAGCTGAATTCCCTCTGCATTTAAATATGTTCTTGGAGAGTGCCTTGACTGATACTGAAAACAAGCTATATTTGATTTAAAGTGATGATCATAGGATTTAATTTCATATATTAGGAAAACTATATTAGAAATAAATAGCACAAAGAGACAAGAACTAAATGGAGATTAACACAGTCCAAAAGAGAGATGTCAAATAAGTAGGTTAAACTGTAGCATTTGGTGGAATCATTCCAATGACTCTGTAGAAAATCTGTTAAGTTTAATGCTGCCTCAGGACTAGTTTTTGAGACTTCTTATGAGTGATGTGGTACAATATACTTTTTACAATCTTTCATTAAGTAAATTAATAAAAAATAAGATGGGAAAAACCAGGAGAATCCCATTTTTGGAGATATTAAAAAAGTAAATTCAGGTAAGATACACCTTCTGTTGACAGTGGAATAAATCAGGATACTAAAACCTCTGAATATATCAACTTCAGACTGGCAGAAGAGAAAAAAAAATGGGCTCATTAAATTTTCCATTTGCTCATCTCTAATGTTACCAGAACTCGTGGGGGATAGGGACAATTACATTATCTGCTAGGGGGAGATCAGAGGTAGAAAGACCAGGGCTCACTTTGGTGCTGCTCAAAGACAAGGTACTCTCAGTGTTTTTGCAGAGACAGTGGAGTTTGTACCCATTGCCAGTCCTGGGTGCTCCTGTGAGGACAGAGCTGACATCTACACCACCCCGAGCTCCACCAGAAGGGAAATCATGTCCAGACAGGAACAGCCAGACTCCAAATAGGGATGAACACCAAATTTGCACCAAAAGAACTCCCCTAGATCTCTGGAAAATTGCTAACATAGAACATCCATAAAACACTATCACCTGCTCATACACACACACACAACACACAAAAACTTCAGAGTTTGTGTGAAACAAATACAGGGGCAATTCTTTTTTTTTTTTTTTTTTTTGTTCCTATTATCAGGGTCTAATACTTTAACATTCTCTTCTTTAACTGTTTTTAACTATAGCAAAGCCCAGTCCTAGTGGAGCTGGTCGTGTACGATACGAGTTGCATCAAACTGTGGGTTCACACTGTCATATTTCTGTCTTGAGGCACAGCCTTGTGGAGTGGCAGTAACTCCAGTGACATCCATGGAGTAACACAAGTTATGCATAATTTTAACCAAGATTAAAGTTAATTATCAGCAAACCTAGCACTCTTCAAAACCCTTTGCCAAGCAAACAGAATCAGTTCCTCTTCATCTTCTGCCTTCTACACCCATTGCAGTACACATGACTGGGACAACACACATTTTGAGAAGCATTAGAGTAATTACTAAGCCAGTCAGTAATCTTCTTCTCTTTGCATTATCTTCACATTTTGTTCGCTGAAGGTCTCCTTGCTCCTTTCTCAGCTTTTCCAGCTAAAACAGCTTGCTAAGTCAGTTATACATGTCTGAAGCCATGACTACAGCTGGTGGGAAGCTGGGACAAGATTGGAGGGGGTGTTTTATAAAATATCCTTAGAAAATCCAAGATATTATGATATCACTCACCTGACACCCAGTGTAGCATGGAGAAGGCACACCATGGTCATCACTTTTGTGAAATTCAGGCTTATTTAATGAAATTTGCCTCACTCAGATCCTGGAGTCATCTTTACCAAAGGCAAAAAAACAAACCCTCACCTTGATGGGTAAGAATAAGATTGAAATATTAGTGAGACAGAAAATCAATTTTCTTCAGGAAAAAAAATCAGGTAAAAAATTTCAAAACAATTCACATAAAAAAATGAATATGGCATGCCTGTATTGACTCAAGTTTCTATTTTTCTCAGCTGTAAGTATATTTGGTAGCCATTAATTTTCTGCTGAAATTAATATTTTCCTTCTTACCTACTTTTAATTCCCTTAAAATTTGTGTCATGATACCAGACTCCATTTATTTCAGGTGATGCAAGCAGTTGTAGTTACCTTTGAGAATTATTTTCTCTGCTTTGATGCCTGAAGGATTTTTTCTGCTTTTCTCCTGAATATTTCTTACACTGTTCCCTACATTCACAAGTATTAGCATGCATACTTGTGATGCCTTAAGTGATAGTTTAGCCTGGTTTCATGGTGTTTAGTAGGCCGGTAGATTAAACACCCCTGAAGCCACGTAGAGTTAGAAGACCAAACACCCTGTTTTCGTGAGCCCTCAAGGTCTCCTAGTAGGATAGATTTTGCAAACTAGAAGTTAGCCCACCCAGGCCCCTTATTGGGCCCTCCTGGTAGATATGCTAATGTGTAGAGTCTTTAATTGTATATTCTGCTGGGGGGATGGGGCTTTTGCAGCGTGTTCTACCTGGACGGCAGAAGCCATCGAACGGGATCCTATTAAAATACCGAGGGAAACAACCCCCAACCCTCTAACCGTGTCTGAGCCTTTATTTCCTGAGACCAGAAAAAGGCATCAGCTTCAGGCCTGAAAAGGGATTCATGTGTCTGAGCACTGGTGTATTTTTTTTCAACAATATCTGTTGGTCTAATAAAAACTGTGACCTCTTCTTGTCTTATTTATATCCTTTGACTAAAAGCAGCCCTATGACTACAATAAAAATTAGCCCAGAAGGCCCTGAGCATGGGAACAGCATTAATAAACTGTTTGAAGAGAACATTCTCCCTCTATTTTGAGAAGGCCACAATTCATTGGGTTTTTTTTTTTCAAATATGAATGTCTCAGCCAGTTTCAAATACCAGTCTTCCCCACACAGAACCTGGACATGACAGTGACACAGCATCAGTAAAGGGGAGCCATCAGCTGCATCATAGGGCTTTGCTGCTCAGTCTCATTGCAGGGATGTCTCTGATGACAGGCTCTTCTGCCCCTGTCTTCTCACTTTCAAGTTCTTAATTCAAAGAAGGTGAAATCTTTGTCACTTTTGTTCATTATGTATTTTACTTTTTGCTTTTTTACCTGTTTCATGTATCCAATTCTTCAAGCTTCCGTGTTTATTTGAAATAAAATAGGATCTTTATTGCACTATGGAAAGCAATCTGTGTTCCACCTTTTACTGCTGTTTTTCTTAGATAACCTGTGCAGCATTGCTTGCTATGGTCACTTCATCTCAGGTATGTGTTCATTACAGCCTTTGTCTTAAATCAGTTTTAGGATTATTGCATTAGTTGACATATTACTTTGGAATCACTCTACTGAGGAGGTTCAGGCTGTGTTCATCATGTCCCATCCTCAGAAGACTGATGATCTTTAAAAAATCCTTAAACAATCTTTAATTAACCCCTGAGATTTATTTTCTTTATAAGCTATTCTCCCATTTGTACAGGCTCTCTCATACCAACCTGGCTGCTTTTGGGATTTTTGTAATACACTTCCATTGCAGGCACTTCCTTCACAAGGGCAAAACCTCGAGGAATTAATCAGTACTTTATTATTTCACACTCCTGCTTCAAGTTCCTTCAAAACCTCCACTAAGTTTATTGCATACATTTTCGAGTTTTTAATCATATCTGTTTTTCACATCATTCTAGAACATTACATTAAAAATATATCCCTTAAAGCAAATGAAAAGGTGTGTACATCAGCAACAGTATCATGATTGCCAATCTGCAGTATATAGCTGAGGCCTAGGAATTAGGAAAATTTGTTGTCTTCATCTAAGAGCCACCTTCAGGACCTCCTATTTATTATTTGATATGAAACTTTGTTGGGAAAATTTCCATGCTCTTTTTTATACATTTATCCCTGTTTGGCAGCATAGGATCTTGGAGAGGTAGTTCTGAAAAACACAGTTATTTCTTTTAATTTAAGGAATTGAAGTATTTGTTGTATTAGTTTGATTAATCCTTTGCTTATCTTTAATTTCCTATTGCTTCAGATGAACCAGCACAGTTCTAATTCATTTTCTTAACTGATTTTCACTGAAATGCTGCTATTCTGTCTATCAAAAATAATAGCATTTGAAATTCTTCATCAGAAACTTACAGCAGCCTCTTGGGAAATAGGCAAATCCTCTAGGACTCCTCTAAGGTAATTAGAGTAAGAAAAGACTTTCTAAAGGGTGTCTTGAAAGCTTCAAAAATAAAAGTAACTGAGACACAGCTCAGTTACCTCCTGAAAGTGGAGATTCTTGTCAAGGAGGGGAATTGAGGTCACTAATTGACAACACTTAAAAGATCTTCAGAGGAGACAGCAAATCTGTCTCTGAAAAAGTGGTCCAGGTCATTGAAGGACAAGAAAAGAGAATCCATTTTTTACCATTTCCTTTATTATGACTGCCTCTACAAAAATGCTGAAATAATAATAATAATAATAATAATAATAATAATAATAATAATAATAATCCAGCAACACGATGAAAAAGCATGTGAAAATAAATAATGACCCAATCCGAAGAAGAGTCAGAAATCTGACTTCTTTATAGAGAAGTCTTAATATCAGAGGCTCCAAGATGAGTTCTGGAGGCAAATGGTGCCCCCATTTTGAAGGAATTTTATAAAATGGATCCCACTGGAAGGGAGGATGTTGCTATAGGTTCCAGCAGGAGGGGAGAGGAGGAGTTGGCCCATGCAGAGGTGTTTTTTTGCCCACAATATGTTTACGTGACAAATTCAAGTGTAAAAACAGCCCAGGCAAGCATTCTTGTGGTACCTTTAATCCAGCCAAGCTGGGCAGTAACAGTGGAGAGGATATTGGATATTGCAGCACAGAGAGCAGATCCCCAGAGACCCTGCAAGCTGCTGCAGAGTAAGAAGTGGGGGACAGATATCCAAAATGAGAAACTGTTTGTAGTTTGTCATACCAGTCCTGTGTTTCCCTCCAGGAACGGGAATGATAGAAAGCAAACTTTAATAGAGCTGAGGATATAGAGCAAGCATCAAACAGTAATGGTGAAGGTAAAACACACAGAGACATGCAGGGTAGGACAGGAGGCAGGAGAGCTGCTTTTAAATTGAACAGGTAGGGTCTTCAAAAGATAAAGCCAAGAATTAATTTAACAACTCTCCTGAAAAGGAGTTTTAATTCAGTGAAGACCTTGTTTATGTGGCTGCAATAACCACGCTGAGAAAATGCCCCGCTGCTTCCCTGGCAGTAAGTGCTTCTCTCCCCTTCTGTCTCTTAGAGGCTGACAGCTTCATCATTCCTTCTCTCACTAGCAATCCCATTTGCTCCACAAGAACTGACCTCTGCTTCTCTCAAAGTGTCTCATTCATTCAAGAACACAGTTTAAACCCTTAGCAAATCCCCTCAAACTGTATTAGATTTTTCATTTTCCTCGGGAAAGCACAGGCCTGGGCCTAAGGAGGTCCCACTTCTTCAAAGCATGGCACTGAATATAAAATTATTTCTCCCTATAAACTTTGATTCTTTTATCTTCTCTGACCACAGCCAGGACTGGTTAGCACATAGGAAACAGAGATTCTAAAACAATACTGTGTGTACAGGGAGATGGAGAAGTTCAGGCTCATGGAGATACAAACAGGTCATGGCAGCACCAAATCCAAATTACAAATATTGCTAAAATTCTTTTGCATCTTTTAACCTCATATATACATCCTAGAAGAAAGACTAAAGGACACACGACACCCAAACCTTGAGTAACCTGACTTCAATGTGCAGTCCTCTCTGTATTATAACACATGCCAGGGCCTATTACTTGTTTTCTTTTCCCTGTGTTCTCTGCTGTTATTCTTCATGGCTCACAGAAATCATTTCTGTCATTGTTACTCTAGCTGGGAATTCTAGACAAGGTAGTGCCTCCTTTAACACTTCTTACCTGGTTTCCCAGATCCCACAATAAGTTTGCTGCCTGTGCTGCCAAAGAGGCTAAGCTTATTTGGGGTCATTACAGCAACTGCAGCAGAGCCCACTGTGGGGCATTGTTTTGGGGCTTTGTGCTCTGGTTTTAAGTGGGATTTGTACTTCGCAGGAGTATCCTGGAGAGAAGATTTTGTGTCTTGTAAGAGCTGAGAATTGAGCCTGTGAGAATCATCCTGCCCTCACTCCCTTACACAGACACAGGGGGGCACACACGAGTTCAGCTTCTTTCCATACTTATAAGCCAATTGTGTTTCCATGAAAAGCTGTTAATGTTGGCTTGCACACGGGTGGCTTTGTATGTCTGAAATGTGCCTTTGGCTGGCCACAATGCTGTGATTTTAGCTACGATGCTGAATTGCAAGGACTGTGAAGCCTCCAGGCTTCTAGTGTTGAAATGGAAACCTTGGGTACAAGCATTCCAAAGGACCAATATGGAAAGTTTGGCATCCTCCTGCACTCTTTCCTGTTCTGTTTCCTCTCTGGAAAATGCTGGAAAGCCTCAAGGCCCATCCTTGTCTGCCAGAATATCCTGGCTCACTTTAAGTGCTGGATGTGCCACCTGTACACATTTTAGCTGTGAACACATCTGAAGTTTACATGGGTTTTAAGAATGATACAATTTTCATAAATGAAAGGGAACATTTTTGGAAAATATTCACACTTCATGTGCTTTCTGGAAGCATCACTTAGGTTTGCAAGATCCAAGAAATTAAGATTACAGCTCTTGATTGTGATAACACTAACCAGGTAGTCCCCAAATAAGGTTTGGAGTTCATTCAAAAAGTAAAAAAATCGCAGCAGTATCCAGGTATGGCAGGAATGGTACTGAAAACACTTCCAAAATTGGATGTAGTGACTTTCCTGGTGTCAGACCCAGGGTTAATTTGATTTGTTCAATGCCATACGTGCTTTTTGACTAACTGTGTAGTACCTGTGATATCTTGATTCTTTCTGACTGCCCCTCTGTATTGGGTGGATTTGTATGGCAAAAGTTCACTAGGCCCATTTCACCTGCCTGCATGAAACGTGTTTCAGATGAATCACATATACTCTCAGGGAAACATTTATCCTGTACATTCTTTTACACCTTGCTCAAAATACAGTCCAATTGTACTGAAAGAACAGAGGTTTTGAGTGTGTTTGGTAATAAAGGGAGTAATTCTTCTACATGAAGATGGTACTATCTTCTTTTAGTGTCTCTTGCCCCCTTTTTTATGAACCTACCTGCATGTTTGATAATAAAACAGATCTGCTGATGGAGATGAAAACCTTTCACAGAAGACAGAGAAATACAAAGTCTGAATGGTGTTGTTAGGATTCACAAAGAGTAGGAGTGTAAAAATAAGTTTATGCTGACACTTTTTCATAGTATACATAAAACTAAGACTTTTCTTGGAGAACGCAGCATCACTTAGCATTTCATTGAGCATTTTGGTTTTGATGTGGCTGGGAGGAAGAAGTAATCATCTTCTCAGAAACTAAGAAGGAGAGAGCCCATGGTAAGTGCACACTTTATGGTATGCTACAGTAACACTGAAAAATTGCCAAAAACACTTTTTACATCAAGAAGGATTAGAAAAATGTCTACCAAGCAGCTATAGCAGAAAGCCCCTATATGCAAATAATCAAAATAATTTTCTGCCTTAAGAAAAAAAGAGTACTTCTTTAAAGAACTTGACACGTAAATACTATTGAAATATGTTATGAATCCTCAAAAACAGAAAAGCGGGGAAGAGAAGAGTGATGCAGGCAGAGGTTTTTTACTCAGACTGAATTTCCCAGTGTCAAACACTGCTTTATTAGCCATATCACCAAGACAGAAGCACGATGTGGTTGCTGCCTTCTGTCACTCTGCTTGCTAGTCACTGCAGCCATTAAAATGCCAGAAAGAAAGGAGCTGCAGAAATAATGCATATATTGGATGGAGTCTATATTATTTTTAGCTATCCCTTCATGAATTGTACTTGTTTTGTTCATTTCTGAGGATGTTTGTTTCTGATATTTATGGCTGAACATCTGTTTTATAATCTCTGGAGAAAGTTGAGCAGAATAAATTCACTGTCATTAAATACAGAGCAGTGTTGAACTACTCCACTTCCCAGTTCAGTACACTGCTGTTATTTCAGGGTTTGAAATGTTTCTCTTCATGGCTAATTGATCATGATCCATATGACAGCTTCTCCTCTCCAAATAGGAAATATCACAAAGGGATTCTTTGCCTTTCTTAAAGTCTGTGTCTTTATCTTAAAAGTTGTCTGTTCTCAGCTGGGCAGTGGTTTTGATGGAGTTAAAGGTGAGGTGGAACCAGGATTAAAACGCAGCCCGGACTGCCCTGTCAACCCAGAAAACTGATTTCAGGCATCACCCAACCTGCCATGAAACCCAGGGACAAAGGAGCCAAACATCCCTAATCAAATTTGAGAAGAGAAAATATCTACTCAAAGGAGAATTTGGCGTATGCAACCCTCATGGAGTGACAGATACACACATGGCTTCTGGCGGGAGACCACATGAAGCACCCACGATGCTGCATTTGCTGCTCTGTGGCTTCCCAGCTGGCTCTTGGAAAACCAATTAGCACCTTCATTTGCCAGTTAGCAGCCCCATTAGAAATGCCCTGGTGAAAAGGCATCTCTCAGCCTGACATGTCATTGCTAGTTACTTTCTGTGACACGTCCCTGCTTGTATGTGATGCTTTTACATGGTCTCCCTCTGTATCTGTCTCCCTCAGCTCCTGCCTCCCAGCAGTCAGTCTGTCAAAGCTGCCAGGCTTTGCTGTTTTCCATTATTCAAAAGAGCGCCAGGGACAACCTCTTTTAAATTGCTTTGGTCCTTTCTTTCTCAAGACCAGATCCTGCTCCACATCCCTGTGCCCCACATCTTCCTGTGGGCTCTGCCTGCCTCTGTGATTAGAATTATCTGGCACTGATCACAGCAGCCAGGCACGAGGTTGCCAGGAGGTAACAACTTCACAAGACCCAGAGAACAAAAAAAAAAAAAAAAAAAAGAGAGAGAGACAGAGCTAGGATTTTTAGAAATAACTGAGCATCCTGTTTTTCATTAAATTTTAATGGACATGAAGGTCATAGACTGAGCTCATGATCCTGCTTGTGCCTGGAAGAAAGAATACAAACTGAAAACACTATGATTTTATCTTCACTTACTCTTTCTTTCTTATCAGTGACAGTAACTGCATTCTCTAGCGTGGTAGATTGGTATTTGTTTTCTAACATTTTCAAAATTAGTACTATTTATTTTATACTGAGTAGAAATTATTTTCTGAAAAATATTTTAAAAAGCAACTGCACAATAACTAAAAATCATAAGGTTGGAACAGAAAGCAAACACAAAGTTGGCAGATTTTGGAAGCAGAAGCCTGAATTCTGCTCACCATTCTGCTCACCAGCTCACCATTCACCTCAGAATTCATGTCAGTCACCACCCTAAAATATGTTTACAATGTTGGGGCCCTAAGCCTGAAACAAGAGATCTCTGATTTTTCCTAGGTATATTTCCCATTAAATTCCCTGGGGTGTGTTGTCCTGCCAGAAGCAAGACAAACTCTGTGTGTCTGAACATACTGTTCAAAATTTCATATTGTGAAAAATTAAAAATTTTGAATGTTGCCTGAGTTTTTCTCTATCACCGATGACAAAGATAAAAGAGAGGACATAACACAATACTTTGCTGCCTGAGGGGACCTCTCATTTGGAAGTTAATAACTATTTGAGTAAAAATGATTACACTAACATGCATACTGGAAAGATAAACAAGGGGTTTTTAAACAAAAGAATTTTTTTTTCCTTTTTAAATTGGATCCTGCAAGTGTTTTCACCACTAAGAATTCTTTCTAACAGTGGAGTTTCTCAAAAGCTGCCTGGGCACTGGGTGTGTGATGTTTCCTTTGTATTCAGCACTACTGCAGGAAGGAAAACTAATTGAGGAAATTAATATGCAATGCTCAAGGCCGAGGCAATCAGATGAATTCCTACTGCTTCAAAGCAAGCTGAGACCTACTCAGGAGTTCATTGTGCCTGTACAGTGACACTTTTTATCAGTGTTTCCCTACTCTAATGAAACTTCTTCCGGGATGATCTTCAGAATTGAGACACTAATTCACTTTCTTTTGATTCTATAACCTGCAGAAGCTATAATCAGCCTTTCTGAGAGCAGTAACAATGGGGAAATAAGCTGGAGACAGCTCCAAACTGATGGTTGACATCTTAATAGTGACTTTTCTCATAACATCTTCCTCCTATGTCTTTACTTGCCGAATCAGGCACACAATTAACAAGTGCTGAGGACACAGGACAGAACTGCTGCTAAATGACACTTTTTTTTGATGTTGCTTTATCTTATCCCTTTCCTTGTGAAAAATAGTTAGATGTTTATTCAGCATCTTAATTCCAATTTACTCTTTTCTTCATTTATTCTTCAAAAAATCTAAATGCATATTATACACATTGAGATTTTCCTTCTTAACGTTACTTCCCTCCTTTCTCCCCCCAGACCTTTTTCTTTTGTACTCTTATCTAGCATGAATTCCCAAGGCACAATTTGAGGGATGTTTTGGTGGATGCACAGTGGAATAAGTACCATGGAAAGCAGGAAGCAAAGTGGAGTGAGCAAAAATGTCCTTGTTCATCTCCCTTGCAAGGAAAGAGAAGAACAGAAGAATAAAGGAGGAGAGAAATGCAGAAGGTACCCCACCCATCACTAGCAGCTCAGTCCCCAACCAGTCTGAATTTCCAAATGTGCTCACACATCTGCAGGAGCTTTGCTCTGTGGGTACAGGCACCCTTTTTCAGCTGGTGCTGCACGAAGTTTGCAAGATCGCAAGAGCCAGGCCAAAAAGAAAAGGTTACGGCACTTAAATGAGATGCTTCTTGATTCTGCTTTGGTTCTGAGAAACACATTTTGCCTCCAAATCCTCTAGACACCCTTTGATGAAGTCAGGCCTGTCAATGTAAAGTTATTTTCTTGCTTTTACTGTCATTTTAAGTCCTTCATCCATACCTGTTACTGCAAGTTAAAAGCTTTCTCGGTTAACAGCTAGCATTTCCCTCAGATCTGGAGCTTAGTGCTTGCCAAAAACCATCTTCTACCAGAAGGGAAGAAAACAGGTGAAAACTCACAGCTTGAAGTTTTTTCCTTCATGCCTTCAGCTTGATGTTATACTGCCTGGGCATACACAATATCCTCTTTGCCTCCAAGTTTAAATACTCCAATGCAGACAATAGATCAAGGAACAGGGGAGAATTTTTATTTTGTTTTGAATGACTCTTTGGCCCAAAGGTGTCAGCCTGCTTCATTTATTTATAAAAATGTAATGCTATCTGATATACCACACATGCAAACACTTTTAAAGCTTATGCCTCAAAGTTTTGAAATTAGCAAATACAGAACTGCTTACTTGGTCCTCGGATGTTATCCACATCTCAGCAGGATCTCTAATGGATTTTCCACATCATTTAATATCTTGCAAGATATAACAACACATTGTGTCATTTTTCAGAAGCAATTAAGCTAAAGTTATGATTTGAGGCAAACTGCCTTCCACTTCATCAGAAAGCAATATGTTGCCTTTGCCAAAGTTTAGCCTTCACAAAGGGGACCAATATGACACGTCTAAAAAGTGAAGCTCAGAATCTGTAGACATTTGTAGAATAGCTCCTTTAAGTGGCAAATGTTACAAGAATGGATGAAAATAGACCCTGGATTTCCCCTGTTTGGCATTACAAGCAGTGTGGGCATAACCAGGGTCATGCACAACCAGCACAGATCATGCATAAAGAAACACCTCATTCTGTCGCTGTGCCTTGTTGATTAGCTCGGGTGAGGCACTAACACATCAGCACAGCTCCCAGAGCTGCCACATGGACATCCAGGTTGAACAAGCAGAGGATCCAAAGCTTCTCTGAACCCACCCATGGAGACAAACCCTGGGCCCACTCAGCCCCTGGGGGAAGCTGTATGGATCAGAGCCCACACTAAAAAGTTTTTCTGGTTATCACAAACATTTTGCTCTCAGCAAGGTGGTGGTTGGGATAGTCAAAACAACATGGAAAACAAAGGAAAGCAAGGCCATGGCCAAGCTCCATAGGATGAGGACTAGCCAAGAGTAAAGCAAATATGAAGATCAGGAGATGCCTGGAAATCATTGCTAAAAGCTGTCCAACATGTATTAAATACATTTCTATGAAATTTATTTAAATGGACATACGAACTGCATGCGCGTGCTGAGCCAACTCACTGATAAATAGCAGATATTGGTCACACTAGAAGTAAAGTTTCATTTTAGTCAATTTTTAGTAGTTTGTAATTCTCTAATTCATTTTGATCTCATGGGGTTTTATGCTTTCCTCTATGAAAAAGCTGAAATATTTTGTCGAAGTTGAATGGAAATCATCTTACAAATTCTGGTCTGACTTTAAAACACAAGAACTTTGCAAACCTAATTATGCATATTGAGAAAATCTTGGAGGCTGGTTAAAAACCATTCCTGCCCTGGAGACCTTTCAAGCTTATGAAATTCTGGAGATCAACAAAGGGCAGAACCGTCATGCTCATTTTGCACATTTCATTAGGTCTAAAGAACAAGCCAAATGTGTGGTGAGGAGGAATAGGGCAGGGTAGGAGGCCTGGCTCGTAGCCTTACAGTTCTGAGCATTTGCAATGCAAATTTCTCACATGCAGTAAAGTCGTTATTACAGTTTGATCAAGAGAGGGTTTTAAAATATATGAACTGAACAGTTTATGAGTAACCTCTTTTCACAGCTTGTAGTTGGGTACAGTTTCAGTTCCAGTCCAGAGAGCAAGAACAATCATCTCAGACTTTGGCATTAGGTCCAGATGGGATATCAATATCAACCCTCCTGCTTCAAAGCACAGCACAGCCTGTAAGGGCTGGAGTTTCAAAGAAACTTCCCAAAACACAGAAGGTTTTGGCACTTATCTGAGACTCTGTTTTTACACAGGGTGTAAGGCAGAGTGCTAGGTAGGGACAATAAATTAACATCAGTTGTGAAATATTTCAGTATTCTCTTTTTATGCATCCTTCCATTCTTCAGATCAGGTACTTATATTCCTAGTGGAGGGTTCAGATATATCTCATTTCAGCTTTATTTCAGGTATATCTCATTTCTTTATACTTGTCAAAAGTATAGGTTTGTGGTCTTACACTGCAAAAGAAATACATCAGCCAATCTTACTCATCCTGTCTTGAGTCTATTATTTTTTTCTTCCGTATAAAATATTACTTTGACTGCTGTCACTAGTTTAAAAAAATGACAAGATCTGTCACCTTTAAATTTCCTGTAATGATTTAATAAGGCTTTTTTAACTTTTTCAAATATATATGTATTTATTCCAGAGTGAGATCAATCCCATAGGATAATGGCAATTTTAGACATAAAAAGGACAAGGCATTTTGTAGCTCTTTATATTCATTTTGCAAAAAGCCTCACTATTTTTGCAAAAGCTAAATGGAATCTGATAATAAAGTCTTTTACATTCTATTGTATTAAAAAAGCTACACATGACACTGTTCACTAAATGAAGAGAAACATATATATTTTTTAGACACAGGCAAGAAAAAATACAACCTGTGAGTTTGCTGGGATCAGAGTAGAAACTCACTAGCAAAAATCATGAGCATTTGGCACTGTGAGATGAAAAGATTGAAATCCTCCCTAATTTTTAGGCATCTTAAGAGAGCACGTACTGCTCAGGATGCAAGTGTGGCACCTCAACACCAGCAGTGAGCACATCTTTTGCAACCTGCTCACGGCAGCTCAAAAATCAGTTTACAGTGACTTTACCATCTGGCCTAAAGAAAGACTGTAAAACGCCTATTTTGGAAATCAAATGAGAACAAAGTGAAAGGAGCAACTTCACAGGCTGAGAAGCACATGCTGCAGAAATAATTGTTGTTACAAAGAAATAAAAGAATTCTTTCCTAGACCTAATTATCTTAGTTCACGTAAATCTCATTGTCAGTCCATGGCAGAGCATCCTCATGAGGAAGCTGTAACTGCAGTGAGGTCTCCCCTCAGTCTCCTCTTCTCCAGGCTGAGCAGACCCAGTGCCCTCAGCCTCTCCTCACATGGCTTCCCCTCCAGGCCCTTCACCATCTTTGTTGCCCTCCTTTGGATGCTCTCTAATAGTTTCATGTCTTTCTTATATTGCAGGGCCCAAAACTGCACACAGTAATTAAGGTGAGGCAGTCTCAGTGCAGAGCAGATGGGACAATTCCCTTCCTTGCCTTGCTGTGCCTGATGCTCCCAGGACAGGGATGTCCCTCCTGGCTGCCAGGGCACTGCTGGCTCATGTTCAACTGGCCATTGACCAGGACCCCCAGGTCCCTTTCCCCAGTGCTGCCCTTCAGCCTCTCATTCCTGAGTTTAAACACAACCAGGTTTGCCTCAACCCAGGTCTCAATCAAAAGCCTTGATTTCTATTAGAAATGTAATTACAATGTCAGCACCATTCTACAATCCTTCTGTAACAAAATTAACTTACCGAAATTCACAGTCAACTTAAAACAGTCAACTGAAAAACTGCCATATTAATGAAATAGAGAAACTGCAATGAATTCTACAAAGTTTGCTAAAACTTATAATCTATGTCCAGATCAGTGTAACTTGGACTGGAAGAAGATTGAGGTTTTTTTAAAAAAGTCAGAACACACCATTTTTATAAACCACTATTGTATTGCTCTCTGCCTGTCCTGTTTGATCATTCTGTTCCTCCTGTGCAAATGACTTCTCCTCTTGCTGTTCCCCCACAACAGAGCCTGTCACCTCCTTATCTGCCAGCTCCAAAAGTGCTAATTGCTCCTTTTTTCTTTCTTGTCATCTACTGTATTAGTGTAGTTAAATTAAAATATGAGCAGTTGTCTCTAACTTTTGGTTAGCATTGAGTTTGTTGCTTCTTTGTCAGATACCATGGAAGTACTTGTGGCAGAAAGCTTTTTATATCAGCATCAGGCTGCTTAATAAAACCTGTTAAATCTCTCTACACTTGTTCTGTTATGTTCTTAGTACAGCTACAATAGAGAACAGCTGTTACTACACATTTGTAGGGCAATTTCTGAGTTAATTGAGCCAATCCCTTACTGTAAAAATGAGATCATTCTGTCTTGTTTAGACTTTTCTGCTAATTAGGATTTTGTTTGATTCTATCCACTTTAAATAAATACACATTTTAACAGTCATAATGGGGAGAGTTTAGCAAAGTTAGTGTCATGCATTGAGCCAAAATTAATTACAAGGACCTTCTGTGTCAGGCCTGTAAATTTACTTTGAGTCAATTTTCTGTTCAGAACAAGAGCTGACAAGAATTTTTTTTATATCTGATTGTTTTAGGTTTGAATTTTCCTTGACTTTTGAAACTTGGGGTAAGTAACTTAATATATTAGACTCTGCAAAAAAGTTTCAAAGCTCTGAAAGAAAGAATTGCAAACTTCTTAGGAGGTAGTCACACAGGGATATATAGGAATATATGTTTTAATGTCAGTAAAAATTTTTTAAGGAATAATTAATTTTCTGCCTGAAGTAGCATGTTTGTACTCCACACACAATATGTTCATTATTAAACATTTACATTTTGATTTCTATGTCATTATCTTGTCTCTTGCTTTTTAGCAGCTGTCAGAGTTTGTAGAAGAAATATGAAGAATTGACGATCTGCAATATTTTTCTGTTTGCTGTATGTCTTTGCATTCATCTGGAAAGTGCAGAAAGACTTTTACAGATATTTTTTATCTAGGTCTATTGAGAAGAGTTTTCAATGAGGCTCTTTGTCATTTATGTGCTGGAATGTAAGAGGAACTCATTAAGTCTTCTGTACATAGAGTGTGTCTTTTGAACACTTATTTCTGTAAAGACTCCTTGGTAACGGGTAATTAGGGATTATTGGTATGGAAGTCAGAAAAATAAATAGAATAAACCCGTGGAAACGAAAAGGGGTTAAATGGAAACTGGGCTCATAATTAACTGGCCTTTAAAAACCCATCTTTAAGAAGTATCTTAGTGATTCAGACTTCCATGCAATACTAGATCTCTGCAAGGCTTTCACTCCTTCATCCCTCCTCCTCTTTGCTATTTTCCACATTTGCTATATTTAATCTCTGATTAGATGTAAATGCTGGGAATCAGGCAGGGGTCACCTTGAGTTGGAACAGCACCTATTTCACATGAGTCCTATTCTTAGTGGTAAAGTTATTACTGGATGTCATAAGATCACCCTCAAAATAACGCACCAAGAAATGAATCTCATGGGCCCAAGTCCTGCAAAGACACTGGCAGAATTAATTGGACTATTGGGGAAGCATGAAGTAAAATAAGTGCAAACAAGTCTTTGCAGAACCACAGATGCTCACTGGAGATTAAGAATATATTCTCAGCTGCATTTCAGAGGCAGAAGTCTAAGCATATGGAGCAGGGATGCTGAACTTCTGTTACTTAGCATTTATGGAATGAGCAACACTGAAGACACTGTGAAAATGTGTGAAGGAGAGAACTAAACCTTTTCCATCACAATTTTCACCAAAGAATCATTCAAGACAATGGAATTAATTTCATACTAAAGATACAAGGTATGCTGCCTTTCTTTATGCAAAGTTTCAGCTGAGTGGAAAAAAAAAAAAAAAACCCACCACATTTGCAGATAGGGAAATTATTCTTGGGTGTGGGTGTAGATAGAAAAATAAAAGTAGCACTTAAGATTAAACAAGGAGTAGGAGGAAATGTCTGTAGAGAGAAAAGCAGAATTTTATATCCTTAAAGTTCAAAGTTAAAAGACATATGAAATATCATCAGAGATAATATCAATCAAGAGAATGCAAAATTAGGAAGCATGTCTTAATAATTTGTCAATAGGGGTCAAATTCCACTTCAGTTTTTCCTGCCTGAAACTGAGACTGTTTTCTTTTGACAGTAAAAAAAGTTTTATTATCCTCAAGTAAATTTGCTCTTCTTTATTTGTTTGTATTTTGTTTTCTTATTTTTTGAGTTTTATAATAAAAACAGTCAAGAAAATCATTAAATTGCTGTAGGAGGGGTCATAGCCATCAGATGACTTACTAACTCTCAGGATGTATGTTGTCTAAATTCATTTCCTGCTTCCAAAGCTCAAAAGGCTCAAATCTACAATTCCTGCCTCCCAAGAGAAAGACCTCAGAAGCCTCCACATTTCTTTAAAAAATGGAATGATTCCAGCACGAAGCTGTTTGAAGCAAGATTTCTTTTCACAAGTGGAGAGAATGTTTCCAAGGAATTAGGAGACCATTCAATCTCTTCAAATAGCTGGGCAGCACAAAATCTCTAAATATGATAAAATATGGTAACATGAAGGGATCTTTCGGGGACAACTACTCATTAGCACAAAAAAATAAACCAAAGGCAACCCAGCAGGATAATTCATGTACCACCTTTTCTGGCCATAGGTACCCAAGGCAGAGATTCATGTAACCCTGTGGTGGGAGTCAGATGGAGATGGCAGGGAGCACAGGAGTGGGAGGCAGACTGCTCAGGAGGAAGGTCCTGGCACTTCACGCACTCCCATCTCCTCACCTGGCCAGAGAGGGCTCTGACAGGGGCTCATCTGTGCACTTGGAGCTGTTGCTCTTTGCTTTTCCAGCTCCTGCTGTTGCAGGACCTCCTTTTCCCCTCCTCCCCTTGTTTCCATTGGTTTCTGGTTTCTACAGAAGTTTTCCAGATAATCCCTGAGGTTCACTGAGCTCTGGGCCAAGACTTTTCTGGCTGTCTTTGAAGTACCAAAGCCCCAGGTGCTTCCCAGAGGGGTATTTCAGCAATGCTGTGCTGCAGTCAGACAAAGGAAGGATGGGAAGGAAAAACAGGAGCATTAGTAGAGCCTCTTGAAGATTTGGAATTTTCTTGAGAAAAGGAGAGTAAAAATAAAAAATTGTGATTCCTACTGAGTGTTTTGCCTCTGACTTCAACTTAAATGATATCAAATGATGGATTTTGCCACCCTGGGTATATAATTCCTGTCAGTAACCATAACCATTAGTATTTTCACTCTTGTGTCAGTCAGTATGGCATTGTCTCTGTTACACACTCACAACCTTTGGCTCAACCTCTTGGCTGCCCTGATGTAGATCCATAAAAACTTCCCAAGATGAGGATTAAAGTCTTTCTAATTTAACCCAATACCTATGTCATAGCTATCCTGTCAGGAATATCTCTCTCTCTCTCCAGAGAAGCCGGATGCTGCCCACCAAACCACAACACTCCAGTATTCAATTTGCAGGGCCAAAGGAAGAGCAAACACCTGCAAGTTCACTCCTTAGTGTGCTACCTCCACCTTTGAAGAAATCACTACACAACATTGTCCATCAAAGCTACAGCATGAGCAACTGTGCAGAGAAAGGCCATGAATTATGGACTCTGTTCCAAACATTGCCAGGTCACTGCTTCTTTTAAGTGCAATGCTAAATTAATTTATGACAACAGACAGCTGTATGCAGTGTTCTTCCCTCTCTACATTGGATAGCAGCACAGATCTGACAAATAATTCAAAATGAATTATTTGTAATGTTCATAATCATACTTACTCACAAATATGCCATCAAATGATCCCCGGTTGGCAGGTTAATAGCTTTATCTCTGATTACTGTTCCCATAAAAACCTCAGAGAAACAGAAGTGCCTGCATTTGGATGATAATATCACCAGCTATTTCAAAGACAACTAAAATTTTAAAACAATAAAGATGTTTTTATTGTTCCCTACAGTAAGAGCATGACAGACTAAATAATAATACCAGCATAAATTCAAGAAAAAACGCTCTCTCTAGCAGAAACTGAGACAGGAATCATTGGCCTAAGGCATTAGCTCAATGAAGTATTCGTAGCAATATTCATAACAATTCTTATTTTAAAGTAAAACTAGCCCATGTTAAGATAAATTTGAGGTACCCTTTCAGTTTTAATGTGTTTCTTCTTTCAGATATCAAAGGTGCTTGGCATAGGGTTTTCAAAACAGTTTTCTACTCTCAGGGCATCCTCCACCCTGCACAGACACTACAATTACCAGTAAAGCACAACCCCTGTCATGCAGCTTTCCTCTCATTCCAAAATCACAACTTTGACCTCTGTGCATTCCAGAGCTGGCTGTTATTGGTCACTTAGGCACATCTTGGTCTTCTCCTTGCCCACACAGAAGGGAATGAGTCTCACTCAATCAGTAGCAGAGCTCTGGTGTTCCAAATACACGCTCAGGGCTGGGCAGGAGGACACACCCCACACATGCAGCAATGGGACAGCCATCACTGGATGTCACCTGAAGTGACCTGGGGGAGAGGGCTGCTCCAGGCCTTGCTGAGTTATGGGGTCTGGCTGTGGTTTGTGTGTGTTTTTTTCTTTTATATTGGGCATCTGCACTGCAGGTATGTAAAGGTGGGGGGAAAGGGGAGATTAACTCCCACCTCCATCATCAACACTGTAGTTATAACACAATAAGTAGGAAAAAAAAATTTTAGAAGAGGGGAGGGACTTTTAAAGCAGTTATTTTATAATCACTATTCTTACTCCTCTTTAATTAGATGTCATTGGGCTGAGCTAAGAATTATTATTAATAAAGACTGAGGAAAAATCTTCTTTTTTTCCTGAACATGAAACCATGGTGGTGATGCACAAGGGTTACTTCTAAAAGGTCCTGTCTATTTGTCCTGTTATCACAGAGCCAAAATACAATCACGTGTCTGGCCTCCACAGTAACTGAAACTTCTTTGAACCTTGTTGTCTAGCCCAGTAAAATATCTATGATGATATTACTGAATATCTCTATAAGTCAATGCTATATCTGGAAATTATATTTTTCCTCAATTTTCAGTCCAAGATGTGCCAGTAAAGGAATGGCTTTTTATCTCTGGAATTGTATCTCCTCTGCCAACAATCTGAGATGTTCTCACTGATAAAGTTTTACTTGTGGAGAGGAAATGATGCCTGGAGTGTTTTGGGCATAAAAAAGGAAATATGGAACTAATCAGTGGTCACAGTAAAAGGGCTGGGAAGCAGAAATTTGTATCCCATTGTAAATTTTAAAACTTGAAATGGCATTTGTTCTTAATTTGAGAAGAAAAAAATATATTTGCAAAAAGCTTAAAATTTAAACACACAGAGAAAGAGTGATTCAAAACCAGCAAAAAACTTTGTTTCAATAAGCTAAAACCACAGAAAATGGAAGTTAAAATGATAACTTGAAGGAACAAAATAGGAAATAGATGTTTTGCCAAAGGATGCAATGAGCTGGAAAGAACCCTTTCCATTGTCTTTTATACAGAATTTAATCAAAACGGATACACTCATATGAAGCTTTTCAGTTGCTAAAGCTATCCTTTCTGAATTTGCTAAATAACATTTCTCAGCAGCAAAATTTGCTTTCCAGTTTTTGAGCAGACCTATTTCAGGGGATCACGCAGAAAAGTGGTTAAAATCTCCCAGGAACAATCCAGTATTGCCCAAGCCAGATTGACCTAAGAATGCAAACAGAGGAGGTTTGTGGAGAGAGGCTACAGGTTTCCAGAGGCCAATGGGGACAGCTACAAACACAGCTGAGGTAGAAGGTGCTCTGCAGGGTGGAAGTAAAAGTAGCTATCTCCAGAGGTACCTGCATTTGTTGACAGGTGCATTAGCTGAATTTAGGTCATGGGAGAGAAAACACACCTGGTAGCTCCAGACATACATGGAGCCCTTGGTGACAAAGCAGCAAGGTCAGCAAGCTTTAGGGCTCATTACTGTTTGGTAAACAATTAAAGAAATAAGCAGGTTCAGCAAAAAAACAAGGCCAAGCCTTTTTTTTCTGTCCCATTTGATGGATATTTGCACCTACTTCAGGTTAATGTTCCTGTTAAGGATATGGATAATGAAATACAGATGTGCTTATACTCTTGATCATCTTCGTAAATAGGGATGCTGTGAGCATGTGGGAGATAGAGCTTTTGTTTAAAGTAAATCTGATAACCTGAGAAAATGTTTTAAAATCTAAAATAATCAATTGTGATGAGCATTTGTCCAAGAAACAGAAATCCAGGCGATGCTAACAAAAATGGAGAAAAAATCTTGGGCTGTTTCTTGATAGGAAAAGAGTTGAGAGGTGATATTGGGTCACAAAATGAGTAGAAGTTAATGGAGTATGCTTGGTCCTCAGGAAGTGTTTGCATAAGAATTGGAAGAGACTCAGCAATGAAATTGCATCCAGTTTTAAACAACATACCCAAGGAGATAGCTTGAAAAAATGAAAAACAAAAGCATTCTATGGAGTTTGGAAAAAAAGAAAGCTTTGCAGAAAAGTGGATGTTTAGAATCTAAATTTTTTTATTAATGGGAATCACAGGATACTAGAATCATCCAGGCTGGGAAAGGCCTCTATCAGGATCATCAAGTCCAAACATCAACTTAAGCACTACCACATATTCACCACTAAACTGTGTCCTCAAGAGCCATATCCACATACTTCTAAAGCACTTCCAGACTCCCTAGAAAGCCTGTTCAAATGCTTCCTGTGAAGAATTTTTTCCTAATATCCTATTTAAACCCCTCCTGACTGAACTTGAGGCCATTTCCTCTCATCCCATCACTTGTTATCTGGCAGAGACTGACCCCACCTGGCTACAATCTCCTTTCAGATGTAGAGTAATAAGGTCTCCCCTCAGCCTCCTTTTCTCTAATAAAATATTTTTATTTATGTATCTTAGATTCATCTTAATTGCCAAAGTATTGTGGATTACCAGCTTCCAACTGACTGCACTGTGTTTGTTTAATCTGTGGATGGTTAGTGTGAAGTTTTGACCTGTGCTGAGTGAAGGACTGTGTTAGTGGAAGAATTATTCTTAATGCTGTTGGTCTAATAATGTATACAAAATAAAAACAGAGAAGAAGGAAGTGAGTTCATTACAGGGATGTAATGAGGGAGCAACTCTCAGTGTTCGGTATTTCCTCCTGAATTTCTGAAGAGGTAAAGTAGTACCAGACTTCTTCCCAGATTGCAGAGGAAAAGGAAGAGGGAAGGTAATTGTCTTGTTTAGAGTGTAAGACAAGAATTTCAGCAGTTTCATTTGTAACTTCTGACCACAAAGTCCAGAGGTGGGAGATTTTTCTCTGATGTCAGTGCAACATTGATAAGTCTTCACCAGTAAACTATTCTGCTTTGTATTCAGTCATACACCTGCCAATGCAGAGATAAGATGGAGCTTTGCCAAGCGGACAAAACCATACAGGCTCTGACTTGCATCACTTTTGGTTCCTTTAAGGGGAAAAAGGATATAACGAAATGTATTTGTTGAGTAAGTGGAGCTTATCTCAGTTGCATGGTTGCACCCTACAGCACCAATGCTGAGTACAATTAACCTTGATCCAGATACACACTACTGAAATTGTCATCAGAAGCAATCCTGAAAATTTGGTCTCTTCTGATCTATCATAAGACCACAATAAAAACCATCAGTTGTAGCACTCTTCTGAATGACTGACTGAACCATGATTGGGAACCCTTTTATAGTAAGCTTGAAATTTATTTTTGACAACCATCTGTCTTTTCAGAACAATAACCTTTAATTAGGGGCATGTAGAGTTTGTGAAGTTTTGGTGCATGTTTACTTAGGCACACTGCTTCTTGCATCTCACAGCCCTGTGTTATACTTAGAGTCGCTGCTGTATCCTCTGATGCTGAACTTTGGCAGCCTTGTCATGTGTTACCAGTGAAAAGTGAAGATGATGAGGTTGGAGGAAAGCCTGTACATGTCAAACATGCCACAGGGACCAGATGGAAGCACCTGAGTAATTTGGCACTCTTCAGGCCGACCTACATTACAACATTTTGAGGCCATCCATTTTGTTAAGGAGACATATGAGACAACAATGTGAGAGTCAAAGCAAGCTCCAATGTGTTTACATAATGCTCCACATTTTTGGAACATATCCTTAGTGACTCCTTTTCAAAAGGCTGAAAAGAATTTGGTTCTGATATATAACAGGAACTGACAATTGCATTGCCAGTATTTTTGCTACAGATTTGCTTTACTGTTTTGTGCTGAGAACAAAGGTGCAGCAGGAGAGAAATCCACTTCTCTCTAAACTGGCTACACACATAAAACCCTCACAAATATTTAACGAAATGAAATGAAATGAAATGAAATGAAATGAAATGAAATGACCTTGCTTGTAATTTGTGCAGTACAGGAACTTTCTGCAGCTCCTGTAAAAGGGTCTCCATAGAACATTTTTCATGTCTGCATCTCACATATCAGCAGTAACTCATTTTTCTGATGTGTAATGGCTCAAGATTGTAATGTAAATTATACTCCACAATAAAGCTGGGATCTAAATCCTGGACCTTCTACAAGCCAGGGCAAGTCCTTTCAGCTCAGTCTCCTCAACTGGAAAAAGTGGGATAGAAATGATACTTCAGAGAGTCACCATGGTACCAACCCATCAAGTATTCAGTGTTTTGAGCAAAGCTCTCAGACAGCCATGGCTGGGTACTATTTGTAGCAGTGTCAAACACTGGGTTTATTAACAGGAGTAACCACAGGGCAGTCAGGAGGTAAAGGTTTAAAAAAAGACTTCAAAAGACTACTTATGTCTGTGGATGCTGAAATTCCATTGTTTTGAAAATAAAATTTTAGGGCCCAGACAGCTTGCTCAGATATATTCAGGATTTAATTTTTAAAAAAACACACATAAATTTATGTTAATGCTGCAAATTCTGACATCTCAATTTGACTGTCCTGTCCCAGCTGCATTATCTGTAATGTCCCGTGTTTCCTTCCACAGAGCTCTTCATCTTTTGGTCAATTATAAGTCTATGAGATATCTGTCACTAATACATTAAAGAGTAGATTTAATACACTAATAGCACTAATACATAAAAGAACAAAATAGCAGTAATACATTAAAGAGCAAAAGCTTATTCTCCTCTGCTCAACACAAGTATGTCAGACCCTGTAATACTGCTTACCCACTTGTAATAATTTACTTTCCTTGAGGAATAAAAGGGAGGAATTCTTTTTTTAAGGGCTTAAAAAGGCTGCAGAGCCTTAGCACAGTTTTTGCAGCAAACACAATTTTGTCTTTTGCTGAGCTTGCCAATCTGCTTTTGCCTTCCAAAAGGGAATATTGGACCAGGAAGTACAAAACATGAAATATTTTAGTTTTTGCTTCTTAACAACCTAACACAGCAAAAGACCAATTCCCAATGGTGTAATTTGCTACCAAATCCTAGTAATACAATTCCAAATTTAGGGCTTATAATAAAATCCACTTAGGATTTTTGGCATTAATTATTCCAATCACTTGCCTTCATGTATATTTACACTGCACAAGTTATCCTACATTAATAGCAGTACTAACAGAAGTCATGAGGATATCAAGAAAACAAAGCATTCAACATTCTGGAAGAATTGTTTTCTCTCTTATTGATTGCCCTACAGAATGCAATTATAGGTTTATGTTATACATCCTTCTGCAAACAAGGAGGGAAGGTCTTAACTAGAGGATGCTTGGATCCCAAAAAATCCTGTCTGCTTCCATTCAAGCTTTAATAGAAAAAAGCTTTTAATTTCTCTGTGGATATGTTAATGCTCAGTGACTCCAACACTAAGGATTGCTGTTCTAAGAGCTGTGATCTGTAGCCCTACATAATGGAGAGCTTATATCTGAAGCCGCAATTACAAGCAGAGAAATAAAGAAACAAATGTTATGGGCCTGGGTGGTGTGCCTCCAAGTAAGTCAGTTCTAACATGATCTTGTTTCTTATCTATTCCAAACACCAAATAGCCGTAATTTTCAAATTCAATATATAATTCATAGCTACAATAAAAACTTGATCGTTTCCTTCAGTTAGTATGAGTTTTTAAAAATTAGACAATAATATCACTCATGTTGTATTTGCCAAAAATTAGTCAGAGATAGAAATCAGTTTATTAATTGTCAGTGCTGCAGGAGGTCACAGAAACCATCATGTTAACAGATTAGTGATTTTATACTAGATGGACATGATTTGATTTAAAAACACTGACGAAATTAAGTGGTGGTTTCCAAGCAGAATAAATCAGCAGGTGTACTTCTGAGAGTAAATGCAAACACTGCTAATGTGCTTGCAGATTTAGATAAGAAGCATCAGCATTGTTTCCTATCACATCTATTTTATGGTCTAGACAGTATTTTGTGTCAATTTGGAAGCAAAAATGTATTTTTTGTTTAATTTCCCAGAGCTCCCTTTGAATAAAATACACAATTCCAGGCTAAAGGTGCTAAAAGCATGCCTTAATGAGAAAAACATTTTTATCTTGACCTTTTTTGAGCCTATAAGATTTTTTAAAGAGAAGTTCTGTCTTTGGCCTGTTCAGAACTGAAAGTGCAGCTAATGCTTTGAAAATTATTAATGGATTGGGTTGTTGCAGGAAAAAGACCCCAGCCATTTGGGTCAAACTCTACCCATCCCAGCCACAAAAGCAGAATATGAACACCTAAACTCTTTATTTCAGCATTGATCCAGCCTTCCAGAGGCACTCAAAGCTGACTACCTGTGCATTTTCAGCATTAAGGGTTTCAGTGAATCCACGTGCTTTTGTACCATGGTAGCTCTATTGAGTCCCAAGCACAGCTGAGCACAGTGCCCAAGGATGCTTCCTGCCTGCTCACTTTGCAGCCCCTTCCCCATCTGTGGGTTAGTTCCACTGTGGTTTCCTCACAGTTAGTCTTTGTTGACTCATTGACTTTCAATACCACTCTAGGTAAGGCACCATCCCCACCCTGCACAGCAACTTCTAGGAAGATCTCTGAATCAACTGGTTCAGTGCTGCTTGTGACAGTCAGGTCTTGGTCTTCCCATCAGTTGCTGCAGAAAAGGGCTCAGCACAGTAATTCAAACACGCCTCAAATGTCACAAAAATAATACTGTAGAAATATATCTTTAAAAATTATCTAATTTAAACCATCACATCTATAAATTAAATTCTTTATTGCTTGTCCTAGTCTCAGTGGGTATGGAGAAAACTAATTATAGTCTGATTTAAAAGATCTTGCTTGGAAACAAGAGTTCCCACTTTGCTCTCTCTTTGTAGTATTGGTCTGAGCCTTTGGCTATGACTCTGATACACCTCATATGTAGATCCAGAGGCTAAAAGTGCTTCAGCATGAAAACATTTCAAAAGTGGGGTCTTTCTTTCCTCAAACAAGTAAAATACCTTCATGCTGGGAAAGGCAGAACACAATCAATGAGTTTACCCAGAAGCAAATTTTCCTATCTGGAAAACGCAACTGGAGGAAACAGGAGCTGGCTGAGGGATTGTCAGCTGAGAGCACAAATGCTCAGAGCTAGGACTGAATGTGTTCTTCACAGCAGGAGTCAGAGAACCCTAACTTGCTTCCAGCTAACTGATAGTATTGGAAATAGCTGTCTTCAATAATAATTGCTAGTGCCTAGTCATGAGGTAAAATGCATGCTGAGATCAAAGAATATTGGATCTCAAGAGTACCACCAAGCTCATTGCACAAAATGATAAACTCATCCTATTAGGGAGGCTTCGTCTA
Organism: Eopsaltria australis; assembly: GCA_034509425.1. Taxonomy (NCBI): domain Eukaryota; kingdom Metazoa; phylum Chordata; class Aves; order Passeriformes; family Petroicidae; genus Eopsaltria; species Eopsaltria australis. The sequence goes on along the minus strand of JAVTVJ010000094.1, from coordinate 3,357,397 downwards.
GAGGGAACTAGTATCTCATTTCTAACCTTTTGCTGAGGGCCAGCTGGCAACCAAATCTGCAAGCACAAGATGGTGCAGCTGCAGGCACAGTCCAAGATCTACAGTGTTGTTAAAAGCATCATTACAGCACAATGTTATGTTCGTGATGTCAGAATTACACCGCCCATGCAGGGTACAGGTGGTTGGTCTAGGCCTTGGTCACGAGGATTCAGATGTCAAGTGAGTCACAGCCACTCAGAGAGTAAATGTTGAATGATTTAAAATTCTGTGTGCCAAAAGGCAAGACAAATCCAGCCCGTTGTTTCTCTTACCAAAGAAATAATCCAGCGCAAATGACTCAGGGACACAGGACACAGTGCTCAACATCGTAGCAAAGGTGGATGGATAGCTTTACCACATGGAAATATCTGGCTGTTTTGATGAAAATGAATGTTCTAAGGATGAATTAGGTATAGTATGAAATTAGCAGGAAAGCAAATTTCTTGCCAAATAGCCAAACATAAGTTCAAGCAAAGCTTTCTCTCTTCAGCTATAAAAAAGGTAGGAAAAAAAACCCCAGAAGATCAGCAACAAGCTGTGCATGAGAAGAAATTCCAGTTATTTTGCAAAGGCTTCAAAACTGCAGTTCTAAGGGTGGGGAACATTGTGATTTACTGAATGATTTACTGAATTTGCAGCACATCTTACACAGACATACAAGCCTGAGATTAAATATAATCTCTGTTTTGAACATGTAAATCACTGTTCAAGAGAGAGAATTGAACTGACTCTTCCAGCCCTAATGAATAATCAGAAATCTGTACTCCAAGTATCTAAGACTTTGAAGTATCTGAATTCTGATATTTGAAAAATGTGCTGTTCCAAAATCTTCACAACAAAATCTGAATGTCTGAAAAAATATTTGTATACAATCTGCAATCAACAAATAAAGAATGTTAATTTTAAAGCTTTTATCTATTAACAGCAAAAAAATACAGTGTTTCAGAGCTATATTCCTGTGACTGCAAACATGATTTACAGGAGAATAAGTAGGTAAATAATCTGAAAAAACCCTATTCAATTGCCCAGTATAGGAGCCATTAATTTATTCATTATACTAAGAAGAAGACCCTTCCCCATGGACTGACAAAAGTTGTTTTACCTTTGAAATAATTTTAAATTTGTGATTAAGAAGTGCAATTCACAGTGCCACATTCTCATTACACAGGTTCAGGACTACAATGTCAATCTGTGCAACTAAGTTCAGTATAATTGTTGATACTAGTTTAGTTTTAACATCTCCTGAAAACCTCCATAATGGGCTGATCAAATTTTCTCAAAGCAATTTACCATTAGAGTACTATTATATCAAAATTTTAAAAAGCAGGGTATCAATTTAGACAAAAATGTGTTTTGAAAACAGTGGGAAAAGCTCTTTGACAGTGTTGAAATATCTTGTTTTGACATTTTCAGTATAAGAAAGAAGGATAGGGAGTTTGCTAAGCAGGAACAGTGTTAAATGACTCTGTACAGTTCCCAAACCCCTATTTTGATAATTTCAAAACTCTGTTTACAGTAGCAATTATTTATAGCAGATTTCTGCAGTGTGGAAGCTGTTTCTCTAGGAAATTAAAGTGTTTGGGTAAGAACATTGAAAAACATAATCTTTGAAAAACATGCATGTTGAAAAACATCCATGCCTTAAATTTTTTTTCAGGAAAAGTAGCAAATCACCAGTTATTGTCTGTCATTTTCCAACTCTTCTTTTAGACAAAATGTAATTAATGCCAGTTTATGTGCACTGTCATTTTTAAGTCATTCTCATAGAGGTCCACCTTATGATTGTCACACTCTCATTTCTGGACTATAGAGACCAATTTCATGTTGAATTTATGTTGCCTGTTTGAGTTCAGCAGTACATTTTTGGTCAGAATATTACCTCATCAGTTGAAACTCTGACAATTCAGTCCCTTTGCTGATCTTCAACGTGCATTGCAAAGACAAATAAGGTTTTTTAGCAAACAAAATACAAGGTCCTGGAGTGAAATTTCAGGAGAGAAGGCACGTAAGTTCAAGTATCTGTGTTCCTGTGCTGTCAACAAATCCAAATGCCAACCTATAACTCGGACTGGATTTTAATCCAGAGTTTGTGAACAGTGTTAAGGACCAGGGTAAAGTCTCAGGGAATTGGTACTGTATAAGTAGAGAGAATGGACAATGAAACAAGGGCTGAGAGGAGGAAAAGCAGCTGTCCAAGCTGTAAGTTAAATGGGTCATCTGTCCTTTAGTCCCTATTAGTTTATTTTCTTGCAGAATGTACTTGAATGGGCCGTGCAATTTACGCAATGTAGGAAGTAAGACTTAAAGTCAGGGTGTTAGTATACACACAAATATAACTGTATAAATTACACTATCAGATTAAACTTTTAATTAGTGTCAAGATCTTGTACAAAGGAGCCATCTGCCCTTGTGGGTACATTGCTGTTTGTTAGAAGACACAGAACAATAAACCAGCATATTTTCTACTGCAATGAAGTACTGAAATAGCTATTCTGTTTCTGATTTTGATGATGTAATCTGCACATTTGGAAGATTTATTTACAACTGAAATTCCTGAGTCATCTTGAAGATGCCATGGGGGTAGCATACAAATAATTTTTAAGAGACATGAAAAGACCTGAGACCATTAAATGTGTTATACACAGATTTATTAACAAAAATAAAAGAATCTTGTTAAAATTCTTTCAGCTGGAAACTGGTTTAGGACACCCGGTTTCATTAAGACTGTCTAAGAAATCTCATTCCCGCAGAATAGCCAAAGAGGGACACAACTCCTTGAGACTGTGCAATTAATCCAACTAGTGCAATGTAATTGCCAGGTCTCAGTGTAACTGCTCAGCTGCCTCCTAGCAGTTGCCTTTGAAACACTGGATCCCTTTTAGACAGCCCTGGTCTTATACACTCAGGGCTGATTTTGAGCTGGGATTCCCCTACTCAAAACAAGAAACCTTTTGCACAAGTAACCTGACAGATTAAAGAGGACTGTAGTTATGACCTAAATGCCCTGTTTTATAATGCTTTGTGGGTTTTGCTCTGTGTTTGAATCTAGCATCTGTGCACGTATCTGATTTACTGTCAGTCATTCCTGCATCAGATGAAGAAACTTCTCACAGTACAGGTGGTTGAAAGGAGATTCAAGGAACTTCTGTGGGCTTATCTAATGACAGGATGGAGACGACTTAACATGTTTGCTCATGTTTAACCTGATTTTCTTGCTATTTACATTCCAGGTCATATCAAGTATGGGTGATATCTTTCCATATTCTCATTCACTTTCCTATATTAATCCAGAAATTTGGCATTCACTGTTTTTGAGGCAGCAAAGAGCTGAGTTATCTCAACAGGACTGGCAGAGGTAACACAGGAACAAGAACACACACATGGCCTGAGGGGGAGGTATATTCACAGGTTCAGATGACAAGATTTAGGCATCTATAAACAGATATTTCCAGATGAGGAGTCTGGAATTTGGAACTTATTCTTCAAGAATTCTCTGTACTCATTCCAGGTAGCACAGCAGTCTGAAGACATTTTTAATACAGTTCAGTAGAAGTTCCCTTTCACCAATAATTACAAGTTTCTTTCAATGCCACCAAAAATAAGCTGACAAAAATGCATAAGTATTACTTAAATTTAAGAAGCAGCAAGGGAGGTTGCTTGCATTGACATGACAAAACACTCAACAAAAACACTTGAAGTCAAGTGCCTATCAATTCTTTTTTGCATTTCAAAGGTAGGCAGAGGCATCTGCATCTTTTCTAGAATATATTAATCTTCAATGACACATAAATAATAGTGAATGGATAATTTCATTGTGTCGTGATGGAAAGTGACATGACATCTATGAATCAGTAAGTTGGATATGTACACATTATTGAAATGTTGTGATATATGATGGAAGGAAGGCACAATGTAACTAACAGTATCAGCATTAATTTGAGAGGGAGCAAAACTGAGTTTGCAAATGCAAAACCATGGCATTTTACACTGGACCACTATGAATTTAAAAAAATACAGTCTTAGAGAAGACTTAGTAAGTTTTGCTCTTCAGGTGCATAAGTACTGTAGTTTAGTTCATAGTTCATGAGTTCATGAGTTCAGAAACCTGGTGTCTGGGTCAAGGATCCACTTGTGCTTGAAAAGGAAATAGCCGAAGTGTCCTACCCAATAGATCTACCCATGCCATCCACTTAAAGTCACGGTGGCAACAATGCTGAATGGAACCTTGAAGGATTTTACTCATCTAACTACAAAAGGCAGGGAGAAAGAAAATCAGAATGTGGAATAATGTGTAATTAATTCTAATTCCAAAAAGTAGAAGGACTCAAGCAGAGGAGGAGCAGATCCACCTGGACAGTGGTGCTGCACTGGGACAGGTAACTGAGAGGCAGTGGAGGGTCCAGCCATGAAGGCTTCCAAGACTCAGCAAGGCAAAGCCAGGAGTGACCCATGATCTTGTTTGGAGTGGATGGCTGGACTGGACACCTTAGGAGACCTTGTCCAGCCCACAGCTGAGTGATTCCAAGTAGATATTTTAGAGTGAGACAGGTACCAGAGAAATTCAAACAATTTGCAGTTGTTAACCCATGAAATACAAAACACGTTCAGGTCAAACTAAAGGACTCCCTTGAGTCTAGAGAATTAGCTCCTTTACCATTGAACACAAATGCATACAATATATTAGAGATGCAATCAGAACATCATTAAGGCATTTCCTTGCATCTGATGATGAGGAAATTCTAAGAAAACTTTCAGTTATTGAAAGTAATCACACTGAGACTTTCAGCTTTAGCTTGTATTTCTTTCTGCTGCTCACCTCTGAAAAAAAACAGGTTACAGAGGGAAGCCAAAAATTTTCAAGGAGATGCTTGGGCATCTGTATTGATGATAAAAGGCCAGAAAGACCTTTATAAAGTTTCATGCAGTAACTCCATTGCGAGAGCAGTGTTCTTCATTTGGACTTCTTGAAGTGTTTGAAGTGTTTCATTTTCTTGATACTTACGTGTACATGGTTTGCATCTAAAAACAAAAGGAGACTGATTCAAGCAATAGACGGTTTATTATGTGTTGTCATAATGCTGTAATTATTTTGTAATGCCTTTTGCTTTCATATCATATTATTTCCCCTCCCCACCCCCTTTCCCTTGCTATTTAAAATAATTTTATCCAACCAGGCAGTGAAATGATAGGATGGGATTGTAGTGATGTAATATACAGCAGAAATAATTTACCCCCAAATCAAGCAGCTTCAGGAAACATCATAGACTGAAAGTTATTCCTCCTGTCTTCAAAGGGAATATTTTTCAATCATCCTGCCATTCAAGGTCGATTCATAAAATGACATTGCAGACACACAGACAGACTATATTTGCAATGTATGTTATTTGCAGTAGATAATGTGACTCACGACACCAGCTAATAGGGAGACAGACCTGACCCTGTTCTTTTGGCAGATTTTAAACCAGGCATGTGCCCTATGCCTAATGTGTTATTGAAACTCATTTTAAAAATCCTCTCTTTTAATATTTGCATTCTAAAGTATATTCCTTTACTCACTTCAGACACATGTATGTCTGGCTAATGATCTGCTGACAAATGATCTGCTCTGTTGTAAATGGAACATACAGAGGTGGACAAGGTAATTATATTGTTTATCAAGTGACTTTTCTATCAAAGTCAAGGAGTATTGCTAAAACATATCCAGAGTGAAAAATTACTGTGGTGTGCTTGTGAAAAACAGTTCATAAAGTAGGCTTTGCTTGCTCCTGTGAACACACTATTGGAATGAGCTCAATATTTTATATTGGTATCCTTCAATGTAAATATTTTTATTTATTTCTTTATTTATATATCCATTTCTGTCTCTCCAGATACATTTTTACAGAATTTAAAAGCATACTAAACAACGTTGATAATATCAATGAAAATATGTTAAAAATGTGTGGATCTTTCTTCACTGAATTTGTGCTGAGTTTTATATATTAAAGACTCTCTCGATTTCTTCTGACTAATAACTGTGCTAGTCTGGGACCAAACAACTGAATTCAGTTATACAGCCAGAGATCTGATGTATGAAAGACCTGAATAAGCACATAACCAGCATACAAAGAAAAAAAGAAGATAAAAGTAATAGTCCCCTTATTATTAAGTCATGTTTTCATAGAAGCATAATTTCCTTTTCTACAATGAATGGTAATCTGTCACAACTAGAAATCTCATAAATAAAAATCTGCTTTCAGGGATTTTGCATTCTTTTTCAGCTTTTGAGTGGACTGAAATATATTTTTATATGTATGTGTGCATATGTATATACACACGCTAAAGAGTCCAAATAGGTGAAGGCAGTATTCATTTGCATAAATAAATAAATAAACCAGCAATCCTTCCTTAAATCCTGCTCATCATCATTCTTTTCTTTTGTATTCTTTTTTGAGCCACCTTTGAGTCACCAGAACTTCCCCAGTGGGCTGCCACTGACACTGCTCACAAACTGCAGCTGTGCTTGAGAGCAGCACCAAAAACTCTGGGAGGGCAAGTCCTGTTGGGCTGGGTCTGGCACACCCACAGAAGCTCAGCTCACCTGCTCCAGCCACACCACACTGACAGGAAACTGCTCGTGCCTTAGACAAGGAACAATGTTAGACAGGAATGGACAGGTAGGACCAGATTTTGGGAGATTCAGTTCTCTGCTCTTTCTCTCAGGCAGTTCACAGTATAGTTTCAAACCCATCTGCCACTCAGGGTGAGCTGTTTGGGGAACAGCATCATCCCATTCTATTACTCCTGGCATATGAAGAGATTTCCAAGGCTCCCAAGTACAGTCAGTGCAACATGATAGAGTTTCTGTACTCAAGTGAAGTGTCCTGGACTATCTATGGCACTGTATACAGTCAACCTACTTCAGTGGAAAAGTAACACCTGGTTTTCTTAGGACAAACAGAGTTATTCACAAGGGAAACTTGTTACAAGACCACAGCCTCGTGCTTTATAAGACATTCCAGTATTTCAGGGTTTATGCAGTGCTGGAAATGGTATTTTTATGGTACTGATGTCATCCCTTTATTAAATGAGAAACAATAAATAGAGGGATGAAATAGTCACTAATCACTCTTTCAATAGCACAAAAATATTCTCACTGTACTTTCTAGATTGATGTCAAGAAATGGGAACTTGCTAATATCCATTCTGAGGCTCTGTCCTAAAGCATTTCAAGTTCTCTCTATTATTTTCTTATATTGTCTTAAGAAAAGCTGAGGATTGAGATATTCCAACTAATTCATTTTTCAGTTTTGCTTCCTGGTATTGCCAAACAATCTGCTTTGTCACAGGCAGAAATGATGCCATTTGATTTTAAAATTCCTTTGTTATAGCTCCATGTGCATGGCACAAAGAGGAATGAGAAGCAATTAAGGCCCAAGATGACAATAAACAAAGCCATTTAAGCCTCTAAAACTTTTTAAATGAGTGCTGGGCAATAGCTGTTCAACAGCTCAACTGTGTGTTTTCCAGAGAAAGCACTCTGGGTAGGTTTTTTATTTATTTAATCTTAGCTATATTACTTGATCCAAACAATATAATGTTATACTTTATGCTCGTTTTCAGTGAAAGAATACTGAAACTGCATCTTCAACAAATTCATGCCAAAACTCAGACTAAAATGTAAATTTTTTAAAAGGTTATCAAGAAAATGCAGTGTTTGCCCAATGTAAATTCAGAAGTTCACCTCTCCAACAATTTATACTCACACTGTGCATGGGAATGTTCAAACGTTTTACTAAACTAAGCATTTTCAGTAGGCACATGATGTGATCTGGTGATGTTCAACTGGAGCTGAGTGATGCTGGCATATGAAAATGAGTATGGGATTGTGTGACGACATGATTATAAAATGAAGGCTGGTATTAAAAATTATCCACATACATAAACTAAACCACATCTCTATCTGATGAGAAGGCAGAATACTTGGTGAGAGTGAGAGAGAAAAAAGGCTGTGAGAAGGGGGGTGTTCAGTGCATGAGGAACAAAGAAAAGTGGCAAGAGTGAAGACTGTGGATGGATGGATGGATGGATGGATGGATGGATGGATGGATGGATGGCCTTTGTTAGGGCAGCCATGGCAGAGAGTCAGCAATCTTTGATACAGGAATTGTATTGGCCCTTTTCTTTGATGTGATGAGCAAGTTTGGCTCAGGGGTGGAGGCATGAGGAGGGTTTGGAGTTAAAACTCCATAAAACCAGCTGTGGTTTATGCCCAAAAAGGAAAGGTTGACTTTAAAACAGATTTGCTGGAGGAATAATAAGATATGCACACATTTTTTAGATGTTAGTTGGACTCTAGAAACCAATGTAAAACAGCTGCAGAATGGCTCAGACCAGTATAATTCGCTACTCTCTACATAGTTCTCATAACAGCAACTTCATCCTTATTGCAATAGAGAGCTGCATAAAAGTAACTGAGCAGGAAATTATCTCCACAGTGTAAAATACTTCACTGTTGTGACAACTGATGTACATTAGAAACTTTCTGGTTATATAACTGTGGCGTCAGAGTAGAAAATATTCTATTCTCTATCACCCCTAAATTCCCCATTGCAGCTATTGTAATAGCCTAGTCATATTATTTTTGGAGACCACAGATAAAACTGAATGTTATCTCAGTTATTGCTTCTTACTTAATGCTTTTCTTTCATGATGTGGGTTGGACACGCTAAAGACAAAGATGATCTTTGAGCAAAGATAATCCTTCAGCCAAGGAGCTTAAAAGCAAGATGTTTGCAGGCACTTAGTAAAATATCACCTTTTTTAGAGTTAACATTATGAACTCAGCTCCTCCACATAACACCAACTGCTGTAGCGGCTGTTTGTGTTTCACTACACACCAGTATAAGGCATTTCCCTTTTTTATTCTGAGGTTAAAAGAAATGCTACAGAAGGTCTCAATTCTTAAGTGAATTATGCTGCTTTATTCTCCTTCATCATTACTGGGGCTGTTACATAGCCAAAGTAGGTGTTCTGTGCTACCCATGTTCTTGCTCTGCTATTTCAAAATCACTTCACACCTAAAGGGTGCTTTATAAATAGCTTTGAGGAACAGGGAGAAATTTATAGAGAGATACAAAAGCGCAAAGGGAAGTAAATGTTGATGACTGATACCAACCCATAGGTTTGAACACAGTCTCACTCACCATGTGCAGCCTACCCCCTAGAAAAGGCCTGCACGGGCCTGACATTGAGTGAGGGCTGGTGGGGAAGACGTACACCAGATTCCTTTCCTTTCCTTTCCTTTCCTTTCCTTTCCTTTCCTTTCCTTTCCTTTCCTTTCCTTTCCTTTCCTTTCCTTTCCTTTCCTTTCCTTTCCTTTCCTTTCCTTTCCTTTCCTTTCCTTTCCTTTCCTTTCCCTTTCCTTTCCGCACCTTTCCGCACCTTTCCGCACCTTTCCGCACCTTTCCTTTCTGCACCTTTCCTTTCCTTTCCGCACCTTTCCTTCCTTCCTTCCTTCCTTCCTTCCTTCCTTCCTTCCTTCCTTCCTTCCTTCCTTCCTTCCTTCCTTCCTTCCTTCCTTCCTTCCTTCTTTCCTTCCTGTCCTCTAGATAACTATTCCTGATTTATGCCCTCTGAAAGAGGACTATGGCAGGAGCTGGCACTGTGAACCTTCATGTGCTGCTCCATCAAGTTTATGTCAGACTTTTCCTCATGCTAGCCCACACCAATCCATGTCTTTGCTCTGGGAAGCCAGAACACCAATACAATCCTGAATGAGGCAATATTATCACCAAGCTGATCTAAACCTCTGCCAGGCTACCCTCTTCACCTGTGCTATACCTGTGTGTGTTGTAGACTGGGGAGCTGTTCCCCATAGCTCTGATTCATGGGCCATTATTGCTCTTTACACAGGTGTTGTCTGGATGAAATGAGATTGATCACTGCTTTTCTTGAACTGTTCTTTGGCTGTCCATCTGCTGAATGCTTCTTGATATTCAGCTCAAAAACTGAAGAGCTCTAAGCCAGACCAGCACTTTGAAGAGCTACCTCTGGGATATCTATTCAACCATTACAGCAGAAAATCTGATTTCTAAGGCAATCTCCAATGTGTAGATATCCCTATATGTGCATGAATGTTATCTAATTTTTCTTTCACTTTAAAAGGGATTTCAAAGGACCCATCTTTGCAGCCCCCCATTTTAATCTGCTTCTTTATCCAAAGAAATATAGTATATTAATGTTAGAGTGAACTGAAATTGGAAAGGAAGATGTGTCAAATACTCCCAAGCATCTTCAGGCATTTTTCACTCTACTTTTTTGTATCCACCTCTGCCTTTTCAAGTGAAAAAAAAACCATTGTCATTACATTTTTTCTGCAATGTAAATGAAGAAAGGCATTGTCTCCTCACATCTGCTCCTCCTTCCAGCTGAAAGGATGGATTGCTTGTTCGAATTTTCTTTAAAAGATCTTGCAGACATTTTAAAAACCTTTGTATATTTTGATTCTACATATATTATTTGAAGGCCCAGTTTTGATAATCATGTTCTGTTAGATCACCAGTTTATTACAGTCATGTCAAGCCACATCATACCAACTGCATGAAGAGCTCCCAGGCTCATGATAGACAAGTCAGCAACATCAGACATGGTAGCAAAAAGTAAAATCAGAGCCCTAACTTGTGTGACAGAGGCATTAACCACACTGCTCATCCTGAAACATGTGATGGGGAAGGACCCTCTGGAGACAGTCTAGAGGACAGTAATAGGAAAATAAAGAATGTGGAAAAAAATTCCCCTTGAAGAAATCTGTAAAGCATTGGGGTTGTTTAGATACAAGAAAACTCAGAAGGGGGCACTGCAGCAGTGTTGTAGCACAAGCATTGTCTAGGTCCCTGCTGGGTAAGGAGTGAAGAGTTCTTAGATCACTTCCTGATGATACAGATAGTGAAGCTCTCCATACCTTGAAAGCCTGGGAAATAACCATCATAAATCTCACCTTTCAATAGGAAATGAATGGGATTACAAAACAATCCTCAAAAACAGTACTTCCTTAGGCTAGCTGTTTACCCAATTTATGGCTCTTGACATATTTACAGTTTTCTCCAATCATAGAATCATAGAGTTGTTAAAGTTGGGAAAGACCTTTCAGATCATCAAGTGCAACCACCAGCCTAACACCACCACCCTGTTCACCATTAAATCATGTCCTCAAGTGCCACATCCACAGGTTTTTTGAACACCTCCAAGGATGGCCACTCCACCACCTCCCTAGGCAGCCTATTACAATGTTTGGCCACCTTTTCCATGAAAAAGTATTCCTAATATGCAATCTTTACCATCCCTGGTGCAAACTGAGGCCATATCCTCTCGACCTGATTATTGAATTAATATTTTCTGTTGTAACGTAGATACACTAGCTTTCACCTGCTAAACTTGCTTTTTTAAAAAAAGAAAGGACATCTGCTGGGTGAATATATCCCAGCTTACCTTGGGAGCAGCTGTGCAACTGAACCCAGGGTAAGGCAAAGAGCAGCTCTATAGCAGCAAACACCCCAGGCCTCCTCAGTGGTATTACTGAAGTCATTTTTGCAAAATAAAGAGCATCATCAGCAGTTCCTAGGTAACAAAGAGGAAAGAATTTCTGTCCCTCACCAGGAGGTGTGATTATTGAATCGTTCTGAGCAGACACCAGTAAGTCAAGCCCTGAGGCTGCAGCATATGCTGTTCAGCCATTAACCAGTTTTCTTCTCATCTGGCCAATTCTGCCTGTAGACCTCCAAAACCTTCCGCCTAAAATCCTAATGTCTCATTTACTAAATTACCTGAAAGATGAGCAACTGAGGAGACACCTGACAGCTGAAGGCAGGCTGGGTGAGAGGCTGCTTGTCCTTAGAAGGCTATGAATGATGATGGAGCTAAACTTGGAGGGGTACATTCTTCTAATGTGCCAAATAATCGTGTGTGAGGTACAGATTGTTGGCTCTCAACTGGGAATGACAGCAAAGAGTGGTGGGAGTGTTGTGATAGAGATGCACTGGGCCAGGTGCCTGAAAACTCAGCCATGTCATCTGGATTGCAGTCAGTCCAAAGGCAAAGCACCATTGTCACTCTCATTGTCAGCATCATTGAGGCAGTGACAGAAGCAGTCAGAAAGTGGGAGATAGAGGCCAGCTGTCTTTAGCCCTGAGGTGGGGTACTTTTCACTTAGGACTCTCTGTTGATGCCATGATGACTTGCAGACCTCCTCCTGCCTTAGCATTTACTGGTAAGGCTCAATTGAGGTCTTCATGGCACAGTTTCTCATATTTATCAGAAGCCTCAGAGCTATTTAGCAAGTGATTTTTTTTAATGCCTAAAACAGACAACTTGTCCTTTATATTCCTTTGACACCTCAATCTGAGTGCAGCACAGCTGAGCATCACTCTGTACCCTGAAACACCACACAACAAGGTATCACCACCTTGTGCTGACACTCCTAAACAGTGCTGCCATGCCCTGCTGGCTTGTTGGCAGTGCATGCTTGTGACAGCTTCCAAAAACCCCTTAACAGAGTCATGATCAGCAATTCACTAATGCCTCTCAGAGCATCATGCTGCCCTGGTACCTGCTGCACTCGGCGCGATCCCACGCAGCTCCAGGCAAGCACATGACTCTGAGGGATGAGCTGCTGCCGGTGTGTTATGCCTTAACAGATTTCTTTTTTTTTTTTTTCCTGTGAGGCTTAGGGAGCTTAAACACTTTCTGTTTCACTTTTACAGCATTCAGTTCATCCAGCTTGGCTCAGCTCTGGCTACCCTGAACAACTTCTGAAGGTTATTTGTGCTTCACTGTAAGGGGGTTTAGTAGGCTCTGCTCAGCTCTTTTCACTCTTACAATTTTCTGTCCCACAAGTCCAACTCTCTCTCAGCAGCTCAGTCTCTTGCTTTGTTTTTATTTACTCTAAAGTGTAGTCTGCACAGTGTGATTCTGTTCAGGTTAGGAAGTTTCAGTTCTCAGATAGTCTGTGAACTTGATAAAAGTCCTCTCAATTCATGATAAGCTGCCTTCTACACAAAGCTGTGGTTTTTTCTAGGCTTTCTGGGGAAAACGTGCTGTCCTTGTGAATTATGGTTGGTTCCTTTTAAAAACAAAGCATTTTCCCAAATTTTCCTTTATAATGCTTTGCACTCTTCTTTTGCTCAAGTAAAAAGGATTAGGTCATTTTACTTTGCCTCCTTTCTGAGAAGAAATGCAAGCATGAAAATATAAATTATCTAGTAAAGGGTGGGTTTATTTTCTTGACTAGGGTAATAAGAAGGTCTCTCTCCAGATGCTGAATTTCATTAAAATTGTAGGAATTTAGATTTTATGCTTTTATTATATTCACCATCAGCTAATATTCACCATCAGTTCTAAAACTGTATAGGGGGATGGTTATATCCACACACAGAGTTGTGTGTTAAGTAACAGGGAGGAGAGCACAGTAAACTAGAAAAGTGAGGGATTTCTTTCCTACTGTATTTCCCACAACCAGTTGAGGGGGGCTTTTTACCCTTATTAAAGCCATGTTTTAAAGGTGAGGTGATGTGTCCTATTCTGTGCTATGAGCAGCAATCCCATCACACATAACCAGTGACTAACAGACTTTAACAGGAGATAGACTGTCACAGAAAATTCAAACATTTTTGATAACTATTTCCTTCCCCATAATTAGAGCCTTAAAAGAATGACCTTGGCCCTTTTGACCTACAATGACACAAGTTCTCACCAGGGAGACAAAACAAGCTCCAGCATCCTTCAGAAGAGCAGGAACTACTTCCCTCTATGGAAAGATCAAGAGTCACATTCAACTTGCCTTTCTTTCCCTCCTGATTCCTCAGAGAACCAACCCAGCCTTAAGGTTTCCCACATGACCCCTTCCCACTCCCTGTGGGTACCCACAGACCCTGTTTGAGCCCTGTTGTTGGCAAGCCCTGGCACAGCCCAGGCAGCTCTTGGCACAGTGGCACAGCCTTGGCACAGCATTAGCAGATGCCACAGCAAGCAGCTTCCTATGTGCTGCCTTCACCTCCCCCAGCTCTTCTCCTCCTTCCTTTCAATTCTTCATAAAAATACCTTCAGGCCCCTCAGCCCCTGAACAATCATCTGAAAAAGAGAGAAGTGACAGGGTTTATAGTGAAAACTGGCAAAATGTAATTAAGCAGCTGCCAGTGATGTCTGATTTCTATATTCCCAGCAGCTGCATTATGCATCCTTGCTCTTCTCCCTCTGTCCCTCCTCTGCCCTATAATCTGCCATGATCTATTAGACTGAAGATTGTAGTCAATGTTCCTCGTCAAGGCAGAGCCTGTTGACTTTACACTTAAATGTTGCTGAAAGCACCCAGACTGACCCCATGAGCACAAAGTGCCTGACCCTCTTAGGGGTCCCACACACAGTAGAGGTTGAGCCTCCTGCACAGCAGTGCATCTGTGGATGGCTGGGTAAGTAAGATTATATCATGGTTAGGCTTTTTTTTTTTTCCAATATCACAGATTTTAGCTCATTTTTTCATGTGTTAACAGGTATTCTTTTGTTTCTAAGGCAATCATCAATTTGGAATTTTGATATTATCTTGTGTTTGTTGTTCTGATTTGGTTCATCTTCTTTAGCTGTCTCTGCTTCTAACAGTAACTTCCTATTTTTAGCATTGGAAAAATTTTTCATACAGTAAAACTGCTCCCTTCATATAATCTCTAATCACCTTTTACCACTTTATTATGATGGTTCAACAGAGTTAATCAATAGTTACATCAAATATCAATTATGTCCACAAGTTACATCAAATCCAACATGTCCACAATATGCAGTTCCAACAGTGGTCTTTGAACTGTGTAGGCTGTATCAGATACTGTACTGGGTATTTGTTCAAGTCTTTCTTTCTGTAAAATTACAACATTGCTGTGTACAAAGTACTCCTCTATACCACTGCATCATACTGTAAAGCACAGGTAATAAATTGAAGAAATCTCTAAGAAAGCTGTCATCCTTCTCTTCTGTCACAGGACATTCTAAGATTTTTTGACTTCTTAATTCATTTTTCAGCAAAACATTAAAGAATCCAAGCATTAAGCAGCATTTGTGTTCCTCTTTCATCAGTTATCTTTAAGAAAAACAAGCTTACGTAAAACTGTACATACAAAACTTCAAACATCTAAAATTATCCCTACAGATATTTTCAATTTCAATTGAAGTAAACAAGGGATAAACTGAAAAATAAAGAAAAACTTCTCCACATTCTAGTCTTCCCTTTGAGAAAATGGATGAATCTGCTCAGGATCCAGGGCTGAAGTACTCAAATTCAGAAGGGAAAGATTTAAATTTTGGGCTTCCTTGGGGCAGTAATTCTTTTCAAGGCATTAAAGAACACAGTGCCAAAGGATGTTTTCCCCTGGTGTGAGGCTGTTAATTTTCACCATAGAAATGATATAAATTTTTTTCTTTCTGAGAACAGTCACAGTAGTATCAGTTGAGTTAAAAATCGGCAAAATGTGTCTAATCTCAGATTATTTTAGTCCTTTCAACCCTGAATACAATGGGAATTGAGATGGTGCAAGACCCATTAATTCACATAAATTTCCCTTCTGAGCAACAGTAGGCAGCTGAGAGCATGAGGTTACACATATTCCTCCCAAAGCCCTGATTTACTTCAGTCCCATTTTGCCCAGTAACTCCTTTCTTGCACCTCTCACTGTTCTGGCTTCTCCACTCTTTGAGTAAATGCCTTGCACAGGTGGGGTTAATATACTGAGACTTGGTTTTGAAAATCTGCCCTTTCCCAAACCACTTTGGCAGTCAGTGCTGCTGATACTCCTTTAGCTTCTAACTACCATAGGTTTTGCTCCTTTCATCTGTCCCAAAAGATGGCTCTTTAGCAGAAAGGTGTCATATGACCAGAGCATGAGTAGGAAACTGGCAGTGACTACCCATCCTTACCCAAATTTTACATCTCCTCCCTCTACTTCTAAGACTGTAGTTGCCTTTCATACAACCTGGCTGTGCTTCTTGAATCCCAGTGCCTCAAATCACCACACTGGAAATCAGAGATTTTCTGAGACTTTTGTTCAGAAACCACAAACTCGTGGAGTTTTGGAGTTACAGAATTATAGAACCACAGAATCATTAAGGTTGGAAAAGACCTCCAAGATTACCAAGTTCAGCCTTTGACCAAAACCCTAGAATCTTCTGAAACAGTTGGTTCTGTCAAAACCCACAGTACCCCAAGGCACAGCAGGTTGCCTGTTGTCTGGTTGCCTGCTTGTTTAAGTGTGCTCCGACTGCACAAAGGCAAATCCAACAACACACCAGACTGAAGGGAGATTTGGGAGCTGAAGGGTCTGATTATGGGGACACACCCCTACAAAGTACAGGAGGGAAGAGGTGGAAGCATGCCTGTAGGTGCTACACAATCAAGGCAGTCCCCTGCACTTTAGAGCCTGGAGTTATCATCTCATATTTGAGATAATAACACGCAAGTGAACAACAAACTATCAAAGAACACTTGTTGCTGATAACTGACCCTCTGTTCTGGAAGTCATGAGTATGGCTGTAGCTTTAGAACATAAGTCTAAAAGAAAAAAAAAATTATACTTTGTCTTCTTAAAGCCAAAGATTAAGCATGTAATATATTTTATAATGTAACATAACTTTTAGAACTGATGCCACTGTAGGTCTGTAACATATGTAATCACCATCATTACAATCCCAGCCAACTCTGTCCTCTGCATTGTACTTCGAAGAATAAAAGCTGGCTAATGACTTCCCATGTCTCTTTCTACAGCAAGAGTCTCTCTGAAGCAGGCTGCTGGAAATTATAAAATCAAGCAGCTGCCTATTAAATACCAACAGCTGCAGAAGTGCCTTGCTGAGCCATGGGTAGTATGTTCAACTTGCTTTATGTGGAGTTGCTTGGGAAAGAGTTTTTTTAGACAGACAGGCACAAACAGAAAAAGGAAACATTTTCCTTCCTGGTGCAGTTTTTTTTTCCCCCCATCCTTTCATGGCTCAATTTGCTTTTTCATATTAAAAAATGGCAGAAATTCATATGATAATACCAGTGACATAAAATCTATAGAGAGAGTTTCTTGAGTCCTCCCTTGTCTGGGTCATCCCTCCCTGTCCTCAAAAGAAGAAATATATAGGAGTTTCATATTTTGAAGCTTGCATGCATGCAGTCTCTCTGTGACAAGGGTTTGTCAGGGCCAGCAGACACAATTCACCCATGGCTGCTGGTGCCACTGCACAGGACAGGGTCATCCATGCAAAGCTCAGTTGCAGCTCAGGGTTCCCAAAAGCAGCAGCTCTGGTCTTGGCGAGCATGTCCTGTTGGTGCTGAAGGGGAATATGAGAAATAGGACCTGTTCCAGGCCCCACTGCTTTATGGTCTGTCAAAGAAATCTCTGACTAATAGCAACCACTGGAAAACTCTAAGGACCTGCTACTTGCACAGATTCACATATTTTGGATATTTGCAGTAGTCTGGGGATTTGAGCCCTTGCTAATATTTTCTAGTGTTGAGATTTTAGGTAATGTCAGATCTGTGGAAGATAAGTTATCTTAAATTGTCTTTAACTCAAGATAGGTTATGAAGACAAGCAAAATGCAAATTCAAAATGAGGCAATTCAGGACAAAAATTATTATGAAAACACAGACATACAGAATCAGAAGGAAATAAGTTGGTGACGGCTTGGATCAGGTTTAAGGGAATGTCTTGCCATGGATGGTTCAGCTACCAAGCTGACAGGCTCTTCACAATCTTCCCAGCTGAGGATTTCTCACATGACTTGCAATTAGAGAAGGGATTCAGCATCTGAAAAACAAGAGTGGTTAAAATGCTTGATCAAAACCCTGGGTAGATCTTCTCTGTAGATCAATCCTTAATTTTCATAAAGACCTGCTAAGTGGCTACCAGGCTTTCATAGGATCACAGAATCCAAGAACAGTTGGGTGGGAAGGGGACCTTGTAGGTCACCTAATTCCAATCTCCCTGCTGTGGGTAGGGACCAGGTTCCTCACAGCCCCATCCAGCCTCACTTTGAAGACTTCCAGGGATGGGACATCCACAACTTCCCTGGGCAGCCTGTTTCAGTGCCTCGCCACCCTTAAAGGATTTTTTCCCCAGTGTCTAATCTAAACCTAGACTCTTTCCATTTAAAATCATTTCCCCTTGTCTTGTTATTCTCTTTCCTTGAAAATTGTTTTGCTCCATCTTCCCACTAAATTCCCTTCGGGTACTAGAAGGCCTCAATTAGGTCACCCCAAAGCCTTCTCTTCAGTGCCAAAGGAGACACTCTGCTATACAAATTTGGCATGAAAATGTATTAATGAAGATCATGAAGGTGGGAGTGATGAACTCACTGAACCCTCCAAGCCCCAAGAAAAGATATTTTCAGATTGGGTCCTTTCATTCCTTAAGTTTTCAGGTCTTGACAGGTTTATCAGAAGGTCACATTCTCCCTGTGCCCTGTGAGTGTTCCATGCTGATTAATGATGGAAGGACTGGGAAGTTGGGCTGGTGTCCAGAGCACCAGTGCAGCTGCATGTGAGCCCAGGCTGAGCTGAGTACACCAGGCTATGGAAACCTGTGTAAAACTCTGATTATTAACAGATAAAAACTCTCTGATTCCAAGACCATCCAAAGAAATTTCATATAGTCAGGAAGCACAGTACAAATCCAAAGCGTAGTACACATCTACTGATCCAGACCTGGTACTTTTTTTCCACCAAGTTCCGCTCTTGCCTGTCCAAAGGGGAAGAGAGATCCCTGTGTAGGAGAGAGACACAAAATACCAATGAGGGAGTAACTGAAAAATTTTTCTATCCTGTTGAAGGTATTAATTATTAATTTAATTTCTATCCTGTTGAAGGTATTAATTTAAATTGTTGAAGGTATTAATTTGCTTACCAGCCATTGCCCTTCACCCCAGAACAAGAAGATGCAATCAAGACAGCTTTGTCTGCTGTGTTTGTCCAAGCCTCTTTTGAAGTGATGGTACTGCACTCCTCTACCCAACTAGCCTGAACAAATAGACCTTTAAAATGAATGAACCATTTTATCCTTGACCTCCTGGGAGGGATTAGACATGATATTCATATTTAATAGGAAGAAGTCTAATAGGTTTATTCCTGTAATACAGAGATCTCTTCTAATTTCTATGCAATTTCCCGAAGAGAGTACATAGACACGAGTTGAACAATCCCAGTGGTATAATCAGAGACATGAAACTCCCCTGCAAAGGCTGACTCTTGAGAACCTTTGACAATCTCACTGCTCCCATCTGATCTCTCAGGGTGGATGGTTCCTGGACCCTTGCTTCTGGCACACAGTGAAAACCCAGTAAGGGGAGTTTATTTAAGTGAGATTAGCACTAACTGATAAATTTGAAGATGAAATCAAGACGGGATGAGTGTTTTAATAGACATCTGTAAGACAACAAAAAACAGATGTTTTTTCCTCAAAGCTTTCCCCCACACAATATGTACCAACCTCTTTTTTCATACTCATGTATAAAAGGGCTTGATTTTGGTAGACCATAGCATAATGAAATCATGGTACAATAATGTACATTCTGAGAACTCAAAATTAATTAGGAATGACATTTACAATGTAGGCAAACCTGGTTATCCTTTAAGGAAGTGGCAGAATGCCATTTTTTCTTCAGCAGTTTTCTGTCTGTCTTCAATGATGTTGCTACTAGTGGGAAACAGAGCCTTATAAATAATTTCCCAATTCTTCCAAATATTCTTGTCTAATTATCCATATGATATCATCTAAAGATACTATACTCTTTAGGTGCCTGCTCATCTTCATTAGTGCATTATTTGTCACATTTTTTATTTTGATAAATAGACTATTTTAAAAAATAGTCTCAGTATGCAAAGAAGAAGTCTGGCCACTGTGCCTGTCAAGAAAGTGTCCAATTACCTGGTTGGAATACCTGATTAAAGAACACCATGCCAGACACATTTTAGTCTTTCTCCAGCTAAAGAAAAGGAAATGTTCTGAATTTACAGAAGTACAAGTCTAATCAAAACCAGGCCCTACCTTCTATTTATACTCCATTTATTCTCCACAGTTGCACCACATCTGTGCTAGGCTCTACCTACCATCATTTCAAGACTGTAAATCAACAAATAGAAAGCAATTTGTGCTGCTAAGTTTGTGTGCAGTTTTAGTTCCAGAGTTCTATTGTAACCTAAGAAACAAAAACTACTTTGCTAAGGAGAATGGCAGGGAAGAAACATTCACTGATAGAGACACATCAGACTGAATTACAGCAGTTACCCAACAGTGATGTCTGCTGAGTTGTAACAAACAATAATACAAGTGTACCAAAAAGGAGACCATTAAAATGAGATCCTGCTCATCAAGTGCTCTTCTTCACAATCTCCTTTTCTGCCTGTCCTTTTCTGCCTTGTAAATTTCACATTTGTTAACTAGATGTAGAAATCATATAATAGTCATCTATGGAAGCAATAATGAAAATAATGGCATTAGTTGATAATGTCCAGATCATTTTATGGAAAAAAAGCTCAGGTAAAATGCAATAATTTAGGAAAGAATTTTATCTGAAGTCAGATACTAGCTACAATTCAGTGAACAAATAGATGGTGTTTCTACCTGTTATCACCTGGGGTGTAGCAACATAGACACTCTTCAGAAGACTTGCCTTGCCCAGAATTTTCCATCCACTTTTCAGGATCCATTGTCCTCCATCTGTGAATAAAAACAGGCCTTTCATAACTCTGCTGAAATTTCATCCTCTAAGTTTTCATGATCAGGTGAGCTGGATAATTACATGCTACCTCAGGGTGACTTTAAACCATCATATGATGGTTTAAATGATGTTTCAACATGGCAACATTAAACTGATATCCTGTTTCCAACCCCCCAGCCCCTTATTCACCAGTGTGACAGAGTTTCTTCCTCAATCTGGACACAAGCACTGAATGCACGCAAGCTAAAAAATGAGATGATAAAATATACCTCACCAAGGTACATTGGACTTGTCTTCTTCCAGAAAACACATTTACAATCCCCAGCCAATTCTTCATCCTCTGGTCAGAGGCACAACGTACATTTTCTGCTTTGGTCAAGATCACTAAGGATATCTCTATATTCTTTTTATCCTGCTTCTTCATCCCAAATTGTGTGAAATTAAGTCTTTTAGATGTCTGTCCAATTTGAGCACAAAAATACATAGAATGACATATGAATTCTGTTTTTAAAGAAAGCAGCACCCTGAAATATCAGCCACTTTTCTTTGCACAGTTGCTATGCAAATATCAAAACATCTTTCCCAAGTCCATTCTCCTGGCCAAGGCATCACATTCAAGGACATGCACCATTTGTTTGTTAAAACTCATCAGTACTAAGCACATTTTATGATTTTAATAAAGCCCTGAGAAGTGGGTGAATGATAAGGCAAAAGGTGAGAGAACCTGGATGGAAGAGAGGAACAAGTAAAGAGAAGCTGCATTCTCTGCTATGATTTTGCCTCCTCAGTACAGAGCAGAGCTCATGAATATGATTCCCTCTAAATTCCAGCTGTCACAGAGCCGTCGGTGTCTTCATGCTGAATATTAATTTCTTGCTAAACCACTCACTCATCTCAACTGTAATGAGTGTAATGCTCATGTCGCTAAATGACTGCATAAAATGATTTCTTTAATACTTGTGAATTGTGCTACATGTGGAGCAGTATTCCCACAGAGATCTGAAATTTTCCACCTTAGCAACAAAATCATGTTAATTTAATGTGTGTGTTTATTTTCACTTATTTCTTTCGAAGTTTTACTGAATGAAAATATACTGAGATATTCCCAGTTCCTAAATCTCGGGTTTTAGGTTATGCAAGAGTCAGGGTAGTTGATATCATAAGCACGTCACACTGCTATTCACCTCCTGCTCACCTGAGCAGAATCCTCTCAAACTCAGATGATCACAGGATGACATAATTCCCAGCCAGCCCAAATGGGATTTGGCCTTCATTGAGATGTATAGATTATTTCCTTTTCAGGAAAGGGCAGTTCTGTGCTGGATCAATTTGCCACAATCTGCACTGTTCAGCTGTCCACAAGATACACTAAAATGACACTTCCAACTGAGCTGTATTACCGAACTTATAAAATTAATTTAATTTAAAAGGTATGTTAACACTTTTATAAACACTTTTAAATAACACTTTTATTTTGGACTTAGATTAAGAGTAAATAAAATGTGTTAAAGGTTTAATATCTTCCACACCACCTGTGGGGTGTCTGGGAGTTATTCAACACAACAAGATAGCTCAGCCTACAGATTATCTAAGGGTTCCTTGTAGAGGAGGATTCGTCTTATAATATCAATCATTTAAGAGGTATCTTAAATCAGAACTAACCCTGAATTCTAAGACAAGGAACAATACAACATATTTTGGAAAAATTTCTATGTTTGAAACAAATTAAGATGTTATAAACAATAGTAATCTTTTTTTGGCAATCCTGATCAAAGCAAACTATGTTTTTCAGAAAGAATTTGGTGCATTACTTTTTAATGTAAATATGTACGAGGACAATCAATATCTCAATAAGAATCTGTTGTGACTGAGAGAGAAGATGTGAAACTGAAAGCAGTAGAAGCATGTTGTCACCTGCAGTCCCAACAAAGTCAAATATATCAGAGACCACAGAATATTCTCACTTGAAAGGGACCCACAAGAATCATCAAGTCCAACTCCAAACACCACTCAACAAATTATAGAAATGAGACAAACAGGACCATAAGGTTTGCTCTGTTGGCTTCTTTGTAAATGGCATTTGGAACCTTGGCCTCACCTGAGCCCGTGGTGCTGCTTTCCCTGAGTTACCAATGTGATTC
Source organism: Eopsaltria australis (assembly GCA_034509425.1). Classification (NCBI taxonomy): domain Eukaryota; kingdom Metazoa; phylum Chordata; class Aves; order Passeriformes; family Petroicidae; genus Eopsaltria; species Eopsaltria australis. Next base: position 3,334,499 of record JAVTVJ010000094.1, on the reverse strand, counting down.
CACCTAGCACACATTCATAAGTTATCACAACTCTGCTGGGAATCAGCATCGTACACAATTAATCTTGGATGATTTTTTTTTTTTTTTTTAACTTCTGAGAGGTGCTTCATTATCTTCAGGGACAGATTGTTTTATTGGTTTCAGGCAGCAGTGAAAAGACAGAAATGCAGTACTTTGATGTGTGCACAGGAATGAGATAAATCCAGAGCACAGGAAAAGGCAACAACGCTCCAGTGAGTGTCTCCAAGCCATTTAATTAAATTTTGCACTGTCTTCCAGTCACACATTTCTGGGGGTGACCTGAAGCATCTGAAACAATGGAGCAGAATTCGCTGCTCTGTTCATTTCTTTCCCCTCTTAAGAGAGGACCAAAAGGGTCTCAGCATGGGCAAGCAAGAGGGGTGTGGACTTTTGGCTTGAGCTAACTGACAGATAAAGAAGTGAGGCTCTGGCAGGACTCTCTATCAGTCTGTTAATATCAGCTGAAAACAGCGAGGCTGCTGAATGCTTCCTAACTCACTTAAACAGGGCAGACAGGGGAAAAGGAAGCACCACTGCTTAGCAACAGCATTTCAGTCCATTACAGAGGGATTGTGCCACCCAGCAGGACCATGATCCCTTCCACCCCACTGCAGGCAGCAAGGCAAACACATCAACAAGCAAAGGCATAAACTCTAGTCAAGCTTTCATGAGGCTGAATACTAAAGCAATGCCTCAAAAGTTGCTCCTGGTCTCTTCTTTTTCAAAGATGTGAGAGGGTGATTCGATTTTTGCCCATTGGTTTGTTGGGGCCTGTTGGGGGTGGGGAGAAAGTTTGCTTATGTTATTAACAACTGGGAGATATGAAGAAAAAATTAAGTAAAATCCTGCTCTCTAAAGCACCTGGGAGCACAGCATGGATGTAAACAGCTGGAGTTTCCTAATTCATCTTGCAAAAGGGAAAGCACTGGGCTCAGAAGGAGCAGAGCAGACTTACAGCTGTTGCTCACTTCTGAGATCGGCAGCACAGGCTCCCTCTTTTCCTGGGTGCACAGGCTAAACACAAAGATCCCCCGTGTACATCTACTGGCCCCAAAGACTGTCCCAGAAATCCATATTGTTGCTTCGATTGAGGGTGACAAAGTCAGCAAAATGCCGAGCAAAGTGGCAGCTCTGTTTCTGCTCCAACCAGGAAGAGCAACATCAGCAAGTTCTTAACGCCCCATTGACTGCCGCAGGATGGCAATGCAGATGGTACAGTGAAAAACCAGCAGTGAGAAGAGCTACATAAAACCTAGAATTTTAGGATCATTCTGCAGAGCTCCATCCTGTTGAAACACATCTGTTCAGCCGCAGAGACAAGCTGTGCTGTCTGCAGATTGATCTAAAATGGTCAGAAGAAGGGATGTTGCAGCCTGCACTAGCACGAGTAGGGGGTTAAAACAAACAAAACAAACCAGCAGTTTTAGATTTTGACTTTGGACTAACTTTGACTCATGTTAGAAGGGGTAAAGCAGAGCAAATAGCCTAAACTGCTCAGTGAAGTGCATCAGAGAACAAGTCCAGCCATACAGCACTAGTCTAGTCAGGGATTATATGGGGGTCTATCAAATTGATTTAATACCCATCTGTATTCTGAAACAATTTTCTCTATAAAAAAAAAAGGAGTTTAAAAGAGTTTCTTTGCCTCACAAACATTTACTAATGAGCCATATCCCGCTGTTTATTTGTATGCTGAATTTCTTTTAAAAGTTCGCAGATATTTAACCTGGAACTGTAGCATATTCAGGGCTCCTAAAGTTTTATTAGGAAAGGAACATAATGATGAATATCTCTCCTTTCAGAAGGGAGAATATGAGACTGAAAATGGGACTGGAAAACAGCAGCACCTACATACTGCAGCTACTGATGACTGCAAACAAATATTACAGACCTCTGCCTTCTGTATATGGGGAGGAGCAATTCTGCATCTCTGTTCAACAGGGCCCTTTGCAGTCCTGCCCTGTAACTCCTGTGCTGCCTGAAGAGCTGGTCAGTTCTGGGCATAATTCATGGGAATATCCAGGTAATGCAACCAGGAACAGCCCAGAGTTCAGGTGCTTTAAAAGGCCAAAGGTGAGGGAAACCTCAAGCACTTTCACTGTTGCTCTGTTGGGATTTGTCTTAATGTCTTTTGGAGAAAAAAAAAAAAGTGTTAGAGAAGAAAATGAAAGGCTTAAATAAAAATGTACACCAAAAAAAAAAAGAAAATCCAAGTAAGCAAACAAGAAAGTGAAATCTCTCATCTCCTACCACAGACTAAGAATCAGTTAGAAGTTATAAAAAACAGTAAGAAAAAAGAACTGCTTCCCATCAGAGGAGAAAAGTTATAATAGTAAATTAATCCCATTGAATGTGTTTATTAATGATCAAGATAAAGGAAAATAATTAAATGGAAAATTTGTCCTCAGCTGAAAATCATTTAGCACAGTGAGGGCCAAAGAAGGAAACAGAAGGACTCCTTCCTCAGCCCAAAACAACAAATGTAATGCACAGAAAATGCCCAGTAATCTATATGGAGAGGAATGCTGCAAAGTCCTAGGATGAGCCCAAACAGTCTCAAGACTCAAGAACACCAAATGGTCTCAAGAACACCAAAAAACACTTGTGAAGAGCCACTGAACCCCATCATTAACAGGGATTGGGTGATGTGGGTAATAGATACCTATAGGCACACACCTACGAATAACATGCTCCTTTATTATAACTTTATTTAAACCCTTCATACAGCTTCATTCATAATCATGTGTCCAGTTCTAATCACTTATTATTTTAAAAAAGTTTCAATGGAAGTGGTGAAAAATATATAGAAATGGCCCTCATAGAAGACATTAAAAAGACATTTGTCAGAGAGAGGCAATAAACATTACAGACAGTGAAAAGGTGAATCAGATAACTCCAATTTTTAAAGCAGACACTCATGTGTCTTACTAAGTTACTAAAAAGTAACTGAAAATTTAGTTAATCTGGAAAATTGAAAGAAATTCATTTTAAAATCAGACTAATCCTATGCTGATCACCACCACAACTCAAAAAATAAAAGCAGTAGGATTTATAGAACAAAGGCAGCAGTGGCCTAGTTAAGATTAGAAACAACAAACAAACAAACAAAATAAAGTTTCAGATATGCAGAGAAGTGCATCGTTTAGGACTGGGGGAAAAGCACTTTACGTATTTAATTAAAAATTGGTCAGACAGGATTTCTAGTGCCTTCCTCTAAAGTATCTGACTGCTTCAAGAATGCAAGAGCAGAGTGACAGGTTTCCCCTGGAGTGATGTCTGCTCTTTCTGCCTGTGCTCCTAAACTGGGTAATTGGGAATTGATATAAAATTATTTGACTTTAATGACGAAGAAAAATAGTGCATATTCTGCCTGGTCGTCTTAGAGAATAATCTGAGAAGTTAAGGTTTTGGGAAAGCTTTTTTCTACTCGATTTTTATTCCCTGCTGTTTCCAGAACAATAATAAACATACTGATCCTGCACTGGACAATACTCTGCCCCTAAAAAATGTTCCCTGGCACAGAGCAGTACAAAAGAAGGGCAACTTGGTTCCCTCACAGTCCCACATATTGCATAGGGAAAATGCATGTTTACTAGGATTTTTTCACATTCATCATTTTCAAAGACACCAGGAGAGTACAGATGTTGATTTATTGACTGTAATAATCTGCAGGATATGTCTTAGCACTATAAATTACCAGCCAGCTGAATTTCCATTTCTAAAAATCTTTTTAAGAGCACAGTCTAATTTTCTTACAAAAAATGCAAGTGAAAGTAAAGGGGGCAAATCATATAGGTAATTCTAGAAGAAAAACATCTTATCTATATAAAATGCTATTAGTTGCTAGGTGACAACATTTTTACCTGTTCTGTCAGAGTATTTGCAAAATACTTACAGCAAAGAACATGAAAGTTTCGGCTTCTCATCAGTTCTATATCAGGTGAAAATATTTGAAAAGACATAAAATCATGCTTGAGAAGTAATCCAGAGTTGCAAGCACCAGATAAATAATGTAGGACAATGTATTAAAGTTTGAAATGCAGATGGAAGATTATGAAATGAGATTAAATTTATTAACATCTCATGCATATTGTGGGAGAATAACCAGAAGGAAAGATGAAACTGCTTGATATTCCTCCTGCAGGTGAGATGCTCTGAGTTTTCAGTGTGAGGTGAGAGCAGAAGGTACAATTTTAGCCTTTACACACAAGCTAAACATCATGAAGTTGGATGCTAGCAGTTCTCCAGTGCAGCAGCAGGTAAAATACAGGGCAGACTTGTAGGAACTACATCACCTGAAACAAAAAAAGCAGTTGGAAGAATCCAAGAAAAGAGCAGAGAAATGGTGCCATGGATACCAAGAGGGGTTTATACAAACAATTAAAATAATTATATATGCCTTGATTAAGAGATTACTGAAGCAAGACACAGTGAAATGTCAACACATTAAAGCAGAGGGATGTACAGAAATCAAAATTTAATGACATTTTCTTCTTCCGGAGGATTGTCTTAACTCTGAAAGCAGAGTTTTGACATGTAAAAATCAACTAAAATGCTCACATTCTTTATTAATATACATAAAAATTTATATATGAAATTAATATTAAAACATTTTTTGCTTTGATGAATTATGTACATTCCCCTTAAAGTTATATTTGATCTAGTCATGCAGACCCAGAAAAGGGGGAACTGAAAAACAAGAAGAGTAATTTTCATACAAAATGAGATGTGCTGTGACAATTACTCTCCAGACCTTAACCTCAATTTGTGACACCACTACCACTTTACAGAAAACTGCTAATGCAGAGAGCAAAGGCAGTCCAATCCTCCATCCTGGTGGGCATCAAACACCCTGACTGCCCTGACCTGCATGGAGGCTCTGTGCCAGCCTCAGCCTTGAACCCTTGCTGGCAGCTTTCCTGGCTCTTGTATCTGCTGGCAGAGGAGAAATCATCAGTGGAGAGGCTGCTCCCTGTAGTTTACAAAATATAGATACTAGAAAGCACACATTGAATAATCACCCTTTTCAAATAATTTAGCACAATTCTGGTGGTGTACTACACCTCGCAGTATGAGCTGTGTACTTGGTGGCTACAGGAAAACAACTGGATTCCCTTGGCTCTCCAAAGACAGCACAAATGAGACAAATCATAAACCAGGAATTAAATCTCATTTGAAACTGTGGAGTACATTAGTGCCTGATTGCTTTCTTAATCACTTTTGTTCTGTACAGAGCATCTTTCTTAATCATTCTTTTACCCTATACATAACAACTCCCACATAATTATACTGCTTTAACGTTATATTCTTTTGGATTACGGAAGCACCTCCTCTGCTCTTAGTGACAATTATTCCACTCTGTGAAAGAAATTGGTTACTTTTTCCCAGCAACAGAGCTGACGTCCATTGTGATATCTAAAATATTGCTTGATTAGTTAAATGGTGATCATTTTCAGAAATCACTATGTGATAATTATCTACCTATTTTGGTATCATGCTTTTAATTAATTCATCTCCATATATGAGGTCTAAGAATTCCTTGCTAGGCTTTAAGCTTAAATCTTAGAAAAATAATGGAAACTACACCAAATTTCTTTACCTAACACAAAACTCAGGTCTGTTTATCTTCACTGTCACTTCCCACCTCTGAAAATGGCTCCCAATTACGTCTTTCACCATATTTGAATGCAATTTTTAGCTCTGTGACTCTCTTAATGCTCACCAAATCTTACCTGTCTGTGGCTTCATGGTGGGGTTGGGTGGTCCTGTCATGGTTGCAAGTGGACACAGGTACATTCTGAAAGCAATTAGCAAAGTGCTGATAAAAAGAAATGCCTCTGGCAGCATCAGCAATGAAATGAATGAATGAATAAATAGGTGATGCCTAAACTTCTCCTCTCTTTGGAGGTTATTAGTGTTGAAAAATCAGGAATTCTGTAAAGTCTGGATGCAGAGTATTACATGGTGGAGGCTGCATTGCTACTGACTGCAGTACCCTGCAATTGAACATCCTGCTCTCACTGAGGAGGTTCTATTGAAAAACAAAACAAAACAAAACAAAACAAACAAACAAATTTTTTTAAAAATTATTGGAGAAAGTATACATTTACCATTTACAGGAAAAATTACCAAAACTGAAAAATTTGGAATGGCGAACCATGAGGCCAAGTTCCCCATGACTCATAAAAGCTCGATGTGTTCCATTCTGAAGCAGGATGTCTTTGATTTTAAATACCACTGAACCAGTATATCCTGTTTCACTCTTTGAGGTTTGACTCCCAGGGATTCACAACTGTTGATAATTCATGGCTGAACAGAATTGGTCCAGAGCAGAACAAGAAAAGTACCATTTCTTCAAGGGAACAGATATTCAAATCAGCCTTTAGGGCTCCTCTAGATGGAAATACTTCTTTAATGAGGAATAGTGATATAACAGCAATGGATCTTTTAATTAATTAGCAGGTCATTAATCTGCTGATGTCTAGAGATTATGAAATCTTAGTATTCAAAGAACTGAGAAGTTCTTTTAACAAACTTTAAATGCTGAGCTAATCCATTCAATGATGAGTTGAAACTCAATATGAGAGGAGACAGAGCTGTAATAGGAACTATTTGTTCCAACATCTGTGTTGCTGTTCCAAGACTTGATAGTAAACAAATAAGCACAGTAAAATCTCTTCATGTCTAAGCAATTATTTCAGCTTTTTTTTTTTATGAACTAAGCACTAAGTGCATCTGGCTGAGTCTGACAAACTAATCTTCAATTATAAAAATTCATAAATGAAACAGAAAATATTTTCATTAATTGCAAAACAAATGTAGAGAATATCAGCAAAGCTCAAAGTGACAGGACTGCCTTTGGGTTTAAGTTCTTAAAGAAATAAAATGACTGGTTTTTTTTTTTTCCTAAGGTGTTTTTTATCTATAAGTTTATCCTTAAATACCTCTTCAATATTTTTCCATGCACTGAAATGATGGTGCCACTTCTTTTTAAATTAACATGAGTAGGAATTTCAGGTTTATTATTCCTTCATATGGAACATCCCTGATATTCTACTTCACCTCTCAGGAAATCCTTACACTTTCCTCATCTTTTTCATGTTTTAACAATTCTTTTTTTCTTACTGGCCTTGAAGACAGCAATTTTGATATCCTCTGGGCAAAGCAGTGTTGCATATAATCCACTCTCATGTCTCATCTTAGCCTATTAGTTGCTCTGACCCACTCCTTACCAGAAAATGATAATCACAATTGTTGCCCTGCACCTGAAAACATCCCTGGGTAAAAGCTCACCTTTTCCAAAGCAAAGTATAGAAACTAACTGCAACAATCAAGTGCAATGTTTGTCCCTGGCCTGAAGCTGATTTCTTCTCCCTGAGCCAACTGGCTCCCAATCCCCCACTGCCCCCACCACTGCAGTATTTAGGTCCCACTGTCACTGCTTCTGCTTATGCACTTCTAACCCATCCCCGGGCCTGGAGCAGCAGAGCATGCACAGCTTTAATCTGAAGGAGGTGTCTGCACCCCAGTAATTCACCACTTGCCTCTGTTTTATTGGATACTAAACCACACAGCCACCTCTAGAACAGGCATTCAGCTGAGATCAGAAGGCAACTTACCTCATCTCCTGTTCTCTGAGTCTCCTTCCCAATGAAACTGGAGTCCCTGAGCCAGCAGGAAACAACAGCAAGCACCTCCTCTAGGTTCCTAGGTGAGCAGGAAGCTAAATCACTCAAAAATGTTAATTGAAACTGTCTCACAGTTTTCTTTCAGCTCTTTCAAAATCACAGGATAAGCAGAACAAATCTCTTGCCCAGATACAGGTTTCTGAGAGGAACCAACAGCAGAGGCTTAGAGAAAACAAGAAATGAACAGGGAATAGCACTGTGAAGTTTTCCCCACTGCATACTCCCATCTTCTGGCAAAACACAGTTGAGAGACTTCCTAAACCTAAGTTTGTATCTGCATCCTTATTTTTAATGATTCATTTTTTTCATGAATATATCTTTGAGCCCAATTTAGCTTTCAAGGTGCACATCCTGTGGTAGTAATGTGGTGCTTCTGCTGGGTAACAATTTTCTTTCTTGTATGTTCTATGAACCAAGTGTGATCATTTCAATTGCTGCCCTACAGGTCTCATCCTGTGAGAAATAATAAACAGTTGTTCCTTACTCACTTTCTGTATAGTGTCTATGGTTTTATATGTTTCTGTTCAGCCTGCCTTTAGCAACTGTTTGGTGTTTTTTATCATTTTCAGCCTTCTTTAGATAAAACCAAAGATACACAAAACAGGAGCACACAGTGAATTTAGAGTGACATAGTGATATCTTCTGATTTTTCCACTGAAGCCCTTCCACTAATTGCTTAATACACCATCTGCCTTTTTGACCACTGCTGAACATTGAGTTGACATTTTTTTGAACTATCCACAAAAATGCCAAGATACATTTCCCGAATGGTAATAGCTAATTTACAGACCAATTTTCTTTAGTTTAGTTAGGGTTGATTCCCTCTCTTCTCCCCCTGCCTCCCATTACTTTGCACAAATCAACACTGAATTTCATCTGCAAGTGTATTACAGATCTTTCAGCCCCATTAGTTTCTCTTGCAACTCCTCACAGCCAATTTTTGTGTTTACAAACCAAAATAATTTCATGCTGCCTATAGACCCTTCCTTTGCTCTCACTGCTTTGCCAGATTCTTTGTGAAGGTTTATCCTAGCCTAAAAGTTCTAGATAAGCTTTAGAATGATATCCTTGCAATTCTGAACTTTCCTCCACTTGTATCAGCATGGGGGATATCAGAAATATAGTAAACATAAAGGAAGATTTGAAGGAAAAGAGTGAACAGAGCTGTTATGTCTGAGACTGCTTTTATCTGAGATTATACTTAAGGCTATTTTCAAATCAAATGTACCTGGTTTCTCTTCCCTCTTTGCAACTGGTGATCCCAACATAGCTAAATTCTAAACTGTAAAGTTTATGTAGTGATAGAAAATTCACTGGCACCACAGTGCCAGCTCCATCCCAACCAAAATCTGAGATTAAAGAGAAGGGGAGAGAATCAGTGCAAATTCTGCAGACAATAGTTTAGTTATCCAAGGCATTGCAGGCCCAACGACTCCTTCTATGATCCAGTAAAAATGTTGCCATGTAAGTTTTTAATTAAGGTTAGAAAACTATTTCACCCTTTCATTTATAGCTCCAGGTATACTGTTCACCATGTAAAAAACATTCCTGTTAAACTAAAGGATTTTTCCTTGTTTTCTCTGGCACCTTCCTTATTCTGCTGCCTGAACTTCATTCTGTCTGTGCATCCATTCTATAAAGCACGCCTTATTTAAATGATGACAGATTCCCTTCCTCCTTTGGATAGCCACTTCATTTAATACAGAATATATAAATGTTTCAGCTAAAGAAACAATAATCACTGGGAGGTCTCATTTTTTTCTTATCCCTTCAAAGCAGCATTCCTTTTTTGTGTGTTTTCCCCTTGCAGTTATTTCTGTAGCGTTACAGAACACCATAATCTGCAAGCATTTCATGAGCCATAATGAGTTCTTCCAGTATCATCCTGGGAGATGCTGTAGGTTTCACACTGCCTCACCAACCAATCCCTTTCAAGCTCCTTCCAAAATGAACAAGGTGGTGAAAAATAAGGTAATTAGATAACAGTGGTTCAGTATTATGTTGCATGTTGCAAAAAAATAGGAAAGAAAACCTATAGAGTTCAGCTCTTTGGTGTTCTGAAGTGAAGTGCATAATATTTGCAATGCATAAGGCTGGTACTGTTGTATCTCAACACACACCTCTGTAAAGTCTTCAGTTTTCACAAGTCAGATATTCACATTAAAATCCATTAATTGAATCCACTAAAAGGCCATAAAAATTCAGAGGATGCTGGACCATCCCTAACCTAAGCATTTACAGAAACTCTGTAATTGAGAAATACATTTCGCTGAAAAGCTCAATCATGCCAGAGAAGCTTTCAGCTGCTGACACACCAGAGTTACTTGGAATATTCATTTTATGGTTAAAAATGAATTTGACTTAAGGTAAGGGAAAATGCTTGGCTCTAGCATGAGTTTACAGGTGATCTATATTAACTTGAGAGCAAGTCACTACAAATAGCATCTTACTTACACAGCCCATTTTTGATTAAATCTTTCCTCAACCTATTTGGATACATTTGTCTGTAAAGATACCAGTTGTTAGTGTCTCTGTTTATGAATGCAAATCTAACAGTATAGATCATACAGGTTTCCCAATGTTTCAGTGCCTAATCCCTGCTTAAAATGAACAAGAAAACAGAGTATCTTCTTCCCTCTTATTCTCTGCTTTTAAATCACATTCCCTGCTTCTTCTTCTGGCACTTCCTCCCCTCATACAAAAGGCTCAATCATACAGTTACAGCCTGTATATCTTGATCAGGCTCAAGCAAATATTTGTGTATATAAGACATACATGAGCAGCTCATTCAAAACAAAACTTCTCTTTGTGTTACCTGTGAAGGGCCTAGGTTTGTTAATGCAAATTGTAGTGCAGCGTCAATGCAGGCAACATGGTACAAATAACCACAGAAGATGCAGAAAAGGCCTGCTCCTAACCTTGAGTCCCCCTGAGCAGTAGTCTGGGTCAGATGCATTAATACTATCAGATCTGTGTTCCTTTTTCTTGGTTACTCTTTCCCTGTGTTTGCTGTTTCTAACCACGTGCAAGTCCCTTAACTCTCCCACTCATCATTGCTCACAGGAGTGTTTGCTGCTTCTCTGAGAACTTTCCTACTGAGAGGATTTATCAAGCAAGAGATCTCCCCTGCTTCAATCACACAGGAACCCTTCTGGCTGAGTGTGGGAAGCAAAAGCCTTGCTGCTTACAGATGGCAGGACAGAAAAGATGCACATCCCCTCCTGCCCTACCTCTGCAGCGACTCTGGGAGCCCCAGGAACCCTCAGCTGGAGATTGCCTTGGCAACCACAAGTTAGTGGAGACAACCTCCATCTGTTTAGCCTTCCTGTAAATGTAGCTGGGATCTTGTGAAGTCTAGCAGTTGAAGCAAAATGGCAGTTTTTTCCCTGTACTTGTCTTCTAAGTATTTTCTCTTTGCCTAACAGCACAGGACTCCACAGACTGGACATCAGTTTGTTATCAGCCCATGAAAGACAGGCTGGAAAGGTGTCACTTTGTAGGTGTCACCCCAAAAGAGACTCCTGCCAAAGCAGAGCAGACCATTTCCCTGCTGAACAAGCAACAGGAAAGGAGGATTGCCTTTGATATGAGCAAGGAAGAGACAGGTGAGCCATCCAGGTGTGTGTCTGCAGACACATGTACAACTTCACAGCAAAAAACAGGGAGAGATTTTGGTAACACCTGTAGAAGGGTCAATTCCTTTTCTCCAATTCCTTTCCTTCACAAAGTCAAAGACATCTGTCTTGTGAGAACTGCTTGTCTTTGTTGCTGACCAGGATTTGCTCACCAGGATTTCTGGTGTGGTTTGAAAAGTACAATACTGCCTTTCTTGAATATTAAGAAGAAGCTGAAAGATAAAGAGGAATTCAGAAAGAAAGAAGCTGATAGCTTACTGGCTGCTCAGCATCTGCTTCCATCAACTAAAAAATATCCTCATTTGATATGTGAGCAGGGACGTTCTACTAACCTGCATTTGAATGCAAGACTCTTACCTCACTTTTCCTTTCCTTTACCACCTCAATTTTTCTCCACACTCAAAGGTATGAAGCCCTTTTATCTAATTATTTGACTCACTATAAAAATTGTCCTAACTAGCATTTTCAAAAATGAAGAGCTCACAGAATACCTTTGACACTTAAACCTTTATGCATTTGGAAGGATATCTCTAGGTTTAGGAGTTGGGGGGGAGGGAAAGGGGGGCTGTTAATTTGTAAATTGCTCAGATAATGACATAAAAACCTGAAGGAAACTATTCATACACACTAACAAACTGCATTTTTCCTGTCTCTGTAAAGACAAGAGTGTAAAATCCTGAAACTGCTCTAAAGTTCAGAGAACAGAGGGATGCTGATCCTTATGATCATTAGCATACACAGTAAGAACTGTCTTTAGTACAACATTATAATTTTTATTTTAAAAATTGATCCCTGTCTAGACATGTACTAAATCTCTGAAGCAGGAGTTTGCAGGGTGAGCTGTATAGCTCAACTTTGAGACTGGACATTTTCCTGCTTTTCTGAAATACACAGAGCAAATGTGAAACACTGTAGTAGCAGGAAAGAGCTCTGAATGCCTTATTGATTCCCTGATTTTTGTGATCCTTTTATTATCCACTGTTGAGCAGCCTAGGCAAAGGTGCTTATAATTGTGGCAGCTCCATAATGCTATAGATTTCTAAAGCTTACACCACAACTGCCAATCTCTCCCTCTACCATCTGCTTTCCCCCCTATTTCTTCCTTAGAGCACAGCTGCCAGCAGTGTGTCTTCAATATTCTGCACAGAAATGAGGATGATTCCAGATGGGAATTTGGGGACATAAATAAATACAGTAGTTCCCTCTCTTGGGTTGAGCTCAGGTCTTCTGAGTCCAGCAAACAAAGTCTAGTGACTCCAATAAACACTGCATCCAGTTTGGGGTGTCTCAAGAAGGAGCAGAGGTATAGAAGAAGTTAATAGTAGCAGCAGGGACAATCAGACAGTGCTGCTAGAGCAAGCCCAGTGCTCCCAGGCACTGCATCTTGTCAGAATTGCCAGTCTTGGTAGGAGACAAAATGAATCAAAATTGGCTTTCACAAATTTTGCTTTCCAAGGGTCACATTAATTTACCTTCCCTTCAGCACAGTCATTGCCCTCATAACCCTGTAATATATGTGTAAAAAAGTGTCACTTTTTCCATGATCTGGGAATTAAATTAGTACATAAGGGTCAATTCTATCTCTGTCAGACTTAATGCAATATTTAGAGGTCCATCAAAGCATTTTCACACTTGGGCACAGGCAATCTGTGAAGCTGAGTTTGCTTAGACCTGGATTATAGAGTAAAAATGATGACAAATTTTCCTACATGTTTTCATTTGCCAGGAAACCTGAGAGAAAATAAATATTGCAAAGAAAATCCGAACTTTTTTCTTGTACCTCATTAATAGCACTGCCTTTTAAGTTCAAGGCATTTAAACCAAATAACCCACTGAAATAACTGAGATGATGCTGAGGGTCAAAAGTGGCTTGTGAAACCTTTGCTCATGCCACGGATGCATGTATTGTAAATAACTGACCCCATGGAAGGCAACATGATGGAGAGAAGGTGATTTTTTAATGAAATCAAAATTGAACTCAATATTTCTGTGAAAACCAAGCACTTTTGGTGAGGGAACCACAAATATTTCATGAGTTTAGGCCTATGATACAGTTTCTGTAGAGTATATTTATTCAAACTAGAAATCTCTTAGGCCTCAGTTTGAGTTGATGGAGGGATTTTCTACTTACAGAAAACATGTTTAATGCACTAGGTCTGTATCTTGATGATATTGTAAGGATCTCACTATTTATGCACTTTTTGTGTACAATTCAGACATTCTTGTTCATACAAAAACTTACTAGGAAGTCTGAATATCCTTCAGCAGCCAGTGTGTGTATAACCTCTAACTAGAGATATTGAACAACACACTCCCAACCAGCTGTCAGATTCTCTCAGCTGCTTATGCCATTATTAATCTAGTGGTTATCACCACAAAAGGCAATTTTCCCAGGAAAACACAGATGAGCTTCGCCCACCTCAGAAAAAAATTTGTAAAATTACTGAACAGGTCTGTGAATTTGTGAAATTACTGAATAAGATTCAAGCTTATGCTATTAGAATGGCTAAGGAGGAGATTAAAAAATTTAATGTACCACGAAGAAGTGGTAGAAGAGTGGGCCTGTCTGTACATCGCTTTGACCATCACTCTTATGGGGCTGACGTAATTAATAGTCAAGAAGCTCATGCAGCCAGCTGGGCACTAAAGCAGGTTTTGAGGAGAACACTGTCCTTCACTGAACTGCAAGGCAGTAACCACCTGCTCAGGGGCAGCAGTAAAGACAGAGGGAACACTTTTATCTCAGGCCATTACAGCAATTTCTCTGCGGTCACTGTGCATTTTAATGATTGTTCTTTGACAAACAGCAATTAGTATGCTGAAGAGCTTGACAGACACCTAAAGAAAGAGCATTTTTCTTATCTGCCTGAAGGAGAGGATGGAGTTATGAGTGAGTTGAAATCTCCCAGAGAAGATGGAGAGGTACAGGTGAAAAAGTGAGAATTTTAAAAGTCATCAGGGAATATGAAAGGCATCATAGCAATGAACCTCTGAAAGGCAGGAAGTAAACTTTGTACTAGACAAGAAAAGAAACTTTAGATGGGCTTCACCAAAGAAACAAAAAGGCAAGCAGAGGTCAGGAAAGGTGGGTGTGCACGTGACCCAGGAGAACCTCCAACAGGCTCATAAACTCTGTCCAAAGGATGCTTTAATCAGTATGACAGCAGGGAAAGGAAAATAAATGTGTGCAGGCTTTTCTTTGTGCAGACAAAGCAAGAGGCAGTGGTGCTTTCAAAACTGTCCATTCCTCTATTGGAAACTCTGTATCCCTCACATTGGCTTTCCGACCTGCCTGGAATTGTGGATGAAAGGAGCTCAGATTAAAGAAGTACAGGGTTAGGGTTAGGGTTAGGTAGTTGCACTGGGAGCTCCCCTCTGGCTTCTTTCTGGCCCTTACTTTGTGATTGGTTTTTTACTTTTCCAATAGTCTGATGTGCACATGGTTACTGCTGGCTTAGTGCTTTCAGCTGTATTTCAGTAAAGTACAGAAAGACTTTCCAAATCCCAGGAAACCCAGAAGACGCCACGTTAAGAGCCTACATATGATGATTTTGTAGCAATTCAGCGATTCACTTGGTCCTTAAAAACCCTCTTGAAAAATTTCTTTCCTGTGAATTTTTTTAGCCTTTTTTTCTTTAAAGAACTGTTCCTGGAGACCTCTGTTTTCTCCAGACTATCCAGCACAAAGAGAGAACCTGTATTCTGATACCAGCCTTGCAGTGAGGCACCTGGCACATGTGTAGCAAGTTAATGTGGTTCCACAAGTTGTGTGATTTAGAAATCACATATGCTGATACTTTGAAAACTTTTAATTCAGCCAGAGCTACATAATACAATGTCTATAATAATTCTGTAGTAAAAATATTTATTCTAAACCACACATTTGTAGTTGCAGTGCAGAGACTTTTGTCTGAGTTCTGCAGGTTCACAAGTATGTGCCAACCTCTTCCTGGGTGGATTGTCCTTCAGGGTGCACCTGCACCTGTCTGGTTTTAGTTCAGACCAGGAGGATTTAGTGAATCTCCCAGTCGTCCCCATTTCCTGTGGTTTGGTTCATGTGGTGGAGAGATTTTTGGGAAGATGGACCCCATGGGGGCCCAGCTGCCAAGCTGGTCCCAGCCACACCTCTGTTCCTGTGCACGGGCACTTTGCCATCCCTCACATTCTCCAGGATGTCACACAAGGGTTTCACAATTCCAGTTGAGTCATGCTGGAATGAGGTAGACACCAGGAATAAGCTAAGCTGTGATACCCACCATTTTTGTCCTGCTGAAGAGCAGATTTTAAGTCCTGCCCTGGATTTTTTGGTTCTCAGGATATCACAACTGCTGTGCACAAATTTCCAGAGCAGGAAAGAGAAACCTGCACTTTGTGCATAGTTCCCTGTCACTTCCTATTCTGTGTCTGATTTCTCAGATCTGCCCCAGCTCTGCATTTTCCTTTAGCGCTGATTTTGCAGCAATCTTTACAATACAGCAAAAATATTGATCTAGAAATATTCCTGGGAGGAAAATAATTGTGCAGCTAAACAGCAGCACATATATGCAAGAGTAAGTTATTGATGTAATTGACAACACTCTTTATTCAGGATTTTTAAAATTTTTATTTTCTGTACTGGTAGATTTATCTTCAACCCTTATGGCTTGTACAGTAACTCTTTTTGTTCTGAATTTTTATGAGAGAGACACCCTAATTTTCCTTTATTTAGTTTTTAATACCATTAACAATACCATTATATTTACTTGTGCTACTTATGGAATAAGATTAAACTAAGGACAATATTATCAAGGTATTTTCCTTTGCATATCCCTTTTTCAGCTGGGTTAGGCCATAGCTGTTCTTTATTTTAATTTATGTCTGGGTCACACAAGCTAAGATATATAGGCAAAAATGAAAGTGGCAGCCTATGTCATTTTCCACATGTTCTGTCGCAGGAAGAGAATGTGGGTTTCCATCTGCTTTCTCAAGGGTCCTAACAGACATTCACCACAGAAACAGCTTCCCAGGTTTTGGAACTTGATGGGCCTGTAATGTGTGGCATTTAGGTGTAAAACTCACATTTGCCCTATGGAATTGCACTTCGGTCAACCTCTTCAAGATCCACGTCCATGCTGAAGAGTCAATGCAAGAGTTAACACAGAATTAATTAATAGTAGAGGAACAAGAATAAAATGTAGCCCTTGATACTACCATTTTCTTGAGAAAATATAACTAGAATGAACAAACCAAAATTATTACTGATCTAGTTTCCCCCAAACAGTGACACCCATAAACAGTGCATCCATAAGGTTCTCTAAGGAATGTAGCACTTTAACTTCCTTTTCTCCTAGCTTGAGACAGGTTATCAAATTGAGCTCTTTACACTGTTTAAATCCCAAGCAATCCTTTGGACTTATGTGGGCTTCATACTAGTATTGCACAGCTGAAATTCATTTAATAACCCAAAAGAGACCTGCAGTGTGCTTTTTATTCCCTCTCCAGTTTAACAGCACTCTCTGAACATTATAATCAAAATCCCATACCACAGTTTGCCTTTGAGCTGTTTGAAACGGAGAATGAGTGAAAAGTACCAGGGCATGGAGTGCCTTGGAAGAACTAACCTGTGAGGAATTCAGGTGTAATTTCTTTACAGGAGGGGCATTATGGAATAAATTGCTTGGGGCATTCAGGCAGTGAGGCAGGCAAGTACCATAAATCAACTCTGAAATATAGACTGACCAATTGGAAGCTGGAGTAATGATGGGGTTTGGGCTTGCTGGTTAGGCATGTCATTTCTGTTTGGGATAAATAAATGTTCTGATCTGAAGGTGCACAACAGCAACTGGGGAAGCAGAGGGAAGACCTGGGGTTGGCCAGAGGAGGAGAAAATGACAGTTCTACTCTAGGTGTATTGCACTCAGCTGTGAGAGAGTCCTGTGCAAATACAGCCAGATAACCTATTTTACATGGTTCTTTTGCAGGGGCAGTTTTGTGTTTCCTTGCTCAGTTTTCATCTTACTGGAAAGTTAGGAAGGGGAGGTCAGGGGACTTTTTTGTTTGGGGTTTTTTTGTGGTTTTCTATTTTCTTTTTATATTAAATTTGGAGGACATCATCTTTTGCCCTTTCAGCTCAGCAATCAAATCCCAGAGAATGGTACATTACCTTTCTGGCCATTTGGTCATGGTCAGATACAATTGTCATCTCAACCATTCAGCACCTCCTCAGATGAGTAATGAGTGGGCGTTAGGAAGAAATCAGGCTTTTTACCTCATGTGGAGCTCATTCCAAAACTTCAATAAGGAGTTGTTTAGAGAAAGGCATGGGCACAGAAAGCAAATAAAATATAGCTGAGAAACTATTTGAGGTGTGTTCAAACATTTGAGTGAGGAATTATAAAAGGAATGTATAAACATAGGAAAGACATGACAATATTTTTATGACAATATAAAAAGAACTCCAACTGTTAAATGTGAAATAACATATGGACATACAGCAGCTCCCTTCATTTTTCCAAATCCTAATGTTGTGTTTTAACCCCAGTCAGCAATGAAGTACCACACGGCTGCTTGCTCCAGCCTGGTGGGATGGGGAGACGAATCAGAAAAAAAGGTAAAACCTGTGGGTTGAGATAAGAAAAGTTTAATAATAGAATTACAATAAAATAATAGTGATAATGAAAATAATATAATGAAAAGGAAAACAATAAAGATGAATAAACCCCAAGAAGAACAAGTGATGCACGTGCTGTGTCCATGCCCCATTATAGATTCTTGTGCATCTCCTCACTGTCACAGGATGGGGAGATGAAAATTCCTTCCCTTAGAATAAGCAGTACTTAGTAACAATCAAAACATCAGAGTGTTATCAATGTTATTCTTATACTGAACCCAAAACACAGCATAGTACCTGCTACTGAGAAGAAAATTAATCTTTCCCAGCTGAAACCAGTACAACTAACCAAGGTCTTGAAACATCAGAATACTTATTTTTTAAAATATATGTCTGTTTGCACTATTGGTTTTTCAAAATGTAATATGCTTTAGATGCGTTGGTTTCAGACTTAAACACTAGGTCCAAAGAAGTTGCATTCAAGCTCTACCCAGAAGCTGATTCTTGACCATAATCACTGAAATCAAAAACACCAAGGACGGAAACACAGGTCCTACTGTTTTAGTAATTGTGGATCATTCTTCTTAGCCTTGCGCAACTTTGAATCCTCATGCTGCTTGCACCTTTTCCTCCCCAAAGCTCTTTTCCTACTTTTGTTGCCCTTCACCCGGGCAGCTCACACACTGCTCATCTCTAAATACATCTGAGGCTGGGCTGCTTTCATCCTGCCTGCTCCTCAAAGATTTGTACAGCTTTACCCAGAGCTTTACCACAGGCACATTCCTGTTACTGAGCAGAGTGTGACCATCATGAGGGGGTTTCTCATAGAACCATAGAATAGTTTGGGTTGGAAAGGACCTTTAAAGTCACCTAATCCAACCCCCCAGCCATGGGCAGGGACACCTTCCACTAGATCAGGTTGCTCAGAGCCCCATCCAACCTGACCTTGAAAGTTCCCAGGGATGGGGAAACAGTCACCTCTCTGGGCAGCCTGTTCCAATCTTTCCACATTGCAAAGAAATTCTTTCCTATATCTAAACAAAACAGGCCATCTTTTAGTTTAAAACCACTATGCCTTGTCCCAGTGTGACAAGTCCTGCTAAAATGTCTGTCCTCATGTTTATTTTATCATGAGAAATACAGCACATGCACCTCAGCTCACCCCATTCAGAAAGCTTTTCCCAGAGCTGACACCTTAATAAAAGAATTAACACTAAAAGGGATAATCTAAATTACCTTGTCTTCCCCTCACCCGTGGACTCACACAATTATTGTCAGTTTGGAGGAGGGGCAGGATTGCTGCCAAACAAGATTTTCATGCAAAAATTGTGATAAACAGCCTTACAGTGATGACACAGAATGTGAAATCCTTCACATCTGCTTTCCCCAGCCCTCTCTTCGCTGTCCCCAGGGGGCTCTGCTAAGTGCTGGCTGCTAGATGAAGTGCAGCATTAGGGTATCAGAGTTATGATGGAAGTTCACCTCTCTGAGAATTAGAAGATTTTTCTTCACTTAGCTTTGGGATGTGAGCAATAAAGTGGTGATGTCTGAGCCTTACCCCGGAGCACAGCGCTGCACAGTGCACAGAGCCTGGCAAAGGCAGCCTTTGTTAACCACTGAGTTATGCCACAGATGCATAAGCAATCACAGCTCAAGGGCTAAAGAAACACATTATAAATTCTTATAATTATTTGTTATGACAGTAAGCAGAGAACAGTTTAAATGCAGGAAGTATTTATGGGGCTGGGAGAAGAGCACAGAGGCTGGAGCGTGCACTGTTCACCGTATGCTGCACGGGCTGGGAGGGAGCATGGGCGCATTCAGGGCAGTCAGACAGAAGAGATTGCTTCTTCTTTCCTCTGAGATGAAAAGCTGTCACACAGCCAGGTGCTTTCTACCTGTGACCCCACAAACACCACCTCCCCTTCCTCCCTTGGCACAGCATCAGACACAGAGCCTCTCTCTCCCCTTTTGTGTCAAGATATGGAAAACATGGAAAAACATGGAGCTGATCTCTTCTTACCTCTGTGCCATCTCCTCTCTGTCCCAAAGGTATTGGTACAGCCAGCACAACTTCTTCCTCCTCTATGTGCTCTAAAATAGAACAGAAGAAGAGTCCTTCACATCAAAGATAAAAGAGTAGGTTTGGGGCACAGATTTCAAGTTATATATTGGTGCTGAATTCAGATACCAGAGGAGACCCAGACTGTGAGCCAGGATTTGGTTTTTTATTTTAGGAAGGCCTTTTTGAAAAAAAGATAGTAACTCTAAAGGAAAATATCTCTTTTCACTGCCAACTGGTCTGTTTTTAAAGCAGGAAATTCTTGTAGCCTATAATCAGTTTCAAAATATAACATTTTGGAAGTACACCATTCAAATTTTCTAAATTAATCCCTTCTTTAAAGCCATATTTTAAAATTAAGGTAAATTTAAGTACAAAGATTCAGGGATTTTTAAACACTAAATTCCTGTGTTTTCACAAGAAAAATTAATTTTTCATTTAAATTTCTGTTTGAAAACTATTTGTGAGATTTTAGCTTTTTCTTCAATTTCAGATAGATTAGACATCAGCGATTTAATTATTATTTGCTTGAAAATGTCAGTAAAATTATTCTTTCGTTGGTTTCCTGAAGAATTCCTTCATCTTTTAGAGCAACCACAAACGAAATATTCATTTTACAGGTTATTCAGACCAGTCAATGCTCATAGTTAGGAGCAGTAAAATTTATTAGGCAATGAGATGGCTCTGAGAGATGTCTCTCCCTGGTAACACTGCAAGAATGAATTACCTCTGAATCTGCAGTTAATTGAGATACCATGGAGCACAGCAAAATGAATGAAATTTAAATCTGCAGGGTATGATTTGCTGCAGTTTTTGTCACATTAGTTCCAGATAAACAGAAATTATTTATATTTGAGTGTGTATACACACCCTTATAGGAGTTTACATACCCTTATACACACATATTTATCTAGCTGCTTTCTGTGATACGTTCATTCACACTATGTGTACACCAAATAATTTCCATTCCCTTGAATTACACCACTCTGGAGCACACAGAGGTCTATATTTTTATGGTGGATTGACAGTGGGACTGATTGTACATAATTAACAGAGCAATCACACTGCTGCCAGCTTGGAGAATTATTTACTCGCAATGCAGAAAATGAGTCCATATTGCACAGCAAAGGGCCTGAACGTGGAGAGCAATTTGTGTTTGCTGAAGAAAAAATGGCAATTACTTACATTGACAGAGATACAGCAGTCACAAACATGCTCTGGGTCACACAGGACTGCTTTGTTTGAACACCACTTTAAGGTGAGGGCAAATTTAAACAGCATAATTCCACAGAAACAGCAGCTGAGCCTGATGGTCTGAAATGCCGTGATTTGCTGCAGGGGTGGGATGGAGTCCCCTGTCTTACAGCATGTGCTACTTTCTTTTCTTTTTTGTTTTTTGCAGGTTTTTATTACAGTGGCTGTGGATACAGGAGAGCAGAACACCTTAAATTAATGAATGACTATTTAGGTGGGTTTGGTATTTCACTTTATAATAGGACTGAGGAAAGCTTCAAGCTAAAAAGCAAGATCCCTGCCTGAGAAGGCATGTGAACATAAAATAATAATAATAGCAATAATTGCATCTAGCTGGAATTCAAATTCCCTTCTAAGCTCCATCAGTGCTGTTCATTAAGTGATGTAGAGTTAAAGCTTTAGACTTCTTCAGTTAGGCAGCAACATCCAGGGAATATGAGGCTACAGTTACCTCTGAGGACAAGAGCTCCTCACAATATCCTTGAGATATGCATGCTTGCAAAAAGACTTAAAGCTTTTAATTTCTGATGTTCTTAAGGCCTAATCGCCTCCAAAATACCTGATTCTTCAAATTCCCTGTATAGCTCCCTTATGCATAGCTAAATGTTAAGAATGCAAAATAAACTTAATTAGCTAGTGTGCTAATATCCTCACAGCCCTTTGTAGTCACTGGGAAAATCTCATATTTGAAAAAGGGAGTGAAATGCATAATTTTTCCCCTAATGCAGCAAGAAAAGCTGTGTGAAAGTAAATATGAGCTCTCAAGACAGAAGTGGATATAGCTACATATTAATTTGTTCTTTTTTTCCCAAGCCAATGAAAACTCATTTCCAAGAGTTCATGGCAAGAATATGAGTGTACTCCTGTGGAAAATCTTCACCCTTCCTGGTGAAAAAGATGCTGCTGCCATTTCCTTGTACTTGGAAAGATGGGTAGATGGACAATCTTCCAACACACCCCATTTCTAATTTTTGATTTCCCCTTGTTAAGATGGGAACGAGCATGGAGAGTAGAGCCAGAATGTAAACTAGAGCTTCCTTGGGTGCCATGTGAGCTGCCATTGAACAGAAGAAATGAAGTTGTAAATACAAGTTGCAGCACAGTTTCACTGTGTTAACATGGCGATTTGCCATTAGTTGTTCTGATTTATTTAGGTAACTGCAGTTCAGTTAAAGTATATGATTGTTTCTCAAGGCATAAAAATTGCATAAAGAAATCAACCTTTTTTTGGCTGCAATCCAGTCCAGTTTGGTCTCTATGATCAGATAAGGAATAATAGGGTTATGGTATTAAATTCAACAGAACTGAGACCAATACTATAAAAATTCTATAAACAACACATACTTGTGTTGGATTGTAAATTGGATGAAAATTGGGGAAAAAAAGGGGGAGATGGAACCTGTGTAATTTTATCTTCACATTTTTCTCATATTGTAAAACTGAAAAATTGTATAAGCTTCAAATATTTTATAAAGCTTCTTTTTTTTCTAAATGGAAAGAAATATCCAATGCTGAAGACATTTTGCTTAAAACATTGGAATCCTTAGATGTGTAAAATCTTTTATTGTAGATAAATTTTTCACTAATGCACATATTTGTTGTATTAATTGTAGACATATTAAACATTTGGGACTAATACTAATGCACACTGCAACACTAAGCTTATGGAGCTGGAAGAGCAGACACGGAGGGGAAATTCAGATCACTCTTTTAGAGGCACTACAGGCAAACTGTTCACAAATCTACTTGCTCGGTGTAGCCTCACTTTTAGCCATAAATCATGATAGTTGAGGCTCACCTACAGATATGGATCCCATGGCACAGCACAGCTCTACAGGGCACTGTTGGAGCCATGGATCCTGCAGTTTGGAGAGCCATGATGGGTGGGAGAGGAGCAGGATGAGACGGAGCATTGTGCTGGTTGTCAAGCCAGGAGCTGGAGTGATGGGTACTCACTACACAGCTTCAAAGGAAAATTGTAATTACAGCTCCTCTGAAAGCACATTCAGCTGAAATGGCCCCAAACCCTACATCACTTCTTTCTGCATTTGTCACATAATCAGTGACTGCTGTTCTGTGGGGAAAACAATGCAACATGGAAAAAGACAGGCCATCGATGTTGGGTTTTACCCCTTTCAGCTTGCAGACACAAAACCAGGGGAAAGATTAATTTCTTAATCCCCACACCTAGCCCATATTTATTCAAGATAGGAAGCAATCCGTAGAAATTATTAAAAGATTAAATATCTTACTGCAGAAGATAAGGTTTTAAAAAGAGAAGTTTGGAAGGTTTCTTGACCACAGAGGACAAGATATTAGGGGATATCTAATCTAGGAGAGACATGTACAGCAAGTACCTCTGACTAAACTGAAGCCAGGCTCAAATTCAGACAAGATATTAGGCACCCATTTTTCAGATCAATACAATATGCTTTTTCTGGAGAATATACTTCAGATAGATGTGAGTTAATGGTTGAATAAGGGGTATGTTAGAAAAAATTCAGCACTCAGATAAAATGGATTAAAGGCCCATTCTGACATTCTAACTTTGTTACTTGTAATATCAAGGATATCTTACAAATATTGAATATTCAACACCATCCATTTAGAAGGAAGGTGATCTTGTTTCCATGGCAACTTGCTTGTAGGCAAGCCATTAGTTGGTCATCACTTCTTTCTGGGATGCTGCATGTTTGTCTCCTGAATACTTTAGTTCCACCAATTTTACAAACTTCTTAATTTTAAAAATAATAACCTGTATTTAAGCCAAACATAAAAAGTCTTCTGTTTGCATAAAATAGACGAAGACCTATGCATTTTAATTTCTTTCTCAAGATGATTACTTTCTCTTTTGTGATTCATAAACTCCAGCAGATGCGGCAAAAAGTTACATAAAAGGCTTTTTAGGGTAATTATGTCTTCAGCTGAAAATTTTGACATTTGTGATCTCTCTCTTTGATCACTGCTATTAATATCTCCTTAGCAGCTATGACTTCCTGAGAGTTAACTAATTGATAGAAAAAATCTGCTCAGAGTTGCAAGAGTTTTCTCCTTTATTTCTGTACCAGTGACAAGGCTGCCCTGAACAAGATCATTACCTTTTCAGTTAATAGAATACTCAATAGACAGGAGTAAAAACATGACTGTGACTAGCACAAGCTGGGATCTTTGTCTTTAGCTAGTACTTAGGTGTTTATTTATAGTGTACAGGTATTTGCATTAACACAGTGCCAGCAGCTTCACTGCATTTCAACACCCTGTTGCTTTAAGGGTAGAGGAAGCCCAAGGTAACCATCTTAGCATTTGGTGAACTAAAGAAATGGGACAGAGAATAAAAATACAGAATCAAAATACTGGTAGACAGAGAAGTGACAGAAAGATTAAGTTCACCTAGTCACATGTCAAGGAGTGCAAGAGTCGTAAATCCTACAGCCATAGCTCCACAGAACACCCACTGAGATAAGCAAGTTTTTCTGCCCTTTGCTGGTACCATTGGCTATCACAATTAGATAGCATCAGTCCACCTCACAGAGATTAAGGGGCCTGCCCAGTGTCATACAAGTCCTTGGTTAAAATGCAAAACTTGCCTGCACATCATTTTGCTTCAGATTATGGCCTGGGCTAAGCTGCTGTCAGAAGTGCTCCACGTCCAATCTGAAATTCTGCTTAGGACATTGCCACCTCTTCTGATGTAAAATTTTGTACAACACTGTCTGCCCCAGGAAGATACTTAGATTTACTTCATTAAAAAGAACATTTTAGGAAATTTTCTTTAAAAATATTAGATTATAAAAGTGTTGACACTTCCTATGATATGACACAGTTTTTGTTTTTAGAAAACAATTTAAACTCTCATTTCCTTTACCTAAATGAAAGCACAGCTATTACAGCCTTCAGACCTCGAGTCTAGCAGGTGAGAACTACTTCTGGATAAATGCAATCCATATGCAGCAGAAAGTTAATATCACATGAAGTATGCTATGCACTCTGTACTTTAAATAGCTCTCCTGATGATTAGAACTTTTCCTAATTAGTTTGAACAAGGAGACTCCTTCTGCCTGTCCTAGTGTAGGAGCCTCTCTGAGGACAATATTCCCATCAATGCTGTACTCCTGTCTACAACTCTACATCTCTGTCTTATCCTTTCTTGCAGACAAGGGAGAGCAAACTTACGTTTTCTCTACTTTGTAACACTCAAAATTTGCTTGAAAAAAACATGAACGAAGAAAACCACTGCCTCATTCAAGCACACAGGCCTATATACCCCTAAGTATGCCAACATTCATATAAATGGGGTATGGAAATGATGTATCTCTAGCATAACTATTATAGTATGTGAATTGGTTAGATGTGACATGGCATATCCTTTTGCCAGCACACTTCATTACTTTTTTATGGTTGAAACATCAACTTCTTAATAGAAGTTATGCACCATGGGTACAGTAATTTATTTCCACCTCCAGGAAAACTGCAAATTTCAAATCTGCCCTCACTGTTTCACATTCTATTTTAAATAGTAAAGCATAACTCTGATACCAGAGTTTCCATTTATTTATAAAACTGCTAAACTGGTCATCATGATTCCCCTCACTTGCTTCCTTCCTCAAAAAACTGCCAAAAAAAGAAATGGAATTACAGAAGATATTTCAGAGAGAAAAATCCCACAGAGGCATTAGAGCATGTTTCTTAGGATTAGGAGGAATATGGAAATTATCAGTGTCAGAACAAGGACAGGTCTCTCCTTGGAGAGTCATATCACTCCCTGCACCAGCTGGACAAAGCTAAATCCCCTGAGATGTGTGGATGAAGCACCTTTCTCTGAGGATGCCAGGCCTGCCCATGTGCTGTGAGCAGCAAAGTGTCATCTAAATTCTCAGCTGCACACGAGGTTGGACTGACTTCAGGCTGAATTAGATTTTTATCCTTCCACCCTAAAATTTCCAACAGAAAGTAAAAATAAAAAGTCCAGGTTTCATAATCCTACTGTCTATAGAAAATATTTGCATTTCTTTTTAGTCCAAGTTCTGCTAAAACTCCTGTTGTTAAACAGCCATCAGTCACATTTAGGGGAGACAGAGCATCTTTTTTCCATATAAAGATATTCTGCAGGAAAAATGAATGCAACTTTGGTGTGAAAAGCGGTCATTTCCTGCCTCATAAGCAGAACAAGTATCTAGGAGTGAGGTGTTCTGAGGCTGAGCTTTACCAGGCTTCCCATCCCAATGAATCACCCATGAATCGCTGCTGGTCAGGCAGAGAGGATGGTCACAACCCATTGCACCTTCTATTGCTCATCTGCATTCCACTGAATTTGTATCTTCTGCATCTCTCCCTCTCCCTTAGGGTTCTGTATCTTCTTGTGTGATACTTTTCCCGTTGGATCCTTAAGTCACTAAGTTTTAGCATTTCCATTTTGGTCTCTCTTTTTCACATTTATAAACATGTGTATGCACAGCCTCATCACACCTTGACAACTTCCTCAGTAAAAGTAAGCCAAAAATCACATGGCTCAGCTGCACCAGATCAGGGCCTGAACACCAGACAGCTGAACAGGCTGAACCTTGGG
This sequence comes from Eopsaltria australis, assembly GCA_034509425.1. NCBI lineage: Eukaryota > Metazoa > Chordata > Aves > Passeriformes > Petroicidae > Eopsaltria > Eopsaltria australis. Next base: position 3,307,684 of record JAVTVJ010000094.1, on the reverse strand, counting down.
CCAGGGCATGCTCTGATCGTTTCAGTTGAAAATCTGTATGACCTGACAGCAGTCATGACATTTATTAGTCTTTTTTTCCCCAATTATTTCCTTGAGTTCACCTCCTTTAACACTTCAGTTAAGGCAGTGTCTGTCCAGGGCACAAGACATTAACTGAGCCTCAACTATTTGGAAAGCCTTTTCCACTGCCTGTCAGGTCAGTCTGTCCCACTGTCACAACAGACATCACCCCTCAGTGTCAGCACAGCAAAATCCACACTGTCCCACCTGCAGGTGCCAGAGATTAAGGAAATGCAAAATCAGGTCAGAAGAAGATAGTGTGGTACACCAGATAAAACATAAATCCTCCAGGAAGTTTCCAGCAATACAGAATGATCAGCCTGCACCTCACCTGCCCAGGGTCGAGTCCCATTCCCTACAAACCCACTGCCACCTTCTCACAGCACCAGCAGGGAAATGTCTGCTTTTATTTCTGTAATTGCTGCCTTGGTGCTGCTTAGCAATTCTTCTCCTTTGGTAGGAGGGCAATCACTCTCATTAGATGTCAGAGTGCGACAGCAGAGTGCTTTTGTTTGGAGTACAGCATGTAGAATGATGACTTCCAGTCTGAGGGCTGGGGAGAGCACTCCTCCCTTTGGAAATTAAGCAAGTGACAGATCTTAAAACCTCATTAAACATATACAAAGGCTCAGGGCCTTCTTACAAAGTTCATTCTCTATTCAAAATTGGCTAATTCAAGGAGGAATTGCTTGCTGCACTGCAGGTTACTCAAGCTTATCTTGTAGGACAATGCTGGACTGAAAACTAAAGTGCCAGTGACAACCTTCCAGGAGCACTGGCCAATTAATCTCAGTAGCAGAGACTTTTAAATGTCATCCAAATCCCATCTGTGGGGCATGCCAAAAATACTTTTTACTTCTCACAAGCTAACTCTGCTTTATACCCAAGTCTTTACGTCTTGTGGAACACACAATGATTGATCCAGTATGAAACTTTATTGACAATTCAGTGTTGAGAATGAGGTTCCTGCACTGAGTTTCAGCCACCACAGGTGACTGAAGTGTCTAGCTTGGTCTTCTCTACATCTAGAGAGCCTAGAAAAAGATGAGCTTTGTGTCTAGAGAAAGGGAAGATTGCTCACACAAGAAATTTCAGGTAGCTGCAATAGTGCCTGCAACTTTGGATATGAAGAGTAGGAAAGGGCAGTACTTTGACAGAATTCCCCTGTGGAGATACAAAGAGTGACTGTAAAAAAGACTGTGACTAGAAAAAATTAAGGAGAATAGACCAGAACAAAAATGTGAGGAAAACAGGACCTAACCTTATCAGAGGCTAAGAGACAGAACAGGCAGAAGAGGCTGCAATGACCAGAGGAAACACCCTGGGATGCCAGAGTTCACTTCTTTTTCTCCTGCTGGTAAATGCCTCTGCAGTCCTTGGCAGAGTTTTAACCTCACCCCTTACACTGAGGGATGTGATGGGGAAGCTGCAGTGGCCACAAGGCTGCCTCAGATTGCCACTCCTGTTCCTGCACCCCTGAACCCCCATGGAATTAGCACCCCAGGAACCTGCCACTTCTGCACATGCAGTCACAGCAGCAGCTTGTTTTACAAACATTATGTCCTTGCCCAAAAAGCAGGGGGAAAGTGTGTTATTGTGCTCCCTCACTTCATTGTGCATGGTTAATTTCATGAAACCACAGGTTACCATTAAGGACACATGAGCAAGAATTCAAACATAATCATTGAAACTATGGAAAAAGTTCTAGAGGAGAATGTGCTTTCCCCAGAATAAAAAAGGGTTTTTAACACATTTTTCACATTGATTGTTTGGGTGTTTGGGGTTTGTTCTGTTTACCTCTACTTGCATTGCGAGTATTGTGGTGTTTTCTTCCTAAGAGTTGTTTTTATTGTTGTAATTTGTCATGATATTAATTTGTCACTAAGGTTAAAAAAAAGTGTTATTCTAAGAGTTAAGAAAACACATTCAGGAAAACAGTACAAGAAATATTAAAGCTTAGGTCCAAGCTCTCCCTCTTGCAATGGCAATTGTTGGAAATTCAAAACTGCCTAAGAGGATCACCTTGTGTAGAGTGCAGTTACAGATACTAGGGAACAGAGCAAACAGATTTGTGGTTGAATGGCCCTTACATAAAGTATTTTTATTATGCAAGAGACAGGTGATGGGAAGCTATTCTGTATGCACCTCTCTGCCAGCCTGGACAGCCCATTTGCCCTTCCTCTGAGGGAAACTCAGAAAAAATTTTAATCCTTGTGGATTTTCTCTTCTCACTGCCACATAGGCAAAGCTTTTTTCTTCCTCCAATAAACTGAGCCTAATCTTATCTCCATCAGACATCTCCTCACCAGCTCATGTAACATTAACAAGCCTCTCACCACAGGAAACAAAGCTCCTACCAACAACCACAAAACATCTTCCCCTAAAGAAGAGAGCAAATCCAATCAATATGTGCAGCTAATTGAGACAAATGAGCAGGTCCAGGCCTGGCAGCAGGCAACCAGGGTGATGATTTGGTAACAGATGGTGAAGGATTTGGCACAGATGGCTCTGATCCAGTTTCCTGAAGGATCTGTGGGAGGCCCATGCACAGTGCAGGGGTGAGCAGGTTCCAGATGCAGGAAGCTGGGCCAGGATAACCCTATAAAACCACACAGTATTTCATCAGCTCTTGCAATACCATTGCCCCAGCTGGAACCCATCTGCTCTGCATCACATCCTTGCTCCCTTCTAGGGATGAGTTGAAAGAGGGCAGTTGGAAAAACCTCATTTTTCACTCCAGGAAAATAACCATAAGTAACCCTAGGGAGGAGAAACAAGGGAAAAAATCTCTCAACAAGCAAAAGGGCTTTCTAAGGACAGCCAGAAACCCTTGCTGCAGGATTTTTTCTCAACATAAGTTTTCTAAAATCACTTTTACATTTTTGAAACATGTCAATGCAAAAGAAGGTGGGGTTTTTTGCTACGTATTTCTGCTACATATTCTGTAGCACATACAATGAAAATTGTTGAAATTATTTTATCACAGAGCTGAAAATGATATGCCATTATCAAAAGTACTAAAGAGATAAAACAGTACTGAGCTACATGAAGTACAAACATTAACATTACAAGGTTACCCCCCTCCTTGCTCAACCTCGTCAAACAATTAAAACACCCAATTATATAGCATGGAGTTATCTTGTCCCCAATTCTCATTAGAAGTAATTAGGTATGTTAATTTGATTTAATTTTTTTCACCATATAGAAAAAGGCCAGGCTGATGTCTGATAATCTGATGGTGTCATTCACAACAGAGATTTAAGTAACCTTAAAAGAGATGAGGCTCTTCATTATAATAATGAAGCTGTAATTAACATTAAGCACCTGTTGAAGCCATGCTTCCAATAGCTTTTTATGAAACATTTTTAATGAACAGTTGAAAAATTAATTTTTTAAGCTTTATAATGCAGAACTGTAGAATCTAGGCTTTATTACTAAACTTGGCACGTAAAGGGATATGTCCTGTTTTATATTTCAGGTAAGTTTAGCTTTCAGGATATTTCTTCACTCAGAGGAATGGAGCTTGCTTTTAAAAAATTGCATTTTCTGCACCTCAAAAAGAAAATAATGTGTGTCACTTGTAAAGGGTACAAAATGGGAAGTCACCATGGTATAGAAATGGATTAATGTACAGAAGCACATATAATGTACCGTAGGACCTAGAAAAGGTGTGTAATACTAAAAATCCTATGGCCATGTCCATAGGGAACAGAAACAGACATTTTCTTGTCAGACCATGGGCTTGCAGTCTGTAAGTGACAATGAATGAGAAGAAAGTAGGTGTATTAGTCAATCATATGACTACAAGCTATCAATGTGATGCAGACATGAAAAAGATGACTGCAACTCTTCATCAGGCAAAGTATTTTCCATAGAGACATAGAGTTATTAATGCCCATTTAACAAGGCACTGGTAAAACTTCATGTGTTGCACCACATGTAATCCTGGCCACTGATGTTGGAAAGAGATGAACTGAAATCAGCATCAGGCAGAAAAAGAGATATTAACATGTTCAGAGTAAGAAGAAGCTAATTTCTCAGAAAAATCAACAGATTTTGTTTAACCTTATAAAACCACAGCTGCAAGGGCTAAAATGTTATATCATTATAAATATATCAGTGAAGTAAAGATGAGATGAGAAAAAAGGTTAAGCAATTTTAAAGATAATTATGGTAGAAAAAGATGACCTTAAATTGATCATAAGTAAGCGTACATTGGAAATGTAAACAAACTTTCTAAGCTATTAAAAAAAGAACAAAATTGGCTTCAGCTGAATTTTTCACCAGTGGGAAGAGATTAGAGCTCATGGCATCTCAGCATAGAAATGCCAGTCATAGTTCTCTTGCTAATTTATTTCTTTCAAAATCTCTATTAAAATGCTGTCATACCTTTCCTGGAGGCTACAAGGAGCTCTATAGCAGCAGGAGGAGGAGGTGACAAGTAACTAGGAAATTCTGAGGCTGGATCTTGCAGCGACACTGGAAAATCTCAGATTTCCTCCAACAGCCCCACTCTGTCTGCCCAGGCATTGTCTGCACTGACAGGAGACAACCTGCAGGAACTGCAGCTGCATTTGAGAGAAGTGTAGGACATTTATGTGAGGAAAGAACCACAAGGGCAAAGTCTGGTCTAGAGGCAGGAACCAGAGCTTCTTCTTGTATTGGAAGAAAGTAAAAACAATACAAAATCATAAATTGATTAAATTTTACTTCTGTTTTCTTTATACCTTAGGACCTCAGAAATATCTTCTTGTTAGACAATTAACATTTTATGGATAGGTCCAGTTAAAACAATTCTGGTGTTGGCTGCTCACCAAACAAATGCAAACCTCACAACTGATCTTTCATCCACTCTGGTCAGGCAGTCCCTAGAGTTCAATGATGTATGCAGTTCATTTTTCTGAGCAAATAAGTAGAATTATTTAATAACAACAACTATCTCATATCTGTTCCACTTATAATTCCATTATTCAGAAAATCTTCTGCCAGGCTTAACAAATGTAATTTATTTCCTCACTCCTGAGCTCTGCTGCCTTGGCTTATTAGTGTCAGGAAATATTTTAGAGTACAAGAAGGAAGGAGAGGCTGTTACTCCAACCATGCAGTCCAAAGAGATGGGCATGAGGCAGGAGAGCAAGCCATGGACAAAGCTCAAAAAGCTCAGTCCTAGATTCAGGATGCAGCATGATCAATATAGATATAGGAAAACAAACCACGTAGATAGCCAAGCCTGGACCTGATGGGTTTACAAACCAGGCTTTGGCCTGGTTGCATTACCTGCAGTGCAGAATTTTAATGACATGTTCCCTCAGTCAGACAATCCAGTAAAGCTCTTTGTGAAACAAGTCAGCAGCTTTCTGCAGGCTGGCTCAAATTCAACCCAGTCTACAGCCTGAAAAGTGCACAGAAGTGATACTTAATTATACAAGTGCCACATAACCTGTCCAAGCAAAGAAGCAGCAAGAGGCAGAGAGCTCCCAAGTCACTTTTAATGACTGTGGAAAAAAAACTATGCTTTGATATATTATATAACATTAGGTCAGAATTTCCAACTACCCTTACTTCTCCAAGGGCTTGAAGAGGCCAGCTAGCAGATATATTGACAGTTTTTAAAAATCATGGATACCCTTCTCTGAATTGATTTTCTTGGTCAAACATTTGCCAAGTTCATAAAAGCTCAAATTGTGACTTGGCCTTTGTATTATATTATCTTAGTCTTTTATCAAACTGGCTCACCTTGGCTTTCACATCTCCTTTTCACAGCTTTCATAATCTCTTTTACCTACTTCAGCATTGGCTATTATTTCCTCCCTTTGAATTAACTTTTGAGAAAAAAGTCAACATTCAGCCTTTGCAATATATTTGAAATTAATTTCTGCATATACATTTATTCAGGCAATATTTCATTTGGCTTTTCTTTATGAATTATATCTGAAATCATTATTTTTGCTAATTTTACCTAATCTGATAGTCACTGGGCAGCATCAGCTGGTAAATTGGAAAAAGTCAGGACCAGCTAATTTTTCCTTGTTTGTATTTTACATTTCATTTCTTCATAAATTAAACAGACTCTCTACTAAATACGCTGCAACCAAACACAGCCACTTTAAGAAAAGTACCTGAAAGAAATAGATATGCTCTATATTGATTTTTTTCTAAGAGAACGGTTGCAAACAGTGGAAGAGTTAAATAGTTTAAACACTGAAACTGATGGCTATGCTATGCCAAATAAAGACAAAGGTTCCAGCATGATTGTGATGAATCTGTTAAAGAAAATCCACCCCTAATAATGAAGACCCCACCCATTTTTGCTCATACCATTTTCTGGTATTAACAGTACTGAGGTTACCTGTAGGTTACTAGTTGGATAGAGCTCTTTCTTTCTCCAGTGCAAGTTAGATATGCATTTGATCTAATTTTTACAAGTTGTTTGCACATCACAATTGATTATATGCATTGCCATCAGCAAAAACATCCCTGATTTAGTGACTGATCTAGCATATCACTAACAAATGTATAATTTTCTTTACTTGTTTTGGGGAGGTTTTTTTAAATAGCTTTTCTCTGAGTAATTTTTATTCTCCTCCTGCTCTGAAAACAAAACTATGGTCCATAATTTTCACACTAACCTGTTTTTTACACCAAAGCATGTTCTAAAGGCTGAAGGAGAGGACTGTGACCTCCCTTTTCTTCTCAAGGGTTTTGAAAGTAGAATCACAGCAGCATTTGTTGAATGTTGCTTGCAGTGGAAGTAACACTACTGACACAATATTAAGCTCCACATTTGAGTTTCCAGTCAAACTGAGAGAGCAGAAGTCATAAGAAATTCATTATATCTCATTGCAGCTATCAGGCCTGCTTCCCAGAGACCAGTGTTGGTTGCTGTTCTGTTCTTTACCTTATAATTCTTTACTAATTGAGTTATCAGCCACTTTATTATTTAACTTTTATAGGCTGTTAAGCTCTTTCTTAGGCCTGAAATTACCCAAGCCTCCTATACACAATTTTTCAATATTGATCCAATATTAATATTCTGCCAGTCTTCTGGAGCTTCCTTACAGTTACTAATTATCTTATTGAAGATAATTCCTTGGTTGACAGTTTAAAAACTCCTGCATTCAAGTTCAGATTTTTTTAAATAATTGGTTTTAATTGTATCTGTTTTCAATTCCAGTAGTAACTGAGGAGGATAATAATTATCTTCCAATATACTCTCTAATACAACAAACAGAGGCAAGAAATGTTATCAATTCCATCTTTATGGTCTATATAGTCATTAACCTGACTACTTCTCACATTTCTGTCTAACCAATGTCAGAGCTAGTATTTATTATTATTATTATATGTGTTTCTGTCAATATTCTCATTTTCATACCTTACCATTATTCTTTGGTCTCCAGTGCCCCTTAGTTTCCCCAGCTCTGAGCTCTAAGGTGACTGCATGTCACCCCTATAACTGGGGTAGGATGACAATATATCTGATTTCCCAGAACTTTTTGGCCTGAGAGTTACAGAGCTCCTCATTACACATCTCTGGAAGGCAGAACCTGCAGCTGCACCATGAAGACCAAAAGTAAGAAGCCCTGGTGTAATGGTGACAAACAATTATACTTATCAGAGCTGGATATAGTCTTGAGAGAAGAAGGTCCTAAACACAACATTTCTGCATTTCAGTTTTAAAAACTTCTAGGTATCCAGCAAGTTGCATTGTTACTGTTTGCCCTATGCAGACTGCACTCATTTTAACACCTCACTAACTAATAAAAATATTTAATCTCCATCATCTGCTCAGATAGCAAACTGGTTCTAAGTGCACAGCTTTCTTGGAAACCAGGGATTTTCTTTCTCTTTCATTTATTTTTGCTTTGAAGTCATACAAAACCAACAACAACAAGGGGAGAATTCAGATCAGAATCTACAATAATGCCTTTATTTGAAAGATCATAAAGTTTAAAACTTTATAGGGGAGGAAAAATGCTAAAAATAGATAATGGGGAAAATACATAAATTTAATAAAAACTAGTTGTTATCTTGTATTAGTAGACTCCATACCCTAAAGAAGATATTAATGTCCTTCACCTCTGCTCTTGACATCCTTGGATTCCTTATGATCTTTAACTGATAAGAAGGACTCTATTTTTTGTGTCATACAAAAGAGCTGGAAAAGCCATGGAATTTTAAAATTCCACTGTAGTAATAGTCTGTTTCAGTTACAAAAGGAGTAAGAGCTGTGTGGTAAAGTCAAGTACAGATACCCCCGTGATGCTGCTATAGATGGTAGAATGACTTCTGACACTGAAAATGGTGAGGTAGAATCCTCCAAAGAGCAGTTCTGTAGTACCAAGAAAACAAGAAACAATCTTGCTTTCCTTGCCCAGCAGGAATAACTAACACTGGATAAAGAAAATCAAGGGAGAAGAGGGATGTCTAAATATAAACATTTCAGACAGGATTTACTCAGAAATATGTGTTGGTGGTATACAAAGAAATCCTTGTATTTCTTAGCTCTGTGGAGTTGAACTGTTTTTCTGTACATCTATGTTTTTCAGTTTATTGACTAGACTCTCAATACTTTAATGATTTTGGCCAACGACAGAGTAAGGGATGCGAGGTGATGAACATCACAGCAGCAAAAGTTATCCCAAATCCCAGGAGTCACTGCTTTTCCTGTACTCATGTTTTGAACTCCAATACACATTTGCAAGGTTTCCCTGATGCATCAGAACTAAAAGAGAGATTGATTTGGACCAAATACAGCCTTTCAGATACTTCTAAAATTCTGAATCCCCACCACTGGGGTTCTTTTCCCCACAAATGAGTCATTCTTTACAAGTTATGCTTTGACAAACTTGCACAGCCATAGTGTCTGTTACCTTGCTTTCTAGCTCAGGAAATGTGGATATAGATGTAGAAAACCATTCATAAAGAGTGGGGCTGTAAGGAGAACTAGAAGTTTAAAGCCAAAAATGGAGGTGAATTGCAACCACCATGCTAGAAGGATCTTGGCTTCAACTGGCAAAATAGACTCAAGTTTGGCTGAATCAGCTGAACCACTAAGAAACTTATTCATTTAAATCATATAGCCATCATCCCTTTCTAGGTTTGGAGAAGCTGGCAGAAAAGATAAAGGTCACATTGATTAAAAAAAAAGAAAATCCAGTAAAAGAGAGAGAGAGAGAGAGAGATCTCCATACACCATAGGCATGGTTTTGGGGCTACTCTTAGACTTTGGAGATCAGGGAAGTCCAAACCCTGCAACTATGAAATCACTCTTGCTGTACTGTCTGCTACATGCAGGACAAAACAGCTTCAAGATCTTCTCCTTCATGGGAATAAAACTCAGGAGAGTCATCCTAAAGTCATCCTTGGTCTTGTTCTGAGCAAATGTATTTGGCTAAAGGCAAATGACACCTTTGCTGGCAAATCCCAGCCTGAGGTTTGCTAACAGAGCAGGGAACTGAAAACTCTCCCAGCCCCACTTCAAAAACAGTGTACTGATAAAGTTTGAACCACGCCATAAAAGATAAAATAAATATTCAATAAAAAGTACAACTTTTAAAAAAATCCATTCTATCTATCCTAACGGGAACTGAAAAATGGTGACACTTTTACTTCCTACTCCTCTCTACATTCCTTTTAATTCCTTATCATTAATCTTGCACTACCTTGCACTGGTGAAGTAATGTATGACATTACCTGAAAATTCATTTCACATTTCCTGAAAATTCATTTACATTGAGATGAATTCAAATTATTTCCCTGGAATAACTTGTCAGTTGCTGCTGTAATTCTTATATAACTCAATTCAAAAGGCATTTTTCTTAAATGAACCCTTTAAAATATTATAACTTGCTATTACACACTGAGTAGTAAGAGCACAGAATATAAAACTAAGTAGACTAAATAGCTGATCGATTAAATAGACAGCATTATTATTACTGATACTTGAATCACTAATAAATATTTGAATTACTATTTTGATGTATAACCTACATGTAAGTCACCAGTAACTAGCCAGCACAATTTAAGTACAATTTGGTTCAGAGATCTCAGTGAAAATCTTTTCCCCACTGTGCCTTGTTGGAAGTTTCCATCAAATGAAACAGTGGTTTCCATTACAAATTTCTGTTCTTGTCTCTCATGCAGATTTCTTTTCCACAATTTATGTAACATGAGGACTGAAAAATTTTAAAAGTTATTCTCCTTTTTCAATCTTAGATGTAATTTATCAGAACAACTTTTGAGAACCCTGTAGGCTTCCACTCTGATACTGAAAATTTTAACATAGTTTTGAAAGTGAGCTTCACAACTTCCTCAGCCTGTTTAATGTTCATTTTATTCACAAGGTTTGCAAGCCATTAAGGTTCTTTCATTCTCATCAGTGCAAAGAGCACTGGTAAAGAGTAAAACCAGGAAACATCCTTGAGTTGAGAATAATTGCCAGCTTAGTCACAAATCTTCTCTTAAAATTACATCTGTACAGAGCTTTCTTCAGAATACACAGGTAGTGGATGTGCACATTCATAGAGAAATGTGCACTTAACAGGCAAGTGAATGTGGACCAGTGCAGAATTCACTGAATTTAATTTCCCTGCCATCTGAGTGGGGCTTATGTCAGATCACAACCAATAATGATCACTTAGGTAGATCAAAAATAGACCTTCCACATAACGATCTACTCCATAAACCTGTAAGTATTCCACCTTCTGCAGCTTTGAAATGGAGGGAAAACTTTCCACAAATTATTTTCTGCCACTGCCTGTACCCTCCAGTGTGTGAGGCTGTGTTCATCTTTCTCACAGTCCCCACTGGGCACTCTGACCCTGTATCATCAGTGCTGATAACCCACAGGGCTGAGCTGTGCTGCTCTCATGCTCCTCTGCTGCCAGTGGCACGTGTCAGATGTGGCAGAGCTGCTCTTGCCTCCCAGAAGGTACAGAGGTCTGTAACAACGGGGAGCTGCAGAGGATCTGTCTGTGTAGGCAACAGATTGTTTTTCTCACTGATAGAAGCAACAATATTAAACAAAGAGTGTTAAATAGGTGGGTTGGGTGTTTTTCCTTACTACAGTTGGAAAATTAAATTCCTTTAAAAGCCATTCTTTTTCACTGATGAGTTACAAGCCAGCCCTGCTTCCTGAAGATATTTGTTCATTCCTCCCTCCTTCCCCACTGCAGGAGGATTAAACTATTTCTCAGTGCAGTGAGCTGATTAATTTTGTTCAGCCAGTGCAGCTCCTTTTCGGGCAGGGGAGTATCACAGATTTACAGTTTTCATTACCTAAGGCTGAAACTGTTAATGAGGTTTATGTTGGCTGCAGGGGGCTGAGGGAAGGCACTGCTCTATTTGAATAGCCAGGCTGCAGGGATCCCTTGCAGAAGACACTGAACATGACTCCAGCCCCACACACCCGCTACAAATGCTTATTTCATTGGCTCAGTGTGAACATTTCTCTCCTGATTCACAAACCATGGTAAAAACCTGGGACTTTTCCTCTGTGCACCTGACTCAGGCTAAACTGTTTTTGAGCATGAGATGCATTTATCCCACTGAAAGCAAGCAGCATTTGCTCCTTTGCACACAGGGACAGGTGTTCTTGCAGCCCTCATCCCTTTACAGCTGGAGATGCTGAAGGTCCTGGATGGCTCTGGGGCCATGGGCTGACCCTCCTGTGTGTTAATGGGTACAGCCACAGCCATCAGTGACCCATGCACCCAGATGCTTGGTATTTTTGGCAAACCTGAAAACAGTTACTCCAAGTAATTCTTTTAAGGTAGGAAAGAATTATTTCTATTGATGTGCAGAAGCAGAACATCTCTAATCAAAGGATGTGTTGCACAGTTAAACACAACCTCTGATTGATGTAACCACTAAAGAACAGACAAAGTGCTTTATGAAATAAGGATGTTAGACAGTTCTTTTTTTGGTTTGGTTTTTTGGGGGTTTTTTTGGGGTAGGGAGGTTGGTTTGTTTTTGGTTGTCATTGGTTTTTTTTTCCAAACCCATCCAAAAATACATTGCATTTAATAGATTTATTTAAAACCTAGATGGAAAAACAGTGCTGCCCTCTTCTCAGCTTTCTAGCATATGGCAGGACTAAAGATATGGAAATATTTCAGTGTTAGTTATGTGCCTGCCTGAATAGAACAAGAATGACAATATTTTTCACTATATAGCACAGAGGAAATACTCATTTTCATGAGACAGATGATATTCCTGGGTTTGAGTAAAGGACAGTTTCTCCTGCTTTGTAGTGTAACATAGAACACAAGCTTTGAATTCTTGGCACAGTAGTCACAAGGCTCTTTAGGAGCCAGAGATCAGCACATCTAGTATTTGCACTGAAGGCAAAGTAAAAACATTCAGTCAGTTGATTAAAAGAGCCCAAAGAAACAGTGAGCTACGGGCAAGGAGGAACTGCTAGGAACAGCAGAGGGGGAAAGGAGCACTTGGGAATTCAGGTTTTCTTTATTTATCTATCTCCAGGCTTAGACTCATACATATCTGGGAAAATTGTCTTTCACAGACTTAGAGCTGTGAAGGGTTTTGTAAGCTGTTATTATTGTAATATAACAAGTCACCTACTCAGAGAATTCAGAGCACAAAACACTGAAAACCTTTATTAACTAGTTTTGGGTTGTTTTTTTATATCAACTGAGCCTCAAAAATATCTAATTTGTGGAAGTTAGCTATGCAGCAAATGTGCTCAAAGGCAAAGCACTGGGCTGAAATGCTGTGAAGTGAATTTTGCTTCAAAGGATGTAATGGCCCAGCTGTGATCAAGAAGAAAACATGGTTAGATGTGAAAGCATAATAGATATGGTATCAAAGTTCCTTGAATACAAGTCTTAGAGAATAGATTTAAACACAGAAAAAAACCACATAACTAGTTTGGGGCATTCTGATATAACATAGAAACAGATGTTTTGCAGTGAGTAAAACATTAACAAAACCTCCTTAGAGGTAAATTTTCTGTAGCCAAAACATCACAGTGTCCATAGTTCAGTTGGTTTCCTCATGGAAAAAAATATCACCCAGATTTGTTAAACTAAGAATCAAGTAGGATGTCAATTGAGTTACTCAGCATGGAAGAGTCAGGCTGAGTGTTGTTTGATACTGCCAAGGCAAACTACCCTGGTGTGACCAGCCCCTCATTTGACCTTTCAATAATGTGTTTTCTCTCTCTGAGAGTGGAAACAAATTCAGTGAAATGTAATTTTTATTCAAAGAATAGACCTGTGTTTGCTTTATAAAAGCTCATATCTGGGTTAATTTACAAACTCCCTCAGGGTTACACTTTGAAATGAAGATTTAATGAAGACAAATATATTCACCCACCCAGAAAAAATATTTTAATTGCTATATCTCTGATATTACCAGAGCATACAGAATGCTGGCACCACAACAGGCACTTGTATTTCATGCAAAGATAGAAGATTAAAAATTGCTGTGAATGATGGAAAAAATTTTAAATGCCTTGTAAATCAGTCCTATTTGAATTCAGTGCAAACAAACCTCTTGGCTGCAATGTTTTGGCTGAGGCCTTAAAGGGCTACAAACCTGAGCAGTGAAAAAGTCAAACATATGTCACAATCCATTCTGTGCAGCAGAAATGGTGTAAACTATAAGCTCCATTACTATTATTTCTGGATGAGTTTCATTGTGGAGATAATTTAGACACTGTGTTGTGTGACATTATTATCATAATGAATAGACTCACCCCTGGGTGAAGGATGAAATGAAAAAAAAGGCTGTATGTGCTAGAGTAATAGGAAAGGAATCCAAAAATCTGTGATTTGATAAAGTCTTTGCATTTTCATTATGCAGAGATACTACTGAAGTCACACAAATACAACCCAAAAAGGGATTAATTTAAAATTCCTGTTTTACAGAAGAAAAATAAAGAATGTAGGTCTCCTTAGTATAGAAACTGCCTCTAATACAGCTCTGAAATATGAAATATAGCAATTCTGAGTGCTTAATTAAAATCTAAACCTACGAGATAGATCAAAAATATTAAAAAGGCTCAGACTGAAAATACACACCCATAATAGAGTAAAGGATAACAAAACAGATCCCTTATATTGGAGCCAAATTGAAAATCCTGAAAGACTTGACAACAGTAGAGAAAGAAATAAACAAGACAGTGGTAATCATCCCTAAATGCTTGGCAACCCAGTATCTCCTGGATTACGTTATATCTCCTGGAAAATTACATCCTGGATAAACTATGGCAGAAGATGAGATAAAAGGCAGTGGGGTTCAGCTAAATTGTTTTGTTTAAGAAGAGCGAAAAGAGACGAGTGGAAGAAACTGAAAGGTGGCAAACAAGGACAGGTACTACCCACAGAGACTGAAGGCAGTCAGGGCAGAGGCCAGGAAGGTTTTGGGAGAAGCCTAACCAATGTGTGGGAAGGATTGCTACAGACTCAGCCAGAGGTGTGTAATTTTACCCCTAACTGTCATACAAGTCATCATCACTTAAGATGAAGTTTAAGGATGTAGGATTTCTTGTGCCCTCTCAGTCTTTCTCTCTTTGCAGTCCAGTGCTTTCTATTCATTAAGGGCTTAAAGAGGATTTCAAGTAATTTCTAACATAGAAGGCAGGAAGGAATCCACCTTGCCAGCTTGTCTGAATCTGAATAAATCAGCATTTCTTGCAGTCTGGATTTCTGTTTTTCATCTTCATTTTATTATTAAAAAATCACAAAGTTGGGACTTCTTCAACCTGCTGATGATCAGAGGAAAAGTCTGTACTAAGCAAAGTGTACTACAATGCTGAGAGGATGCATCCTGTGACATCCTCCTCTGTAAAATGATTCAGTCAGTTAATTTTTGCTGCTTAATTCCTCTGTCAATTCATAACAAACACATGGCAAGAACAATAACTGTAATAAGCCTTGTCTGAAGACAGATGTCTTACCTCTATGTTCTTCTTGAGATATCCCTCCTAAATTATGAATAATTGCAGGGATGTTCAGAGGAAACAGCCAAAGAAGTAAAGCCACAAGATGCCAGGCTGCAGTTTTCAGACTCTCCACGAATGCAACAACCAGCATCTTCCTAATTCTATAATCTTCAAATTCATGGTGGGAGAAAAACACTATATTATTTTGGTAAGCTTGTTTCTCTGGGGGTAGCAAGATCCTGCCCCTCTGCTAGTGTCCATTCACATCATTTACAATGAGACTTTTCCAGAACACAATGGGAAAGACTCACCAAAGCACACTTCTGATTGCTCAGTGTCTGCAAAATTGTATCAGATCCCTGTCCAAATCAAGGATTGTGCTAACCTGAAGTCAAGTTTCCCATCTCTCGGAAGATTGTATTACCTTCTGTTGTATGTGGAGCAAACGAATCCATGCCCCACCCCACTGCATTTTGGCTGAGAGATGCTCTCTTTGCCTTTTGTAGCATCTAAGGCCTTTGCCAGGTCATCCATCAATGTCTGAAATAGAAATAGGAAGTTGAAAGGCAATGTGTTTTTTATAACTAAATGACAGAAGATCACAGGGAGTGGTGGAGATCAAGGCAATACCTGGCTCCCTTGGTGAAAATTCATCTTGCACTGGCAGAATCTGCTACCCAGACATGCACTGCTGTGGAGGGCAGGGTTTTCTTGGAGGTGGAGCATCAAACTGGCACAGCAGGAAAGCAACACACCCAGAACAACTCTAACTGGAGTCTCAGAATAGTTCTTGTTCCTGTCTATAGTGTGGAAACCACAAGTCTTGCACGCCCTTGGCACAGGAAAATTCTTCATCCCAGTAGGACAGAGATGGAAACACCTTCCTAAGAAATTTCTAAAATGCTTTCAGCCTATTTCTTTGTGGAATGCCTTTAGTTTCATTTTTGCTTCACATCTAAACTCCACAGCTCAACTGTAAGCTGGAGGTCTAAATTACAGGAAACAAGTCTAAAATCCCATATGTGTTTTCTAATTTTCTCCAATCACTGAGCAAATCAGGGCTATTTGTTCCAGCATCACTAGGTAAAAAAAAACAAAACAACAAGATAACTATGTATGTTAACTGCACCTCTCCTAAGGCTCTTAAATCCAGTTCTGTGATGGAAAGGGTTTCATTAATTACAGCACAGAGTCCTGACATTGTCACAGGAACAATGCTCCTGGTTTCTGAACTACCAACAAATCACCAATTTGCAGGTGAACCCCTGCCCTGTCTGCATCGACTCCTTCAACAATCTGTGCCTTTGTGCTCCCACTGAAGTTTCAAACTGCTGTACATGCTCTGAGTCACAGTGATTATTTCCTCACTTAAATTGTTTCTTCTGTCTGTGTCTGTCCCTGTTAAGTGAATACAAATGGCAAAACATGTTCACTCACTAGAACAGAGGAAAAACAGCAAGATAGCAGCATCTTACTGTCTTTTTCATCCAAGACATTTTTATAACCCCAAACAACCGTGACTTCAACTGCTACACAACTACCATAATTTGGGCTGCTTTTACTGTTGTAAAACAGTCTCATACTGGATTAGGCCCTAAATAACTATAATTTAGTCCTAAACATCTCTATCTGCAGCCCAATTCCTCAAAGTTCCTTTTTCCCCTCTTCCTCCCATCCTACTAACTGTGATACTGGAAAAATCACTGAGTCATCAACAAGCTGATAGAATGCCTGGAAGTATGAACAACAAAATGGGTAACATATAATAAATACATCCTTGCTTTTGGGGAGCTGAGCAGTCGTATCAAGTGACTTGGAAGAATAGTTTCTTGAAACCAATGGGATGAACAATGTTGTCACAGACTGAAGGAAAAGTAAAATCTTTAATTAAAATATTTTTGCAGATATGAAAGGCAGAATTTCACCGCCACAGATTTAAATTCATGGAGTAAAATGGTCTTTTCCATCATTCCAAATGCAGTAAAGTCATAAAATACCTTTTTCTTGGGGTTGGGATTTTGGTTTTCTTTGGGTTTTGGATTTTTTAAAGGATTTTAATGCCCCCCTTATTACAAAAAATTGCCTTGTGTGAAAAACCTGGAGACATAATTTCTGGGAAACAACAATTTCCCCTTGTGAATGACTAGATGTGAAAAAATCAGACTTCTGAACACCTCAAGTTCTACTTTACAACTTCAGAGCATTTTGTACCATGTGATATGAAATTCCCTAGGGTTCTACTTTAAGGCTTCACAGTAACCATGCGTGCTTCACTTTCAGAAATGTAATAAGGATTTGGAAATCAGCAAAAGATTGGAAAGAGCATTCCCCCACAGGATTTGGATTTGAGCTCTGATGTCTGTTTTTCTGTCTCAATATACTAAAATGTCTTTAATCAGTGAAGGATGCAGGAAGCATTAATTTCTTCACACCTGAACATATCCAAATAATGCTATCTTGTGAATGTAAAAACAATTTAGCTTAGAGGAGAGGTCATGCACTGCATTTTCCCTCTAGACAAAGAAATGTAAATTTAATCATACCCTTGATGGATGAGACACCATGAGAAGTATACTTGAGAGGATGAGAAGCAAATGTATGAGTGACTAACAAAGCCAGTTATCACAGATACCAGAGTTCTCAAGAAAGATGTTAAAAATTAGAAATTAATTTCTCTTCCAGAAGAAGAACACTTGAGTTTAGTCAACTGGGTGTTATGTGTTATTAACAGTGGACTGGGGGGGGAATAAAAAAAAATAAAAAATAAATAAATAAATGAATAAATAAAGTAAAATGGGTACTTTGCAAAAGCAAGGTGTAAAAGATGTAATAATAATTACTCCAAGTGGATCTGAGAACAAGAATGAGAAACCATTAACTTGACATTGTGTTCTCTCATCATCTTCTCATGACGCTGATACTTCATCTTTCCCCACATGTGCAACAGGTTGAAGCCATCAACCCTGGGACTCAGTGGGTGAAATAACCAGGGAAAGAGGTAGCTGCAAGAAAGTGTGTGTGTCACAATTTTAACAGCATTGTTATTACTAAGGCTTTTTCTCCATGGCAGTATTAATCTTTTCTTTTCTTTTCTTTTCTTTTCTTTTCTTTTCTTTTCTTTTCTTTTCTTTTCTTTTCTTTTCTTTTCTTTTCTTTTCTTTTCTTTTCTTTTTTCTTTTTTTTTCCTTCTGTAATAATTAAAATCTGATTGTAAACATTCCTGGATGAGACTGTTAAGGCTCTAATTACACTAACAGCAGAACACTGGCTTTACACATAGGATGTGTTTTCTTTTTGCCCTTTCCAGTGCTGTGATTGCAGTGGTCCACCTGTACTCCTTTCCTACATCAGCATCCTGCCTGATGGGCATTTCACATCTGATTTACACATGCCAACAAGTGATTCTCTTTTCAATATGGTTTTAGACCTGATATCCCCATTCAACCCATTGGTAAGATACTTCCTACCCATGATTTCTGAAGAGAATTTTTCTTTTCACTTCCCTGCTGGCCCCTGCAGCCACACTGCCTGCTGATAACTACACAGCACATTTCTACTGGATCCTTTGCAGCTTGTTCCCCACTGCACCTCAAGGTGAGAAAAGCAGTCGAGACACAGCACAGTTTTGCTGTCTTCCCAAATGTCTTCATGCCTAACAAACTGGCCCTCATAAAGCTGTAAAAGGAGAAAGCAAGGCTGCTGTTGCTAGCTTGATGTGCCAGTAATCATATTTCGACAAATAACTCAGAAACTGAACAGCTTACTTGAGAAAGAAAAAGAGCAGCTCAGCAAAAGGACTTCATTAATTTTAAAATTAAATTAACTTGACCATTGATGTTAAAATTTTTCAGACATTACTTTATTAGACCTACCCAGGGCACAAGTATTCATAAATATTTTAAAACAAAAAAAATAAATTAAAGCACTTTGTTTCACTAAAACAATACTTCTGTGACTGCACACACACAGAGGCACTGAAGGACTTGTTCTTCCAGATAATTTGGTAGTTTTATCATGGTTGTGTCAGACTGTGATGCCACCTCACTTGATAGAAATATGCACTGGAGAAAGAAACAACAGAATCACCTTTGAGAAAGGAGGGAAACCTTTCTATACCTCTGAAAGCAGAACATGTATACAAACCTCCCACTGGGAACAAACCTGTTCTAGCCCATCTACTTGTTAATATGCTTTATTCTTGCCAAGCTGTATGCAGAGAGGTCTGTGTCATTAGCTAACACAAATTCAGGTTCAAAGAGGTCTTTGAAGTGACAAACCTAAAATGACAGGGGATGGAAAAATAAACTGTGTACCCAGCAAGGCTGAGCTCTCTTCAATGATGAGTATAACTGGAATACACAAGAGAGGAGAAATATCAGCTTTTAGGCCCATTATACAGCACTCAATGAGTAGTTATGAGTCAATGAATGATAGTGCAGGGACAGTTCAAAGAATGCTGAATTCTCATGACAGGGTTCCTAAAGCACAGATGCCTCAGAGCAGGACTTCTGGAGTTACAGCCTTCAGATCACAGAGACTATCATAGCTTTTTGCCAGCAATGGTGCTGTGACAATTTGTGTCATTAGAGGGTTTAGTTTGTTGACTGTGTTGGGACATCTCATATATCCATGTGATACTTAGGACCTGAATTAAAAAATGTGGGTCCACAGCAGGTAGAGTATTGTAGCTACAGGGAATGCCAGGAATAAAGGCTGTAAGGGCAGGAGTAACCAATGGGATCAGACTAGACAAGGTGAGGAAGAAGGAAAAGTTACTTATGCATGCAGAGAAGTTTAAACTTGATATGGTATTGAATGGGAGCCGTTTGCCTCCTGCACTTATGCAGGTGATCAGGCAGTGACCTCCCTCCCCTCTGCTGCAGGAGCTTGGTTCTGGCAGGATTCTCATATCAGGGCCATTTTGCAACAGCTGATCCATCTGAATCTCTTAAACCAGATATGACTCTAGACAGGATTTTCCTAAAACCTGTGATATGCAGCTGGGCTCTGCTGGGCTGTGTTAGAGACAGAACCCGACCCAGAGGCAAAAGGAAATCTCATGGCTTCAAGGCCTGAGACTGTGGATGGATACCTGAGCATGTCCTGACCTCAGCTGTGACTTGTGTCTGCCTTGAAAACATCCCATGCAAGTCAGGCTCCCAGACCCTCTGTGGCATCTGAATTAGGGGCATTTTGAGCACTGGCTGACAGACATGTCAGCATCTCCAGGGCCAGAGAGCAAGATGTGAACAAGGGCTCTGAGGATCCCAGTGACACATGACCTGTGGCTTCAGTGGCAGTGATGTACCCTGGGGATTTATTCCTACACACCCAAATACTTCTGTGAATCTCAGCACTGAGCTTGGATCTGCATGCTCTTTTCCTCCAGTCATGAGTGCCTTGTCATTAGTCTGTCAGTGAGCCTAAAACGACTGATGTCACTCATTGTTCTTTCTTGGGCACTTTAAACTTAGGAATGGAAGGACATGAAGTTACAGAGTATACAGGGTATAAAGGGTATAAAGGGTATGGAGGATACACCTGGGACCTGGGAGCCAACATCAGAATCAAGTGGTTTAACAGCATTCAATCTCTTCTTGAAATCTCCCACTGAAGCATCAAAAAGAGGCCAATTCTAGGCTCCTGTAAAAGAAGTTTCAAAGCATCTGGGATTTAAAGATGACCTACTTTGACTTCAGATAACAACTGAAAACAGAGTAATAAAACACATTGTAAAAAATTATGAAAACTGTATGTTCTGTTTCAGTAAGGAAGAATGTAATTAACAGCAACCAGTGAATAATAACATGAAATCCCATTTATGTCTTCTGACAAAACAAGAGCTAAAGAATACTCAAAAATAACATGCAGCAATGCATTTACTCAAATTCAAAGACTCAATTGTCCCAAGATCTCAATGAGATCAAAAGTAGAGTCTGGTGTGCCATTTTTCAGAACAATATTTTTTTTAATCAGAGAATGGCTGTTTATTGAAAGATAAAACATGTTTTCAGAAGCATGTTTTGACAGAAGTGTTTTCACTTGTCTAGGATGAAAATCCTGGTGAATAACAAAGAAAGAACCATCATTTTTACCTGCTCTCCCATCAAACCAGCCTGCTGGTCAATGCATCTTGTTGGCATGGAATGCATGTTCAAAACCTTGCCACCACCTAGAATTTTAATTTCTTTCCTTCCCTTCTTAAGCAAGCAGTGTGTGAGCTCACTCTGACCCAGCAGGAAGCCATACTCAGAGAAAACACCTCCTAAAGGAGAGATCAGCACAGGTTTGGGAGGAGAAAATGTTCAAACCATAAATTTGCATTCATATGCAAACTTCATCTACAAAGCAGAAGGAACATTCCTATTCACAAAAGACTCAGAAAATTTTTGAGCATAGATTTGTTTTTATCTTGCAATTTTTTTTTATTTTTTAGTCACCCACTTAACGCTAAGCAATGCTGAGAAAAAATTAGCCATCAAAAGAGATACTGGAACCATTAGCAAATACGTTGTACCTGTTTGTACTTCTGTAAAAATATTAAGTGTACTCCAAACACAATAGCCAAAGAAAGGAGCCTTTGATAGATTTTGTAATGTGTCTTCCTCCATATTAATGCCCATTTAGCTGCTTTTCCCTCCTGTCAAAATTGGAACCAGACATCATTACAGGTCTAATGCAGCATGACCATCTGTATACTTAAAAAACAGATAGGCAGGGAGTAGAATAAATGTCACTGTGTCCCCACAGCTGCAAAACATTTGTGGTACTAACTTAAAAACAGTAAAATTGCACCTCACATTTCATAGTGATGTTATATGAAGTATGATGTATTAGGCCCTTTTCTTCCTCATCAGAGAGCAAAAGTAACCATCAAAAGTATCTCCTTTATAAGTATCAATGATACCAGATAGAATACAGCACTGGCTGCAAATTGGGAGATACTTACAAATTTATGATCTCTGAAACAATATTTCCCTGATGTCATTCCTATAATGTATAAGCAGATCTAAGACTATTATAGGGAAGAATTCGGATAGCACTGTAGGCAAATTGGGCATGCAAACTGAATGCCTTCTTTGAAAAATCTCTAGTATTGTGGCCTTCTCTGGCTATAATTATCAACCCCTTAATTGCTTGCTAACCATGACCAGCCTCTGCCACGCTGACATAAAATTAGCAACATTTCATTGCAATATTGAGTGGTTCACAATCTTTCTTTTCCAGAAATATGTCGACTTCCTGAAGAATAATGACAAGATCTGACTGCAGAGTAGTATAAGTGCACTTTTCTTTGATGTACTTAGAAGTGTCAAGTGTTAAAAGAATAAACAACCCGATAATTGCTAGTTAGAACTAAAGTAGGTCTAGAAGTTGCATTTTGTCATGAAAATTGTGACAAGAGATGTAAAAAAATTACTTTAGCTCAATCATCTTCTCAGTCTGTCTCAGTAAAATGAAAACCTGAAATCATTGCTCTAGTTCTTGGGGACTGAATGTCTCTAATGCTTTGTTCTAAAAAGACAAATATGGGTGTGAAAATAATGCTTTAAACACTGTGTTTTCCAGGTGAGCGGCTCAGTGCTTCTCCAGGCAATTGCTCATACGTTTTTTATCTAAGGCAGATGCTGTTAGTGCTCTCAAACCATATTTTCATTGCATAAAACAAATGCACACACAAAGCCAAGTGTCCTTACTAACTCAGGGTCAGTTCCTGCCACTCCATTTAAATTAATGAGAATCTCCCCAGAATATGAACTTCAGCAGTTGTTCTTTATGTTCAACATCAAATTGGCTTTCACAGTGGAATTAATGATGGGAAGTTAAATATGAAACTCAGAATTAATGATTTAAACTACAAAATACTCTAACAAGAGCACTGTTGTAAGCATGTTCTGCAGGGTTTTCCTATCAAATGTGTATCAATAATTTCTGATATGTTACATGTTCCAGACATAAAGAAGAGAGAGTATAATTTTCTCATAATTATCAGAAAAGAATTACCTATTTATTTGACACAGGATCAATTTCTGTTGCTGAAGCAAAATGAAGGTACAGGCAAAATCCTCAGCTGGCATTCAAAAATGAGAAAGAGACTCCCTCCTCCCTGAATCATTTTCCTCAAAACCATTACAAGGAAGCAGGCTGGCACTGAGATCAAGGTATATTTCTCTTTGAGATGGTTTGTAAGTAGCTGAGGGAGAAGGCAAAGGCAAACAAACTCAAGGACTACTTCAGTCCAAACCAGAATCTGGTTCAAGCTTTGAGCAAACCTTCCCAAGAGCCCAGCAGTCAGGAGCATGAAGGACTCCCTGCAGTGTCAAGGGAGGGGAACAAGCTGGGTACTTTGCTCATTTTCATTTTTCATAGCTATTTCCTAAAAAATATTTATTTTAAAGATTTTTAAATATTTATTTTTAAATGCCCTGCTTTGCTTAAAGACACAAAAACCTATTTCAGCATCATAAATTTATATCAAATTTCCTTCGAATTTTTTGTTTCTCATGTTTTTAATCTAATAATTTTTTTAATTCTCAGATTTTCTTTGTTACCCACCCACTCCTCAAATCTGCATTGCCCTTTGCCAACACTGTGGTTTAGTAACCAGACAAGCTGTAGCATGTTCTAGGAGGGAGAAACCTCCTTTTTACTGCTGGTCAATCAGGCAACTAAGAATACAAAAAGCAAAAGTAAAAGAGAGATCTGAGCATAGCTCAGAATTAACTGGACCTTATCCCTGTCCTGGCACTGGCCATTGCCACATTTTATATGGATAAAAAGCAAAAGAAAGCTTCACTGAAAGATAATATAGAGATAGCTTTGCATATGTATTTAAGTCTGCTCAAGGCTGAGTGTACCATGTGGGAAAGCTGAAAAATACTTGAAAATATAATAAACAGTGCATTCTAGTAAACTATTTTTTCTGGTAGGTTGTGAAACAAGACTGAGAGATGCTGTGAGGAACTTGAAAACATCTGAATAATGTTTGGTCCTACCAGAAATAGGGACTCAGTGAAATAATACATAATCTCAAGTGGTGAAAGGGTTAATCACAATCCCTGAATTCCAGGTCGAAATCTAAACTTGATATTGATGTGATGGTGACACTGTCTGTGCTGCAGGGAGAGTTGGCACCATAATGAATTTATTTTGCCTGTGTTTGGGGACACACAGGCAAAGCTGCAATACTGGCATATACTGGTATTTAATAATTGGTTTCACAGTGAGGAAAGCTAAGGGCAATACTTCGCCCAATCCTTTTTTTGGCTGCTGTTTAGGAAAAAAATCCGGGTAAAGCCCTAGCTGGAGTGGGTATGACTTACACTGAGGTCATTAGAATAGTTTTTGATAAAGATGTGCAACCACCACAATTTGTGAAGGACCACAACTGGCTCACTGATTTTTGGTGGCACCAGAGTGCCTGATTCCTTTAAACTCTCTTGAAATCCCCAGTACACAATTTAACAAAGCGTTACAATAGAATGCATTTCCAAATTATGTCAAATTGAAATTCAAACATGGCTGGCTGCACTAATACATACTAATGGAGCAAAACACTCATACACTTAATCCTCACTGACACTTCTGGTTTACATTCTTCTCTCCAGTGTCTCATTATGCATGTTCTCACTACTCTTATAAATTTTCATTGATGCGTCTTCTCCCTTACTTTAAATGCAAACATCTGGATTAAATCAACTAAATTCACCCTGTCAGTTTTGCACTTACTCAATAGTTTTTAAACAGAGCTTCCAGCTTGTCTGTATTTGCAAACCTCCATCATTAAGAAAACATGAACTCTCAGTTGGTAGTTTCACTGTCTGATCATGTTCCTTTGAATGATTTGTGCTGGAATGTAAATATAATCACTCTGATTTGGTATTTGTTAGCAAGCTTCAGATTCAAAAACAAATACAGATCTGTGGCTACAGAGCCTACATCTTTTATTAACAACAAATTGAGCTCAATTGAGCCCCAATCTGAGTGAGCATTTCTTGCCAGCTCTGAGGCAGGCAGGTGTAACTTGTACTCCTGTGATGAGCCTGTGTTACTGGAAATGTTTTTGGGTTTTAGCCCAGCTTAGCATGGAAAACTTTGTCCAATTGTAAGAGCAGCTCCAGTACAGGCTTTAGTTTTTTTACACCAATGGATTATCCTTCCTGTATTGCTCTTTGGTGTGTTCAATAATAAGCCACATTTCTGAATTCTTTTCTGAATCATGCTTTGCTGAGCTCTCCTCAGCAGGGCACCTGTAAGGCACTCCCAGAGCAACCAAGCTGTGTCACAAACAATTAGATGGCAAATACCTCAGGAGCACTAAGAAATGTGGAGAGCACTTGTGAAATAAAAGCTTTGTAAAAAAAATAAACAACACAGGAAAATTCTAACCAGAGAGAAAACTGGAGCATGTCTGACAAACATCTTTATCAGAAAAGGTGTTACCCTTCTCCCACACCACCCTGCAAATGGAAGTTTGTGTGCCAGAGTGGGACATAAGGGGGTTGTGGAAGCCAAAACCTGATTGACAACAGCTGGTACTCTGGGGGTTTAGATAGAAAAATTTTAGTAAAGCCTTACAGGGCCCAAGTGTATCCTGTCTGTTACCTCCACTCTCCACCTACACTTCCCCAGCAGCCTTTCACAACTCCTGAATATCTTGATATGTCTCAAAAATCTGCTTTTTGTTGTTTTTCACCTATGGTGGTACAGTGCAGCAGGGTGAGTCAGAGGGGAGCTGCAGCAGGTCCAGGCAGAATTTTGGGGAGCAAACTGCAAGGGATGCCCCAAAACACTGCTTTGTGTTCCAGAGGGGCCCTGGTTTGTGTTCCCTTCCACACTGGGATGTGTGGCTGTGAGATGGCCCTTCCTCACTGCAGCAGGCCTTGAAATAGCACCCATTAAAACTATAATTCAAGCAGAGGAGAGAAGCAGGACTGTAATAAATTTAAGGATTCATTTTATATCCTGCCTTAGAATTAATGTACGTTAATATTTTAATTTTCAAGCAGTTTTCAGCTGGGAAATAGAAATCATTACAAAATGCTAATAAAAATTGTTTCCAATACTTTAAAGACTTTTTAGATGTTTATCTATAAAAATTCACAAAATAGGTCTCCTCCCACAGCCACTTTTGATTTCAACTGCTTATTGCTAGAAAAATGAGTGCAAATGTCCTGATTAAGTCTTGTTATAAAATGTCAGGGAAGTAATGTCTGCAGGAATGAGAAGCAATTAAATGTTCAAGTAAAACAATCAAATGCATGAAACTGTGCTGTGAAAGCCAAAAGTCACAGGGCCAGCAGAGAAAACTTGGAAAAAGAACATTGGTGACAAGAAAAAAAACTAAAAAGGAGACTTTTGTGTGAAGAAGTGATTAGTCTCCTTTGGGAAAAGAGTAAATTAAGGAGAAAATAGAATATTAAAACATTTGTCATAATGAAGATCCAAGACATGTGAAGCTGACAAGGTGTAGGAAAGAGATTCAGAGAAAACTGCAATTAGGAAAAATTGAATGTACCAGAGTAAGGCATCTTGGTCATATTTCTCTGTAAGAATGATATGTTCACTGTTACTGCCTTAAAGATAGAAGACAGCTGCAGTTCAAATGTATCTATTTTAAAGTCTGTTGTCATCAAACTGCCAAATGTTGTCATTTTTAGCAAACCAATAATTTCATGTATTTAGGCCAAGAAAGGTACTTCGCAAATTTTAATGCATGCCAGAAAAATTTGTTTGTTGAAAAATTCAAATGGATGGAATTCCTTTGTGAACAGAGCTTTTCTTTCAGTAAGAAGATCCCAAAATGTGGAGAGGAAGCTACCACTTCACAGCCAAAAGCAAACAAATTTCATGGATTCTCTGATACAAAAGGGGATTGCAATTATTCACAGTGAGGTAACATTTTACTCTTCAGGAAAGGAAAGCTGAATATGTAGATGAATTGCTCAGTGAGTTGAGTCAAATCTGCTAAAACTTTTTGCCATCAGATATGAGGCATGTGAGAGAAGTAAGAAATTAGAACAAGTTCTTAAAATATTGGTAAGGCCAGAGTTGCTGGGATGAAGATTCTTAAAAGCATTCTTTAATTTTATATGATGATTTCTCTCTGGTTCTGTTCATTTGTGTGTATATTCCACTCTTACCAAGACTTCAGAAAATGTATGAGTTCTGCAATTTGCATAAAGAAAATTGTGTATAGAAGTGTCTCTTTCACTCTTTTTAATGTGACTGAAAGATTTTTTCTGCAGCTGCATTTCTTCTTTCCATCTTCTGTGAAGGATGAAGGATTCCCTTTGATCACTCCGCATCAACCTTTTCCAACTCTGTGCTCCCTTTACATTCAAATACCTTGGTTTTATCTGTCCTCTCCCATAGCAACTGTAGATTTCATTTCCTTAATGCTGAAATCAGTTAAACCTTTGAAGATCTGTAACTGCTGTGGTTAATGGGAAGTGCATGTCTCATCCCTTCCCTCCAGTCTGGATGTCATGCTGGATGGATAGCAAGAACTCCTGTAGTATTAATTTTTCCTTAGTAACAATACCTGTGTGATTTATAGGGTAACACCCTCCAGCAAGACAACTGCCTTTAATCTCTTTGCAGTGTGTGGCACAGAAAAATAACTAACTTCCCATTTGACTGTCATACCAGTGAAATACATGGAAATGTTCTTCCTTTAATGAGTATTTTACAAAAAAACCCTGCTGTAGATCGAGGCCACAGAACATAAAGATGTGAACACGGGGGGTGACCTGGGCTGGGGAGCGACATTCACACCCAGCACCTCGTTAAGTTCCCTCCTCGGTTAATTTGCTGCCAATTGACCGGTTCCTCTGTGAGCACCGTGGGTGTTTTCCGGCACAGAGGGGGAACAAGCTGGGTAATGTAGAAGTCAGCACGGTTCAATGGACTCATCACTCTGCGCACGTCTGAGACGGGGACTCCTGCTCTGAGTGCCAGC
Source organism: Eopsaltria australis (assembly GCA_034509425.1). Classification (NCBI taxonomy): domain Eukaryota; kingdom Metazoa; phylum Chordata; class Aves; order Passeriformes; family Petroicidae; genus Eopsaltria; species Eopsaltria australis. The sequence continues at coordinate 3,279,755 of JAVTVJ010000094.1, read as the reverse complement.
TCTGACACTCAAACTCCTGAAGGAGGAAGTCCAGCACTGCCAGAGCACTGGTTCCACAGTCCTACACAGCTCCAGTGGGCTCCAAGCAACGAGAGAGGGAAAGGGGCTGTAGAGCCTCCCCTGAGCACAGAATGGAGCACAGGTATGGATGGAAGGGGAAAGGTGCCCACTCCTTCAGCTCCCCAGGACACAGCCTCTGTATGGCGTTAGGGAAGGTGATCACTAGAGGCAAAAAACCCTTCTTTTCCCCACCTTCATTATTCTGACAGTCAGTTCTCTGGCTGCAGTGAGGTTTCCCAGCTAGAGAGGTGTGAGCAGAAAAAGGTAGAAAAGGCTCTACAGACCTCAGTGTTTTCTTTTCTTTACTGTTAATTTTCAAAGCAGAGCTGCACTCTTCTGAGACAGAAATCCTACAGACACCTGGGACAGTGCCTGTAGACTCAAAAACTTATCATCTATTCATTATAGATACTTCACTGTTCTTTACCCCATATAGAAAGCCCAGGTATGTTCTATGACACTGCCCAGGAGATCACACTTAACTTACCACAAACAATTTCAATTAATTTTGAGCCAATGCAGTTTGTCAAGACCTACTGTTGTCAAGAAAAAGCAGAGTTTTTTTAATGTCTGGGTTTTTCTTCCTTTACTTTATGAAATGTTTTGTGTGCTGATATAAAAGATACCTGGAGCAAAAAAAACCACAGCACATGGTTCTGCTGGACTAAAGACAGTCTGACAGGAGAGACTTTTTTAATCCTTTCACTGAAGTTGTGTTCCTTTTATAGTCCTGTTATGTGTCCATGCTTCCTTTTAAGATGCTTTTTATTTTACAGGCAAACAGAAGTGAGCTGTAAGTTTGTAAAAACATAGGCAAGATCTTGCTCAGGAGAATGGCAATAATTTCCCACTTCATGTTCTGTACCAAACATAAGTCAACAACTAATCATCATAACAGCCTGCATGGTGATTTTTAGGTATCGCTATTAGCACTAATCTTGCAGCAAGCTGGAAAGCATAGCAGGTGCTAAGTAACTTCTCAATGGGATTGTCAGGGCATAGCAATGTGACATTTGGCAGTTCTGAAGAGAAACAAATAGAGAGAAAAAATAGTCTTGGTGCTAGGACCACTCTTGAAAAGCACTCATCTTTCTAAATTGCACTGGACTGTATATGAAGACAAAAAAAAAATGCAGAGATAAGACTAATTTTGTACACATAAATGCTGAAATGAAAGTACAACCTTGCAGTAAAGCTGCATTCTCTCTGAATAACTTCCATTGCATTTTTTGTGACACCACAGAAAGAGTTCAGCTGGGACAATCTGCCCCATCTCTTTCCCCAAGTTTTAGTGAAATAGAGCCAAAGACTGCCAATTACCCTTAGTGAAGAGTGAGAAGACCCAGGAAGTCATAAAGAGCATCATCTGCATTTGATGTGGTGCTCATTCTCATCCATTGCTTTGTGCTATCAAATTCATGCCTCACCCCAGGGTCACTGGGTCATCAGAAGCTCTGAGCACTCTGTTTGTCTAAATCAGCTGCTCAGCCACTGACTGCAGGTGCTCCTTCAAGAGTTTGTTTTCCAGTCTTAGAGATGAGACTGATTCAGGCTTTCCCAGCTGTACTGTCCAACTCACTGCCACACTTCTCATGTGGTAGAGCTGTTCAGGGGTCTAAAGGATGTGCACAGGCAAGCACACAGCACTTGGCAGTGTTTAATTATTCAGCTGCTTCAGTACAAAAAATATAAGCAATAACTTCTTGGAATTTAATCAGCTTCTTATGTAAACACTATAGCAAGTGTTGGTCAGTGAGGTATCATCTTACTGCACATGCCACCATTTACTTGCCACAGTGATGAATACTTTAAGGGTGAAGTGTAAGTACTTTAAGGATGCAATTTGTAGGAAGTTTTAAGTCAGGTGAATTGAACCATGGAGTTGAATCAACCCGAGTCACAGAGCTGTAAAGTCAGAAATAACCCAAGCTCCTCAACAAATCACCACAGGTGTCTTGTGCATGCCTTTGTCAGCCCTTTGAGAACTTCAGCTACCTTCCTCTAATGCAGTGGCTGAGTGCTTATGGTGCACTCTCTCAAGCTCCCCATGCAACTGCATAATTAAAACAATTAAATTTCTTAATTTTTAGGCTTTCATACTATTACTTTATCCTGCAATGAGATTCCTGGATCAGCAAACTCTTAAGAGCTCATTAATATCATTACAGCACACTCCTGAAGAGAGGAAAAGAGAAAATATATTTTAAAAAGTATAAAGAAGAAGGAAAAGGTACTATTTCAGTACTTCAAGAGCCATTTCCCTAGGATTCTTTTACTCACTGATTTTGCAGCTCTCACTACATGTGTTCTTGCTCTGGCAAGACTTCCCCACATGCAGTGTAGGGGAGTTGCTGTTACCATGCAGCAGAGCTCAAAAAATGCTGTTTTGTCACTGGCAGCTGCTGGGTCTGTGTTAGTATCTCACTGCTCCCCTGTCTCACTGCTGAGGAGATGACAAGGTCTTACGGTGCTAAAACACAAAAAGCTTTCCTCCACTATGACATGCCCAAATAATGGAAGTTTGTGCCTGAGGGGGAGCAGTTCATTGCAGTTCTGTTAATGAAAGGAAAGCTGAATTTCACTTTTTTTTATTTCATCTCAGGGATGGAGAATCCTGCAAGCCATGGGGAATGGGTTTTGATTTTTCAGAAAGGGCAACAGATACCCATAGTTTATGCTTTGGGATTATGTTGTGGTATTATGCTTTGTATTATGATATTAAGTTTTCTCACCTGTATTTAATGGACAGATGGAGTGCTGATCATTGGTCTTGAAAAGTGCTTGAAAAATTATTTCATCTCCAAAGAAAAAAAAAAAAAGAAAAAGAAAAAGAAAAAAAAGAGAAAGAAATAGTTGCTGCAATCCATTATCCATAATAAAAAAATGTCTCTCCAGAAAGTGCTGTGCATGTTTGGCAGTTTATATGCATTTATGTTGACAAGTTTCTTGAAATCCACATGGAAAGAAAACATAATTTAAAGCCACAGTTTAAGGCTATGCATCTCTCACTGGTTGCCTGACACTAAGAGGTTACCATGTCTCATTAAGACAAAATTTCAAAGGATGAAAGCAATGACTGCAATCAAACCAAACACCCAACTTAAAACATCAATTCATCTGCCTCTCACCTGGATTTTGTTTTCTAGGCTATTTCAACTGCAACTACAATGACATAAATAAATAACCTGAGGGAACTCAAGGCTTGTTTAGCAGTATATTTTCAAGTAAACAACCTGCTGTGTAGAAAGTACAGCTCCAACACTGTACCACAGTAGATGGTGATCAGGTCTCTGCAATGTGCCTGTAGCCCCCAGCACTGCAGGTCTTTAGCATATTTAACTGCAATTATTCAAAATTATTGAAAATATTCAAATATTCAAAATCCTTCTCTGCCTTAGGTTCCCATAGTAGGACTAATCTGAAGGAGTGTTCTAACTCCATCTCTTCAAATTAAAGAAGAGATTATTAGATACATTTTCAGAGAAGGATTCTAGACGGACAAGGTTCCTGCTCTGACAGAGCAGCCCCTGTTTCCACAAGGCTGGGGATGCATTGAGAAGCTGGAACTTTATTCTCAGTCCATGTGAATTGTATTGATTTGGACTAGAAAGGCTCTTCTTGCAGCTGCTTGTCCAAGATGATGTCCCTCTGTCACCTGCAGTGTTTCTCCACACATACAGAGGCTCACAGAAGAAATCAGTCCAACAGCTTCTCAAAGTAAATATGACCCCACACAAAACTTGCTGAAACATTTCCTACCATAAATCAACAATTTACAGCTGTAAATCGAACAAAGGGAAAAGAGGTGTAATTCATCTTAGAACCAGAACAGCTGCTTTCAAAAGACACAAAATTGTCCAGGAGTGTGGGATTTTAACTGTCTGACAGAGAGCAGAGCCCTCAGTGGCAGTTCTCAGTGTTGGCTTTATTTCATCACCAGTAAGTGCTCAGCCAAACATTCAAGTATTTAGATTCATCCAGCCCATGCCATTTAAACCTGTACTTCAGTTATGTGTAAAAGAAAAATCAGGACAAGAAAGAAAGCAGGGTTTTAAACTCTCAGCAGTGGCCTTGCAATTCATTTGGTGTTCTTTCTTGGAGTCCAAGCTCCTAACTCATGTCTGTACATAATAATCTCAGCTTTCATTTGGGAAACAAAAAATAAGTTTCCACGTTTCTGTGGCTTAGGAAGATAAGAAGGAAGGTACAGCCTAAGGGTTTCCAAATCAGAAAAACAAATTTAAAAAATCTCAGAGGTGATCTGTTTTAAAATCTCATGATTTATAATCTGCCCTGGAACCACCTCTGGCCTCTGACTTAATTATTTTTGTAAGCATGGGACTGTAAATACTTCTCATACAGACTTTTAGCAGGAGCCCCAGTTCTCCTCATCTTAATGTTTTTCTGGTCATATAACTTTTGACTAATTCCACTGTAAAAATGGCCTGTACAATATTTTTAGGAGTGTTTCTTTTACATCTGCTTATTACAAGACATTTTAATATACTGTTGAGGGAATATAAAATCACTGTAATTTATCACTGATGCAAAGTAAGACTGTGAATAAAACACCTAAATGGGCTGTTTTATTCTTATTCCTGTTCTCAGTGAATATTTCGTTTTGAAAAACAGAAATCATAATAATTTTAATGCAAATTAAGTTACCTTATTCCCTCTCCATCACCACACAATCAAATAAAGTGGCAAGGGAAATTACTGCAATTCCCTGAACTTGTTTTGCTATGCACAGAAACTTCTGAATACATATCATGTGAGGCAGTAATTAAGTTCCTAACTTATTTACTTCTTCTATTGGGGCTGCTTCATCTGAGCCACAGTCTTTTGGCAGGAAACCCAAATATTCATCTATTATGAGATGCAGAATATCCTGAGCTGCTCTAGCTGCTCACAGTTTAATTTAGATATTAACTATAAACACACCTGGGATTAGACAATGGTTATGCACTGCCTAGAAATAAAGAGGCTATAGAAATCCTTGTGAAAAGTCTGGCATGAAAACATAAGTGCTGTTCATGAAGAACACAAAACAGAGCTTACTTCCAGAGGGATTTGAAGTAAAAGGAATGTGAAAGCAGCAGAGGTTTGAGAGCTGCCTTTGCTTAATACAGGTCCCAAACAGGGATTCAAGAGACTGAGTGGATTTTGCAATTCCACAGGCTCTCAGCATCTCCTGAAAGGCTTTAAGATTAATATTTCCAAGCAAGAGAGAGAATAAGGTATCTGGCTGAGGGTTATTGTGACCAGCCACGCAGCAAGAGCAGGAATAGCAGCCAAGGATAAGAAGCAAAAATCACTGGGTCACAGCCACCCATCTGTGTACTGAGAGCAGATTCTCCCAAAGGCCACACAATATTAAAACTTTTACAATAAGCAGGCCAGAAATTTAAGGCCATCAAGTTTCACTGGAGGAATGGTACTTTAATAGAAAGGGCTTGCATTTTTTCTCAATTACCTTGCTGTTCTGCCTGGTTTTTTGCGTGCATGGGCTGATTTTAAGCAGAGGTTCTGCCTGCAGACCATACCCAGACACTCAATACTTTTCCAGAATAAAAAAATCTGCAACAGTTATTTCAGACATGGAAGCCTTTGCCTGTGTGTTTCACCACCACCTACAGTTCCTTTCTACTGTAACTGCCAACTTATTAGCTGGTTCAAAATTTCAACTCAAGAAGAAAGTAAAATTTATTTTTAATAAAGGCAGCTATAATAGCTATCCTATAATAACTCTGTTGTGATTTTACAGACTTGTCCAGCCATATATCCTTTATTTATTTTAATTCAGAGGGCTATAGTTGTATTTTAGCTTATTAGTGTTACATGCATTGTTTTCTTTTGTGCTTATATTTGTGCCTGGGACTTATTGAGATATCTAACAAACAGAGGCTAAGAAAATCAGTTTTAAATACTCATTGATACATAAAATTTTATTAACAAAAAATTATGAAGTGATTAAATGTTACATGATTACATTAATATTAAAAATACAACTTATTACTTAGAAGTTTATTTAGTTACTTTGTTTCCATTACAGATGTTCTAGACAATTTTATTAGGAAACTCCCTTGTTCCTTCATTGTTTAGCTCTAATTGCCTGTGTGTTACTGCTAAATTGTTAGACTGATGATGTTATGAAAATAAAGCACTCTCAGACTAAAGTTGTATCAGTCAAAACACCATCAGGAAATGGAAGTAAAGACTCTGAAAGGGGAGACAGCATCATGGACATGAGGTTAGCAGAATTCAGCCCAAGCTGTGGACTTTGGCCTGTTACAGAAGATACTCTCAGATGAGATTTTCCAGACATGAACTGCAGTGAGTTTGGCAGAGCACTGCCAAGCTGGCTCTGGGGCACCAGCCCTGTGAGAAGGGGCTGAGGAACTGCCCCTTGCAGTCCCCAGCAGGGACAGCTTCAGGGGGTCAGGAACAGCCAGGTGCAAAAGGAGACAGAGACAGAGAGACAGAGACACAGAGACAGGGCTGGGAACAAGGGCACCACATTGCTCGAAGTGGCCCAGACAGGGGGACAAAGGCTGAGCTCCAATGAGGCTCCCAGGCCCATGGACAGGAGTGTGGCTGAGGTCCCAGGTGAGACCAGTCCTGGGCACTGAGGCCCAAGAATGGCTCCAGAGCCCTGACATAGGCATACAGTGAGAGCAGAGAGGCTCACACTGGAGACAAGGAGAAACCTTTCCACTGGGAGGGTAATCAGACAGTCAGACAGGTCACCCAGAGAGCCAGTGCTCATCCTGTGCAGGTTTTCCAAAGTCAGGATAAGTTCCTGAACATCCTGGTATAACCACACAGCTGACCCAGTTTGGAAGTGAAGGTACCTTCCAGTCTGATTTCTTATGAGATCCTATATTTCTGTAAAATTTAAGTTATTCTATTAAACTTCATCTTAGTTGTCATATTTCAAACATGAATGGAAAAATGTGCATCAGTGGCATTTTACTTACACCACTCAAGAATCTTAGAGTTTAATACTGATTTACTTGTTTTATGTAATTTCTACAGACAAGAGATGGTACAAAGAGGAGTACAGACCAGACTTGTATCTTAATTTTCATTTTTCTTGCCCTGTGCAACCTGTAGATGATACAGTGTTTTTATCTCTGTGTCTTCATGTTTCAAATGTATTTATCCTGTTTCACTTAAATATGATTTGCATGTGTCTTGTACTCTCCATAGAATACTGTTGTTTAACAACTTAATACACTATCAGATGCTTCAAAATATCGTGTACTTCCCTAACAAGGCTGTCATTTTCCCATTGGTGAGACAAGTGCTACAATGGCTATTTAATTACAATAGAAGATAACTGATTGACTTCTTTGCATTTATCAGAATGAAAATGTTTCTATTCATTTGCTGCTTTGTGCTCTGGCATTGTCACTGGTGTCTGCAAAGAGCTTTGATGAGAATAAAGAGGAACCTGCTACTCCAGTGGATGGGGGAATGTCATCAGGGAGAGAGAAATGTGCTGCATGCCCATGGATTTTGCATTTTGATAAAGCAGAGGAGTGTGTGCTTCTCATCCAGCAATATTTTAGTTAATGTCACTGTTTAACTTCAGATGTGTTCAAATAGATCAGTGCACCAATTCTTGTGGTTCTTCTGATATCCTTCAACAGACCAAACTGAACTGCTTTAAATACTTTGACAACAGTTGGTTAGAAACCACTTACATTTCCTAAGTGAAAACACTATTCATTTGCTGGTAAACATAAACCTGTATCACATGAATACAAACTTCCCCATCCTTTTTGTGCCTCACCCTCATCCTTTAACATCCTGATACTTGATATCAATTTAGAAATTTAAGACTTGTGCTGATAAATGTTGAGGGAAAAAAATGGGAATCTAAAAATATGGCAGGTGGAAGATCCCTCCATGCATTTTTGGCAATATATGCAGCCAATATAATACAATCAATAACTGCAGTGCAGACCATAAAAAAGCACACTAGATTCATTATGTTGGTTATCAGTCCCTGGACCCAGTTGCATCTCTAATTTCATATATGGGGAAATAAATCTATATGTTGTCAAATGCTAAGTATAAGCTTCTATATCTGATAATCAAGGTATCTGAAATGTGAATAACACAGAACATCAACCAGTTTGTCTGCATCTGTTTTTCTTAATATTTTTCTGTAAAATAGAATTGTTTGGAAAATAACCTTAAGAGCATCAAATCCAACCACTAATCCAGCACTGCCAAATCCTCCCCTAAACCATGTTCCTAAGTGCCACACACATCTACACACTTTTAAATAGCTCCATGGATGGTGATAATGACTATTCCTGAATGAGTGCAGGGCTTCATCCTCATCATATTGCATCCTGTTCCTTAGTACATCAAGACCAGCTTAAATGCCCGTCCATTCATCCAGAGAATCTGCAAAGTGAGCAAGCATCACTTCCATACCACCATACCATCATTCAGTCCATTAAGAAAGTACCAAACAGCATCACAGCCAGGACAGACTTCAGAAGGTCCCTCATGGCACAGCTGTGCACCACTCACTGCACCACTCATATCTACCTCTCTGAAGCCTCCAGTTAGTTTTGAATCCCTTAGAGGTCTTCTCATTAAAATTTTCTATTTCACAGAGAAAAGAACAAGCCTGAGTTTTGAAAATGAGGTAGGAAAAAATTGGAATAAAATTTGAAAATTAGAAATATGAAAGAAAAATAGAATTACTTAACAGTCACACAGGAGGATCTCAGATATACAAATTATGATAGATATTGGGTGTAAAGCCCTAAACCCTTCTTTCAGTAAATAAAAGCTCCTTTTCTCAACCTCAAAGACAAGTTTTAGAAAAACAGCTAGTTATTAAACATTAATTCAGGTGCACTTATGAATAAGAAACGACTTACCTTCTTTGTGATTCTATTCACAATGAGCAGAACTATTATCATATTTTATCATTAAGCTATCATGAGATTTGGAAATAAAATCTGCTTACTGGGAAGTGAGGTTTTCATAAAGGCTTATTTAAAGTTCATTACAGCCATAGAAGAGTATCTAAAATGTCCAGGTTCAGGCACTCTGAAATGACAGGGGTCATCTTCGGAGGAACCACTGTTGCTAGGAGACTCAAGCATCAAAGTACCACAAATCTGTAATTTACCTTTTTTTCTGTCAAGGGATGTTGATGATAAATGCACTCCCCAGAATGTGAAAGGTTTTAACCAGGCCTGCATCATTGTACATTAAAAAAGGGTATCACAGCCTCACTTTACTGTGTTCTGAGCACTCCCCAAATCCCTGGATTCATAGCACAACAGGAGTTGCACATTTCCTTCTCTTGGAGTAGAAGTCTTTTGCCACATCCCTTCCCCATGTCATCCTGCTCCAGTAACAACTCCCAAAGGCAACTGACTCTAATGGGCAAGATAAAGAGAGTCAGCATTTAAATGTCTGTGATTTAAAAGTTTGCCCAACATAGCAAGAGCAAGGAGAGTTTGCGGTGAGCAGCTTGTAAGGTAAAACTGAATTTGAAAATAGGCTGAGAGGATCCAGTCATATGTGGTGGTAAAGTTGTTTGGGAATTTTTGCTTGGATGTACCTGTGGATCACCATAGCTCCAGATGCACAGAAGCACCAGCTTGATGCAATAAACCCACTTGCTTCTGTTGACCCCAGGGATCTGGTATCAGAAAACAACCACTTTTAGACTGGAGGAAAGCAAATGTAACTCCTGTCTTCACAAGAGCAAGAAGGAGGATCCAGGAAAACTGCCGGGCAGTCAGCCTCACCTCCATCCCTGGAAAGGCAATGGAAGATGACATTCTGGAGGTCATCAAACAGCAAGTAAAGGAAAAGAAGGTCATTGGGAGTAGTCAGCATGGACTCACCAAGGGGGAATCACACTTGGCCAGCCTGAGAGCCTTCTGTGATGGCATGGCAGGATGGATGGGTGAGGGGAGAGCATTGCCTGTTGTTTATCTTGACTTCAGCAAGGCTTTTGACACCGTCTCCTCCCAGCCCTAGCCCTGGGATTCTGGGATTCTCTGAGCACTGCACACCACTGCAATACTTTCATTCCTTCTAAGGTGTAATCCTAGGGCAGCCTCATAATGAACAAATGCTTACAGAAATTGTTTTGAGGAAGTGAAATGAAAGTGCTGAAGGCAGTCTGCTCTTAACATTGGCATGGCTGCAGAGGCTCGTGGGCACCTTGACTGCAAGATTACTGAGATGGTTTTGCACAAATGAGCTAATACAAAGTAGAAAATAATGGAACAAGGACATCTTCATAAGGACAGGTTATACGTGACTCTCTGTACCTCTAGACAGACCAGTTCCAGGAAAATTCTAACTGCAGTGTGAGTGAAGAAAAAAGAAAAAAGAAAAAAGGAAAAAAGAAAAAAGAAAAAAGAAAAAAGAAAAAAAGAAAAAAGAAAAAAGAAAAAAGAAAAAAAGAAAAAAAAAGAAAAAAGGAAAAAGGAAGAAGAAAAAGGGGTGGGAAAAAAAGGCCAGAAGATGTTGCAACTGTAACAGAATAACAGCTGAGACACTTCTATACTAAGACACTGGTGACCTGTCAGTGAAATAGACTGTTAAAGGAAGGTCTTCAAGGTCAAAGAACAGCACAGGGTAGAAGGGAAGATGGGGAAATGCCCAGAGGGAGACATACACAGTTGCACAGGTAACTTCTAATTTGAACTGACCTACCTGTATGGGAGACAGGCTTTTCTTTATTGACACAGTCTGGTTACCAGGTTCTACCAAAATGACTTGAAGAATTTCACTACATGTGTATTTCCCCTGATTAGCAACAGGTCTGAATATGTATTTCCTTAACATTGAGTCAAATTTTATTCCAAACCAGCTGCCTCTCAGGGCAGCAAAAATGATTCTATAAATTATTTATTCATATGATAGAGAAAGTGTGCTTCTTCCATATCCATATGAATTATTTGGGGTTGGAACTAGATGATCTTTAAGGTTCTTTCCAACTTCAAAATGAAGATGAAAATCTATACACAGATCAGGACTATAACAGTCTGTAACCCTGAATTCACCAAAGGCTTGATTCAAAGCTATTCCTTGAACAGTTTCTGTAATCATTCTTTGCTCTTTCAGTGATACCTCTGAGTCTCCAGTGAGTGCACAACGCAGCACTTTCATTCCCTGTAATAAACATGAGACTTGCAAGATGATAAATTCCTGAACTGGGCATTCACATGCTCATCCTACATTATATAGTCAGGAGTTCCTCCCCAGGTAACACACCATTCATTGCCTATTCCTCGAGATGGAATATTAAGGGCCTTGCCTTCCATCTCAATTTCAACCCATCCCTGGCTCATCAGCTCCAGACAGTTTTCCAGATCAGGAACAGAGAAGTTCTGCTCTTGGTCTTGTCTCTGCCTTCCCACCGCTGTGGTCTGCAGAACAAAGTGTTTTAGCAGCAGGAGGATGACAAGTTCTTGTTTCCAGAAGATGGTATCCATACCTCAGATTTGCAGAAGCCTACCTGTTTCATGTGCCAAATTACATTTAACAATGGGAGAGGCATAAAGAAGTTGAAAGATAATTTCAATCACATACTCTGTCAAGGTGAAAACACACTTGAGGGATCAATTGACATCTGGTTCCCCATGCACACCCCAATCCCTCTGTCCCTCACTGTCATTCACATCTTGGCTCGTTTGCATGTTGAACATAATTATATTCAGAGCAAGACCACAGGGCATGAACTCATTCCATATTTACCTCCTAGTCCCAGGAAGGTCATCAGTTCCCATCCTGAGAGCAGATTCAAAAGTGCTGCCACTTCAGCACCTCTGGGTCAGGTGCCTTTGACCTCATGGTAACTCTGCAGGGACCTGGGGTTTTGTCAGCATGAGATTCTCTCTACAGCTTACCTGTAATTATGAATCCATTTACTTAGTACAGTTCTTGACATGAATTTTCTAATTTATAGATGCTTTAAAGATAATTACTTAGTTTCATTAAAAGTAAATCTGAAATGGGAATACACTGGACTGCTACAATGGTCATATTTCATTTTAATAGAAAGAGATATTGACATGTTTTAGATGCAAACAAACCAGGGAGATATAGTGAGCATGGCCACTTAGGCTGATTGAAAGATGATTGAATAATGGCCACATTACTGTGAGAAAAAGTGGCTTCCCTCTTGAAATATAATTATGTTTTTCTCTCTAGCTGCAGCAAGGTAGGTGGGAAGCTTATATTGTTTTGTTCAGTCAAAAGATGACAAGAGTATGGATGCAGATCTGTGCATTTAATTTAGGTTCATTTTTAAAAGAAAAGTGCTATTTTGAAACAAAGCCAAAGTTAACTCCAAATTCACTTAGATGTTGTATTCAGATATTTGAATATTTTCCTCCATTCTTTGCAGCCTCAATTATTTACAAAGTTATAAACTGAAAAGAGTTTAGTTCTTCTCCCATAGATCAGTTTTTAATTGACTATATTTCACCCACTAAATAATATCACTCTGGCTCCACTGGGAGAATAAATAAATTATTTAAAATTTGTTTTGTTCACAACCAATGATTTTCATCAGTTATACAACCATACTATATTTGCTCTGAAAGACATCAGCTATTAGTCTCCAATGATATGGCATCAAATGACCAAGCTCTTTGATTTCTCTTGAGAAATCAAAAGGCAATAATATTGGTCTATTCTCCTTGAGTGGTCAGGAGTAAATTTATTATCTGTGTTCACCCTCCTGTTGCCATCATTTTTCCATCGTACACGTTCCATTCCAAACAGCTTAGAAAGGGAATATTTTATCTCGAGGTTTATTTTTGTCTACACCCTGAGCAAATGCTAAACAAGATTATGGCAGTACCTGAGAAATGAGCCCTTCTTTCTCCTGGCTTGCAAGCCTGGTATCCCACATTACAGTGTCTTACTGGGGGCTGTCTTCTTTCCTATTTGTCAGCACTGGGACCAGAGGATTGCAGGTTAGAATCCAGGTAGCTTGGCTCTGTAATGGCTCTACAGAAAGAGACATTTACCTGGAAACTACACAAGTAAAACCACCAATTCAGTCAATGAACACACTGCTACTCTGCTGTGCCAGTGCTGTGTTAATGATGCAGCATCTCACAGCTGAAGTTCCTCAGTTTGAACAGGGCTAAAGGTGAATCAATTAGTTTAGATATGGAGGAATTAGAAATTAGTTCAAAAGATCCTCTCAGATCAACATACCTGAAAACACTGTGAAATATTTTTTCAAAAATTGCTCCAAGCAGAATGTGAACTTTGTTTGTATAACAATCATGATAGATGTTTTACCTTTACATCTGATTTCCCAAACCAAAACTCACTTGAAATGCCACAGAGGATCTGAAATGTCTTGGTTTAATATCTCAGTGGAGGCAGAGAGCTCTGGCAGTGTGCTGTCCTCTGGAATATATTTTTTTAAATTATCAGACAAGCCTTTGCCACTTCAGAATTGAATTCCTGGTTAGCAGGGATGTAAACAAAGGGAGCTTGCTAAAAAACAGGTTATTGGGCAGAAGCTGAGCATCACTGAGGCAAGCTGCCTTTCTGCCCTCCTCACTGCAGGTATCCATCTACCTACTCATCCTTCTGGCTCTGTACAGAGTGGAGACAATGACACACCTGCAAGCAGCACCCCAGAGCCTGCTGGGTCAGACTGCAGAGCTTTTATCCTCCACCACAGGACCCAAGGCAATATAAAGCCTGGTCCAGGAGGTACTTGGAAAGGAAAGAAAAAATCTGCAAGAAAACAATCTGACCTTTCCAGAATTGGGTATTTCTGAACCACAGTCCCCAAAAAAGGAGAGACATCTCTTATTCTGAGTCTCCCAACAGTCACAGCAAAAGCCAATAACAAATCTCTTGACCAATACATGCCCTAAGCATGGAAGCTGGAACCTTCTCAGTGTAAGATGAAGATGATAGAACTTGTCAAACACATGTTGAAACTGGCAGATGTCTTAAAGGGAAAAAAAAGAAAAGTGAGTACAGCAATAAATCAGTATCACAAAAAAATATGCACACGTTGGGCAAATTAAACCTTTATGAGTGGTTGGAATTCTGGGATGTCCTATATTTCTATGCTTTTTTTTTTGCCATTTTGAAATTCTTTTAATATCTTTATTCAAATTAAACCAATAATTTCCTTTATAGGTATCTGTCAGAGAGTTAAGGCTGTTTTCTATGTGTCCTCCTTGTATACAAAACCCCTTCATATTTCAGTACCAATGACTCAAGAAAAAAATAAATCAATTACAAATATCTTCAAAAACTGACAGTGAAAGCACTGAAGTTGTAATTTGCAGTTTTGGGGTATCTCTGACCCTTCTGCATTGAATGGGGCAGCACAAGTGGAGTAAGACTGGGGAACACAATATGTCTTGCAGGGATAATTTTTTTTATTGTAGATTTTTAAGTAAAGAATTGACAAAGAAAAACAGATTTCTTTCGTATTAGTCAAAACAGAAGAAACTGAAAACACTGAATATAAAAACACAGCTAGAGTCTCTGCTAAGGCACTACCTATGAAAGGTCCATAGTTTTCAAGACTTACAGCAACACAGGGGAAAGGTTATCTTGAAACAAAATAGCTTCCACATCCATCTCCACACAGGTTTAGTAGGGTTGCTAGGATGCTCATGTGTTATAGAGTAGTAAAATTCTTTCTGAAGGGGGAAATGCAGCTGTTCTCAGAATATATTAGACCTAAAGACCAGAAAAATTTACTGTAACATCTCCATGGACACAAGAATGGGAGGAGACCACATCGCTAAATTGTTGTTTACTTTTAAAGTTGTTGGTCAGGTATGAAATCAGTGACATCCACTTTAAATGAAAAATTGAACTGAGTGCATTTAGAAAAGCATATCTGAATCTCCTAGAAAAAGAAATTATAGGAAATGATATGGATGACTTGTAGATGGCAGCTTTGCATTATGGTATATCAGATATTTAGCAACATCACTGCTGCCTGCCATAACCTTTTCCTGCGTATAAATCACACACAACCTTCAGGAATGATCCTCCAGTGAAAGAATGCTATTGCCCTATTCAGTGAAAATAGCTTAATGCTTCTGAACAGTAATTCCAAAAAACACAATACCAAAATACCGCGGCTACACCTGGTGGGTTATGTAATACCTGCCTTTCCGAGTTACCAGAGGGGTTTGTTCCTGGAAGTCAACGACAAAGAGATGATTTTGTTACTTATTCATGGTGCACTGGCTACAATGTAAGCAAGGTGAACACCAGTGTTAGGCAAATAATACTCTGCTGCTTATGAGGGGGAGAGCCTCCTTGCCTTAGAAGGAGTTGGAACTGAATCTTTTGCAGACCTCATTTGAACACAATTGTGGCTTCAGACCTTTCTGACTTCACAAATACTAATCTAC
Source organism: Eopsaltria australis (assembly GCA_034509425.1). Classification (NCBI taxonomy): domain Eukaryota; kingdom Metazoa; phylum Chordata; class Aves; order Passeriformes; family Petroicidae; genus Eopsaltria; species Eopsaltria australis. The sequence goes on along the minus strand of JAVTVJ010000094.1, from coordinate 3,264,288 downwards.
ATTAGCATATTAATCAGCAATTTCTACATATGAAGCAATACCTCAACACACTATTTGCTCTGGCAATTCAATCATAAAAAAAATTGTACATTCAAATATGTAAACTAACAGATACAAAATGTAAGCTAACATTTTGAAACTCACTTCTATGTTACAAAAGACCAAACCCCAGGTTTAGGTGATGCCCAGACCCCATATTATCCCCTCAGCACTCCTGATGTTGTGAGTCTGCAGACAATTTGGAAATGCAGCCCTCACTCTGACACCTTCAAATATGCAGCCAAAGTGAGTGGAATTAGTAGCAACAGTTTATTCTCCAGTGGGTTTCAGACACAAGGTCGGCTCTCAGGAACTGATAACTGCTCAAGCTAAGTCATACATTTCTAGCACTGCCTCAGCTGATGGTTACACAAGAGAACAGATATTTGCCCTTGTTCAGCTCTCCAGTACAGTACATCAACAGGGATTATACCTGTGGATGGTACAGTCCCATAGTGACTGTATTTGAAATAAATAAATGAGATCTTTATCCACCAATTAATCATCTGAAGACTCCAATGTAAAACAAGCCTCACTTGGCCTCTCCTACACCTTACAGGATTGTCTGTGACTGGACACATCAAAGCAATGACCCGAAGCAGTTAATCATGAATGCCAGTGCCTTGCCAGAACACAGTGCACCTGCCAAGCTGCACTGCTCATTTCAGTCTTAATGTCTTGAGAGAAAAAGCCTTGTGCCCTGTCAGAGGCAGACAGATATTCTTACATATCCAACGCTATCAACTGCTTTACTTAGATGCACATTACTAATCCAAAGCCTGAAAGCTGTAATGCAACAACATTTACTGAATGGTATCTGAAAGAGAGAAATCATTCACACTTGATTATTTTGTTCGAAAGCCCACAGGTTTAGAGGATGATCCTAACTGTGTTGTAAATTAAACAGCTGTTGTGATCTGATTTAAAAGGCTCAAGTGATTTATCCAAGCACTAAACCTGTTTATTAGAATTACAAAACAACAAAGAAAATCTTTGGCTGGCAACACAGCATCATATTTAATACATTCGGCATAGCCAAGAGGCCAGGACCTTGTGTATGCTGTCCCTCTCCTAAGGTGCCAGACATACACAGTGTTTGTGTTGTAGAATACCTATTCAGAAAACATCTAATTTGTTTATATCAGCTGTGAAGACCCCCTCTTGTTTCACAAATGAGTTTTTCACTTCAGACAAATAAAGACCATTTGTGAAATGTTCATTTAAAAGAACAGTATTCCTCTACTCATCACAGTGACAAGTAGAGGAATTAGAAATGAGCAAGAGATTACTTGGTAAAACATCCCAAATTTGTGAAGTTCCCCAAGATACTACGAATATGTGCTTATTTTGACACCTTTCTTCATTTTCCAGTATAATTTATTATTCTGTCCACATTTGAACTAACACATGCAATATTTTACAGTTTTTTATTCTTCCTGCTTCTTCTATCACTTCCTTATAGGTGACTCTACTGGTAGCTAGGGAGACACTCCTGATTTTTGTCCAGCAATATAAAAAAAAGTCAGAATCACAGTCATAATTTCCTCAGCATTATTAGATTTATGATCTCCTAGGTTTTATGAATATTTCTTCTGGGCTTATATCCATTATTGCCTTACATCTATTATTGCTACAATATCAAACAAATAGAAAGGAATTCAGCAGTGCCCTGTTTGGCCATTCACATAAAGCTTTAATAACTTTTCCAGGTTTTAGCTTAATAATTCCATTAAGGGCATAGTTTCTTGGATGCAGGCTGCTTCTAGAAAACAAAGTTAAAGTTTATTACAACATGAAATAAAGATGTACTTTCTGCTGTTATTCAGGGAACATAAAATATTCAAAAATTTTTCCACTCTGAATTGTAAGGCATTTTGCTAATCTGCTGCAATTTTGTAGCAATTTTAAAAGGTCACAGACCTCTTTATAAACTTGATAATACAGTGCACTGCAACCCTTCCACCATCCAATGCAATGCTGTGCTCTCTAAAGTCAAGTGGATCAATGCCTGGTTCTACAAAACATTTGGGGCTCTCCATAATGAGCACTACTTTTCTTTATCACTTTGATTTTCTCATTTCCTGCTCCATTTTAATGGCACAGCCAGGGAGATATTGTCAATGCAGAATCTCTCTCTAACACTAAATATAAAGGACTTGTCATTTCAGTTAACAGTTGTGCCTTGTTATTTCTGTGCTGAGGGAGTAACAACAACTTCTCCATATGGCCAAAGCAGCTCTTTAACAGAGATTTCCTAAGAAGAGAGCATTGTCTATTGTCTTTCTTACTGGGATTGCATTGCCTGAGAGTTTTGTTTTGCCTTCTGGTTTCATGCCAAGAACTTTAAAGCCAGAGTGAAATATCATGAAAGAAAAACCAAAAAAGTGTATCTAGCATACCTTGCAGTGTAAAATAGAGGTATTTTGATTAACTAATAGGGTATTATAGAGGGGTATGATAAAATACAACACAAAGCACAATGTCCTTGTCCCATTTGCTGTGCACATGCAGAGTTCCCCTGAAACCCTGATTGCAAATGCTGCATGAGCTGGTACCAGCCCACACAACAGCCAGAGCTGCAGCTTGCTCACCAGAACTTCTTTGGGTAGATCAAAAGAGAGACTTTCTAGAAGGTAGGGCTGTCTCCTTGCAAACCTGTCACCCCTCTGATCTCTCAGGAATCCCCCTGCAGCTCACATAGCTATGGTAGTATGGGGCAATCAATCCCATATCTTGGCACCACCAAGATACTGCACAGCTGCCCCTCATCTGATGCAAGGCTGGGTTTATCCAGGTCTTCTGAAAGAGAGGGAACAGGTAAGACAGAAACTGGGGCCCCTTAAAAAAGGACACTTTGAGAAAGATTATGGGCCTGGTGAGTGAAAACTTCTGGGTATTTTCCAGTCTAAGCCCTGCACCTGCTGAGAACAGGAATGACAGCAAGAGCAGCCCTTGGAGATCCCTCTGATCCTGCTTTGCTGAAACACAACGCTTTAACTTCCTAGCCCTACTTGTGTCATTAACACTGTCTGAACAAGATAAATGTTAATTGAAACAATTCTGTTCCATTATGGATCTTTCTTTGTCTATTATTTATTTTATTCAATTCAGAAATTTTTCTGCATTATTTAAAGGGCACCTGTCTTCAGCTTAAGAGTGAATAATGCAGCAAGACAACTGTAGAACAATCTGAATTGATTTGAAAAAGAATGAAAGCTGTTATATTTAATAGAAATCATTTTGTTTCTGAACTGGTATGTATATGTCACTACCCAATTGGTTAATATTTGCAGTAAATCATCTTGCACCTGGTAGCTGTGGTGATGTGTTGGGATTCTTCTTTTCTAGACCTTCAATGAAAAAGGGAAAGTTGTTCACAGTTGCAGTAACACAGAGTCAGTGTTAGATGAGGAATGAAAGACACAAACACCTCTGGTACAGATGGGTGGAACCAACAGAGCCATCAGGAGAGATGGCAGCTTCTGCCTGCCAGTGCTCCTAACTTCCATGGGTATCAGGAGTAAAGAGTTGAGATGTATTCTTGAAACTTCCCTGGGAATCACTTAATTAGGAGAGCTGTAAATAACTTAAATCATAAGCAACTGAGTGCAAGTGATGAATCGAACACCATGTCAGAAACACAGCTGAGGAAACTACTGGGATGGCAAACACATGACAATCCTTTGCAAAAACAATGTTATATGGGTAAGAAAAGCCTCTGTGAAAAAATCCTTAAGGTTTCTGCAAACAGAGCTGAGAGCAGCTTGATATGAAAACCTGCATGGGGGATGGACAAACCAAAGCAAGGCTGTTGCCACACAGCTGTTCACCACAGATAATTTTCCAAGGTCCAAGAAGGATCGTAAGGTTTGGTTTGTTGGCAAGAAATGAGTTTGTAGGCTATGTAATGTAAATTAATATAAATTATAAATTAATTTGTGGGCACTTCTCTGAAATAGCAGAAGGAAATTCAGTGGCTGTATTTCATCAACATAAAATTACTTAACCTTATTAACTAGCAGATAAGAGAGGCAATGAGCCACATGAAAAAAAATAAGTTTAGGGATGACAAGCTTTAGCAGTCAAACATCTTGCTAATTGAAAGAAAAAACATGGTTCACACAGAAAGAGCAAACTCACCTACATCAGTGGCATGAAAGCAAGAATGTGAGGGAATTCACATACCTCCTGCCTGACATTTTGCTTACTGCCAAATTCTTAGTGCCACAGAAGGTAATGACATTTTAAAATACCTCAAATTCAACAACAAAGCTGAAAGCAAATGCTACGCAGCAACTTCTAGAAACAGCTGAATGAGATATTTTGTGGGTGATGTGGGAATTCTGTCCCTCTGGATCTGTTTATTAATCTGAAATAGAAATTGCAGAACTGAATGAATGCTACAGAAATAAGTTCCTGATCAAGGTGGATATAAAAGACTGCCATTTCCTTTAGTAGCCTTGCCATGAGGCATTAAATGAATTTTTTTTTCTCTGGATGCCTGTTTCTGTGTTTATCTGCCCCAAATATTCTAGCTATTCTAGGACTGAGAAATGAAGTTAGTACTGAAAAAAGTGAGCTTTGAGCCTATGCTTTTACAGGCTCTAGAGGAACTAAACTTTTATGTTAAAAGTTGTATTTCTTTTAATTAGGAACAGGGGAGAGAAAGATTGAGATATTGTTGATAATCTCAAATATGCAGTAAGAAAATCAGAAACCACTTACTAGCTGCCTCTGCCACAAACCATTTGGTATTGAAATCAAGGCCAATGATATGTTCATAATCAATCCATAAACAGAAAATGAGTTCCTGCTTACTGTGATTTATTTTTCTTCTTTATATAATTATTTGACCTGGCCAAGTGAAGAGACTTAAGTCTCCAGATTTTAGTTTGTCCAATATGAGTCACATTAAATTTCCATGGTTAGAGCAAGTTTACATGTTGATACTGACACTTCTGGCCCACCAGGTCAGGCATTTCCAATTTAAAACCTTCTTGCTGAAGGTATTGCTGCAGCAGATAAATAATTTATCACATCATGATTATGAACTTGAAGAAAAATATGTGTCATGCTATTCACTTATGAAAAGGGGATATTTAGAAAATAAAACTTAGTAAGAAAAATTAAGAGATTCTGGGAGCTGGTATTTCATTGCTTTTCTCCAACCAACCCACATGGTGGTGGAAGGCCATTTTGAGTGTCACACATTCTTCCACTGACTGTAGGGCTTCACAAATTCCTGTTGTAACACACAGTCAGCAGATGCATCTCTGCCTTCCAGAGCAGTGATAGCGTTTGTCCCTGTGGGAAATACGTTCCCAAATGCAAACAGCAATTTTCTCAGCTGCTGAGAAGAAGCAGGTTAACATTTCCACTCTCGTCTTACTGTGTGGTTGAGGGATGAAGTTTTGACCTGTGTTTGCATTTGGAACCTAGTTAATTTCTATACTAAAAAGCACACATGCACTATTACATTATTCCAGAGGCCAACAGTTGTATATATAGAAATAATGTAATTTAAATACACGGCAAATGCTTTAGCACCACCCATCAGCCGCTATATTATTTTAGGGTTTCTTAATATCTTACTGGTAACATCATAACTTACTTCATTGGAGTCCTGGAAATAATTTTGCCATGAGTGCATTGGGAAGAACACAAGGCTCATGAAGAAGATGAGGCTCCACGTTAGATGAGCATACAGAGAATTCCCAATCAATGCTGGAAAAAACCCAAAGACGAGATCATAAGGTTTCATTAAAAGAATTGCTCTAAGACATTCTGTGCCAATTCTTACCATAGATTATATCAACATAAATAGGAGAAAAATACAGCAGCTATAAACAATTTTGCACTGAATTTGGTGTAAATAATATCTTAGTCTAATAACATCACCTAACAAGTTTTTGCTACAGTATGCAAAATATCCTAAGCTACCAGTACTAGAGTCTCACAACCGTCCTCTCTTATGATGGCCTTGATGTTCTCCCACTGTCACATTTGCCAGTTTTCCTGCTGGGAATATTTTTGCCATCTAAGTTTTATGTCTAAGTCTTTCTATACTTGATACAATTTTACACTTACATTTACTAATTGTTTCAGAACTGACCTATGAAAAACAAATGCTCTTTTGTTCCACTAGTGATTAGTTCTAACAATCAGGTAGCAGCAGACTCACCTCTACTATTTCAAGTCCCTGATTTCTGTATTTCAAGGCTATTTTTATCAGCACTAATGCTTGTGATCAAAAAGACAGCCAGGCTCCAAGTCAAGATTTTTAAACCTGACTCAAAGTCAGATTTTTTAAAAAGAGCAGGTCCCTACAAAAGTCATTCACTATATATTTACATCACAATGTACAATACCCCTCATGCAAATGACAGACCATGACCATGTTGGACATAAAAAACCTATTCTTGAAACACCTTTTTAGAAGTGAATTTCTAGGTAGACTTTCTTGGAAAAGGTTACTATTGCTAACAAAAGGCAGGCTTCAAGAGGCTTTTGTTTACCTCTTGGAGCTAAACCTATCTACAGCTGTGGAGAACCAAGACTACAGCACTTTACTACTGTCATTAGGAAAGAATTCTGCTTTCTTGTTTGCTGTACCTACCCCTCCTTCCCAGGAAATTATGCCTTATGTACATACACACTTTGTTGTTGTTTTTGCAGCTTTCCTCTTCCCTGCAGATCTTTTTACCTAAACTGTGGTCCTACTTCAGACATGAGTTATCTTTGTCATCATATCCAAGTCCCCCTAGCCATCATTTTCATTCTGGATGCAATCACTAAAAATAAATATTATCAATCATGCTCAGTAGCAAATTTATTTTAAAAAAAACAGTACATAATTTTACATGTCATCAAGCTCTGCTCACCACTTTCCAAAATCTCTGCTATGTAAAGGCTTCCCTGAGAACATTTGTGCTCTTGGTAACAGCACAGTAACATGCTCCAGAGAAAACAGCCCCTGGAGCTCAAAGGAAAGTAACTGCTGAAGGAAGAAGGCGTTGATGGATGGGGCTTTTCTCTCATGTTTCAATTACCCAGAGAATTGGAACAGGCCTAGATTAACCTGCACACCTATAATAACACTGCAGCTAATGATCCAAGCCCAGGGAGATGGCAAATTCAATGCTTCATTGACTTAAGCACTCACAGCAGCAGCTTCCTATTCTGCAGAAGAGGAACAAAGTCCTGCATAGTCCCTCCACCTCCCTTGGCTCCCTCTGATCCTGTCTCATAAAATAAATTGTTGCTTTGTAGAAACTTTAATACAACAGTGAAGGCACCTGAAAAGAAATTTGACAGTGAGGTCTGTGGAGACTCCCTCTCTCTGATAATTGCCACAGTGCAGTGTGTGTTAGAAGAGGATTTTCCAGACCCCAGGGAATGATGCTGAGCATTGTTCATTTCCCTCCCTCCCCCAGCCTATGGTATAGGCACTGCTGACTGCATCCCTTTGCACACCAGGATCAAAGGAAGGATTACCCTTGTTCACATTCACCTTGAAGTAATGAAGATAAAAACATGAAATAGGAGGTTAATTTAACACTGGAAGCAAAACCTGCTAAAAAAATTGATGCTCCACATTCAATGAAATTTTGTCATCACTGGAAGTCTCAGAAAAGACATGAAGAGTCAGTGATTCTGCACTACTCTGAGACTGCTGGAAGCAATGAATGACAATGCAAAAGAAATCTTGTGTCAACTAACACAGGAATGAAAAGGTATCGCAGAGCATGCATGCAAATATATTTTAATCTTGCAATGTTTTATCTAGGAGAAAAGCAGTGGGGAGTATCTTCTACAAAATAAAAGCAGAAAAATTATTATAATAAAAAGCCAACAGGAAAAATTTAGCTTCTGAAATGTCTTCTCTTTCACTTTGGTAAAAGCTTTCTCCTGATGAATAGGTCTCACAGAATGGAGTGTGACTATTTCAAGTATCTTCAGTGTTAGGAGTTGAAACTTGTGACATTTTGGGAGGGGATGGGGGGAAAGGGAAAGGGAAAGAGAATGTCACTGGGTTGGAGGTGCACATGGCATCTGCCTATACATTATTCATTAGCAGTTGCTTGCCTGTCTTTGAGATGAAGTGATCTCAAGTTGAGATGCTAACTCCACACCTGCAATTACTTGTCAGGACAGTCAAAGGTCACTAGATCAAAATAACCAATTAGATGTCCTGAGCTGTCCAGACAGAAGTGGAGGCTTCCCTAAAGCTGATACATCCTTTTCTCAGGAAGATCTGATAAATCATGTCCTACATCTGCTCCAACCATGCCTGAATTTCCCTAGTACCCAGGCACCTGGTAAAAACAGTCAACATTTATTGTGCTCAGGGACAAGCATGTCCCTCAGAAATACCCTAATCTTGCCTCCACTTTCCACAGCAGAATAACACCTCTCCCATCACCTGCACAACTTCACCATGGTACCTACTGCTGGTACTTGTTCAAACCATCATGTAAGTGCTTCTGCTCATCCAGGCTGCCCTTAGAAATCTGCATGAATCAGTTGCCATTGACTATTCCAGTTCTCTCATCTTTCATACTTTAATCTTCTCCCACCTAAAATTTTGTTCCAAATGAAATGCAGCCACTTTCCTGCAGTGAGTGACCTCAAAGGACAGGAGTAACTCATGGAGCAGAACTGCACCATTAGTAGTTTCCTGGGTGGACAAGTCACTGAGGCAAAGAGTCGCTGCAGTTCCTGTTACAGCTTTTCTAACCACCTTTGTGAAGTGCTTTGCACTCAAAAAGCACTGGATAAAATAAGTGTCATAGCTATTATTTTCAGTTAGCTGCCTGAGGCTGAGTCCAAATGTGGCCCTAAGATCAGCAGCCACAATTTTATACCCTCAGTATGTCTTCAGTTGCTTATCCCCCCTTAATACACATTAGAGATCCCACCTGCAGATTTCTATTCCCACATTAGACAGCTTCTATGAACGTAGGACTGGAGTAGGAAGGAACAGCAGCACATGAGATATGCAGTACATCACTGGCACAGACACAGATCTGCATAACAAAGAGCTTTGTGCCTCGTATGAAAAGGGAATTATATGAAGCTCACACAATTTTACCATCCCAGCTCTAAAATTTCTTTTAAAGCCTACGTGTCAGTTTGGATAAATGACTTTGGAGAAGTAGGAATCTTGTGAGTCTCAGCACTTCTTTCTGGGGGTGGCAGGCTGTGAGACACTTCTGTGCTACAACAAAGTAAAGAATGTGCACTTCTTCACAGCTATGAAACAGAAAATACATTGCATTCAAATGTGATTTTCCTACAAGATTAACAAATTTACTTATTAGCTAATGGGACACTTCAGTGTGCATTTCAATAGGATAAAAAAACTAATATTGGTGAGAATAAGGTAGAAAACATTTATTGCAAAAGAATTTTAAAATGAGAATTTAGAAATTGTCAGACTATTAGTCAATCTTTTCCAGCACCACTGGTCTGAAAGAAGCTCATTTCAGAGCCTTCAGATTAAATACTAGAATATATCTACAGCATGATATACCTAGATGTTGCACCCTGATGGTATACCTAATATTATCCCTCCCAATGTCCTTTGAGCATGGTTTTCTGATTAAAGCCACTTCACCCTCTCAAGTATATATTTACTCAAAAAATGGTGTTCTATGGCTTCTATCTTGTTTATCCATACCCCAGAGCATGCTTGCCAGTATATCTACTTGGCAGCTGTATGTACATTTCAAAATTATTATCAGAAAAACAAATAGCTGAGGCAGGAGAATGTGCAGGCAAAACTAAGCAAGAAGAATTAAGAACTGACAGAACACTGTGACAGACTTTAAATTTTGCTATAATATATTTAATAGTACAAAAACCACCTAGAATTAAATCCAAGAAGACAATGGTGACTTAATCTGTTTAGCTACTTGACCTAAGTAACAAAGCCAATAATTTTAAGGCTAAAGAAAATACTTTTACTTGCATAAATTGTTCTAGGACCCACTTCATTCACTGGTTAAAATAAATAAAGATAAGAAAATAAAAAATATACTTTATTTCTTGCTTGAAATCCTCTGTTTTCAGCCTGAATCTTTGCTATACTTTTATCTGCGAGATTGAAGAACTACCTACAATTGGAGCACTGCTTATTCTAAATAAGGCTTTAGCCTTCTGGATAAAATGAGAAGTCTGAACTTCTGGGTCCTTTTGCAGTCAGCTGTTGTGAATCAATATCTTGTGAAGGGATAAGGTGAGCTAGAATCTTAAAATCATAGAATATCCTGAGTTGGAAGGAACCCACAAGGATCATCGAAGTCCAACTCCTGGCCCTGCTCAGGACACCCCAAGAATCACACCCTGTGCCTGAGAGCATTGTCCAAAGGCTTCCTGAACTCTGTCAGGCTTAGTGCTGTGACCACTGCCCTGGGGAGCTGTTCCAGTGCCCAGCCACCATGTAGATAAGTGAAAGGTGATTTCTGAAGATCATTATTGACAGGTTCTCTAAGCAAGCAGCAGCTGCTCCTTCCATCACTATTCCTGTACCGTGGGCAGTGTCTCACACACAGCCCTGGTTCACTGATGTGGCTGTGGCTGCAGAGATCCTTTCTGTCCCATTCCCTCTAAAGCTGGCTCTAACCTATCTCCTAACTGAGGCTGCTGGGCCCTTGCTCTCCCATAAACTGCTGAGACACCACTACAGCAAAATCCAAGGGTGTGATATAATCATACCAGACATGTCAAGCACATTAACCCAAAGTTCAGAAGTACCTGGAAAAAAGCCCCAGGAATGTCAGTCTGTGTCACCTCCGTGCACAAAACACATCACAGGAAAGGGGCATCTTCTTGATTTCTTAGCAGCCACAGAGCCATGCATCACACCACTTCTTCAAGCTTATACACAAAGCACACCTTTATTGAAAATATACATCAGTGTGCCACATTAGACCCTGATTCACCCCTCTCTGACATCAACAGAAAAAGTGGTTTGGGTTCAAAAGATTGAATAGTAGGAATAAGAACCTCTGTGAGCAACTGAAAGCCATACCAAATGTAAGCTGTCTATAATAGGAAGTAGAATTCTGAAGCCACATAACAAAAACATTGTTAAACTGTTTAAAGATGGCTTTTCCTTTTAGCAATATTTCCATTCCTTTTAAAACTGCTCAGCTAGAAATAAATGGAACTTTTTAAAAGTGATTTTTTCCATCTAATTTTAAAAGGCCAGCTACATTTCTAGAAGTAAAAAATTTACTTCGAAATAACTTCTGGAATATAACGTTCTTCAAATAGGCAACTTCCCTGATACTTGTGTATACAGTGCTTCTCACACATCAGGGTCTGCCCTACACTGGATTACTGAGCACTGTTATAGAACAAGCAATAAAAAAGAACAGCGGCTTACTTCCCATATCTCTGTACATGTTTTCACTTTGGATGCTTAACTATATAAATCATGGTTTTATGGTTCTTGTAGAGAGAGGATTAACTGGAAAATTGAAATCCTATTCTGGGCACTAAAACACTCATGCATTTTCTTTTGGTGTCCGAGCCCCTTCTGGGAACTGATGCAATCTCATTACGATTCCATAAAGCTTTAGAGATTTTATAAAGCACCAAAATTGCTGTTAAGTGATCCAGCACTTCCTTGTATTTCACACCATTTGTGACACTTCACACAGTATCTGGTCCCCAGTAGTGTACAGAGGGGAGGAGAGGGAGAGGGAGAGGGAGAGGGAGAGGGAGAGGGAGAGGGAGAGGGAGAGGGAGAGGGAGAGGGAGAGGGAGAGGGAGAGGAGAGGGGAAGTGTTTGTGCCATAGGCTTGTACAAAAATTTTGCATCTTCCTTAGAGGGAAAAGTTTTGTTACATCTCTTCAGGGGATCAGAGCTGAAACTGCAGAGATCAATGTCACAATCAGAACAAACGTGTGAGGCTGTCACACCTCAGGCACAGAAGATTAGATCAGAATAAAGTTAAACATCCAAATAAATTCCTCCATATACAACAATGTATCTATCTCCTATAATAAAGCCATTAACAGGGCAGCCGTGCCAATTCTATGAAAATAATTTCAAGAATCAACCACCATTTTCAGCCCTGACACTTCCACTTTTGATCAGAATCTCGTGAGTCTCTCAATTACTCTAACTTAAAACAGGAATGAGAAAATTTTAGCTTGTTATATACACAATAATTTTATTTTCAGAACACTGTTGGTTCTAGAATAATGTTTTTGAGCTCTTGTGAGAAAGCATAACATCCCAAAGTTAAAATATGATAAATCAAAATATTTCTCTGTTTAAGTTTGTCTCTGACAGTTGCCATTTGTTCTGTGCATTTGGGATAATGAATATTGTGCTGACATAGAATTTTGTACTATTTTCTCTGGAATTCCAATATCATGGATGTTTTCTCAGTTCCAGTGCTTGTTTCCAGGACAGTTTATCATGGATGAAGTTGCTGGAATGAAGTGCCCATCTCCTGATGTCAATGAGGAAGTTGTTGTTGTCTCAACAAACCCAAGATTTTATTTTTATCTCCTTGGAAGAAGAAATATTGGTTGCATCTGGCAAAAATTCAGTGCACTGGTCTGACTTTAGGAACCAAGGTGGCAATGGGTGACATTAAAAATCCACATGGCCTAATGTTCTCCACAAAACACTAGCACCAAAATTCAGTACAAGAATGCTTTATCCTGTCAGGATAAATGTCAGGAAACATTGTCCTCTTCAGGAGATTCCTGGGCTGTATGCTCTTCTCTGTATATTTAGCTCTTTTCCACGAAATTTTCCATGATAATTTTCCTTGAATCCAGCAGCCACAATGTCCAGGACAAGGACACTCACAAGTCTACAATCAAACATGCAGTGTACTGCTTCCTCCTGTCTGAACTGTAGTTCCATTTATTTTCATTCAATACTTCTACTTCTTAATTTATATAAAGAGACACCGAAAAGTCCCTACCTTTTTCTCCACACTTGCTGTTATTTTGTGGCTTTCACCCCAAGGGTCACTTCCAGCCAGAAGATCTATCAGCTGCACATCTCTTCCTTGTACAGAAGCTGTTTCACTATTTTGATCCCTGTTTGCTTTTCCTGAACCTGACCCTGCCAAACCCCAACCTTCCCACCAAGTGGTGACACCAATTTGGGGCCCATTAGGGGAAGTTCACACAACTTTTTCCTACATTCATCAACCCATATACTCTGAATTCTATCTGACATTCTGTTGACTGATCATTCAGACCTGTTCCTTCCACCATGTCTCTCAGACAGGTGTCACTTTTACTACCATGAATAACTTACTACCACTTTGTAGTGTTCATGTCCTTGTACAGATAACATGAAAAAGCATCCCCAGTAGCAGTCTAGTGGAAATGCATTAAGGACAAAGTTTGCTTTGGCTATGGGTTTTAATATACTGAGAACATCAAAAAGCAAGATTTCCCCAGTAACTCCACACACTTGACTTTGTTTGCCTACTTCCACCATATAGGCACACATCATTAAAAATGCCAGAGAAACAAGAAAACGTGGAAGGACTGGGCTGATTATGCACAGAGAAGAAAAGAGTGAGAGAATTTAATGGTCTTCCAGCTTGTCAAAGATTGGAACAAAAATGAAGGCAGCAAACCATTATTCATGTCCACCGAGAATGGGACAGAGAGTAATGAGCACAAATTGCTGCAAAGAAGAAAATGTTTAATTATCCAGGATAATTAAAAATCTGAGAAGACTTTCAGGAAAACTGAGCTTGACACTACTGAGGGTCCTTTAAAGAAAGCTCAAGTATCTGCTAGGAAATATTGCAGCTGTATTTTTCATCTAAGCTCAGGGCAGTGGATGGAATGGGGTCAAGTAAGCAGGTTTGTCTGAACTCATCATCTTGACAGTGAGGAAATATGACAGAAGCATTCAAATTTCCATGCTTAAGAGAAGGATTTAGGCCACCTGTGAACATGATCTGGTTTTCAGAAGGGCTGAACTTCTTCAACTCTTACTAGAGACAAACAACATGTAAATACTCAAAGTTTTTGACACGCTGGACATTTCTCTTGCTTTGAGGGCTACCTAAGCCAGACTCTACCTTCAGCTACACAGGAATTAGCCATTTCTTCACTTTAATGTTCAAATAGGCAATCCATTTTTCCTGTGAGATGGAAACATAGAATATTTCATCTTTTGGCTTATGTGGTGTTTGGGGCTAAGGAAGAAAGAGTGTTTAACACACCTTAACTTCTGAGTTAGAAGGGGGTTGTGGTGACTGTTTTGTAGAGGTGATTTTGTTACTTTTCTCATTCTGCTTGAACTCTAGAGTTTAAAGTCCCTTAGGAAGAGAAGGCAGCCTTCTTTTCGGTTGATCAGTAATTTCTGTGGTGTGGGGAAGCAGACAGAAAGGATATATCTGCCTTTGTGGGTGCATGACATAAGTGACGCCAAATAGAAAACACACAGATCATGCTGAATGCTAACTAAACAAGGACTGAAAACTTCTGTACCTCTCAAACACTTGTCACTACAAAGACAGGAAAATACAATTACCTCTGTTTTGAATATCCCAGACAAATGCAGACACTCAGCCTGGATATCCGTATGTTTATGTGATAATGATGAAAAAATAGCTGCAAATTTTAGACATTGCCATAAACAAAACACAGCAGAGTATCTCTGCATTATGCACAGGATACCACAAGGAGCACAGGGCTCCTCTCAGAGATTCGGATTCAGTGCAAGGAAGCAAATAGAGGGGAATTGTAATACGTGCATTTGAACACCTACAGTTTCAGGGGTGAGGTAGATCTTTTAGATGAGAAGCTCAGATGAGAAAGAGAGGGAAAAAAGTGCAGTCAGAAGCAGAGTCAAATACTCAGACCACGCACACTGGAACAATGCCACTGAAGTCAATCAAGCTCTGACAACTTGCAAAAGCCAAAGTGCTACTCTAGAATATTGTCTGAGCACGATCGTTATGTATTGTGCTGTCTCCCTTTATCAAAGCAGAAATTGCTCACAGATGCAGAAAATTTATTACCTCTGAAACAAACACACTTCCATCAGCTTTGAGAAGATTTTGGACAAGTGCATGTTCTAAAACTGAGTGTCCAGCAGGCTGTTTCTGAATCAGTACTTTTTTGTGGTAAATTAAAACTTCTGACAGGTATTAATGAAACTCTGCAACGTTCCTCTGCTTCAGCAAGCAAGCTGGATGGTCCAAGAGCTGTGATACAATTAAAGTATGTGAAATGAAACCTGTCTTCCAGTTCATCTATCAGTTACTGAAGCAGCATAAAAAAGGCCTAAGCTCCTGAAAATGAACTTGCCATAGATACAGTCGTGCAAATGAAAGTCTTCCTTTTGGGAAAGACAGGTTAATCCTTCAGTTGACTTCAACCATTAAACTGAAAAGCTATCTTGAATTTTTTTTTTCCCTTCACTGCAGTGAAGTTGTGAATCTGATGTCCCTGACAAGATTTTAATCTCTCTCATAAATGTAATTGTGTTGACATAATATGTTCAGATTTCTGCAAAGCATTTCACTCAATGCCATTCAAAAGTCTGATTTTAAAATTTTGGCACTACCCACAAATTATTGGTGTCTTTATCAAGGTGATTAAAACATCCAAATTATGGTTAATGAAGTCACCAACAGATAAGGATGTTTGCAGAATGGAGAAAAAAAAGGGAAAAAAATCCTGGATTATGGTATTGAACATAGTTACAGAATGTTACAAGTGAAAAATTGGTATTAAGTTTGCAAGTGGAAGAATTTTATCAGGCACTAAGCCAAAGCAATTAACAATTATAAACAATTAGTTCATTATTGATGCAGAAATGGCTTTTATTTAATGACAAGAAAAAGGTGCTCCTCCTCTGAAAGACCAGAAAGGACCTTTGGGAAATCAGCTTCTAATTTCTGCATAAGGCAGGTTGACAACATTCTCTGGTTTCAATCATGACTGACAAAAGGTGCTTTAGAAAACTGCATTCCCTTCAAACACCCATGATCACTCCATCAAACACTGCATAAATTGCTCCGCTGAATAGTTGTCCTCATTCATTTTAGTAAAAAACAAACATATACTCACTCTAAATGCAGCAATGATCCTCATATCTGACCTAAATGGAATTCCATCCAAACCTCCAGCCTCCAGTCTGGCAGTGTTCTTTGCCTGCTTGAGAGGGGAGCCCTGGATCAGACAGGGGAGTGGAGCAGAGGTGTGGAATGAGCACAAGGCTGTGCAGAGCAGCCTCTGTGACCTTCAGAACAGGAGTCCCTTGCACTCTTGCTGCCTTCTGCAAGGCAAAATTAATGGGAAGGGATGAATCCTGTGCTGTGGAACTCCAGCACATTGAGAGGATAGAATCACATTACGGGAAAAAATTCTTCACTTTACCTTCCCCTAGTGCCAGAATCCAGCACATGTGGCCAGGAAGTACAGAGCTCTTGTGGTAATAAATGGTTTTGCCACTTACACAGGCATGCTTTTTTCATTGCTTGTTACACAGGCAGAAGAACTAAAGGACTGAGGATATGAGAGTCAAAATATATGCCTGCTCTTAATACAGGAACATGTGCCAAAAGAGTATAAGTTTTTTACTGCTCTAAATGATATGAATAACTCCTCTAAAAGCATTGTGTAATCCAATAGAATCCAAAATCTATACACTCATCTCAGAGAAGAAATGTACTGTTGTAAGACATCCTTTTAGGATAAGGAAATAACAAATATCTGATAATTAAATACATTAACAGTATAGAAATGCTTACTGAGAACTTATTGACTAAGCCTCAAGATGGAAAAAGCAGCATACAAAAGCGACAGGCTCAAAAGCCCAGAAGAAAGAGCAAACACAGTTATGTTAATAACTATTGACAGGGGTGACAAATTTTGTATTGAACAGAGATTTTCTAGGTTTTTAACCCAGCTTGTCAGAATTGACAATTATATTACTAGACAGCATTATCTCATGAAATGTCTGTTGTTGAGTTTGAATCTCACTCATTTGACTTTTCCCTTCTACATAACAACAATTTTGGTCTTTGTGATACCAAGTTAGAAGAAATAAATTACATTCTTTTAAACTGTCATATTTGCATAGTTATTAATGGCCATATGTAAGCACTCTGCAGTTTTTAATTGGCCAAAAGCAACCATAAAACAATGTGCATGCATTAAAGCATATTACTGAAAATTACATTTAATGTTTCAACCATAAAAAATCCTTGAACTCGATGCAGAAGAGCTATAGTGATCTAATGTGCCAACATTCTGAGTTTTCTCTTTTGAAATCTTTAAATATTATCCAGAGGTCAAAGTCTTTGGCATAAACCATGAGTACATTTGGTTTTACATTGATCTTCAGTAAAGCTGGTTATCTACAAGACAGTACAGCCTAAAGCCTTATGAAGAGTTCAAATATTCCAGAGACCTCATCTATTGACTGGTTAAATAGCAATAAAAAATTGTAATGCTTGCTGCCTCTCTGAAATTGTGATGTACTTAGACTTGCATAAGTTGGTTTCCAAAGCTCTTATGAATTTAATAGGCCCCATTTCTGCCAATTGTAAACTACTGCCTCAGCTGATTTTTGGCACGTTGTTCTGAAATGCTGATAATTTGGCTGGGACCGAATACAATGAATGGTAGAATGGATGAATTACCAGAAAGGCAATTGCTCATAACAAATTAATGGGCATGCCTAATATTTTTGTGAGCTTAATGCCTCACAATGCATATAAAGTGTATTTTAGCCACACATTTTTTCTCTGAAACCTATTATGGGAGTGGATTTGGCCATGCTGTTGAAACTTTTTTGTAAGAACAGGACGTATTAACACACACCCAAGTCGTTCCTCAGGGCCTTGTTCCAGACATAGAAAGGCAGAGGTGATACAACAGCAGAGAGCAAAACGTGTCACAAAACATTTGCAATTGCCCATTTGGTCAGTAGCTCACATGGCTACCAGACACCCTCCTGAAACCTGTAAGGCCTTTTGTATGGATTGCTTCTTACATCTGCCAAATAGCCTTTTTAAAGAACATCTGACAGAGATTTGACAAGAAGCAAAATGAGTTCAGGTATGTTCCAGTCAAGAGGCTGAAAATTGTATTTTTGAAGCATCAAAGGAAAAGCAATACATTTACACATCTCATTTTCAACACAGTCAAATCCTCATCAATATCTTATTCTCAAAGCTGTCTTTATGACATTTCTTTCTTCTTGAAGAAAGCCTCCCTATATATTTTCATTATATCAGTATGTTTTCTGCCCCTCCCCACTAAATTCAGGCAAGTTACACGCTTAGAGAGAAGGGAGCTTTTGGTTGGATATGCTGTGCTGGATTAAAAATCCACTCCTCTCAAAACTGCTGCTGTTACCTCCCTTCAAATCTTAAAAATCCCCAAAATCCATGGCACACAGAGAACAATCACTTTAGTGTGCTGACCACCCTGCTGTCATGCCACTTACTAAACAGCCCACTCTGATTTAAATTGAAGAGAACACATAGCCAGCAAGGAGATAAAAAAATTAATTCTCAATAAGCAGAATTGTTTGATGGCTTTCAGTCAAACTCCCTATTCCAGCATTTCCATAACAATCTAAGTATTCACACTGGTGCATTTCCTCTGGCAGCAGCCACTTTGAAATATGGGCATTGAAACATGATACTTATGTCTAAAAGAAGATTGCTGTGAAGAGGCATTCTCATACACAGGTGGGAGAAGAAATAGGACAGCACTTAGATGTAGAACGGGTATACAAGTAGTTGTGAAAGGCTGTGATCAGTTTGGAGGTGTTAAAACAATCTTAAAATTGAAGCTTCCAAATCATATTATGTTTGTGCTCACCAGCTGGGAGTCATTTAGGGTGATCTTGGTGATACTAATCTTTTTGGAGATGTTTGTTGAAAGAAGCAGCTAAGCAAATGTATCCATTTTGAATTTAAAATTGATGAGGGAAACAACTAAACACACCTGCTATGAAAGCATGTGGAACAAGCACTATGGGATAGAAATTACAGCCAGGATTTAGGGCATCTCAGTATCTTCCATGCTAGGAGAGAATAAGATGCTGGGTACGTGAGCTCTCCCTTGAAACAGGCTTTAGAAAACCAGGCTATATTTCCCCACATTCTGAGCATTCAACTGATAATATTTATAAAAAGCTTTGAGGCTGTTAAACTACAGAGGAAATGTAAATGCAGCTTAGGGGCTAAACTTCTTTTAGGCTTTCTTTGTGAGGATCCAGAAGTGCCACATAAGTGCTCATGAGTTATTACTCATCAACACTTATGAAAATAATTCAGGATTAGGCCAGTTTTGAAGATGAGGAAGAGACAAAGGTTAGATTTGGTTTATATTTCACTAATACCAATGTAAAATGAGTTTAACAGGAATACAATGCCCTTCATGTAACCAGGATGGCTCTCTATCGATGTTGTTATGCAAGCCAACATTCAGAGAAGATCAAGAGCACAGTGGAAACAATGAAACATTCAGGCCTGGATTTCTCCCCCCTAATTTCAGAAAGAAAGATTCTCAAATTAGCTAGGTAAAATTAGATACAATTCATTATATAATACATGCAAACAAAAATTTGTTTTTCCTTTGTTTTGTGTCTTAGGCTGAAAAATCTGGTTTTATCTACATGAAGCCAGCCTGCTATGCTCACTATTTTTGTTTTTTAATTCTACCTGAACCTCTTCATACTTTCTCTCCTGTTCTGATATTATACAGAAAGGAGCTTGGCTTTTCTAATAAAGAAGTTATTTCTTTCTGTACCATTTTGTGTTAAGACCCCAAATCCACAGCTGAAACGCTTCCAGACGGCCAAGTAGCTAAAAGTAAATAATGTATCCTAACTAACTCTCTCATCACAAAATATTAAACTGTAAGATACTGATGTAGGTGAAGGCTGGTATCAGATCTTTATTGGTACACCACTCTATCATTTTGTCTGAAGATGAATAATGCAGGTTTCTTATAGACTGAATATGCAGATCTGGTGACCTGCATGACCACATAAACAGCACCATTTGCTATGACAATTCATTAGAATTACAGCTTCAGAATTTTCTAGTCAGGGCTGAAGTATAAAGCAGACTTTTGCTATCAGGGGTGCACAACTGTGGGACAATATCATATCTGAAAACTAAAGGAGAAAAAAATTCAGAACTAGTGAAGAGCTGGGGATTTCGAAAGCATTGTCCATCATCTCTGCTGGAGCTCTTTCTTAGAGAAGTATTATTAGCAAACTGAGTATAAACTGATGCAAATCATTCTACAAAGCTACCTGCAAGACATGAACCATCAGATGTGGCTGTAAAATCTGCAATTGCAATTTAGGTTGAAGGGTTCTTTGATTGTAATTAAACTCTAATTCCAACACAGGAAAGGAGAATTGTCATGTTCACCACATGATATTTAATTTTCAGATGCTGTTCCTTCACCTTTTTCCCCTGGAGGAAAGACTCTGGAGTACAAATTATCAAAAGAGAGCTATAATTTTGGATCTGACAAAAAAAATACGTGTGACTCAGACACTATGCATCTGTTATCAGAACCCTAAATACATTATTATCTGGTAGATTGAACTTAGAGTTTCTAGAAGAGAACGCTGCATTTTCTCCTTTGAATTACATTTTAGGTTTGGTAAATAATCACAGGCACACTTTTTCAGCTTATTACTACAATCAAAGTAAAGCATGAAGCACTTGGCAAGTGGCAGGTGTCTTTTAAAGAATAAAGATGATGTGGGGGTGAGAGCTAAGACCCAGAAATTTCACAATAGGATAGAAAAGAGATCTAATCTTTCAGTAGAGCACAGAATATGGTGCAAAGCCTGTAATACTGCCTTCAAAGTGAGATTCAGAAATCGAGGGAAATTTTCGAAGATAAATAAATAATTGGAGTGTTGATAGGGATGGCAGGATTCTACTTTTTAGAGTTTACAGAGAATCAGTCTTGGAGCTGATATTAGCTAATGTTCTTCATAATTACATCTACCAAAAGAAAATTACATCAATGAAGTTTCTTGGTGATGCAAAATTTAAAGAGGATATATGAGTACACCAGATATGAAGAACAGTGTGGCTTAGAGGAAACAAGAAAAACACAAATTTCACACAGAATACAAACTTAAATTCACCAAGTACAATTTTGTGAGCAACGACAAAAATTTGCAAAATTTTCTGAGCTGCAAACAATATAAAAACAAACTGACAGTCTGAAACTAGCTAGGATATGCACTTGGCAGGTACTTGTGGGAGTAAAACCAGTTTTTAATATTCTAGTAATTATTATTGATATAATTTAATAAATTTATGCTCTGAAGCAGCAACAGAGCTTCATACACATTCCGTGATTAGCATTTTGATCTAGTCTAGTAACAGGAAATGATAACTTCAGCGTTTATACTCACAGTTCATATCTATTTTTTTACTTATTTTCTTTGGAAATAAGACAGATAATGTCACCTGTCTTGCCTAGTGAACTGTAGCACTATTGGTCATTTTTCTGTCCAAGAAGAAGGAAGAGTTGACATTTCAAAGATGATTATGCTCTTACTGTCATCACAAAGAAATAGATGGCCAAAAAGAGAGGAGAGTTTCTTGAAGACCTCACACAGAAAATCTTCAAGGCCAAAAGCCCTCATAAAATCTCCAGCTGCAGGAAAAGCTTTATGCAGCACTCGCTACCAAAAGACCTCAGACTCCAGTCCTGGAGGAACATCCCTCATTTTGCAAAAGATATGGTCAATATGTTAAAACACAAGGAGACCTGCAAAATCAGTGTATCAGTCATGCAAAATTGCCACCAAGAGGTGAGTGCTGGTGCTCGTTCCTGATGAAATGGAGAGGCTTGTGAAGTATTTGGCTGTGTGAAACATTTAGGAAATTATGATTTGATCCTTACTTGGAAGAGGGCATCTCAATGTTTTAGTGCCTTCCAGGGAAACAGTAACAGCAAACTGAGAAATGTGTGCCATATATCAACATGTTCACTGCTGTGCCTATTCATATTCTGTGTGTTTACGTGCTTTGCATTCTGCCTTCTCCTAAACATTGAAAGTTAGAGACCTGCCTGGGGCTCTTCTTTTCTTCCCACATGGCCCTGGAAACAAAAAATGGCAGGGAGGGTAGGAGAATGCCAAAATTTTCTGTTATCTAATCTAATATTTGCATTGCTGACTTACAGTGTTTGTATAAGGACCTCAAAGCTACTGTAAATCACATGATGCTGTGGGATTTATATTTAATTATTTTTAGTTGTAAATGGTACAAAGCTAAGAAAAAGCATTCTGTAAAGTATATTCTGATATCCAGATACAGAGGAAACAGTTAAAGAAACAGTTTAATGTATATCTTAATTTTGTAAGCGAAAAAGATGGACAGGAAGGGTCAGTATCAGCTTTTACAGCCCAGGAAATACCAAAAATAATGAGCCAAGTTAATACCTGAGCACTTTCTAAGCATTCAAACAGCTTTCAAAGTCATAGGAGAAGGGACTACCCAAACCAAAGACAGGTTACCAGTTAGCTTTTTAGTAAAGCTAAACCCAGCTACAGGATGCAAGCTCCTGTTATGTCACTGGTCTGACTGGCAGAGTATCCACCTAAGCTATACATGAATTGTCTTGCTTACCCACTCCTGTATGAAAATGTCTTTTAACACACAACTCACTTAAAATTCCTTCAGAGGGGCTTAACATTTCTTTAGAGGCAGGACTGGGACACAGGCAAATGTCTCTAAATTTGCTGCCCCCAGTAGCAGTACAAACATCCAAAAGGTGTTTGTCAGATTCCACTGTGCAAATACATTCCTTTCAAGAATCAGTTTCCACCAAAAATTTTGGCTGGCCAAAGAAACAAACTCCTTAATTCTGACCTGATAAACTCCCTGAAGGATGCATGGTTGCTGGTTTTTTTTTTTTCCAGTTGCTTCCCTGCTTATTACAAATGCAATGAACAGGCACCAGGCTGCCAAAAACCCTTCATCACCCTGAGTCCTATCTCTCAGGCCCCTCGGTACCAGTCACCCTGGGATTAACGATTAGCCCACAACAAAGTGGCTGAACTTTAATTCTCTTGCTCATGTGAATAAAGCCCCTGAGTCCATAATTAAACCAACCTGTTTTTCAGACACTCAGGAGCTCTGAAGCATGTTTTATAACCAGCTAAGCAAACTACACAAAGCTTTAATTTTCAGTTAAAGCCTCTGCAATATGGAGTTTCTTTTCCATGGGGGAGACTGAATTGCTCACTATCCCATCTTTACTTGCCAGGGTCAATATTTCCTTCAGTTTAGAAACAACTGCAGCTCTAACAAATTGCACAAACCTGCTGAACATCCCACGTGTGACTCCAAGGGTAGAGATAATTAAACATTTCCTTTTTCTATAATAAAAAAAAGTTTATTAAAAAAGATAATTCTGATGTTTCAAACAGACTGAGAGTTTTTTTGTATTTTGGATAGATGCATGCTCAGGCAGATTCTTGCAAAATATTACATCACTTGATGTGTCTCTGTACTCTATAGGGGTCTGTATAAACTGATAAACCAAAAAGACAAAGCTGAAACTTGAAATACATGGAGTTATTTGTCTGTGGCTATAAACATCTTCCACAGTGAATATTTTCCTGCTTAAGATGATCTAAGATTCATTAATCATGAAAACCACATCTGCACTTCTTTAAATGCTATTCTTTTAACTAGAGAATTAAGCAATAACACCTGCTCTTAGGTAGATTTGTAAAATGAAGCAGGCAGAAACTGCTACATTCACAACACAAAATAAGAGGATTTTTCCAGACATTAAATTGTATTCTTGGTTTCTGTTCTTTGCATTAATATCTGTGTTTCCTTACTGTTACATTTAACTGTAAGTTATTATGTTATACTGGAAATTTCTACTAAAGGCAAATCTTTCTAGGAGATAAAGTGCAACAAGAGAGTTCAAACAATGAGTTGCCTTTATAAGCCTGTGCATAATTCAGTATTTTGTGGTTTGGGGTTTTTTGCTTACAGGGAACACATAAAGTGTCTTTCTGTGTACCTGCTTCTGCATGGTCCTAAACTAATTGGGCAATGTCTCACAAATTGCATAATGGGCTGAACATTCCTAGCCTTCTGATTTTAATCAGGAACACATGGTGCATATCAATAGTCTACTTCATTACACCTCAAGAAGACTCAGGCTACTGTCCATTTTCAATTAAATTGCATTTTAAAAGAACAGCAACTTGACCTTTTGGAATACCACATAATAGGTTTAAAAACTTAAGCAGCTTTGGTTTGTTTCCCCTGGAATAGCTAACTAACAAATAGAAATAAGCACCCCTTGCTGCAGTATGTCACCAAGGATCAGCCTTCGACACAGCTTTGGATCCACTGGCTGTGTCTTGTGATGAGAGAAACACCTGAGAAAAAATAATTGCAAAAGACTTGTGTGTCTCTACAACCTTGGAGCTTCTTGTTAGCATTTGTTTATAGAACATAAAGAAGACACAAAAAGAAAAGAGTGTGTGTGATCACAGAGCACAACACTGAGAGGACTCCAATCCCAAAAGGCTCACCCTTTTAACCAACAACAGTATGCAAGAGAAAAATTATGAAAGGTCTTTCTTAGGTAAAGAGCAGATCACTGCCAGAGCTGGCAACAGAACATGAACCTTTTAAGTGGTCAATTCTATTTATTTCTCCTTAATTCCAACTCTGATTGAAATATCTATTTTAAGACTCTCATGGCATCCCTGAAAAGCCATAAAACAGCCAAGAATATTTTACCATCAGCATCACTTTCCTCTAGTTTAGATTACAGGGATTCTTTTGTTTACCTGAGGTGACAGCAGCTGTCAGCCAGTACAGTTCTGTGCATGGTCCACAAGGAGAACTGAATTAGTAGCAAGCCATTAGATAACCAAAGACAGCACTGCTCAGGAACTTTTAGCTACTACGTGAGACTTCATAAGACTGAACAGAAGGCATGAGAGGCTCTTACTGGAATATATCAGCAGTTCTGGGAAACAGAGAAAAAAATCATGCCCCTCCAGCATGTGCTGGCCATGTTGTTGAAAACCTCTCTGGTCTCTTAAGTTGTGTCGAACAGCTGGCTCACTAAAGTGCAGTATTCTTTGTAACAATAAATATCTGTAATTCATGTGCCCCAATGTTCAGGAACAATACTTTTCTCCAGACTGAATGTCACTGTGGCCTTGTGTAACTGAAAAGTGACAAAGCATTACCATATTTCTAGAGCTCAGAAACAATCCCACACAGTGTGCTTGTTCAGGACCAAATGAGATGAAAGCATAAAACAAAACCAAACATAACAACAAAACTGAAACAAATATAAAACTATTCTCTAAGAACAATAGCCTAAACAAATGGTACACAGCATCTCTGCAGACTGAGGTCAGAGGTTATTTTAGTTTCTGTAACTGATTATTAGAGACCTTAAATGTCCTCAACCTATATCAATAGAACTATTCCATCATCTAAAAGCATAAACAGGCACCCACTATTTTCCAGCTGGGAAGTCATCTGGCAAAGGCAAAAAAACTATCCTTATTTCAGGTATAAATATTTTTTTTTTTTTACTGACAGGTTCTTCAGTGAAAGTCAATCCACTCTTTTTGGAAGTACACTTCTTTACACAGTCCCCCACATGTAGCCAAAAGACTACTAAAGAAAAAAGGAACAAAATTAAACCTCTTAGATATTGTGGACACTATGGAGTATTTATAGAGCATCCTTCTGGATAATCAGAAACCTAACGTCAAATATTCAAGCTTAGGTATTTGGAAATACAATTCTATTTTGTTGCTGACAGAGGAACATTTGGATTTTTGAATAGTTAGCCTTTGTGAATGCTAACTCTCCTGTTCCACCTACCTTCAAACCACAGACCTTTAAAAACCTGTTGTGGACAGTTTTCCGAGTTTAAACCAAAATATTTGTGGATAGTTCAGATGGACTGCCAAAGGCATCAGGGTCCAAGAGGAACAAGACAAGCTATTTGTCGCTCTTCTCAAGTATTCTCTGGTGAGCAAAAAAACAGATGTATCCAGATGCCACAGCAGCCACCTGACACTAATTACATCCAGGATAGACAGAAGATGCAATTCATAAGCAAAGGTAATTAGGGATTTCAAACACTTACCAGATAATACAGCGAGTTTTTGTCACTGGAAGTCTTGAAACAAAATGTAACGTCATTTTAAAAGCTGTGTTTCTTATCTCAGTAAGACTCTATGCTGGAATTATGGAGTTTAGTTCCCTGGTCTGATTTGTACAGGAGGTTGGGTGAGACAATCCTAATG
This sequence comes from Eopsaltria australis, assembly GCA_034509425.1. Classification (NCBI taxonomy): domain Eukaryota; kingdom Metazoa; phylum Chordata; class Aves; order Passeriformes; family Petroicidae; genus Eopsaltria; species Eopsaltria australis. The sequence goes on along the minus strand of JAVTVJ010000094.1, from coordinate 3,237,941 downwards.
GTCTCTTCTAGCCTCTAAATCAGTGAATAAAGAAACAGCAAATACCTCCAGGACTACTCATAAAAATAGGTTGATCATAATAAAAACAAAGGTTCAAAAGAATGAAAAAGTTGGGTTTGCCTACTAAAAATTCAGAAGTGTGACGAAAATAAGCATTTGAAGTAATAATAATCATAAATTATTTAAAAAGCAAAAGAAAAACAACAATAAAGACAAAAACTTCTGCCGATACTTGGCCATCTGCTTCAACCTCAGGAAAGGCATTGCTTTCTGTGTGTTTTATTGCTTTGTTTGATTCGTCCTAAAGGTCACAAAGCAAGTTTATCTTCTCTTCTGCATGGGGCTATTGGACACCTTAACAGATTTCTTTATAAGGGCAATTTCTCTGACATTCAGTTGACATTTGACTGTTCATGCCTTCTCCTGAAGTGACACAAAATATGTGCTAATCCACCTAGGAATATACTACATGTCTGGTAGAGAGCAGGAAAGAAATTTCAGGTGGAAGCAACATCAGAATCATCTTTGACATGACTGTTTTCACATGTTTTAAGTGTTAGAAAACACAAAGACTGAAAGAAGCACTACTCTAACTCTTCTTCAATACTTAAGGATAAGACAATAAAGTCAATAATGGGATTTTTACTGCAGTGGTTTGAGCAGAAAAAGTGACTGGAGTCAAGTGAGAAAGGGCTTTACCTAAATACATTCAAAAGTGCACAACACTTTTGTGACTGGCTCCACTTGTTTTGTATTCACTGCATATACAAATTAAGTGATAGGTAAAATTAAATAAAATTACCTAAGTGTCTAATTGCAAAATGTACATTTCCCCAAGAAAAAACTTAGCTGGAAAAACTTTATTACATTGTGGTTTGTATTGTAATTACCCATCCTTTGCCAAAAAGACATTGGCTGTCACTCACCTGAAGGGATTCCTCTCTTTTTCAGAGCACTTGAGAATACCAGGTCCCAAAATTACTCAGTGGTTTGGAAGATGCTAATTGCCAGTTTGGGCCACAAGCCCTGCAAAGGACTTGCCATTTTCCTTGGGTTCCCGGCCTCCTTCCCAAGCCAATCACCTTGAAACTGTCAGATTTGTTTCAGTTCACCTCAGACAAATTAAAAAATAAAAGCCTTAAAATTTATTCCTGCAAAACAAAACATTATGAGCTTGATTATTACATTTAAAACACTCTTTAAAATGTAAAGCATAAAATAAATAAACTGACATTTAAGACAAACCTGATGTAAATGGTTTTTTTTTTCCCTTAGACACATTCAGTGAAAGTTCAGCACCTTCTAAAGAAAAGCTAAAGAGTTTCAGCATTCACAGAATCATCAGAAGCAGTGTGCAAATTACAAACTGAAAAACATCACTCAGAAGAATTGCCTTTCAGAAGGGGACCTCTTTGAGCCTTTATTCAAAAAAAGAAGCTAAAAGGGCAGCAGCTCAGTAGCATTCATTCTCTGAAACATTTTCATTTCCAGATGACCTAAAAGGTTACCTTGGAAGCTGGCAATCTATCCTTCCTAAATATGCCTTTTTAACTTTTAATATCACTTTAATTTTTCTTGAAGACTATTCCTGTCATACTAGTAATGCTGATGACAGAGCCAGCCCTTAGAAAGCTCCCTGTTCTTCTCTATTAGTCTGGGGAGTGCAGCTGCCTCCAAACTCAAGAGATACTCAGACTGCACAAATGACTTTCATATTAATGTTTAAGTACTTGAAGTATGATAAGTGATACATTAAGTACTCAAATGTACTCATGTCTGACTCTGCCAAACACCATTCTCAAACAAAACTCTTACTGTTTGCAAACCAAGTATTGCCCTCCCTTTAAAACTTAAATCCACTGGTCTCAAAGCACTCCTAATAGATTAATCTTCATACAGAACACAATGGAGCTTACATTTTCTCTCGTAAGACCAAATAGTGCTATCCCCTATTCTTCTAAGAGCCACAAAATGCACACTCAACTCAAACATCTGCTTTGGGGAATTAAAACTCACAACACCAGCTTCTCTGGAGAATCTTCTGACTAATGAGATTTGTCTGACCAGCAAAGAGCAAGGACATGAATCAACAAAGAGCAAGGGCCTAAATCAATAAGCTAATAAGTTAGGACTCCTGCTTCTCTGCCTGGATTCTAGTAAAGAAGAACATGCCCTCAGCCTCTGTGGGAAACACAAAAGCTTTCTGAAGGAAAAAAATAAAATCCACCTTTCCCAGCTGTATACTCCTACCAGCATTAGTGAGAGTCACACACCCTGAGATTCTCACCATTATCAGTTAAAATTCTCCTTACTTCAGTTTGAAACAGCTGAGAGACAAGGGACAAAGAACCCTCCACCAGCACCATGGGGGCCGCCACCATCACTCTTGCATTGCTTGTGCCACCTCCTGGTTCTGGCCTCCAGCTGAGATGGTGGAAGGGAGGACAACACAAACCAGTATCGACCTGAACCAGGGATGCAGAAGCAGCAGTTCCTTAGATGTCATCACAGCTCTCAGATTCTGTGCTGCAATTTGCTCTTCTGGAAAGGAGGATTGGGAGAACCAGCTGCTCAGCCCTTGCAAACACAGCTAAAGGCATAAATCCACTTCCTGATCAATACAACTTTGACGATTGTTAACTGTGATCAATCCCATTCCCCCTCAGGTACCTGTTGACAAACCAGACTTTCAGGGAATAAAGCTTGCCAAATTTATTATAGAACAGTATTGCCCTCCTGTGGCCAAAGACTATTCCAAAGAAACGAACCTTATGAGAGTTTCTACGCATTTATTTATTTGTTTGTTTCTCATGCACAGTCTCCTAGCCACCTTTCTGAAGGGAACTGACATGTTCAGACTAAGAGACAATCTATTCCTCCACTGGGAGCAGGCATGGAACTTCCAGACCTTACCCAAACCCATGGAAATAAACCGATTTTCTCTGATTTCAAAGCCTTTTGGATCAGGTCCTGAGCGACTTAGCAAACACAATGTCAGAGTTTGCAGACACACACAGCAATAACAGGCTACTGTGGGAATGACACACAGCTCCCCATGGCAAAACTCAAATCCCTACAGGCTACAGAACTGATGTGCAAAGCAGATGAGATCATCCCACCCCTGAATACATAAAGCTCTCTCTGAAATCCCCCTAAGTTAGCCAAACACTGTAGCTTAACCAACAAAATTACAGCTTCTTGGTGAAACACTTGGAGATAATAAAAACCTCTTAAATATAGGTCAGTCACACACCTGAGATAAAAATGTTGCCACATAAAGGATTTACATAAATGACAGGAAAAATGCAGCTTAAAGCAGTCTAAAATCTTCACCATTATGTCAAAGTGCTGAAAACCAAGTTACAGTTTCTGTGGAGATTAACTGCATTTTACATATTTCATGGAATGTGCTTGGCCCAATCTATTTTACCTGCCAAGATGCAGTTATTATGACTCAGCTTTTCTGCCCAGCTGTCAAAGGCTGAAGAAATAAGGATAAGCAGCTCCATCTTCCTTTTCTGATTGCCAGCTATGCAGTACAAGAATGATTTACCTTTCCTTTTCACAATATATGTGTCTTTAATCAAGCCTGATTTCAATTTATACATATGTTCCAGTATTTTCTACACTAAGTTTTTGTGTTACTCCATTCAAGTTAAAGAAACCAGTCACAAATAATCCATAAAGCCAGAGAAAGTCTGGACCTTCTGTTTCAGGTAAGTACTGACAGCAAATTTTACTTGCTGCTTTAATTCTAAACAATTCCTTTTAATGATCATCTGAAGAGAAACAGCATCTGGTCAGCATTAGGTTCCAGAACAGTCTGTAAAATGTGATGAAAAAGGAGGACTTCATACCCAGCTGAGTACACAGAGACAATGAGGGCAGGATAAGGAATAATTCTCAATCTCTTGGAAGTATCTGAAAAGGGTTTTTACCAATGCTTCCTTTCCAAGAACATTTTGTACAGACCAAGCATATAGAACTGCAGTCTGGAAGGAAGGAGAATATTTGAAAAGGTTTTATTCGCAAGATGACAGTGAACACAGCTCACTTGCTCATGAATTCTGTGTAATCCATGTTAAGAGTCACAGGCTTGCAAGAATTTGGTTTAATTGAGCAGATCACCCATGTCTTCTAGATGGAGGCACAAAAAACAACAGCATTTTTCCATCTCAAGCTGTAGTGTTGCAGCAAGGACATGGACTGGCCACATCTTTCAGCAATGTGTCCTGCAGGACAGGTGAAAAAGGACATCAAATTTCTTCTGAGAGAACCCCAGAGACATCATCCATTTCCTTTTGTGTATCTTCTTCCTAACCCTATGGCAATGAACAGCCACATTTGGATGTTGCTACTCACTCCCCGGTGCAGCAAATTTTTGATTGCTCATTTTAATTTTCCATCTCTTCTGATTAGTTTTTATTTTGGATGCTATCTAGGAAAAATAAATAAAAATTAGTAACTGGTTCATATTTAGATACCCATTTATTTTTCTTTTTGGCTGCTGGATTTGTCATCTGTAGTGCTCAGTATTAGTTATGCCACATGAAACACTTTCCATAATAATTCTTTTCATTTAGCCACTTTTGCCCAGAAAACAATTTTCTTGACAATTTCACTGATTTCTTTTCTTATGGTAGCAGAAGCAACAGAATCCAACCAAAAAAGTGAGGACAATGGGATGCCACCAGCTATTGCAGGCTTTTCTGCCTCTCCTCTTGCTTTTTGAGCCAGGCTATGACAAAGAAAGTCAGTCCATCATCCCTCCCATAGCACACACTCACCATTTCTCTTCTATTTGTAAGCTCAGTACTCCTTGCTGTGTTGTAAAACCCCACCTGCTCTCCTTTGCAGCATGTCTCTACCTGGACAGTGCATGCTTCAGGCAAGGAACAAGTCTATTCTTCTGGATCATAAGTCTTTTTCAGGCTGTTGTACACAGGAACTTACAAACCTATGAAAATTGCTCCCATTCCCGAGAATGGTGTGACCTCATCTCCCTCTACAATTATTGTCCTTTTGGGTTCATTACTCTTGAGCAGATGTCCAGCCACTGCAACTCAGGCTTTTTACATCTGAATGCCTCATAGCCAATAAGGATAACCCTAAAATCAGTGTTTGGCTGGTGAAGCCTTCTAACTCAACTGCAGTCTCTCCCTCCTTGAGAAATTCGCTGTGATGCCCACTAGGAAGCACTAAGATCTCAGACATAGCAAGGGATGTGGATTTTTTTCTAGCTCTGAAATCCTGCCTTTGAATCTCCCATAGGAAGAGCAGTTATTTCAGCTGGACTGGAAGAACCCATCTGCTTATTTGGCTCCATTTTCTACAGCTCCCATGACCCTTCCTCTGCCTCTGTCTAAATAGCTGAAAATTCAGGAAAAGTAATGAGAATGAAATTTAATGAGAATGAAAACTACTCCTTTTACAGTCTCAAGTGTCCATGTCAGAGCCTGTAATACTCTAAAATGTCAAGCCACTGCTAAAAGCTACTCACCAAATATTAAATTCTCCATATAACAGTAACTTGAAAAATATTGTTGCTCCTCTTCAAAAGTTCTGATAACAAACATGCCAGAAAATAGAGACGCTTCTGTATGTCTCAACAGATATAAAAAAAGATACTCAGCTACATCTGAATAATGCAAACTACAACATATAACTCTTCCCTCCACATCTAGGAAAAAAGAGCCAGGAGTTTTGAAAGGCACAGGTGTTCGGTAAAGTTCAAAATCTATATACACAATGGAGAAGGAATGAGAGAAAAACAATAAAAACTTAAAAAGCTGTGATGCCAACACTAAAGGGAAAAAATTAAGGGAGCCCATGAAGGTATGTAAACGAGGAATAGCATGACCTAAGGGTGATGGGAAGAGGAAGAAGAAAGTAAGCAAGGCAGAGAAGCAAGAGGCAGAAATGATTCAAGGCAGCAGGACACTCGGGTACACTTGCTGAAGACCTCCTGCTGCCACAGCTCACTGTGACAATCAGCGCTGCAGAAGCCACTGGCACTGCTGTACTACATTTCTGAGGAGAAACGCAGATAAGTTAAACTGCAACCATACTTTGAAGGAGTCCTTTACTAAATTCCTGACAAAAAAGAATACAGTTGCTCTGACAGAAAACTGATGTAAAGGAGGACATCTGTCAGGTTTGTTTCTATACTGCACTGTCGAATTCCAGAAAGGATGGTTCAGGAGGAATGGAGTTACAATCAATTATCTATAATGGGATGATGAGAGAAAAATACAGCACTTTAGTATATGGTTTTCAAGGAGATGGCACTTGGTATTCTTCAGTATACTTTTTGTTATTTCATGTTCTGTTCCACTGAACTGCTCTTGCATTTTTTTTTATTGAACTAGACCCAATCATGAGTTCCACTGATGGGCTTCATCTCAGAGAGGAGCAGCATTTTACAGGCAGGTGAATACCCATTAGCAATTTGTTTCTTTTGCATTTATTGTTTATTTCATTCTAATAATCCAAATTCTATTCAAAAATTGCCTACATACTATTAAAATGCAAGTAGTCTAACAATAGTATAGTTAATGGATTATAAAACAGTACCAGAATTATGAATGAAAGATGATTTCTGGGATTCTGAGTTCTTGAGAAACCACCACTCACTTCACATTTTGAACATATTCAGTACCTAAACTCCATCTCATTGAAACAAGTCAAGATTACAGCTAAAAAATCCTTATTCCCTCCATACTTATGAAAAAATAAAGTATGTGCTGAGAACTAGATAGAAAGGAAAGATGGATTCACCCCTGCAACCAAAAGTCACCTTGAGCTGCAATCAGGAACGTTAAAACAAAGGGCCAAGAATGCCAGTGAGTTTTTTGTTTCTTCTCAAAACAAGCCATGGTTCACTTTAATCAGCTGCAAACATCATTTGTGAAAGGGCAGAATTGATAAATTGGTTTTCATACACGTATCTTCAGCATCAGCCCTAAACAATTTAGCTGAGGAAGTAATTTCAGGAAGAAAAAAGCAATAGTAAGCTGCTATAACTTCTGAGAATTAACTACTCTAGAGAGATGCTTTTGTAATAATATTATACCAACACTTGCTTTTTCCTTCCACTATGAGAATGATTTACTTTATGAGAATACATATTTTAAAATAAATTCCAAACTGGTTAGTTTTGCTTGACATTCCAGTAATTCACATTAAAGACCTAGGTAAGAAGGGAATGTAATAACAAGCATTTCCCCAGTTCATCTTTTTGGCATGTTAGGCATCTCATTTTCTTCAGTCTGACATTGTTTAACTTTTTGCTTGAATGCACAGAATTAAAAGCAAGGAAAATAAAGAAACTGTTTCAGAAATGAAAACATTTACATAGATTAACTTAATTTAAATGCACAAAAAAGAGGTCTCATTCACACTACAACAGAGTAGTTTTTCTACGATTCAGACTTGAAACAAGGCAGACCTAAAACTTCTGATGCTGGAAAAGGGGACATTCTCTGGGTTTGCTTGGACAGGGAAGTGAGAGGGACCCATGCAGAGAATCATGGAGACAGGAACTGTGATGCAGCCTGCTTCTGGGAGCTGGAAATGGAGTTTTCCCAGAGAAGGCAGGTTTACAGCAATGTCTCAGGTACAGCTGTCAGCCTCTGGCTCATTGAGGGATGAGCGTGCAAAGTTCTTTTAAGACAACTGTGACTTTCCATCCCAGTGAGCTATTGCAGATGCCTTAAGGGAATATCAGAGGAACCCAGGTCCTTTTAGCCCTGCTGAAGTAGTCAAAATTGATGTCTAAAAGCTGATTCTGACCTTGGTCTGAGATTTACAGAACAGCACCCAGTGAAAGAACAGGCTTAATCCCTTGACAAACAGGATTTTGTCTTTGATGAGAGAGCTCAGCTCAATTAGTCCAGATACATGTCTCTAACTGTCTTGTCCTGGAAAACTTAGAGCACATCTGAATAAATTCTCTTTAATTTAAGGTAAATTAGAGTAGAAGGAACTACATCCCTCTCTAAAAAAATACAGTGTATAAGATCCACAAAGATGCTTTCTCTCCTATTACTAAAAGAAATTAAAGTAAGAAATAGGTACCCTCCCTGTTTACAAAATCATACTGAGAGGTGGATGCCAGGCACAGAGCACGTTTTGTGTCACCAACCAAGTAAAGACAACCAGGCATCTCCAAAACCATCTTGATTTGTAAAGTTCCTGTGCTATCAATTCCTAACATTAACCCAGGAGAGTTTGTCAAGAATGAACCTGGATCTGCATAGGGCCAAAAAGCCTTCAAACTATTAATACCTAATCCAAAATATTAAAAACCCCTGCAGATGGAAGTAGAGCCAGTAGGATTACACACAGTATTAAGGTGCTTTTGTGGCTCTTCACAAGACCAGGCTGTAGCTCACTGCTGAGTGAGCTCAGTTTGTTCAGCCTGGAGAAGAAAAGGCTTTCAGGAGACTTTGGAGCAGCTTCCAGTGCCTAGAGAGGCCCTGCAAGAGAGATGGAGAGGGACTCTTAATCAGGGAGTGGAGTGATAGATAAAATTGCGACTTCTTCCTTTTTCTCCCTTTTGCCAGCCTTGCCCTGATTTTCTCAGGGCTCTTGTTACAGAGCTGCATGTGCCAGCCTGGGTCTTGGCAGGTTTAAGCTCTGGCCAGTCCATGCCTGGGACCAAACAGAATCTGAAAGTCACAACTCTGTGGCTGGTGCTACCCCTTCTGTGGTTTCCTTGCTTTCACCAGCTCAGCAGACCTGGGTGCTCCTGACAATGTCCTTGTTATGATGCACTCATTTTCTTTCCATTTCCCTGTTACGATGCTCTTATTTTCTTACAATTTCCCCATCTGAGGCCCATCTATGTGATCCAGCATTGCTGAGTCCTCCCAGAAGCCAGGTGTGCTCTCCCTTCCTAGAGGACAGTCCCATCCCCATTGATGAGACCCCCAGGTCCATGTGGAGAGTTGGGAGTGGGTGCAGCAGGTGGGATCCTCCTGTGCACCTCTCCCCCACCAAAATGAAGCATCAGGTCCCCAAGGAGGAAGGTGAGCACAGAACATCCCCCTGAGCCCCTGCCAGAGCAGATTTTAGCCAGTGCCCAGCTGTGCAAGCAGAGGCCTCTGAACTGCGGGAAGTGCTCTGGCCTCTCCCTCATCCTGTTACTGGTACTACCCCCACTGGCAGCCCAGCACAGTTCTGGGGGTGACATTGGTGCTGTCTGCTGGCACTGCCCAAGCTGTGCCAGTGGGCTGACAGCAAGGTCATTGTGCCAGCAGGACAGGCTCAGAGTCCACAAGAATGGATTGGTGAGTCCCCAGAGCTCCATGGCCCCCAGCCCCACCCCTCCAACAGCCCCTGGCACACATCCTCTTTTCCCCTCCTGCAGTACCAGGCCAGAGAGCTGAGCCACGCAGTGATCCATGAAGAGGGATTCCACAACCTTTCCGCAATAACCAGCAGGAGCTGATGCAGCTGGCACAGAAGGTGAGTTTGGGGGTCTCCATGCCCCATGTCTGGCAGTGCACAGGCCAGCAACCCAGCAGGGATGCACTGGCAGCCAGCTGCAAATCACCCCCCAGACTCTCATTTACCCAAAAAGGTTAATTTCTGTAGAACTTGGGTATTTTGAGAGGGTACATGATTTTATCAGTGGTCTGGTGTCACTAGCCAGGCAATCACTGGCAGTGCTGGTCAAGGGCTAACCAGGCTCCCTGGGGAGTGTGGCAATGACAGCAGCTGCCTCTGTGCCATCCCCTCAGGGGCTGCACCTGCCAGCTGGGGGCACCTTGGAGACAACACTACAGCAAAATTCTTGCTTCACAAAGGTAGGATATAATCAATTCCCAAAGACGCCCAACAATCAGAAAACAAGCTACGAAATTTGCTACTTCCTCATTTTTTCCCTTTGTCTGGCCTTGTTCTGATTTTCCTCAGAGCTCTGGTTAGCAAACTTCAAGCCCCAGCCTGACTCTCAGCCAACAGGTCATTGCAGCAGCAGCAGGGCTCATGCCACAGGGGTTTGGGCTCTGGCCATTCCCACCAGACCCTCAAATGGAATCTGAAAGGTGCAGATCTGTGGCCCTTCTCTGGTTTCCTTGATCTCTCCAGCTCAGAACTGGGAAATCCTGGCATAATTTCCGTATCATGATGCACTCATTTTCTCTCCTTGAATCTCTGGCAGACTAGAAGGAGAGCAGGATCAGCAGGGGCTGAGCACTGAGCAGAGGAGATGCCTGCAGCCATTCCAGCTCCAGGCCTGCTCATGTCCCCACCATGGTCCCCATGCCCCTTCTCTGGCACTCCATAGCCCAGTAAACTCACCAGGTATGTTCTGTCAGCCAGCTGCAAGTAACCCACCATATCTTATTTATGCAGAAAAGTTCATTTCTGCAAAAATCTGGAGTATTTTGAGAGGGCATGTGGCTTTATCAGTGTTTCAGTCTCACCAGACAGGCAGCTCACCTGGGCTAGGGCTAACTGGGCTCCCCAGTGAGTGTGGCACCAACACCAGCTGCCTCTGTGCCACCTCACAGGGGCTGCACCTGCCAGCTGGGGACACCTCAGACACCTGCAGGGCCAGCAATGCCCCAAAACCTCCACTTCCCCAGTGATAGCAAGTAACACTGCATCTCCCAGGTTTTTGGGAGTCCAAGTACAGCCACCCCACAGAGACAAGGCCAGGGCAGAGGAGGGCTGGGCCTGAGCTGTGACCTCTGTCCTGCAGGTCCTTCTGCTGGAAGCACCAACTAGTGCAGCAGTGTGGGCACAGCTGTGGGACCAGACCCACCACCTCACCTGCCACATGGCAGTGGTGGGGCAGCCCTGCTACAACACCCTGGTCTGTCCCACCTGCACCAGCAACTGGTTCCACCAGCCCTGCATCCAGGCAGGCAGCACTGCCCCAGCCCCTGTCATCATCCCTATGTTCACTCCATTGCCCAATTCCACAGCAATCATTGAATGATTTGTTTGGAAGGGACCTTGAAGACCATCACATTACAACCCCCCTGCCATGGGCAGGGACACATTCCACTAGACGAAATTGCTCCAAGCCCCATCCAACCCAGCCATGAGCACTTTCAGGGATGGGGCATCCACTTCTCTGGGCAACCTGTGCCAGTGTCTCACCATCCTCACAATAAAAAACTTCCTCCTAATATCTAATCTAGACCTACCCTCTTTCACTTGAAAGCCATTTCCCCTTGTCTTAGCACTCTTGCGGGCCCCCTTTAAAAGTTTATCCATCTATTTGTTTTTATATATACACGAACTCCACTTTCACATCTTGACCTAATCCTCTCCCAACACCGCCTGTTGACCACTGCACTCCTTGGCTGCCTCCTTGAGGAGGATGCACCGAGGTGGGAGGTTGGCACCGCCAGGGCCAGCTCTCCTGCCCAAGAGCTGCACTCTGAGCTCCCACCAGCGAGCCCACAGCCATTTCCACACTTCACCCCTCAAGAACAACCCAACCTACGTGTCCCTGTATTTTTCACCATCCTCTTGTCCTCACACCACCGTCCATCCCTCTGTGCTGTCCCTGGTACACATGTTCTTCTCTGCAACCACCAAGGGAGCACAGGGGAACCGGTCCCCATTCCTGCCTCCCACCCTCCCCAAGCTGCCTTTTCTTTTGCTGTGTACTCCTGGACATTGTGCTAATATCTGAAAACTCTGTTTGATGAAAGTAGAGGTGTTCGAACTCCCTGTGAACCCTTGTTCTCGCACAGCTGACATCAACACCGAGTGTTGGCTGCAGTTACCATGGGGGGGGGGGGGGACTACCCACAAAACGCGCCACGTTCAGCACATTTTGTGAACCAAGCACTGAGGAGAACAGCACGAAGAGAAACAGCTCAAATCTAGCTCTTCTCACGCTCCCCACACCCCAAACCAGACTCAGGATCTTCAGTCTCAGCCGGACTTTCCTCCGGCTTTCCAGCACCGACCTCCCCTCCCCGGCCGGGAGGGCGCAGGCCCCGCACGGCATCTCGGGAGTTGTAGTTCCCCGCGCGGCGCGACATGGCGGCTCTGCGGGCGCTGCCGGCCCTCGCCGCCGCTCTGCTCCTGGCTGCCGCCGGCCAGGCCAGCAAGTACTCCCGGGAGGCCAACGAGGGGCTGGCGGCTGCCGAAGGCAAGCGGCGGGAGGCCGGGGAGTTCCGGGTGGTGAAGCTGAACCAGATCTGGGAGAAGGCGCAGCGGGTGAGTGGGGCGGCGCGGGGCGATGGCGGTGCTCGGAGGGGGCTCCGGGGTCGGGCCCGGCCGCTGCGGACTCTCATTCCCCGTCAGGGAGATGGGGAGGAGCGGGGAGCTGTGTGAGGAGAGACCGAGGCTGTCCGGCCCCGGCTCGGGGCTGCGGTGGCTTTTGTTGGGTTCGGAGCGTGGCTGTCCCCGGCCGTCAGCAGCGAGGGCTCCGCTCTGCCCCGCGCCGTGGGGCTGTCCCGGCGGCGGGGAGCAGCCGGGCTGTGCAGAGCCTGCTCCCGGGAGAGGGAATGTGTGTTTGAGCCCTGGGAAGTGTTGACATGCCGTGTTTAAATACAGCCGCTAAACCACATGCCCAGGAAGTGAGAGAGAGAGGGAAGCCCCTCTGGTGCCGTGGAGGATCTGCGGGTGACTCCAGGACTCGGTAGTTGAGTGCTTGAGCTGCGTTGTTCAGGACTGAGATGCTCTCGTCTGTCTGAAGGCGATTCCTGCTGTGCACAGGGCAGGAGTTCACTGCAGAAGAAGGGAAACCTTCCACCTTGGTGGTTGATGAAGACAAACGCAAGAGGACCTGCAAATGGGTATCAACACTCCCAGATGAGAGCCTTACTGGGTTTCTCTCACACTAGACTGCAAAAAATATTTAATTGAAGTAAAAATACAGTCAAATTATTTCATTACAGCAGAAATGTTTACTTAGAACTAAACAGAAAAGCTCTAACAGGAGGAGAAGAGTGCACTGCACATATCCTGAATATTGTGGACCATGGGAATTAGGGTCATGACTGGCAAAGGTTCAGTTCTTTCAGGGAAAGACATATAGTTAATATTAATTTTGGATCTTCTGTATCCTGAATAGCCTCAGCTATTGAATTTGAGGTAGGGCATCCCTGGGTTCAGCCAAAAACTAGAACCCTGCCATAGTGCTGCCTCCCAGTGTGCCAAAGGAAGGTATCAGAAATACTCCTTTACTCGTTGGGAGAAGGATGGAATGGGGCTTAGGACAGTGAGTGTTAATGAAATTCCAGCTGTGAACTGACAGCTGAAAAGAAACAACACTGAGACTAGAAAAAATCTATAATGATAGTAATGTCAGTTACCTCTCACCTTTCCAATTGCAGTCTTCTCACATTTTTATACATGGCTCCTCTGAAATGAAAATTTGAGATGCTTTACATCATCTACATTAAGATACTAAAATATAAAACAGTTAACTCTGTCAGTAAAAAACTAAGGTTTAGTATATTCTACATGTGTGAGCTAGATTTTAGAGATGCAAAACCTACTTGAACTAAATTTGCCACCATCTAAATATCACTTTTGAGTACAACTGTTGCACAGCATGTGTTTTATAAAGTGATTTTTCAGTATGTCTGGGCAATATATGAAATAAGGGGAAAACTATGCCAGTGTGTTACATCTGCTTTGAAATCCTTCCACGTGTCAATGCTGAACTCTTCATTCCTTTATTTTGGTAGCGGTAGAGATAGTACTGAAAATAGGGAACTTCTTCGTTTTGACATAAAAAACAGATACTGAAGTTTAGCATTGCAACACAGAGCTGGAGGAGAGTCCTTTAAAAAGCCCCAAAATGTAACTTAGTGGGACCAGGAGTTGCCAAGCCAGACTTCCTCCTCGTTTCCATGAAGGTGGGAGGGAGGGCTTGATCTTTCTCCAGAATCTCTTTTCATAAATAGTAAATTTGTACTAAAGTAAATTTGCTCTTGGAGGCAAGAGTGTAGGTAAGGATGTTGCAGATAACGATTGCAGCCAGCCCAACTGCAGATGACTTAATTGTTGCAATGTTTGACAAATTTCCAGCACTCATTCCCAGAACTGCCAGGTAGCTATCTTGGATGTTGTTTTGGTTTAGGGTGAAATTGGGTGCACAGTGGTTGGAGGGATTTTATCACCTCTCCTCTCTGGGCTTGTCCTCACCTCATCTTCTGTTTGTTGACATGCATGTAGACACAGGCAGAAGTAGTTTTGAAGTATTTAAGATGATTTGTTACATTTCTTCATTTTAAATTGCATAAATAAAGTGTCTAAAATCTGGAAGTTCAGGATCAATTCACAGCAGTGCTGCTTTGCCAACTGCATTAGTCATTGCTTCTGTTCCTGTTTTCTCTGTAGCTCACAAATTTTCAAGCTGACCTAGCATTCATTTAAACTACTTTTTTTATTTTCCTATCTTCAGCCTCAGTGTCTTACCTTTTTTGTACTGTTACGTCAGACAGAAATACTTCTAGGTTTTGTGTGTTTTAATGCACATAAACCACGTTAAGAAATGATCTGAGAAATTTTTTTCATTTTGATCATAGTAAAAGTTGTTCATTAAGTGGCTCTTTGACCTGCACGGCCAACCTCAGTGACCTGGTAAACTGAAAAACTGTACTAAGCAATAAAGTTTTTCAGCTCACTGTAACTGTATGGTTGGAAGGTGGTCAACAAGAAAGCACATGTGGTGGCAATGGCATGTTGTTTGAGAATTGCTGTGTCATACTGGTTCTTACATGTCTGTACTGGTTTCTGAGGGAACTGAAGCAAGAGGGGACTCCACATAACTAAATACAAACCTTCCTCTGTTCTTGTTAGCTCCATCTCTCTGCTGTGAAACTGGCAGAGTTGCACAGTGATCTGAAAATACAAGAAAAGGATGAGCTAAGCTGGAAAAAACTGAAGGCTGAAGGGCTGGATGAGGATGGAGAGAAGGAAGCCAAACTCAGACGCAACTTAAATGGTAAGGTCTGTCTTGGAAAGGAGGGGTTTGAACTTTGCATCAGACACTCGCATGGTTAGACACCTGTGTTTGTGTTTGAACCATTGAGTAACAGGTTGTCTTTCTGGACACTGAGCACACACAAGTTCTTTGTAGGTCAGTAGGGAGCTGCAGGAACCTTAGAGATTTCTTTGCTCCCAATAATTTCAGAAGAGGTCTTTAAACCTAGACCTCTGTGTCTTGAACCTGTTAGCTTTTCCTCTGTGAGCTGCAAAGTCCAGCTCTGCAAGTCACGAACGTAACCCATCTCTCACCTTCTATACATCCATAGCTGATTCCCATGTTCTGTATCTTCTATTCCCTGGCAGTCATTATGACTAAATATGGAATGAATGGAAAGAAGGACTCTCAACTAGCTGATACCAACTATATTAAAGATGGCACAGAAAGTGACACACTTGATGATCCAAGACTGGAAAAATTATGGAGCAAGGTGAGTAATGTTTCCAGGAACTGGAGCGTAGGAAGTCAGTATTTCTTCACTGAACTCTTAGCCATGTCTTCTGAGAGCACTCAGACTTTGAAATTAATAGCTTTACTACTCTTCTGTTGGTACTGACCAAGCTGCCTTGCTCTGGAGCTCATCTTTGTGCCCTCAGGGTACCCCTCCTGCATCCAGATCATCCAGCTGTGGCTGGTTGTCTTTGGCAAGTAAAACACCCACATCAGTGGGAAGGGTGGAGCCTGGGTCCCCTGAAGTCAAATAGAGTATTTTGTCACATCTCCCTGAACTCATGGCTTCCCTTAGTGTGACTGCCACACTGTGTGGTAGTGTGTCTATGGTGTTTCTCCCAGCTTTCTTGTTGTTGTTTATGGAGTTTTTTAAAAACACTAATTTGAAAAGAACCATTTTGTAGACTGTCTAAAAATGAAATGTATTATGGGGAAGGGTTTTAAATAAGGACTTTCCCAACCTGGTATTGAAGTGAAAATTTCCAGGATTTGCATTCATGCATAAAAAGTGGAAGATGTACTGTCAGTTTGGGCAGTTAAAACTGGCAAAGTCATAATCTTCAGTAACTAAATAATTCAAGTTTTAAGAAGCAACTAGTCAGGTAAATTTAAATAATTCTCCCATGAGTCTAGTGCAGTGGCAGTAAAGCAGAAAAAAAGAGTTGCTGGGTTTTAAAATGTTACTGTAACTAGACACAGCTCTGGCAAGGAACATGATGTCCCGTGCTCTGGGGAACAGTAAAGTGCAATGGGAGAAATACTCCCTAAACAAAAAAAAAGGGTTGGGTCTGTATAGGTATCAAAAACACTCACTTTTGATCAGACATTGTAGGAAATAAGCTACCAGATTTGTGGGTAGTGCTCCAGCTGTGTGAGCAGTGCTTACTTAATTGTTTCAGAACCAAGTGCACAGCAGTGATAAAATCTCTTGCAAGTGGAGTAAGATGGAATAAAGACTGTGTTTGATATCAGGCTGCATCCCTCATGCACATGGTTCCCTTACAGTTGCCTGTGGAGCTCCATGGCCCTTACTTCTGTATGAAATTGTTTCCCGTGGAATAGAAATGCCAGACACTTCACTGGGTACTCCATAGCAAGTCCAGCTTTATAAGTCTGAAGCAAACTTCCTTTTGACATGATTAAAGGCATCTTTTCCATCAACGTCTAAATCCTGACCACATACAAATATTAAGAGAATTAAAATGAAAGATATAAAGAAAAGCTGCACTTAATAATTTTCTAAATGTGGCAAGAAGTGGGAAGACGTTTTGGCAGTTGAGGGCACTTGAAAGCACTTGGCCTGGAAAGCATAATGAGCTCGTGTTTCTTTCAGGCCAAGACCTCTGGGAAGTTCTCTGATGAGGAGCTGGATAAGCTTTGGCGAGAATTTAAGCATCACAAAGAAAAGATTCGTGAATACAATATTCTGCTGGAGACTGTGAGCAGAACAGAAGGTGCCTGAACGTTTCCCTGATGTTTCAAGATCAGTACAACTCTTTCCTCTGCCCATTGCTTCCACTGCTTCCAAATTTCTTTGAAATTCCCGACATTTCTGTCAGAACTGCTTGCAGATGCTGGCATTTTCAGATACTTCCTGGGTTTAGTTCTGCATTAGCTGCCAAAATTCTTGCCAGCTAATGAAAATGTTGCCATTTCAGTTTTCTGATTCTGCCTGCATTTCAAGCAGGGAAGATGCCATCAGATTAACAATGACAGCCATTGTAGTTTACAGGAAATTATGCAGCAAGCATAAATCCTCTGCTGCAAAATGTGGTTCTAAAGTCTAAAGACATCTGCATGTTTTATCTCACGAGCTGGGAGCCCAAGAGGAGATACTCAATATCTTAGGCACCAAGCCTGAGCTTTATTAGAGCATCAAGGATCTGAGCCCAGCTTGCTGTACTAACCTGAGCTAATATTGATAGAGCTGAAGAATTCAGCTCTATCAATATGTTTGATGTTTGATGTTTGATGTTTGCATTACATACTTCAAGCTGGAAGCTGCTGAAAATCATTTCACCATCAGATGTCTTGGTTCATGAAATGTCAAGGGAAGAACTCACTAAACATCCTTATTCCTTTTTCTTGGCATATTGCTAACCTGGGAAAGTAAGAACATTTCCTTGGTATAATCTGGTGGCCAGAGCACTAAGGGGCGTTGATCTGAATATTAACCTGCAAAAGAAATTACTTCTTAAGGTCTGGTTTTGATGCTTTATTTGCACTCCAATCCTAAGAACTTAGCTTCTTCTAGTCACTTCAGATTTGGGGGATTTCTGGAGTTCTTGACCTATCAAGATTTGGCCCACAATCAGTAACATTTATTGTTCTTCAACAGATATCCACAAAAATCTTATCAATCCATCTGAGGAGAACCTGGTGAAAGAGGAAATCTTGCACAACAAACACAGAGAACTCAAGGAGAAGTTAAGAAGCATCAATCAGGGCTTCGAGCGTTTGCGTAAAGTCAGTCACCAGGGATATGACACAAGCAGTGGTATGATGCAGTGGGGTTTGTGCTTATTTGGGATTCATTTCGTTTTAAACAAATTAAAATCAGTGGACAAGTAAAAGGGTATAGTCACAGTATCACAGTGCATCGTGTACCACAGAGGGCTGAAGAGATGCAGCCAGCCAGTTTTATTTAGAACCAAACACTGGAAGCCTAATGAAAGGATACAGTCAGTGTGTTAAGAGGATAGTTCTGTCTTCCATGCCCAGCTTCAGCTCCAGGAGGGCAAGTAAATGAGACAACATGCAGGAGTTCCTGGAGTTTGGGGGTTTTTTGCTTTTAAAAACCTACTTGTTTTACCTAGTACTAGTATCTAGTTTTAGCCAGTACTTGGATACTTCTGCCTTTTCATCTAAATAGATCTATTAGAAATGCAGTGCTTAATATCTCTGTGCTTAATATCAATATGTAAGTGAGAAAGCATCTCTTCATCTTTCATGGAAGTGGAGCATTAAAAGCATTGCGTCCAGATTTTCATTTCATTATATGTGTTTGTTTAGAATTTGAAGAACCAAGAGTGATTGATTTGTGGGACATGGCCAAATCAGCCAATTTCACTGAGAAAGAACTGGAATCTTTTCGGGTAAGTAGAATTCCAGTGGCGTCTTCTGGAGAAAGGTATTGTGCCACATAAAGAAACACTCGATGTTACTCTGATTGCAGCCACTTCTGTATTACCCTCCAGACACCATAAAAAAGTCATGCTGCCTTTTTATTACTTCAGATATATAGACATGTGTGTAACTAGTCTTATGCTGGTTCTGTTACAATCAGCAGAATGAAAATTCCAAATCCTCTCAAAACAAGTGTTGCATATTTTAAATCTTTGAATGATCAGCCCCTGCTTGTTTCCAATGCACCAGATTTACCCTCTTAATGTCTTAATTATGTCCTTGTTGTCTGTATACCCAGCAATTTCCCTCTCCTGCCCATCTCTTGTACTGTTAACTTCCCATATTGGAGCTGTGTTGAGCTGACATAAAACTAGACTGCTTTTCAAGGAAATAATACAGAAATTCATTCCTGTGCAGTTCATACCACTTCTATTGAATTCAAGTTGTATAGAGAAAACATTTGTTTGGGGGTTTTTTTCTGACTGCTTGTTTGTTAGATTTTAAAAAGAGGCTTCTTTTAAAATCTGTCTCCCTCCCCTCAGTCCACTGTTCTTAAGTCTAAATTTTTACTTGGTGTTCACTGCTGTCATCTCATAGCACCTCACAGCTACCCACAGTCTCCCTTTGAGGACTCTGCAGTGGGTCATTTTCAGCAACTGCTTTCAAAATCAGGAGTTTGGTGGTGATGGTAATGGATTGTCCAGACATTCTTAAGAAGCAGGGAACTGAAAAAATTTTCTGTGCCTGACTTAGTAAAGTATCACTAGGAGTGTCTTGGCAAAAGAAAGGAAGATTTGGAAAGAAACTCCTGTGAAGCTGTCTGTATTTGTTGTCTTAGGAAGAGCTGAAACATTTTGAAGCAAAAATTGAAAAGCACCATCATTACCAAAAACAATTAGAGATTTCACACCAGAAACTGAAGCATGTAGAGGAAACTGGAGACAAGGATCACCTGAACAGGAACAAAGAGAAATATGCCATGCTGCAAGAAAAGACAAAAGAACTAGGATATAAGGTCTGTATAAATACAGTGTTACATACATGTTGAAAGTTTAACTCAGTAGCAGAGGGGAAGGAGATTATCCAGTGCTCATTTTTCATGCAAGCAGAATGACTTCCAGAAGGGGAGTTCACAGCACATCTGTTCTCCATGTTTAGTACAGTATGCACATAATTGTTTTATATAGACCTTACTCTAAAAGGCTTGAAATCTTCATGCTCTCTGCTCTTTCTGTTGTAACAAATACTCATAGCAAAATCTGAATATATTACTATATTGATAATTTATTGTCTTCCTGAAATTCATTTTGTGTGTTTTGTTTTCCTGATAGGTAAAGAAGCACTTGCAAGACTTATCCAGCAGAATCTCTCAAGGTCTTCAACACAATGAACTATAAAAACTTGTTCTACTTCATGGGATCAGTCTATTAATACAAAGCAGTTAATGTGTTTTTTTGAACTGAGCTTACCAAGGAGTCCTTCTGAAATGGAAAGGATTGAACAGATGTGTCCCGTAAGAAATTTTTTTTGTCTTCTTAATTACCAATTTTGTATTTGCACTATAAAATTAAATGATTAGATTAAATATTTAGGTTGCATATCCTGGATCATATAAATCTTACATCTGAATCAAGTAGCAGCCTTTGAAATAATCAGCCATGTCAAAAGGAAAAAATATGTAACCTCTCAAAGGATTCCTGCTAGTAAAAAAATACTAATCTTAGGTAAGGTATTCTGATCAATGAAAACAAACACTGAGGTACAGGAAGTTCAAACAGAGGCCAGAAAAGTCTTTATTTCAATGCATGGCCTGTTACATTTCCTACTTAAGGTAACAAAAATATTTTTCCTGACTTTGAGCAGTGGCTCAGAGCCTGCACTGTATATGAATCTTCCATGTGAGAAGGGGAGGAAGAGTAAGGAGGGAACAAGTACTGAGGTCAATTTGCACAGTTTAGTTACTGACTAACACGTGTGTGTACAATTATCTTGT
The DNA here is from genome assembly GCA_034509425.1 of Eopsaltria australis. NCBI lineage: Eukaryota > Metazoa > Chordata > Aves > Passeriformes > Petroicidae > Eopsaltria > Eopsaltria australis. Next base: position 3,217,404 of record JAVTVJ010000094.1, on the reverse strand, counting down.
TCATGGTCGCTTTGATGTTGCTACACTTGGTCATTAAAAAATCAAAACAAGATATTGGTGAGGCTGGTTTTTTTACCTTCCCTTTCATATAGAGAGAAGTAGCCAGACCTGGTTTTTGAGTGTGTTGCTAATTCCTGTAATGTTCATTCACACATAAGTTTTTAAGAGAGGAGGGGTAGTTTTGCACTACAAGGATGTGTTTCTATGTTCTGAACAGGCAGAAGGATTTCTAAAGCAGCCTCTCTCTGGGCTCATACTCCAGTGCAATCTTCAGTAAAGATTATAATCACTTCCCCTTTCAAGACCAGATTTTTGTGGTCAGAACTTTGGCAAACATCAGACACCTGGCTTGAAATTGTCTGTAATAACAATGATGACCCTTTGTTTCAAATGAAATTGTTCCAGGACCAAGGCCAAGACCAAGGTCCAGTGTGTGTGAATCATTACAGCTGCTTGGTTGAGGAGCTCTGTCCCTCATGGATGGCAGTGCTGATGTGTGCTGGATCAGGCAGCTGTCCTTGAGCCTTGCTCTCCCTACCTGTTCATGAGAAATACTGAAGAGACCCACTCAGTCAGAATAGGCCGTTTGTCCTGGGTCATCATGGATTAAAAGTAGCATAACTTTAGTACTTAAAAACTATATCTTCATGTGCAAGTGATCTGAACCAAAACTGTGGTAGCAGTCTTACTTTGAGATTCTCTATGAAGCAGGAAGCTTTTTTTTCCTTTTTTTACTTTTTAAATTTAATGTAAGCTAAGAGTTATTTATATTCCAGAGAATCATTGTCCATCACAATAACAGGCCTCCACTAATATTAGCAGTCTCCTTAGAGATGGTTCTGTTCATGTAGTTTATGGTATACCTTTGGTTGGCAAACTAAAAAAAGTAAACACAAAAATAGCTACAAGCCATTTATAAGAAAACTGCTTTGTTTTTTTTTAAATGCTGCACACTATTTCTTCCCCAGACTATGGATTTAAGGGTTGTTCAGCTTCTGTATCAGAGCAATAGCTGTGTTATGTTAGGAGTTTGTCTTCATCAGTTCCCTGTGAATGCAGAACATTCTATATTATGTTAGGAAGCACAGACTTCACTCTGTCCTTCAGTTTTCCCTTTGACAGGGTGAGAACTGAATCTGTGAGCCACAGGTGAGATTGGTGGCTGTAGCTTGGATGTGGAGGGTCCCACAGCACTGGCTCCTGGGTGAAGAATTTGGACACATGCATTAAATGCATCAGCAGAGGAGAGGAGCTGCACAGAGCACTGAGCCAGTGCTGCTGAGCAGTCCTGGCTGGGCTGTAGGGAATGGAACAGAGCACGTTCAGATCCTGCTGCTGAGGGAGATGTGCTGCACACAGGAAAGCAATGTGAGCATCTCAGCCTTGCACTGAAGGCAGGCACAGCAGCTGTGTGCTACACACAGGAGGGCACAGCACAAAGCTGGGTTTCATCTTCAGTGTGTACCTGAAGTAGAATATGCTTATCCAAGAATTTCTGAAGAAGTCTGGAACAGCAGAAGGTGCTGGATTCACAGAATGAGTAACCAGGGTCTGATCAGTTACTGAACAAGTGCAGAGGTGCTTCAGCAGAGGCATTAAAGCACTGGCTGAAGCTGTGGCTGTGCTGTGTCTTTACCTACCACACCATGACAGTAATTGGGCTCAAAGGCCAGGTGGGCTCAAGCAGAGAGAATGCTTGGCAACCGCTGCTAAGCACAAGAGGCTGACAAAATACTTAACATGTCACAGTAATTTAAAACTGGGAGCGATTCGCAGCTCATCAGAGGCAGAGGTTGCAGTCTGGGGTCAGCACAGTCGCCTTGCTTCAGTTACTGAACAGAGCTGTTAATGAGTCACTGGGCACACAAACCTAGAGGAGAACAAAAACAAAAAGGCTGTCGATGTCCTACACCCAACTTCCCCCTGAAATGGTCCACGGCTGAGTTAGAGTCCATAACAGCATAAGGGAAAACATGAGCAATAGGCTTTGTTCCTGTCAGGGCTCCCTGGAGCTTTCCCTGCTTTTAAGATTTGGGGACACGCTAGGGAGGTGTAAAGTCTGATCCCACTCTAGTTTCTGTGTTGTACTTCTCACATGCATCAATGTACGTACAACTCAGTTCATTGTAGCAGTTTTAATCCTCCAAAGGCTATTCATATGGCCAAAATAACAAGAGTGGGTAGTTTTTGAGACATTAAAGATTAAAAAATAACTTGAGTCATCACTCCTGTGTTTCTGTAAATAGCAACAAAAATTCAAAGCCAAGAATAAAGATATAAATGAGATATACCTACAGTCCTGTACCCTGTGAGAGGTGAATACTGGAGTTCATAGGTGAGACTGCATGGAAGAGGCATCTGAAAAGGAAAGAACTAACACTTCTATACAGTGGTTGAATCTTTTCTTCCTTAAATAGGTATTTTATCTGATCTTTTTGTAATTTTTCAAATTAGCAAGTTTTTAAACCAGTCTGAGAAACAATTTGAAATACAAAAGCAGGAGCAGAAAAAGGAAGAAAGAACTGCATTTTCTAAGGAAAAGAAAATCAGAACATTTCGTATTTTATAGTCAGTCAAATTCTGCCCTGGAAAGAACTTCAATTTAAGTAAACATCTCAGTGACTTCATGTAGGACAGATTTTATTTGTTAGGAAGGGGGGTGGAAATGAGAGGGAAATAAATACATAAGGCATTAAATGCAACAAAAATAACCAAGTGTTTCTTTAAAAAGGCACATCCTACACGTTGGTATAGCAGCTAAGATGGCATCATTCTACCAAGACAGATAAGGAACATCACTGTAGCAGATTTATTGCTGCAAGAATTTCCCCTCTCCCCTCCCAAGGGATCCTGATGACTGATAGATCTGGCAATAATAGGTGTTTAAATTCACCAAGTAGAGATCAATTATGTCTTGTCAGGTGAGGTCCCATCTGCCTTTTCAGATCCCATTCCTGCAGGTAGGGAGGGATCCCAGTGCTCAGGTGCTGGTGGGAGCAGGATCCTTGGCTGGGCTCTCCTGCTTGCTCTGTGTCCAGTTCTCCCTGTGGGGTTCCCTCAAGGCAGGGTTAATGCAGATTAAGGTAGAAAGCAGAGACAGAGAAACCACCTAAGCTTCCAGAACAGGCTGCCTCAACAGCTGATCTTTTGGCTGAGCATTTACCAGTCAGTAGTACACAGAAAGTTTTAAAATATATTTTAAATATATTTTTTAATTCCATAGCATTTAATGAGAATAGAAGAAATAAAGTAATTTAAGTCAATAAATAGAATAGATTGTTGCTTGCAATACAAACAGACCTACCTTTGTAACTGAGAGCTGGGTGCTGCATTTTCTGTATGCATTATGTTATCTAACAAAGTGCTTCTAAATACCAAAACCAGTATTTCCAAATAAAACATACCGTTAACATATATTCCAGTTCATTCACCTGGCACCTATTGGGAAGCAGGATGTTAATTTACAGAAAAAAAAAGACTGCATGGATTTCTTTTACTAGTATCTACAGGCATAAAATGAAAGTATTCATAAAATCTGCCCAGTGTAGCCAAAATAAATTCATAAGCTTTCCTCCACAGTAAATATTTCAAGTTGAGCCATATTTGGTACAGCAACAATTGCAACCCAAGTGCTTTTATCAATAGCCCTTAAAGCACTTTCATATCCAAATTTTCGAGTATATTGTCCCACCACTCAACAAGAGAGCACTCTCCTAAATCAGAAACAGTACACGGATATTAATGCTTAACATGTGAACTTTGTTCCTTCACTGATGCATTAATTTATCACAAAAGCTGCACACATCCATTTCAATAAAACTAACCATTTCAGTCTCAAAGGCTGCCTCTGAATAACTTGTCTACTGTAACTTAAACCTGTCAATTTCTATAGGCAAAGTGAGCATTGAATCACTTTGAAATAAGCCTCCTACTAAAATAAAATGCAGTTTAATGTTCTACAGTTGTAATTTTCCAGGCAATTTAAAGAGAGAAGGGAGCTACACTATTTTAAGAATAAACACACTGAGAACTGGAAACTTGCACATGAAAACCAATAATTTACAATGCCTGGTATTTGATCCTTTAGTCCAACCTCATAATTCAAATTTCATTTCCTAATTCAAGGAGACGTCTGAACCAAAACCATTAACTACGTGGTCCTTCAATGGGGAAAAAGTCAATTTTCCAGCCATTTCAGATCCAAGTTCTGGGTCTCATATCTGGGATAGATACTGCCTTGGACAATGTTTACATTAGCCTCAGTTTGCTGGTGTCATAAACCTTTGCCACCAATCTGTTTCAGGTCTTCCACAAACTGACCCTCATTCTTTGCAGAACTGCAAAACAAAGTTTTTATTCATGGATATTAATTCAGGATGGCAACACAATTTTCCAGAGATGTTCTCAGGAATAGTTTTCCTTCTTCTTTTAATGCCATATGTACAAACAGCTGTACTAGGATTTCTGAAAGAACAAAACAGCCAATATAACCAAATAGGGACAGTCAGAATTCCAAATCAAAGTAGTGCCACAGAATGTTTCTGGGATTACAGAAGGAACAGGAGTGGCCATGTTTAGCCACAAGTATATCATGAGAAAAACATGAATTCTCATCAGCTCCTTCAAACCAAGCGACAGAGCACCTCACCCTGTTCAGGTTTGACCACTTACAGCAGAGACAGAGCAGGGTGCAGTTAGTTTGGCATCTTCACATTGGCAATGTTGCTGCTTGACCACCAGGTTTTGTTATTCAGTTAATTCTGTCTCTTCCTGCAGTGCTCAGGGCAAGCTCTGTGCTGATGGACAGAGGGACAGGGCTCCCATTGCAGTGCACACTGCAGATGTGGCCAGCTGCAGGCTGGAACTTGCACCTTGACAATTCCCCAGGCAGAGCAACAGCAACGAGAGGGTCTAAGCTTGTTAAATGTTGCCACTGCAAAGGAGGGCTTGGCCAGAGGCAGACAGGCTGAAGAGTATTTGCTGTCTGCAGAGCTCCAAAGCAGCACACCTGGGGCTGTCATTGCAGGAAAGCCATTCCCACAGCTATCACTTATGGTCACTCATGGTCACTAGTATCTTGCATTCACCATAAAAAGCACAGAGACAGCAAATCCAAGATCAGGTCCTGGGCTTTCAGCAGACCTGATCCATCTCTACCAAATACCCCAGCCCCTGTAAATGACACCGGTGCAGCCGAACACCAAATTAGGGGCACCCTCCTCTGAGGTTATGGTCCTTTCTCTTTCACAGCACTTGGTGCTCTCCACAGACACTCTTCTGTTGCTGCCCTTCTGCCAGTGCTGGCAAAGGACAGCTGCTGCTTTCTGGCTCTCTGCTGACACCTACCTACTTCAGCAAATTCTCAGGAAGGTATTTTCCTGTGCTTCCCAACTTGCGACCAGTACTGCTGGCTGTTGGCAGTAAAAGAACAAAGTGTTAGAGCAGCCAAAGGCAGGCCATGGGGTACATCCTCCAAATGTGGCAGAGACATGGGGGAAGATGAATCTGAGTGATTCATTACATAATAAAACTCCAGTATCCAAAGACCAGGTTCCTTTCTGAACATCTAATCAGCTCTATTTTCTGTATATGGACTATCCATAAATTGCCAGCTCAGCCTACAGATGAGTAAAATTTAACTTATGCAATAGCAGATGCTAGGGCTTTTTTATTTATTTATTTTTCTTTTTAAGGATTTCACAACCATATAATGTAGAGAAAAATTACTGTCATGCTAAATCTGCTTTCTGATCCCACCCCCCCTGCATATTCCTCAAATAAGTTGACACATATTATTTCAGTAAAATGGTGATGTTACATACGCCTCTGTGTACACAGTGGGATAATAAATTTGGATTATTTCTAGATGCTCTGATGCAGGCGAATGTTTGAAAGTATATAAGTTTTAAAGTTCATTCACCCTCAAGTTTTTACTAAATTCAAAGTTCACATGTCAGCTGCACTTTCCTAAACCTGCTCACTGTCTTACAAAGCTATTCCTTATATCAGAATCCAGGTCAAGATTACCACTTATATTCCAGGCTTTCGAAGAAAATTGATAACTGATTTATCAATAACCAACTGACACCACTGTCCTAAGCCCCAGAGTCAGGCTACTCTGAAGCCTATCATCTTTGGGATGGAATGGGATGGGATGGGATGAGATGGGAGAATAGAATAGAATAGGAATAGGAATAGAAATAGAATATTTCAATTGGGAGGGAGCAATATCAACCAGCTAATCCCCCTGCCTGATCAATTCAAGGCTGACCAAAAGTTAAAGCATGTTATTAAGGGCATTTTCCAAATGCCTCTTAAGCACTGACAGGCCTAGGGCAAGAATCCCCTCTCTGGGAAGCCTGTTCCTATCTTTGGACACTGGCAAGAAGAGCTCAGCACCTTCTTCTCTGCTTCCCCTTAGGAAGCTGCAGAGATCAATGAGGTCACCCCTCAGCCTCTTTTGCTCCAAACAATACAAACCCAGAGCCCTCAGCCTCCCCTCACAGCACTTCCAGCCCCTTCACCAGATTTGCTTTTCTCTGGACATATTCAGGGACCTTCCCTTGCTTTTTCAATTGTGGGGCCAAGCACTTGCACACAGCACTCGAGGTGAGGCTGTTCCAAGGCTGGACACACATTCACCTCTTACTCAGCTGTTCGTGCTGTGTTTGGTGCAGACTTGCTCCTTACAAACCTCCCTTTTAATTAATTTTAACTCTCCCAGCCTTACTCCTCATTCTTATTGCTGTGTGAGGTTAAATTAAAATTTTCTTTCAGCCTAGATTATAGAACATTGTTTGTATGACTGGTCAAATGGGACCTGAGGATCTTCCCAAAGAAAAACTGACATAGAAACGTAACAGAATTGTTAGCTTAAAAAAAACCCTTAATTTTAACAGTAACTCATTAAATAGTGTGTCTTCCTCCTGTGGTTATTTTAGCAAGTATGTGTCTTATTCCAGACAAACTAGAAGAGAAACTTAACAAAGGCTGCATGTCTCAGCATCTCACGAAAAATGTAATCACTCATAATTCAAATTCAAATATAGTTTTCCAAGCTGCACTAATTAAAACTGTTTTGTTTACAGCAGAGGGGGAAAATGAGGAATTTTTCCAAGGCATTTGCTAAAAACAACTCTCAGGGCAGATTTTCACAAACATTTGCATGCCTAAAGACACCTACTGGCATTTTCCACAATTAGGTGCTGGAGTGCTACTAAAACCCAGACAATTATTTGCATTGTTGGGAAATTAAATCCCTCCAAACTCCAGCCCTCCATCCTGCAGCACATTACCTTGGAGAAAATTCCATCACCCAAATATTTGCATGTAAAACTGTTCCGTAGCAGCTTTTGAACAATTCCATAAACCCCACTGAAGCAGCAGCTACATTTGGCAGTAGGTGTGTCAGGAAAAGAGAGGTGCAGACACAGCACACCACTGCTTATGCCCAAACTCTGCACTTGCTGACAGCAAGAGCACTTCTGCCACGTTAAAGTCCTTAAAGAACACTTACAGAAGCACCAGCCACCCATTGATTTGATCTTCTGGTAATTAATACTCTGTGCTCCTGGTAAAAACAGGAGGAGATCTGACTTTGATAGAATGCTAAATTTAAAATGAGCAAATGATTTTTTTTATTGTGAAAGGTTACAAGTTGCATTTATCTCTGAATCTGGAATCATCCCATAGAAATCACAAACTGCATTTTAGATCACTCATGCACATATTTTATGCAAGGTGTGTGAACAGTCCCCTACCTATTTGTACATCAACAGTGCTAGAGCTGAAAGCTACACAGTGAGCACAAACCTGCTCATAGGACTCTGGTTTGGTTTCCATTGCCCCCAGTTCACTAGTGGAAGCTGAAGGCTCATTATTTTATTTATTTAGGAAAAAAGGTTTCCATTTCTGTGAGCTCCTATTGTTCAAACGAGAAGGCTCTAGTTTCTTCAACAGTCAAGCCTGTAATTTGATAGGGAGGTACCACCTGCAAGGTACCACCAAAACATCGACCAACCAGTTTTTAACAGATGCAACAGTATGGTTTGGCCTCCTGCTTCAGCTCCTAATATAACTTAGTGCATGAGAATAGAAAGTGAATTTAAAAACTAAGTGAAAGTCATCTGTTCTATTTGTCCTATTCAAGTAAAGTAAAATAAAATTAAAAGGAAACAGAAATTACTGTGAGATACACAAACACGTGCACAGAGAACCATGTGCATGCACAGATTCACAGCCCTGCTCAGCCTGAAAAATACATTTTTTAAAATTGTGATTCCTGTATGAGGTCAGCAGCAATCTGATGACCTTTACTATTGTGTCAAATCCTTACCTGTGCTACATGTCCCAGATTTAACACAAGCAACATACAGAAAGGCAGCCTTTGTAGACACCCTGGGCAATATATTTTCCTGGTAGATTTTTGCAATAGAAATCCTGTAGTTTCATTATATATTGCAATGGAAAACACTGCATTTCAATGCATCAGTCAAGCTATGATCATCCTAAATATTAAATAGTCACAAGAAGAGATTTAACCTTGCAAGTTCTCTGGTGGAGGATCCTTGACTGAAAAACAGGATCAGATAAAGCCAGCCCCAGGAAGCCCAGGCCATTCCAGTTGTCCTGAAATTTAAAAAGCAGATAACCACTGTCCACTTGTCAAAGAAAAATCGTTTAAACTTAGAATCTCATAAGAAATATCGATTTTCCCTTCAGAAATATGCTAGGTGGATCAACAGAAAAATACATCTGAACACAGGACAGATAAGAATGGCAATTGTCAACTCTCAGACACATTCTTTTTTTATTTGAGAGATTTCTGATATTTTACATTACTATTGAGGCCACATTAAAATAAATTTATAGGTTAAATTCTGCCTCAAAAACAAAACCCCATCTCTCGTTATAAGTCACGTAGTGAAACCCTCACTGGCACAAAACTTCCACTCACCAATATAAATTAAAATGCATATCTAGAAAACAGAATTTGGCTGGGATATTGGATCCTAAGAGGACACAAAAAAAAATCGTTATACCCAAGATGTCACTCCTGGCAACTTCTGGAAGGCAAAGCTGATATGCTATCAGGAAAAATTGTGTTTCCTTCTTAAGTACATTTCTTTGCTAGTATAGTGTCACTGCCATACATTTTACATAACATTTTATTTAAATAACATTTTATATAAGGATAAATAAAAATAATTACATAGACAACACAACATGGGAAATTAAGTTTTGAATCATAAAATCTCACTGTACAAAAGCAAGATATGGCAGACTTATGGTCAAATCTATTTTACAAGTTAAACCTATCTTATCTATTTTACAAGATAAAATTTTGTTGCGCCTCAATTCTGTAGCATCTCTGGAGACATCCTCTTACACAGAACTGGTTTTATGCTACTTAAGGACAGCGTTCAATAAAGTTTTAGATTTAAGGTGGATGCTGGTTTTACATTAGGAATAGTTTTTGTGATATAACAGACTCAATTTTGAAAAGCGAATGTTTCTTTTGAAGACCTTGATTTTAAAATATGCTGCGTGAGAAAACTGAGACCTGATTTTCAAAGTGATAAATATGTTCAGCTCTAGGAAAATTGCTAAGAATTACAGGTGCCCAGCAACTATGAAATAAAACCTATGGTTTGACCTAGGCTGTTCAGAACAGAAGCACCCAAACGCCCCTTCACATTACTGTGGTTTGTAGACATAATTAAATAACTTGCTTGTGTGCTCTCTTCTGTTTGCATGCACATGTGCATCCCTGACACTACAGCTTGTACATCTCAGCAACTCTAGCCAAAGCTGCAGGACTTGGTGAGGTATAAAACTGAATTATTATAATTATTATAGGTATAGTTGAGCATGTCCATAAATAAGCACATACATTGAACAAAACTGTACCTGCAAAAAAAGCAGGCACTGAATTTCCTTGCTTTTGTAGGAGTCCATTAATATATTAATAGAGGTTTTATGTATTTTGTACATTCAGATATATACATATATTTTATCAGTAATGTGTGCTTACATACAGACATGTGCAAACATATGTGTACACTTACCACACTCACATTCCCTTATCTACACACATTCAAGTTCTTTATTTTCAAAGAAAATGCCACCATTTAATAAACACTGAAATTGGTTCCAGGTTCTCTGTGATTTTAGAATTACAGAAAAAGATAACTTACATCTGTCATTGCATATGACAAAAAATCTGGACTTTGCAACCAATTTAAAATCAAAGGAAAGACCAAACACACCCCTCATGCTGCCAAATTTCCAATTAGGAATCAAGATATCGGAATGAATCTGGTTTAACCACAAGAAGCAACGGCAGCCTTTTGTGTGAGTGTTTTTTGACAGCAAACGTGAATCTTTTGGAAGATGAACTGGTATCAATTTGTGGTGAGCACAAAGTTCTTTCCTGGCCAGGTCACTGCTGAGCTGCTTTCTTCTTGTGCTCGAGCTCCTGCAGGCGCTCCTCGCGGCACTGCGCGTGCTGCGTCCCCACTTTGTGCGCTGTCTCGGTGGCTGCGATGTCAATCTGGGCGTAGCGGGACGATCCACTCCCTGAAACACCAAATGCAATCCTGAGAAACACTGCACCCCTCACGCATTCCTGAGTGAAAAAAAAAGCTGTTGTGACTCTTCTTTCACAGATTTCCTGGGTGATCTTTGTCCGGTCTTAGAGAAAGCTGTATGAAGGGAGTAAGATGATAACCCGAACTAGAGCGAAACACCTCAAAAGCTTGGTTATCTACTTATTTCAGTTGTCTGGTTTTCCTCAAATAAGCAAATGAATCACTTGCATTTCTGCCCCAGGTTCGAATCTCCACCCTTATTACTCCCAGTCAATGACAATTGAACTTGGCTTTCCCACTTCTGGGAGGCTTCCTCACCAAGACACGGATCAGGAAATGAGCAACACCTGGTGTTTGAACAGAAAACCCTTGTGGCAGCTGGCAGTGTCTTTGTCTGCATTAGGCACCCTGAGAACGTTTACCAGAGCAACCACCTTCAGCCTCACACTTCAGCTCATTTTTCTTGGCAGTAGGGAAGACAAAAGCTGCTCAGTCTGTTCATGAGTAAAATACTTCTATAAGGCTGCAGGCTGGGAAAACTTTTATATGAAAAAAGTAAAATATTTCTGGTCATTAAAGGCACCTTTAAAGTTATGCAATTTGAGATTGGGAGGGTAGTTGACATTTAGGAAAATTTACAGCATTAACTCTTAATTTTTAATACCTTGATTCATTGTCTTTAAAATGAAAATATTGCTTCTACATTTTAACAGAATGTTGTAGAGAGAACTACATTAAGGTCTGGGAGAAGCTTAGAATTAATTAAAAACATAAAAAACATTTAAAAAATGGGAAAAGTGCTAGCATTTCAAAATTTTAAAAATTGCTGAAATTAGAAGTATAAAAATTAAAATCTTTATAGCTGAGAACTATAGATGGAAAACCCATCAATATCAGATGCAAGCAATTAAATACCAGATTCTGATGAGGGGCTTTCTGTAGCAAGGACTGCATCTCGAAATGACAATACATGGCAGATCTATTGCATGTTTATGTGCTAATTGCCCAAGGTAAGCATTAGAAGTAAAATATCAAATCCAAACAAAATAATTTTTTAAAAATATATATAAAAACTGAAATAATTGGGCTGGCATTCTCTCTGTAGCACTTTCACACGCCCTCATGAGAGCAGATAGGAGAAGAACACTGTGTTCTGTTCTGAATCATTTGCTGCATGGCTCCAGAGCCAGTGTCTTCAGGAGCAAGCCCTGCACACCCACACCCACAGCCCTGTTTCTGAAGCCAAGAAAGAAAAATGAGGTAAGTGTAGTCCTAATATGCAGTGAAAATCTCGAGAACACGAGCAAATGGCTGTCTTTCAAACTCCAGGGTTTGAAATATTCACTTTAGAAGGAGAGCACACATAAAATCATCTGTCAAAGGGATGCAACATCTTATAGAACTTCATTACTCAAGCATCTTTTCTAAGAAGAGATGCCAATTTAAAAAACTGCCTCACAAACATACCAGGGTTCAACTCCTCTGTTAGTAAAAGCCTGTGGGTAGATCACTGAATCATTAAGGTTGGGAAGGACCAGTCCAAGCTTTGACCAAGCTCCACCATCAACTAAGCCACAGCACTAAGTGCCACATCCAGTCATTTCTTGAACAGCTCCAGGAATGATGACCCCACCACATCCCTGGGAAGCGTGTTCCAATGCCTGACCATCCTGCCAGAGAAAAAATTCTTCCTGATGTCCAACCTGAACCTCCCCTTGGGCAACTTGAGGTCTTGTCCTCTCCTGTCACTGTTGCCTGGGAGAAGAGGCCAATCCCCACTTGACTACAGCCTCCTTTCAGGCAGTTGTAAGAGCAATAAGGTCCTTCCTGAGCCTCTCTTTCTCCAGGCTGAACACCCCCTGCTCCCTCTATGAAATCAGGATCCCACATACCCCATACATTCTGCATATTCTTTGCAGTTTAAAAGTATCACAGACTTCCTTACCTCTTATGCTTGTGCTAGATTCTTGAAGTTCCAGTTCCATGTAGTGAAGCTGTTTTTTGGAAGTGGGGCTGACAGGAATATTGACATAGGTGGCTGTCTCACTGTGGGGTCGATCTGATGTAGGGACATCAGCTGAGTAACCTACTGCCCCTTCTGAAATAAGTAACAGGTTACAACAGGCACTGTTTGCAATGACCAATGATCCAGTGCACACTGACACACTGAAAGCAAACACTGAGCAGCAATAACTCTGCTTGCCAAACAGAACATTCCTCAGCGGTAGATGGGACATGAGAAAACTACAATTTCTGTTTAAAATACCCTGAGACACTGATAAGTCAGGATCTATGCAGAAGACCACAGACCACAGGCAGGAATCTTGCTGAAAGCAAACACTGCAGACATTTCCAACAGCAGCAAAACCTCACAACCTTCCAGCTCTACCTTAGGTTAGTAAAGCTTTATATGAAGTAATTCGTTCTAGGAAGTTGTGATCTATTGTATCATCTGCAAGACAGAAAGCAGAATCAGTAAAGGTTCTTAAAGCATGTCCCAAAAACAGGGACTGAAGAATTGCTTCAAGCAAAGGGAAGGCAAACTTGAGGAGACAATGCTGGCAGCTTCCCTGTGAAGGAGTCACAAAGAATTGAAAAAGGAATGATGCCTAGTGGGCACAGACCAAGTATTAAAATACTTTCAATGCAGGTAAAAAAAAATAGTGGGAAAACCCTTCTAGAAAGTAAAGATAACAAGAACACCAGAGGAAATTCTAGTGTCTAGAAAACAGTGTTTTCTAGAAATTTCTAAAAAATGACACAGACTAACATCTACTAGGAAACAGTTCCTATGAAAAGATTTTGACTTAAAATCTTTTTTTTTTTTGTCAGTTGGTTTAATTCTCAAGACCTAATCTAGCACTATTTCAATTCTAGTCTTGTCTGCCTGTTCAGTACAGTTGGAGTCCTTACCCTTAAAGATTTTCTACTCTCAAGTCAGTTTGAGACAGAGGGTGGAGACAAAAAATGGTATCACTTTGATGTTCTCCTTTTTCATGAAGTTCTCCTATTAAGCCCTTCCTTGTCCCCACAAAGAAGTGATATCAAATCCCTTTTTGTCCAAACTTCTGCTTTTCCTTTTTGCCCATTTAGGCACTATTGAGATGTGAATGGAGAGGCAGTAGGATATCAAGGCATTGTAGAGCATAGAGAAGAAGGACTCCTTATATCCAGACAAGAGCAGCAGTGAATAACCATTGAGGGAAACCTTTTCATCTTCTTGGAACTATTAGGAATAGCAGAGATAATGTCTAGGCAACAGTACGGGCATGTTCCAGGACAATGGAATCTCCCCAGGTGTGAGCTGTTTAAGTCGAAGGGTTCTACTGTACAGTCTGAAAATTGAAAAGACTGGAAATTTGGACAATTTTCTCACAGATTTTCATAAAGAAAACATCAGAACATCCACAAAGTATGCAAATATTTCTCTGACAGTCAGACTTCAAGTTTTAGTTGCAAAGCAAGATGTTAGGGAAAAAATGACAAAATCAATGCAGAATCAAATGCAGAAGGAATTTTTTATATTTTCATCAAACATCATTCTCCGAAATTATTTCAATGGAATTTGGCCTGACTGAGCAAGAAGGGACTCAGCAGAATCACAGCATTGAAAACCTGCATCACAAATAGTTATGTCGCAAGCAAGTGACAATTTTAAGTGCAGTCATGAACAGTCGTGAAGGAAAAGATAATTTCTGGAGTCTTTCTGTATGTTGTTAAAGTCATGTAACAGAAATGTAAGTGAAGCACCCTCAAAGTTAGCTGGCATGAAAACTTGTAAGATTCCCTATACAATTGAACAGTTGATAGGTTTAAGAAAGCTCAACATCATACCTCATGCAAATAAGCCAAGTGATTTTCCTGAGAACTAAAAAACTACACATGGAGAATTGGTAGGGCTTTGTGCAAGAAAAGAAAAAGAAACACACAGAAAAAAACCCCAAAACCTGGCAATAGTCAAATATTCTTCTCAAAAGGGGAAGAAGAAGAAAAAAAAAAAAAAACCAACCAGTTGGGCAAACTGGAATGGAAGGCAAAGAAGAGCTTTCTGTTGTCAGAAACAGGGCTTTCTTTGTGAACATAGAAATACTTGGTTTTCATTTTTACTTAAGAAAACTCACCAAACAACAACAAAAAAAAAACCAAAAAAAAACCAACCAAACAAAAAAAAACCCTTATTAGGCACTGAAAACTGGCTAATATTTGTTTGAAGAGAAGGGTTTATTTAAAAAGCACAGAACAGTCAAATGTTCTTTCTAATGAAAACATGGTGCACAGAGCAAGCCACAGACACTGCTTTCAGCAGTCCCTTCTGGGAGGACAGAGACAGGAGGGGCTTCCAAGAGGGGTCAGAGGGCCAGGATTTGAGACCATTGAGAAAGGAGGATTTGAGAGAGAAACAGACCATAATGCATGGTTACAGCACTGAAAGAATTGGTAGAATATCATTGCTTTCTAAGCAAGGAACAGAGAAAGTAAAAAGTGGCCCTTAATGATTGGGGAGGGAAGAAGGAAATTATATTTGAAACTGGTGTTGTAGTCTTTCAGCAAGTGTTAGTTATTCATATTTTCTACCCAATATAGGCACCATCCTCAGAAATTAATAATAAATTACACAGAAAGAAAACCAGCACTATAAATACAGCCCAAAGATAAGTGTGCATGAGCATGCATGTAAAGCTGACATGTTCAAAGGGCAACACTTCAAAAGTAACACTTGGAAGATATCTTAACAATTAAAAAAAAGGAAAATGAAAAGGAAACAAGAGGTGTTAATGACCTCTGATGCAAAAATCTGTACTCACCAGGCTCCTCAGAGCTGGTTGGAGTCCCAGGTTCTGAAGGAAGTGTTAGCATCTCATAGCCACCTTTAGGACCTAGAATACAGGAACACTGTTAATGGCTTTGGATTTAGGAATTTGTACAATATAACCAAAGCATATACTTTTCTGGTTTTGACTTGTAACCTTTTAAACTAAACAATCATACAGAATAATCTCAGAAAGCATAAACAGTGGCTAGTGATGACTTTTCTGTAATGGTGATGTCAGCATTTCCACCAAGGAAATAAACTTTAGGACACTTTTACAACCATTCACACTGAAGGCCACTGAAGTCAACAGTGCATTTTGCTGTACATCAGTGTGGGAGCAGAGCTATCTTGCATGCATGAATCAGGGAGCAATGCGTGGGTGATCTTGGGAGCATCTGGAAGGCTCTTGTTAAAATTCCACCTCCAGCATGATGGGTAACTTCTTGATTTCTGAAGAACCATGGAAAATGCTTAAGCTAGCCCTTACAAAGGCAACTTTGCTTTCCAAGTGCAAACCACCATCTTTACAAGAAGCCAGGCTGCACATCCATCATCATCGGTCTTCCCCGAGCACAAAGCTGAAAAAAGATGCCCACATTTCTTCACGATCTTGGACTCCACCCCAGTTCAAACCAGGCAAGCAAAAATGCTGTGTCCATAGAATGAACATATTACAATTAATTTTGAATGACAAACACACATAATTCTATCTGCTGGCAGTGTTTTTTTTCCTCCATTATCATAAAGAAGTATATTTAAATGTGGTGGGTGTTTTTTCCCAGCATGTCATTGTTAGGGTACAGGATTTCTCATGGCCTGAGGTGAATTTTTTTTTGGTGGGTGCCCTTTGTTAAAGTGATGGCAGCATTTTACTGCTGTGAATAAGATTACTGCTTATACTCTGTCACTTATCTCATCTGTCACTGCCTCTTCTAAACTTATCCCATCTGTCAATGCCTTTCTGACAAAAACTCCTCAAAGCAGAAAACCCAAAGAAATACATAAGCCTTACAATAGAGAATCAAATCATGCATTGCCTTTAATATTTTCTGAAGCTTAAAATAATTTAAGTTTAAATTAGTTTCAATTTACATGCTCACACATACCTCATCATCACTTGTACTTACCAGCTTGGAGACTGTGCCCTCTGTGCACTTTCAAAGACCCAGAAGCTGCCATGACAGAAGCACCACCTGCTTTCAAAGACAGAGATTCACAGTAAATCTAAATACCTGTTGCATTTTTAGCAGATGTTTCTAAAACACCTAGAAAAAAATCCCAAAACAAAATACAAATAATTACAAGTCATTGTTCTTCATTTAGGCAATTTTTTTTTTCTAAATTCTTTGTCCTGAGTCTGTGGCATTAAAATTTAATTTTCTTTAGAGACAAAAGATGCCTTCTATAAAACCTAAGGATGTTGTTCCTCTCTGTTTGTGGTGAGTACTACCTTCCTCACAGGAAAAGCTGTCTTGAGCTGAGAAGTGAAATGGCAATGAGAACTGACTGGGAATTTGCCTTTGCAATCCATAAAGTAGCTTTAGCAACAACAAAGTTTAAAGTGCTCATTAAAATCTGATCAGACTGGATCCAAAACCTATCTAAGTGAATGAGAAAACTGCCACACTCCAGCAGCCCACCATCCATGTTTAGAGATGGATACACCAGGCCAGCGGGAAGGGAACAGAGGGATCAGGTCCATGGGGATTGAATCCAGGTCACAGCACATTCTTGTGAAACACCTCCCAATGTTCCAGCCAGGAAAGCTTTACCAGGGACACGCCAGATGGCACAGCCAGCCTCCCTTCCCCTGCCTGATTCTGGCCAGCAGGAAGCTGTAGCAGGGATATTTGAGGAAACAAGAGCTATCAGCTGAGAAACCTGCAGGGTGGTACCCATGCAGCGGCGCTTGTGTGCACACACACGCTCCTTCTTTAACCAGCAAACCCAGCAGCATCATCCCCACCTGTTGGGTGCTGGGTTACATCCCCCCATCCGGCCCTGAGCCTCTGCTCTCTGCTGCTGTCACTGTGGGCACCTCAGTCGAGTTGAGGGGCATTTGCTTCCTCGCATGGAAAATTGTGAGGGAACTTCTTGTGCAGGAGGTGGAACCGAGCAGGAATCGGGTGGGAGGCTGCGTGTGAGTAACCCTGCCACTGGTGACAGGGAGGCTCTGCCATGTGCTGCAGCCTGCTGGGGCTCACAGATAAAATTAACACTCCTCTAAGCTGATGAATAGTCCCCGAGCAGGTGAGACACTGCTCTGCAAATTGTTTTTAAAATAGCGTCCAAAAATTACCACAGCTCTTATGCAACATGAAGGAATTCTGTAAGCTAAATATTCTGAAATAGCTAAGAAAACTGCATGGCCTCTGAATCTAAAGAAAATGGCAATTTCTAGGGTTTTCTTTCCTCCTGTATAAAGTATGCATACAATTTTATTTCTAAATTTAAGAATTTCCAAGCTTGCAAAATTAATCCTACGATTTTATAAAATAAATCTAAAAAACCACTCATTATTTCACTTAATGAGGATAATGGACTAAGACAATAATAAAAAACTATTTCAGAAGGGCACAACTGCACTGAAACCTTTAGTTTGTTGTCTTTATGTTCATGAAAGCCTATGTAGGGTAATCCAAGGCTACAAAAACCAATTCTAAAGTATGCCATACTGAGAACCTGATTTTGTATTTTAACAAGTAAGGTCAGATTGTAGAACTTTTACATACTCTGGTGAGGACATAACAACTGAAAATGTTATTTGAAAATTTGTTTTTAACAAGACTGCTGATAAAAATAAATGCAAAAAGAGGACAGCCCCAGGCTAGCTGATTTACTTATCTTTTTACTGTAACTGATCTTCTTTTTTCTCAGATCAGTGCATCCTTTCTCTGCATTAAGAACATCAAAATATGTTTTATGAAGCCAAAAGCCTCACCTTACTTTGAAGAAAGATTACAGCCTTATGCTAATTCCAGCTTCATCACAAAACTTATTGCAATTCAGCAGAAATTATTCCAGAGGAAATGTGGATTTTTAAGCAACACTTTTAGGATTTGTGAAGAACAGCCAGGATGGGAAAGGAGATTTAAAGCAATAAGATATTCCAATCCATTTATGGTCAAGTTTAAATTTTCCCATTCAGAGCTTATTTAAAAGAACCATGTTAATGTTTCAGGATTTGGCCTGTTGCATTTTTCTCATTTTTAAATCTGGCAACTAACAAATATTTACACAGTCAAATCTCTCAGGGAATTTTTTTGAAGCTTTCAATTGCATGATATAAACACATGTCAACAGAGATCAACCTAGATATTTTCTTCCTTTTTCTTTTCACCTACTGTATAAACTGGTATGTTTCTTATTTATGAATTCTAGGATAACACTTGCAGGAATGGAAAAAGCAAGTTAGCAAGATACATTTCTGAGCAAATAAAGTATCCAGCAGGAGACAGACGCTCCCTTCCATCATTCTTTTCATTTTACAAGGGATTGTTAAGAATATTTTTTCAGTTTTCTCTGCCATCCAGTCTGTGTCAGAACAGAGTATCTCATCAAGAGAGTTATTTCTGTTCTACTTTCCTCAGTGTGTAAGAAGAAGAAGGTATTCAAAATGTGACAAAATTAAAATATTCTCGGGATATTTTGAATTCCTACATTTGATTAGACTCAAAAGTTGATGTAGCTCAATGAAGACAACAACTATTTGAAACATTTTTCTAACTTTATAGTCATTGCTTTATGCCCATTCTTCAAAAATAAGGACAGTTTACAGCACATGTGCTACAAAAAAGAGCCATGAAAAAATATAATGAAACAGAACATAAACTATAAATTGAGCTCAGACAGTTTACATTTTCAAATCTTGCGACCTATCATTGCATGACCAGTGAGGAGAGACACACAACACTGCACTGCATTTACCAAGAGATCACTTCCCACTGCCCAGCCTCTCCTCTGCCTTCAAGGGGTAGGTCACAAACTCTGCACGTCTGGCCTATTAAATTTCCTGACAAGGTGTCAGGACAGAACAAAACACCACATTCTGTGATAAAATCCTGCTTCTTGCTGAATTAAAGCTACCTTTATTATGAGGAACTTTGACCCACTCAGCCAAGGAGCATTCCCACCTCCTCCTTTGAAAACAGATACCTTGCTTAAAAGAGCATCCAAAGGCTGAAGCAACTGATTGACAGGAGAAACACTGCAACTACACCAGGAGGTTGTTTCATGTCAGTGTAAGAGGAGACTTCCTGGTGCTGTATATTTGCCCTACAAAACTTCCCTGTTTGTTCTCTTTGCTTTCAAAGTAATTTAATATATTTTCTGCTATACCAATGGCATTATCTCAAGACATAAAAGCTGAAGGGGATACTTAAAAATGCTCACTTGCTCTAGAGATTTTTTTCCATATTCAGAAATGCCTCCTGTCTCTCTAACAGACAACTTTAAAAGTGGTAGAATCTCTTAAAATTAGAAATGCATTCAAGCACACTGTTCAAATATTGCTTCTCAAAGATGTCTCTTTAGTCTGTGCAAAAATGGAGGATATAACTACCTCTAGCTATTAAACACCTTCCCATGCTATGGGCTATTCCAGCCCAGCCTCCTACCCTTAAAAATGCAAAAGTATTAAGCTAGAATTAATACCATTTTCCTGTGCCAGGAGATTCAGTGGCCAGGGTTGTTGTTTTTTTTTTTTAATACACCTTCAAAGATGCTTTACATACATTTAATTAAAAAATCTCGATATATGTGAAGCTCAGGATCTACACTGGCCAGGGATGAAGGTCACACACAAAACCAAATTTTTTTTTTTAAATTTGAAATAATCACTATATGTGCAAATAAAGTCCTCACCTTGGTGTTTTAGAAGGCTGGGGTACGTAATTTCCCCAGATTTCAGTGTCAGAGAAGGCATGGGGAAGCAAATCAGGAATACAGAAAGGACAGGACTTGAGGGTCCCTATGGCACAGACTCACCACCTTCTGTCACCCCCAGTCCAGAGAACAGGAAGCTGCTGGATCTGCTCAGCCCAGAGGATGAAGCAGCAGCATTGGGATCATTCACTGACATGGTTTCCCCACAGTTTTCTTTCCCCCCTGGGAAAAGGCCTCTCATACTTCAGACAGTCACCAAGGCCAACATTTACCTTGTAAATGCAATATGTATTTTAATCAGCTTCCTTTTTCTGAGCTCCTGTATTTCTTGCCCTACAGAATTACTTTGAGTGGAATAAAGGAGGACCAAGAAAGAGCACGCCATATTATGGCAGGGTTTCATTAATCAGTTTCTCATTAGAATGATGCTCTTCTATTACAGTGTTTAGCCCTATAAGGTATGACATGACATGACATATCTCTGGTGGACACTGTTCAACACACAGTGCTTTACTGGCTCAATAAAAACATCAGAGTGCACTTGGTCTTGCTATATCTGAAGAACTGACAGCACATATCCTGAAAAAAAAGTTAGGATTGTAAATTGTTTTCAATCTAAGCAACAATAACCACCACAGTATGGCCCACATTCTTCTTTCTCATTGCTCTCAATTAATCCCTTAAAAGCTGACTCGCAAGCTTGGAATAAAAGTATCAGGCTGCATAAAATTTTTTAAAATGCACAAAAAAAGCGCCTATTTTTCCATTAGAAAAGCTAAGCTGTCAGACAGCTGACTTTGTTTTCAGCACCTGTTATATACCTAACTTTATTCTTTCTTTTTGTCTGTCTGCCTTGAGTACCTATCTACCTAAGAAAAATTGTAACAGCGATACAGTGTTCATAATCAGCATTCAGGCGATATTGCAGCTGAATTCCAACCCGCAGCATTGTTTTCTGTTTATTCCTTAGTTCATCCCCTCAGAACATTTCCCATCAAGCATTGTGTAGGTTTGGTATTGCAAGCAAAGAGGCTGTCAGAGAGCAGGAGTGTCTGTTGCAATGCTGATGAATTTGCTCCTATGGAATAAGGGGGAAATGGAAAGGAAGAGAGAGAATTTTCAAGTGCACTGCTTCCCTGGAGCATATTTGTTACTTGCCCATTCAACTACTGCCTTTTGCAAAGCCAGAGCCTGTGGCACAGAGGTACAGGGAGATCAGAGCTCCCACTAGGGAAGTTTAATTTGAGTGTTGAAATACTCAGGGTTGGGCTCGTGGGAATGCCCAGGCAACCAGCCCCCCTGTGGGAACTGAGAAAAGGATGAAAGTTTCTGAAATATGGTGCATAGAGCTGGTATGAAATCCATTCTCCTAGGGACTGCAGTGTCCCTAAGCACTTCTGCAAGTTACTCCAGCTCCCAGCCTCCCTTCTCTAGATGGGAGTCTTGGGATTCAGACTGCTCAGCTCATTTGGAAGGGGTTGGCAACTAAGGACAGAAATAGTGGCATTTGGCATTTCCCTGAGGACAAAAATAGTGGCATTTCCCCTCCACACAAAACAGCCTCATGGTTTAAACATCATTCATAAAAGAAGATTGCTGTGACAGAGTCCTACTCAACTGAGAAAATACAAGTATTTTGAAGGAAATAATTTGCCCATGTGAGTAAGAGCTGGAGGTTCCTCACTAAGCTGTTGCAATGGAATAGAAAGGAGAGCAAGATTTAAATGAGAGGCCTAAATTACAATGAGAAACAGCACAACTTCTAGGAAATACATTGTAAATGTAAGAATAGCAAAGGACTTTGGATGTTTCAAGGCAGATTAAGGATTCTCACTGCAGAACGTGTTAATGTTAATGTTAAATGAACACCCGTCAGACAAACACAAAAGTACATCCAAACCTCAGCGCAGAGACTTTCACTAGACAAGTGCTTCAGTCCTATTTTTCCTACAATACTTTGGTTTATAGTACCAGAAAGATAATAAAGATAATGACAAGCTCTTCAGCTCACCATTCTGTGAAGGAATGTGCAGTCTTTTGTTTCACCTCTCAACACTGAATGTGGATCTTATTCATAATCCCTTTACTCAAAGCACATAAGCAGTTCCTGAGTAAGAGACCTACATACACATCTCTGAAACTGCAACCACCAGATCAAGCTGCAGGATTTCTTAAGCAGTCATGAGAATCTCTGTACCGGTCCCATGAGAACTGCTCACACAAAATGTATTAAACTGAGGTGTCTCCAGAATCCAGCAGCCTCAGAAATCAGGAAATCTGAATCATATTTTTGACCCTCTATCCTGTCATGGTATTTTGAGGTCCATCATAACTATAAAGGTAGTCTATTATACTTAAGAGCACACATTCCCACACCATACAATCCAAAGAATCCCTTACCTTTATCTGTAGCACAAAGCTACAATAACAATGGGAACATTTTCCTCCTACAAACTCAAGTAATATAATTCAGTCTCTTTTTCTAAGCAATATTTACAAAGCTATTTATAACTAAGGCAACCAAATTATTTAAACTAGAATTAAATGATTCACCCCAACTTGTTTTTTTCCATCTAGTAATACATCTTAGAATTGTTGCCATATTTAGAACACTTTTCTGTTTGCTATTAGAATGAAACACATTTCTCTAAAGTTGCTGAGTGTGTTGCTCAGCATATCTAACTAAAAGGAGAAAGAGAATACCCACATTCCCTACCAATAAACTGAAAAATATACAAACAATTGATCCCTGACTGTTTAATTCCATGTCTTGCTACAGAACTGAAACATTCAAAAGCAAAGATACTGGATAGAACATGTGGGCACCTGTAGCCCAGGAAGGAATGGGTTTGCATTCTACAGTGTGTTTGAATGAAAATATGATAAAAAAAGGAATGTGTTTGTGAGTAAGTAAACTCCCACACTAGGAAATTTTATATCTGGGTATTGGGTCATTGTACAATCATCCATGCTAGTAGAGGAATCTTGCCATGTATATGCACAATACAGGTTTTGAAAGTAGTTACCTCAAATTAGTATGCCTCTATTTTATTCTCAACAATGGATAATAAGCTCTCACAACAGAGAAATATAGACAAGTTCTAATGCATCTCCTTTAGTCCAACAGAACTGTGTGAATGAGTGTGAATGAGTGCTCAGCACTCTGGGACCTGCAGTTAATAACTAGATTAAATATTCAAGTACCACAGAGTTATTTTGAAAGCTTTGCAATGCCAAGTTCAATTATACTTAAAATTTCACACATATGAAAGACAAAACTTTAAAATGAAATATTCAAGGACAATAAAAATGCAATGAGACATAGAAAAGGTCAATTGCTTCTGTATTCTGAAAAATAGTTGTAGTATTGAAGAATAAAATTACGCTGATATATTGGCGCATTTGAGAGGTGAAACCCCACAGAGAAAACTTCAGTCACTGGCTTTAGATGCTGCATTTGCCTTAAGCATTTATATTTATTCCTACAAGAGTTCTTTCCTTAAACTGTATTTTCCCAGTGTACCAGACAATAAAACTCACCTGCTCAAACTTCTTCAGCCTTGTATCTTCTCTGTCTGTTGATATAAAAACCTGTCCTGTATTTCTGCAGTTCCAATTTGCTTCATGATAGGTTTTATCAAAACAGCTAACTCCCTCATATGCATGAATATCCTGAGATTAGGTTTTTTGTCAGATATTGTTTGCATCCAAAATTAACTTGACACTGAAATTAATACAGAAATAACATTCTGCCCACCACATGCAGCAGAAGTTTCCCTATATTTACACACACTTGAATCATAAGTGTTCTGGTTTCCTTGGTTTAAGTGGAGGACTAGAAACTTGAGTACCAGAGGGAAAGATAAAATTAATGATCCAATTTGGGCTTCTACTTACACCTCTATAAATCAAGAGTAATTCCACTGACTTGAGTGGAACAACTACCAACAAGATCTGCTAAATGCTTCTGGATTTTCTCCTGCTAAGACAGATAAAAGAACAGAGTTACTTTTAACCTTCTCCAGAGACACCTCCTGATCCTGAGTATCATATTGGATTTGTTCACACAAGTATCCATCAGTTACACTGCTTTATGTATTTGCCAAGGTTTTTTAAAGTAGTAAAGAAACCCAAGCACAAAGAGCTGTTCTGTGTCTATTGGAGGTGGGCAACCTAGGAGATTTAATGGATCTGATGAATTATCAGGTAAACTACTTAAGGAATGGAAAGGCAATTAAGATACTAACCAAATTCTTCACACAGATCTCTCCAAGGCCTAAGATGGAGAGAAACCACACAAAACTAAATGCTTATGAAATGCTTTCTTTGAAGTAAAATGATAATTCAAAGGTACCAGATGAGTTTGGCTGCATTAGACAGGGAACTCAGGTGCCCAACACGTTCTGATGACAGAGAGGTTTACAATGCAAGGATGGTCAGTGCCTTTGCCTAAATAATCTTTCCAGACCAGATACTCAGTGTCCTCTCATTAGTGATTTTATTGATCAATGAATAGTTTCACTGACATGAGAGAAGCATCTCCCACCTGCTTCTGGTAAAGATTCATTCCTGTGGCTTAGTGTTATTTAGGGAACTGGCTATACACACTGTACATAGAAATCAAGTTTGCCTTTGGTACTAACACAGCCTAAAAAGAACAATTTGTTGGTGTTCTTCAAACAAGTAGAAAAAATATTAAACAGCTTCATATAGAGCCTGACAATTTTGAACCTCTTCGGATTAACAAAAGAAAGGGAAAAACAAATCTATTAATCTTTGCAACCAAAGTTACTACAGATTACAATGTATTTCATAATTGCCAGTCATGAATTGCAGCAAAACCAACCACGAACAGAACACCTCTCAATACAGTATTTAGTTCTGCTTCCATAAATCTTCTGTTTCTCTTATCACAAATTGAGATTCAAACATCATCCTTAAATAAAGCAAATAACTAAATGGCTCCTACCTGATATAGCTGGCAAGGCTCCAGACTGTAATACTGCTGTTCCCTAAAGAAAACAGAAAATTTCATAATGAAAGATTTTTACAAGAAATAGAAACTTGAAAAAATATAGGAAGTATATAAAAGTAGAAGGGAGGGGAGGAAATCAGAAACATGGTCAGTATTTCATTTTTGAAAGAGAAAAAACATCACATTTTGGAAAATATTAGATTATACTTGACAAAGATGCAAAAATGCCAACAGAAGTTTGATGTGTGAAATTATATCAGATGTGGGACATTGTTAAAGTATCACTGAAATGATAGAAAAAACAACAAATAATTACAAGAATCAGCTTTGTTTAGATAAAGAAATAAGCCTGAGATAATAACAAAAATAAAACCAGTCTTTTGTTATTAAGGGATTTTTTTCATCTCTAAGATTGTCTTCATTTCCATTGCAGTACATCATATTCTATTATTTCTGCAACTCTGAGGCCTCCTGCTGCAATCCTCTGTAAGGCAGAGACTTCATTAACAGCAGCAACTGCAAAGGCAGCTCAGCAGAAAGAACAGCAGAGAGAGGTAAAAGATACCATTTTTAATTCTACAAAACACAGCAAAACATGCCTTTGCCCATAGGAAAACCTTTTAAAATTATTATGGCATCATGTACAAATGTAAGTGCATGGTTTTCAAATGCAGAGCATAACACATATCTCAGCCCACCCTGTGATTACATCAAAGGAGAAAAGGGGTAAGTGACCTCACTCAAATCATATGCTTTTGTTATGTTACGCCTGCTGTGATGCTCAGACAAAAACCAACAATGTGATTATCTAAGGCCTGCATCTCTCACAGTATTACTCATAAATACAAGTTAAATATCCTTCTAACATATAATGTTTTATCTGTGGCCCAGGAGCTGAGTGCTGGGGTCTGTGATGCAGGGCTGTTGGTTCCAGCCACCCCACCTCTACAACACCCACAGTAAGCAGATATGCACCACTCGTGTGTCACACACCATGAGCTGCATGGCCAGGGCTATTTTAGCTCTGGTAGTGATCTGGCTGCTGTCAGATGACATTCATTTTTTATGTTCTGCTTCCAAATATCTTGGGTAGAGTTCAATGATGGATGGTAGGAGCACCCACTGGTTTGATATGCTGGGTCACTATTCATAAATTAGCTCATTTGCCCTAAAGAGCTAAATAGAACTTAAGCCTGGCATTTATTTCTGTGTGTACAAATAACCACCAAGGCACTTAAACCTTTTTTCAATCAAAATAGGATTTTCTTTTCCCCCTTCTGTGTATATTTGAAATATCTCTGCCTTTTTCTCACCTTTATATTTTCTTTAAAAATTTCATTTTATTATATTCAAACTTTCATTCACTTTAAATTTCATGAAATATGTGATTGATCACAGCAGTTCTCATTAAAAAAAAAAAAATCAGCAGTTAAAAATACCGTCCCATATAAAGAGGAACAGTCCTACCTGTCTCTGTACAACTTTCCAATGAGTACATACCTAATCCTGCTCTGGTGCTGCTTATGGGAGTTTTAGTCTTTGACCCCAAGATCAGCCCAAAAAGTCCAGACCATGTAATGTAATCTCCACAGCAAGGAGCAAAGATACTGTACTGCACAGCTTCCTGGCTACAGAAGAAGTTTTGCCAGATTCATAGTGACAAAAAGCACCAGAACAGCTTTGCAAGCTCACCTCCATGGCATAAAAAGGAGCCAGAAGTTAGCAAGTTAGGTGGATAGAAACAAAAGAAGGAAAATACTGTCTTTAAATTAATTCCTCCCATTACTGGCTATGATGGATAGCTGTTCAATATAAACCAAGCATTTTCACAGAGCCAAAATATTTTTGTTTCCTACTTTGCCTCCTAAAAAGGAAGAACCTACACTTCCAAGAAAGAGCAGACTAGCTCCTGTGGGTTTTAATGCTGAGCAGGGCTCCATCATCACTGGCAAGAGGAATGAAATGCCAGTCACCTGATAACTGTGTCAATATTTCAGACACACCTCATCAGCCACAGCTTATGTAATTCCCTTTGTGTATCTTTAGAAATAAAGCTTTTCTTTCAGCTCATCTAGGTTTGGCAGCTTTTTATAGCTCCATTATTCTGCACCTACTGAGAGTTAGAGTTCTCAGCTCAGGAAAGATGAAGCTCTTGGAGCAGGTCCAGAGGATGGACACAAAATGATGGGAGGGCTGGAGCACCTCTCCTCTGAGGGAAGGCTGAGAGATTTGGGGTTGCTCAGCCTGGAAAAGAAAAGACTTCAGGGAGACCTGGGAGCAGCCCTTCTGTACTTAAAGGGTGTTATAGGAAAGATGAGGACAGACTTTTTAGCAGACTGTGCTGTGATAGGACAAAGGGTAATGGCTTTAAAATAAAAGAGGATAGATTTAGATGGGATATAAGGAATAAATTTTTTACTATGAGGGTGGTGAAACACTGGCACACATCACCCAGAGAAGTTGTGAATGTCCCATCCCTGGAAACATCCCAGATTTGGCTGCATGGGGCTCTGAGCAACCTGAGCCAGTGGAAGGTGTCCCTCACTGCAGAGGGGTTAAACTAGGTGATCTTTAAAGGCCCCTTCCTGCACAAAATATTCTATGCTTTTTAGGTCTTTTTTGCTTTAGTCTAAGCACATACATGAAATTTTGCCCCACTGTGAGTCCTCAGACTGGAAGAAGAAAGGCTCAGCATAAATGAGAGGCTCCCAGATTCTTGTTATGAAACAGGACTTTGCACTTGACAGTAATAGAAGCAAATATTTGCATTGTGAGATTTTTATTCTGCACATACCAAAAATGCACTCATAAACAGAGGCTTGATTGCAACATTGGTCAAATGCTTAATTTTCACAGAGGAGATGATCTAGATAGTTTTTTCACCTCTGCCTTCCTTTATTCTAAAGTTAATACGTAGTAACACGGCTGCACTAAATTTCCCGTTTTTCAGAGGAAACCATGAAAATCATGACTCAAAATCCCTGAGTCCCTGAAAAGCAGGAACTGTGAAGCAGACTTCTCCAACAATGAGCAAACACTCTCCTGCCTGCTGTGTGTAGCTTGTGGCATGTCATCACAACCCTCTGACTGCTTCACATAGTTTGTGTGTAGAGGGAGGCAGCAGATTACAGTCACATAATATAATTTATGACAATAAACTTGAACTATCAGAAACTTCACAAAGGAGCAAAGGGCTCAGTGAGAGATCCTGAATGAAGACTTTAAAATCAGCGTGACAAAGAAAAGTTTAAAGTGCTTTTAGAAAATGGAAGAGGAAAAGTATTGATCTTGTCCAAAGATCAGCAAAGCTCAGATAATTCAGCAAAAAGGAACCAGCCCCTAATGAAACTAACAGGTAAAATGCTTTCCTTGTAAGGATTAAAGACTATGATTTATACCATTATTCTAAATCACAGTAAAGTTTACAGTTTGAATACTTAGGCTGCCACAGGAAAAACAAAGTTCCCAGGAAAGGTCAATAAATACAGGCACATGGAGCAACCTTTAAAGGTCATCTGCCTTGATGGGCTGTTTCACCCAGCAGTTGATCAAGTTCAGAACAAAAGATACAAAATTTTTAAACTCTGTGATCCTTCCTAACAACTCCAAATGAAACAAACTCCTGCCCATAGCGTGTTTCAGGTGCAGGGCTCCAATTTCAGCCACAGACTCCTGATTACTCAGCTTCATCTGTCGCAAGCCAACTGCTGCCCAACAGAAAGATTGCTGCAGTCAGTTCAGAAGCATCTCCACTTGCTCAGCCAAGCCCAAACATCAGCTATTTGATGAGGCATGAAGCTGACAGTTTCAGTGGCACTGGCAAACCGTGGGCTGTGCCACGTTAAAATACACCCCTTAAAACCTGTGGGATAATCAAGCTCTGCTCATCCACAAGTTTAAAACCAAGAGGTGAGAAACAACCAAAAGTATTCTTTAATTCTAGTCCAGATTTGTGTTGCCATCTTCTCTCTCTCAGGTTTTTTACAGAGGCCTCTGCACTTTTGATTCTTACATGCTTCTGTTGAGGGGCATCT
This sequence comes from Eopsaltria australis, assembly GCA_034509425.1. Lineage (NCBI taxonomy): Eukaryota > Metazoa > Chordata > Aves > Passeriformes > Petroicidae > Eopsaltria > Eopsaltria australis. The sequence continues at coordinate 3,188,109 of JAVTVJ010000094.1, read as the reverse complement.
CCTGCTCCTTGCTCTGGGCTCCCCAGCTGCCTGCAGTCAGGAGCCACTTATCACACAACCATTAACATCAGAACGTGATCATTACCTCCAAAAATGGCAGGACTTGACTTTAGCATATTCTGAAGCTGTCCACTCATGGGAGAGGAAGAAAAACTGGGCTAAGTTCCCTATCACAAAAGCCAGTACCTGGATCCATCAGCCAGACAGCAGAAATTCAGATGGTGGAGTCTCAGTTGCAACACTTGGAGGGTCAAATTTCAAGCTCTGCTACTGATAATACATGAGTCCATGGGGAAACCGACACAGCAGCAAGGCACATGGCTTGCTCTTGTCTTTTGCTTTTCAAAACCAGACCTAGAATTTTGCTACACATTTGACAGTCACACTAGGAGTGTGGTGAACAACTGGACTGTAATGCAATTACATGGTCACATACCAATTTTTCCATGGGACATCTATCTCATTCAGTGCACGAGAGGGACACATGTGTGGGTACAATCAAGATGGCATGAGCAACTGTAAATCTGTCAATTCCTGAACAGTGAGGAGCTTAACTTTTCAACCTAAACAACATCCTTTTAACATCACACACATATCTCATTATGCACAGTATTCAGACAGAATTCTAGAGCAAGCAGCTATGCAATACCATCCAAGGCATATAAAATACCTGGTGTAAACACATCGGTGATGTTTGTGTCTGTCTCCAAGCATTGCTACAAGCCAAGCTTGCATTCTTGTGAGACAAAAAAATAAGTCAGGAGAATGTACAGGTGGCCCAAAACACTAACACTTATTCCATGTTGATAGCCAAGTCTGAAGGCACACAACACCAAACCTTCCTAAACTGTCTTAACACAAATATCAGCTAGACAGCTTGTGATTACAGAGACATGCCCAAAACTACAAGTTATAACACATAAATAAAATAAAGACACTCTGCCATTTCTGTCAAACTGAGGTTTAGGGTTTGTCTTACCATTTCTTACCAATTTCATAAAGTTTGAGGTTCTTATGGTTCATCAAGGATTGGTATGCTGGCTCCAAATCAAACAAGATTATTTAATACTTAATATTATTTAATACTTAATATTTAATGATTTTGAGGGCCTCTCCTCCTTAACCACAGGTAGAATTCAGAAGCACTGCTTTCTATACAGGTAGAAACTTCATTATTTCATAGAGATTTTGTAGGGATAAATATAGTGACAATTTGCAGTAGCAAATCCTCTAGTGAGAGCTGTTTAAGAAACTCAAATGGAAAGATGGACACTAATGATTATGAATATTGCTGAAAAGATGAGCTCATCTAAGATTCTGAAGAGACCTCACAGGACAAAGACAGTGAAGAGAACACTGTCTGGTTCATGATACAGGAGGATTTCTCACAGCAGAAGCCAAGACTAGGTTGAAGAATTCCAGCAGTCAGAGGAAATGGCTAAGCCAGACATAGCAAATTGCTTCTGAAACCAATTTTAATCCAATGTATTAGATAAACCCAGCCAGAATGGTGGAGGAGTTAGAAGACAGGAACTAAAAACGAGTCTTCATGAAAAATAAAAATACCATATGCAAATGTCACAGGATATATTCCTCAAACTTAACAATGGGGTCACAGAATCTGCTGATTTCAGAGCACAGAACCCTGAACAAATACTGTGAATTGATGCTAGGTACAGAATACAATGCATTAACATCAGCCTTCACTTCTTCATCTTTCACCAGGTATCTCATAATAATCATTCCACCATTCAGGACACTATAGACTCCTTACACAATTGCCATTAAAATAAACCAACATGATAAATGCTTTCTCTCCAACTCTGAGATCTAAGAACGAAGGCAAATACCGTGATATAATCTAAAGTTCAGCATGTCATATATTCTTAGGGTCAAAATAAAGACAACCAATTCTTCCAGGTAATTAGAATCATCTACATTGTTCCCCTCAACCCCTCAGCTGAGCTGTCCTGATTTACAGGAGCAGATGTTCTGCAGTTTTATGGAAAGGAACAATTTTTAATTTAAGCATTAAGACAAACAGCAGATTTTCTGATTCAAAATGTTGTCAGCTTTTTAGAGATGTTTTCACAGAAACATTCCATTCCCTATTCCCCCTTCCTGAGCCTTGTTCAGCTCAGCTCCTGTTAAGCCACCTTTTCTAAGGTACAGACAGAAACTCCTGTTGAAATGCTCATGCACAAGAGTTCAAACACACATTTCTCCAGACTGCTGAAGGTCCAGCAGTGCACCCACAGCATTGTTTTAGCCAGTCCCATTTCCACAGGTGAGCACAAGTGGTCTTCCTCAGCTTGCAGCTCAGTCACAGTGAACACAGAAGCTTTAGCCACACAAAGATAGAAATTGCATTTCTCTTTTAGAAGTTGCAAGGCCTTTATGGAGAGATGTTTATGACCTATAAAAGTCAACATTAATAGGTTATACATTTGTATTCTTATAGAAAGACAGTAAAATGACAGGCATCTGTGCCTGCAGCTGCATTTTAACATGTAACAATATTTTAAATTTAGTTCAGTGCTGATAACTGGAGGGAAAGAAAATTTCCTCATTATGTAAAAAAAAATGCTTTTTTCTTTAGAGAGATTGGCAATTCTAAAGTCTTGTCAAGTGCAATGGAACCAAACTAATGTACACAAAGTCAATGAAGCTTCAGTTTCACGTACTCTGGTTTATGTTTCATATATCCCAAATTCCAACAGGGGGTAGCATTACACTTCTGCACGAACATTTGATCTTTAGAATACACTCAGTTTCCCCACATTTGATAGTCTGAACTTCCTTGTGCAATAGATCTGTTAATTTCTACTCATTCTGCACCCAAGGAAACCACACAAGGCAGAGACTCCAGCAAAACTCCCCAAACACTGAAAGTGATGCTCAGAGGGGCCCAAACAGGTATGAAAAACAGCAGATTTGTCTACTGTGCAAATAAGCAGTGTTTGGTTCTCAGCTCATTCTTCTCACTCAGCACATGACACAAACAGGAGAGGCAAGGTGTTCATGGGGGGGGATGCAACACTTCACATGATCCACTCCCTTTGCGTTTTAAAGTTCACAAGACTGACTGTGCCCACACTGAGCATCTCAGTACTCAGAAAAGAAACACCTGTGAAAACTTGACCAATGAGAAGTACTGCTGTACATCTCAGAACAGCACAGCCCAACAGAAACCACAGTTCTGAGTCAGAGCATTAACCCATTTTGAGATTGTCAAAGTCAATACAAAAGTACCATGGAAGAGGAAGCTGGAGAGGCTGAAAATAAACGAGAAGGACCATCATTGACATATGGACCTATGCACCCATATGCTTACACAGGGATTCAGGTGGCCTTGCCCTCCTGGTTAGCAAAGCAGCAATTTATGGAAAATTTTCACACAAAAGTGCATAAAGTACCCCTTTACCCACATTTTCTGCTTTCAACAAGATTTAAAATCCAACTCAGCTATTCGTGAAGAAAAGGGATCACTTTTTGCAAATAAAGACTTCAACTACAGCTCTACAGCTGAAGTAACAGACAGTAAATAGGGAAGGACTCAAATGAAAACATTTCAAAAGCTGGCAAAGTGAAATCTCAGATCTTAGAGACAAATTAAACCTGCCCCTGTGGGTTCTTAGAGATGGAGAAAGTTTGTGTTGAGCTTTAGTTATCATTTTGAAACATTCACCTGGGGACAGCCCTAAGAAAAGTCTTTTTCTTCCTCTACTTCCCCCGAAGACTGTTGTTCCACAGTGTGAGCTTAACTTCTGCTGGCACTAAAAATACACTTGTGCCTGTTTTGTAGCTGATGGAGCTATGCCAATTTACATTAGACTAGTTACTTGATTCCTTCCTTCCAGCTCTTTCCCCATAAAGACACAGAGAAAAGAATCCTTGTTATAACCTGTGCATCCAGTTCCACAGAGAGAGAACTAGAGTGGGCTTAATTATGGGCCTAGGAAGAATAAAAATGAAAGCCTTGCAATATGATCTTCACATTCATTTTCCTCCTTTTTCAACCTCACATTTAGAGCTATAGTTAGTCAACTTCTTCCAGAAAAAAAAAAAAATTATTAACAGGATAATCAGTGATCATCAGTAGAAAAGAAATGGATGGAAGTAGAAGGACAAATAAGGGAGAAAAGGCTCAAAATAGTAAAATTAAGACAAGTGTTTTTCTTTGTCCCCGGCCCATCACTGAAATTATGGTTTGTCAAAAGTAATGAAACTATAATTAAGCTGCACAGCTTCAAAGGATACAGATACTTAACTATGCATGGGGGCTGCTCCCAGGCTTCTTCTGTATCAGAGAGCAGTGCTATAAATTATTAGGCACAATTATATCTGTGTTTTTTCCAAAGCCTCCTATAGTAGTTATCTCTATAGCACGTGTGTTCTGCTTGACTTTGTGTCTCAAGGAATGAGATGAATCGGCAAACTTCATCTGGAAATGTTTTCCTTGTGCTACAGGGGATTCAAGTATACAGTTACCAGCCCTGATATAGCCCACTTAGCACTTCTCTGTCCTTCTAATAAACCAGATCTGGAAAAGGTTTATATTTCCTTAATATTTTCCAAGCTCAAATTTCTAGTACATTCAAAATTGCTTCCAATCAGCATTGAATTAGCAGAGGATTCCGCACAATCCAGACTCCTGCAGAGGATGTGGCTAGGGGAGAGGGAACACAGCCAGAGTTCATGTCCCACTGATTCCCAGCTGTTGAAACAGTCATTTTAGTTGACTGACAGCTGGCTGCTGCACTTTATCCTGCGAATAGCCCGATATCCTCATGTGACAAGACTTAGGAGCACAAAGTCAACTTTAAAACCCCTTTTCCATCTATACTTTGGACTTGTATGGGATTGAACTTCTGCAGAGAAAGTCCCAAGGTCTGCTTTCTTTCATTTGCCCTGCTTTCAGGAAAAAAAAACATGGAAAGACATAAAAGATAACTCCAAGGAAAACATACAAGCAGAGCTTGCATGCAGTAAAGGCATTTTACTGCAGCCTAGAAGCCCTATATAAGACTGGTATTCACTCACCCCATCCTGGCTTTCATTTATCCTATGAATCACACTTATTTTGACCTTAACATCCTCATCCCACCTGAAGAAGTTCAGTCCAAATTCTACACACACACAGAGATTTTGTGTTGTTATATTGATGCATCTAATTTCTCTGGAGCTGAACCAGAGGGGACAGAAAAACAACAGTAGTTCCACACAACATTTTTCCCTACGCTCCTGTACTACACTCAAGGGTTGAATTACTGGCTGAAGTAAGATAGTTTTTCAAGGCACAAAGTGTTGCTACGCTAGCAGGGATGGCCAGAATGCAAGGAATTCCTTCCCTCTGCAGTGTCATTTAGGAATAGACAGAAAAGTTTGTATGCAACTGTAAAAAGAGCTTTTTTCACACTTTAAAAAAACTCAGTTTTACCTAAACCCTGTCTGAGCAAAATGGCTTTTGATCTAATAGAGGAATTGGGGAGAAAAAAAGTCATTCCATCCAAAAAAAAATGTGCAAAATTAGATTTTATGCAATATGGCTCTCCATAAGGATTTTAGAAAAGAATACATTAAGAAAACATAATACCGTTATGGTTATTTTCCTCCCTCTGTTGTTACAACTTGGCTTGAAGCTCAGGCATACCCTCAAGCACGTTCCTGATATCTTGCTCCTTTCTAAATGCTAAAGAATTGCTCAGCCCTCAGGCTAAACCCATTCTTGAAAAGAACTGATCTTCAACTGCCATGTCCTCAGTCACAGATTTTCTGAATCAACTGAGTGTAAAGACTCCTGCATTCATAACTTCTTTCCGGTAACTTCAGTTCTTGAAAGACACCATTCTTCAAGCTCAATTTCACACACAAAAAAAATTCTCTTGAGATAACTTATTCAATGCCACTGCTTTGTGATCTTCCATTAAATAGAAAATGGCTTTCAACTATTTGTTGAAGTTATAAAAATTAGTGATAGACTTGCCACCATTTTAAAACAAAAATTGTGGAGCAGCTGCCTCATCCTGGCAGTTGATTTTCTCCTTTAGCAATTCACATTAACAACTTCCTTTTCTGTCCACAGTTCTCTTAAAAGGCAAGCAAACTTTCTGTCTCTCTCACTGCCACGTGGACAACATTGCGTTTAATATAATCTTTAGCACTTGGACAGAATTTTCAACATCCAAAGTCCTGCAGAAACACCATCCCATCAGACAACAGCCTTTGGAAGCAAGTACAGATATCACAGAAAAAGCAAGGTAAACTGGTCACAATAAAACCCTAACACAAAATCCTGCAGCAGTCCAAATCTCAAGCTTCTTACCTCTCTTTATAAAAAGTGAGACAGTGCCCAAAACATCACTTTGCCATCACAAACTCTTGCCAGGAGTCTGTCTGCTACAGACAACCAGCTTTATAGCACAGCAGGCAGGTTTGTCAAATGCATTCAACACTAAGCCAGGCAGAGCTTTGAGTACACAGAGAGAACACCAGATTTCAGTAGGGATTCTTTCTGTATTCCCTGAGGTCCAGAGCAGTCAATTCCACTCTTCTACTATGGGACAGGGTTTGAAATCTGCCTGTTCTAGATATCAAAGATGCATCTTATTTATTTTAACTCACATGCAGCCCAAATCTCTAATGAAGTGAACATTTCAGCTACACTGACTTCAGTGGCCTTGCTTCTAGGAGTGTCAGAGGAAAGGAGCTGAAGTCTGCACAAGGCTTCTGCTGAACTCAGCGGGGCATTTTGGTCAGAACTGTACAGTTGCATGAGAGGTAAATTTGACATTCTTTTCTTCCTTATGGACTTTTAAAGAATTCCCTCTCCTTTCTCCTCTAAACTAGTTCCTGGCATTTCAGCAGAAGCATTCAGAACTCTGCATAACAAAGCAATACCAAAAATCTCAACTTTAAAAACTGTCCATCCTGAAAACTGGTAGGCATTTTTGTATCAGAATGCACATTTACTACCTTCTTTGCCTATGGGAAGCATTCATTTAGTGCTGAACATGTAAATATATTTCAGTGATTCATTCCTCAAATTGGTTTTAGGATAATGAAACCACAGAGCAGGTTCAGTGGAGCAGGTAATAAACCATTTTCTATTCAGTAGATTTGTTGCCACAAATTTTCATGCTAACAAATGCCAAAATTGCATTACCCATATGAAGATGCTGTTATCATATTATAAAATTTCACAAACATAATAGCTGGAAAAATTATTTGCTCTTCATGATTAAAGTAATGCAGCTTGGAATAGGTAAGGATTTGCCTACACCACAAGACAATTCATACCTTCAGATATAATCTGATTACAAGTAATTACAAGTCAATGTAATTTCTGCTGGCACATTATCAACCAGACTGAAAGTATTTCCACGGATATCTTAAAGTAATAAGTATATTGGGAATGTTGAGTTACCAAAACTAGTTCCACTCCCATGCCTTGTCCTGAGCTGTGGACAAGTTTAAGCACAATTTGTACAATGTTGCTGGAATACATTTCACTCTTCTAATTTGCATACTTCCAGTTTTAAGTGGCTCTGTCAAAAAAGGTTGGTTGGAAAGGTCACACCCCTACTGAGCATCTATTTTCAGTCCTCTCATCTACTCACAGTGAGCTGCTGTCAGCCCTCCAGACATCCCATCCAAATGATTGCTTTCCTACTGACACTTGCCAATTCCTTCTGAGCCATGCAATTACTTTGATATCACTGACTTTTAATCAAAACAAAATATTTCCTGCATAGTCTTTTTAATGCACAATCTTAAAAATAGAATGTTGGCAGACATTAGAAATATTTTTCAGAAATGCAAATCAAGGAATTGAGGTTTTTTGAAATTAACTTTGTTTATGATCTTCCAGAAGGAGATAAACCATATGGGAATCAAACTTGGGAATCTTAATCCAGGGCTGCTGCTGGAGTTATTCACTTCCCCTGAGTTCAGTTCCATGTAATCTATGCTTTCCTTACCTCTTTTTGTGTTTCTTCCCTCTGAGGTGAATTTTACTTTCTCCCTTTGTTTTCTAAAAGATAGAAAGTGTCTGCTATCACTTCGTAGGATTCTGTTGAATTTTTCCAGAAATAAATGGATTTCCATTTAAGAGAGGGAAAAAAAAGACAGAAAGAGGAAAAAAAAGCCTTCCATTTTCTTATTTTGGCCACATTCCAAGCAATCTGAAGAGTGTCCTTTACAGCTGGATCAAAAGCAGAAACCCTACAAACCCTACATTCCAAAGGGAATAATTTTTCCAGCTTTAATTGTCAGACAACTCCTCCTTCAAAGCATTTCTTTCTCTTCAGAAAAGCTACTGCTCCCAACAGAGGAAGAAGCAGCCACTGGTATTAGTAATAATAAAAGCTATTACCCAGCTTGATTGCATTTAGGGGAGGAAGCCAATTTTCCCATTTGTTCATTGTGATGGGGATAGAAGGTCAATACCGGGATTTATCAATATCTCCATGGCTCTCTGACAGAAAAGCCATCCAGTAGCACTTGTGTTTGGTATAGAAGAATGAATTCTGCTGAGTTACATTGTCTGCATTCCCTCATGGAAGGAAAGATGCTTTCTTCTCTTGACATTGTTATCATTTCACTTACCAATGCTTCTGTGGCAGGCACTTCTTTTCCCATTACAGATCACAGGCTGTCCGTTCCCCTTAGCGCCAGATCCCAAGAAGTGCTAACTCTTTTTGTTATGAATTTAGATTAAAACCCTTATTCTTGCACAAAAGTTGTGAGGATTCTTTCATGATAGATGTACCTTGAGTACAGTTTTTTAGATAAAAGATAAGGTAGACTCCTATAGAGCCAAAAGCAAGTCAGATCTGCACTGCTCTGGTGGGGCTGGCATGTCTTGTGTGTTACTGTGACACCTGAAATCCAAATTCTTACCCACTGACCCCCTCCATGCAAACCTTTGGAAAAGACAAGTCGTTTATATGAACTCTTACCAGCAACTGCAATGAAAAAGGAAGCTGGGTCTCTTCTTGACCACTTGGGAGTGAAGCCTGTTGCCAAGAAGCATTATAATACTGTACAAGTTAACTGGGGAACTGGGAAGAAAAAAAATTCTTCCTTCCCTGCAAGCTGATGATTAGCAATATCTCTACACAGTGCATAAGCAGACCGGGACGGGAGATGAGATCAAGAGCATGGAGATCATCTCTACAATAGACTTGGGCTCCTGGCCAAACTACAGAGAGGAAAACAAAACAAATCTAGCTCTAAGCCTGACACTACATCCACCTGTTTTATGCTCTTTTTTCTGTCAGCTTCAACTGGAGAACATACTTTTGTTCACCTTTGACCTGCACAGCACTGGGTGCTTTTGTCAGCATAACCAGCTCCAGAAACTAATGCCTTTCACTGTAAAGAGTGAAATGATCATGGGTTTCTTCTAGATCAGAAAGAAGCTGTGGGAAAATTGATGGGCTTTAAAATACTTTTGAATCTCTGAAAAGTCTGAAGAATAACACTATCATAAAAATTTCAGAGCCTTCAGAGTCTTTTACAATAATGGTAATGTAAGTAAAATAAATGTCAGATGGCCAAATCATTGTCCAGTGCAGACACCTCATTTAGTGGTGACACGTGCTGGGAGATGCACATCACTGCTGGTTCATGTATCACAGCCAGGACTCATAGAAAAACTACTGGAATTAAATCTTGAGAGCACAAAAGCAAGTTTTCTAATTCATGCAAAAAGTCAGCAAGACACAGTTACAGCAACCTCACAGATACATCATTCAGGTCAATAATGGCAACTGACTTCCAGGTTCCTCTGAGGTGCAAACTGCTCCTGTTAGAGTTCTCACAGTGCCCAGCTGCCCAGACCTCTGAGATTAGAGCAGAAATACAAGCAGCAACAATGCTGTAGAAGACGACAAATGCATCCTTCTCAGCTGAGAATTTAGACAGCTTGCAGCTTTTTTAAAGGTGGGAGGAAGCATAAAATGTTACAGCACCACACATCAGTACTGTAAAAAAATTCTTTGAAAAGAGATGTAAAAGATGTGCAATTACAAATAATCATGTTCCTACACTATCAGAGAAAGCATGGAAATAAACACAGTACAAGATATACACATAAGGTTTTCAGTCTCCTGGGGAAACAGGTAATGACTCCCAACAGAAAAAAAATAGCTAAATTAAGGTAGTAGATAACAGTACATTGTGATTTCTTTAGTATCTGTTTTAGTGCTATATTAGAAAAGTACTTGATTAAAAGCCAAAAAAATTAAAACATTCTCAGTTACACAGATATGGCCATGTAGTCATGCAGCTGCCATTTCTCAGATTTCACTATGCAAGTTAACACCTTACAGGCCTTCTCTTTCACCACTCTCAAAAGCAGCATCTCCAATGAAAGGAGAAACACCAGCTAACTCCAGGGTTGAGGGTTTTTTATGGATTTGGAAGACAAAGATTGTATTCCCAACCCAGTGACAGGCTGCCCATGACCCTGGTAAAATTAGTCTGGGTAAGACAGCAAAAGAGTGCAGGATGCTTAGAGTTCAAGCCTCTTCTCTGCCTGAAGACACATCAGCTCTGATTCTCCCTAGGGTTAGCCTCTCCCTGGTCTGCACAAGGGCCACACAGATATTCACAGTTTCTCTAGGACACAGAGACTCTGCACCCACCCAAGGCTGCCAGTGATTACCAGCTCTGAAAGGGGGACATGGTGCTGCCCGATCACAGTAGTGAAGAGCCTGCTCAAGGATGGCTCACATGCCTTCCTGTGGAGTTTTAATGCAAAATAAAGCAGTATCTATAAAACAGACTAAAAGAGTTAAATATCCTATCATCTAGCCAAACCAAGTCCTCACTTAAACTGAGATCCATGTGCCCCCAAGGCAGGTGCCAGTTCTCCCTATATTGTGTAGGAAAGGGTTCTCAGCCCCTCAGTGCTGCAGATCCCACTGCCTGACAAAACCCCTAAACTCTTTTTATCCATCATGACCACATTTCTGTATTTCTACTAACTACAGATATGCTGGGAGAGTCAAAGTTTGAGGCACAGAGTCACTGTGGTAGCAGGAACTATACAAGAATCTCACAGAGGATTTGGGTAGACCAGCTCCTAATTTGGGACCATATTGTCCCCAAGGAGGCAAAATCACCAACTTAAGTAGGTGGCTGAATACCAACAGAGATTGGTGACAACAGCCACACACAAACTGACAACTTCTTTTCCCCTCTATCATGGCAAGTTAACTACAAAAGCAGTGCTCATGACTATATTTCTACATAAATAAGAACTCCCACTGACGTAAATACGAGTTTAGCACGAGCTAGACGTACATAAATGTAATTCCTACTAATAGGCACATTTGGAGCTGTCAACAGTGATTTGAGTATAACATGAAGTAGCATGAAGAGACAGCCATAAACACTCCATATTAATTCAACTTGCAAGAAGAAGAAGGTCAGGGGACAAAAAGCAAAGCAAAACGAGACCCAGAACTTGTCAGATGGAAAAGGACAAAACCAGTTGCAAAATAATTTTATTTTTCAGTCTTCTAAGAAAATTTACAAACAATGGTGGTGTAAAAAAAAAGGAACACCCTATAAAAAAAGTTGACATTTCTCAAACTATAGCATCAAAGGAAGTTACAGAGCAACACACATACAATGAAATTCTATTCATCAAATTAGTATTAGTTAAGTAGTTAAAAACGTAATAAGTAAAGTCTAATAATAAATCTCTACAGCTTACTCAGAAATTGTAACAATCAATTCTGAGCTTAAATTATACTTACAATAGACAATGAAATCACCTCTGCAATCATCTACAGCACTGAAATCAACTAGGTCGAATTACATAGCAAAAGCACACCTTGGGAAGTCTGTAAAGAACATCTTGAGCACAGTACAATTGCATACAACAGAAAGCAAATCACCCTGCATGCTTGCTTCTTAGTCCCCAATGTCTAATATGAAAACAATATACAAATAACAGAAGCAACATTTAGTAACCCTTTCCATGCTGTTTCTATTTTTCATGCAGAGTGACAGAAAGGCTCCTTGCCCTATTTTCTGTTTGAGCCCTGGCTCTTTCCCAGGGTTTGTTCTCCCTGATTTCACTATCATCCTTGTCATTAGTGGAGCAGGTGATTTTTAATAAGTCCATCCCAGCCAGGATCCCCACCATGCCCTCCACATTTGCATGTCTTCATCCTGCAGCCTCTCTCCAGCTCTTCCCATGCTGAACTCCAACATGCACACGCAACATACCCAAACCTAACCTCCATTTGCCAAAGTTTACACACAGGGCACAAAACAAACAAGTGCTTATAGCCTTAATTACTACTGCAGATTTTGCTCTACTCAGGTCACTTTAAATAGTAGGCATTTAAAAGCCATTAACACAATTTAATTAACAGTTTAACTCAAAATTGCAAAGGAACTCCAAACACTGGCACATTAAAGCCTTTTGAGCACAAATTTAAATAAACATGAAAAGTTGGTGTTTTCGTCAATCCATAAATCAACCCTTCCTGGCCTTAACTTAACTATATCCTGTTCAAAGTACAAGGAGTAATAATTATTTTTTAGTTACAGCCTATGGATTTGTGCTTTCAATGTACTCATCAAGAGAAATGCCAAAAACAGTGTCCATTAAATACTGCTAAAATAACTCGTTCTTGACAGTTCAAGACAGTGCATCAAAGGGTTATTTTTTCTTTCAAAAGTAAAAACAAAACCCTGAATCATTCCATTTAATGAGACTTCTTTCATGACTGCTTATAAATGGGTCTAAAAAAATAGCAGATGTGCATATCTCATGCTAAAACAAAAGTTAGTAAGAAGGTTGCAATGTTTATCACTAAATATGTTTAAGTATAGACAATATCTGAAATTCTTGCCAAGTTATCTTATTAGGGCAGCTAGAAACACCGTGAAACCTGACAGCACTTTGCAATAAAAATGTGGGTGTTTATGTCATTGGGGTCAACAGACAGTTGTAGTAACATAATTTTTAATTATGTAGTGACATAGGTTTTAATGATTTTGGAGATATCCAATGGAATACTCACTTTCAGCTTCCACACATATCAAGGGTAAGATCTGATAAATCCGCATCTAAACCAACAATCTGGATCACCCAGAAACATTTAGATCATGTGAGCAAATTATACCTGAATTACTTCTTTTCTCCCTGCCTACAACAAAGCCACCTTTGAGCTTTCCAATCCCAAAGCAGAGCCCTTCCAGAAATCAATCTTGGTCATTTTCCCCCAATTCTCCCTATAACTACAGGGAGCAGCCACACAAAGCCACCAGCAGATACACGGCTGTGCACCCCACTGCCTGCACTGCCTCCAGCCACACTTTCAGAACTGGGCTAGAGGGCTCATGAGGGGCTGTGGTGCAGGTGGCTACAAAGGATGGCCTTGGAACATCACTGATCCCACCAACCACAACCTTAGAAAACTTGTCCCACAAGTGCCTCCCTGTCAGAGACTGAAATATCACAGTTTTTGACTTAAACATTTTCATGAAGGACTTTCAGAACTGTGTTACAAAAGCTGCAAGGAATACCACCACACCCTGAATAGGCCCTTCGCAGTGAGGCCCTGGAATGTTCGCTGATGGAGGTAACTCAGGACTGGGGACATTCACAGAACTCAGCACCTTCAGGGAGGAGAGCACAGCCCCAGGGCTATCATCAGCCAGGCTGCACACACCCTCCCCAAGGCTGGGGGGAGAGAGGCTTTGGGTGTGTGTTGGTAAAGCCCCTGGTTAGAGGCAGTGAATGCCCGCCCTCCAATGTGCAGACCACCCCAGCTGAGGGGCCCATGCCCCAGGGGGAAAATCTTACCCCCAGCAGGAGGGGGTGACACAGCCCATCAAAGGGCCCCCCAAAGGGGTCCCCAGACCCTGCACCAGAGCACCAGAGATGATGCAACAGACCCTCAGTGTTGCAAGGGATAGTGTCAAACTGGCACCTGCAAGGGAGGCATGTGGGCATTCCCACCTGGCCAAAATCGTCTATTAACCCACAGGATTTCATACTCTCTGCCGTGTGGCAGCATGGAGTGTGGCAGCTGTGGCAGGGGACCCTCACCACCAGCAGACCGCATGGAGGGGAGCAATGAGACATTGCTCAGACCCTCAGATGGGTGATATGCTCCCACCTAAACCCTGTCACTCTCTCCCTGTCCCTCCATCCCCCACACACACTTCCTTTTACATCTCTTTCTCTCTTCTCTTTCTTTGTCTTTGCCCCTTTTGTTATAAAATAAAATACATAGATTTTTTGTCATCAACATTTAATCTCGTTTGGTTTGAATCTCTTTCAGTTTTAATTAGTTTTTGGGAATATTTTGAACCTTCTAAGTTCTTTCCGGTTTGTACACAGAGACTTAGTTTTCTTTGGTTTTCTGGGTTCAAACTGGATTGCAACACTCCCTACCTGCCATGTGCTGCAGATACATGACAAAGTAACATCCAAGAGGCTGTGCAAAGGCAGACAGAGCTTTCCAGTTTGCAAGCATGGGAAGGCACTTGATGATGCAAATGCAGGAAACACCTCACAAGAAGAAAACAATCCCTCAAATTTATAACCTTTTAATTTTTCTTTCATCACCTACTAGGCATTCAAACCCTTTGCATAGCAGTGGTTTATGTAATCTAACATTTAATTAAATGCACACACTTCAATGGCAGTGTTTAATTCCTCATGCAGAAGTCTCTCTTGCTGAATCCTTGCTTCACACATTCCCTAAATTAAGCACTCCCTTCTCTAACCTTCCCAGCCTTTCAACAGTTCTCTAATACAAGCGGCTTTACCTTCTTCTAGTTTAGCAAACACATTCACAAAAAAAAAAAAAAATCACCAGCATAGATAAAAACAGATACATTTTCATGCAATGTATAATTAATATATATAGCTTACTGCCATAAAAAGACAAGAATTTAGCAGGTCCAAAATACTTTTAAGAATGTCAAAGTCTTAGTAACAGATACTGGCAAATGTGTTTGGAAAGGCAAGTGAACCTCCACAGTTTAGGTATTAAGTCTTTATGTGACTCGTGATCAAAAATAAAACTTCCTGCAAATAAACTGTCCTGTTTGCAGACTGCTAATGAGTTTTTGTGTACCTGCTCTAAAGTACCTGCCATTGGCCAGTTACAGTACTGGACTGTCACGCTGACTTGACTATCTTGTATTTCCCCTGTGAGAAACTGGTCTAATCTGGCTTCTTGTGCAAGGCATGCTCAAACTACAGTGACAAAGAAAAGAAAAACATCAATAAAATAAAAATATTCACTCTAATCTCCTTAGGAGCAGCACATACTATTTGACCTCCCTTCCTTCTTTGTAAATACCAGCAGCAAGACAGGTGAGTGTCTTTTGTGCTTGCTTGCCATTATATGACAAATCCAGTGCCTGCAAACCTTTTCTCTTTCACTTACATGTACCCAAAGCCGAAACTGGCCAATTTAGAAATAATGATTGTGGTCCATATTGTTCAGTGCTTCCTTGACTAGGCACAGATTTTGAGGAAACCATGCGCTAAGCCTCTCCATTTGAGCACAAACAAGACAAAAAGTTATTACCTGTTCAAAGTATAAAGGAAACAATATTACTTATGACCTACAACTTAAGTAACTTTAAATTAATCATGCTATATTAACGAAGGCTCGTTAGCATCTGCTCAGTGTTAGGTATTTACCTTTAGTCCACCACAGATTGGACAAGATGAAAAAAGAGCTCTTGTCATCCCAAGGTGGGGGCCACATGTGTCACAGGGGTCAGCTGAGGCCCCACCAGGTGGTGACAGCTCACTACTTTTGGAGTCTGACACCTGTCCTTGTGCTTTTGTGTCTGACCACCTCGAAACAAAATCCACATATGTCTCATCACTTGAGTCCTTGCTGCCTTCTGTGAGTAAGGATGAAGGCCTCCCTCTGTGCTGGCTGTGCTCAGGTCCCCTCCGTGCTTCCAAGTGTGGTAGTAGCAGTTTGGGGTCACTGGCACCTTGAGCTGGCAGGGCCTGGTCCTTGGGTAGCGTGGAATCTGCACTCTTCGGCTGCACTTCTTTAGAAGCTGCCTGTAACACACTCCTGGGTATATCATAAATGTGCCTGAGGGAGCTGGGAACCTGATACTCTGATCCCACACCTCGCTGGGACTCACTGTGAGGACAAGTACATAGGCTCTGATCTGAAGGAAAGTTCAATGGCAAGCTTAGCAATGATCCAAACTCATCACCATGGCAGATGTCCAAGCTCCCAGCATAGGAAGAGAAGCTCCCAGAGTAAGAAGAGTGACTACCAGTAGCTATTCCACTGTCAGAAGAACTCTGACGACCTATTTCCTGCAGCTGTCTGGATCGGAGCGGCTTCGGAGGGGGTTTAGTGGTGCCACGTGCCCCTTCTGGAAGGGCCTTTTCTTCTCCCAGGTGAATGCCCTTTGCAGCTGCCAGTCCATGGCTCTCCTGAGAGGTGCTGGCTGAAGATTGCTCAGGCCACACTGTCAGCCTGCTCCCAACACTGACATCCGAGTGGCTGGTATCCGAAGATGAGCTCGAAAGACTCCTATCGTCTCCTAGAAAAGAAGGAAACACATCAACCCGTGTTTCAAACACAATCAACAGACCCAAGCATGGCAGGTATGTACAAACAGGAAGGGCCCTGAGATTCCATCTGCTTTTTGTAAGTGGAACTGCCGTCAGAAAGCCAGAATTCCTGCAATAACTCACAGCCCCACAGGAAAAATAAAATGCAATGGTATGTTACCTTGCCATAACCCTGCCACACTGTGGAACATGATGCATTCAACGCTAAATTTTTCAAGTTTATGCACCAAGTTCTTCCCTTTTCAAACATATTTTACTTTCATACAGTTAATTGGGTTGCTGTACCAAAATACAATCATACATCACTGTACAAATAAAAATTAGAATAATACTGTTATAAAAATGTTTACATATCTATATACAAAAAGATCTTCTGTGATTCATTTACGCCTATATTACAAGATTGTTTTTCTCAATGATTCTTGTAAGAAAGGCATTTTAACAGGTGATTACTCCCATCAAAGAGAGAATATGAATGAAAAAGATTAAACATTGGCATGAAAGGACACAAGGACAAAACACAAGCATCACACAGATAAACAAATACAAAACCAAAAAAAAATTCAAAATCACTTTCTAGTATCACACACAGAGTCCACAATGTTATTTTCTTCTTTCTTAATACAACCACTGTGAAAACAAAGTCAGAAACGGTATGTGAAGTTGGGCCATGATTTCTGACCAGAGGGACTGCATAAAAAAACCAGGCATGCTTATCTATCAAGTCTCATTTGTTTTCTATCCATTCAGTCAAGTCTAGTAGTTACACGCTAATTAAGAAAAACCTCAGGAAGTCTCACTGGAATTCCATCACAACCCACATTACCCAGCAGTGTCTAGGCTAAAGCAGCCATGGACAATTATGTATATAAGCACATAATTAAGCTCCTGAGTATCTTCACAGGGACATTTTTTAGGTTTGTAGGCTTAAGAGTCAAGAGCAAAGCAGATGTTTGGATGACCTGACTTTGGCTTTTAAACAGTTCAAATGGCAGTTCACTGGGTTTTACAAGCCCAGTGCTAGACACCAATTCTACTTTGATACATGAACAACTCCAGAAAAGGCATGTACAGATACCAGAGGAAAGTCCTGCATTTTATTTAAAAATTCTGCTATAAGCCTGATGTGTGAAGCATACAAGTGAGTCCATCTCACAGGCTGCACTGACTCAAGTACTTAAGCAGATATCAGACTTGATGCAGATAGCTCTTTTTAAGTTTTACATGCACAAATTCAGTAGGACTCAGCATAATAAATGGTCTTCCTAGGTTAATAGTGTTTGATTCAAAACTCAGTCTGCTGAGTTGAAAACCTCCAATCTATGTCAAAGGACTTCAGACAATGCTGTTAAAGAACTGCCTCACAAGAAACATAACGAATTGAATGTCATGACCATTTCTCTGTAATTTTTCTTGTAAGCTCCACATCTTATAACACAGGCCATATAACTTTTAAAAACTGGGCAGGAAGGAACACAATATATTTTTATTTAATTAAAGGTATTTCTTACCTCCACTTACTTGGCGACTTGTATGGGACAACAAGCTCAAGCGCTTTTCCAATTGCAAAGCTTCATGAGCCAGTCTTTCTTCTGAATAGGCTGGGTTTGTACTTGGATCTTTAAAAAGAAACAGAAAATAAAGAAATAAATAAATAAATATATAAAGGAGGTAACATGGAAAATAAATTAAAAATAAGGAAAAAGACATTCTTATGTTTGAAATGCTGATTGGAAAAATGTAGGTGACAATCTGACTTCAAGCACGTCCTGGACATGTGCTACACAGTAAGTTAAAATTACTGTCAAAGATTTTCAGAGATTATACCCAATGTCTGTAAATAGGTACAACCAGGAACAGAACACTGAAGAGCACAGCACCAAAGTCAACAGCTACAGAAATAATTAGCATCCAGCAAGTCTAGAGGACTTGAAAGCTAATTTGACCCATGTAAAATGTTACCTGAATTCACTGGATTCATCGGGAATTTTAATACTGAGAAAGACCAAGATTTTCATCCTACAAATTTACAAATGTACACCATAAAGTCAGTCATAGTGATTAAACTATCTGCCACCTCCCAACCCAGATCATCTACTCACAAAGACTTTGCTTTCAAGTCTGATGACCAGAAGGTCATTAAATTCAGATGTCAGAGAAAAAATAAGCAACCTGGTAGCTCTCCGTCTTTATGTTTAATACAAGACAAGTTAGGATGATATAAACCACTTCTAAAACGTACTGTCATAGATTTTCCCCATACATTTCAGTGAGTTTGCTATTCCAGCTGAAATTATTTCACTGAAGGCAGCTCATTACATTCAAAAAAAAGTAGAAAGACCAAAAGTTAAACAGAACACGGAAGAAGTCTCATCAGTAAAACTGGCCAGTTTGCTCTAAATCATTTTGTTTCCAGCAGGCACAACAATAAAACCAGATGTTGGAAGTAATCATAACCATTATCCCAAGAGAAACCTTATGGATTCCTTCAAATAGCACTACTGAGTGTGCCATGTTCAGCAGCTGCAGAGGATATGGTCTGCTAACTTGTTCATCATCAGAAACTTCACTAATTCTTATTAATACATAGGGAAAGTAATTAATGACAGAGAAAACAAATTAGCTTCCTCACTGCTGCTCTTGTATATCTGATGAACTGGGTAGTACAAGCACACCACAAAATAACTGAATCATTTAATAAGAGGGGGGAAAGGATGAAAAAGGTTATATGTTGCTGTGGCTGAGTTAGTAACACAAAAACCAGCTGGAAAGATGAAAGTAAAGTTCTATTTTCACCCCAAGTCTTTTAGTTTTAAAAGACCTGGTTTTGATATTGTCAATACAGCAGTCAAAGCAAGCTCATAATCAGGGGAAGGAGCACTGCCAGGTCAGCTGAAGCTCCATGGGAGCTCCCTACATTATCAACTACCCTGAGAAACCAACTGCCACATCTCTCCTCCCTAACCATATCCACTTTCTGACCTGTCCCAGGTAGGAACAGAAACGACAATGCTGAACTTTCTAACTT
Source organism: Eopsaltria australis (assembly GCA_034509425.1). Lineage (NCBI taxonomy): Eukaryota > Metazoa > Chordata > Aves > Passeriformes > Petroicidae > Eopsaltria > Eopsaltria australis. The sequence continues at coordinate 3,168,487 of JAVTVJ010000094.1, read as the reverse complement.
TCTCTCCCATGTAGAGGAGGTTTTCATCTTTGGCAGTCTGCAATCTGGGTAAGATGAGCAGAAAAATCAAGATACACACAATCCATCTGTAACAACATACACTGGAACCCAAGGGTGTTCTAACAGGGACAAGGGAACAAAGCCCATGACAAACAGGGTCTGTGACCTCTGCGTCTCCCAGTTCAGTCAGTGCTTGACTCACTTCAAACTTAAGAACAGAAAACAGGACTGTTTGATGTGGATTATTTTGTTAGGTCTCCATTCCTATTTACACTGCAAGACAACTTGTATTAGGCATTGACCAGTTCAAACCTGTGCAGCTGCTCAGCCAAACAAAACCCCCAGTGCTTCCATAGACTCTGCCAAAGAAATACACAACATTCAGCCACCAGCACCTATGGTGCAACCCAGACAGGTCCATGCAAGATCTGCTCAGTAGCATACAGGGTGTTACAAGCTGCTGCCTGAGTCTATTTGTTAATGCCCTTCGCTCCAGTTACTCTGCTGTATCTAGTTAAATGCCCTATGTCCAAAAAAGGTTCAAGAAAGATATTCTATAAGCACTTTGAGTATAAAGTTGGTATAACAGATCAGCAAATTGGTCAAACCAAGATGCAAACAGACACTATTCCCACACCAAAGAACTGTCAGTAGGAAAGGTCATTTCACTTTCCTCAGAATATGATTACTTGACAAATGCAGATTTTCAGAACATTACTAGGGCACCTACAAAACAACTAGATTTTTAAGTAACTGATATCCCTCTTACAGACAGCAAAAGATATAATAAAAAAAAACTGGTCAAACTCCTGATCTTGTAAAGTTGGCTTATAATAAAATACAAGATGAGGCAGGAGGGAAGTTGAAGTCAGTACTGCACTTCACATGTTCAATTGTTTCCAGAAGCCAAATTCCCTAACAGCTGCAGAGCTACAGAACATGCCAGATTTCACCCAACAACATGAAACCTCTAGGCATACTGTCTGTCCAACAGAACTGATAATTTTTTGGCTAAACTTCCCCTTAAGGACTGCCTGTGGATAAAACGTATATATAAAATTGGGTTCATTGTTATGTGCTGTGACCTCTCATTGCACAGTTTTATGGAAGAGTGAGCAGAACTTTCCTCAGCAAGTTCTAGGAAATACCTGGAGAAATAACTTCAAAACCAGACAAACATATACAGAGTCTAAATTTTAGATAGATACTAAAAATAATTATCTATCAGTCTTACCCAAGTCTTTGTTTCACCTTTAATCCTCTCTGCTAATAAGCCAGACTTCTACAGAAAACACACCCAATACTACTCCACAGAAGTAACAGATTTTTACACCAGTATTTTTGGTTACAAGCTACCAAGCTCTGATCAGGAGGTTTTTCTGCAGGATCAGACAATGGACTTAAGTCACTGGCAGCCATTTTTTAGGGACTCGTACTTACTGGAATACATAATCTATAACCTCCCAGGAGTGATGTTGTGATAACCCTTGCGTTTTTAGGCCATAATGCTAAAAAGTTGGATTTGTTGCCATCATCCTCTACCTTCTGCATGCCCAATACACAACCTGTAAATAACTGTGTGGCAATTTACCACATTAGTAACTCAGGGGGACAGAAGCAGCATGACCGGTACTGAGACAGCTGTCCAAGGGAAGTGCCGACAGCTTCTGCCCACACAACATCCGAAAGCAGCTCCAAGAACAATTAGTACCTTCATTTCCCAAACTCTTAACAAATGTATCCTGTCACGTGATTCACTCAGGTCCTTCAATTAATAAAATGTTTTATCATTTTCCAATCAAAAATGGATTCCTTGCTATGAAGAGAATTATCTTTTATGTGAGGCAGTCATTGAAATCTTCTTAAACACTGCTTTGGGGCAAAGGCAAAGGATTACATCAAATTTAGCTGGACTAAAAATGCCTCTGCTGGAGATTTTATTTTTACATTACGTTGGTGGGTATTCATTAAAGCCACATCAGCTGCTCACCGTGGGAGATTTTGAATACTCTGGTAACATACGAATAAAGTGTCAGAGTAATTCAAAGCTCCAGGGTTGTTCAATAAGCACCTGTCAGGGAAAAAATGTATTGTATCCAGTTCAGTCAGCAGCTACCTAATTGATTATATGCATCTTTAAAATGCAACATTGGTTAATCACTTCATTAAACAAACAGGATAAGTTAGGCTGAAAATCTCTTTTCTTTCTTCCTGTGGAACTGTAGGCACATTTGTAAATCAGGCCTGGACCCTCACCTTCTTGCTAACATCTCCACACCTTGTAAGATATCTGGAGGAATGAAAAGATGTCCTAAAAGTTTGAGGAGGATCCACTTGGCACAGATACTGCAGAAGGCAGCCACAGAGCTGTCTTGCAATGGCCAAAGGTGTACCAAGCTTCAACAAAAAGAAAGAGCATCAGATGGATCCTCAGCAAGCAACACAGTACACTCTCAAATCAGTCACAAAGGAGCCTGAAAAAGCTTCCAGAATTAAAAGAGAGCATCTGACTATCAACATTACACTTGGGGTCTTTCCAGATTGCAAGACTGGACTGTCACATAATCAGATACAGAGAGTGCTGGCCTGCCCACTGATCAAAGGTAACACTGATGGGCTCTTGGGCCTTTGTTGTGTTCAGGTTTAGCATTCAACATGAATCTTGCTAGTGAAAAAAAAGGAGTTCAACACAGACCTGATAAACAAACATTTCTCAATTAATAAGCATGCAAATTCAGTATAGATTACAAACCATGCAATCAGTGATTCATTATTAAGTCCATATCTAGACTTCTGTCAAGAAAGAATGTGAAGTTCTCAGGACTGCTTTCTAAGTATCTCTTTAAGGAAAAAAAAAAAAAAGAGACCATGCTAGTAGCCTGTTACAGCAGTTTTCTTTCAACTAGTAGCTGGGGAAAACAAGCCCTCCAAAGCCATCACTCATTTGAGTCTTTATTTAAAATATTACACTTGCTAAAAACACCTACAGATACCTATACCTACATGACCTTCACATTCCCATCTTCTGTGTCTTCAGAGGGGTTTTATGAGACCTGATCATGCAGCTTTTAACAAATCAAAATCTCCAATCTGCTAATGGAGATATCAATAGGACTATTTTGGTACAATTTTGAAAAACTAATGGACTCCCAAAATAGGTACGACAAGTAATAAACCATAAAACATCTAATGTTCTGTTCCCTTTCCAATTTATTCTGGATGTACACATAATAGAATTATTTTTTATCCTGAGAATAGTAATTTGACTAATTTCCAAAACATCACAGAATAATTCAGGTTGGAGGGGATCTCAGGAGTTCTCTAGTCTGACCTGCTGCTCAAAGCTGATCTGCTGAGTGATTAGATCAGACCTTGCAATGGTCAGTCAAGTTTATGAGTTCCACTGCACTGGCTTTTCATTACGTATTTTATAGATGACATCATAAAATACCTACAGTAATCACATATCTATGTGATAAGAACATCATGCTTTTAAGGAAAAAAGGTATAGTTTTTAAAATTACAGTCCTGAAAAGATGATGTGAATATTGCCCTTGAGCAAACTCCTTGCACACCCATTCCATTTATGGACCTGCACAAATTCCATTTAGATACTGGCTATTTTATATTTGTTTAAGAATCACTATGGCAAGTAAGAAAACTGGTCATTTTGCAGTCCTCTTCAAACCATTCTCTACCATCTCTTAATAATTTCCTGCTTACACATAAATATTTCAGCACCCCTTTTAAGCATATGGCTGAGTTGTTTGTACACAATGCAACCGGCTTCCTTCATTCATCTTTTCGACAAAGGCAGGCTACACACACATTGATTGCATAACATCTATAGATTATATTCGTGCTGTGGATGTTGGTGTCCAATACTGTCACTGTGACTGTTTTTACCATATTACATTCTTTCTCTGTACATCTGCCCTTTGTGTGTTTTCCTTGCTTGAAAATACCATAGTGCTTCAAGCATATTTCATGTTTAAAAGTTGGAAAGGTATAGGCAAAGGCAAGATGCCAAATTCAAGTAGCAAACTGTGAAGAGAAGGTTTCTCTAAAAGCTTTTAAATTGCACAAAAGCAGAACATTGCACACATAAAGTACAGCTGAGGCTGTGTAGCATTCTGCACTGCAGTAAATATGAATTACATAGACAAGAGGTTTCTTGGTAGAATCCCCAGTCTGGAAGTTTTGATCTAGTTATCTGAAGTATACAGATAATTAATCTGTTTACAAGCTGATACTTGCAAAGGTTGAGTGTATTTCAATGGCTGACAGACATCGTGTGCAGCTGGTAGACTTGACCTTTTCAAGCAATACAGTACATTCTGTGTAACAACATACTTGATAAGGAAAATTAGTTTATGGATGAATCACCAGAACAGTACATGTGCGTGTGCCTTAAACAGATCTGTACAAGCTTCTGCACAGGATAATAAATAAAGGAGAACATAAAAAATGGATTTCTTCCATGAAGGAATATGTACATAGGGAGAGACAACAAAGTGGAAGAGACAAGGGTAAAATACACAGGAATGATAGTTAAAGGGCTCAAGGTAGCTTGGATAAATAAAGGCAGAGGGGTCTGGAAGTACAGGAGCACAATTCTTGACAAAACACTTCTCCTGTCCAGGGAAATGAGATGAAATCGATGAAATTTTAATGGCAAGTCTATCAAGCACAGAAGAGAAATGAAAATACCTCAGGGAAAAGATCTCTTACAAAAAACACCAAATACTCCCCAGGATGTCCCACATCCACTTCATGCAGCTCGGTGAGGTCAGAGCTCCTGAAGGACGGAAGGGATTGTGGTACATGGCACAACAACCCACGAACACCAGAAGTGATAATTAAGATGTTTCTAAAACACTGTTTCTTTTGTTGGGTTTTCTTCTGTTTGCTTCTTTTTTTTAACACTCCAATTAATTGAATGCAAACATAAATCATCACACAAGAATGACTGCTTTGTCTACTATTCTGCTTGATTATTTAATTGACTTGTCTTACAACCATAAGAAAGACAACATGAACTGAGCCTTGTGTTTACTGCATTTACTAATTTTTAACTAATAACTAATTTTTCATAATTTATTTTCACAAGTTTCACATGTAGATCTAATCCTTTCCATCACATTTCCTTCCTGCAATTATCTTAACCGTATAACAGCAATAAAATCCTGTCAAACACTTATTAACTGCCTAACACTTACAGAGAAACTCTAAGTATTCCACAAATCCCAGCTCATCCTTCACCATTCTTGCAACCTATTCCCTCTGTATTCCACCACCAAATCACAGACAATTTTCTGCAATCTCATTTCTACACTTTTCTCCTGTTTGACAGAGTCATTCTGACTCAATACTGTATTTCATCTGTTGAAATCCAAAGGCAGTAGGCTTTATTATTAAGCCATCCAAATTCCTCTTTGAACATTGCAGTACATACAGCATTTACCATTAAATAGGAAAAGGAATTTAATCCCCACACATCAGGATAAAAGCTCAAGTTGAAAAGCTTAAATGTGATGCAGAGGCCTGACAAAGTTTTCTAAGGCTGACAAGACTAAGAACATTGTGTTTTGGATAAACAAAAAACGCTCCAGAAGTTAGTTTTCCATGAAACTATCAAAATAGCAATGCAGATGTGGATCCAAGTTAAATGTGTAATTTTAAAACTAAAAGTTAGGGTTCCTTTCAATTCAAATTGCCACCCTTTAGTACTGTTAAATAAGAGAGGTCTGGAGTTAGCAATATCACCAGAAATATGAATGAGCCAGAGCAGCAGGGGGAAACTGGGTACATGAGGCTTATAAATCTGTACGGTGACATTTCAGAATGAAAACCACTTTGCACTCTGCACCCCCTCACTGTCTGCAAACTGTTCTGACACCAGCAGCAGCGGGTGCAAGACATGACAAGTTCCTGCTTCACTTGGTTACTCTATACTTCCTGTATTAACCTGGGAGCACTGGACGCAGACCAAAAGGGCCTTTGGTCGGGGAGATGCCGCGGACGATGCAGTCGAACAGGAAGCTGATCTGCTCCCCTTCAGCACAAGACAGGAAAAAAACACCAGCCCCTGCAAGAAAGCACAACATAAATACATGGGGTTTTCACCTGGAAACGCTAGAAATATATTTAGCTGAAGCTAATTATAACATAGCAATCGAAAGAGTTTTAAGTGCAAGCTGTGAAAAGACGTCAACAAGATATTCTCCAGGGAAAAGAAATAAAAAATTCAGGTCAGCACATGCACACTATATCACAAACATACATATAAATTCAATAGCTGTCTAACAATTTATGATAATTTTATGACATTCAGGCACTTAGAGTAATATCCTAGAATCATAAAATGGCTTGGTTTGGAAGGGACTTTAAGGATCACCTAGTTCCAATCCCCCCTGAATGTCAAAACAGATACCTTATTCTCAACAGCTGTCCTGCTCTTTTATTCTTATTTACCCCTAAAATTTTGTGGGTCAAACTTAACTAGGAAGGAAGTGTCAGGGATACTTAAAGTGTCTTCAAAAAATGAAACAGTGAATTCTACTTTTAACCAGATTTAAGCAAGAGGAGCTTTTTACATACCAACAAATTAGAATTTGGTTATATTGCTGGATTATAGTATAAATTTTCCTAGACTAAGTCCTATGTGTCTATTATTAATAGAATGTAACACAACTCCACAGGTTGTCATCAGATCTTTACCCTTTGCTCTATTCTGATATTTGCTTTCCATTCATTAAGAATAGCCCCAAGCAAAATTAGAATGAGAATCACTAAATAAACAAACAAGTTATGAGCTCCATGATACATGGCTACATGAACAACACAAAAGACTAGAAGGGCTCCACAGAACATTTTTTAAATTGTCAGTCCAAATATAAATCACATCCAGAAAAGAATTATTATCTTAAAACAACAGGCAAAAGACCACCCCAGCAACCAGCAATTTCAGAGAAATAAAACTTCAATACCAGAACAGAAAGGAAATTAAATTTGTATATAGACCTTGAAGAAGTGCTGCCACTTCACCAGAGCGATGCATACTGGAAAACTCAAATACCAAACCTTAGACCTGCAGTAGGGTTTTGCACATTACTTTCCTTGGGACTCAGGCCTCTAATCTGGACATATGTTTGACTTCTGCTTGTCTCTAGCCAATTCTAAGTTGTATATGTATTGTTTCCAGTTTTACTCAAAGAAGCAGAGCTGATCTTGACCAGAATGAGTGCATCCCCATCAGTTTCTAAACATATGCCTTGTCATATCCAACAGTATACTCACATTTAAGCAATGGATACACTTTCGACAGCTTGACAAAGGGCTGTGGGATTCAAACAAAAAGGGTCATAGAGAGTGGACCACAAGCCACAGCAACTATTTTAGTAAATAAAGTATAACCAGCAAGCTGTAAACTGACCTCTCTAGGAAAAACATATTCTGATCCACACTCTTTTGTCATTCTCAATTTATGTCACATCTAGGTCACTGTCTGTTCTGCTTAAATCTACTCAAGACAACACTATTAGAAGCATCTTCATAACTTGATTTGTCACTCCACCACATTTGCATCTCTTCAGATCTTGCCTATCAAGAATTCTTCAGCCAAAGAAACATGAACACACCCTGGCTTCAGGATCAGAGAGGATCTGATGGAGACCACAACACTAATCACACAGTCTGACAGGTACGGAGGTTTCTGCTAGTGACTCACTTGCAGTCTTGCCCCATTTCCCCTCCCCGAGAGATGCCAAAGTCAGAACACTGTATTAGGGGAAAAAAAACCTGAGTGCAATGTATTCAGGAATGATTTGAAATTCAGCTTTTTTTTGAGCTGACTTCTCTTCCCCATGCAGAGTAGAGTCTACAGGAACACAACCTTTGCATTCCATGCACCATAAGCAAGCAGGATATAGAGATAGCATAGCAAAGGACATTCAGGTCTCAAGCACAGTGATATATGATGTGGCTTGATAATTCAGCAGAATTCTACACCTCCCTGTTGCCACTTAGGGCAAAAAAGAAAGATTCCTCAAATATTTCTATACAAAAAGAGCACATCTGGACCACTTTGTTCTTTTATCATCTTTGTCAAGAGTTACTTAAACTCCTAAGAGGCTCTACAAGCCTTTGACTTTAATGGAAACAAAGAAAGTAAATGTGTACATGTGAGCTGGCTGCTTAACTCAAAGGATTCTGTCTGCAAATAACTATCAGTCGTTTGGAAATCCCAAAACCAAATGTGATGACCTTCATATAACCAGTGCAAAGAGCATAAGTCCATGTGCATGTGGACACAAATTCAACATAAACATACAATAATTTCTTTGTAGATTCTATTATTCATGTGAGCACCTTAATTGCTGACTGACTCACAGGAAACATTTTCTTTCTTATTTTGGTAGGCAGAACTAGTTTGCAAGGGAAGGAAGAAGTCTGAGGGTCCTTGCAAAAAAACATCAAGTGAGAGGAATGAGGAGGTAGGGCTTAACTAAGTAATTTTTTAAAAGCAGACATAAAAGCAAGCAACTACATTTCTTTTCTGCTTTCTTGAGAAAACTGAGAAATTCACTACTGGAGATCACATATCTCAGTCATGTGTTGGAAGAGGTTTGGTGCACAGGCATTTAGAAGCCGAGGAATATGTGGTATGCATCACTGTAATACCATGCAGCTGTTCACCACACTGAAGGGCTCACTCAGCTCTCTCCATGAGCTGAGACTTGGTGAAAAGCAGCCTCCATCCACTTGCACAAGACTGGAACACTCAGCCAGTCCTCCGTGGCAGTCAGCAGTAAAGCATTGTACAGTACCTCAAACGTTCAAGACTAGTTGCCAATATCATGAAACTTCCAAGTATTACTTAATCTTGCCAATGTTGATTTTAACTCATCGTATTAAAAAAGCAAACCCATGGGCAAACACACTTTCAAAATGACAACAGCCAAAAATTACTTCCATCTCTTAGTGTGTGTGAAAGCAGGGAGGAAGTGTCAGTCCCTTCCTATTAATTACCACTCCTAACAGGTGCCAGACAATACTGGAGCCTGAAGTCTTAGCTGCAGGACAGGTAGGAACCACAGCAGCTCATTCCATGGCAACCAGCATGTGGTCCAAGCAGTACATCTCAACCCTGGCCTTGAGCAGCCCCCTTTAGAGGATATCTCACACTGCTCTCCCCTCCGGGGAAAATGACAAAGGGTATTCCTATTATTGCCAACTAAGACATGGGCACGACTACAAAAAATAGATAAATAGAGATAACAATGTTGGTTGTCTGTGGTAGGCCTAAGAAGGAGTCAGCATAGAGTATGTGCACATACGCAGAAGTTTTAATCTATGCAACCCAGAATTTCTCAAAAAACTCCAGGTCTTGTCCCAGTTTAACCAACCCTACGACTTCTAATTTTCAAATAAATGCAGAAGGGGAAACAGGAAAGAAGGAAGGAAGCACCAAATTTTATCAGAACACCAACACTAGGACAGACATACTCCTGCTTAACCTGCAATTAGCATTTCTTCTTTCAAAGGTCACTAAGGGTCCTACAGTTCCTTTCTTCAAGAAGATGTTGTCCGAAAATATGAGGCAGCTTTAAACCAGGCTCTGGCAGCTAATCCTGAAGCACTTGACCATTGGAGAGCCTGAATTCCCATGGTGTTAATGTGCCCTTTTATTACCCTACTTGAATTTTTTCACACTGATCTCCAAGTGAAGATTCTCCTGGCAACTGGTCATATTAACTGGTGCACACTAATGGAACTGGGAACTTGGTATGTGAGAGGCTCCTTTTTTCCAGCCTGTTTCTCCATGTAAACCTCTCAATTGACTGCTAGGCCTGCTTTTTAGCTGGTATGTGTGACTAAGCTACAGCTAAAGACAGAACAAAATTTTGGCCCACAAAATAATTTACTTGCAGCTTTCAGAAATATTGTTTTTTTAATCTCTAGCAGTACAATTGTGATGCTAAGAACAAGAGGAGTTCAGAATGTAAATGTTCTTGTTCCTATTTATGAACAAACTTGTGTGAACCATCTTGAAAATGCACCTAGATTTAAGGTTTGAAATCTCAGCATTATCTCAGATGGCTTCCCTCTACCTGGATTGAATACCAAAGCCTTTGGAGTTGAACTAAACCTGTACTAAGCAACTGAACATAATTAAATACTTTATATTTATGAAAAATTTTGTGAGGAGGCAAGAAACAAAAAGCTAAAACAAATTCCTATCCTTTCAGACTTCAGTGCTATCACAGACATACCCAAAAAAGCTCTGCTTCATGTGTTTTGTTATGGAGAGCAGAAGCAATCGAACCACAAGATTATTGGTTCCTTTTAATTAGGTAATTATTACAGTGATATTTAAACCTTAAATTCACTAATCCTCTGCATTCAGAGCTCCACAGGATGAATGTGAGCAAAGATACGGTTTAGCCTGTAGGAAAGTAACATTAATAATAGAGTCTGCATAATATTATAGTATACTTATATGACAGCATAATGGAAGCACTTTTGTTTAGGAATTAAAATAACTTCTGTAATAACACATCAATTTTTTTTTCCTTTTTTTACTTGTTTGCCTCAAGAATTCCAGAGGACTGAGGTAAAAGATACCTGAAGAAACATGGTCTTTCTCTTTACCACCATGCTTCTGTCAAGAATAACCAGAATTATATTTTTCTTTAAGCCCTATTTTCAAAAAGCATTTTCTTACAGTGGCAACATTAAATCAAATGTTTAGACTAAACACATATTTAAATGTTGTTACGCCTGCGGATATGTTTGACTGCTTAGTTAAGGGCAACAAGTCCTTTAACAAGATCAGCTTGAACTTGTAAAGAGTTTCCAACTGTGGCAGGCTATTTTATACCAAATTAAATATGCTGTTCTTCTCTTTGAATGCACATATGCAGGGGAAAGGCAAAAATACCCTTTCATGGCAACTGAAAGGTCTCAGCTATCAACACACACATTTTTTAAATAATGATCCACAAGGTAGTGGAACCCTTTCCAAAGCACTTTTTAAATTCTGTTCACTTAAGTTCATCTTTTTAAAAGCACGTACACAGGAGAGCTACTGATGACCTCCTGTTTCTTACAGAAACTAGTGTAAGTTTAAGGGAGGAAAAAAAAGAAAAACCACCACAGATAATTCAGATCCCACCACCTACTGTTCCTCATTTCACAGAATCATTTAGGCTGGAAAAGACCCCTGACATAATCAAGTCCAACCTTTGACTGGACACCACCATGACAACTAAGTGCCACATCCAGTCATTTTTTAAACACCTCCAGGGATGCTGATTTCACCACTGCTCTGGGCAGCTCATTTCAATGCTTGACAACCCTTCCTCTGTAGAAATGCCTCTCAAAGCCCAGCCTAAAGCTCCTCTGGCACAGTCTGGGGCTATTTCCTCTCCTGTCCCTTACTGCCTGGGAGAAGAGACCTATCCCCACCAGGCCACACCCACCTGCCAGGTCAGAAAGAGGTCAGGAACTTGGGTTTCCCACTCCATAGAAGTATAGCAACCAGAAGTTACATGCAAAGCAGCAGTATGCAAGTCTTAGGAAGAATGTATTTGGATTTGGATCAACCCTGAAATCTTCTAATTTTTCATTTTGTTAATTGAAGAAAGTATGCAAGTCAAAAAACTTCACATCCAAACTGGAAATCTGCATACCCACTTGTGCTCACAGATCATCAATTCAGGATAGCTTCAAACTCTGCTTATGAAATTAAAACCTTATTAATATAAACCTAATGATATATGCTATTATACCTGTGCAGTAACTATTCTTTTCATATCCTGCACAAACACTACAGTTTATTTGAAGTGAGAATTTGAGAAGTCCTAAATTGGCCATTGGAACAAGAGATTTATTTCCATATGAAGGTGTATCTTAGCTGCTAGGCTATAGAAACTAGCTTCAGCTTGCTTGCTTTCATATTGACCCCATAAATCACATGGCCCCATAAAGTTACAAAGCTACTAACAGGGAAGGGACCAGAGAGTTGTTTCTAACTTTTAGGAGCAAAAACTCCTCTGTGGGATTTAGAAAGCAGCATTTACACAATGAGAGCATTGATGCTGCCTGTAACCTCAAAGCTCCATATCACTTTTCCCTCAGCAAACACCAAAATATTTAATCATAATTTAATAATCTGAACATTAAGCCATTTTACCTTATCTCTTGCATGACACAAGCCATAAACTTTCATTACCTTATTTTTGCTCTGTGTTCAATAACAACTTTTGACTAAACATCTTTTGGAGAGCCACAGGGCAATTTTCAGCCAGGACTCCACACAGCCACATTTCTCCTGAACACCAGGGCTGAAGCCTGCAGAAATCTACCCAGAACAGACCCTCTGATAAGAGGCTGCCTGTATGACAAAGCAGCAGAGCTGGTTCCGCAGTCTCCACTTGGAATGAGAACTGCATTTACACTTCTGCAAAAGGCATCAAGCAACATTTGGAAGACAGGTTCCATTTGTACTTACAGAAGCCGCACCTGGTACCCCCTTCAAAGATGAATCCGTTCGGGACGGCTCCGTAGCGACGCAGATCTGAGAGCTTCCACTGCCCCATGACACTGGGAGGAAGGTCTTTCACAAGGACAAGGATGTCATTGCAGAAGTGTAGGGTAGCAGGCCCACTCTCTAGTTTTGTGCCAGGGGCTACAAAGACTTGAAATCTATGAACTATCAAATAAGGGAAAAAAAATTACTACAGAATATACAAGTGCTACATAAGTCATTCTGTTGAGCTGTGGTACTTGGACCAACCCCTGCCACACCATGAGACTCTGGCATAAAGATCTATGTGGAGCCCAGACAGGCACATGTGAGTAGCTGTACGACCCTAACTTCCTATTATGACAGTTTAGGATTGGAAAAAATCCTCCATATCTTGGCCTAATGCTACAAATTATTAAAGTTGCAATGCTACATTAATTTATCCTAAGTCTTCCAGGCTAATCCCTATCTCAAATTACTCAATTATCCAGCCCAGACTTCACTTACCTCTTCCATCCTTGCATCACTACATGGGTTGCTTTCTGTCTCCTCCTCCAACCTGTGTCTCTCCTTTCCCACATGCATATACAAAAATAAAATGATGCTCAAGGAGCCCAAAAGCCAATGCTTAAAGAAATAAGCCAGATCTAACTAGACTTCTATCCCTGACTCACTTGCAACCTTTAATAAACTGCTTCACTTCCTCCCTAGCAGTAAAGTGAGGAAAATTACATTTTTCCACCTTTGTGATTATTTCAGGAGTTGGTGATGGTAGATGCCAAGACATTTAAAATGACTAGGAAACTAAGTGATTTATAGGTAACAAACACTTTTAGATGTCAGTTAATTTCTCATATTTCACATCCTGAATTTTAAAAGAGTGGAGAAAGAAAAAGAAACATCTATCTCATTCAAGTTTAAAAAATCCAGATTCAAATCCCAATTCCAGTACCACCTATATTGCAGTATCTTTACCTAAAGTAGAAGTTGTTCTAGTCTGGTCTCCTATTTTCTCTTCCAAGGCTACTGCATTCTGAATAATAAGTTATTGGGATCACTTCAAGGGCTCAAATCCCAGTGTTTCAAAGGGAGCAATTTTAGTGAGCAAGTATATAATTCTCAAACAATTGCTTTGACCTCCGCTACTACTCTAGTTTCTTTCATATTGTGATTAGACACAAAAAAAACCCCCAATAAACAAAAGCAAAACAAAAAAGCACAACAAATAAAAAAAAAAAAATAAAAAAAAGAAAAACAACAAAAAGCAACACTTGTCATGGTAGAGAGAAGCATCAAGACTGTTCTATTTCTAGGACGAGGTTTTTTGCGGTGTTTATCAAGAAGCACACGGATTTAGCTTTTGGTTATGCATCAAAGATCACCCAAACAGCTCCCTGCCTATGAAATCTACAGGGTGACTTCCAGGTACTCTCAGTTCTCACATCCACTCTTCCCTGTTTCTTGCCCATGCTTCTTCAAGCATTACGGATTTCATCTAGCTCTGAGCCTTGCTTCTCATCTAACTGCTCGCTGTATTCTTAGTCACGATCCGAGCTGTAAGCCAACTCCTCATCTATGACATGCATTTGCTAAGTTCCCTAAGGCTCCAGCAGAATTAGCCACAAAGTCATTCGAGTGAAATGTGCAAGGAGACAGAGATAGATCTAACTAACCACAGCTCTGCTTACAGCTCTGCCAGCAGCACTGCTAGGGAGCAAATCAATAGTCACACCATGTCCCCTTTGGGGCACGCAGGTGTTACGCAACCTGCTTAAACATAAGCTGTGAAAAAGACAGCAAAACCATCATGATCAATAATGCTCAGAAAGGAATCTAAGATGTCATTTGGACTCCTCTGCTCAGTATTTTGCTGGCAATTAAACCATGGGAGAAGTGGCTCAGGATTCTTTCTACTTCATAACTGAGGAATGGAGCCCACTCTTCACACGATCAGTTGCAAGTTACAACAGCTACTGAAAACAAAGAGCTCCAGCCCAAATTCTAGACCACTGTCAAAAAGCATACCCAAATCTGAACAAAGCCAAAGTAGAGAGAAAAGCATATTTGAACATGAAGCTTTTTCCAAACACTGCTTTCTTAGTAAATTGAAATTTTTTTCAAAATTCTCCCTAGCCACTGACTTCTCCCACTCCATTAAAAAAAAATTTTGTGAAGACACAGAGCTGAGTATATCCCTGAACAAAAGGTACTACTTAAATCATTCACTTTCTTCAGCCCATCTTGTCCTTTTCACAGCTATGCACTGACCTACAACATGCTAACTTCTCAAAATGAGTTGTGAGCCCAAGCACATTCCAGGAATCACATTCACCTCATCTGCTAAAAACTGAGAGAAAACACTGGGAACTCCAGTGTGAACGCCTCCATTCTGTGGTCTTCATTCAAGAACAGTGTCAGCTCCTTTCACTTTTTTTTTTTTTTTTTGCTTCCCAGACTCTGAGGTCATCTCTCCCCAGCCTATTTTTATCATCCAGCCACCTTATTTTCAAGGCACACAAAGGCACCGTTACTACACTTTAAGAAACAACACCAGTCACCATCCTCTCTTCATCTACATCTTCTCTTCTCTATTTCTGTCTATTCAAATTAGACTCACTTTGACTTTGTTCTCCTAATTGAACCTGCACTGAAAGACAACATCCTGAAAAAAATGTCAATGCTTTGGTTTATTCTCCTTCTCCTAAGCTTTTTTGCGATTAACTTTATACAAATAATTGCCAGTTCAACAACCTACACTTGTTTTCTTACTTCTGCATTTCTTCACTTCCACACAATCTCTCCCACTTCACCCTTACTCCATGACTGCACATTTCATAATCCAGTAGGCTCTATTCCTACTTCATTCACATCTTTCCTTGAAAAATACTCTTCCCTGTTTTTGCACGTCCTCCAATCACAATCATTACCCTCACACCCAGACTGAGATTACTCCAGCACTGCATCAGTGCAAGATCATGAAAAACAGACCTACTCTGTCATATTCAAGTACTCCGTCAGCTTCTAGGACATGTCCATGTCATATATAGATCCCAAACCCAGTTAAAAAAAAAAAAAATAGCACAGGTGGACTATAAAGCTGTATCATCAAAGTGCACCAACTACTCCAGCTACTCATGCTTGTATTATTCAGCAACCCCCTCTAACCTTTCCTGTTACGCAAGGCTTCATATTTGATAGCGCTGAGAGGTACATCCACACATCTCACTTCTGATAGTTCTACATATTTTTACTGTAAAATTCTCAGGCCATCTTTCTACATATGTACTGCAAAGGAACAAGCCCACAAACCCAACAGATGGCAGAGCATATGTAACAAATGATAAAGATTGCTAATGTGTGTTTCCCACACACCTACCCTCCTTCCCTAGTTATGACTAAACAAACATAAGACAGATACTATGGATTAACAACGTTATTGCTCTTTGTTCACCATGGTACATTTTAGAGCTGCTAACCAAGAAAATAAAATAGAAGGATGGAGAAAGGTGAAGTTAGCTGGAAAGAATGTGTCTGATGACATTCCTTATTGCAGAAAGTCTCTTGCTGAAATGGAACACTAGCAGCAATTAGCATTATCAATACAACACCAGGAGGCCGCTCAGCAAACTGGGCATGAACTGGCAAAGTTCTACTCAGGACTTTGCATCTCTTAATTCAGGATCCCTGAGTCCTGTTGCCAGAATTCCTGAGTCAGTTGTAGGACCAGAAGCAGAAGGTGAATCACTTTGTTTCACAGCTACACACTGACAGTATCAAAATCAAAACCACAAGTTAAGAGTTGTCAGAGTTATCCATCAGTACTGGGTGGTACTGTAGTGAAAACCTACCATAAGGAATACCTGCTTGAACATCTAACAGGGAGAACATTTTCTCCACTCTCAAATGAGTGACAATCTTGTACTGAACTGTACTGTTTTCTTTGCATTTTAGCTTCACCTTACTTTGGTTTTTTACCCTGTGGGGGGGGAAAAAAAAAAAAAAACTGTGTGAGAAGACAAAGGTTACCTTCCCCCAAACTGTAGCGTATTCGTACATCCCACGCGTACATTGTTTCCTTGTTCTCAAATCCCAGCATCACAACTTGAGACAGGCAGATGATTGCGAGCGTGTGATTCAGGCCCTCATAGGAGAGCCCAGGATCCAAGCCACAGATGTCTTCTAAGGTCATGCTGCTCCTCTCCTTGTGCCCTTTTGCTCGTTCAGATTTATCCTTGTACACCAGCATGAGCAAACAGTCTAAAAGAAGCAAAACTGTCAGAGATGATGAGGCAGAGCATAGACCACAACAAATTTCTCAGCACTCTGCTGCAATACAAAGGAGCTTTAGACAACTGCAGGATCAGCTTGATCAAGTGAATGTAAAACTCTTGATTTCTTTTCCCAGTCCACCCCCAGGTAGGTTATAGTCCTTGTTTTCAGAAAGCAAACACTGAAGGCATGTTTCAAGGGTAATCTGCAGGCTCAGAAATAAGGAAGTCAGCAATAAATCTTCCCTATTTTACTCAAAGTCCAGTGGCATTTCAGACCCTCTCCTGAGTCTGGCATGGACTGCCTCATTAATTCGGAGCATTAGAAGCTATGCTAGGATAGCTGTTCACATTACAGACTCCAAAGACTGCAAGGCTATTGTTGTCTGTATTTTCATTAGAACACACTGAACCACAAATGAAATTCTTACAGTAGCTCACAGATTACCTAACCACTAAATGGCAAGCAGACTGCGCTGCGAGATTGTTACTGTCAGCTCAGGTTTCCCAGTTAAATGCTACAGAGCAGCCATTGCTAAAAATCATTATGTGCCACATCTTCTTTTATTTGTATATTTTTTAGTGTTTCCTTGTGTCACCCGTTGTTATTAACCCCTTCCCAGAGAGGTGTGCATTACACAGTAACTATGCAATGGAAGAAAGCTCTTCAAGTGCCACAGTCCTATGGGAAAAGCAAGCATTTCACAAGCAAACCCAAAGACAAGAAAAGGGGAGCGACCTCTCCCACCTCCTGCATTTATGACAAAAGCAGCCCTCTTTCCCCCACATTCCTTTTCTACCACACACCACTCAGTTTTAGATTAAATTAATGGTCAATATCAAAGCTCCCACATCCACAGCTTACGCTGAGCTACAAGCCAGACAAGAGAAAGACTGCCATGCACCCCGGTGAGGTGCCCTGCAGCTCTCAGCTGGGCAAGGGACTGGAAAACCTCCATCCACAGAGATGAAAAATGACTGAAAGACTGAACTGTCTGCTAACATATGCAGAGCTTTGCATGGATCACCAATTGTCTTTGTACACCTGTCAGCAAAAACAGCTGCAACCACGGTATTTAAACATTCTGCAATACAGTTGTGCATCTGAAGAAAGAACCACTACAGTTTACATACCAAGAAAAGCAAATCACCAGGGGCTTTTTAGTAAACCTGGCTAATTTAGCTAGAATAAAAATAGTATTTTTGAGGAATAAACTACATTCTCAGTCAAGCTCCACCATCTACTCCCTTCAAAGTTGGCTTGTTCATGTTGGAAACTCAGGCACATATTCACGGGTCTGTATACCAGCTCTAGGACTAACAGATGCCCTTTCACACAGAGAGGCTTCACAGATTCAGATGAAACACAGGCATTTAAGACACTAAAATATTACTTTAACAACTCAGATAACAAAGAATTACTAAGAAGCCTTCAGTCTTTCTAGCAAGAGCCTAGAAAAGCTGCCATAATCCACTCAGCAGCAATGTGGATTCACATTTTCTGAGTGTAGGCAACATTTAGCCTTGCAAAGAGATACTTTGGGCCCAAATGTTTCACCTTTTGGGGATAGATGGGGAAACCTACTTTTCCCTCTGCAGCAGTAAAACATCAGCTCTGTGTAAGTTTTCAATTTCCCCTTCAGAAGCATGGAAACGATCTTTTTTTTTTTTCTTCCCTAATTCAAAATGTCATTTTATTTTTAAATTGAAGTGATATTTTCTGTCAAAACACTGATCAAAAATAACTACCGAGCTTACAATGCCAGCTTTTTTTTTTTTTTTCTTGTACAGCCAGCAATCACCCCGAAGAAATAAGTCCATCCCTCCCAAAAAATTTCAAATAAAAGGGTGTATTTTGAACGGGCACCAAATCCAATGGCTGTGCCTTGGAAAGTCACTTTTCCCGTTGTTTTCAGTTCGGGCAGGAGCTCGCCCCGAGGCCGGAGGCGGCAGCGCAGCTCTGGGACGGCCCCGCCGAGGGCTCTGCGGGCGCTCGCCCAGGGGAGCCAGGCAAGCTCAGGGCCCCGAGCCCGTCCCCACCGCCGGGCCCCGCTTACCTGCCACCGGAGAGGGCTTGCGCAGCACCAGCCACCTGCTCTTCCACTGCAACGAGAGGCAAAGGGACAGGGTTAGCCAGGGCCGGGCAGGGGAGAGCGGGCTCTCTCCCCTCAGGGCAAGGGGGCGGCGGTCGGGGACCCCCGCGGGCCGAAGGGGCACCGGGAGCGGGACCTTTTTTCCGTCTCTCAACTTGACGTGACCCTCCACCACCACGGAATCCGTCATCTTCAGTCATGATTCCGGACAGCTGCGCCGGCTCGCTGCGCCCGCCCCGCGCTCCGGCCGCCCGAGGGGTCACTTCCAAAATAGCTTTATTAGGGCCCCGCGCGGGCGGGCGGCCAGCGCCGCACTCCCGGCCCCCGGCCTGCCGCCTGCGGAAAGGGGGTCCGCGGGCCGTCTCAAGGATTCTTTGTTCGCGTGTTTTACTTATAGGTTGGAGGGGACAAAGGGGGTGTCTTTGATTTATTTTTATTATTTTTCTCCACGGTTTCAGAGCGCGAGGCGCCGGCCGGGCCGACCAAGGCGCCGCCGATCCGCTCTGGGCGCGACCCCCTCACTGATCCGGCTCCGGGCTTTGCCACTGACCGGAGGGGCTGCCCCGCGCCCGGGAGGCCGCAAAGCCCGGACTGGATTTGCTTTGCGGAGCGGGGCCCGCCTCTGGCCGGCCAGAACACCCGCTTCCCGCACCTTCCTTAAAATGCCCAATTTTCACTTTTCAGAAGTATAATTACAGCTCTCCTTGGCTCCCAGAAGACACTGCCAACTAACCCAGATAAAAATACTCTTCTCGCTTTTTTTTTTCTTCTTTGCAATGCAACTGTCACGAGATAACAACCCGCTTACACCAAACCCAGAGCAGCTACAATTAACAGAATAAGATGTGTTAATGATGTCCTCAGATTTATTTCCACGAGCAATGAACTAATTAAAGTCCATTATTCCAAAAATACTCCTGCTGCATCTTATTTGATGGTAATTAGTTCTTCAGCTTTTTTTTAACAGCACTACAGCACATTTTTCTTTCAATAGCATAATAGAAGGGGGTTTTTTAGATGTTTGCATTTATTTCTTCCCTTTTAATTGGTCAGTTTGCATGGAATAACATACAATTTAATAAAACCATCTTTTAAGTGTGTCTCATAATGAATTAGGGAAGTGTTTGTTCAACTGGCTTTGCATTCTAATTCAATTTCAGTATAGAGTTAGGAAGAATACCAGATAAAATTTCATTAGTACACTTGAGTTGGCTTTTCATTTTAACCAAAGCAATAATCACTTAAAGGAGGTGGAAAATACGGAGAAGTAGTTTCCTTGGGGTAATGCTCAACAGGAAGGCAGGAGGCAGATGCTGGAGTGCCCCATGGGGATGTGACTGATGTCAGAGTGTGAGAGGTCAGGACATCTCACATAACCTGGACATTTCCTTGCTGCCCCTCCTCTGCGTTTGTAATCCAGTGCTGGTCACCACGCAGCTGATGCTCAAATGATTTCCATTTAATTCCAGGGAGTCAATGCAGTCACAGTGGACAAACAGGCTGCTTTGAAAGCCACAAAGTAATTTTAATGCATTCAAAGTATTTGAATTAGTATCAGCTGGAGATTTCTCATTGAGACCTTTGAGGGCAGAAAACAGACCATTCAATATATTCTTTAGATGTGTGTAATTGTTTGTACTGGTGTTGCTGTGTCCTGATACAAGCAGCATAGGTTTTGATAACATGACAGCTGAAAAATCTCTGCACAAATTGTCAGGAACACCAGTCTAACACCAGTCCTATCAAACAGCCACCTTCTTTACTGCAAGAGAACGCCATGATAGTATATACAACACAAAACTACAAGATCAAAACTGTGCACAGTGTGGATGGGTATTAATTTCCAAGTGAAACTGAAGTCACAGAACAGATACAGACATTCAGAATGGCTTCATCTTTCAGTGGAAACCTGTTCCTGATGAATCCCTTCCAAAGAAGTGCTAATAGTTCCTTCCTGCTGATGCAGTACTTGTCCTTCAGCAGCAGGTACAGTTAGTCCTGTTACATGGTCACATTCATTTCAGGGCATTAAACAAGCCAGACTTGTACTGCAAATGGCCAGGGAGGCAGAACCACACAAGAGTCTTCAGCTTGTCTTGAAATCAAGATCCCAGAATAGAATCAGTTTTTCAAGCTGTTGTTTAGTGCCTCAGAAAAAAACTACGGGCTTTGATCTTGGGACTTACAGTATTCGTAGCTGAAAAACATGTCCAGGTGCTTACATCTGCCTACTGGAAATGTGACACTTCATTAAACTGGGAGCACCACCACCTGAAATTGACCCTTGCTGAGAGATTTTTTTTATGCCTTCCAGCACACAGTGTTATTTCATTTTTCTACCAGCTCTCTACCTGTAGAACAACCTACAGAAGGATTCAAAGATTTTGCTGTAACTTTATGCATAACAGACTAAGTCCAAGAAATAGAGGGTAAATGTTATTATTAAATAGTTTACATCATTCCTCTAGATTAACACTGCGGTATGTTTGTACTTACACAGGTGCAGGTTTTGGTTATTTTTCCTTAAAAAGTCTCTTTTAACTGCAGGTAACATTCACCACTACTAAGAAACCCATGAGGACACTGCCAGTACTATAAAACAAAACTCACATCTGAATAGCTAGGCACAACTTTAAAATTCTGTTATCTTAAAACACAGCTTTGCTTGAAACACTTAAGAGAGTTCATAAATGTTCACTGCCAGGGAAGAAATACATTTCACATCAACACTTCAAATGTACACATCTGACATGGCTAAAGGTTCCCTATAATAGGAAAAAAAAAGAATTTTCCATTCTTTGTCAGACTTTTTCTGTTGAATCATTTTCTGCCTGTTTTTGCTAATACAGCTGAGTCCACAGCCTCTAAACAGCTATATATTGTAATAATTTCTTTCATTGTTCCCATAAAAATTCCAGAGACCATGACAGTAAAGCCTGTGGTTTATGATATCACCAAATCCCTAAGGAAAATGTCAAGCTGCACCCCAGCCATCCAGTTGAAAAATCTGTTACAAGAAACCTCCTTTCTGAGTTATCTAAATAATTGAACAACTTGTTAGTACAAAATCTAAGACATCTTCAAAACACTGTCAAATTAAAGAAACGTTTAGGGATTTATCATCAAGGTGAAGTATTTCCATTGCTATCCTCAAGGCAAGGAGCAGGTCACAGTCTGCAAAAGGTCCTGGCTGTATCAACCTAAATCAGCTGCTCCAACTTCCAACATTTTTCAGCAAAAGACTTTGAGCTCTCAGGAGGTGTTGCGTTAACCTTGCTGGAAAATTGCGCACCAGATTCAGCAGAGCTCAGAGGCACGTTCCTGATTTTACGTCAGTGGAACATAGAAATATGTTTATATAAAAATATGCTTACGTGTTTGGTGGAAACAAAACCTAAACCCTCTGGTTTCTTTCCCAAGAACTGGTTTGTTGCAGTTTGCTGAGGAGCAGCTTTACCTGCATTGTTCTCTTGGTGTCTCTTGCCCTGAGCTTCAAGAGATCATTTCTCAGAGAGAAGGAATTTCATTTCTGATCCTCCTGTTTATTTCAGCTGAGAATACAAGGATAATATTTTTACAGGTTGGTTTGGGGGATCACAGCTCCACCAGAAACTGCAAAACACATCAAAATCATTTCTTTATGTGATCCACCAAGCAGAGAGTCATAGATTTTTGTGCACTGTCTCAACATGTTTGGGGTATTTTTATTAAGACAAATAAAGACAGTTGTGTATGTTGAGCGATCCACAGCCCTAGAATGTTAGATCAAGGCAGCTGACATCAGATGAAGCAGGCCTGCTTTTGGTGGTCTGGCTTGGAACTGCTAAGAATTACAATGACAGTTTTCATACCAGTTTATAATAAAATATTTATGCCACTTTAATAAAACCAAAAGACTCGTGAACCCTGGTTCAAATGCTGGCATGTTTAACTGTTCAACTGGTTTTTCGGGGGGCTATTTTCTCATTAATCCACTTTAAATAGTTTGTCACTCGTGTGTATACTCCAGGTTTGTTGACTCTGCCACAGCCATCTCCCCAGCTGATAATTCCGTAGAGGTAAGAGATGTCATTTTGCTCACAGGCCAGAGGTCCACCAGAATCTCCCTGTATTAAAAGTAAGTAAAGGTTATCTAATTTGATAGAAAGCAGTCAGAAGAAGATCAGTTTGGGAAAATCCTAAAATAGGAATGTTTGCACACAAAATTTAAACAAAAACAAAAAAAAACCAAAAAACAAACAAAAACAAAACAAAAAAAAAAAAAAAGCAGCAGTTTACTTAAGTTTCATTATAGGAAGTGTTTTTAGTCAAATATAATGGGGGATTTTTTTTAATTACGCATTGAACAAAAGTATCAAAATATCAGATTTTAAAAAAAAAAAGTATGAAATTCTGTTCGATTCAGACACCTACTGAAAAGCATTGTTGATTTAGATCATTTTCAATTGAAGTGGACAAGCCTTTGAGGCTTGGCATTGTATTGTAATATCAGCACTGCGTGGAGGGGTTACATGGGTGCATTTGGAGATTTTCAGGATGCAGTTTATTGCAACTTTCAGAGAACATGAGACTTTTCAAAGAAAGGTGTTGCATACAGCCACACTTTGTGACAGTGGGATGCTGTAATTTTATCTGGCATGTGGGGTTTTGCATGTGTTTGAATTTGCTACTGAGTATTTACCTTGTCATTAAACCATAAACCGAAAAGCAGCCCAAACTACACTACAGCAAGGATTAACTTGGAACACTTCTACTTATTTTAAACTTTAAAAACATTCAGGACATCTGGTTTTATTTTTACTATTATTACTATTATTATTATTACTCTTAGATTGACTTTCTAGAGAAATTAAAATTTTAGAAATGAAAAATGTGACTCAGTATACGGTACTGGTGACAGCAGCCATCACTCTAGTTATTCGAGTCCAAGGAGAAATATATTTTTTCTTATCTCAAAATAAAATTCCTTGAGAGCAAAATACTTAGGAAAACTGTGTTGCCTTTATACTAGGAGACTTCTGTGGTAAGTGAGGGATATCAGATGAAATCTTTCTTGTTTGCTTATTTTTTACAATTAGTCTAATTGATTGCAATTTTGGCATCAGTGCACTGATTAAATGAAAAAAATTTCCCAGAAAATATTTTAAAAATAAACAAGGGAAACACATTATCTGTTCGAAGTTTCTTGGTCTTGGAATATTTTTACACATAACAGATGGCTTACAGGTTAATAACGTCCTAAGTGTACGTTAAGAAAAGCCAGAGATCAGCTACATCTGTTGTTACATTGAGAGGTCTACTTTATTTCTCCTCAGATCACACTACGAGTCTGAGAATAGGGAAAAAATGAATTCTTGATTCACTAATGATGATTCATGTCATGAGCACTGTTCTTCAGCAACATCTGTGACTCTAAATTGCTGTCTCTCAGACTTCGTAATTCTCTCCTGACCACTTCTCTTTGGGCAGCTCCTTTCTCCTTCCCTCCACTTTTTTTTCTCCCTCTCATTCCTGATCTCTGTTTTCCCAGGGCAGGGAGAGACAATCAGCTGTAATGCTGTCTCTTGTATTTGCACTTCCTGGGAAAGGCAAGGGGAGCTGGGCAGGCAGGGTAGTTCCCATCCCTCTGGCCTGTGTGAACTCTTGCAGTCTCAGTCTCAGCCCTGGCCTTGAGCCACTGCTGGCTGCTGCCATTTCACTCTTTACACCTTGCTTTGGATAGGTTTATGACCTCTTTGGGGCTTCCAGCATGCAGTATACATGATATTCTTTGCTCCACTTACACTGCCAACTATTAGCTATGTGCTGCCTTTTCACAAATTTATACTAATAGAGCATAACCCTCCTCCTTCAAAATGTAGATAAAATCTGAGGTTTTATGTAAGGAATAATCTGATCCTTCATTTTAAGAAGTCTCATCTCTCACCACAACAATTCTGCATCCTTATTCAGAGCCGAGGTGTGACATAATTCAAAGTAGTAAGAGCATGAGGTCATTCCATGAAAGACTGAGGTTACATAACACAGTTTCCAATTGGCTGACATTCTACACCATTCCGTCACATCCACTATAGAAACCTCAGCTCCTTCCTTCAAACCTCAGCAGTGCTCCTCACCTCCTACCCAGGTGTCCTTATTTTCCCTCAGGCAGGAGGCAGCAGCTCTGGGATTTGTCCCCACACAGGTTCATGCTGGTTTTCCTGCCAGCACATCCCTGCCAGCTGGGCAGCAATCCATTGCCACCACCTGCCGGCTCAGCCAGGAGCTAAAGCAACACACTCTCCAGTGCACAGCCACTGCCTTATGTGAAGGTAGCAGGAATGTAATACCCTGGGGACCTTCTGTAGAGCTTAACTGACATTGATCACAATAAAAAATGAAGGTGGAAGCAGTCACATAAGGTTCTTTTCTTTAGGAACATTTCTGTTCTTTAGGAACGCTATAAAATCAAAAGTAAGAATTGTAACACTGCAACATTTCTGAACAAAATACATTTCTGTCACCTGCCTAGAGATGACACCCAGCATTACCTGACAAGCATCAGATTTGCTATCGAAGTAGCCAGCACAGAACATATTTTCTGTGAGTTCTGTTCCATAAATTTCAGGACTTCTGCACTTCTCCTCAGGAATAAGTGGAACCAGTGTTTCTTGCAGGACATCTGAATAACCAGAGATATCTTCAAAAAATTCCCAGAGAGGAAAGGAAAGTCATTTTTATAGAATATCAAGAGCATAACATGAAAACACAAGGCACAATACAACACATTTAACACATAATAAACACATTTAACACCTCTCAGCAATATTCATGTTGTGGACATTTTTAAAATATAATAATTTTTATGGTGCTCACTTGCTGATCTTCCAGTCAGACTCTATGCCTTTTAAAATAACAGTATTGCAATGTCCAGCCATTAATCCACTTCAGATCACTTTCTAGAGACTCAGGAACAGTACCCCACCATTCCTGTCTTACCTCTTTCCACATGTGATAATAAATCATCCATTTATCAAAGGCTCCATTACTTCTTTTTGTCTTTAGACTACACATTTAGACTGGGATATTTGCTCATACTAGATCTGTCACCAAAATGTGGCAGCCAGCTTCTCAATCCTTCTCATCTACCTACACATGTCTTTGCTATCTCAACATTGAAGCAACATGGTCCAGCCTCATAATCCTGAAATTCTTCCTCTGAAAGGATGGGATGATTTTTTTCTACCTTTCTCAAGCTGGGTGTAAGCACTTCTTAGCCCAAAGTCTAACTGGCTTTCTCCTATCAACATTTTCAAAGTTTCTTGATGCTGAAGTTAAAATCCCCTCCATAACTGACTAGTAAATTAATTGTATTTGGTTTGCAGTCTTGGTTGCCTACCTGGATGAATCAGGGGTAGGATTCACTTTACTGAAGTGCCAGGTGTTGGCACTCCAACAAGCTACTTTCTGCCCTCCCAGTCCACGGAGATCTATCTAGTTCATAGCTCATTCCATCCTAAAACTGGTGCAAACATTTGGTCCAGGGAACCACACTCCAAATTCCAAGAACTATAAAGGAAGTTCAGGATGACTATTTCAGATACAAATGTTGTAATCTCAAAAAGTAGGTAAAAAGAATACCACCAGAAATCCCTTGCAAAACATGTTACCAAACTCTCAGTTGTATAACGTATACCTGAGCATTATGTTTCTATCATCATCATTTTTTTCTACAGATACCAGCTCTCATTTTACTCACTCTCATGCTTGTGTCCCCATCCAGAAATCTGACATTTCAACTGGTCAGGGAAAACAGTGTTGCTTTCTGGCAGGCAGATGGGCTGAACAAACTGGGACTTGACAGCACAACGCTGGCCATTCTTCTTCAGCTTAATCAAAGCTGCAGAACAGAAAATACAGGAGGAAGAAAGTGACTGTTCCCTTTCTTTAATGGGATTGGCAGTAATGGGTCTCAGATACAAATTTAATTATCCCCTAAGCCTCTCTTAATTAAGATATTTCAATCAAAGACAGACAGACTCATCTCAACAGCACCTGATTTCACAGCAAATTGAAGGCTGAAACATTCAGCTACTCCCCTTGTGGGAATATTTATTTTATGCTATGCTCACTGAGCAGATTTTGCTTCACTGCCTCTGTAGAGAAGGGGGAAGATAGAAAATGCATGTGTCTCCTCCCACCTTATAGTTAAATAACAGTGACATATCCCCAACTTTCAGCTGAATTAAGTGGGATTTGCAAATACTGCTTCTGAAAGCCCGGCCACTGGCCTAATTCCAATTCCATTCAAAAAAATTAATTACTCCAAGAGCTGGTGTATTTCGTGTCCTGGTATCACTGAGTTCAGCAAAATTCAAGATCTTTAAAATTAAGGAATAAAACCTCAGGACATTTCAAAACCAAGCTTCTTGAAGCTACAAAGAATTACATAACTCACACAATCTTTACTAACCAGCCATGGGGCTGAAAACAATGTAAATATGAAGCTGTGCGGCATCATGATTGATACTGAAAGATTTCAAAAATTGGTTCTCCTGGAGCAAACTTCTTTCATTTGGCTGTAAAGCAGCAAAGGAGGCTTTGTACTGGGTAGAACAAGGGCAGCATGTTGGTTTGGCCACACCACTCAAAGAGTACAGAGCTGTGGTAATGTGGAAACACCCATTAAAGCTTCTCATCAGGCCTTTTGGAAGCTCAAGGTTTTGTGGGCACAGCTGTGTGGTAAGCAAGTGATGTCACTGGATTGTCTAATTCTCTACCAGCTACAGTTTTTGGTCTTGGTGGAACATGAAAAGAGTATCTCACAGACTAAGAAGCCCACACAAACCTAGCTCCCATGCTCAGCAACTTGCTCTTCCTCACCTTGCTCCTCTTCCCCACTAACTCTGCCTGCTTCTGAATCCTTCCAATTTCCTAGCAAACACTCATGTGATAGTCGTTTCCTTTAGAAAAGTATTTTCAGCAGGAAATAACTCTTCTGTTGTGTCAGTAGAAATCCCTGACTGGACAGAACAAGCCCCTGCATCTTCCCCCCACTACACAGTTTCTGCCTTTTCATTTATTTTTGCAATTGGGCTCATCTTGGGCACTCCATGTTCAGCTCTCCCTAGGTTTGGACATAGCACACTGGTGAGGCATACCTACCTAATTTCAGAGTAATTAAAAAAGCTACAAGATCTCAAAGAGTCATGGATGGTTTTCACCAGGGTATTTCAGAGCAGAGTAGTGCCTCAAATCTTGTTCATCTCCTGGTATGCTGTGACAGAGCTCCCACCAACATAGAACTTGAATGCTTTTTGCTGTAGATTAGAAAATACTCACCATCTGGGAGTAAAAAAAGCCAGTACATGCCTGACCTAAAATATTCCCAATGTCAGGCTATTAAATAGTCTCACAGACAAAGTGCTCACACAGCTTGATGCCCTAGGGTGACGTGACAACTTTCACAAGGGCAGATCAGAAAATAAGACATTGCTATTCCATTGTCATTCTGACTAATATTATAAGGTCAATCAGAAGGGCATTTAACTTCTGATTGATAAGACAGCTGATTTTTAAATCTATCTCAGTGTAAAAAATGATTCTTAGTACCACAGATTTTCAGAGCAGATGGGGTTATTATGTTCATCTAGTCAGATCCTTTATACAATACAGACAATAGAATTTTACCAAGTAATTCCTGCATCAAGCCTACAGCTTCTGGTTCAGTTGAAAAAATGCCTAATCTCACAAAGACTTGAAGTGATGATGAATCTGCCACACATCTAGGTAAATTGCTCCAAAGGCTAATTATCATAATTATTTAAAATTTGCAATTTATTTTTCATCTGAATTTGTCTAGCTTTCAGATGCTGTTATAACTCTGGTAGAACTAAGAACCCTCTGCATTCAAAAGCCTCTCCTAGTATCTATGATTTTTCCACTATAAAGGCAGTTTTTAACAGACCAACTAAACTTGAGACTAGGTGGAATAAATGGAAAATAAAACTGTCTGAACAAAAATACTCACCAATGTCATGTTCAGTAGGATTGAACACGGAATACTGAGGATGCAAGATGTATTTCTCTATTTCAAACGTCTGTGTTACATCAGTCGTTTTATTAAATATCTGTTGACCCAGAACTACTCTAATAGTGGATTTTGGTGGACTGTAATACAAAAGAGAGAACAAGCAGTTCTGTGATTAGTAGTACAAATGCCACTGATTTTCCAATGACTGAGTATCCTATGAACCATTATAACCTCAGCCTCCCACCATGTTTATTGTTTACTCTCTCATAATGCCTTTACCTGTTCGCCAGGCTTCCTGCCTACTGAGGGCAAGGAAGATGTTACAGTGAGACTCGGGCTCTTTGGGTCCTGATAAGCCTAATGAAAAGCTGCTGCTTCTTGAAAGAAGGAAAAGGCCAGCACAGGCACTGCTGCCAAGCTGCTGTTTGGCTAACAAGCATCTTTGGGGGGTGTAAACACCTCTTCTAGAAACTTAACTGAGTCAACTTAAACTTGACTTTGCCAATGAGGAAAGAAACTGCTCAGAAAGAAATGAGGGCTCAAAAGATGAGTCAGTGGTGGATATCTCATTTCTCTGGCAAATCAGTCTCCTGAAAAAATTTACAGGCATGGGCCAAGATTTAACAGTGCTGGCACATTGACAACTCAGGAACATCTGGGCAGCTTCCACCTAAAAGATATCATCAGTTCTGCTCTGAGATTTGCTTGATCTGTGTTAAATCTGTTGTCCAGAATCAAATGTAACCCAGTGAAGTCCCAAAAGTACATGGATTTAATGGGAAACTTCACAGCTAGAGGAGAACACAGTATTTGCAATTCACACCATCTTTTCCACTTATCAGTTTTTTACTCTAAGACCACAGTCCTCTGATATCCAGTGTCCTAGGAAAGAAAACTAATAAGAACCAGTACAGCAGTTGGAAAGTAGGGGACATCTGGGAATAGTAAGGAAGTGTTTAGAACAGGCAATATATTCTCTAGCTTTGAAAGCAACAGAATTCACATTTCACTCTTGTTCTAAAACAAATTCAATCTGCATCTGCACAAGCCTACAATGAATTTAGTTAGCAAGTGTCTTCAATACTGGAGCACTCCTATGTTTTGTTATCCAGTGCAGGAGAAGAAAATATCTGGTGTCACACATCATGCACAGATGCAGAGTGGTTTGCATCATTACCGTTTCCCTGGTTGCATTTCTGTGCCCATCAGGTACAAAAGCACCATAAGGCTCCCCCAGAACTGAGTGCACAGCAATGACCAGCAGCCATGGACTCAGAGGAAAGAGATTCTGGCCCATTGCAATGCAGGGAGACAGCTGCAACCCTGCTACAAGAACTATGCTTAAGGTTAACAAAGCAAAGGGCAAAGTGTATTCTGTCTTACTGGAACACAAGAAGACAATAAAATGTTCTTTGATCAATATGTAAGGCCATTATTTTCTCAGTATTTTTGCAGTAGTAAATCAGCCTCCTTGAAAATCAAATTTTGGGCGTGTAAAATAGTGGAAGTTCACTTTCTGGAGCAGTATTTAGAATAATTTTAGAAGCACTGAATGGTTCTACTATGTCTTACAGATGGTTCATTCAGGAAAAGAAATAAAATAGGAGAGGTTACAGAAAAGAAGAAAGAAATAATTGAGCTGCACAGGTATCTATTGTCGCCTAGTGGAAAACAGTTGGAATTGTGACTACCAGAGGTGCTAAACAAACAGAGGAGCACAAATTACAATGCAGTAATTATGGAAAATCTGTACATATCAAACGACCAGCTGGAAGTGGGTGGAAATGTCCTGAACAGCTGCCAAAGTTAGTAGCTATTTCACAACATTTGAAAAACAAATGCATTGTGGCTTGAGCTCCAAATGCTTCAGTACAGCATTCACAGTGGTATTATTAGCTCTACAAGCTATCAGTGTCTATATTCTGGCAAAAGGTTTTCTGTTTCTCTTGGCTTCTTTACTATGCACAGGAACAATGGGTATCAAATGATGTAATATTTTTCTCTTCAATGTGATCAAACTGAAATCAGGGAAAGTGATGAACATTTGTAGAAAATTAAGTATTTACAATAAAGTAAGTGCATCCTGTAATCAATATTTTCTCCAGTGTCCCACAGGAGAAAAAAATCTCTCAGGAAAATCAGCTTCAGAAGTTTGACAGTTTAGTTCTTCCACGTGGCTTTTTGCAAAACTCAGCCCACTCTATTTGTGTCAACCAACAGTAATTTATTGTCTCCAATAAATCACTGCTTGGCTGTCTCAGCCTTTCTGAGCAAAACACAGCAGTGAGCATAGTCATCTCTGTTATATCTCAAAACAGGCATAAACATTCAGAAAGGTAACCAAGAAGAAGATAAATACTTCTATTCCCCTGCAGATTCTTGCACATGCGATGCCCCATTCTACGTGCTGCTTCACCCTACCTTATTCCTTTAGTCAGGGTGTTTAGATTCTTTGAGACTCCTTAAGGAGCAAGATAAGGGCTTATGAGATTAAAGTACTCCAAGCCTTTTTTTAGGTCATGAAGAGTATTCAGATTACCAGAAATTCCTTTTGACACTTTGGTCTTTTATAATCTCATATCCTTTCTTGTTCCAGTTCAGGTTTGTTGTGAGGACTCACTGTCACACTCAGGGGTGAGTTTACCTGTTAGCAAAGCAGTGTGCTGCTGACACAACCCAGCAGGTCTGAACCAGGCTTCCACCACAGAAACTCTCCCCAATATATATAGCTGCTGTCCAGGGATGAGATCCAGGCAGAGATGAAGATCCCCCAACAATCCTAGGTCTCACAAAACTTCTTTTTTTATGTCTTCTTCCACATGATCTTTTGGTACCTGCAGTATTATCTACTTTGTCTGGAACTGGTGGCCTCCTTTCCCTGCTTGCTGAGATAAAAAGGGATATGGCATCAGACTACCAGAATCTTTATGTTTTGGAATTTAATACAATGTCTCATACATCTTCAGGATGTAGACCTCTCTGCTTATTGCTCAGAGAGGCCCACTCCCTTCTCTGGGTCTGTAATTCCCAGGGTGATGACAATTTGTACCAAAGTATCAGTCATTTCTGGCACCTTGCATGTTCTAGCAGAAAATTTGGGGATATTGGCATGATTGTGACCAAAGCAGTAGTATGACACTTCTGCTATTTCAGGACAAGAAACACAGATTATATCACAACTTAAAAAAATGCAAAAGAAGCCCGTAATTTACTGGAAACAGTAAAATATTCAACACTCCTGGGAACAGCAGAACATTCAAAATTAAACAGTAAAACCTTGTTATAGTATCAATAAATCTTCATTCATTCACGACATGGATTTTAAGAAAGCCTTTACATACCACAATTTGGAATGTCACAATATGCCCAAGACAAACTGTTGTCCTTCATGATGTAACACCACGGCTTCTCATCATCATCTGGATTTCTAGTTAATTCAGGGGAAGAGGGAATTACAAGCATTAACCACAGTGTCATTCCAACCTCCCCAAAGGCTTTCTGCTTTTTCCTCTTGCACCATGCAGAGGACTGACAGGACTCTCAGGTTTTGAGCCATGTGACAAAGTGCTGACAAAGTGCTCACCTACAAGGGTGAGCAGCCTTTCAATAGAATTCTTCGTCTTAGAACTAACCAAGACTAAGGTTCTCTAGGACCTGAAATACGGATAAGACTGAACACCTGTAAAATTTGCCTGCAAGTATTTGGATGCATGAGCACGTTCACAGCATTTAGCTGCAGCCCACACTGAACAGCTTTAACAGATATGAGCTCAGCTATTTTCAGAACTAAATCCCATGGGAGAGATTCCTGTTTTAGGTTATTTTTTAGGCAAGGGGATTCCAACACAGGTAGGTTCATAGAAAATCCATAACAAGAATAGCTAGCAAAAATGAATTTGCAAATCCCAGGTTCACGTTCTCTGGAGAGTCTGAGGAAATTAAAGACTACCTCAAGAAAATATTGCATTCCTCACAAAGGTATTTAAAAAAAAGGAGTAATGGAAACCGTTTAGCCCTTTGTTACCTTGGTGTTAAACAGATTTTGGGTTTATTCCATTAGGGTTTCTCTGTGGTACAGCCTGTCTTTTTCAATGCATTATAAGTAACCAGAAATCTGCCCAGTTTACTCCTCCAAGAATATAGGGAGACTTTGAAGACCCAGAAAGATCTTTATTAGACCAAGAAAAATAGACAAGGTAATTCCGAGCTCCAGATAAGCAGTAATTCTAATTTCAGTTGGATTTATCACAAGCACTATCTGTTATTGTAAGGTTCTTCAATTATTTTTTTTTTCTTTTTCAATCTGACTGCTCTTCAGAAAAAGATTAGAGCACTTTTGAATTCTCAGAACTGAAGAAGCAACACACGTTGAGTCATCTTCCGCCAACAATGTTTCTAAATTAGACTATTTGAAGAAGTAGATATCTGCAGGATTATATAGTACAGCAGAGATATCCCCAGAAATTGTAACAAGCTGACAAAAAAGTGAAAAGCTTTTTTCTCAGCTTTACAGCAGATGAACACATCAGCTCCTACACCATTTTGTTCTCTGCATTTCACATCTGAAAGTGAATATTGGGCATAAATGATGTAAATCAAAGGGCTCAAGTTTTATCCAAGCATAAAATATGTGCCAGATAAATTGCCACACTCTGCTGGGACACCATAAATCAAATCTGAAGTGTTTGCATGAGGACCAAACCCTGGAAAGCAAGGTAGGAGGGTTTAAAAGAGGGGTGTAGGAATTGTTTATTGCTAGTTTGTGTTAGATAAAGAGCTACTTTCAGCATGCATGCATGCTTTTTATCATCAAACAAATTAGGAAGTGCAGTACATTCTGATTTTCCTGAAATACTGGTCT
Source organism: Eopsaltria australis (assembly GCA_034509425.1). Lineage (NCBI taxonomy): Eukaryota > Metazoa > Chordata > Aves > Passeriformes > Petroicidae > Eopsaltria > Eopsaltria australis. Next base: position 3,134,724 of record JAVTVJ010000094.1, on the reverse strand, counting down.
AAGTTCCATTAAAAGAAAACAAATAAAACACACACACAAATAAGTAATCAAGCAAACAAACAAAATCTTAGACATTAACCAGTAATTTATGGACAGTCATCTACAGTTGGCAGGTTTAGCATTTGCTCATCTCCAGAATGAGAAATGTTCTCTCTAAATAGAAACATTTCCTTTATTTGTAGATATCCATTGAGCTCATGGATATCTCAGAAACAGGGGGAACATAAGGTACTGAGGAGAAGGCACAAACCTATATAGCACAAACTATTTTCATTATAGCTCAACAGAAAACTTCAGCAAAAATGTAGTTTATTGCTATGTGGTGCAGTCAAAATTGAAGCACTGTGAAATCTTGTTTGGCAATAGTTTTTCTTTGTAAGAAATCCAAGAAATAAGTTTGACATCCCATTTCAATCTTATTTAAATATAGTGCTTTGATTTTTCATTTTCAAATAACTTTTCTCTTTTGAAAATATTTCTTTATGATATGTCTTTCACAAGCAAAGAATAAGAAATTAAATTTAGCCATTTCAATTTAGCTACTCCATTAATTTCTCCTTTTGGATAAGCATTAATGAACAATTTCAAAAGTTTTGCAGTATGGTCTCATTTGAAATAAAACCATTACCCAGGGAAAAAAAGGGATCTGGAACTTCCAACATTATTTTTTGTCTGAGCTTCTCTAGGCAGACCCAGCTATTGATTTTGCCTATCTACCAGAACTTGTCTTCTGTACAATCCCTCTTGTCAGGCTGACTGATTTACTAAAGTCAGTCTAACTTTTCTGAGACAGGGGTAACACCTGCTTTGAGATCCCTGGCCCTTCTTATTTCCACAGTGCATCCATCTCTTGATGTACAAATACAGGACAATTAAGAACTTTCCTCACCTGCAGAAAGGGAACGGCCCCAGGCCAAGCTGTACTGCTTTCCCAATGCTGTCAACATGAAGCTCTTGATAAAGCAGGTCTGAATTCCAAGGCAAGCAGCTGTGTCCAGAAATGGTTGTCTTGGCTATACCTCTGTAATCTGTGCCATTGCCAATGTAGCACCTCTGGCTTGGGACTGGCAGAGGAAGAGACTGATCAGGAATCAATGCTAATTATGTGTTAAATACTCACTTCATAGCTGAGGTCCCAAATGGGAGCCACAAGGCCCAACTCTGTAGTGCCTTTCACCTTGCACAGGACCTGAATGCACCAAATGATGCAAATTTTTAATAAAGGAAAAAGGAACCCAAGTTAAAACCTCTGCTTAAAATCAGTAGTAAGTTAACCTCATTTTATATATGAGCAAGTAACAACTCAAGGGATAGAATGGCAGAAAATTAGACCTAAAATCTGTACTGTGTGTGGAAGACTTCAGTCAGCAATCTGCAGCAAAGTCAGCAATATGGCTGGGATTCCTCTGGTCTAATTTTAGGCACAACTGAGCTCATCTCTGGAGGCTCCCTTTTTAGTTAATTAAGAGAAACAGAGATTTCTTAATGCCAAACCAATCCAGTTTCTTTGAGGTAACTTTTTTAAGATGAGGTGGATCCCATACACTCCTGTCCACATTGACTGAATCTCCATTGAAAATATAGGGTGCTTAAGGCAACCAGCTCAAACAGACATATATGTGTTGTAAAGTATTGAAAACAATCCTGCCCTGCAAGTGTTTCAAAGGCCTGATTTTTGAAAATACTTCTTTTAATGGCCTCATATATATCCCTATATATATACACTATACCTATGTATATTACAAATACGTAGCTACATATTGCAGATACATCCATTTTGCAAAATTCTAGCTAGAAGGTTGAATTTTCTTATTCGAAACCCACGATTTTGTCACCTGCATATGGGCTTTTTCTTCAGATGGGTCTGACACATACATATTCTATGACCTGTATACTCAGCTGCCAAGATCTATCAACAGCACATACCAGCATTATGCCTGAAAAACATATGGGGATGCATTTGTGTACAAATAGCTGCCCTGAGCAGAAAGCTTACACCTCAGAATACAGCTAAGAGTATCCCAAAGGAAACACAAAACCATCTAATGCACAAAGAGGATTAATTGTGACTGAGCCTCAGAGGGTTTCTTGTCCCAGCCATGTCAATGTGACATGTCCTTGACATGTCACAAGACTGGTGGAATCTTCTTCTAAACTTATAGACATACTTAAGGATATAACATCAGAACATTGACCAACTGTTGAAAAACACCCTCTGAGGATGATCCATCACACACAGAGTGCCGACAGCTATTGCCAAAACCTGTTTATTTTAACAGAATGAGGTGACACATGAACCAGGGCAGATAACCAGCACTGAAATAATGAACCACAGCACTAAACTGCTGCTGTTAATTACCCTTCCAAGTCATCAGTGTAGTGACAGACCCCAAAACCACAAGCAAGCATATGGCATAAACCTGGGAGATGGTCAAGAACTTTGTTGGAAGAACATCAGTTTGTTAGCATACAAACACAGCAAAATCCACTTTCTAGCTTGGCCTGGCAGACATTTCTGACATGCTGAGACCACATTTTCTCCCCCCCACAACCTGAATCAAATTCCCTTTATTCAGTGACTATGAATATAACATTAAATCAAACTCATATTTTAACAACCATAATCTAGGACCTCACAGAAAACAATTTGTCTATCATTTGTTTTATTAACAAGAGTAACCATGTCTTGTAAACCTGCCATTTATTTTCTGAGCAAGTGGCAAGTTACACTGCTTTGTTTGCCTGAAACAGTGTCATGAAAATACCACCATCATGCTGTATGCTAATTTTTTTCATTTATGCAGGGAAGTGCCAGGTGCTGTGTTTACTTGTACTGTATTTATTGCATTCAGAAACAAATTAGAGTGACTACTTTTATGAAATGAAACCAGAGATTCCATTTCAGTACAGACCCAGGGCCATATTCTGCAATACCAATAGTTTGGACATCTTGCAGATGGTGTTTAAAAGTTGTGCTTATCCTTGTCAGGCTTAAAATCCAATGTATCTCTGTTTCATCAGGTCTGCCAGTCATTGCTAAAGCTTCCAGCATATTTTAACTGGAGGAATTTGGCTTCTTTCTAAATCATCCCTCACATTCTCCTTCTGTGGCTAAGAGTTTAGACTGCATCTTGCACTTGTTGTGGGGAACAGCAATATCTCTCAAGAAGTTTTTTTTTCTTTTTGGTTTTACAAGGAGTATTTTGGACACAGGTATAACTTGAGTTAATCTGCTATCTTGTGGAGAGTCTTCTGAGGTGAAACAGTTGTTTCATTATTAGCTTTCCATTGGTCTGTGCTCCACTCCAGAAACCTTTACCTGACTGTTTGACAGCAGCACCATGGTACCCACTAAGGCCACAAGAAGTACCTGCAAAGCTTTATACATTTTATCACCTATAATTCAGGAAAAACAATTCTAAAAAAATATCTCTGCAATTATTGCAGTCATATGGATCTTTTGCCTCCAATTCTCTTTTTTTGAACTGTTACAGCACTGAAAAACTCTCTTTTTCCCTCTTTGTCAGAAGCAGTGTGTAGGTGGTCTGCTTTCAGCAGTTCTTAACGGATTGCTCTGACTGGGAACTGTTCAGTCCCAAAACCATATAGCTTCCACAACGTCTCGTAACTCTGAAACATGTTTATTTTCTTACATGGAAGAAAGTCATGGAGGATGTAATATGTTTTTTCTTGTTCATTTGCTTCCCTGTACTACCCCCAATCACTGCCAAGAGTAGAAATGGCCTAAACTTTCAGATTATGAAAGTTTTGATGCAAATGCAGATTCAACTTAGTCTGCAGTTCTATGCCAAAATCACCCCTGTTCATTTCTTTTCAGAAAAAAATTTATTAAAATTTAAAATTATAAATAATTTCTTGTATTGTATTTTTAAAATCCAAGGTATTTCAATAGCTCATATAAAACATTCCATTTGTGTTAAGATTTTATATTTTATAAGCAAGTCACAACAAATCTTTGCCTCTTCCAGTAAAACAGTTTTGGGTCTTAAAATTAACAGCAACCTGAAATTGCAGTTACCCAGCCAGTTCTAATTGCTAACTTCCTGAAAGCATTTCATGAGCCTTTTTGTCTCCAGATCTTGTTTCAAGTCCTGTAGTTACATACCTGAACATTTTTAGGAGTTTCTTTTGAAAGTCTCTTTGCAGAAAACAATGAATCTTCCACATTTTCTTTTCCCCAAAACACCTCACCATCAATTTTCTTGAAGTTTTTGAGCTTTGCATATATTTTTTTTCCAGATACACATAAGCTGTTTCATTCTATTTATAAAATTATATTTTCCCCCAATGGTTCTAATTCTGGGACAGGATGGTTTAAAGTAACCCATTCATTCAGCAATGCTTTGTTTTATCCCGGACCTACATGTAATGCTTTTATTAAATACAATATTAGATTAATTTTTTTGTATTGCTCTGTGTAAGCTGATGGCAGGAATAGAGAGAGGGGAAGAGGAAAATCATATATCCAAGCTAAACCTGCCCTTACTCAGCTTCGTGCTGTTTCCTCAAGATGAACAGTGATGAACAATGACATTTTATACCTCTGCATAAATTTGTTGCTTACGTGGCCTCAGCATTACAGGCTGTGTTGCTCTTCAAGCCATCCTTTACAGGAGTATTAGCCAAATTTCCCTTCTCCATGAGCTCAGACTCATCGGATGCCTGCAGGAGGGTTTGTCTTTTCTTCATTCACCCAGAAGCTCCCTTATCTCCTTTCCAGGGTAGCTGTGAGATCTCCTCAGGGATGAAAGGTGTGAAAGCCTTTGATTGCAGGGAGCTGCACTTCCCCTGCTGCACACGCAGCCAACCACTACTCTGGGCAATAAATGTGTGAGAGAAAGGAGTCCCTAGTATTTGTGAAGATTGCTCTTACAGGCATCTCATTTCATCAAATAATGCACTGAAACACAACACACACAGACACACACACCCTGCCAGGTGTTCTGAAAGCAACAAGGCAAATATTTCTGTGCTAAATGAAACAAACACCATGCAGAGAGCTTTGAAAGACATCCACATGAACCTAGTACTGCTTCCAAAAGAAGATTTGGGCTATCTTCCAGTGTATCCCTATGCCACTGAAAATCTCTGTAAATATCTAGAAAGGTGCCTGAGTGGGCTCCAGACTCCACTGAAGAAATCAGTTGCCATTTTCTTCACTCTTTAATGATGAGAATATGAAGTCTGATGACATGGGGCAGAGGATTGCATGCCAGCAGCACCAGGACTCTTCCTGGCTTGAAGAAAATTGCTTCACATTTTCCTGCCTGTCTGGGAATGTGAGGAGTAACAGCACCCACTGTGGCTTTCAGAGTTTAAAAATTAATGAACACATACCAAAAGTGAAATAAAAGGGAACCTATGTATCTATATTTCATTATAATTCAATCATACTTTTACAATATTTACCTAGATTTCAATATATCTGTTTGGGGTCATGAACAGCAGATTGCACGTATGTATAACAAATAATTAATTCAAATAATTGTGCCACTTTCTGCTTTGTTGAATAGCAGTAAAACATCTGGACTGACAGCACCTAGCACTGGAATGAATCCTGGCTGAAACTGCAGCCTGATTATGACACAAACAATCTATCTGAGCTAAAAGCTAGGCAGAAAGGTGGAAAAATTGGTGTCTTTTTGCAATAAATTAAATCTAACATGTAAAACAAGGACAGATTTAAGACTGTGAAAAAAAGTAATTCACATGCACAAAAAATCTCTTTTGAGTTGCATCCTCACATAAGGACGGCATACTGCATTTACTGAAACCGGACTTATTTTTTAATATGTTTCTTCTTCAAAGTGTCTTTGTACCTTCATACTTGCCAATGCTTAGACCATCTGAGGTAAAATTGAAGAGATTTAAGTCTGTTACAAAAGCTAGTGTATAAATCTACCTTCTGAATAAGTTGAATTCTTTACTATAAAAGTTTAAATCCAGAAATCTATAAACTCTCCCAGTATTTTCTTATAGCTTAGAAAAGTAATATCCTAGATAAGAGGAAGGACTGGCTCTTTTTCCATTTCATTTTTCTATTTATTATCTTCAATTCTAGTACTATAGTTATGATTTACAAAGTCATAAATGCAATCCAGTAGGTAGGTATATAAAGCTAATAGGAGCAATGTATTTCAGAAATTGGTTGTCAAGAGCTGGGGAAAGAAATTGTAGTAACAAGAAGCCAATATCAGTGATGTATTACTTTGATGGTTGCACAGACTGCCATACAGGATTTTCAAGAGTATCTAAGTGCCTAATTCATAGTGAAAGCTTTCATTCTTTTGAATATACCTGTAGGTCCTGATGTGCTCAGAGTATGAGCCAAAATAACTTTGTAGACAGAAAAAGAAACAGACTGTATAGCAATTAATGATGGTCAGTAGATGAGCAGCTGCTCTGTAGAGAGACAGTTAGGAGGGTTGGGGGATCTCTTGAGCCCCCAAAGCATCCAGAGTAGGCTGAGAGGAGACAGCAGGAGATGGGAAAGATAAAACAGTAATTCAAGGATGAGCTGCATCACATCTTCCACATCTTCCCTCCAATCACCTTCCTAACTGACAATTATACAGGACAACAGATTGCATGGATTAGGAGACGTCAGTCCCCTCACACTTCAAGAGAAGATGTGCTCTCTCTAAAACATAATTAACTGAAACCACTGTCACATCTCAAATAAATCAAAAATAGTATTAAAGACACCTTTATGGTTTTCAATTAACCAGCACCCAGTAACTCTGCTGCCAAGTCAGGCACTCTTGTAAGAGTAAGGACTAAGCAGCTGCTTCATATTAGCAGCTGCTAATATTAATCATATTAGTTTATACTAGGATTACAACAAAGACCTGTCATCTAAAAAGGCAACACTGTAGGAATACAGAGCAAAACACAGAAAGCTTAGTGCCCACCAGCATCTGGAAAATGCATGTCTATGTAAAAATAAAGAAGTCCTCTGTGGATATTGAACCTACTCCTATCTCTGACTGGAGAAATTTTTTCCTCTCCTTTGGTATCTGCCTTATCTCTCAGTCCTTAGAGAGGCAGTCCTTGTTGTATGCCATGCTGCTACCAGCATAGCTCATTAGCTCTCCTCTCTAGCCCATGTTTGCCAAGATGTCAAACATAAATGACTAATCCATAACCTCCATGCAAGCAGTACTTTCTTCTTCATTTTTGTTTTTCTCTATATTAGCCAAAAGCTTTATTATGGTCCTAAAGTTATAAAGAAGGCTGGGAGATCAGAACAGCCTGTCTGTTATTGCTCACATCTGCCACCTCCATAAATGACATGGAATGGTTGCTTTGCAAAGCCACAGCTGTATCTGGTCTCCTGTTCACCATACCCTAGAGTGGCACTGTCTCAGTGCAGTGGATCAGAGGCGGGGACTTTGTGGACAATGCCTTGCTCACCCATTTCTTCATCTTCCAATGCCCCCTACTATTGATCATTGAAGGCAACAGCCTACTGGGTATAGATTTTGATAATGTAACAGCAGCATTGTTGAATTTTTTTTAATAATTCAAAATCTGATCAAAATCCAACCCACCTTTACTATTTCTGCAGTCGTGCCCTAGGCTTTCGCTTCATTATCCTTGCAGTATTAATCCATGCCTTTCCCTCACTCAAATTCCATGGGGACCTATAAAACTTGTCCTCTGCAAACAACTTAATCAGCTCTCCAAGCCATATTAATACATAATGCTTTTTTATCTGCTGTTCCATCTCTTTTTCCACAACTGGGGAGAAATGATAATTTTATTATTTTTCAACCTACTTTCATTACTAAGCCCAGTGCTTCATACATGCAAGCAACAAGCATCTTGTCAGCCCCACTCAGAAATCCTCTTCCAGTCTTACTTACAGACCTACTGGTCCAAGTTCAGTTGGGGACTGACTGACCAGTTAAACACCCATTTATCATTGTCAGCCAGTTGACCTTGTTATCATACTTCACCCTATTTCCCCCTGTGTTTCTAGAAAGTAAAAAATTAAACACTAATCCAAAAATTAAACACTAATTCTAGTACAGAGTAAATATAAACCAGAAAGTTAAAATTCATTATCTTCTGTCTTCTTAAAAAAAAAAATTTAAAACTTTCCTTTCAGCCTCCAGAGCTGAATTTCCTTTACTAAAGTACCTTTTTTAGTAGAAAACTGCCAACACCTTATTTCAGTAAAAGAACCACTAAAAATGTGGGTTTGCTGTCATTTCTGCTAATTCTATTACCTCAAACACCCCCAGTTTAACCCCTAAAAGATGTGGCCAAGGTTTTTTTTTCTGTATGTAATTATATATTCAGCTACTCTGTCATTTTCCTTTTCTGAAAATCCTCAACCTACTTCTGACATACACCACATCTCCTTACATAACCAGAAGCCTTCCACAATTAACATTCCAACTCATGCTTTCTTTAAAGCTGTGGTACCCCTCTAATTCCATTATCCGTAGCCTAATGAGGAAAATACCCAAAACATTAGAAAGCAGAGTTTTCAAAAACACCTTCACCAACTTTGCATTTCATCATGACCAAAATATTATCAAAACTGTTATGGCTACCTAAACCTTAATCCAAAGAAAACTCAAAAATTTTAATCTTCTATGCAGTGCTCCCAATATGCTCAAACCTACTGCAACCCACAGCCACAGTGAGCAAATGTTTCAGGAAAAGATTTGGTGACTAAGTAAACAGAATAAAGATACCCCATTAACATATCAGCCAATCAATCAAGAATAAATTTAAAATACAAATAAGTACCCCAATTTACTAACAACCAACAGCCAACCAACAAGAAAAAAGCAGTGGAAAGAAAAAGGAAGTGCTTTAACATGGAAATTTGACAAAATATGTATTCATTTCCAGTCACATATTATCAACTACAGCAAATAGTGTGAATGCAATGGTGGGGTTTCAACCAGAGAAGGCTAAAGGCACTAACCCCCTGAAAAAAATTTTACATCTCCTTCCTTTACCCTTCAACCCCCTTTAACTTCTCCATAAATGCACATGATAATGAATTATCTGTCCTCTGGCCAGATAACTCCTCCTCTGTCTTTAACTGTGTGTCCCTTTGTGTTCATCCAACATCTCCACCATGGCTCCTATCTGCTCAAAGAAACATAAAATGTCAAAGTAATTTTACAGTTACATGTTTATAACTGTTTGTCATCAGTTATCACCTCCAGTGAAGCTAAATATTTCTGAAGTTAATTATCTAGCAAATAAATTTGCTCTCCATTCCCTATGCCAACCTGGGCTAGAGATAAAATATTCCACTCACATCTTTCTCAGGTTTCACTTCTTGCCCACATTTACCACTGCTAAAATGGATAGGTTTGGGCCCTTTTTATAACATTCTCTGTTCAATGAGACAATCATTGCTACTCATGGTTGGACAATTGATTCTGAATCTTCACCTAGAGCCTGAACTCAGAGCTATCTCAGCAAGAGCTGCTTCCAAAGAGAATGCAGCTTATCTTTTAGCACAAAATCCTTATTTCTGAAAATAGGTGCATATTTTAGGGCAATTAATATGAATTTAACTTAATTAAACGTGGGTCCTTGAACAATTTTAAACAGCATCTGTTTGGGGAGAGATTTTTTTGTAATATATCTAATTTCCTTCAAAATTAACCTTCACTGAAGTCCTGTGCATATAAACTGTCTCAGAACACTTTTTTTAATGGCAGTTCTTTCTTTTGTACTGAAAGTTTCTTCTTTAAGAAGAAAATAATGTATTACCACAAAGAATAGAAATCTATATTAGAAACCGTCTTTTGTATATCAGTCTCCTTTGTTATGGATATCTCCTCTGTTACTTTTATCACCATTCTTTTTTTTTCTTTTAAGTCAGCTCATATTTTTCCAGTAGTTCTATGGTCATTTATGATAATGGCCTAGCAATATATATACATATATATACACACAGATATATATATATATGGACACACACATATATAATGATTATTAGCAAGAGAATTTTAAGATCAAAATGAGTTTTGAGTACTGACAGGGATACTATAGTCCAAAAAGTAATGGACAGATAAATAGATATATTTAAAATCACAAAAGTTATGATTATTCTGTTACTCACTGTTCAAAGGGGAAGAATAAAATTACCAGGCAGTAGGTTTTTGTTAACAATAGAAAATACGTCTTTTCATCACATCTATTTAAATTCTGGAACTTCTTGACATGGAATGCTGTGAAAGGGAAAAGCATAAAGGAGTACTAAAGAGTTTAGACAAATTCATGGAAAACAGGTAAAGGTCTGACAGATGTGATGTTCTAAGTATCTGCTAAGTAAGTCCTCAAGCAAGAGAAGTGTTTCTCAGTACTTTCCTGCTGGTTTTGCTCCTCAGTCTACTGTGCCAATGTTTGAGTCACAGTAGTACTTAGGTTTGTGATCTGATGGTACTTCATTTATTAATATTTGTTGAGTATAATGTTAAGATAAATTAGCTGGTTTTCCATTAGAAACATATGAAGGCTGGTTATTCTTTGTGTAAGTCAAGGGCAGAGGACATCAGAGATACCTCAAACACATTACAGCTCAATAACAGTCTGGGACAGTTCCTGTTTATTAAATTACTTGATTTCTGCTTTTGTTTTAAAAAAAAAGAAAATATAAGAATACATTTTTGCATCACACCTTGGCTTTAAGGTTGCCTCTATAACTGATAATTCAAAATAAAGTACACTTTGGAGAGGAAATACTATAACATTTTCTATGAATCAAGCATTAGAGCCACCAGCTACTTTGACTAAAGGGTAACCTCACAAGTTCATCCTGTTAGACAAGGGAAACTATACAAGACAGTAAAAAGGAAACAAAGGAAAAAAACATTTCTGTTCACCACATCAAATTGAAGGGTCAAAGAAAAAAAAGTAATCCAACAAATATTTAAAGTCAGTTCAGAGTGCTTGGATAATACAAGCCTGTAGCACTTCCATCAGAACACTATTGCCCGAATGTGATGATACTACCAGGTCTACAGACCTGAAGACTCATTTATTTTGCATTAATTTAGAATGACTAAATCTTGACAAAGAGTTTTCTTCTTTTTTAAGACTCTTTGAAAGGCCCTGACACATAAACACAATCCTTCAGTTCCCGTTCCGTGTGGGGGTGTTAGGCAGCTGAACGCAGATGGATTGTAAGCATCCAAAGCCACTTGTTTAGCAAACCAAATGTTTGCTTTATTATTTTCAAGTAATCAAAGAGCACCTGCTTATTTCTTGTTCTAAGCTAGTCAGACAGAAACCAGCATGACAGCTATAACACTGCCCTGCTGATAATCATGATGCAGGCCCTGCTGGGTGGATGTCTCTGTGCACCATTGCCACTGTGAGCAGGGGAAGCTGATAACAAAACAGGAATTGAAAAAGCAGTTTCATGTGAAAATGAGCAGGGTGCAGCCCTGCCCTGAGCTCCAGGTCACACGTGTGCTGTGCAGCCCCTCACCCAGATCCCTGCAGCAGCGTTCCCAAAGCTAATAATCTCCCCAGGGTAACTAAAGGTCAAAACAACAGAGCTAAAATTGTGCACCTAAGGACTTAAAAGAGTCACAAACCCATTTTGCATGATTCATCAGGTACTTGGTGAATGTTCAGGACCAGTTCATTCACCATCCAATTTGCCCATTCACTCCTGCTATTTGCTATTCCAGCTGTACTGCTGGTCTCCCAAACGGATTTTTTTTCCCCAGCTGGAATAGTTGGCTACACCATTTGTTAACTATCAGAGCAACAGAAAGAATGCCAGATTTCAATTGCAGTGTTCATTAACATGTTTTTTTATCCCACTGCCCATTCAGATCAAGAGAGTGCCCACCAGAACTACTGGGAGTCATGTCCTCAGTTTTGATGAGCCATGGGATTTATGTACTCAGAAAGACATAGCCAGTGAATTGATGGGGTCACAGGATGGTGTGACTGAAGGTCAGTTATAATTTATGCCTAAAACCTGCTGTATTTAAAAAGTAGCCATTGGCATAACTGAAGATATAGCATGCAGTCAAGCTTTACAAGCAGATTTAACCCCTACAGGGACAAATATAAAGTCTTCTAGAGGAAAATTGTGTCAAAAACCATGTAGCATCTAAAATGCAAAACAGGACTAACACATAGATTTCTCTGCCCCGACCCACCAGAGAAAGTGGGTAACCTGTACTGCGCTAAATGTGCTATTGATTTAAAGTGTAAGGGAACCCAAAGGGTGAGCATTTTCCTTGTCCCACAGTCATTTAGTGCTACCAAAGAATGGCTGCTAGATTTTGTCAGACATAAATCCCTGCTTTATGAGGGGATGCATGGGTCTGTAGGGAGGCAGTAGCTCTTGAGTACAATTCTGCGACTGATTCTGTAAAATGGAAGCATTCCGTTATTTTATAGGCATGTGCAATTGGATTAAAATTTCTGTGTTTAATTTTCTATAAAGTAAAGGACGTGAAAAAATATTTTTAGAATCAGAGTCTCAGTGGTAAAGTGTGTGTTATGTTTTACACTGGATAAATACATTAAACCTTTGTTCTGTGTGACTCTTCAGTTGTTACAAGAAATGTCCTCAAATGCAGAATACAACACAGAGCCAAACCCACCAGCCTTACACCCAGATGAAAACTCTAAATTCTGTCTGCCTGTAGGTTGTTATACTTACCAATATTGCAATACTTTCCTGCATAATTTTCCTTGCAATCACATACTGTTTCCCCAGTGGAGGTCACCATCTTGCACTCTCCACCATTCATGCAAGGATCATGAACACAACCTACAAGAAAACACCACCAAAGATCAAACCAAAAGTACAAATTGTTCAAGAGAATGAGTCCATTTTAACTTCCTCTAGTGCATCTTCTCTGCGTATGCATTTGGGGGAAGTTTTTCTTTTTTGCTTATCTCAGACCTCCACTTGTGACAAATAAAAGAAAAGGAAACTCGACTGATTTCTGCCCACTAAGGTCTGTCTCGTTTTCACTGCTATTGGATAATGTCAGCTGTTGAAAGATATTATCAATGAACAATAGGTAAAATGGGGGTGGTGATTATTATTACTAATAGTGATTGTATTAACACTTCTTTCTCTACAGAGGGTTCTGCCAGTTCCAGGTTTGCCACAGAGCTCTGTTAGAATTTATAATAATATATCTACTGGGGAGCTCAGTTAAACATTTAAGATCTGTGATTGGGAAGTATTAAGCCCTATGAAATTTCCCAACTTTCCCATGGACTCCCAATGCCCTAGAGGCCACTGACTCTCCATACTTTAATTTCCAGTTGCATAAGGTGGGAATAAAAGCACCTACATATTTCAAAGGGCTTTTATGAAACTTGTTTGTACTGTAACTAGCTTGTGAATCTGGGCAGGGTAAAAGTTAGCCAGACTGAGTAACAGAATAGCCATACCAGAGCACAGATACAGGTGAGACACATGGTTTGCTTCCCAACATCTGTCCTCCAAATGAAAGGTGCTGTGCTGGCTTCATCAGATGGGTGACAACCCAGTGCATGTCCTGTACTGGCTGGCCAAGGTGTTGGGTTCCTGGCAGCCCCTAAACAAGGAGGAGGCTTCATATGTGAGCATCACCCCTGCCAGGAATGGGCCAAAAATCATGGGACTGTGATTGTTGGTGTGCAGGGTGTGCCTCTCAGACAGGTTATAGTTTTGGAGAAAAAAATTTACCACTTCTACTATATAACCTGTTGCATATTCTTACATGCTGCAGATCAGGGTTTCATCCCTCACTAAGAAAACACTGAGGTGTGTCTCCCTAAAATTCATCATAATGCATATAATTGCTTCCTCAAATAAGGATGGACACATGGAGGGATTTCCTGGGTCAGTATAACCACTCACTCTTGGAAAGGAAAGCTAAAATATCTTTTAGAGAGGGTTACATGAGCTGCAAGGGCAACATTAGGGTATGAAACACCACTCAGGCTTTGATACTTTCACTGTCCTTTATCCCTGCTCCATGCAGACCTACAGCTGTGGTACAAAATAGTGCCTTACTTTTGTGTTTCACACGCCTACACTCGATCAGGCTGTTCACACACATGCACTGCTCCACTACTCCTTGTTGGACTCTTGACCAGCGCGCACCCACATCAAAGAATTCGTAGAGACTGTTGTCAAAACACTTCTCTGAAATGAAGTTTTATAAACAAGACAAGCTTTCAGATGTTATTTCTTGCAAGAAATGGCACCACAATCTCCATCATCACTCCCTGTTCATCCCTTTTTTCCTTGAGCAGATCCACATTTGTTGACAGTCCTTCTCAAGCTATCCTTCCTCCATAGTGTGGAGGCACTGAGCTGCTAGAGCAGCAGTTCCAGGAACCTTGGGACAGAGGTGGCTTCCTCCTAAAGCCCTGTGAGCAGGACAGCACCCAATATGTGCACGTACATAAGGCATAAGGCATCACCTGAAATTGTGCTGCTTTTTCATGTCTCTGTGCACTGCCTACTAGATATTTGTCATTTCCAAACATGTAAGGGATATTTAAGTCTTAAAAACAACAAAGGAAGGGGAAGAGGCTTTTTGTGTTTCCCATGCCCAGAGCATACTTGTATTTATAATTGTACAGTCAAGCTATTTTCAGTTGTCCTGTCAGGAATGGATTGTCTGTCAACCATTTGGAAACCCACCTACACAAACATTCATGTTGCAGTGGTCTCTCCCATCACAACAGCACTACCTCTTCATTAAGCAAGCGTTAATGAGCTGTACTTACTATTGATATTTCATGTTGTAACACTCATGGTAGAAGATACTTACTCAGCTGACAGTCCTCGCCTGTGAATTCTTCAGGACAGGTACAGTGGTACATCCTGTGGCTATCAGTGAGAGAACAGGTCCCTCCGTTTTGGCAGGGGTTGTCTGCACAATGATCTAGAGAGGCCATATAAGAAAATTTTTTAATAAGTATGAGGTAAAAGTCATGCTTTGTCCTTTTGGCTCCAAGAATCATTTAGGTTCAAAGCTCAGTGGGTTTAGCACCATCTATTAAGGTAAAACAAAGTTTATCCAATCAATTGACGGTGGGTTTTTTGCATCTGTAAAACAGCTATATTTATCCAGCTTTTAAAAACCGTATGGTAAATCACTTTCTCCCCCCAGACTAAGTTGTCCAAAGGGGATAGGTCCAGGCACACCTGAAGTCACCAGAGCTGGCATTGTGGTGAGGAAGAAGACGGGACAGGTGCCCACAAGATGGAGCTATGCCTTTACACTGGGGAGGGAAGAAGGCTGCAGCTCTGCCTCTGCCCTTCAGCCTTCACATTGCGACATCCACCACAGGGATCAGGCATCTCTTTCAAACTGCACAAAGGACAGAAGAATTTGCTATGGGATTTTGGATTATGTCTAAAACTAATGGGCAGCTGGAACCAAGGGAAAAATTATAAAGCAAACCACAAAGCACATCCAAGTAACTCAGGCCAAGAAAGATGAGAACTGGACCAGTCTAGCATATCTCAATTTACTAGAGAATTTTCTAAATGATGGAAAAATGTGGTGGGAGAGGAGGTATGTGCCAGGACAACTCCTGCGACAGAAGCTTTACTTGGCAATGTGCAATGCAAAAGTAGTAAGAGTCTTGCTGGTCAGGCAGTGTTTCTGATTTCAGGCAGTGCCAAGTGATGTATCTCCCCTGAAGTTAACCAACAGCATGTTAACAACTGCTCCAGAGCTGGCCCAGCTGCTTGTCTGCATTCAAATCTTCCTTTTTAATGCTCATCAAACTCTGCTAGGCCATCTCCAGGGTTAGTCAATTCAGGTGCTTCTTCAGCTAGCTAGTGTGTCCTGAGCATGGGATGCAACACAGGCACACACAAACAGGGCTGGAGTGAAGCACAAAGGGTGCTGCCTGAAGTTTGCTACAGCAGTGAAAATCTGAGGCTCCCCTGCATGAATCAAAATATTTACTTCAGAGGACAGTGATGTAATTCCTATCAGATAGCAGGTCTGGGTGTATTCACTGGTAGTTTCAATTCAGTATAACATCAAGGGAAAGCAAGTAAAGTCAGTGACATTCCTACTCTTCCTGCTGTTGATAGCTATGAAACTTCTAGTGCTGTAATATTTCCTCAAAGGAAAATCGTGTATTTCCTGCTCCCACTACATCCAAACCATGACCTCATCTCCAAGTCATCTTCTGCTGTAACAAATGCTCAAGAAATTTTTTGTACACTTGTTAAATCTGCAAAAAGCACTTCCACTCATTCATTTCTTTCTCAATCTGTCCGTCACTGCATCCCGCCCACCACTCCAGTCTGACCTTCCAGGCAT
Source organism: Eopsaltria australis (assembly GCA_034509425.1). NCBI lineage: Eukaryota > Metazoa > Chordata > Aves > Passeriformes > Petroicidae > Eopsaltria > Eopsaltria australis. The sequence continues at coordinate 3,118,411 of JAVTVJ010000094.1, read as the reverse complement.
GTTCTGTCTTGCTCCACATCTTTCCTGGAGTCCAGGAACAACTTCTGCTCATAAGCATATGGACACATCTCAGTTCCCAGTGGGGAATCCTGCCTGCTATTAACTTATTCATTAACTGGGCAGTGCCAAGTCCACATTTTCCCAGCACTGTCTAAAGCACCCTGATGGGTAAAACACTCCGTGCTTGTTAGATCTCATCTTGTCTGCAGCTTCACCTCTCCAAGTCTCTGCTTAATGAGCAGTAACCATGTCTCACCTTTCTACCCATATTTCCCAACAAAAACTTTCTGTTTCTGCCACCCGCCTTCCTCAGAGCTCCTCCTGGAATGATGCCTCTTCCTCCTGCCTGCCCAGCCCACACCACTCTACTTCTTCTTTCCTTATCAGTCCAGAAAGATCTTAAAAATACTGTCTGGCAATTTTCTTCCCCATGTTTGGGTCTCCCTGGGGTTTTGGCAATTTGTCCAAGATTTCCAGACATTCAGAGCAGTAGTCCTACCAGACTGCCCAAGACCTGGAAGTCCCACCTATAGGGGCATTGCACATTTATGGATATGAGTACATGTATGTGAGCTATGCATGCACAGGCCAGTTGGCCCGTGTGTATGGAGTACTAACACCTCTCTCCAGCAGAAAATTCCTACCCAAGCTTCACGTCATCCTAAACCCAAAGGCTTCTTGGTTAAACTTTCCCTTGAATTTGGCAGATGTACTTTCCTGGATCAAAGCCTCCAATGCTTGCTTAACATTGATTTCTAAGCACCTCCAATGTTTTGAAGTTGACTCGTCACATACATTTGGTATTCTTGGCCTGGAGAGAGTTTATACTTCAACCTTTGCTCTAAAGAAGCTCTTTCTCTATTCCAGTGGATACACTGCTCAGCAACCTCTCATGGCCAAAGGATACTCTCTCCCTGAAATTCCATTTTCTCTTGTTTTTAAAGGATTTCATACTTAAGTGGATTTTTTTAAATTGTACTATTTTTACACATTTTCAAGATCAACATTGTTCAGTTTGGCTGCTTATTTCTTCCACAGCAGACAAACTTTCCTCCTTTTGCTTCAAATTCCCTTCATCCATTATGCTGCTTTTCCTTTCAACATTGTCATAAGCCTGTTCTCTTTAAGCTGTTAATGATCTGTTAAACATTTCCCAAGTCCAAATACAGTGTTTGCTGCTTAAAAAAACCTAAGTAGACTTACATTTATAAATAAAATTACAGCCAAAAACCTCTTATTTAATTTTTAAAAATTCTAAACGCTTTCAGAAATAAAGCGTGTTTTTTTTTTTATTTTGCAACAGCCAGCAGTGATCTCTTCCAGGTGTCCCATTCCTTTTTCTCTTTTTCTCTTTCCTTTCCTCTCACACACATATAATGTTTGGGATTTTTGGTGGGGTTTCTTTGGTGGGTTTTTTCGATTGGTTAGTTGGTTTGGGGGTTTTTGTTTTTGTTTTGTTTTTTGGTTTTTTGGGTTTTTTTCTGGAGGAAAACCAGTAGCCAGAAAAAGCCCTCACTGATATTAGGGTACATCAACAGAGATACCCTGGTAAGCAGACAGGGCAGCTTTCTTGTTCCAACCCACCCTATCCAACACTATTGTGGGTAAGAGGCCAAAATGAGCCAGGAAGCCCAAAAAGGCCTGCAGGCAGCCAGATGTCTGGAAGGATAAAGGTGATGGTCAGACAGAGGGACAGAGGTGGCACAAGGCACCCCCAGATATCTAACACTAGGCTTGGACAGCACTTTCAGCTCCTGGAAGAGCCTCCTTGAGTCAGCCAGCTGTCACCATCACAGTGAGTGTTTCACTGGAGGATTAAAGCAGTCACAAGTCATAGCTACCAGCATTTTAAGCTCTGGGAAGCCACTGATGAATAACTAAGTGCAGCCCTCATAACCTGACTCTTGTAAGCATGGACTGCCCATAAACTCTATGTTGATGTCTGATGCACTTGCACTACAAAGTTGTATACATTGCTGTTTGTTTTGGGGCTAGGTCACTGCCTCTGATCTGTTGTTAATCTGTTTTAAAGCCAGACTGGAAAATAATTTAAAGTAGTTACATTTTAAAAGATGATGCTGTGCACTGCTTAATTTTAGACTGTCAGCGTGATTCAGCTAACTTGGCTTTTCAAGTGCTCTGGTAGATTGCAATCAGTTGGCAATAAGACTCCTGACACTGTGGAGAACTCCCTGAAAGGGGATGGTGGAAAAAGCCCTTAGTTTGAAAGTGAGAAGTGAATACCTAAGGCTATTGGTCATATGTTGCACACTAAATAAGATGTGTCTCATTTGAAAATAGTGAGATGGCAAAAAGAGGAACATAATTAGCATTTAGACACATCCAAAAAAAGTTTCAGAGGCATCAAGTCTGACCAGCGCAACATCCAATAACAACCAATTTTTCAAGCTGGTCTGTGGCTGTATGAAATAAATTTTTTAAATTTTTATATATATATATATATATATATTCCTTATAAAATGAGATTCCCCAGTATCCAGCTACATGAAACACGGAGCCAGGAATACAGAGATAAGCAAAGGCCAGTCACTGAGGGACTGCTGAGGACAGGAATGCATATTCCCAGGTGAACTTTTGCCCAGTGTGTCAATTGAAGTGACTTTTATATATAAAGGAGACTTTGCCACAGACTTCGACTTCCCCTTTCAGACAAGCTTTTGCAATAAGGTAATTGTAGCACTGGAGTGTGGTGACCACATGAAGCCACAGAGCTGTTCAGCTAAGTAATCCTTTCATTATCCCTCAGGACTCCTGCAATGAACATGTCTGGCCTCTTGTCTTCTCTGACACAGCCCAAAGCTTGAGGAAGTCTGGGTTTGAGATCTGCTTTTTCCCATGAGATCCCAAGAAAGTAAAGCTGGAAGTGATGGCTGTGTGTTGTACAGGCTGTCAAATATTTCTGTGCCTTCTAAAAAATTGACTGGTCAAAGAGAGAGAAAATTCAGCTGTGTAAAGGAAGGAAAAGCTAAAAGGCACATCCAAGATGTGAGGGAGGAGAAGATGATCACCTTTGTGTTCAGCTCCAGCAGGAGTTCAGATTTCCATGGTGGTATTACCATAATTCCTCTCCATGGCTTCAAGTTAGTCAACAGAGAGTGAATTAAAGACTGTGTGATATTCACAATCTAATGCTATGGTTGTGCAGCGTCACAGGGAGATTATGGAAACAGCTGATGTGAAGGCTTACTCTGTGTACACAGATAAAAGTTGCACTCAAGGCACTGTCCCTCCTTCCTGCAGGTGGCAAAATAGGAGCCAGGTATCTGGAGCAGCTCAGCAATGGCCTTACCTGAGTGGTCTCTGGGCAGCAAATCACAGTGTCCCCAACTCCTGTCCCGGTCAAAGTTATGTGTTGTTGAACACCTGAAAAGAACCAAAGGTGCAGCTTAGTGCAGCTTTAAACAACCTGGATGTTTGCATTGAAACTACAGGGCCTTCACACTCTGGCAACCTGGAAATTCATGCTTGTTTTTTTCTAATTAGCAGAACTTTCATTCAAATTCTCTTAAGAGACGAAAAAAATATGCTTTCTTTTGTTAAAGTTGTTCTGCTCCACTTCTCTCAAATAAAAAACAGATTAAAAATGAGATGAAAATGTCAGACCTGGGATTTTCAATGAATCCTCCAGAAAAACCCAACATTCTTTCTATTTCTGGGATTAGAAAATGAAAGACAGAAATAAGAAAAAAAAAACCAAATAAATTATGTCGTCTTTACTCATTACAAAACAAGCAAAACAGGACCCAGCCCATTTTTGATCCTGACAGTTACTGTAATAATCTGTGGAGACAGAAAACTGTCCACAAAGGGACTTTTCTCTGACTTTCAGTGACAAGCATATTTCACACTTTTCATGCTCAGTTCCTTTAAAGCATTCCTATTTTGGAACTTGCAAGACAAAATGAGGAAATAACTGACATGGTGGTGATTTCCAAATGCACTGATAAAATCTCTCCTTTTTTCAGAGCAGGGGACTGAGTTCTGCACACCCTCACTGGTGGTCTGTTATCTCAGTCTGTTATCTCAGGCTCAGAGCACTCCAAGGAGCACTGAGCTGCTATACCTCATGTGCAGGAGTAGATTTGGAGGCCTCCCCGAGGCCACAGAGGGAGCAAGTGACTGAACTGAGGCTGAACCTTGGAGGTCCACGTCCTGTCCCAGTGCACCATCCACCAAAACATCCCCCCTAGCCAGCTATAATGCAGAATAATAGATATCAGCTACATGGCATTAACAGACACAGGAGTTTATTTACTTTGCCTGATGATCTATTTTCATTATGCATAGTTTTATCATTCCTTGAGCAGTTGTGTGATCAAATTTTTCACCCTAAGTTGTCACCAGTTAGATTGAAGTTTTATTGTAGTGCATGTCTACATTTTAACTGCCCTACTTTCCTTCTTAATTAGATGTTATATGGTATTTAAAATGCATAATTCCTATGGAGCATCTGAATAGACCACATATATTAAGTTTGTTGACTTCAATTATTTAAGGTGCACTAAAAGAGGTGCTTGGTAGTCTGGTGCAGATTAACTTGGCACATACTTAAAGAGGCTGTTCTCTCACAGGAATTAAGGCTGATGCAACTGCTGGCAGTTGATGGAAATTCCTCAAAGATGCTTCAGTGGGAAGTGGATTGTGCCATCTTTAAAGGGTGGTCTAGTATGCATGAGGATGAAGATGAGAAATGAGTTACAAGTGTCCTCAGCACTGCTTGTGTTACTGTCCACCAGCAGCTAAGTTCTAAGCAAAGAGGAATCTCAATTTTTTCCATCTTAAAAGGTTTTTTGTTGTCAGAGACCCTGACAGAGGCTTCTTCCACCACCTCTCCACAAACCACTGGTCCTCCCACTCAATGCTCTCCACAGCCAATCCTATCACATTGCAGTGACTACAACGAGATTGGTCCTCCCTTGTGATGTCAGGCTGCCTCCCTGGTGCCAAGCTTCTTGCACAGTCACATAATCCTTTTATATTTTCCACCATAGATCTCTCACTCTCTGGGAGTACCTCAGCTCATCCTCAAAGCTCTTACACTTGTCTCCCTCTTTTTCTTTTAAAAACGTTTTTTTGATTGGAGGCTTACCAAAAATGCAGTGACATTTCAGTCTTGTGGAATGTTACCTCCAGCAGCCAAACCAGCCCAATGACCTTATTATTTCTTTATGCTATTTGCAAATGCGCCCACACTCAAAATTTATGGGAGAGCAAATATCTTTGCATCAGCCTGTCATATAAAATTGTTAACATGAAAGTGAAACCATAAAGACAGAGATACTGAGCTATGTACACCAGGAAAGTTCACTATGAGGGATTGATTTAAATAACATTTTAAATCCATGCATGGTAAACAACATGGGAATGGACAAACAAAAGGGTGTGTCACAGATGAGGGCTAGAGATGGAGGCAGGATAAATGGAAAGGAGTCTGTTTTTCCCATCAAAAGCATAGGGAGCCTTAACAATAGGATGTTTTGGAGAACAAGCAAAGTCCCAGGCCAGAGGCAGACAGGTGTAAGGAAAGAGCTTTGCCATCACACCTGGTGTTGTCACTATATTTACAACACTATATTTGAGACTTGGAGGTTGCCTGAGACCTTTTTATGTGTTGTCCTGACCATGAGACATGGCCAGACTTTGCCTGACAACACCAGACTGACCACTACCAGCTCCAGGAAAATTCAGAGCCTGATGCTTGACATCTCCCAGCTCAACACACAGGTACTTCTTTCCAGGACTGTCATAAATTCCCCATCTTGTAATCCAGCTGGCCAAAAAGCTCTCCTCTACACTGTTTTCAGTCTGTGGCCAAAGTATCAAAAGTGATCTTCTTGTTTCCATGGAAGATGATAAGATCATGTCCTTCCTACACAGACCTAAGCTCACCCTTGCGCAGGGGACCACACATCCAGAACCCAAGCACAGGATAAGGCTTCTGTGGGGTATGAGTCAACACCTTCCAATTCATAGCCAAAATCTCAGGCAAAGTCTGCTCCTGCCACTCCCTTTGAGCAGAATCTGAGGAACACATCCCACCCTGGGACACAGGGACAGGGTGCTGGCAGCTTCCCTGCAGCCACAGCTTGGTCCAGTTCAGACCACCCTCCCCTTTTGCTCTCAGGAGTGTTCACTGCACCCCTATTTTGTCTGTCCCCACACTGCTCTGTCTTTCTGGAGGTACCAATGAAATTCAGTAGCAACTCCAGCTATTTTTTTTCTCCTCAGCACAAAAGGAAATTTTACACTATGTCTTTAGTAAGATATCATGTAAGATGTGGTAATAGGCCACTAAATAGAAATTTATCTGTGATAACAGATTATAATTACAGGGAAAAGCAATACAGGATGCTGTTAAAGGAAGTCTGTTATTTAAATACTGCAATTATTTTGTCTTCTTTCCTGTATTTTCAATAAATATTTATAAAGATACAACTTGTTTGTTGCTCTCAAAGAAAGTAGAGAGAGCTTTCTGCAGTCAGGAGCAGATTTATGTTGAAACACAGTATCTGTGTCATATGTTGTATGAAAAACCATAAAAGTAAAACCAATTGGAGCAGGGTTTGGCCTGAACTGTAAAGTACTGCCTGTAGCACTGACTTAAAGCATGACTTGAGGACTGAGGACATGAACTTAAATGCGTAAGTCAGTGCTCTCCTGTTCTGGCTTCCTGGCATTCACCCCCAAAGGAGCAGTTTGAACCCAGCCTCCCATCATCCCTTACTAGCAGCTTGCAGGAGGCAGGAGCAGCAAGAGCACAAGCCTTGCCCTCACCTGCTGCCTACCAGGTGCCCTGGGATCAGTTATTCAGTGTAAGCCCAGCCTGGGTTAGTGCCAAGTCACACAAAAAATGCACAGAGCAGGTTTCCCAACTGCTACTCAGGGCTCTTTTCCTGGCATCTCTGTGCCTGAAGTCACACATTAAGTTGCTTTTAGCTTATGAGTGATGAGTAAACACTGGTCAGAAGGTCACCCATAGGGTGAAATGGTCTGTCAAAACCAAATAACTCCAGCTGTCCTCCTCATCTCCCCGCTTGTAAATGGCTTTTAAAAAGTCGGAAGCATAAGAGCAAGTTGTTCAAGGTCAGCTCTAAAGTGCGCTCTAACCTTGGATCCCATCCATTCACAGCTTTTTCCATTTCTGTGGCCTAACTGGCTAAAAACAAATAGACAGTCTCATGTATTAACAGGATCTCTCTTAAGCATTGCATGAAATTAAGTGGGTCCAAAGGTCAAACTCTTTGTGGCTATAGTTCATCAAAGACAGGGTTCAAACTGAAAAATTATTGCAGTTCCCTTTCTTTAGGTAAGATAGTCTCAAATTCTTGTTTCCTGGAGGCTTTTCTTAGCTGGGTTGTATCTGTGGATATTGGGGAAATCTTGAAGTGTTTTCCTAGCCTGGAGCTCAGTGTCTATTTGTGTAAGCAGGTTTGTGTTGTGTTGTTTACATTACACCAGCACTTACACTTGAAACAGATGTGTCATCAGAAAGGCGCCAACAGATCATGAAAAAATTAGACAGTCCAGTATAAAAAATGAGAGTTCTGCCCTGCCTGGGCGAGTAAAATAAACTCTAAAATATTATCTCCTCCCTGAAAACATGCAAGTGTTTGCCTTTCACATGGCTCATCTGGGCATAATTTTCACATTACTGGTACCCACATATTCTCTGCCTTGTTGCCTTTGATTTCAGTTAATATATGCCTATCATATGAATTTGTCCCAAAGTTTATCTTTTTTATTCACTGCTTTAATTCCCAGCTGACTGCCCCTACCCCAAAAATGAATCATGAATACTCCTAACAGCTTCCGCAAAAGTAAAAGAGTAACCTTTGCCCAAAAGAAGATCTGGCCTTAAACACACTAGCAGAATAAATCATTACCCAACAAACAGGAGTAATACCTCATTTCTTAGTACTGCACTGTCCAAAGGGGTTCTGGTGCCAATCTGGATAGAAATTAGAGGCAGGGGGGCAGGGAGAAAACAGCCTTCCTCAAAAATCAGATGGTCTCTGTTACAGTACAAGTACAGTCTGCACAAATCAAACAGTCCCTTAACCAAGTGTCCTCTCTTGCAGGTGTCTATCTCTCCTTTCTCCCTCAGCAGAGGGTATCTATCAGGTCATTCTATCCATCCTGCTTTTTCTGTACAAGCTCTTGTCACTCATGTAAGTTGCAGTTCCAATATGAAGGGCAGCAAGGAAACATTTCTGCAGTTCCTGAGCTTCCTGTGGCTGCAGAAACCCAGTGTCAGGGCTCCCTTCCCCCTGAGCACAAGTCTTGACCCAAGGACCATGATTCTCAGCAGCAGAACTGCGCCACTCTCCTTGGGCACAACATCAAACTCATGTTAATTATTCCAAAAGCAAGATTAAAGCACTAAGGGATGAAGTTTCATTTGAATGCTGTTTTCATTTATGAGCAATGTCAACTTACCATTTCTTTCTGGAAAATGAATTTGATAAACACGTGTGATAAAACCTTCCACCGAACCGGAAAGGAAATTTGCATAAATGTCCATCCTCTGTAAACACTGAAATACAAATATAAAAGCCTCATAATGCAGCTGAAAACCAACCCACAAATTTTATTATGTACTATTATATGAAATTATGAAGGTAGATATCTGCAAGTTTTTCAGCTGTACTCCGAACTCTGTGTCTCTGCAACGTCTAGTGCATAAGAAGAAGCTTAAAACCCTACATAATGACTGAATCAACAAAGATTAATGGACTCTGCAGTGGAACAAAGATCTCAGATCATTTCAGTTCAAAATATACTGCAATTTCTGGTACAGCAAATGCCAATTATATTCATTAATCACAATTATCATTTCTAATTATGCAGTATTGTAATTGCATATTAAAATAATTCCTGATGTTGTATCCTTTCAGGCTCTTTATCACATTGTAATATCTGTTTAAAATAATTAAGGAACCAGACAGTAAAAACTGAAATAGAAACAGTCAGGAGGAAGAAGGTTTTAAAGGTTGGGGTAGAAAGATAATTTTGATCATACCACCTTCCCTTTGGGATAAGCAAATTCCTTACAAGTGGGGAGAAACTGATGGGACAAGTGTTTAAAAAGGGCAAGTTTTATATTGCCACATCAGTGATGGCAGTCTAAGGAAGGGTGGTGGGAGTTTAAGGAAGGCTAGTGGGAGTCTATCAGAAAAAAACCTTCAGGATGAGTCTTGAGAATGAGAGGCTGAAGACTAAAAAAGACAATGAAAAACTGTCAGAGCTTATTTAACCATTAAACTAAAAGCAATCTGTTTTGAAATCCCAAAGTCTGAATGGGAAGCCAACCACTGCTGTAAGAGAGAAATGGGGCATTCAACCAATCTGGCAGCACAGCACACTTCCATTTCTCAGAGATGATGTACAACTCCTTGCTCCTTGTCCTGAGCTTACCCCTCCCACGATGGCTGGGGCTCCTGCTCACTCTTACAATATCTGTTAACCCTCATGAGCCCAGACATCTCAAAGAGCTGCTGAGGTCAGTTATTGGCATTACAGAAAAAATAACCTATCCCTGTGGTCCAACCCCTTCTTAATCAGTTGGAATTAAGGTCCTTCCATCTGCCCTGTCTCCTTCTCTATCAGTGTGAAATAGCCACTGCCATCCCCTTGTCCTTCCCAGTTTTCATTCTCTGAACTAATTAAGCAAATGTTCCAATATCAGCTTTCTCTCTCTGATACCTTCCAGTATAAGCACGCAGGAGAGCTGTGAAAATACATCCCCATTCAGAAGATATATTGCATCCCAAAGGCCACTGAAGACTGTTATAACCTGTAAAGGCACTACTAATGGCCCAGTACATGTAATCTTTAAAAGCAAAAGCACAGGACAATAAAAGCTTTAAGAATGGAAATTGCAATGCTTTCTCACAGCCAGGATCATTGGGGTGCTACCAGAACAAATACAACCCAGAAAGCTGCACACAACTCAAACCCTTCTCCCACAGAGAGATCAAGGGCCAGGGTAGAAATTGAACCTGTATAAACAAAGAGTTCATGTGCTTGGAAGTTACAGGGCAGCTGCAGCTCTGATTAAAGGTTGTTGCACATCTTCAGCCACACCACCTTGTGAAATAATACAAAGCCATGCCAGCTCAGACAAACTAAATCCCATCAGCACCTTCCTATTAATCTGCACCTGAAGGAAAATTACCTGAGATGTCTGGGCTAATCTCAAATTCCCCTTAACACAGAAATTAATATTGGCATAACCATTCTATAATCCTTATTCATGTTGAAACAAAAACAGGCCTCCTACCGACTTGCACAGCATGGATACAGACAGGCAGACCATTCTTACTGTCATGAAACCTACTGGATTTGACTTGGTACCTTGTGGGCGAGTGAACCCATGCTTTGAGCCTCTTCCTGCCCCAGATTTGTAGTGCTACAAAGAGAAAAAGAGAATGTGGATTGGAGACACAAAATCACTCTGGGAACTATACTACTGGTAAAATGGTACTTTCCAGGATGCCCTGAAATTATGTTTCTCCCAATGCTTCTGAGAAAATCTGATTATTTGCTTGTAGTTTTTGGTGGGGCACAGTCTGGTGAAAGAGGGTAGATACACGCTGGCTCTTGAAAGGTGTCTGTCAAACCAGGAAAACCCAGCACAACACAACAAAGGCCAAAGCTCTGCTCCATTTTATCTTTCTATTGCCAAGGGACACATCTCCTGTTTCTCTCAGTGGGAAGTACATGTGCACTCTGGGGCCAGCTCACAGTTACAAATAATATTCCAACATTTGCCTTTTCCTGGTATTTAGCTGTATCCTCCAGGGCATTGGTTGCAAAAGCAACTTCTAACTGTATTTGGGTTTCCCAATCAGCAAGGAAAAAGCACTAGGCTGAGCTGATTTTAAGCCACAGGAAATAATAAAAAAAAATTGGTAATACACATAAAGTGCTGCTGCCACCAAAGGTGCTGGCAATTGAACTATAGTAAAATAAAAATATCACAAAACAATCAAAGAAGCAGCACATCATGAACATAGAACTGGACAGGGAACATTAAAAGTGAGGGTTAAGAAAAAGTTGTTGCCAAGATATATATAGAGAGGGTTTGAACAGTTCTGAGGAAAGAACAGTTTTTGCACTCTACACAGACTCTGCCACCACCAAGCAATCCCCAAGGGCTTCAGCCAGGGGACCATGAGCTTGACCGTGAGCTTTCCTCTCTGCTCCCACGTGTAATATCTGGGGCCACACTTCTGTAATTCTCTGAGATAGTTAGGGTTATAGCACCATTTAAGTATACCTAAGCTAGTTTTAACCCATCTAGTGAAATAAGGCTGATCATAAGACCACTGTGCTGGTCATAAGGCAGCAGTGGACTGACTGCCCTGCTAGTCCAAGGTAGATGACAGGCCATGGTGGGGTTTAAGTAAACTAGTAAATTCTCACCATCACAGCCTGCTCAGCAGTGCTTCATGTGCCTGGCAGACGTACCCCCAAAAAAGACACAAGGCACATGACACAAAAACACTGAGGGGTTTGGCATGGAAGCAGGGAGAAGTCTGAAAAGAACAAGATAACCACCTAAGCTGGCCTGTTCGCTTACCAGACGGCAGTAATGTCTGGCAGTGGAGCACTCTCCCTCCATGCTACTGCAGGTACCTGCTTGTGTCAACACATTTTTGGGATATATTTTCAAAGGATTTCAATTTTTGTGGTTCTTCCTCCCTTCCCATTCCACCTCCATAGCAAAGCATGGATGTAAGCAATTGCTTTAAACAGAGAAAGGTATAGTATCAGCTATCCCACAGGCTCCCAGCTTAGTGAGCACTGCTGTCAGCTTCATCTGGCATACCGCTTTTGTGTTCCCTTTGAATCTCTCTTTTTCTGTGTCTGTTCAGTGTCTTCACTTATCCAACCCCAAAGCAGCCTGGTCCTGCCAGGAATCATGTAGCTGATCCACCACTCCAAAAAACGGAAGAATCACTTACCATCCTTGCACAGTCACTGCTCAGACTCAGAGCCAAGACAACAGTGAGAGGAGCACAGACTTTCATCTTTGCTCTCCTTTCATGAAAGTTTTGCCCGGCAGAGGAAAACTTCCAGGGCTGGGCTGAAGTGTGAGGGTGAATCAGGAGCAAGCTTTCACAAGGGACTGTGATTTACCTGACTTCAGGGTATTTTAGTTTTCTAAGTAAGCAGAGCTGTTATCGTTGTTAATCATTAATGTGGGTAGAAGGGAATTCAACATAGGGAGAGAGTCTCCCTAAACCATGGGGAGTGAAGAGTTTACAAAGTGCCTGACCCTTGGAGATGGTCCCTGGTGTAATCAGCAAGCCCTGAAGGGCACCTCCAGAGGAGCTGATCCAATGTCGCTTGCACCTAGAGCTGATTTATCATCCAGGTGTTCCCCTTCTCTTTCTCTTCAGGAGCTGATTATAAGCATGGAATAGCAACAACAAGGAGCTCCAAGCAAGCACACTCAGGAGATGGCATTGCATTGCAAAATATGGAGCAAATCAATGCCAATACCAAAGATTACTCATTAACAGATGGTTACCTGCCCAGCCGTGACTTGCAACAGCAGCCTTCCAGCAACAAAGTAGGAAAGTTAAAAAGAAAGAAAATACACATTACTCTGATAGTGCATTTTGTGTACCAAAAAGCTCCCTTCTGCCACCACCTGAGCAAAGTCATCTCTGTCTTGTAAGTGCCTGTCTGAGATAGCTGCACTGCAGAATCATTTCTGATATGGATGCAGAGGGTATTGCTAAAACTGAGATTTCACCAGTGCAGCCTATTTCAGCCCCACCTTGCCCCACAACCAAAATCCACAGGTTTGGCTGGTACAACAGTGTCTGTGCTCGAGGCTTTTGCCATGTTCTGTCAATCAGGGACCGCACCTCTTCACACCCAAAATCCCCAGAGCCACAACAACAGAAAGAATACCATAGTCCTTGTGTGCTGCCCTTTGAAGTTTCACTGCCACAGCTATGGAAAGGATATGATTATTTTTAATTTTTTTGACCCAACAAGGCCATGGCAGTAGGGCCCAGTGGTGAAGCAGAGCTACCACTGCACAATTTTGACATGATGGTTTATCATGGTGCAGGGAATTTACACACTGTCTTTCATCACAGTAATAACTCCTGTTAGTTCAACTAGGCCTATATAGGTTTACGGACTAAACTTTGCTACTGTGAGCAAGTCTTGGAACAACAGGAGGCAGGCAAAGTTGGAATTTCCTTCCCAAAATCTAGCAGAAGAAAAAAACAGGCAGAAGAAAAGTCTTTGCCTCTATGCATTGCTTGTTGCCAGAAGACTTGAAGTAAGTAAAGCTTCAGAATAGACATGTGGAATAGATCTGTCTTATTTTCACTCATTTCAAGCCTGGAAATAGGATGTACAGACAGTCTGATCTGCCTGAGAACATCTAGCAAAGCTGAAACATAAATTTCTACTTCCTCTCCTCATTCTTCAATTTGGCCATCAGGTTTCAAATCAATAATGCCTGTTCAGTTGCTTGTTGACATCTGTTTACCATCCAGGTTACTAAAATTGTGCAAAGAAGGGGGGAGAAAAAAACCATTACCTGCTATTCCACTCAAGAACTCCCCAAAAAGCTTCTTCCTTTGTAGAAAGGGAGGAGCAGGGGAGTGAAGAGAGAGGGAAGATTCTTCTTTAAGGCTGTGGAAATACCCTCTTCCACCGATTTCCAGAAGAAAAATCATCCATTTCTGGGACCAGAAACACTGTGAAAAAGGAATAAACACCAACATCAGGAGCCACTTCAGCTGATAGGACAGTGCTGGCACAAAGTAAAAGGAAAGGACATCAAAGCCAGGAGTTGCAACAGCTGCCTGAGAAGCACCACCATAAAATGGGAATTACCCCTGAGTAAGGTCTGAACAGTGATTTCAGGGTTCAGATGGATCTGAATCACTAAAAACCCCAAGTGTTCCATGTACATTGCCTGCCTTTGTTCAGCAGAGAGGTGTCTGAACAGGTCTTACAGGCATAGCAAAAAGGCAGAGTTTGAGGTGTGGTTTTTTGGTAAATTATGTTAAATGACCAGTGAATCTTTCAGCTATTTATAAACAGAAGAAACTCTGCCTGCCTTCTTCAGGCATTTCACAGAATTTTTAAAGTGAAGTATGTCACTTTTTTTTTTTTTAAGAAACATTTTATCTCATTGGCAGGAAACTAGTCAGAAAACTATAGACTCAGTTTTGATACTGAATTCTTATAAACTTCACAGGGCTTTGGGCATTTGGGAGTTCATAGGTGCAGAGTGTGATCTATGCCAGAACCATCTTCCCATGGGTCAGGCTGATGAGCCTGCAGAGCTGCTCTCCACAACCTTCTCAAGTCTATTCATCTGTGAGTCACTATTTCCAGCCTAGTGATGGAAACTTTGTATAGAGGGAAATAAAAATCAGGTGTCTATGGAGCTAACAACTTAACAACAATGAGAAAAATAACAAAACTACGGAAATAATCCATACAGCATTCAAGATAAATTCCTTACCATTAGGCTTTAGACTTCATCTAATGCCCATTTTGAATGAGGCTCTGTAAAATACGAAATGGTTATAAATATATGTATGTATACACATACATAAATATAAATAAGAGAGACAAAAACTGGAAATAAGAGCTAGAGGAAAACCTGGCTTTGGAGTGATAGAGTATTTGGCAGCTCTAAGGCCTGGAGCTTGCATTGCAACTTATCCAACCAGTGAAACTCCAACTAAAGTCCAGTTCTTGTTTTCAAAGAAAATTCCATTTTCCCTTTAAAGAAATGCACATTCTGATTCTTAATTTTGCTGCACATAATATTGAACATTTCATGCAGAACACAGAATCATTTATCATCCTTGCACCATCACAAACACAGAATCCAAGTGTATTTGAAGCCACATTCTGTTACTACTAAAGACAATGAAAAGTTTCAAAATAAGACAAGAAATGCTTTTTCATGTTTGCAGGCTGTAATCCTTTTGTATCAAAGTCTAAAATCCATTCGTTTCATCAGTCATTTTCCCCTGTTTACCAACATCTTGGGAAAAGGAAAAGGCAAATAAATACAGAATAAATGAGGAGAAAGACAGAAGTCTTGCTGTGGCTGTATAACACATACTGATAATGCTGCCTCATACGTTTGCTTTTTCCTCACTTCCCACACTGAAATATTTTTTATTTCTTTAAATTTAACAATAATTAATAGAAGCTCAGACTAAGCTCAGACTTTGAACTACTTAGTAATAATGAAACAATATTAACAACTACCCTAAATCATTAAATATCAACAAAATGTAAATTAACTGAGTCAGCCATCAATATGAAATAGTAAAATTGAAGGGGTTTTTTTTCATCAATTAGTTGACTAGACTTAAGTGGAAAAGACAAGTCTAGACACACACACACACACATCCATTTGCATTCATTCCTACGTACCAGCTACCAAGGCAGTGAGAGGATTGTCTGGTGACTGCAAGTTCATGTGTTCTCCATTTTTACATTATTTTCTGACCATTGTAAATGTTTCTGAGGAAAATTCCACTCAGCTACTGCAAAACTGAAGAAAATCGAGAAACTTATTTTTGCAAATTTCTAAGCTTTTTCATAGTGATAAAGTAACCCCAACAAACGAGATAGTGTTGCTCCCTAAGATCATCTGATTTCAAAGCTTTGGTTGACATTGATGCTACAAAGCCCAGACCCAGATTCCCAGATAAGGAGGCAGTTGCAGGAGCATTGCTGGCATTAGGAACTAGTGCAGGCACTAAAGCCTCTGCAAGTGTGCTCTGTCCAAGACCTTTGTACAACCTGATGAGTACATGTGAACAGGAAGTAATTAGAACTATTTCTGGCATTAAAAATACAATTTTTGATTTATCTTTCAGCAATGTGTGGAATGCAAGCAATCACATGTGGCAATTCTGCTCCTAGTGTACTAGCAAGGGGCTCAGTGCTGACATGAGACTGATGTACAAACCCTACCAACTCCCTTTCTTTTTTTTTCCTGGGGACCTGCAAACCACGCTGGAGACCTTGTTGTCCCTGTTAGATGGTATTTCCTTCATCTCTGCTGCTTGATATCATTCCCATCATCCTGGGAGCCATCACCAAGACTCTTAATAATTGAGTTTGAGCCTATGATAATTAGTGATTATTCAAATCACCAGAAGTGAGGTCAACACTCATTGGCTAAAAACATAGTGACTTTTTTTTTTTTAATAAATAAGGCAACACAGCAGCACTGTGAGTACATGAGGAACCTTTCCTCTTCTCTTCTTCAGCCTCCTCAGTTGTCCTAACATGGGAGGGCACAGGGCACACCTATCCTGGCAAATGATACAACCTCAATCTTGTCACTCACACCCAAAACCAACACCTTCACCTCTGGGTGACAAGCAAATCTCCACCTTCTCTTATGTCTTCTGCAGTGGTGCCTTGAGAAAAGTCATTGTGTTTCCTTTGCTAAAGCAAAGACAGAGAGCTGAAATCATTTTGCTTGTTTTCTTCTTTCAGAGAGAAAAAGAAAATTTTTGGCTCAAATCAAACTGAAAAGTTGAGTTACTGATATGAGCCTTAAACAGGGTAAAATCCAGCTCCATTGCAACCACGAACACCTCTGTGTGTCATCCTTCCTGTATCCCTGGGAGCTTCAGAAATCCCAGGGGAGAAAAATGACATGGTTTTGGCTTTCAGAAAGAACTGGAGTCTGTCCTCTCCTGCACCAGACTTTGCTGTTAATATTTGCAGTCCCCAAACTGGGGATAATCTCTGCCAAACAAACCCTTTTACCAACTCCCCTCCCCACTCCTCAAGGCAGCAAGGCTGTGAAAAGTGCAGCTGCCAGAGTCTGGTTGCTGAGCAGCTGGGATCCAGCAAACACGGATTGGGTGCTGCAGCACTTAGCGGATAATCCTGGGACAGAAAGAGATGCCTTCAGCCAAATGTTTACTCCTCCTCACTCCTCTCACCTCCCACACTCCCCCAGCACCTCTAGCAGCTCTCCTGGCTTCCCTCACCCACAAGCTCACAGCTCTGGGGTTTTCTGCACTGGTTTCTCTTTCTCTTTTCTCCAGGGACTGAAGCAGTTCTCAGATCTATCAGGCTATTTCTTTCATCTCTCTCACTCCTCACCCTCATCTCCTCTGACACATTGGCTGTGGATGGTCCATCCTGGCCCACGACCTTTGCCAGCAGCTCCCATGGCTCAGAGGGCACAGCAGCAGGGGCAGTGTCAGTCATCCCTCTGTGCACAAGATGGTCCCAGGCTGTTCCTGGGCACTCCTCCAGCCACCGCCTTCTGCAGGGCCTGGGGCCTCCTCTGGCAGCTCTACAGGCCTCCACCTCTCCACCACATCTCTGCATGGAGATGGATCTGCCCCTGGATTTTCCCCACGTGGTTCCTCCAGTTGGCCTTGGCGTGTTTCTGCTCAACATCACTCTTCAGCAAACCCCACGCCCTGCTGTTTATCTGACACTTCTGCCCCTCAGACAGGACCTCTTTGACCTCGCTCTGCACCAGCACCTTCTCTTCCCACACGGCTGGGCCTGCACTCAGAGCTGTACCAACCCTCAGCTAAAAGTATCAGACCTTGTGAGTCCCTCTCCAGTCAGAGGGTGTTGTATTCACCTCGCTCCCGCAGTCCAGAGCTGCACAGGCTGTCCTCATCACCTGCACCCCACAGGAGCAGGCACAGGACCCTACACCTGCACCTCCACCATCACCCTGGGCCATTTTTGTAATGGCTTCATGTGTACGTCTCTGTGAAATCTCAGTTTTGGACAGATACAGCTACTGCAGTTGCATGTACATATTGCAGGTACATATTTTTAATGCCTTTACCCGCAGCTGTGCTTATGGTTGTTTTTATGATGCATCCAAAAGAACTTTAGTTCTGCTCTGAAAAAACAAACCATATAAATAAAGCAATGGAAGAGCTGGGCTCGAGCTGCAGAAACAAAACCAAGCTGTGCTTTTACACTCCTAATCAGACAAATCTGTGAGTGATTTAAAGCTCTGCTATGATCCACAATATGCAGAATCTTAATTTATACATCCCAGGTCTAACCAAGCTTTTAGAAGTCCATTTCAGGATAACACTTAGTTCTGTTACACCCAGATGTCATGATATATCTGAAATACTATGCCTGCAACCAGCCTAGGGTGTGTTTGCATGAAGAGACTCTTCCTCCTACTGTATGAATAAGAGTGGAAAGTAGGTAACTGTATTTTTCAAGGACTTTGGTATAAACCTTTGCTGATAACCCTGGCTGAAACAGTAGGCCCATATACAGAGGCGTGTAGGGTTTTTTTTAGCTGTGTACTCACTGAAAACTGACAAGAAGAGGTGGGGAGGCACCCACCTTCCACCGATGCCAACACATTTAGGTAACTTGAGCACAGGCTGATTTGCAATTGTTAGGCATGTACATTTTTAGCTGTGCTCAAATCCCTGCAATTCCACCCACTTTCTTCATTAGCATATTAGACGCCCCCATGGCATACTTTAAAATGGTCTATAAGTCAGGCATGTGTGAGGGAATTGGCTCCACTTCTGCAGCTGAAGGCAGCTGAAGTCTTCCCTTTTGAAGGGGAAAGAGCACTAACAAGGAAGGGACAACCTCATGGGAAGGATGCCAGCCCCACAGCCTGCCTTGACTTTGGGGTGATCTCCTATGGTAGGATGGAGAGCAGAGTTCACAAGCAATGCTCCAATTATTCTGATTGCAGGCCTAATGGAAACCTGTATATACATATGCATATATCTACATTTTCTGTATGTTTTTCATGTGTGTGTGTGTGTGTGTGTGTGTGTATGGAAGCCAGATGTTTTTTCTGCTCTGCAAGTAATTCCTATGCCAAGGGCTAAAGAGCCAGCTGACACCAGCTGATCAGCCTTTTGGTGACCAGGGGAAGCCAAAGAGGTGTCCTGTGCTAAACCTGTGCCCTGTGCAGGGAATGCTCCCATCCTTCAGGGTCACTGAGGCAGCTGCCCGGGGCCAGCAGAGCTGCCTGGACACTGCACTTTGCAATATCATCGTAAGGATACTCATCCTAGATTTGTCAATTTGCTGATCTAGCACAGCATTTGCCTTGGCTTTCCCTGGGGTTTTTGCATTCCAAATCTAGTGGTAAAACTGTAAGGGACTCCTCAAGCTTCTTCCTTCAGTTTCCCTGATGCTGAGGTCTTGTTCCCATGCAGGAAAAGGACCCTTGGACCTCAGCCTCACGCCCTGGGGCACATCTGGGAGAGCTGGTGATGGCTCAGGTAGGCAGAGAGATAAGGCTGCCTCCTGGAAGGAGGGACAGTGTCCCCTAGCAGGGCAGCCCTTCCACTGCATACAAAAGCACCGCCACTGATGCCTCTATTGTCTCCCTCTGCTCTTGCTTGTCCATGGTCTCATCCTGCTGGGGACTGCTGCACATTTTTTTCACCAAATCAATAAGGATGGTGTCCCTGGCAAAACTTCAAGGCTATTTTCCCTGCACTCCTAAAGGTAAGGCAGGCAGAGATATCCCAGGAAGGACCTGGGTTCCCTTCTGGTGAGCTGCCCTCTCCCCACTGCACAAATCCTGACTTCAGAAGTGACTGTGTACCACTCACAGCCTCAAGAACAGGCTTAGGCTATAGATTTCACAACATGGTCAATATCCCTGCTGCATTTCCTTCTCTCTCTTTTTCCCCCTCATTTTCCTGTACTTCCAGTGCCACTCCTTGTAATTGCTGCAGAAACGTAATTGCTGCTCTGTGTAATTGCTGCTGAAACAATCTGAGCTGTCATTGACTTACATTGTTCAGAGATCAGAAGGAACTGGCAGATGAGAATCACCCCACCTAGCTTCAGGGGCCTCCTGCATATGTATTTACATCTGAGGTAGGCATCAAGGCTCACAGATTAAGCACTGGAGACCTTGAAAATATAGAAGTGTTAAATTTAAGGTATGAGTCACCTGTCCAAAAGTAGGTTTCAGCTCAAGGATGAAACAAATCATTCTCTATCTCCATGAACAGTATTAAACAAATAATTATTTATATCCACAGACAGTATTAATTACATCCCTAACAAATACATAAAGTAACATCTGTGTTTAGGATACAAAAGCAGCTTTGGAGTAGACACGTAAAGTTAGGCAAGATCCCAACTGGGTTCTCCTAAAAGAGAAATTGTGTCTTTCAGATCAGCTCTACTAAGTCTATTTTGAACTAAACTGGACTTTCTTTTGCAAACAGGAGGCCAAATCCTGTTGACTACAGAGTGTCTAGCAAGCAAAATTACCTTTTATGACATCAGAGTGGGTGTTTTAATTGTACAAGCTGATATCATTGCAATGAATGCCAGCAGAATCTTCTACCTCTGTGTCAGTCCTTCCTCACAAAAGCATAAAACAAACACGCAAGATGCAGAGGGAGAACCACCTTTTTCCAGGAGATGGAGGTGGTGCAAGACCAGTGGAGCTTCACCAATCAGCACCTTCCCACAGGAGATGAACATCTGCCTCCCTTCACAATCTCACCAGGGAATGAAGTTGCAGCATGTGTTGCTCTGGATTTTCTAACACACAAACTTTAGTCAACTCTCAAATGAGCAAGGGCAAGATCAGAGATATGGTCCCACCACCACGGATTATCTCCTGCTTGCAAACAAGTTCCAGCTAACTGCTCTGCATACAGAGGGCTGATCTCAGCCAGGCATTGCTTCATCCTGGCCGTACCACTGACTCTGGAAATTTTTAAATCATGGAAGAGGCTGAGGTTACGTAGCTGTTGGTGGTGAGGGAGTTCACGCTGTTGATAAATACTGGCAAATAGCTACTGAAAAGGATGCATGTACGAGTCTATAAATTAGGGAGAATAATAATTAAATTTCACCTCATCACATGGTTTCATCTTTCCAGAAAAGACTCAGATCATTAAAAAAGACCCCAGTTACCTCTTTCAGGAATAGGCAGAAGCATTAATTTCATTTTTGTACCCTGGCCCAAGAATGTGCCAGTCCAATAGGGATTAGCTTTATTCAGATGAACTTCTAGCTGGCCTTTCATTTGTTTATCAGCCTGCTCTGGAACTGAGGTGTGAATCTGCACAATAACTGAGTTCTACACTATTTTGAGATTGTGAGCAGATCTTTGCAGGCAAAGAATGCAAATGAGGAACACATTAGTGCTCGCTGGCAAGGCAGACACAAGGTATTTCAGAACACACTTTCCAAACAAGGACTTCAGGACCTTCTCCAGAGAGGTGGGTGAGTGCCCTTAGAGCACCCACACCAACACTGCAGGCTACAGGCACCCATGGAAATGCTCCAGTGGCTTTGCAGCTCTGTGTACCTGAAGTGGTGGGATTCACATTTATCACTGGAAACTGGGATATGACTATCACAGACAGCAATACAGTGTTGGCATGGCCTTGGGTTTCATCCCAGTCCCATCAGTCATTATTTTCCACTATTGGTACTTAAACTTCTGCATTCCTCTTGCTCTGGCACAGATTGTTCCAAGCACAGAGAGGGATGTGGATGAGAAGGAACCACTGAAGGACCATTGTGTAACTGATACAGCTTAGTTTACACAGGCACTGGACCTCTATCACCTCCTTTTCTCTGTTCCTTTCCTTTCCTTTCCTTTCCTTTCCTTTCCTTTCCTTTCCTTTCCTTTCCTTTCCTTTCCTTTCCTTTCCTTTCCTTTCCTTTCCTTTCCTTTCCTTTCCTTTCCTTTCCTTTCCTTTCCTTTCTCCTTTCCTTTCCTTCATTCTTTCTTTCTCTCTCTCTTTCTCTCTATCCCCCTGTCTCTCTCTCTCATAGATAGAGCATCTGTATATTTTAGTAGTGCTAGCAGCAAGGGCAGAGCAGTTCTGAAGCTCTGATCCCCTCAGAGCACCACAGAGAGCTAGACAACACACCAAGACTATGCAGACGAGAAGTCAGAGGATTACACTGTACCTGGAAAACATTCAGCTATTAGGCTTGCAATGCCTTTGTGTTGCTAGAATAGAGCAAAAGGAAATAATTAAAGGCTAAAAACATACCCTACTATTATTAAATTCCAGAGGATGAGCTATTTTTAAGGTATATAAATATTTGGCAAGAATTCTTAACAATCCTCTCTTAAAGGAATTTCTTTATGTAGGCTAGGTTTAAGAAGATATCTTTGCAGAATCTAATAAGATGCAGGTGAGTTTCATGTTGTCTCATACTTCCATTTAAACTGCAATGTCTAAATGGCAGCAGGTTCCAGAATAACTTAAAACAATATTTTTCACATCTTTTTCCTACATTGAAATTAAATATCAATGAAACATTATCATCTCTAGTGGTATAAATTATTTACTTACTACATACACAATTAACATTTTAATGAGTTTGACATACTTAAGGTTATATAAACATTATTGTGCAGTACAGGATTTCTTAATACTTTGGGGAGACAAGGGATGAGAAAGAAAACCAATGTGCGTTTTCGTATTAGAAACTGATCATATAGATATTTAAAGACAAAACCATAAATAAAAAAAGGATACAAATCCAATTCTGTACAGCAGCATTTTAGACTGTACAACAGATTTATCAGTTGGGACAAAAAAATATAAACAATTTTCTTATCTTTCACACAAACAGTTCAGAAAGCATGTTGGTTCATGTGCAACATCTTGTATTTGCTAACAATTTGAGTAATGCAGGCAAGATTTGCAGACACGTGATCATCCAGCACTTGTCAGCAGATTTTTTTTCTGAAAAAAATCAAGAGTAACCTGGATAAAAGTAAGAGTTGTTCTACAGAAAGGAAATATTTCAGTAAAATCAATGAAAGCTTTTCCTGTGTTTTAACTGGCATTGGATTAGGGGTTACAAATCTCACAGTTCTTCAACACCCCACAATGCTAAGCTTGGGATGCTATTCCAAGAGCACAGAGAGAAGCACTTGGATGTGCCTCTTGTTTTGCTGCAGGGTAAACACCCACACTATCCACAGAGCAACTCTGTTGTCACACAGGTTTGCTACAATCCCACAAAGCCTGGAAATCTGCCTGCTCGTGCAGAAAATAGGGTCATTTCTAAACCTAAATCACTGAGCTGTGGTTGGGAGCTGGGAGGTACCTCAGACCTGCAAGGGTTTTGGCTTCTCACACCCCTCGATAAGGACCTGCTGCTAACGGAGCCTTTGTCTAACTGAGCCTTTGGAAACTTTTCAAAATCTTTGAGAAATCATGAAAAGATGCCTCCAGGTGTTTGCATCACACTGCCACACACTGTCCCTGTCTCCCAGCCACCAAGTACCTTAGGAGAGATCATTTTAAATGGCAGTATTTGCTGTTGAATCTGTGTTGGAGAGGGCTGGGATGAGCAGCAGCGCCGCTGCTGAGAAACAACTACTGGCAAGGATTTCAGTTTTGTGGTGAAAATCAAACTACTTCCAAAAAATTAAAATATGCTCATAAGTCCCGGTTATCTCTGCTACAATGAGACAAGGAGGCTACCAGCTGAGCCATGTCTTTTAGAAGTTTTCTGTTAAGAAGAACATTAAATTACAGCATCAGAAGAGAGTCAGGAATAAAGCAATTCATGCTACAGCAAAGGCACAAAGAAGCCAAAACTTGCAGGCAGAGAAGTAGTGCCAGAAGGACACAGCATCTCTGAAAGACATTAAATAGCCCTCAGAAGACTTCCAGGGGCATGAGAAAGGATAATACAGCCAGGTATTGGCTCCTTCCCATGGAGCAGTAAAGCTCTTGCAAAGTCTTTTTGCAAAGCCTGTTTATGTGTCTTCATAACCCATCAGTTCATTGTCACACAGTCCCCCAGAGCTAAACTGTGTGCAGTGATTTATTTTGCATGTGTGTTATATCACAGATTTATTGACAAGGCACAAAACGACAGTAATCCTGCAGGGGAAGTCTTGTTGCAAGTTGCCTATATGAACATTTTCTATTCATCACAAAGCCTTTAAAATTAAACCACAACAAAACTGTGACTTGAGAAACCAATGAGGCTGAAACCACTACAATTGAAAATCAGATACCATGACAACAAGTGAAATATAAGACAACTGCTACATTAAATAAGATTTGGAATGCTGCAGGATTTTCTAAGTGTTGGGGTTGGAGTTTTTTATATCACTGGTTGTTCCAGTTTCAGGTTTGAGTACTGACACAGGTCAGGAGATCTCCCTCTTCCACCGAAAAGGATAGAAAGACTCCTTTCATTTATCATCATGGGATTAGGAAAACATAAGAGTAACTGCATAACTGGAGTTTCCACACTGAAAAACTGGGGAAAATAAAGGAGAAATAAAGCCAGCTAGAATTCAATTATCTTTAGGAGCTAGCTGGCAAGATAAAGGATCAAGCTATCAAGCAGGGCTTCAATTAGGCTGATTTTAGCAGTAAGTAGATTTGTAGTATAAATCACAGTATGAGGAGGCAACTTAAAATCATATTATAATGTTGGAGTCACACAGTAATTAAAACTACACCATATCCCTAGCAAAATATTGGAAACCATCAGCCAGAGACAGACTTGCATTCCTATTTATTAACTCCTGATTCCAGCCAGTTTAGCTTTTATATTCTGCCAGGTATTTAATAGGAAAGCTAATATTATTAATGATTTCTAAGTCTAAGGAATTAATTTCTATTAGTTCTAGCTAAGAAGTCATTCTTTTAAACAATCTGCCATTAACTGGCATGACAGTGTGGCATGGGAAGAAACAGCTTTTCCCATGTCCCTTTTTTTACAGGATTTCCAGGCATTATGCCAAGATTTTTCTCTGTGTTAAAGAAAACTCCATTCTTTCACATCCTTCATTTTCCTGCACACAGCTTGACTCCCATGCTGTCAAATTCCCTTTGAATCCTTGATACAGTCCAATCCAGTTTGTTGCACTCTGAATTTATGAACAGCACTTCCATTCGCTTGTTTTTCTGAGCACAGCAGCTTGGGGATAGAAAACAGGAGAGGGTGGAGAAACAGCTCTTTGATTTACACCTGGCTTCTATTAGCTTCTTCTGATGCCCTCTGATCCTTGCATTAGAGTGTGAAATCAATCCCCCTTTCCATGGCACTCCAGGTTTTTCAGCGGTTCTTGCATCTCCCCTCAGCTGACTCTTTTTCCAGAAAAAAATTCTGTATTGCTCACTCCCAGTCACTTGAGTGCCCTTGCACAATATAAGATAAGCAACCTTGTTTCATCTAAAATATTGATCAGAGATTAATAAAGACTGTAATGATTGCATTTGAATTTCAAGTTTTTATCTGTCAGATGTTAGGATTTTATTTTCCAAGACACAAAAACAGTGCAAAGCGTATCCTAGGTCAAAAAGCCCTCTATTGAGTTTGACTGCTGTAATTATAGTTTTGATTAGAACAAAGCTATTAAATTTCCAGAAGCCAGGAAAAAATTATGGCCATTTATCCAGTTATCTGTGCAAAGAAATATCTGCTCAAGGGCAACTATTAACAAAATATTACAAAGAAAAAAAAAGAAGAAGAAATAAACTCTTTCAAAATACATAAATATTTAAGTATTTTCACATCACTAGGCTGTGTTCTGCCTGCTGTGTTTCCCAAATCTCTTGTATCGTTACACCACCACAATTTTATCATGACTCTAAAATTAGTTTCAAGTTTAAAGCTTGAAAGTTTTAAAATGTACAGCTATTTTCACAGCATATATCCTCATTCGGGCCCACACTGAGTTGAGTCTAATGTCAACAATGATTTTTCCTCAATATGAAAAACAAAATCACTTACCAGTAGAAAAAAAATAAAGTATTAAATTAATGGGTATTGTATCCCTTAATCTCACTGGAGTATTTGATGTAACACTTGACCATTAAGATTAAGCTTTAGGAATCTTAATTTATGATTACAAAATCATAATTTTGTATTATCTGTATGATCTTGAGCTTAAGAAACTGAGTGACAGCATCCAGTACTCTCAGCTATTCAGAAAATTCAAGATTCTTGATATGCTTTAGGAGCAGAGAAAGAGGAATTAATCAACATTTACCTTGATGCTTTAGACCTACTGCTTGTATGGATCTGCAGTCCAGGAGATATGCAGCATGACTTTTTAAGTCTCTCAATAATTTCAAAGCAGTGAACCCCCAGAAGTCTCTCTATATCTACTCAATATGATGAGCAGATGTCCAACACTCTCAGTTCTTCGTGTACCCTTTTGCATGTCCAGGCTTTTAACCTCTTCTGAAGAAATGGTGATGGAGGAAAAGGAGCAGGTGGCAAAACCAACATGTTCAGCAGTCTTAAATATCTTTTCTTTCTCAAAACTCCACCTAAGACTAGAAAATTAACTGAAACTAAAATGAGCAACAAGAAGAATGAGGGGCACTGAACCCTTATTGAAAGAGCAATAACCAAATTGCCTTTCCCCAAAGTTAAAAGCACTGAGAGCAGTGATGGGGAGGGACCCAGTCACCACCACACCACTGTGTAATTAGATACATATTTCTGGCACAGAAGCATCACCAGTGTTGGCTATGAAAGCAGCTATTATTCCCAGCACAGGAAATTCACACTTTTGGGTTTTGAGAGTTTTGTTTTTTACTTTTTGCTGCTTGTATAACAATGGTCTTATTGCATATATCTAGACAATGCATTAGGCAAGACTGAATTCCACTTGGACCTCTTCCCAAATGTTATGAGACAGACAAGAAGATATTAAGAGAATACTCCTAATCTTTTTTACACTGATTTTACTTACACTTCAAAAAGCTACTAAAACACAGGGCTGAAGACAAGGGAAAACCAATAGAAGATTAAACTGAAATTATCTTAAATAAAAAGTTTGGACAGAGGAATTTAAAGTTCATCTTGAATAATGACAAGAAGGGTAGGGGTGGAAATCATCATTTTAATTGCACTGTACAATGGAATCATCCCAGGGAAATAATACAGAAGTGGAAAAAAAGCAAAACCAAATAGCTCACTGCTTTCACTGGAATACTAGTTTTTCATTCTAGGATTTCCAACTCATACCAGAAGTGATGGTCTCTAGCAGGCTCTTTGAAGGCAAGTGGATATTGAAAACCACTTACATCTTGCAGAAAAAATGTCTCTAAGGCATATCTCCATTGCTGATGATGCCAAACAAAAATACCAGAAAATTTAATTAAAAGCAGAGATTTAAACAAAAGTAGCTTTATACTGATTCTCAGTGGTCTTATTCTTCTCGCTCTTGACAGCTATCAGAGATGGAAGGTCTGACGTCCTGTAAACTCCAGTCCTCATCCTTCCTTGGCAAGATCTCAGTTCAGAGATGTAACCTTCAAAGCTGAGGTTCCCTTCAGAATCATCACAGGAGCGTGTGCCAGAGTCCTCCAGTTTGACCCCGTCCACATCGATTATCCTGTTCACAGGGAGCTCCATCCTGGGGTTCCCTCTCACACCAGGGGGATTAAAGCTTCTGCTGGGCTTTGTTTTGTGAGAGGGCTGCTCACAAGAGTTTCCTGAAGTCCCTTGTGAATCTTTTTTCTTTGTGCTTGCACCTAGCAGAAGAATTAAAAACAAAAGAACACAGAACAGGAAAGTTACATATCTTCTGGTTTTAGCAGTTTTCAATATTGCAACCTCCTCTGAGGCCCTAAAGCTAGTCAGCTGGCATATTCATCCACCAATGATGTAGCAGGTAGGTAACTAAACATTAGATCCCAAAGATAAATGCGAAATACTAATATGTATCTGTCTTAATGTAGCATTTTTCAGAGTTTTAAAAAAGACTCCATTAAAAATAACCACTTAGTATAATTTTGTACACCTCTAGAACAAAAAATTCTCACACCAGCAAACCCAAAGGTGGAGGAGAATATAGACCTTCCACTGGGGCAGAATGGGAGATGTTCCTTCAGTTGAACTGGCCTTAAAGACCCTCCTGAGATAGTATTTTAACTTGGCTAGGGCTTAATTCTCTAGCAGACCACTAAGGGATTATTCGAAGTTGCAGTTCACTGTCCTGAACTGCAACAGAGCAATTATGGGCCACAATTTACAGGATAAGACTAAAAGAAACAACTTCACAGAATCACTGAATCACATGATGCGTCAGGCTGGAAGGGATCACAGTGGGGCATCTGGTCCCACTTCTCTGCTCAAATAGGGTCATCCCAGAGCACATGGCCCAGGATTGCATCCACATCATTCTTGAATATCTCCAGTAAGGGAGATCCCACATCCTCTCTGGGCAGCCTGTCCCAGTGCTCAGAACAGCAAATAAGTTTTTCCTCATATTCAGGTGGAACTTCCTGTGCATCAATTTCTGCCCATTTCCTTGTGTTCTATTGCTCAACACCAATGAGCAGAGCCTGACTCCATCCTTTGTCATCCTCCCTTCAGATATTTTTAAACATTGCTAAGGTCTCCTCTGTCATTTCTTCTCAAGGCTGAAAAGGCCCAGTTCCCTGATTCTTTCCTCCTAAGAGAGACTCTCCAGACCCTTGACCAATTTAGTAGTTCTTCACTGGACCTGCTGTAGGAGCTTCTTGTCCTGAGGAGCCCAGAACTGGACACAGCGCTCCAGCTGTGCCTCAGCAGGGCTGAGCAGAGGGCCAGGATCACCTCCCTCAGCCGGCTGTCACTGCTGCTCCTGACACTCCCCAGGACTCCATTGGCCCTCTCAGCCACAGGAGCACACTGCTGGCCCATGGACAGCTTGTGTCCACCAGGACCCTCAGGTCCTTCTCTGCAGAGCTGCTTTCCAGCAGGTCAGCCCCCAGTCTGTGCTGGTCCATGGGGTTGTTCCTCCCCCCTTGCAGGACCCTGCATTTGCCCTTGTTGAAAGTTCCTCAGAAGCATCCTCTCTGCCCATCTCTCCAGCCTATTGAGGTCCCTCTGAAGGGCTGCACAACCCTCTGAAGTTTGAGGGCCATTGAGTTGTTCAAGCAGGACCCTGCATTTGCCCTTGTTGAAAGTTCCTCAGAAGCATCCTCTCTGCCCATCTCTCCAGCCTATCGAGGTCCCTCTGAAGGGCTGCACAACCCTCTGAAGTTTGAGGGCTTTAAACACTCAAGAAACACCTGAGTTACATGGGCACTTCTAAAATCACAACTGCCAGGATTCTGGCCTATTCTCTAGACGACACACGCAAAGTTGTCACTATCCCAACAGAACTGTAGTTCAAACCCTTGAGCTCCCAAAAGCCCGTTTTGTGTTAGGTGTGACCCTGCAAACTACGAGGAGCTTCTTAAAGCAAATGCACAGAAGCTGATTTGCCTGTGTCAACAGCAGCAAGAAGGGAAGGATGAAGAAGGAGTTGATTTCAGGATTCGCACCACAGTTAACAATGTGGTTTCTATAGTTGAGGTACCCCTCATAATGATATAAAGAGGGCCAACATTTTCTGCTTTCATTAGATCAAACTGAGAGCCAAGGGAAAAAAAGAGACACTTTCAAAAGAGGACCTGAGTAGGGGCTCCCATTTAATATTTAATTCCTTTTTTCCATATATCTTCTCACCCATATTTTAAAAGATATCATCTTATCTGACATGCTTTACCCAAAACAATCTCAAATGTTGTGCCACAGTACATTTAAGTGCCTGACCAGTACGTTTAGCCACACAAATCCCACAAGACTGGTGTGGTTAAATCCCACAGCTGTCTTTCAAATCTTTTATTTGTGTTTATTCCATGAAGTGATTGGTACAGTTTTATGAAAGGAAAAGAAATTTCCATGTATAATCATCGTAATCAAGAGCTTTTTGATATGGAGAATGGGGGAAATGCAAATGTAAAAGACAAAAAAAGCACTTTCATACAGTTTCAATCAAATCACTCCAGGCTTCTCAAGGCTTAAAGCTTCCTATTTAAGAAAAATAAGTTAGAATCCTAAGTAGTGCAATGCTTACTGTTTTAGCTACTGTGCAGCCCCACATGAATAATGTGGATATTTCACATCGGTAATGCTTGCTGTTTTTTCAGAGGAATTAGATCAAACTCCAAACAAATCAGCTGAGCAGAGAGAGGCAGAAAGCTTTCTCAGCCCTGTTAACACAGCATGACTCCAGCCTACTAAATTGCAGCTAACATTTAATGGGACTATATTACACTCTGTGTTTAAATCTCCCTACTGAAGCTGAACATTGGGTTAATTTTAACTGCTGCTTGCATGGCTCTGCTGCAAAATGCTATTATCCTGTTCTGGAACGTTTATCTTAAAATGAGTGTACTGAATTGTTCTCTTCATCTCTTTAATCTACTATTCTACGCCCTTTGAGGAAGACCTGTGACTCTCCTTTCAAGCTGCCTTAAAAGAGCTACAAATTGCTAACATGCCTACTAATGACAAATTACCACAAACACATGGCATTGACAGAGCATGAGTCACAGAGCTGTCCTAGCATTGAGAATGCATCCTCCTATTAAATGCCATGAAAAGGAACAACTTTGATTGGGGTGGAAGGTCTCATAACTGTAGACTTGAACTGGGTTGAAACACTTTCCACAGTCAAAAGACACAGCCTGCATTAATAGGGAACAACAGATGAAAGAGCTGGAAACTCCTGCTGAGGAACACTATGGAAGGTGCAAGTATTGCTGTATTTATTTGGGTGCTAAGCCCTTCTACAGTTAAATATAAGAAATGCTATTAAGTCTTGGAATTATGGTGTCACTGAGTCAACACACAAAGCAACTGGGAATGCAAGTTGTGTAATAGGAACACAGCAAAAATAAGGTCAGTGTTTGCTCTCAGGCTGCACAAGACATAAGCTCGTCTGAACAAGAACACATCCGCATTACAGACGTATTTTTCTATTAATGTCCTTTTCAGGAGTAATCTCTGTGTAGCATCAAATAAATTACTACTAGAGGCAGGGCAATAATAGAGAACATCTTGTCTAAAATATCAGTTCAAAAGAACATGGAATTACTAAGGGATGATACTGTGAAGATGATTTTACATTTCCTGTCAGGGTAGAAAAGATTCTGGCTCATCTTCACCAAACAGGAAGATGATTTCAAGAGTAGCACAACACAGAAAAAAAAGTGAATTTTTTCCTCATTTTTTTTAAGAAAAAGCTTTCATGGAGCAAGGTGTTTAACACAAATAATAGGTGAGATTTGCCAAACTAGCTTGTCTATAAATGTATTCCACAAGATTTTAAGTATACTCAAGACTAGCATGTACTCAGTGGAGCTTTATAATGAGGTTTCAATGAAGTTTGTAATACTTTTACACTGGTCTCCTTCTCATAATTTCTTTTTGAGTAACAAACACCTGAACACACTTAGCTGTGCAGGGCACCATCTAAGGTGCAGATGGCCTTCACAGGTAAAACTTCTCTTCATATATTCTTGTACTGAAGTGATGAAAACCTCCATGGGGACCTCTGCAGATGCTTTGCCTTGTATAAAGCATGTCAGGAATGTTATCACATTTTCCCAAATCTAACCTTTCAAATGTCCTGCCTAACTTCAGTAGGGAAAGGAAGCCACCGCTTAGGGCAGTAGTAATTCACACAGGTGAATTTCCAGGCTGGACCACCAAAATTACACCTGTTGGTAATCTCCTCCTCCCTTGCAAAGCATTCCACCCAGCTCTCAGGGAATTTTCTGTTGCATCTGATCCCATTAATACATTCCAGCTGGTTTAAAGATGTGATGATGCAGGTTATCTTTTGTCCTTAAACCAGAGATCTGCTGTGTTACAGACTCACAGTCAAACCATTGCTTAGAAGGCTAATTGCACCCATCTGCATTTTTCCAAAGGTGACTACAATCAGGCACTGCTTTGGCTGATCTCCTGATTTCTGTTAGCAGTATTTCTCTTTTTCTGAGATTTGGATTTTGTGTATTATTCTCAAGCACTCTAAATCATTCTCAACATGGAGAACTACCTTTATAGAGGAAGACAAAGAGAAACCTTCTGTATAAAACATACATAAAACTTTGAGATCTAAGCAAGAGATCACAAGGCATTGTCTTCCAGGTCGTTTAGGAATAAGGGAGCATTTGGCCTAATTCCACACAAAGACAAGGTCACAAAAAACCTGGAAATTCCAGGAGCAGCATTAACTGCCAAATGTAGATGATAGGATCATATAACCCTAAGTCTAATGCAGATGCTTGGGGATTTAAAGGTCAATTCACAACACCTTGCAATTATATTGTTTCTATAGTATAATCAATAAATTCATTTATTTTCAATGTGCTAAGTTATTATTTTCTAATCTTTCATGTAAATTGAGTGTTTCACTCATCATTCTACCTTTGCTAAAACCCTACTGTTCTTGTCAAAATCATTTACTGTTTAGATGGCTCTCAGTTCTACTGAAAGATAAAAAGAATATCCTGCTGATTTTCATATCACTGATCCCAGGCATTTGACTTCTAATGTCAGAGAGGATCAGATCTCAGTTAAAGGGAATGAGCTCCAGATTAATGATTTTGTTCTGACTTACAGCAGATAAAAATCTGTTTGAAGTATTTCATAAAACTTACAATAAAAGTCTTGTGAAAAGAAGCCTGAAGTTTTCCGGGGCAATTCCTGCAATTGGTGATCTACAGACAGAAACCACCCCCAAATGTGATCAGTCATTCTCAGTCTCCAAAGAAGCAAGGCTCTGGTGCGTGCTGTAACAAGGGAGGCTGGGCAGACACTATTCCAGTCTCTGCCTCTACAGAGCCTGTCCCAAGGTGGTACCACACTGCCTGAGAGCATTTTCTTACATGAGACTGAAAAAAGCCCTGTGATGGTCACTTCTGTAGTGGGTGCTCTTTTCAGGGTTCTGGAAATACGTCAGTACAAGTAACTTCTCCTTAAGGTGGATGTAACTTGGCAGTTTCACTCTGGGAAAGACACTTATCCCTTCCTGTCCTAAACTGTTAGAAAATGCTACTTCTACATTTTAGCCCTCCCACACATGGATTCTTTTAAGTGGTGAATGAATGACTTCCACACTGGCTGGCATACTGTTACTACTCCAAGAATCTTTTTTTTTTCTTAAGTTTGTAAAGTGATTTATGCTTCTGAAGGGAAAAGGATACTTTACATTTAAGCTTTAGAATGCCACAGGTTAAATTTTCTTTGGCAGATTCCTTCTTTTTATCTCTTAATTGATACAGCACCAAGGAGAAAGCGGATTTAATAAAAGATTTCTACCTACAGTTTATGCTAAATCTTTTCAAAAGAAATTTGACTTTATATGCTGAATTTCACTTGCATGATGAAACTGCAACTGCAGCATGTGCTCTGTGCCTTGAAATCTGACTCAGTAAAATGAAGGCATCGAGCTAGGAAATGGGTTATTCTACAAAGCAGCAATATTCTACATTACCAGTTTATTTACTTTTTTCCTGTGAATTTTGGGAATACATTTGCAGCATTAAGTTTAGAAATGGGCAGATGGAAATCCTTTCATTGCACTCATCTCCAAAGCATTCACAAGAAGAACAAAGAACCAAACATTATTCAGAAAGATAGATTTGGAATATCACATGGAGGAGGGAGCTCACCAGTGGCATATAGATGCAGAAGAGAGAACACTGCAACCTGTGTTTGCTGAGGGCAGGGACCTTGCATGTATATGGCTACAACAGCAGCTGAAGGGAACTGCACACATCATCATTTAAAAGCCAGGAGCAGTCCAAGAATAAATTAAATGAAAATTTCTGAATTTTGATCCAGGCAGACATGCCTGCCCTCAATAACACCGTCCAATTAGCTCAAACTTTCTGTTTCTCCACTTCTAAAACTGAAACAATTTCTGATAACATTCCAAGCAGTAGACGTGATAAAACACCTCTGCAGCAGCCTACACATATTCAGCCCCCAGTGTGAGCTTCCAGCATTTATTGTTAACCTTCATTTTGCTATTCCATCAGTGGTCAGTTTAATTACTGCAGAGAGTCCTATGTTGGGAAATAGTGGATTGAATTACTTGAATCCATTTTAATTTAATCTGCCATTCATTAGTTTATTTTTCAATTATGAAAGTTTAAATGTGGTTTTCCTGGGCTACCAGTTACATTTCAACCAATAATTCAATGAAATTCATTTCATCATCCAAATGCTGCCATGGGTTTCGTAGATCTGTGTGTGACCCATGTGCATTTGGTTCAAAGGGCAGCTGTCATTTTTCTAACATTTCATTTAGTCAGCAATAAAATTTGCAATTCTTTCTAAAATGTTTATCTTGTTGCTTGATCAAAATAAGTTTTCATTTCAAATAATCATCCCCCAAGGTCTTCCTGGCTTCCTGTTTGTCTACTCTAAACTCTCCTCCTTTGTTTGCTATTGATCACAGTCATGTACTACAAGTAATCCTCCCATTTAATCACGCTCTGATTAAAAGAGGATTAACACATCTCAGCCGTAATATTTCTGGATTCTCATGAGGACTTATTTATATTGATCTAGAAACCAATTATCTTCTATAAATTTACACAGAACCAGGAAGAATGTAAGTTACTGCAAGAAAATAGCCTCCGCTAAAAATAATGATTTACATTATTTTTGCATCTTTTAAGTCATAATCACACCCTTTTCTTAAATTTTTATGTACGTTTTAATTTATGTGGCTATCTTGATTTACACAGGGAACACTACTGGACTGTCTCTAAAACATGCCACATGAATTAAGAGATTATATAAAATATTAATATGCAAAATATTATATAATTTATTACAAAAACAAAGGTTTATTTTCAAATTTTGAAGATAGTCATGTGGCTGCCCTTAATCTCCTCTTAATCTAATTAACTATCACAAACTATTTTGTACTTGGAATTCCTTACAATTAGAATTGAAAAGCTTAATAGCCAAAAAAGTGCAAGTCACAGAAATACCAGTGATCTCTATTCCTCAGCTGTTGGGTACTGCATCCTCTGTGTGAATAATAAAAAAGAGCAGTTAGGGTATGTTTCGGGGGGTTTTTTTGGCTTAGGGAACAATAGCCCAGAGTCCCAGGCTCTGAGAGATTACCCTGCATTTTATTTCTGCATCATTTATCTTTCACAGCAAAAACATCCTAGCACTGGTACTAACTATTCCATTTCTGGAAAAAATCTTTCCAGTAAGACAGGAAACAAGTTTATTTTGAGGGTACAATTGTATATCTATTTCACAAACAAACTGGTTTCTTTAAAAAAAGTTATAGAACTGTCTAAACTAATTCTTTAATTTCCACAGACATTCTACTGAAGTATAATTCCAAAGAGTTCACCATGCTTTTATTTTCCCTAGCTGGCTATCTTAACCAATGCTATGATATGCTTGTTAAAAGGGAGTTTTGAATAAATTTTTCAATTGCATTGCTGGATCCAGTCTATACATCTAATTAAAAAAAAACACCTTTGTACTTGGTAGACAACAAATTCCATGGATTGTAACTGTAGTGTCATTTTAAGAATAATTCTCATCCTAGCTGAAAAAAAAGCCCCAAAACCAACAGGGAATTTTCTAAGATAAGGAACAACAATTTGATGGACTCAAATCTACAATCTGTACACTTCAATCTGGATTGCTGCAAATTGTCCTACTTCAGGATGAAATGGTATTCTGTGAAAAAGCCCAACTGCTCTCATGACTAAATGCCCACCTACTTTGTAGTAGAGGTAACAACCATCATGAACAACTCACACCAATGGAATATGGCTGAATAAATAACCCAGTGCAAGGCCTGTGGCTTAATACTCACAGATCTTGAGGAGACTAAAGGTTTGGGAGGTTGCCTTTCCCCATGGCAGCTATTTTGCACTTGGGTAACTTTTCCCAACCCCTTGGGAAAAACTGGACAACATTCAAAGCACCCAGACTATACCAGACAATTATAAAAGAAAAATAAAACAAACAAACAAAAAGGTCAAGAAGATTAAATTGGCATTTTAACACTTTCCAAAATGAATGCATTACTTCAAGCCAATCACATGACACAATAATTATTTCTTACACAGATGGGACAACCATTATATGCAGAGACATGAAAGAATGTCTTCAGATTCCAGAAACCTCTGATTTTTAAAGTGGGAAATTTGCCAGAACTAGCAGGCTTATTCAAAATGAAGACATTTTCTCTTGATGAGTAACACAACTAGAATCAGCAATGATTCTTGTGTTGCTAACTGATTTGCTATTTATTTCATAGCTAAGTATTAATACAGTATTAATAAAAACATTTCACTCCTTTCAGAAAGTTAAGAACTGAGTTTGAAAATTTGTTCTCAAAAGCTCGGGATGATGCAAATCTTATTTTGCTGCCTTCCATTGTTCATATTTTGCTTTCTAGACTGTCAAGTGAAAAAACCCTCAAGCATTACCCATTACAGGGATGGACACTGGCCTGGCTTTACTACATCAGCAAACTGCCCCCTGCAGAACAAGAGGGACCCCTTCATTCCACCCAGTCCTTTTCCCAAGCATTTATAAACCCAACATGTGCAGGGTAAGTACACACATCCCTTGTCTTTATGCCAATTTGGAACCACGACTAGAGACCTCTTCCAATTATGTAGCCATTATTTTTCTTTATATCCCAACATTTTAATTGAATAAACCAATCAGAAACACAATTTCCATTGATAGGAGATTATGAATAAAGAACCATTAAAGCACTTAAAAAAGCAACCGTTATTAATTATTTAGTCCTTTGAGATTTCGATTCTTGACTGGAGAAAGTTTGCAGAAGTCTTTATTATAATTATGTACATCACTGAACAGCCTTTCCATGCAAACTCCAATCATGAAAATAGAAAAGTTTTGTTTCAGCCCACACTTTTTCCATAAAATCACCGTTCTTTGATAGAATATAGTTCCCATTATATAGCAGTGTGTTGTGAGAGGAGCGTAGAATACAGCTATTATATACAGTAAAATCATAGCAAAAAAGGAAGGTGATTTTTTTTTTTTTTAATTTTTTGCTATTCCTAAAAGAAAAAATATCTGGTTTGTCAAAAAGCTAAAAAAATTTAAATTTGCAGTTTTGCAAAATAAGTTTGGTTACTTACTCTCATGGGTGACTACGACAGAATAATAAGACACAATCACCAGTGAAAGTAGAGAACACTCGTGGGAATACATGCTAATTAAAATCCATTTTAAAAAAATTAAATTCAATATGGAGGATATTAGCTATTTGTTGTGAGAAAGTCCGAACAATTTTAGAAGGGGAATTTCTGCAGGACTTTCAACTGCTTTATTTTCTTTCATGGAGGCCCACAAATATGTAGGAACACAGTGACTTTAGGAAAAACTGAATTTTCATCCCCCAGAACACAATGAGACCTAGTTAACAGCACAAGCCTCTCTGCAGAGTTTTGTTTATTTAGGCTTCACAGCACTGTTATGTAGGACCCATCTCAAAAAGTGAAAAGAGTAGTGTGGTCTCCAGCACCCATCCAAACCCTCATTTCTTACCCAAGAACACCAAATAAAGAGGTGGTTACTTTGGTTACTCCACATCAAACGAGCTGAGATCACCAGCTCACTTCTTAAAGACCAGGGAAGAGTTGCTTTAGTTCAAAATAAGAAGGAAAGTAATGAATATAAAGTTCAGCCCAAGAACCCAAAGACAGAAGAAATTCTCCTTTCAGGAGTTCCTGTTATGACTAATTCCAAAGAAATCTCCTGTCTTATCTGCCTTCTGGAGCACATGCCAATGCTATGGATTTCACATGTGACCCCATCAGCATCTCAAGACAGCATTTGCCCTTTAATGTCTAAATTATTAACAAATCCAATGTTTGTCAGCTTTGTCTCATGGTAATTGCTAGTTCATATCTATTAATCTGTTTGTTATAAAAAGATAATTTCAATCAGAACTCTTAATCCGGGACTGACAGAATTTTTAAAATAATGAAGAAAATGAAAGCTTAAAACCAGTTTGCGTAACTAGAGCTAGAATTTATTACTCCTGAGAGAACAAGGATACAAAATACATGTGAAAACTACACAAAGATTTCTACAAAGTAAAAAGTAGAAAGTGGGAAAAGGGAAAGCTACAGCTCAGTGGTTACACAGAAACTTATGGCATGCATTAAAATACTGTAAATTCATGAAGAAGTTTTTTTTAAGTGCAAATGGTTTTTTTTAACAGTTCTCACTGAAAAATATGCAAATTGATACCTATGTTGTACACTTGACATATTATCAGAAAGACACCAACACAAATCTATGCATATATACATCAATATGTCCGAAGTACATTTTGTGGTTCTGTTATTCATAGGCACTGGTTACAAGTCCGTCCAATACTCATTTTCAGAAATTAAGTGGTAGCGCTTATAGAACATTTCTCAGGTACTACTAACAAAGGAATTGGCTTTTAAAATACCAAGAGGATGAAATAATTTGCATTGCCATTTATAAGCATCCAACGACCAAAGAAGTATTTACAAATCATCAACCATACAGATAAAGAACAGTATCAAATACTCTGTGTAAAAAGATAAATAATTAAAATGTAGATTCCCACATCACAAAGAAATGTGATCATACAAATATGGCACCATATGTTTGTGAAACATCAAAAATAAATGCAGCACATAGATACCTCTTCTTATATTTTACATGAAAATGCACAGTACGATGACTGTAAAATGTCAATGTCACGACACCCATTGTCTTCAAATTCTTGTTTCTGGTAATAGCAATTATTATTAGAGTCCATGTTGATAAAGAAATTCCATACTTCAGCCTTGGGCTAATATTGCTCTGTGGTATTGCTAGACCATGAAACTTACATCCTAAAAAAGTTACATATGTTCTTTAAAATTATCTAATAGAAAGCTACTTGATATGTGAATAATCTGGGAGAAAGTGTGATAGATGCAATCTATTTCTCTGTGTAGCAAAGTATGGGTTAAAAAAAATAACATTTTTATTTTTAGTCACAAATATCTAATTTATTAGTGAAATATATTTTAAGTTGAGGCTTATCCATTTTAATCATAAACAATACTGCAATTTTCAACACATAATTAGGGTTTTTGTTAAAGTACATAAACTTCCAAACCCTAATCATGTATCTCATTATGAGAAATGGATCAGAAAATCTGGAACACAACAGTGCTACAGAGCTCAAAATGCTGATACCCTGTTTTGTACTCTGAGGGTGAATGAGATAATTACACATGGATGTATTTCAAAGGTTTGTCTGCATGTGGCCATTTTTGACTACATGCCAAATCCAAACAAAAGTACATTGTTAAAGGCAACCGGAAATATTACAGTTAGAACAGACTAAGGCAATTAAAATCTTTTTTCCTTCTTTTTTGGTTAAAAAAAAAAAATTAAGGTGCAGAGAGAATTTCCTTTGTTGTTTTAATGGGTGCCAAATACTGATTAACAGTGCCAAGGAAAAGTAGTTTTACACAAAAGGAAAGACTATTAAAATCTAGAAATACCTGAATTGGATCTCTGAAATCCAGACTTTTCCTGATTACCTGCAAAAGGAGTTGGGGGTGGGTAGTTGGCTTCCGTGAGTTTACTGATGTCGGACGGGGGCGTTGGTGGTGGCGGCGGTAGCAAAGTGCTGTTAGGGCTACTAATATCTCCTTCAGCCACAAGAGTCAAGTCTGCCACATTCTCATCATCTACCATCTGAATGCCTTCAGCTTGCAACTCTCTTGACTGCCTTTTCCAAACCGTGGCATTGTTCTCCTGTGCGTGCGGAATTGGAGACAATGGAGGACTGAAAGGAGCACTGAAAGTCTTCTGGCTGTGGAGTGCTGCCAAAGCAGGTTTATGTTTGTTTTCTGAGTAACCCACTTTCTTTACTGAGTTTTCATTAAAGTTTTGCACGGGCTCCTGTTTTCCACTGGGTGATGTACATCCATCATTACCATCACTTTTTGAAACTCGCTTGCTGAGGCCTTTAGGACCTACAGGAGTAGATGAGGATGGCTCTGGTCCAGTGTGTGGTAAACGAAGAAAGTCAGGAAGAACAAGGTCTTCTTTCCTTAGCAGTCCACGTTGGTCATCTGCTCTGTTACTTTGAGCTTTGGATATGAGTTCAAAAAATTCTATTGGGGAAAAACCCAAAATTGACAAGTTTTTGTCAGAAAGTGCAATGCCATTAAAACGTACATTTTCAGCACATTTATTTTCCATGAAGATCTTCAATTCTTTCAATGCTGCCTTGAAATAAGATCCCATGTTAATTAGGAACTTTTTCAATTGCAGCAGTGTTCACTAGCATCACTATAATTAAGACCATCAGCATTGCTATTGTAAGAGTTTTGCAGTTTAGAACAGCTGCAATTCACTGAGCCTTGAACACGTCTTCTATTTTGCACAGTTAATAAATCTGTACACACACGCAGGATTTTTTAATTCTTTATACAAAACAAGGCTCTAGTCTTACAGACAATGGGTGCACATTTTTATATTCTGGATGGGTTTTAACCATCTTAACTCAAAAATAGCATGCCATTTGAACATTCAGAGATTCAGAATGTTGCAAACTTCCTTGTTATATTGAGTTTCTCTCAGTGTAATTATATTTTAATCACAGTTTAAATTCAATTCATGGTGTAGTTTTAAACCAGGATGTTATCATCACAGGGTATGATCAGATGATGATTTAAGTGACCCCATTTTACTTGGAGCTGCAATGAATCAGTAGCTTACAGGTAGTCAGTAACTATACAAGGAGCCATTAACAAAAGTGATGGGGCAGCTTTTTAAAGAGGTGTTAAAACAATTAGAAGTGATTTTCTGATCATGTCCTTAATGATATCCAATGGTTTAATATGTTTCTATATATAAATAATACTCATAGTAGATCAACACTGCTCTAAAAAGTTTCAAAACTTGGCAACAAGAAACTTATCAATTGTAAGCCAAGAATTATGCCACTCCTCAAAAAAGAAGCATTGCAACAATAAACAAACTCTTTGGTACAAAACATAGACATATAAAAATATGTAATTCTTAATATAGGGTCTCTGCATGTCCTAATTTCAAGAAGAAAGCACTTTAACTACAGAATATTAGAAGATGCTTAAAAAGGCCATCTCCAACAGATTAATTAAAATCAAGAGTTCCAACCCAGCTTAAAAATACTGTTTGAAGCAAAAGCCATTAAGAAATAAAGCAACAGAACATCAGTATCTGTTTTAACGTAGCATAATATGAAGTCATACACTTGCACTTGTATGACCTTATTCCTAAATCCTCTACTCATACTTGGCAGGCTTTGCAATGTATTTGTAAAAATGACTTTTTAACATGCTTTTTCAAATGCCATAAAATCTGAACGTAGCCAAGATGGAAGCTTCAAAATGCTTCTTATTGCCAAAGTTTTGCAAAATGGCGGTAGGCATATTAAAACATGCAACATTTCTAAGATGTGTCATACAAAAATTATTCTGAAATGTCAAAGTTCATAAAACAGCTGATTGCTTTTGCATTAAAAAACAGTCTACAACATTTGGTACGCATTTTCCAAACTTTGACAAATTTCACAAAACTCAAAATAAAATGTGAAAGCCTCGAATTCTGAAGTTTTCAAATTATGTTAATGTTTTACTCAGTCCTAGGAAAAAAAATGAAAGTATTAAAATGTGGAAAACAAGTTAACAAAAGAGTAAGCAACAGAAAATAATTTAAATGCACTAATATTTTGCAATAATACTTATATTAAATAACATCTATTTTGCAGAAGAAGTTTTAGCCATAGCATTTTTTTCAGTTCTAGCCAGTGGACATTTATTTACAGATGAACATTCACAGGTAAACATTCATTTGCTGTATAAATGTGCATAACCAGGTTTTGGATATGCATATGGGGTAACTTCAGCAGTAAATTTCAGTCTGTGGGTCAAATATGTTCTTTTTTTTTCTACAT
This sequence comes from Eopsaltria australis, assembly GCA_034509425.1. Taxonomy (NCBI): domain Eukaryota; kingdom Metazoa; phylum Chordata; class Aves; order Passeriformes; family Petroicidae; genus Eopsaltria; species Eopsaltria australis. The sequence continues at coordinate 3,076,605 of JAVTVJ010000094.1, read as the reverse complement.
GGGAAAACAGGGAGGAACGTGTAGGGCTGACAGACAGGTAATCACTTCAGTTCATGTCCTAGGGCAGAGGGTGTTAGGCCAAGATTTCTAGTGCTACATCATTTTTATTTCTCTTTCTCCCATGGACATAATTCTATAAGGAACCGAATTCTCTTATGAGAATTTTTCTGATGGTATCACCAGAACTATTAAGATGTAATGAAGGTAAAAATAGGACTCAGGAAACGCATGATTACCAATGACCTCTTTGCTTATTTCTACTTCTAAACATCTTTTCAGTGCATTTGCTGAATGCAAGTTTTCCTGTTGCCCATCACGTCTCCTCCACAGTCGGACTGCACTGCCCTGGCTGTTACAGAGTTCAGCAGAAAACTTATAAAAATTCTTACCTGGGTACATTAGGGTCTACACTACTGAGCAGTGCCTGTCAGTGAGTCAAACACTTACATAACGGTGAACAGAAAGCCAAGCTTCTACACAGCTCACAAAGTATCAAATGGGATGTTCAACTGCAGTTGAGTAACTAATTCCTTTTTATTTTACAGGAATTAGGTACCACTCACTTTTGAAAATCCCACTGGGCACCTACACCTGTGTTTAGGTATACTTCGAATTTTACCTTCAACATATGAAAACTTGACAATTCAAACACACCACACAAAAATATAATGGTCATGACTATGATTTTCACAACACAGTATTAAACACATGGTACCTACACAGACACAAAATTTTTCTAAGACTACTTATGTTAATATGTAAGCTATAAAGTTCACATACCCTCTGCTTCATCCAAATTTATTTTCTGACATTTTTTTTTCCCAATCTTTGCAATAGAGTCTTCTCTCTTTGACAGCCGGACTTCCCTAGCATTTTTTCCATTTTCGCCTTTCATTTTGATAGAATTAGACTTTCCTAGAGTTCTTCCCTCTCCCTGCATTAGAAGGAAAGTTAAGGTACTGCTTACATTCAGGCTCTATCATTGTATACAAAATATGGCCTAAGGGAATGAGAAAGTTATTTTGGAAACACATTTCTCTAACACCACAACAAATGCTTCAGTTTAGGCTTGATTACGGCAAAGAACATTTGCCATAGCAGTTCCCAAAAATATAGAAATAAATATAATATTGTTTACTCTGAAGAATTCATTAACAGAAAGGGACTTTGAGCTACAGAGTAGTTCAATCATTTTCAAACACAGATAAGCCAATGGGACACGAAACAACAAACACAACACAGTGGAAGAGTTAACTGATTCATCATGAAGACAAAGCTCTTCACAAATAAATGCTGTTGACAGTGGAAGAATATCAGACAGATTACAGCTATATTCAATCTAGTTACATAATCTGGCCGATTCAAAATCATGTGTGAATGCAGCCTTTAGTATAGAATTCTAGAAGGAAACAGAAGATGATCTAATGGAGAAAAATCGTTGCAGAAGACTTACAGTAGATCCTTGACTTCTTGAAGAAGAAGATACAGTTGCAGTCTGTTTTACTAATACGCCTCTTTGTTTCTCTGTAAACATTGAACATAAATATACCTTCTGTAACTACTGGTTTAACATTCCCTGAAGAAGCAAGATTTAAATGACAATGATGGACACAAGAGATTTCTGCTTTAAAACTGCTCTAATATGTACTCAGAAAAAAAAGAATTAGTACAGTTGATATCCCTGATACTTTTCAGTAAAAACCTACTAGAATCCCCCTCCCATCTCCAGATTTTCCTCACACTGGCATTATTTTTAAAGTTTAAAGATGCTGAAGTTTCACTTATGTACTAAATTTTCAGTTGCTTTAGATCAAATAATCATAAAATCTGATCATTCAGTTTACAATTCTCAAAATTAGAATTTAAAAAAGAAAATCAGCAGAAAAGACCATTGAAAGAACATGTTGAGTCTTTTCCAACCTGTTTCATGCATCAATTGCTTTGTAGACACTGCCATATCCTCATTGCCATCTTCCATGTAAATAAATGGCTCCATCAAATTAAACCTGCCTATAGCAAATGTTCTAACACAGAATCATAGCCCTGTTTCACTGGTACCTTGCCACAGAACCAACCCACTGCCAGAATGATCCTCTGTGATTCAGGCTTTTACAGCTGCTTACAGCACATTGAATTTAGGCTTTACTTGTAATATTTAAACTAATTATCTGTGAGAGTATTTAGATTGAAAACTTCTTTCAAAATAAAAGTTGATTCTGTTGATTAGAAAAATGACAAATCTGATTCTCCTCCATAAATGCTTCCAGTTTTATAATCCTAGTTCCTCCTCAAAGATGATCTCTGCTCTAAGTCTGTTTAATTTAACCATATCTAATTTAGGTTTTGAAACCAAATGTTCGATATCTCTAAAAAGGTCTCCTAATGAAACCAAACCTTTACTCTCAAGGCTGCTTTCATTAACCTAGAGTGTTAATTCTGCCAAGAGATTGTCAACTGTTTAGTGGATAAATATGTTTTTCCAATTATGTTGCCTAGGGTAATCACAAATTTTATCCTTTTTGGTATTATTTCCAGAAATCATCACCTAAAACTGGAATAGTAGGCTCTGCTACTTTCTCATGCTTAAGAAGGAGATTATGATAGCAGCATATAAAGCTGCTGTACAAACTGCATCTGTTTTCCTTACACAGAATGTTCCTTACTGAATAATTGCCAAATGCACACAAGATATTTGGCACTTTATTCCCATTATTATCACTGGGCACCATGTTCCTAAATCTGTGTGTGGATCTATGGTTGAGTGCAAGCAAAAAATTACTACTGCAAAATTTCTTACAGCAACAGTAAAAGTACTTGCTATCACAGATGAAATTAATCTTCAGTCCTCAGAAACTGCACTCCTTTATAGTTAAAAAAAACATATATGCCACATGTAATATATCTAAATTTAATCACATTTATCTCACCTCCACATCAACAGGAAAAGCTAACCAGAGTCAGGGTTTATAAAACCGACTTGAGACCATAAACAAAAGCTTTTATACAAACTTACCTCTACCCTTTGATGGTTCTTTTTCATCTAGAACAACCCGCTGACCATCCAGATTAGATATAGGGACTCCAAGATCAAGTGGTTCCTGCTCACCACTCTAAAGTCGGATCACAGTTTGTATGTAATAGAGAAAAAGCTGTTTTCAGAATAAATTTATGCAATCTGATATTTTTGAAAGAAAATGAGCAAAGCATTTTTATGCTTCAGAGTAGCTTCAATATATCCTTCTAACCATTCTAAAAATGCTTATTCCAGTATTGGAAAACTACCTTGATTTCAATGAGTGTAATCCATTTCTGTAAAGCAAATGGTATTTGGGGGGAAAAAAGATACATGGAGAAAAAAAAAATCATCCAATTTTAAGTGTGCTGAAACACTCTAGGACCATTAGTGTGTATGTCCAGCAAATTATGTTTTTCAGAGGACATTTAAGATTATTTTATATTCTAAATTGATTGTATTTTGTTAATTTTGTAATTTCATTAAATGAAGTTACCTTTATACCAACATGTTTTTCAGTTCTCTTAAAAACTTGGTCTGGTTCAGCTAAGACAGCATACATACTAGAAATACCACGAAGTTAACTTTACATTCCTAGGTATTCCAGCATAATAAAAAAGAGAACATGCTAGCCAAGAGTTCAGTAATAGAGAAGTCGAATCAGTTTGCTTTCACAAAAAGTTTCTGCAAGGGGATTTGTGGCAACTTTCATGATTCCCGGGATAACAGAACAAAAGCTTTAATCCAACCAGCTTTCCCTGACTAATAATGGGAGTTGAGCTCTGGAAGACGAGAAGTTCAGGCTTCCTTATTTAGGATGTTGGATTTATTCTGAAGGAGAATATAAAACAGATGTAGTCTAAATATTTGAGGTAACTATTATTAAGGATAATGGTTATGACTACAATGCATTTTATCTCAACATGTAGCTATAGATATTTTAATGCCTAATTTCAGAGGAATCATTGCAGGGACTATCATATGATCTCCAGACAGAAAGTATTGCTGCTTGAATTACATCAAAGAATACTTACTAGTCTTGCCACAAGTTCATTAAGATTTAAACCATATTTTGCAACCACGGGCCTTAAGACCTCCGTCACTGGTTTGGTGGGTTTCGCCTTCAGACCAACTGACCGATTGATGGGAACAAGATCCAGCCTGAAACACAGCAGGTGTAACATTGAGAGTGAAGTATTCCAGTAAATGAAGTGAACAGAAATTTGTAAAATCCAATCTACAGCAAAGTTATACCAATTTATGGCTAGTAATTAGCTGGAACTGCAGTAGCATGAACCTATCTGAAACTGAAGCGACAAAGAACTCAGTATTTTATTTCTTTATTATTATATTTAATTTATTATTATTTATATTTAACACAAATGAAAATTCTACTGTTAGACTCGTCGGAGCTGAGTGAAGGCATGAGCCAATCTATTTCAGACCAAGGAAAAGCATTCTACAGCACTTTCATCTTTACAGGGAGATTACTCCAACCAGTCTGGTCCAGGAGTCCTTCCAAAGTGACTCCATGCCTGGACTTGGATGCAAGAAGAATATTTCATCTCAGTTTCACAAGAGAGACTCACAACCTCTTATTCAAACACATGAGATGGATTTGGACAAATATTTAAACTTTTAAGCAGAGGAACAAACACAGTAGAATTCGAGATGGTGCTACTTCTTTAGGGTTGGTGCCACCCTATGATGAAATATTGGTATAAGAGAAACTTATATACCAAAGCTGAAAAAGCAATTAACTTCGAATTTACAGGCTGAAGACAGATCTCTTCAGAGTCTATTTTGGAATTTTGCATAAATTTATTAAAACAGCAAAAGAATAATGAAATACAAAACTAAAAAAAAAATTAAACCCAAGCAACTAATTCATTTGCATCTCTTTCCCTGCACAGAGCTGTGCCTAGCTTTGGTTTAGGTTTCTTTTTTTTTAATGCTCTTCATCTGTGCCCTGAATCCTCCATAAGCTTCATTGACTGTAATGGTACTATAGCATGAAAACAAGGACAAGCTTATTGCTAACAAAACAATCATAATAAATGTACATCATCATGAGATATTACTATTATTGGTAATTCTGTCAGTACAAATAAATATAAAACTCATGTTTTATCTCACAAAAATTACTTAAATACAAGATGTTTAGTCATATTGACTTTTCCCTTCCACAGGAAGCCAGACTAATTGAAACTGGCTTTCATGTTTTTTTGAATTCAACATTTACTAAATTGAAATGATCTATATTAATCATTAGCTGGTAATTGATACCTCAATGTTTGCCACTTCTGTAACTAAGCATAGCCACACAGTATTTCTCCTTTGTCTGAAAATGTTCCAAATATTTGGCTGTATTTGCTTACATAGCATCTACCCAGAGATGGGAATAATGTAGAACATTTCCACATTTTAATTAACACACAAATAACATATGGTACTCCCTACTTAAAGTTCCTTTTTAACTTGGAAACTCAACAAGCTCACACCTAATAAAAGACTGCTCAATCTCAATTTCAGAATTGAATATGCTATGCAATATTTATTAACCTGAAGTACCTTTAAATAGAAACTAGTCCTGCTTCCTAAGGAAAAGTAATATAGAGGCAAAATAAGGAATGTCTGACAAAATAAATTTTATTCACTTCAAAAATCCAGGTTAGTAATGTAACACATTTTACTTCATTACTTTTTCCTGAAATAATTATTTCAGGAGTTTTCATAGCATTAGTTTGGATTCGTTTTGGAAAAAAATACAAATGTTATTTTGAAAAAAACACATACTATCAAATATATTACATAAAACCAAATATATCATGTATTGCATTATATTATATCCATACTAATAATTTAACATTGACTTGTTTAAGATTCAGGGTTCATCAGATGAATTTTATTTATACAATTAGTCTTACTATAATGTTCCAGGTGGGCATATAATTACAGATATAACTGAATGGGAACATGTCATCAAAAAATATATCCATTTAATTTTAAGACTAGGAGACTCACAGTTCAATTTCCATACCTTTCTTGTGCTACTCCAACCTACTAAACATGTCTCTTTCTGATGTGGAAGGTCCTGGACCCACAGACTTGTCCTATGCTTTCACAGCTGCCTCAGCTTGAGCAGTTCAATATAATAATATTTAAAAGTCCCAAAACTGGAACACTGGCGTCAAAATCCCACTTCTTTCCTAAGAGCAATCCAGAAAGCCCCTCCTGCAGGTGCACAACCTCCTGTTTTGCTGCACAGGTAACTGGCAACATCCTTTACTGCACTTACAGAAAGTAAAATGGAAAAAGGGGTGGAAAATGCCAGAAGAAGACATTATGTTTGGCTCTTACCGAAATAAAGTGCGTTTTTCTAAGCGCAGGTCCCGAGACTCCAGGATGCTGCTGTCTTGGTGCAATACCAGGGGCTACAGAGCACATCAGGGATAAAAGAAGAGAGAGCAAATTAATTCTAAAATATGTAAAAAAGAGCAGCTGTGTTGTAATTTTTTTTTAAGATAACTCAGAATATTATTAATATAGGTTGCACACATTCTAATGACTATTCCTTCCTAATATGGAACATGATTAAAGCGGGTTTTCTTTTGGCTAGTTGTGAAACAATGACCAAAATCCAATTTCCACTGGAGTCAGCAGGTATTCAGGAACCTTTTTTTTTTTTAATAACAAACCTAGATTTTTCAACTTACATAAATTACAGAGAATGATGCATTGGAAAATATGGCCAGCTAACAGTCTTTAAAAGAAAAATGTATGACTATGAACATACATTGATTTTTGCAATTGTAATCATCTTGATGGATCAAAAGCACGAATTTAAGATAATAAATACATCATGTTCACAGCTTCTCTTTGAATTGGAGATATTTCTGTTGGACTAAGAGCCATCACACACACATTGCACCATCCACACAGATTGTCTTCTTGGAAATTTTCCTCAATATTAAAACCCGTACCTTATTTCTAGCATTAATGCATCCTATTCATCTTTGAACAACTGAATGTCACTATATTTTTGGGCTTTAATGCAGTAGCATCTACTATCAGACATTTGTTTTCTTTGTGGATAATTCAATTCTCCTTCAATTAACCAGCACTGCCAATGCAAAGCTATAGGCAGAATCAGGAGATACGTGTCAGTATGGAGAGAACAGAATTCCTTATTGTAAAATGGGGATGCAAATGCTCCCAAAAAAGCCCAGGAATAGGCAGTACCTTATCACCTCCAACTAGAAACAGGTCCACTGCAGCTATGTTGATGCCATGCTTCTCACAGACCCCAGAGAGCACCTCTTTGATGGAGAACCCAGATTTCACAGCCATTTTGCTCGATGAACCATCCGGAAGGTTCACACAGCAGTACTTGGGGGATTTGTCTTTATCTGGTACAAATGCAGGCAATCTTGAGGTTTCAGACTTGAAAGAAAAACAAAAGGTCAGTGCCCAATGGGAAAATTAGGACTGGGTAAAAAGTTTTAGAGTCTGCACAGATCAAACCAAGCCAAGAACCATACTTGCTATGCTTTAAAAATCCTTCCAATTACCAGATAAATTTAAATTCTGAGGAAAAAACCATTTTGATAAAGATCACAATACTGCAGAAATCTAAATTTATTCCAAGAACAGACGAAGTTTTACACGGCAAGTGTGTAAAGCAGTTACAAGATTTACTAAAGAATTCCTAATTTAAAAGTATAAAAGTAAATAAAATCTTATTAAGCTTTCAAATAGTTAAATGTCTGTGCTCAGGTATGTCCTGCTGATGTAAAAATTACCATTGGCACGCTATCAATCAACATTTAAGTGAGGAGGAATCCCTTTAAACATCAGGTTCCTCAATCTTTCCTCTCAAAACTTCCTCTTCTTATGACATAATCCAAATTCTATACACAAATACAACACAGAGAAATTAAAATTTTAAAATTATTTGCTTCATGACTATTAATTGTTTTCATTAAAGGGAACCAGAACTACAATGTTATGGGATAGGCACTAACCTTTCTTCTAAAGTAACAGTAGAATAGTAACACTACTACTAAACATCAAAAGTATCTTTGAAAATTTAACAAAAAGCTCACTTATAACTTAAAAGGACACTAAAAAATATTGGTTTTGACAGCCTTTTAGGGTACTCATCATGCTTTTTCTCTTCTCTTTAAGATGGTGCTTCTCATTTAAATCACAGTAACTTTCTGACTTAAATATCAGGTGGGAGTGGGAGAGAAATGAGGGGTTGTTGCTTTAGGAAGGCTTTGCATTTTCTATTTTTTAAGACAAGACTTTTCTGCAACAGAAATAAACATGACTTCACCATGCTTGTTTCCCCGATCAACATTTTTAGCATAGATAAAATTACACAGTTATTAGTTAGTGGTTAATTACAGAATCTAGTCTATTAGAGGGATAACAAAAGCAAAAAAAAACTTTAGAATTTCCCTTTTTTAGATTCTTCCTCCATATCAACATAGATAAAGTATTACATATAGGTTTTATTAATACTGTTTTAATTTTGCATCTCATTAGTTATACACTGTGAAGGTAGAACTTCGTAGTTAGACATCAGTGCCTGCACTTCTTATTTTTTTCATGTGACAAAGTATTTGCAACAAATTTCCCTACTTCTCAGATTTTTAGGATCAAGTTAAGTCATAACAACTAGAACACACAACTTTAAAAGAAAAGACAAAGAAACAACAGACACTGGCATAACAAAAATCAACCTAATGCAACTTGCATCCTTCTTATTGCATAGACCAAGAAGAGGGAAAGCTTTAACTTGTAGTTTTTCAAAACAGATTCTCTCCCTGATAGGTAGAACAAACTGTTTTTAAAGAGCAACAGTCTCTAAAAGGGAAACTTTATTCTGGTAGTTCAGTGGTGCCTGAAGTTAAGACAGACAAGATGCAAGCATCTCCAAGGACAGAATAAGAAGTAATATATGAATACAACCTCTATTACAATCCTAGATATGCTCAATATTGCACCTTGTGCTCCAGCTGTATCACTTAAAAACCCTTTCCCAAGGCATTACATCAGATAAGCTACATCACACTACTTAGTAAATGAGCAATTCAGTGCTTTATCTGCTCCCCCACTGGTTCATTAGTAAGAGGCAGGCATTACCAAGTCGAGACTAGCAGTAGATGACATGGAGCCTTGTGATTCCCGTCTGTAGGACAATCCATTGGACTGAAAAGAATCTGTTTGTGCAAAGAATCAGCAATCAGTAAGAAGGCTTATTTGCTCATTTATTATAATACAGAAAACTATTTCAAATATTAGCTTCTCTGGTCACAAATTTTTCTTTTTTCGTTAAAAGGAAAGAAAACATCAAATCTTCATATTGTGCATGAAAGCACGGACACCAAAGAAATTTTTGGTCAAGTATTTATTGGTTATGTAACCCCTGAATAAACCCACTTGTTTTTATATTAAAAAAGAAAAAAATAATCTCTTTTTTTTAGAAAAAAAACTTAGTTTAGTTAATTAGATTTTAAAATATTTCAATATTTAATCTTAAAAATTATCCTACCTCTTCATATATTTTGAAGGGAGATAAATATTTTTAAAAGTGCAAGTATGGGTATTAGAAAACTGGAATCTAAGACAATTACTAGACACTTTCAGAAAGTTATGTCTAATCTCAGCAAATGCTTCTGATGTCTTTTCACATATTAATATAATGAGAACACTCAAATTATCCATATGATCAAAGATATCTTGAGGGTCTGGGCATTTACCAGAAGCAAAAACCACAGTAACAAATATGGACCAAAGCTGGTGCTTTGCTGGAGTTTCTTCTCAACAGAATAATTTACTGTAAAACTTTTATCTCTTTCAGAGGCCACTTTCAGGTGCTTTCATAAGGGAACTCCTTAAACTCTCAAGCACAATTAAGTAACAAAACAGCAGGTTACAAGGGCTTTCACACCTCTGACTCTCCTCTTTCATTTCAGTCAGGGAAGGTGAAAACAGATGGTGGCTCTGTTCAAAAGTGAACATACCTGTGTGTTACTGATAAAAGAAAAGTAGGATAACACAGATGGAGGAATTTTTAAATAGTTGTAACTATAGCACTATTTGCTGTACTGCTCCTGGACTTTTCTGCAAAGATTTGAAATTATCTTTCAATAAAAATAGTAGCTCTCTGCTTGAAAAAGCAATTACCAGCACATAGAAAGGCAGAATGTGCCAAAAAGTAGAAAAAAAGTCTTGTGGAAATTGGAAAAAACAAATTTATATATTGTCATATTTTCATCTATGAAAATCTTGACTTCATCTATTTACAAAACTGCAGCAATACTAGCCACGCTGTGGCCTTCTGACTTGACAGTTCTTTTCCTCTGTCATTCCTAAGAATGCACTTAGCAACTAATTATGGTGAGATTAGTCACATCTATTGCTGAAACAACCTTGAAACAAAGTGGAATGTGATACTCACCGTTTGGATAATCACCATTTTCTCTTCTCTTCTGTGATTTTCCCAAACTCTTACTTCTTGACCATGAGAAGAACGTTCCTCTTTTTTTCTTCTCAGTGTCCTCTTCTCCTGACTCTTCATTTAAAGATCTTCCTGACTTTGATTTACCACTTAGCTATCACCAAAACACAATTAAATCACTGGTTGGATCACAGTTGTGAGTATATTGTCTAAAATAAACCTTCCCACACTTCTTCCTAAAACAAGAGTGTGATGGCCAGGTTAGCTGCCTTCTTTACCCCACGCACAAGTGCCTGTGCCAGCATACCTCTCAGCAGCAATCAAAAAAATCCAAAAAAACCTCACCAGTGGCAACAAAAAAGAAATTCAGAGATGGAAATGTGCTTCTTGGTGAGGAGTACAAAACAGTAGCTGGAGAGGAGCCATGGAGAGCTCCAGCAAATCAGAAAGAACTGTCCCCAGCTCACCAGTAATGCCTAAGGTAATGAGGAAAGGCCATTTGACCTGCTTTTAAAACACTGAATTTCACTTTGGTATTTTTCCTAGGCTAGGCTTGAACATGACAATGCTAGGCTTTTAAAGACAATGACAAAGTACTGTTTAACATTTACAAGTATAATCAAGTATTTATTAGAGTTGAAGAATACAAATGTCAGGAATGTTTGATATTAAACTAAACTTGCTTTTAACAAGCTAGTATTCTTGTTAGATTATTAGAATATTCCTTGAAATGCTACTTTTTAAAGGTTCCTAGTCATCAGAATACATAATGGCAGATGGGGTAATCTGTAGTGATTGACATGAAAAATGAAAAGTTATAATTTACCCATACAGTTATGTAATGCTATGGTGGCATTATCTACAAGAAGAAAAAAATAAACTCTAAATAATGTCAGGGGATCAGTCAGTAAGACTACTGGTCTAATTTTTAAGAAATTGTGTTTATTTAACACAGAATTCTCTTAGTTTAGTAGGAGCTAAGAAATTTTAAAAACTACCCTCTGCAAAAATGAGTTAGTTTAGATTAAACCTTCTCCAAAACTTCTGATAAAATGCCTGCTCTCAGCAAAGGTAAAATCACATCTTAATTCTCATTTTCAACCAAAATAAGCTTCTGAACTCGTGCATCAAAATAACCCTTACTTTTTATTTGTACATATATATTTAAATAATAATAATTACATTAGAAATTACATTCAGAAAGTCAATATCTAGAAAACTGATTCAAAGGCAAGGATAAAAACAGTAAGTATATTCCTGAGAACATAAAAATTTTGCAATTGTATTTGCCAGCATCTCTAACAACACATTTCAATTCTATTTTATATATTGTTTTGATTTTCTAAAGAACTTGAAAAACATTATTTGAAAACATGGTTTTCAGATAACAATAATGCAAAGGTTACCTTTTTTGGTGTTGACATGTTGGACTTCTCTGAACTGACGCTGTGTTTAGAAGTGGGGCTGCTGGGAACACGCTGAGGATCAGGAAGAGGACGTCCTTCCACTTCAGCTAAGATGCATTCTTGGTAAAGGGGGGATTTGAGGAAGCGGGTATAGCTATCAAACTTCATCAAGTTAAATATCTGAAATTAAACCACAGTGGATAATGGTTACGTGCACCCGAGTAACACATCAAGAAATGAAGCTACTTTGCAACACACAACTCCCACAAAATTTAGGGCATTAGGCTGTAAGCAGCATGGGTATGACATTGTTGACCTGGTTAAATACACTGCACCCCTTTAAAGTGAAACATAATTTGATCTATTCCCTTAGTACAGGTTCAGAAAAAAAGTTATGATTTGTGCAAAGTGCAAGCTGAGATGCTGTAGAGTCTTGACAACACCATCCTCTTCCATTGCATTGATGCCATTCTATGTGGAGCATGTAGCAAGCTACTCAAAGCATTTTTAAAAGATTATTACACCACCCTTGTATGTGATAGGATTAAGTTATACAAGTGTATTTTAAGGTACCTGTGAACAAGGAAAATCTATGTTCTAAAATGCACAAATATGATAGAATCACAATACACAATAACACACAATGATATGAGACACACAAAGTTAATTGTTGATGTGAGGAGATGCTCAGAGTCCTTTACAGCATATATAATGTTCTCAGAATCCTAGAATCATTTATGCTGGAAAAAACCTCTAAGATTATTAAATCCAGCCACTAACCCAGAAGTGACAGGTGTTAACACTAAACCATGGTCATGTGCTCACTGATAAGGAAAAAACCCATCAGTATCTTTGGACAATTCAATAATCAAGGTGTTGTAGATCTTGAAAGAGAACAGTTTACATTAAATGACCAACATTTATCTTTAACCACAGAGGAAGAAAGCAGCTCTATACTGGGCCTGGAGCAAATATCTGAGGCTGATTTAACCAAAGCTAAATTTATGAAAGTGAAAAAGAGCTTTTTCCTAAATGCTAAATAATGTTTGAATTTTTTGTTCCATTTTTGAAAACCTGTTGTTTTAACCAAATCCATACTTTTAGCTCTATATCTTCTCCCATTAGTAATCTGATCTGAAAAAACAGTGTGAATGGCTACTTCTTTGGACATGACAAGCAAAGGAAGGTATGCACCATCCAGCAGGTTATGGCATTCCAAGAGTGTAAAGGAAAGTCCATCACTGAGACACATTGGCCCATTTGCAGATGGAAATCATGTGTAAGATCATGCACAACACCCTTCTCAAAAAGCTTCAGCCCAAAACTTATCTTGTAAACAGCAAGACGGAGCAGAGAGAACTTGATCCTGCAGAGTCACAGAAACCTAACTCAAACTGAATGCCAACTTCCAGTTTTTGCCTTTCCCCTCTGTATATTCCCATTCCTGCTTAGGTGCTGCCTGTCATTTTTGTTGGGCTTTCTAAGGCACTGTTTTCCACATGGGAAACTATGGAAAAATACTTCTGTATATGGTAGCTTTGACAGTCTGCAAATTAAACACACTTAACACAGCAAAAAAATTACAACCTTTTCACTTTGCTGGACAGAGTCATGAGAGAGTAACTAATTTACCTTGAGCTGATTATCATCTGCCCTGTGTTTTTAGCCCACACTACATCCATGATTTCCTGTATTTAGCATTATTATCATGATTACATATCCTTGTTCTTACAAATGATAAATATATATTTTAAAAGTATAATTTGAAATTCTCAGACAAACAAGAGTAGAAAAACTTACATCCATTATCATCTCTACGTGAAGTACATGTTATTCTTATTTTAGTACATCCAAGTCCTCCATCCAGAAACACTGAAAATACTTGTTCTTATTCAATTTATAAAAAGGAACAACATCCTAACTAGGTACTTTGGCCGCATCCACACTGCTCTTACAACCTCTAACAAGATCACAGACAAATTTGTCAGGACATGGACAGAAAGCAACTTCCAGGGGTACTCCCAACAGGCAGTGCTTGAGAGAGAATGGCCTCAAAGTGTTTCCAAGGCACTTTCCCACACACTTCTGCAACTCCTCTGCAGCCTTACAGCAACACTCCCCATTTCCCAGCATCACACTCATCCAAAATCCACCACAGAGCAGCACCCTTGCACTCTGTGGTCAGTGTTCAAATAAAAAAAAAAAGCTTGTGAAAGACCACAAATGCAGAGCTTTCACTTCTAAGGTTGTGTCACCACCATGAGCTGAACTCTGGGAGTCTGTGAGTGGGTTGCAGTAACTACACAGCCCACAGCTGTGTGCTCCCAAGGTGGTGCCATCCACCAAGACCACAAACTGACCTGCAGAACCACTCAGTGACACCAAGAAATCAAGGGCCATCAAGCAGCTGATTCCCCAGCACTGACCTCAGCCAGGCAGACAGCACCAGCACTCAGACAAGCTCCAAGCCCATGTCCTTCAACAGAAGTAACTCTCATCCAGCTTCACTTCATTTTTCAGTGGAAGGAACGGGTCTAACTGAGGGATCTGACTGAGGCACTGACAATTTGAGATAAGCAGGTACAGACAGGCCTTTTGGTTGGGACTGGACTCACAGCAGGACTTCTCATGAGCATTTTCTCCCACATTATGAGCCCTCCAACAAAGGATACAGCACTTTCAGTGGGAGAAAACCTGCATCAGCCTTGTCACCTGACTCATCAGGACACCTTTTACTCCACCAAACAAACAGGAGAGGATAAGGAGGAATTTAGGCATAGTCTCCACAAAACCAGGATGACAAATGCATGAAAAATGTCTGGGAAGGTGATGACTGGTAATTCCCACAGAAGGCTCAGGTTTGGGAGGTGCATAAGGAGTAGCTACAATGCTGGAAGCTACCAGACCAGCAGCCAGACCTACCTTTCTATCTCCACTTTGCAGGAGGATGACACTAAACCCAGCTGCTCAGATTGCCCAAAAGCATGTGGTCTGAGACTGTGTCCTAAGATTGTGATCTGGTTCATTAAAGCTCTGGCCCTGATTTCAAAATGATGATCTCAAAATTACTACTAATAAATTGGTAGGGTGGAAGAGTTACCAAAGAGATGACTTAGGAGAAAAAACTAGAAATTTAAATTCCACAGGAAAGTAAAGTGTATCCTGTTGTTGCATAACTGTTCTGATTATCAATAACTATTTAAAATACATCAAATTCAGAGGTCTTCAGACTCCAACGGTTTTAAAATCTCTTCGCCTGCCAGTAGAATTAAAGTATAAGAGAAGAAGTCCTTTGATACAACTGACATTTTAAAAACCAAAAGTAGACACTATTTGTGTACTCAACTCTGCACTAGAGAAAAGCAGCCATATGCAAACACTCTATGCAATGGTGCTGCAACACATGGAATTATTTACTTGCACTGAACCCTCATTTCAATAATAGCACTTTTTAGATTGTTTTTTAGATAAATGATAACTTTCTACACATAACAGAAAACCAATCAAGCAGCCTCCTTTCTATTTTTCTAAGAGAATCTAAAGTATACAGCATGTGAAACTATTTTTTATGGATTATAAAGGAAAAAATAACAGACATAAACATAGAGCATTCATGTTTACTGTGGTTACCTGAAGCTGCTGTTCCTTGAACATATCCGGATGGGGAGAATTGAGAATATCATCTGCCAGCTGTGCCTGGCTGTCAATATTAACTGGGGTTGTAGCTTTGCTACACAAGAACTTACTGAAGATCTCCCGAGCTCTGTAAGAAAGCTACAGAAAGGAAATGTTAAATTTATGTTGGTTTTAAAACTGTATTTTTAGCTAGGCATTTCTTACACTGACATATTCCAGCCAAAAATAGCCACTCCTGAATCTTTTATATATGTATTTTTCATATATCAGCTTCTGCTAGTTTTAAGGAACATAAGTAGGGTTTTTCCTTTAAGGTTAGAAATATTCATCAAATATTTCTTAAGCAGTAAAAGTTGTCCTCCAAATAAAAATTAGAATAACTAAGCAGTGAAGCACAGCAAGTATGTTTTTAAAAGGAGAGCAGATTTTTTAGATTTTAGACCTTTTACATAACAGTTACTATTTAAATACATCCTCAAAGATTCAATTTCTAGAAGTGAGAAAAAGGTGAGCATATATATGAATATTTACAGTCAAAACCACTCATTTTTAACTTTCTTACTTTGAAACACCCACATCACAAAAATAATGAAAAACCCACCAAACTGAGCCCACAGCTCTTAAGGGTGGTGTTCATAAAATACACTGCTTGAAGACAGAAGAAAGTAGGAGAAAAAACATTATGAGTAGACAAAAGAGCTAAGAGAGACTTGAAAAACTGTTTCCAGCACATAAACCTGACTAGAATTGGCTGTGGTGTGGACAGAAGTGTTGCCAATCTGTACAAAGTTCAAAATTCACCCAAACTGCCTGACCAACGTAGGATTCCCTCAAAAGGATGAGATGGAGATTCTCCTAAATTGTGGTCAAACGTGAGAGCCCTACACTTAGAGCAGCAGATTTAGAAACACAACCTTGGTTGGTGGAGGCAGTCTAGCTAAAAGAGTGTGAGAGAGCTCTCCTTGTTCAATTAACTTGCTTGGCACTTTCAAGCACTGGGCTATCACTGCTGGCCATTTCCAACATCCAGAATACCTTCCCTCACTCTAGGAGGGGAAGAGCTACCTGTGCACTTGCTGCAGTTTAATCATATCCAGCATCTTAAATTTAGGTCATCCAACCCTATTTTAGTGATGTCACAGCACACAGACCAAGCACAGCTCCATTAATTTCAATAATCTTGAAGGAGTAATAATTTTTGAAGAAGCAACACAATGTACTGAAAGACAACATTGACTTACCTCTTTTTTATCATGTGCAGGTACATGGTTAAAATATTCACAGGCCTGCCAAAATAAAATATTTTCTTCACTAAATTCTTTCCGTAGAAATTCCTAGGGGAAAAAATAGGCAAGTAAATAAATGTCTCAAAAAGAAGTTACTTGCCAGCTTGAACAACATATTTATAATGCTTGAAAAGTTTGCAAAAAGGTAACTTTTCAATCAGTCTCACAGTCCAGTTTTCTACCAAAGTAAAAATCAATGTATGTCAAATGCATACCTAGTGCTCCCCTCTTTCTTGTGTCTTTTTAAACACATACAACAGAGAGGAATCCATCAAGTTACAATCAAATCATTTGCAAGAACAAAGTTTGAAGTGTTATGCTAAGTAGTGCATAAACTAGTGAATAAACTTTTAATAAAAATTTAAATAATTTAGAAACTACATTTAAAAGTGACATTGTAAACTGTCTGTCTTTAATTATAGTTCTACTGATATAACAGAGTAGGTGTTTATCAAGAAGTGCCCATAATCAGTTCTGGATTCATGTCTTTCTGTATGACACGGCAACTACAAAAGAAAGATCTTTTATCACTGTTTGCTGATGTGGTTACATGGTTTCTCTTTGGAAAATACTCACTGAAAGGAAGAAAAAATATCTCCCAGTACAACACACAATAATCAGGATATTTATATTACAGCATCCTAAAGTCCAAATGAACACTGGTACTGATTCAGTCAGAAAACTCCATAAGCACAAACTGTCCCATATTCAATTCTGCATAATTCAATATTCTCTCAGCATCTTAATAGTATTTTAACCATCAAGGGAAAAAATAAAGATTAAAAAAAAAAAACCCAACTTGATCCAGCTCAGCCTTCACTCTGTTGTCACATGGATATCACTGAGGCTTCCTTACAAGGCAGCCTCAGAACGCTGTGTAAGAAGATTCTCTACAGAAACAAATTTAAATTTATTTGTGCTTTTCAGATTTACATAGAGTTTAGGGAGTCCAGCTGAAAGTAAGCAATTGAGATAAACTACAATACAGGGAATCTAAATGCCTAAGCAAGTTCTGAATTAAAAGTTCTTCAGATGCATAAGCTGGGACACCAAACGCATAAAGACAATCCAGCAAGTAGTCAGGGGACATTTCTGCACTTTGCATGTAATTACATATTAAAAGAGAATCAAATTAGTGAGCAAGAACCGGAAATGACTACTTCCCCCTTGGCACATTCCCTGTGAATCCAGAGTCCATCTCCCACTTGTTTCCTTGTGGCCACAGCTGACTGTGTGGTGCCCCAGCTAAAACGTCAGTCAGCCCAGCAGCTGTCACCCATGGCTAGGAAGCTGGAGAGGTTGGTCTGAACCCTTTGAGGGAGGAACCTGCAATCAGGTTCAGTGCTCTAAGCAGCAACTATTATGCAAAGTGTGAGTATTTGCAAAACATGCAAAATCTCTCCTCCTTGGAGAGTAATTCCTGCTCTGTGACAAAGTTGTCCTGAGGAAAGGCAGATGCTGGATCCCAAATGCACCAAGACACTTTACTATGGAGCCATGAATAAAATGCTGGTGCCTCAGTGTTCCTGGATACTGGCAGCAATCTGTAACTCCACAGTGTTATGACAACCAGGTTAAAAAATCTAAGCAACGGCTCTGGACATCTCCTGGACCTCAAGAAAATGGTGGTGCACACAAAAAACTTTAACATTCCCTAATTATTTTTTAAAGTGGGTATTTCTTTAACACATGCACTTTTGCAGTGTTTATAAACAGAAGTTCTTATTAGAATAAAATGGGGGGGGGAAAAAGTAAAACTTCCAGAATATCTGAGGCTGGCTTTTGCTGAAATGAAGCATACCTTTAACCTTTTAATCTGAAAATTTATTAAAATTATATGATCTACTTTTTACTTTTATAATGTAAGTTTTGAAGTATCATAGCAGTTAAAAATTTAATGCAGCAATTTCCTAAGTGTACACAAGTTTACTGGAGGTTTACAAGTAATTAGAACTAAGTCAACTGAACTTTCAGAGCAGCCCCACAAATACATCATTTTTCAAATGGGCTCTGACAGCAGATCAGAACTGTAATT
The DNA here is from genome assembly GCA_034509425.1 of Eopsaltria australis. NCBI lineage: Eukaryota > Metazoa > Chordata > Aves > Passeriformes > Petroicidae > Eopsaltria > Eopsaltria australis. Next base: position 3,057,761 of record JAVTVJ010000094.1, on the reverse strand, counting down.
TTTCTTCCAGCTTGACAAGAAGTATCAGTATGAAAGCAGAAGTGCTAATAACTCTCAGGCAACTCTGCTTAACCAAGGAATATAATATCCAGGATGTATTATTTTGCTTTCCTCTTCTCTGTTTTCTCAAACAGATGTTCAGTGTTAATGTGGGTTTTGGGTTCCCCCACCAGTTAACATGGAAGTCTGTTTATTAACCATTTGATATCTTAATACTCTTGTATCAAGCAAAAGAGTCTGAGTTATTTCAGATTCCAATAATTTACATCTCCTACACCACAGGTCTCCTTGTATTCTCATTGTGAAAATTACCTGGGCAGCACAAACTGTCCCTGTGTTACACATTCAGAATCAGCAACATACTCTCAGTGCAACAAAGCAAAAGTATACACCCTCAGTTTCCTTGCATGCAAAATAGAGATGATTATTTTCAACTTCTTAAATGTGCTGTGCAGAACAGTAGTTATGTATTGCGAAGTATTTATGCTTGCAAGTACTCAACACTATTCCTTCAAGTTGCAGCTTTAACCAGTGCTCTTAGCTACCATAACTACTTCCAAAAGTATTTCTATAAACCTTTTGCAGGAAAATAAGCCACTCTATCTTTGAACAAAATCTTCTATGTGGCTTTCCAATGATTCAGGAGATGGATGTGAATAATGACCCATTCTTAGGAAACTAGCAAAAGTACTTCCTTCTTCTTGTACAAAGGCTACAGATACAAAAAAAAACATTTTACAAAATGGGGAAGCATTTTAAAAGTTCCCAGATGAAGTAAAATATAGCTTCCATTTTCACCTGAAACTTCTGCTATGCATATTATTACTATGAACTCTTACTCAACTGTGAACCTGTGTAAACTCAGAGATGTTCAGATAACAACTGAGCATGAACAAACTCCTGTCTCTTGTCCTGTGCAAGGAGAGTGTTAAGAAAAAAAAAAAAAATACAGGAAAATTCCTGCAGCAGTATCAGGTATATTGAAAAGCCTCTTGTTGTCCCTCAAAACTCACCGAAAAATATTTGACACCAACAGAATCCTGAAGGAGACGCTCAAAGGAAACAGCCCAGCTCGCCACTCTCCTCTCCCGCAGCCGCCGGCAGCTCTGCACGCTGGGAAGGCTGGCATTGCTACTCAGGCTGTTCTCACTGATGCAGTCTTTCAATTCAGTGCTATTCAGCTCTGTTAATAAAGGAAATTAAACCTGTCAGCAAAGTAGTATTCACTTTTACTCTTCAACATTGTTTACTTGATTTATCACATTTCCTGCTCAAGCTCGAAGTGGTACAGACTTTGAAATATCCCCCCCATTTTTATTAAGAGCACCTGCATAGAAAAAAACACCCCCAACACCTCTCAAGTTTCTTTTGTTCCACTGCAAAGAAAATTAAATTATGGTCTTAAAAGCAGTCCCCTGACAGAAGCAAAAGGGGCAGGCCCAAAACAAAATCTTTTTTCTTGTTCCACAAAATAAAATACATTTTCCTCTTTTTATTTCTTACACTGTGAACTGCACACCTTCATAAGATTATCCATGGGAAGTTGACCTTCAAGAACCCACTGCTCACCAGAATGTGGGCAAAAACCTATTAGGTGCTAGGAGACAGCAAAATTTCATATACACTTGACTCAGTAAACAGGCAATCTGTGAAATTTTACATGGAAACACAAGGTTCCCATTAATACTGAAAATTTAGGAGAGGAGTCAATTGTGGAAAAGAACATTAGGAAAATGAGCTAGTAAGGGATGCCTTCCTCATCCACAGGAAGCAGAGACATCAAACCATAGATCCTCAATTTATTATGGTTTCTGATAAAGATGGGGAATCTCCTCCAGACTTCAGCCAACATACTGGAATAATCTAGAGACCCTAAGATGAGAAACTACCAGAGTCTTTAGATCTTGAAAAAACAGAAGTGATTTTGTGTTCTGAGAAACGAATTAACAAGAACCCATAGAGAATTCAGGGAATACAAAAAAACCCCTTGTGTAGGAGCCTAACAATCTCAAGTATTAACTCCAGACCTTCTTTGTCATGTCATTAAACAAAACAGGCCCACAAAAAATGTCAAAGTGACCATTTCTTCACAGAAGTAGAAAGGGGAAAGGCATGGCTGCTCTAAGTGAGAGAGGGAACTGCTTACAACAGGGTTCTGTTCACAGATTTGTCATTTACTTCTTGCACACCCTTTTGCAGGATGGTCTCACCACCTCCCAGGGTACACAAATGTAAAACTGCTAATGCTGAACTCACAGCTCATACTTCACAGAGGTGATTAAAGGTTTAATTCATTGTGGAGACACAACTAAAGCCTGAGCTACCTGGTCTGATCTCCCTGCTTTGAGCAGGATGGGTTGCAGATAGAGAGATGCCAAACTGAATGAGATTCTTTGATGACGATGAAAATTATTTCATCTCAGATATTCAATTATTTGAAAAATTTGCAGTAACAGATGTGAGAAAATAATACCCTCAAATGAAATAGATGGTATTCAGCAATTTTATGCCAAATGGAAAAGCAAATATGCAGCTCACTAGAAATGCAATCTGTTTGAGAAAACTGAAGTTACAACCCATCAGAAATGGAATACTCTTCACAGGGACATTTTTATGATTTTCCTCAGTGAATCATTTAGATTAAAGCAAGAAGTAATTTCACAAAAAAAAAAAACAAACCCTACTTTATAAGATCTCTCAAGATCTCATTTTATGTTAGAAATATCTGAAAGCACTTTGCATATCCAATCTTCATGTTACAAAACATTACTGTTCCTCCCTGGAAGTAAGAGCTTTGAAAAAAAGCACCATTCAGAAACAGTTACAAGCATTGGGAAAAGTTACAAAGATAGTTGTAAATAAAAGAAAAAAAAAAACTTAAATAGTTATGAAACTTCATTTTTAAACATAATCTTAGCTCAGAAATATTCACTAAGATGCAACTGTTAACTACTCTGAGTTTCTGTAAGCAAAGCTATGTTTTAAGAGAAAAATAAAACAAGTAAGACAAAGACATAGAATTAGATTAAGGAAGAACAAAATGTAACATTGTGTTTTCAACAAGGATAATATTTAAGGACACTAGTAACAAATCAGGTATATAAATAACTTCCTTCACCTAATCATCATATGAATCAAAGCTAATTACAAACACTCATCATATAATGCCAATTTTTCTTATACAAATATTTATTCACATTTTCCTTTAAAACATATGAAAGAGCATAATCAAGTCAACTTCAAGTTAACTTCATTAGAGAATACCTGTCACCACAGTGAAACTATTGTGAAAGAAGTTAATGTGAATCTGAAGGAATGATATCTAAATTTATTATCTGAAGTATTTTGCTTTAACTCTGCAGGTGGATATGTTCTATTTTACAGTCCAGGATATAAATAGACACCCACTTCTTGATAGATCTGGAACAGTTTCAGATACTGCCTCACTCCTGGAGGGTTCAATCCCCAGTGTTCTCCAGTGACGAATGATGAAAATTTCCTTGTTCCTTTCAGGCAAAGTCAGAAAGGCAAACCCATCCCACATACCAAACCCCTGAAACCTACTTGGCTGACAGAGAGAAATCAGGGAGCAGCCACACCAAGTGCTCAACTCTGGATGCTGGAGTCCCAGTGCCTTAGCACTCAGAAGGGGCTGGGAGTGGCAGGCACAGCAGCCAGGCAGCCTCACCTCCCTCCCAGTGGCAGGCAGGGAAACCCAACTGCAATTACAGCCTCCAGTGTTTACACCAGTGGGGAACTGCTAACTACCTTTAATTGCCACCAGCTGCCTGCTCTCTGCAGCTCCTCAGAGTTACATTCCTCCAAACTACACTGGGTTCTCCCTCCTCTGATACGCTCCCAGCTCTGGAGATCCCATGAAAACAAATGAACCAAAATCAGATTCTACTTCCAACAACCAAAGAGCTACTGGCACAGGTCCTCCAATGTGTTAACACAGCATTAAGGGATTACTCATTCCCAGTAAACTGTCTCTGTTCTGGTAGATTTAATTTAGTTAATCAGACTTTTTTCAAAAATAACTATTTAATTTATACTTAACCCTGGCACAGCTTTGGTTTCCCTTAATGAAAAAATGCAGTGGTTTTGCTTTTAAAATTTGTAGAGTTTTCTGCTGCGATACCTGCCAACCTGAAAACAGTACAGAACAAGGCTGTTTCTAGTTTCTTTTACCACCCAGATCATCAGTTGCAATTAAAAAGTTACAGCCTAGTGCAGATAAACCATTCAGAACTGGAGAAAACAGAAAGTCAGATGGAAGGAAATACTCATCCCTGACTCTAACATTAGTACTCAATTTATCCAAATCACACTTAAAGGATGTATAAGCCATAACTCCTGCTCCACTCCTCTTGCAGAGGAATGTTTCCAATGTAAGACTTCAGCATCAGGTTTCTGACTCTCACAGCTCACCTTGGAAAGCAGGAATGGAGAAACTTTCCAACTGGGTCACATATTTCATCTAATGAGCCCTCTGTGATGATCATCAGAGGAAACACAGAGCCCTGACTCCCACCCTCAAATGTTCTCACCACAGGGCTGTTGTGCAACATGGACTCCTCCTCCTCCTCCTCCTGCTTGTAAAGTATTGAAAAAAAGAAAAGCAGCAATTGGGAATCTCAGGATGCCAGAGCAGTTTAATGTGAAAAATCCCAGCTCTGCATGGACAACAGGGACAACAGCAGTGCTGGGAAGTTTCCAAATGCCTGCCTTCCTTATCACTGTCAGAAGCACCAACTTATCTTGTATTACCTATAAAAGGAGGCTCCTTGCCCAAACATTACAAATCCCAGGGACCTAACTTTATTTTTGTTCTGCTTGAAAGCAACCATACCTAGTGAGGAAAAACTGCTTTGAGCGCAAACTCATTCAGTCTGATTTATTACCTTTTGGAAATACAGAACTGGTACAGAATGCCATCTAAAAAAGTCCTCAAAACTCAGTATTTTGCACCTTTTGAGTTTACACATTCCATGGAGGGTCTTGGTTTTATTTATTTTACAAAAACAGCATTATGCAAGAAAATAGAGACATTTAATCAGCTAAGTCTTGAAAGTATGCAGGATAGGATGGCTTCAGAAATTTTGGTTTAGATAATATAAAGCCATAAACCTGAATACAATAAATGAAGGCTACTTTGTATGCATTTGTATGTATTTTGTATACATGTTTCAGTCTACAATACTTTTTATAGTTGTGAGAAGCCAAGCACATTTCATGTAATCATCAGAATGCATACAATCATATAATTAAGATATTCTAGTTAATCACTAAACACATTACCTGGATAAAGCTGATAAGAACCACTGTGGTGCCACTTAATCAAATACTTCAAGCCCTTCACTGAAAGCCATCCTTCTGAATCCATACCAAGTTCAGCTGAAACGTCCCGGAACCCATTGGGTGTAGATTAGTCTGACTGTACAGCACATTGCTCCTCTGCAATTTTGGGATGAGGGAAGCTAAAGCTTTTCCCCACAGCAACTCCTGGGAGCCTCTAACACCATTCTAAACAAATTGATTCCTTACCCTCGTGGCTTCAAGCAGAGGGAAGCAATAGTATACTTAACACAAAGCATTATAAAATGCTGCATAAATAATTTAAAGAAAAGACCTTTTGCCACTGCTGCTAAAGGAACTTGAATTATTTATGCCACAGTGGAACACAGCTACAGTGAGCAGGCACCAGCAGCAGAACTGACAAATAAGTCATATACCTGTTAGAGGAAATAATCCATACGTATTTATAGTGTAAAAAGCATAAACAGTGTTTTGCTTTATTTTATACTTCATTGCAAATTTTTTGCCTCACCTTCTTCAGTTACTCTTTAAAACACAGTTTTACATTATTTATTACTGCAAACATCAGATTCCTTTCAGAAAGGTCTTTAGGAACAGTTTTCCTTATGAAAATTCTTTCCAAGTGATGAACACTAAAAGCAAAAATCAGCAGAAACTACAGCAAAGTAGTATCTTAGAAAAAAGATGTGCAGATAGTATCTATTAGGCTGAAGTATTTGGAAATAACAGACTTCAGCTCTGTGGAACTGATCTCTGCAGGGAATAGCAGGTGAGAACTGACTCAGACATTCTCACTGGCTCAGATACCTCACCACCTCTGTCTGGGAGATGAATGATGATGGTACTTCTGTTAGAGATCCTTTGACCTTAAGGTTTTCCCTTTCTAAAGTGCCTTCCAGGTATAAATAGCAAAGTCAGACATTAGCTGGGGACTATTGATCATCCCTGTGACAATTCAGATGGCAGAGTGCTCAAAGCATCAGGCACAGCCTGCGTGCTGTGTACACATCCCACTGCTCCCACAGTCAGCAGCAAGGACAGTTTCTGAGGTGGGAAGTAAGAGAAACCTGCTAATTACAGGTCGCTGTAGTAACATAAAATGGTTCCTGCTACTTCTAGAGCATAGGTGCCACAGATTAGTTGATCTACAGCACTAATCTTGCATCCAAGCATTATTACAGTTTGCATTCTGATTGTCTGCAATTCATTACACAAATCAATTACAGTTAAGAGCTGCCGCTGGTCAGCACGTCTGGAAACAACACTAATTTACACATTACCTATCTTGCAACACCCAAGTGCAGAGTTTTGGCTGATAAGAACATCCCAGCCTCGCACAAGCTGGGATGTAAAATATAAAACAAACACAACAAGGGGTAGAGATGGTTTCCAGGACAGGGCTCTAACAAAATAAAAGCCATATGACATAAAGCTTTGGAAAGAAAACGTACAGAGAACTGTTGTGCCTCCCACCATACTGAAGGGATGTATATAAACACGTAATTTCTTTTTATACACAAATTTTCTTCCCAAACTAAAGCTTAACAACAGTATTTAAAGTATCTAGTTATATGTACAAATACTAATATTAATTAATAATATCAAGTAGAAGAGAAGGTTCTGGAAGGACTTTAGAGCACCTTCCAGTACCTAAATGGGGCTGCAAGGGAGCTGGAGAGGGACTTGTGATAAAAGTAGACAAAAAGTAATGGCTTTAAACTGAAGGACAGTAGATTTAGATTAGATATAAGAAATTTTTCACTCTGACGGTGATGACAACACTGGAAACAGGTTGCCCAGAGAAACTGTAGATGTCCCATCCCTGGAAGTGTCAAGGGCAGGGTGGATGGCAGGGAGGTTGGAACAAGTTGATCTTTATGATCCCTTCCAACCCAAATCATTCTGTGATTCTGTGAAAATAAAGATTTAGTCTAGGAAGGGAAGTATACAGTGCTGTAGTAATGGTTACACTGGTGAAAATTTCTCTAAATTAGACATATCCTAAAATGTCTAAGTGGATCTGTTTATGTATTAGTGAGATTAAGGAAAACTGAAAAAATTTCAGTGCTGTGACATACTCAATGAAAGTAAAAAGAAGATGTAATTCACACATGAATCAGAACTTTCTACTCAATGCAGCTCAAAATGAAATTAATTAGGAATTTACTGAATTTCACTTTTTCTGGTTACAGTCTCTCTGGCTTCTATTTTTCCAACCCACTATTTGGGTATTTAAGCATTGATTCAGTATTATTCAATATAGTCCAACTACCACTTTTTACACAAATTATACCCCTTCTTAAGTAGCATTTAAGAATGAGGAGAGAGTTCATGTTAAATACTGTACTAGCTGAAAAAATAGGGAATACAACTCAGCAGAAAATTGCACATAACTTCTTGGCTGCTCATTCACCTCTGAGACCTTACATGGCCCTTAGATTTCATGAGTTCAAAAACCTGTATAGAATTAATCATGAAAACAGTTACCTACAGATTCAGAATAAGACACAAGTCACATTGGAAAAATTGAAAATATGTGGAATTTTTAAAATAAATTTTCAGCTGGAAGGATAAAAAGCTTGAAATTATTATCATATGAGTAGTATCACAAGGATTTCCAAGTCTGGATAAGCAACAAAATCATTTTCATTGACAGACCAAGAGCCCTTATGGAGACAAGATGCAAGTACATTGCATTTTACCTAAAAAAAGATCAATCAAATTTTTGGTCCTCAGCAACTACATAGACAAACAAAAAGTCTGTGGTCTACTTTGATTCTTATATCAAGCAGGTAACACATGCGGGGAAAAAGAACCATATTTTTCCCAGAAAAACACAGGCTACATTTTAGAAATAGAAAGCAGAATCAACACTATTATTTTCTGTTTTGTTGTTTTGTCACTTTGCAGACAAGACAGACAACACAGAGTCTATCTTCTCATCCAGACAGAAGTACAGTAAAGCATTAGACTGTGTCAGCAGTAGAGAAGGAAAACACCTGACAAAGTGAAGACACTGGAAAATGGCTCCAGCAAAAGGACCAAAACAGTAATGTTTCTCTTAAGTGCAGTTTTAATCTTGTAAGGAATCAGAAATTAGGACCTGATGAAATTTTGTAAATAGTACTGCTAATTTTGCATTTACAATTGCATGTAATATAAAAAAATTATCCTTACAATTCCAAATATTTTTTCCAATTTCACTGCACTGATTACAGCAACACAGCTTTTGTCCCCTTTTGCCATTTCTATTTAATAAAATTGTCTTGTAATGTTGTCATGAACAGCAAATGCTAAAACATGTGAGTTTCTCTGCAGGATCAAGTGAACCAACTCCTGCCAGAGAAGACAAGGAGAAAAGACACCTCCTGTACACCCTGCACTATACAACTTCCTTTATTCCATTAAGGAAGCATTTTTAAACTGTTTCAATTAACTTCAAAGCTTCAGAGAAATCGCCTTCTAATGTGTAACAAAGAGTGGACATCCTTTAAAACATTAAAGGCATGTTAAAATCAAAACAAACAAGCTTATGTGCAATAAAGAGGAGTTTACTCAGAAGTACTCCAGAAGTGCAAAAGCTCCATGCTGGGATTTTACAAATACCAGATTACTTACCCCCTTCTCAGAAACGATCACATTTAAGAAAGTTCAACCTCAACAAATATCAACACAGCTTACAACTTAGAAGCTAAAGCATCTCTTCAAAAGCAAACAAGGTATGAAAGGACAATAAAACACAGAATGAGATTTTATCTACCATCCAATTACACAGAAGTCTACCAGCTCTGCCTCTTTATTATTGTGAATGAAGAAGCCTAGTTATAATAAAAACGTGCATATATAAACGTACCATAAAAAATATTATGCAAATAAACCAGTGAAAGTATGTGAACACAATCCTGCAATATTTTCACTGGCACAGTTCCCAAAGCAGTTGCAGACTGCACCACCTTGGACTTACATCTTGTAATATATCACATAATTTACCACGTATTATGTTGCTTAATGTGGAAAATTGATTATTTTTCATTATAAAAGTAAAAACAAGCTTCAGCTTACCTCCATCAGAAACAGTTGCTGACTGCAATAGGAAAGAAAAAAAGAAGTGTTACTGAAGTTTCATAGCAAGTATCAGAAATCTTTGAGCTTCACTTAATATTTGCAGTGTTAGCTACTTTTATCATTTTATTAATAACAGATAATATTAGAGAGAAAAATCTAAAGAAACCAGCTCTTATTTCTCACATTTGTTTTCTCCCCACCATGAAATTCACCCCAAGCCATTCAACCACTACTGTCCAGGGATTTGATTCCACTAATATTTACTGAAAGGACCATTTCCTGCTGTGGTATCTACACTGCTTCCAAAAGTCCTTCTTAGATGGGCAGAGACAATCAGTTGGCACTTGTGACAAAGCAGATACCTAAAACTGACCTGCAAAGACTTTAAATGCACTTTAGTTTGCTGTAGTATCTGGAGATATGTGGCATTAAAATGAAAATTCAATGTTTTGTCAACCAGATTACTCTGAAAACTTTCCCTGTCAGTCACTTCTGACTCTCACAAGAAACAAAAGGATGTTCAGAGTGCTTGCAATAAGCCAGAACTTAACTTCCAACAAGTAAGAACTACTCACCAGCTCTACCAGTATTGCACATCAGATTTTCAAGGACAATTAGTCTTCTAGTTAAATGTTGAAGTTTATGTGCTTATCTATCCTAAACTTCTCAACTTTGATCATAAATGACCTCAAGGCATCTAACACCTCAATAAATTCAAGTACTGACCATTTCCCAAATAGGTACTCCAGTGCTTGAACCTTGACACTCAGCTGAGTGAGGTCTGGATAAATGACTTTTAGAGCTCAGTTTGCATAGAATTTTTTAACGACTATTAGAAAGTGTCTTTACTTTAGTTTGGCAAATCTTTTCTTGGTCATTGAAAGTGTCCTTGACCCTTAAGGAAGCCTTCTAAACATTTAAAAAACACTCTCTTCATTGTACTGCTCGTTAAAAAGCTAGGAAAGAATTACCTAAAATATCTACAAGTTCTTCAAGATCAGGAGCACACAGAAGAAGAAAAGCACAAATATATACACAATTCAAGCTAACAGCTACCTCTTCATATTTGTATTTTTCAGCCTTGGCAATAAACGCTCCCACTCTTCTTCAAAATCCACAAAATCCTTTAGTAGTATCTTCTCCTTTCTTTCTCAATTTCACTGCAGGCTCTCACACTGCTGTTAACACTCTCTGAAGAACTTGTTACAAAGAGTTGTGGCCTCACCACTCCCATCACCAGGAGAGGATCTGATCTAGTTTTTGACACAAGTATTCTGGGGCTTTCAAAGTCTAAACTAACCTCTATTGACATAACTCCCCTGGTGCTAGTTCAGATAAACACAAATACATCTCTCATGAAACAGATTTTAAAAATTAAAAAGTGGTGACACTTCTTGCTTAACTACATAAATGCTTCTGGATCTGTGAAGCATAATAATATAACAAAAAGTATATCCAAGCATCTCCCTTTAATAGCTTTGTTTCAGGTATCAAAAACAATTCTGGTTACAATTCTTCAGTGGGGCTTAGGACATCTTTTCTACTTCTATTTTGCACATAGGTCTAGTGATCATGTCATGCATTCAGCAGTCATAACTTAATTCATGTTTGCAATTTAGAAAATTTAATTTGCTTTACTGAAATCTGGTATATAAATGTGATTGCTTCTAATTTCTTAGTCACATCACTGTACAGCACAGTTAATGAATAAACAACTTCAATGTCATTTCTCAAGGAACAAAGAAAAGGATGAATCAAAGTAAAGTAACTGGATCAGTTTACCCATTAGACAGAGGAAAAAATCAAAGTACTTTCAAAATACCTATATTTTAGGAACGGTCATTTACTGTGCCAGCTTTCCTTAACCTAGACTCAAACACCAAGTACAATTCCTCATGTTTTTGAAAGGTATGAAGCAAAATTAACAGGATTTTCATGATAGCAGAAAGAATATTCATATCACTTCTGTCAAAAACTGGGAAGTTAACAATTATAAAATATCATACTGAAGGGAAAATGGTGCAATTTCATAGAAAAGTTCAATCATTAATGGACACTGAGAGTTTTGTCTCAATCCATTTAGCATAAGTTAATGCAGTGAACTTTCTACACACCATGGTTTGGTTTTGTGTGTTTATTTTGAATGCCTCGTCTACTGCATATAACATTACATGTATCAGCATCTAAAATCTCTCCAAGCGAGGCCTGAGTAATTTTTATGTTAAAACATTTTAGAAAAGCACCTATAGCAGGAATATATTTTACATTACAGAGTCACTAAATATCCCTATCTTATTTCAAGCAGTATCTGTTATTTCTATAGATCACAGAATAAAATCTATTTTAAGAACATTTCTTTAAATTCATCTGTGTAACTAAATCCACCTAATTCAATAAAACCACCTAGAAACCAAAGCTTGTAATTACTGTGTAAGAATTCACAGTAATATGTTCAAACTACGTTTGTGAGTACTGAGAAATCTCAGTATAAACCTGTCAGAAATTGCATGCAGTCCACATTCAGACAAAGAAGTTTCTCTTCTAAACTGTTCAGCTGAAACTTGTCTAGATTTGTCTTTGAAAGGTATAAGTTGCAAGACCAGATTTTTTTAAATACTATGATGATCTCATTTTAAAAATATACTTTATGTTGGGGGCTGTTTTTCATCCTTCAGCACTCATGTTTCCCACCACTGGAGGCTCTTCAGGACAAAATCTGATGTACTACACATAAAAAGTTTGATTATTTGATGAAATTTAACACTACACACATATTAAGAACAACCTATTGAAAAACATATGTATCAGGAAGCTATAAAATTGAACAGCAGCCATTTCTGAAAGAGGAAGAAGGACAGGGCACGACTCTGTGCCATTTAGGGATAATGTGAAGATTGTTTTAGAAGTATTTAAGTGTTTAATTCCAAACGACAGAACATATATGTTGTGAATGTATATAAGAGCTGACATCCAGAGATAAAATCTAATTGTATGAAACCATCAAATCTTTCACAACCAGATAAGAACTGAAACTGGTTCTTCAAATTACCCCAGTTACCAAATTGGTTTAGGAAAAAGCCCATGGCATATGCCAGGAGTCTGATGGTAACAAATTACCAAAGTTTAAAAAAGAAATCTAATTTAGGAAAGATGAAATGCCTTCCAGTATATCCCTTCATGGGAACTCTGCCTGCTCATCTAGCTGGATCAGCAGCTGAGTTACACAGACACACACACACCCCACAAAGCTGGGGGATGCAACTCTGCTCCAGGGACTCCAGGGCAGGATCTTGATCCCCGTGATTCGAGAGAGAAGCTCAGTGCCAGGGCCAGCAAGCTGAAGAGTGGCTTCCCAGTTACCACACAACATAAAAGATGCTCTAGGTCTCTCTAAACTGACAAATGCTTCAGCATATGTTTGATAGCATAAAGTTCTGAGTAAGAGAAAACATGTTAAATTTCCCTTTGAATCATCTCTCTTTGCTAGGTGGAAAAACCAGAAGGGCCCATGAGCTTTTGATGTTGTGCTCAGGATCTGCTAGCAACAAATCTGGAAGAGTTTAAGCTTACAATAATTATCAGGGAGGAAACTACTTTGTGAGTGCCTAATTTTTATTCCAGAATAGAAGTAGACAACATAGTACCTTGCACCAACAACAAGGTGCAAAGGGAGAGAGGGCACAGAGGAGAATAATTCAAAAGGCTGAAAGTTCATAAGGTTGGAACAGGCTGTATCTTTCAGCTTTCATGGCCTATAACCTGCTAGATGTGTGCACCTCTGCATGAAGCTTGTCTGATGACATCTTCCAGGTGACAGAAACTCTTATCCACTTAGTTCCATCTTACATGTTCCATTTTACAAGGATGAGGTCCCAGGGAAGTGACTGGGTACTGTCAAATTCTGCCATAACAACATCATGCAGAGAACTAAAAAATACCCTACCTATAGCCCAGACATGATATTGAACAAATAAATCCATGTGTACAGACTACCAGGTAACACAATACAAAAATGTCCTTTTTCTCCACCTCAAGATTTGTCACTCAAGTCAAAGTCATGCTCAAATACTAGAGTAGAACAAAGGGAAAAGGGGGATACTGGCAGGGGTGACACATCCTGGGAAATGCCAGGCCTTAGCAATAAAATGGAGCAACATGAAATCATCTGTGCTATTACAGTGGGGGTGAGTGCCTTCCTGAGTAAAGAAAGACATCTCTGTTTCCCACTCCTCCTGAGACACAGAGGGTAAAATCTGTAAGGAGAGTGAAGAAGCATTTCTCTCTCATATTCTAACAATGACAGAAACACAGACTAAACAGAAACATCTATCCTTTTCCTAGGCATCCAGAAAGATTCAGAATAAAAGGGATTAAAATGACCTGTCTGTCACCTTTCCAAAGCACACTTTCTTCCAATACAGGCATCGACTTCTGGCTGCATCCAAAGAATTCTCTGAGTGCTGCCAGAATCTGTTACTTACCCAGTACAGCATCACTTCACACACTATTTTATAAAGCCCCTGTAAATAAGCCTTTCAGGTTAGAATAGCACACCTAGCTCCACCAATCTTCTAAACTGATTTTCTCATATGATTTCAATATAGAGGATAACTCTAGGAAATCTGTTGGGTTCTGAAGATTTACAGGCTGAATACAGAGAGCCAACTTTCAAACATTCTGTCACTTATCTCAGGGAAAGCCTATCACTCAGGAGACCATCTGCTTGCATCTAGCTTTGTCCAAATTACTTCTTAAATCACCTGAAGCAACTTCTCCTTTTGCCAAGGTATGAATTATGAGCAGATCCCAAAGTGTTCAGTCACTCCAGATCTACATGATATAAACATATTTTTAAATATATTACAGCATCAACATAGTTCATGCCATTAACTCCAGTGGTCTCTGGGAGGGGAGGGAGATCATGTCTCAAAATAAGGTATATCCAGCTCTAACATTTTAAATAAAAAACAAAGCCATATTACTCATCAATTATTGCTAGATTTTCCTTCTAATAAATAATCTCAAATGTACTTCTCACCTAAAAAGCAGCATAACATTATAGGCTTTTTATCCTCGTTTCAAAATATTATTGCAATTAATTTCATGATTTAGAATTCTTTGAGAAGAGTGCCCCTTCAGAATTCCACTTAAAGGAGGACTATTACACAATTTCACTTTTCAATTCTCTACCACCAAATTGCATTTTTAATAGTTAACACAAAAGCATTCTGTATGTAAGAGTTCTGAAGAAAAAAATACTGTACAACTATTGTACAATAACTTTACTGAATACATTCAGTATATTTTTGTCAAATATTTGTATCTATAAAAACAACATATGAAGAATAAATGATGTGACATTTGGAATTGCTTTAAGAAATAAATGTTCAACTTTTTACCCCAAACAAAACCAATCCTATCACATATAAACACAGTGCCTTAAGTGCCAAACCCATCCCTAAAATTATTTTTATAAAGATCCATACAAAATATATCCAGTCTTACCTATAGATATAATATTGATATAATGGCACAGAAAGCATATAAAAAATACATTGCACATAATTAAATAATAGGCAGACATTATAAACATACTGTTTTTTTAGCTTTATACATATTGGGCATAGTTCATAAATACATATCAAAATCTCAGTGTTAGTTGGTATAACAAGATTACTTTTCTCTGAGAATAAAACCCAATGATTGCATTTACAAAGGAATTTTAACTGAAAGCTTAAAGGCTAAGCAAAAAGCATTCTGAAGCTGATACCTTTCTTCTCTAATTTCTTGCCAATAACAATAGCCTATTCTAATTTCTCACTGCAACAATGCCTTGCTTTAGCTAAATATAATTCATGTCACTTACCCGCTCTTCGTAAGAAACAGCAGTTATTTTTCCTAGCAGTACTCTTCCTAAATTCATCTTCACTTAATATGGAAAAAGCATTTCCTTAACACGTCGGCTTCTCAAAGATTAAACTAAAAAATTCAACGCTGTTCCATGCCTGTACATGCCAGTAAAGTTTAAAGGCATTTCGTATGAAGTTCTATTTTACTCCCTTTATGTTACCAATAGCAACAGGCCAATGCAGGAAGCTGTGGTTCGTCAGGGATTCAGATTAGATCTCAATTATCTCTCACCAGAAAAGATCCATCATTTTATATAAATCATGCTGATTGTATTTGAGAACGTTTCCTATAACAAATCAGGAAAATAAAATGACGCTGAGCCGTGCGATAGTCCTGTATTCAATAAAACAGATTTCCAAGACAGCTTCCAAAAAAACACTAATTAATCACCCTAACATTAGTGAGAGAAACATTTACATAGTAAACCACTTTTTTCAGAGGTTTACATAATGCAAGCCAGAACAAAATAGGACCTCAAATAGTCCATTCTGCTTAACTTTTCAGTGGTTAACACTATAAACTGAACATAAAAATCCACAATACAAGGAGACGGCGTATTTCATTAAACCTAGGAGTAGCCTCTTGTCACTAAAGACAAAATTCCTTCAGAAACCGACTGCTATTCTGCCCTTCCTCCCTCACGACCTGAACCTGTGCTCAGCTGATGTCAAGAGAGTTCTGTGCACAGAGGCTCAGGAACAGAGAGCAAAATAGGCTCCCTGTAATGTAAGAGGGAAGTGCAATTCACTTGCCTGTGACAGCGGTGTCTTCAAGAGACTCTATATGGAAAGTACAGCATTTCAGGAAGTTTGCTGCTGTCCACAACAGTGACAGTACCCAAATCACTCACTGCTGTTATTTTTAAAGCAATCAGAACACAATTTTCTGCTAAAAATAAACACCAGAATTGCAAACTGGGAGTGATTAGGGGGCATCTTTATGCTAGTGGGATGTCCTTAAACCCTAGGTGGATGTCCTGGTAGTCATTTAGGAAAGAGGAACTTTCTCCCTTGTTCAGAGCAGCATGTGGAAGCCCCCACATCCATACAGTTCCTAGGCTGAGCCCCTAACACACAAACAGCCCTGTGAAGAAGGAAAATATTACTGAGAAGTTATAAAGAGGGAAAATGAGGCAAGGAGAAGAGCCTGAACTCCAAATTCCATGGTGAGACCGACTTGCAACAGCCAGCATGTAAAAGTCTGCACATCTTCCCGTTTTTGCATTTAGGATGGAGAGACTTGGTTAAGAGAAAAACTCAATCTTGTCAATTTAATTTAGAGTGATCAGAGAAGAAATTTAATGCAATTGCAGATGAAGCCTATTTTAACTAGAATTTTAGAGGCATATGCCAATTGTTGTGATGGACAGTTAATTCTTTTATTGATTACTTGTTTGAATAGGCACACCACTGAAGTTTAGAATGTTCCTGCAAGTATTTAACACCATGACAAAATGCAATGGAAACAAATGAGTGGGGAGACAGGAAGAAATGTGTTTAAAAATTGCAAATTACACCCTCTATTATTCTAAGATTTCAGAAGCAAGTGCCCTATGATACTTGCACAGAAGAACACTTTTACTGTGCGTGGATAAGTATTCAAAATGTAAAACTTTATAAAGAAAAAAATGCCAGAGCTGTTTAAATACTGCATTTTGTTTGACACTAAACCAAGTGGGATGCAGAATGTATCTTCATTACCAATACTTTAACCAAACAGCAACATCATTACAAATAATCAGGTGCATAATAATCCTTACAATGGATGAGTAAAAATCCCAAATGGATCAGAAACACCTGAAGAACTTTCCTGTGAACACCCCTTTGGGGTAACACAAAACAGGACTTTTATCAATAGCACTTAACACCCAACCTAAATCCTCTAAAAATCACCTAGAAAGACTAAAAGTACTAGCACAATTTTAACAGGTGAGAATGTTACCTGTAGGAAAGAGTAAGAGAAAAATAACCCCACATGCAACAATGGGATGTGGCTGCAAGGCCAGCAGCTCACTTGAACACTGTTGGGAACACTGTGGGTGGGCAATGTTTTACACACTCTAGGCACTCACACTCAGCATTATAAACCTAATAATCCCTTCGTTTAAACAGACATTAAGAATTGTTGATTTTGTTTCACTGAACTAAGCATTACACATCCACGCTTTTTCCATACAGCAACTCTACTAACACTGAAAAATAAGCTCTTGCAATTAGACAGCAGCAGTTAATGATCATGGCTATGAAGTGTCATGTGGCACTGAAAGCGCTTTAAAAAATTCATATCCCTCTACATTTTCACAGCTTATTTCAGCAGCTACAGATATAAAATCTTGTGATTTTGTGTAGTATATTTGTAAATCAGGCAAGCAACTCAGAGGTCAAAGGTCAAAAGCAGAAGGAATGTTAGTTTGCAAAGCTATTAATGGAAAGTGTTAAAATATGGTACAACAGCTTTAAAAGCCTTATTCAGAAACACCAAAGATGACATTTGTAAACCCACATCCATCTGCTTAGGAGCTAAACTGTGGGAAGGGGTAGCGACCCCAGATAAGGTTGTTCTGTTTTTCTCTCCTATCCTCCCTCCACTTCCTGCTCATATTTTCTTTTGTACATTTGTTTTCAGAGCAGAAAAAGCTGAATAGAAAGACAGAATGACAGGGAGCCTGGATAAGTTTTAACTTGTTAAAAGATGAATAGCATTTATTATATCCTCGACTCCTAAGAGAAGAAAACACACACAAAAACCACTAGGCAACCAGAAAGAGGCAATCCCTTGGACCAGCCCTCCAGAGAGCCCAAAACTAAATGTGATATTTGCAGAATGCACCACCAAAAAATCTTAAATCTCATCAAGTATTGATTTTTTTATGTCATATTAAAGTAACAACTATTTGCATGACAGCCACATGTTAAGAATATGATTTAGCTCACTGACCCCAGTTACTGAAATAAAAAGAAGCATAAAAAAGCCTACACACTGAAATTAAGAAGATTGTGCCATAAAATGAAATGTTTTTTTCCTCTAATTCTCCCAATTTTCTGTAATCTGTCTAAATATATATTTTGTCAATGATTTGTCAGCTACTCAACAATAAACAGACCCCATATGTGCTACTGATGAGAAGAGGAAAGATTTTCTCATTTACAAACATTGCTGATTCCCTCTATGAATTTTGAAATAAGAGTCCTTCCTATTCCAGTGCAATATTAACGAATATATTTTGAAGCCAAACTAGCTGGAACTTGCTGGGGTATAAATAACTGAAGTACAAGCTGCCTTGTCAGACACTGAGACTTCCCCTACAGTAAATCCCGTGAAGCAAAGGCAAGGATGCAAGCAACTGTTCCGAGTGCCCTCTGCTGTCTGCGACGCTGCTCACACTCCTCTGCACGTTTTCAACTGCTGAGTTCAAGCTTTGCCATCCAGAAATCCACTCCAAAAAACTTATATCTGGCTCCACGAGCAATATTGTAAAGTTTGAGAAAATAATTTTACAGGACTGCAAAATGAAAATTAAAAATATACACATCTGCAAAAACGTTTGTAGACAATTCCTCTTTTTATTTGCCCCTTCTGTTGATCAACATTTTAAGACAACTGAATTCCCTCCACTAAAACATGAAGAAACGGCGTAACTTGCACATCCACAAGGAAGGTAACTTGCAGTCCAATAGTAAACTAAAATTAAACTGCCTATTAAAGAGGATATGATTAAGTGACAGATCACTGAAACACATTTAGTCACTTCTGAATTTCCTGCTACTGCAGATGTAGCCCCTAAAAATTAATAGATTTTGAGGAAATTAATGTAAAAGTGAGCATGAAAACTACCATATTTTAAGTAAAAAATGCATACAATATCTTCCCATGCTTTGCAATTATTGATTTCCCTCCTCATTTTAAAATATGAAAACTTTGCTGCCATACTTTTAGCATTTAAGGCAATTTTATTCTGAGATATATAGACATAAAGAATAAGACTACAATGTCAAAATTTGATAATCCAGCTAGGATGCTTACTTGCAAAAGAACAAGAAGCCAAAACCGATCCAAGTCTCTACACCTCAGAATTCTTGTATACTATAAATACCTTTCACTTATTTTCAGTTATTTTAATAACTCACACCATCTGGATTCTCTTTTATTGGATAAAAACCCAGCTGGAAGAAGAAAAATCCCTTTAGTTGCACAACTTTTAAAAAACACTGTAACAATTAAAAGGTAACATATCTGTAACGACATCTTTGCTTTACGAAAAAGTGCAAGTACAATAAAAATTAAGTGAAAGATTTATAAAAAAACTTAAAGAAATATCTGAACTACACTCATTTTAAAAACAATACAATGCTGCAAAAGTATTTTAAACATGGCTATAAAAATGGTGTATTCTTAATTTCATAACAGAGCTTATATAGAAAGTCAACTTAAATACTTATACTTACGAACTTTGTCTCTTTAAAACCTCATTGAATCCTTAGAAGCTTAATTTATCATATTTCACTGCAAGATTTCTTAGCTCAGAAGACTACTCATTAAACCATATTCCTGTTTTCTGCTCGCTTTAGACAAACAAAACTTTATACTTACAGACACTTGACTATCAGTAAAAGTTTTCTCCATGTATAAATGGTTAATATCTCATTGTTAAGGAACAGTCCCTTCAACTTTATTATAATGCTCTTTCTGAACACATATTTACTTCTTCCAGAGTCCAGCAAAAAAATGAGGCTTCTCTGCGTGCTGCCCTATCAACACCTCTCCCATTCTCCTCCCTCCCCAGCACATTCCCCGCCCTCAGTACTGGTTCTGTATCTCCTCATCAAAAGGAACAGGCAGCTTTCAAAATGGTGTTTAGGCAGGCCCTGCGTAACAATAAAGCTCCTGTAAAGACAACAGCACTGCAGAGGAATCTGCTAATGTAAAATACATCCACTGAGGGCCTACAGGGCTCTGTCGTAAAGGGCTGTCCAAACTTGTTTAAGCATTGAGTCAACATCGCTTTCTCATCCAAAGTATTCCCTTTTTTCAGACATTCCCCTTTGACGAGCATATTACCTGAATGAACCAAGTCACCAATCTCCACTAAAAATAATTAAAATATAATCTAAAAATACTTTTTAAAAAATACTGTTAAACCATGTAAGACTCACAGCGAATTTCTGGCAATCTCTGGCATGTGTGTACGTGCCTTGGTGTGATTACAATCACATGTATGCATATTGTGCAACCTATCTCATCCTACCAAAACTCTCCGTGTTCTTGTGAGTAAGCAGAGCATTGGCATTTACGAGGATCATGTTCCAAGTGAAACATTACTCTTGTAATTTTCAATACCACACCTATTTTCCAGACAGACCCGCAATATCTGTGCATTTTCAGAAAGAAATGTGTGCACTTTCTGCCCAAAAATAATCCTCAAGTATCTTCCTTCAGCTGTTCCTTAGTCCAGAGGGAAGTTGAGGATGGGCTTTTTACTGTATTTTTTAAGTTTTAGAAGTACTGGTGAAATGTTTTACTGACTTAATAGTGAATAAAAAGCAGTAGTAAATAAATAAAAAATGTCTAGTAGAAGTTCTAGGTCACTCCTTTTTTTTCTTTTTTTTAAGCCTCACTGGACGGATAAACGCATGAGGACAGTGAAAATTAAGTGGTACGAACTCCTACCCAAAATCCCAGCAGTTTAACCACGAGAGAGAATCAGAAACGATTTGCAGATGCTATCACTTGTGCTGTATCTATTCTGCGATTATGCACTAGAAATACCAATTCAGTTCATTCAATAAAGCCTTAATTCATTCCCTAACATCAACCAGGTCACATCACAGAGCAAAAATCCCTCCTTAATTATTATTTTGTCATGTGACGTGACATAAAGACATACCAGGTAACAGGAAGAGCAGCGAGGGAGGGCAGGGACGGAGAGGCACCAAACCAGTCCCGCAGTTCCTCATTCCCACCCAGGAGCTGCCTGGACAATCTCTGCAGCAGCAGCAGCTCTCGGCAGGGCAGCAGCCAGAGCCATCTCCCACAGCACTGCAGCACAAACAGGGAATGCTCCCAGTGCAGGCACCCAGCACCAGGAGCTCCTACAGCCAGCCAGCCCTTCACAACAACCTCACACCAAGGGAAAGGTGTAAAAGCTTCCTGTGTCAAGAGGACACCCACAGTCCCACAGCCAGGGAAAAGCACTGTACACCCTCATATCTCTGAACATGACCAGTTCAGAACATGGGTTTATCAAACCCAGTATCATGTTTCCAGTAGTGGCCACACATGAAAGTCTACCAACGAGCAGCACAGGGCAGCATATCAGACATTTCCCTGATTACATTCTCCCAGACTCCAGGTATTTTTAGTTCAAGAGATTTCCTAAACCTGGTGTGGCTTGTCTCCTTAATAATCCCCAGTGGCTCTCTTTTCCAAATACCTGTCCACTTTCCCTCCAGGACATGCAAATTTCTTGCATCCACAGCACTCAGTGGTGAGGCATCCCACAGACCGACTCACCTCCTACATGAACCATCGTGTTCTCCTGTTTGTTTTGCTCCTGGCTCCAGCAATCTTTAATTAATGGTGCCGACTTCTTGTCCCGAAGGAGAGAGTGAGCAATCAATCCCAACTACTTTTCCTATGCCACCCATGATTTTCCACTCTTTCTTGCACCTTTCTAAACCTTTTCTTCTTCCAATATATCAGAATGTTTTAAAATAAAGAGAGCAGGTATGGAAAAACAAACCATAGTTGTATGAGTTGTATGCAATGGAATAATTTATTCCTTCCATAATAGTCTGTAATACAGGATTTTGCTTCATTGCTACTGTACTGAGCTGTTGTTTACATGCAACTCTCCCTTATAACTCAAAGACCTCACTTCTGAGAAGAAACAGTCTGCTGAGAAACACATATATCGTTTGTTATATGAAGCTAGGGCTATTTTGCCTCATTTGTATTACTTTACATTTATCTGCATACATTTTCATCTGCCATTTTGCTGCCCAGTCATTCAGACTTACAAAAGCAGCCTGCTCTCATCTTCAGAGACTGCTCTCATTCTTATTACCTGGAATAACTTCACCTCACTGCTCACCTTCTTGGGAGGAGCCTTAAAAGATGCCCTTGAATCAACAAACGTGATATAAGAAACTGCAGCAAGGATCAGCCTTAAGCAGCAAAGAGTTCTGCATTTCAGAATCAGTGCAGTAATAGTAGCATTATTCTGCCTTAAAGCCACATGCCTCAGACCAAGAAGAGGGAACAGCTTCAGTTCAAAGACAGCAAGCCCAGTTTTTGAAGAATGAAGAACACCCCTGAAAGGTTGCCAACCTAGTAAGAGCTCCACTTGTGTGAGCATTGACTGTTCTGTCGCTACTCAAGCAAACCAGAATCAAAATAACAGAGCCAATGCCAAAGCCCAGTACCTTGTATTGCTGAACTAAGGAATGCAGCCCCTCTGTAAATTCAGGTGGTTACTTGAACTTGCTCACCCTGTCTGAGCCTTGTAGTTCCACAAACTGCAGAGGTATTTACAGCCTGTGAATCCACCTGTGTCCCTTTAACCACACATCTTAAGAATAGCAGTACTGGCTAATTAATAAGATTAATTTATACAGAATACAAGTTTATCTCTAGTCCCTGATAGCACATATTGTGTCTCTGGTTCTGGTGGCAGAAATGGGCTTGTGCTGGAGAGCCAAGCCTGGAGTCAATAAGGCTTGGACAGCACTTGAGTGGCAGAGTCAGACAATTTACTGATTTCCTCCTCATGAAGAAATTTCTCCATACAGTGCCAGCTGCCTTGGCACATATGAGGACCTAATTCCCTAAGGAATCCATCCTAGGCAACACTGTTGGTTTCTTCTCAAGCACCACAGCATGGGGTGAGCACTGCCATGATGAGCACTGCCATATGCACCTCACAAAAAATGAGAGATGAGATCCAGCCTCAGCACATTCTCTGATTACTCTGCCTTTTACATGCAAATTTACATGGCAAATTTCTCCAGAATCTGAAGTAAAGAAAAAGCAGGAGAAAACAGTAACATTACTGAAGGATGGTCATTTTATCAATTGCAGTAACAGAAAATAAATCCCATTATTCTCAGTGTAGAGAGAAAAAAAAAATCACAGTTTAACATTCTGGATTGTATCTAGAAATAAGTACCTCAAATTCACAATAAAGAGTTTGCACACAACTGTATTAATCTGTTGACCAACTCACCTTTGTCAGATACTTTACAAAACAGTGTCAGTAGCACAAGAATTCTCCATGAAAAGTCTATAAATGTAAACTTAGGAGCAGATAGTGACCATCTTTTAAAAATTATAGTATAGGATAAAATACCAACAAAAACTTAACAGTAATGCTAGTGCACAATCTGTGAAGAAAAATAAAATGTATACAACTAGCATGATGTTTGCTTCTTCAAAAAGATATAAATAAACTACCTGATAAGCTCTCACATGCCAAAGTAAGAGCCTGAAGATGATCCTCTAGAGAAGACTGGAGAGCCTGAAATTCTTAATAGAGCAGCCTAGAGAAGCAAATGTGAAACCAAATGATGCTGCAGGACAGTGTGACAGTCCAGGCAGTGCAATCCCCTGCCTGCCCCCATGTCCTGGCAGTGTTTCACTTTCCAGCACAGGTGTGTGGCCACCGTGCAGCCCAGCAGGTGAACAACTCCAGCCAGGACTACAGCAGCCCAGGATCTGAACAGAGCAGGAGAATGCCTGGCACAAACCACTGGATGCTTCCAAAGTCTTGCTGATCAGCTCCATGACCACACCAGTAATCCAAGGTAAAAACATCGATGTGTAATGTCATGACTTACACTGTTTGAATCTAGATATCATGGTTCAGCAATAAGGTTTGAGCCAGTATAGCAAGGGACTCAAATCACTAAGCACACCTCTCACTGCTCTAGAAGCTGACCCCTGGTGAAAAGGGATAAGAGAAACAAGAAACAATGGGCACAGATCCATGAGGCTTCCAACACAGCAGCATCAGTGTTAGCACTCAGACTTCAGAATATCCACATATGAGACTGGATTAAGCCTTTAGGAACTCATTATCAGCATGCTAAAAATACAGCACTGCCTTTTACATACAAAAATGGAGATTTTCTCATGCATGCACGGTTATTTCACAATTAGCCTTTCCTCCCCTTTCATGAAAACTGCCAATTGGTTGCTTATATTTTAGATAAAAATTTGGACAAAATATTGCCAAAGGTGCAGTTCTTAAAGGGGGCACACAGTAGAACATATTTTTAACAAAGTGGTGAAATCTAAGGCAAAACTATACATTATTTTCAAATTTTGAATTCACTATTGTAAGCTGAGAATGAAGAGGCCTCTTGATTTAAATCATGTACTTATACTTGCCATAGTGGTGGCATTGTGGCCGTGGTGATGACCTAAGAACATCAACAAAGCAACCTCTGCAGGGAGAGTTAATACTTTTTATTAGATCATATGAGAGGATGGGAAAAGTTTGGGGCATGTTTAGATCTTGTCTGATTTTCCTAGCATACTCGTTGGTCTAATATAAGCTATTATCTCCCTGTGTAAGCTTTGTCTGATTATTTAAATCAGTCAAACAAAAACAGGTACCCACTTAAAAACTCCTTATTAAGTCAAATGAGCATTTAGGGGGTTTTGCCACCCACAGGTGCCAAAGCTAATATCCAGCAGAGACATGTCATTCATTAGTATAAAAAGCTCATACCAAAGAGATGTGTTGTATGCTTTCAATTAGCAGATCAAGTGCAAAAAGAAGTTGATTCAGTAGAATTAACAAAACAGAAAAAAATCCAGCATTATTATCTATAATAACACCTAACAATACTACATTATTAATGGTTATAATTAAGATGGAACATTCTAACAAAAGTCCTCACACTGATTTTTAAAAAGAATATGTGATACATTCCAACTTTGAAAACATCACTAAACTCTAGAAATTTGATACAACAAATGTTGTTTATCATATACAATATAGCTGTAAAGTTTCCAAAACGGGATGAGAACAAGAAGAAAGCTGCAACAACCATCTTTTCTTGTGCTGATATTTAGTTAAAAGAATTAAATCATCTTTAATTTAAAAAAAATCTCAGTATTAAATGATTATTTAACAATACTTAAAGAACTTGACAATTGTTTCCCTAAGAGATTATGTCTCTCATTATACTACTCTGCCCTATTTTTAACCACAGAGAAATACCAAAAGTACAAGTACCAAAATGATTTTCAGGAAAAAACAGCTTTGAATGTTCTTCTTGGTGAGGAGGAACTTAAATTTCTTGACTTCAAAAAAATTCTGCAAAGTTCCCCTATTTTTACAGACTTCAAGAAAAATTAAAAGATGCGTGAAATGGGCTACAGTTTGAAATGTTACAGAAACTGTTTCCAAAACTGGTGATGAATAGAATTATAATTACTGTGTTTAAGGTAAGTTATTACATAGGTAGTGTTCTACTGTCTGCAATCTCACAGAAACACCTTTAATGTGTTTATAAATTTATAAACATCTTTTACAGAACAGAATTGTGCAAGAGTATGAGAGAAGTGGCATTTACCTACAGGGAAGAAAAGTGGGAAGAAAGACAGGATCATGCACTCTCATTAAGCCAAATATTAAATAATCACAACGTCCTTTTAGCTTAAGTTACACCTTGAAAATATGAACCAGAAAATATGCTAAAAAGTAAAATTGGTGCAAGTCACAGAATGTTAACATGGTTGTTAATGGACGCTATTTCATAACAACAAATTATTCACATAGGAAAATTTATTGCTAGATAAAAGATAAATCTGTTCCTAACAAAACCAGATTTCTTGCAATTTAATAAAGAAAAATTTCTAAGTACATTTCTTGTGAAAACAACATAACTAAGGCACATACTAGACGTGCTCATTTTCTGAATTCAGTTCCAATTTACAGGATAATTAATCATAATCAGCCCTGCTGTGAACAAGCACAATTTCCACAGTTCAGAAATAAAGTTGTGCATTTTCTGGTTTGTGAGACATTTTCCCTACCACAATTATAGCACAACTGCGCCATTAATTTTTCACTCTCACCCCATTTTGATCCCTGCATTTTTAAAATAATCTTCTGTTAATAAAAACAACACCTAGATGTTAATCCTACAAACTTTTATTTTTTTTTCCTATGTATGATACAGCTTCTGCAGGTAAGAGGAAAATACTTAAGGAAGGACAACTACATCATTAACTCTAACCTTACAAGAATTCTGTCTGTGCACATATAGTCAGATGTAAACTAACAATTTAAAAGAAAAAGTGACATTTTACTGTGAAATCATGCTTTTATTTATTAAAATATCTATGAATATGCTGTATTCTTGGACAGATCTCTTTAAAAAACAAATGAATAACAAATTTCAAAGAAATCACGCCACCTTATGGCAGCAGTCAGCAACACTGACAGCTGCTATTTCACACACTGTTCATGCTTCAACAAAAAAATCCAAATACACCCCTTTTAGACCTGTAAGCAATGAACAGTGCTCAGCAAATGCCCATAAAAGAAACTCCATGGAACCTACTTACACTGCTCAATTTAGAAGATTAATTTGGATGCCAGCAGGAATCAAACCCACAAGCTCAGAGAAGCATATTAACTTCCAAATTTCATATTTGGATTATTACCTTATCCATTCTGCTAAGATAACTGAAAAGAACACAAAAGCAAGCAAGTAGCCTATACAATATGTTCATAGTCATTATTCCAAAGGTGGAGTCTCTAAGAATTTCCTGCTATTGTTATTTCCTCTTCCACTGACCCTAAATAGATGGCCTGAAATAAACTAAACATGCACTAACAACATTGTGTTCTACTACACCTAGTGTAAGAGTACTTGGGGCAAGTGCTGAAGAAGCAGTGATAATGTTTGAACCAAAATTAAAACATCTCAACGCTATTTTATTTTGACATACAAAGCTTTTGAGATTCTTCTCTGGATTGCTGCTTCTCCTGGCGGCTGAAGGATATCTGGGATATAATTCTCTTACAGAATGCAGAGCAAAAACAAGATTTCAAAGTGAAAAGAAATAGCTGAACAGAGAACAGTCCACACCCACATAGCTCTATGTGGTAAGGGCATTCATCCAAACACAGATTGTGATACAGACCATTCCTCTGTCCAGTTCATATTGTGACCAGAATGAGAGTTCCCCTCCCAAAGTATCTGCAGTAACAATGAGGATGCTGGGACACAGATCCACTCTTAATCCCTCCTGTTAGTGCTGCTCTGTTTTCAGGCACTAACAACTACCAACTAGGACATAATTAGAGAAAAAAGGACTTTTTAGGCCTGTAACTATCATATCTTTCTGAAATTAATGGAAAGTCTGAAGTGTTTATTTCAATGAATATTTACACATTGTAAAACAGCTCCAAGAACAGAAATTAAATGTTATTTTTGATGTTTAAAACACTCAGAACACGAGATGTGCAAAAAGCCTGCATGAAATTTCTATCTGGAAGGCTGTGGAATGAACCATGTTTTTCCTGTTGTATGTGAATTACTTGCACTAGACTCTTTGGTATTCTGAGAGAATTCACTCTTATTGCAACCAGAAATTCTGTCAAAACTGGTAATATATAGCAGCAAGCTTTTTCAATTTAGAAGAATCACCATCTTTCATTATGAGAGATGTAGCTAGATGATTCCCAAACCCCTTTATCCAGAAGTTCTTGCTGTGTTTAAGTTATGCACTCACCGTATTAAAGTTATGAGTGCAAAGAAATTGTTTCCCATCACTAGAAAAAAGAGCAAGACACTTAAAAGCTTCAGAAAACATAGAAATAGACCACTACAAAAAGCAGAAAAATAGAAAAACATCTGAGAAATAAGTTATTACAGTTCCTACCTGCATTCCCGAAGCATGCCAGAAGCTGCTCCATATATTCTGCTCCCTAAAAATCCACCACACTGAGCTCCCTTCTCCTTTAGTTCAGAGTCAGTGAAATGCCGTTCTTCCTACATTTTTCCCCCAGCAGAAAACTCCTTCCAAGTGTCTCCTTCTTTCCTCCTCCCATCTCAACTGCTTTTTAAACACCTCCTTCCCATTTAGAGGGCTCAGTGTGCCACATTCCCTCCCGTGCTAAAGAGTGGTGTGATATGTATTCCATGGCTCTTGTGCCAAGAGCTCTGCGCAGATTTTGCTTCTCCCCAGTCACCAGCCTTCCTCCGGATGAGCATGGGAAAGGGGAAAGGGAAGAATCTCTCCATTCACCTTCACATCACTGAGGGTCAGGTTATCCTGAGGAGGCACGCTAGGAGTGAAGATATAATGAAGCCACATTCCTACAGGTGGCTCCTACAGCAGACCAGGAGGATGGCCTTTCATTCCTTGTTTTCACCAAAACCAGTATGGTTTGGCCACTGAGAGCCAGACATCAGCTGATGTTACACCAGATGGAAAACAGCATAATATTACACATAAAAGGATCTAAAATCACCAAGTTGATTAGGAATTCCCTTTTCTGAATTGGTGTCAAATTTCATCAGCTGAACAAAAACTAGAATATGATGAACATTTGATTTTTCTATATATCATGATATATTAATTTCTGAGACATTATAAACATTTTGATCAGCAAAAGTGTACTGTTTGGATTTACACAGGACCAACCGTGATAGCAAAAATAAAGCCAGAATTCCCCACAGAAAGAATGGCCACTGCTGGCACCAACGTAACCTATTAAAGAAATATTGAAAAAGACAGGTTGGTACCTGAAGTCTGTATTCCCCTCACAAAAATGTCATATGATAGTAAGTAACTTTATTACACAAATACATTACTGACTTCCAGCAATTATCAGCATTATCTACTGCAAGTTCTCTAAGACTCACTTCTAAATTTTAAGTGAAAGTTGATTACCTCAAGGTCATCCAGAGAGCGAGTAATACTAAATCGCTTCGATCTTCCAAATGATCTTCGAGCAGAAGAACGTGGGGGAGGAGCCTGATTTAATCCCACTGAATGTCCAAATTTTGCACCCTAAACAAAACAGAAAATATATATTAATTTTATTTTCTTTAATTTTAGTACATTGCTGATCATAGTGACATTGAATTTTAAGGCAATGTAACAGGGCCGCAGTTTCATAACAAGTTGGTCATTTGCCATGCCCCTGTAAAATCACATACTAAAATTCATTAAAGTTGACTTTTCCAGTCCCAAGTCAAATATCTTAAACATTCAGCATTAAGTTACTGTATAAAAATGAGTCATCAGGTTCCTAAAATGTACACATAATACATGTCAGTAATAAAAGCAAGGCAATCCTAGCTCTTTCCTCTCTTAACTGGAAACCATTTAACTACAAAATATTTGCGTTTTCTATAGGAAATTACAATCCTAGAAATCATCTCACCCTGCATCCCTTTGGAATGCTTCTCCACATTTTTAAAAACCTTACTTTCACTATTCTTTTTTTTAAAGCCTTGCTACTGCGAAGTCCAACCTTTTAAATCCCACAGTACAACATTGCAGGAACTTTTGCTGTGAGAAAAGCAACCACCTCACTTGGATGTTCCATTACTAGAACTGGTGCTGCAGTAATTAAATATAATGGTTTTCCCTTGTCCCCATAATCATACTCTTTCTCTTTAAAAAGTCACCAGATGTTGGTTAAGCTACTCAGCATGTACATATCAAGTTTATTCCACACAGCAAAGTGTAAGCTTAAACCTAAAATTAGGCACAGAGTTGGTGACTGGTGCTAAGCAGATGTACATAAACTCACTACATTTAAAAAACTTGTGATTATATGCCTGAAATTTTGGATTCCTTTCACTGCAGCATTCAGTGTGGGGAAAATTCCTCCCTGTCTACTGATTATTTTTTGCTTTAGAAAATAAAACACTTTAAAGCAGAGCAAATTTCCCTCTGTTTCATGTCAGCATCTTTCTTCATTATAGTAAGCTTAAAAATATATTTATTAGTACTGTTATAATTGCTCATGTGGCAGATTTGTAATATTTATTAAATTTTCTATTTGAGTTCATTTCTTCCTTTGGGCAAGTTTCTGTGCTCCAAGTTCCGAAATATTTTGGTCTCCCTTTGAACACTCATTGGAAAATCTGTACACGTCACATTAATCAAAAGAACAATCACAAATTTCACATCCTTATAGCCCCATGCCAACAACCCCTCATACAAAGCAGAGAAGGGCAGCCAGAGCATTACACAGCCTCAGAGATGTCTGCCTGTTTGCTAAATCCCAATGAGACAACACTGCTCTATAGCAACAGGGCTCTGGCCATCACCAGTGTTCACAACAGATTTCAGTCTACAAGCTCAAAGAATTGTCAAGACAAAACAGGAATCTGGATCCAAAGTATGCAGCAGGGTTCACCCCCTCAACAGGCTTGAGAGTCCAACTTCATTCAGTATTGAAAGTGATCACTTTTTCTGTGAAATCTCTTTCCCTCCCAATTTTCAATTTACTAAGGGTTTTTTTTAATTGGCTGAGAAGTAAATTGGGTAGGGTTCTGCCAAAGAAAACTGGAAATCTGGTAACTGGAGATTAGCTTCCAACATTTTAAGAGAGCATTTAAAAGTGCAGTATAAACAAGCTAAGATGGCTTTTACTAAACAAATAAATGCGAAGAGAAGAAAATTGCTCTCTGTAAATGTTATAAGTAACATGCAATGGAATGAGGACAGTTCCTGTCTTTTTGAGCAACTTTTAAAATCATCTGTTCATCCAGGCAGGTCCTGCTGAGGTGGCTCACACCTGCCACCCTGCTTACTGTTCACCAGCAAGGGGGAAGAGACTAAAGGTTCTCAGTCTGAACAAGCAGTATGGACACATTTACAGGATGTGTCATCCCTTACAGCCACACCAGCCCTTCCTGTCTGAATGGAAAGCTTACACTTTGAACTTCACCTCAACCCATGACTAAATTCAGCAGCATCCCTTACTGTTGCTGCACAGCACTGATCAAAACATTAACAGGGCTCCTCCTGTATGAATGTATGAATGTTAAAACAACATGAATATACTTGTACAGCTACTCTGTTTCACCACTAGTCAAGTACGACCACACTAGTTCTGTGATTTTTAAATTTTTTCGTTTTTAATCCCAGAATTAGTGATGAAACTCTCAGACTACCAACAACTCAGCCAGTTAACAGCATCATTAGTGAGAGTACAACTGGTACTTTGAAACTAATGAAACAGTTACACGGTATGGATGCTTAATGGTCTTTGATGTGCTTCTAAAAAAGTAGGTGCATGCCTCAGAGAACTTCATCTTTCATTGAAAATAAAATGATGAGAGGAAAAAATGACAAAACTATCAGCAGCAGACATACCTATTCAGAATAACAAATACATTTTCATCTTTCATTCTATTTCATCCCCAAAAAAGAATATAAATTGTCTAGCATTTATTTAAATAGTAGAGACTGCCATATATGACTCTTGGGAGATTAAGACAAGCACCTAGAGAACATGCACTCAAAAAATTTTTGAAAGAGTAACATTACAAATTGAAGGAAGGGGAACCAACTGCCTAAAGACAAATCTAATTAGATTCCACTGAGAAGCAGATTCTAGATAAGATTAATTGTCACCAGATGCCCCATTTTGGAAGAAAGCACTGCTTACCTATTTGTGGTCAGAAGCATAACAAAGAGAAAGAGGGAGAGCAGACAAAAAGCACTTGTAAAATGTGTGGTATTAGAAAAGAGAAAGTAAATTAGTATCCAATCAAAGTTTGTATTTCTGGGTTTTGACATTCTTATGCAGAACTGACAACTGAGCGCTGAGTGGAACAGTAAAGATAAGAATAGGTTAAAAAGATCATTGCTTAAGCAATGATTACAAAATATAAAAATGCACTGAGCTAACCATTTCCCCAACACATCTGGATAACAATTCCAATTAAGAAAATACCTTCAACTGATAAAAATCTCTTCCTTGCTCTGAAAAATCAAATTAATCATCTAGGAACTTAAGGAGGGCATTACTAAAAAACTCAAAAAGATTGCAATTCACAAGAATTTAATTTCCTGGGAAGTCTCTCTTTTCATCTTTTCTTGACTCTATTCCAGACATTCAGACCATAAAGGCAAACCTCCTTCTCCAGATCAATTTAAAAAATTGCTGTGTATCCACACATACACACAAATCAGGAGAGAATCACGTATCTTAAGCAAACAGCACCATTTTGGCAAATTTTTTCATGGGACTCTGAAGAGCAGGAAATAAAAGCATCCATGACTTGAACAGAAAACAGCCACTGAAACTAGAATGTACTAATCAGCACGGTTAAAGAAACCCACAGTGTTTGAGCACAGAGAGACTGTTAGTGCAATGACTGATACTGATCATCTTAAGGTCCTTTCCAACCAAACCACTCCATGAACAATATGCTGTTTCATTCTCTGTTAGCTGCCAAACTAAAACACTGAAATTTACTGCATGAACATTAGGCCATAGGGTTGTTTGGGGGTTTTTTAAGTACAGATTGCCTATAAGCCCTAGACTTGTTTATTATCCTAACTTAAAGATTCTCTTCCGAAAACAGTGTTGCTAAATCCATAAAACTCTAAAAATATCTAGATAGTCACGAAAATCTAAGGAATTCTATCAGAGAACAGAATTAGAAACTAAAGTCCACCTGATATTTTACTAAATGCCTTCATTTTAGAAATTTTGGTAATCCAGAAGCCAACGGAAAAGCTCAGAAATTTGTGAAAACAAGTTGACCAGTGAAAAGCATGTGCTACAGCAATCCTCTCCTATTTGCAATACAGACACTTGCCACCCTGCTACTACTACCTATGATGGTGAAAGTATAAAAGAACATATCTCTAAAAGCCTTTATCCTGTTATGATTTGGCAGATGGAGAGGAAAAACAACAAAGGATTAAAGGAATTAAAGTACTGATGCTCTAAAAAAATCCATTTCTTTTTCTACTCATAAAAATGTAACAACTAGAATGGACTGAAATACCAGTTAAATGTATAATTGTATGAGGAAAAGGACAATTCATGGGGTCTGTGTCCTTTATCTTTTTTTAATAAACTACTGGATCACCCCTTTCTTTTAGGCTAATAGGAAATGGTAAGTGCAAATATGAGAAGGAGAGCACTGAAAACAAGTCACCAGGGAAGGACTGATATAGCAGCATTTTGTAAATGTGTCCAAGTGAGAACTGTTTCTGTCTGAGAACAAGAAAGGTGTACAAGAAAAGTACAAATGAGAAAGTGGAAAACGTTGTACTTCATGTATTAGCAAGGCAGAGGGAATGAAGAAGGATGTGACTCATGTTAGACTGCAAACAGACAGATAAAAAGAACAAAAAGGTTCTAATATAAGATGATTTGCACAACTCTAATTATTTAAAGATAGAATAAAAAAGGATGGGGTCTTGAAAGTACTTTTAACTGATTAAACAAGTTAGGCAGCAGTTCCATATAAGATTTTTGGCAGCTGTAGCAGCTTAAGGGTTTTGCATGTACCTCTGACCACTCCTGCAAGCTCACACATTGCAGCAGGCTGTGCCCTCATCTCCACCAAACTAAGAGTCCACAAAATGAAATTATCCTGTTTCTAGGGCAGATCCACAGACAGTCATGCCAGCACAACTCATGATATTCACTGCCAACTCCAGCCTGAGCACGACAGGAACTCTTTTAAGCCAGAACTACCAAAAAAAAGCAACGTGAAACTATGACAGCCAATATGTGACTGTAACCTGGAGCCTGAGTGCACAGAAGAAAGTCGATGAACCCTTATCAATTATTCAGAACACAAAGAAACCAAACACCTTTAGAAAACATCTTCAATTAGCTTAAAGGGATTCCCAGCTATAGCATGAGCTGTACCACACTACTTCATATTCCAGCAAATGCACTTATTATTATAACTTTGAAACAAATTATCATATGCAACAACCTCAAATTCCCATTTTCTGCTAAGTAGTCTTTGTGCCTCTCTGAAGTTATTGTCTGGATATTAGTAATAAATTTTCTCCCCTCTGGTACCAGTTCTAAAGCTGAAGGTGAAGAAGGGGGTAGTGAGGAAGGTCACAGGGAGCTATTGGAGTACAAGAGACTAAGGAAGGGGAAAGTT
Source organism: Eopsaltria australis (assembly GCA_034509425.1). Lineage (NCBI taxonomy): Eukaryota > Metazoa > Chordata > Aves > Passeriformes > Petroicidae > Eopsaltria > Eopsaltria australis. The sequence goes on along the minus strand of JAVTVJ010000094.1, from coordinate 3,023,346 downwards.
TTTGTTAGGGGTTCAGGCATCCCTGACAACGAAAAAATACAGTGAGCTGGCAGCAGGAATCCAGAAAGGAGAGAAAAGGAGAAAGAAAAAGTGTGAGACTTTAGGCCAGCTTCCAGCAAATCTACAACTTTTCATGGAAAATACATTACAGCTTGTGATCTTGAGAGGAAACTAAAAGCACTAAATCTGATGGGACAGAGATTTTGCCTGCTCTGTGGAAGAGCAGCAAGAAGAAAAGGTAAAATATAAGAAGGGAAGCTAATCTAAACTAAGAAGGGAAGTTAATCTTAAATGTTTCAAAAGCACTGACAAGCCTGACCATCTACATTTATAGAACTATGCTTTCAAAACTGTTTTACAACAAAAGTTAATGTCACAAGATCTGAGTGAAACAGTTTTAAAAGTTTAAATTTTGATGAAGAAAAGCATAAGAATATAAGTAAATGCCATGAACAAAGTTCTAGGAGCTCTAAGTCAAAAATATTAGCGGTGTGCACTAGTTTTTATAGAAAATGTTTTTCCTCCTGTTCATGTGGAACAAGCACACTATCCTATGTCCTGGCCACTAAAGAGAATACAAAAGGATCATGCACATGCCAGAATGGTCACACAGAACTGCCTGCCTCAATTTAAGGAGCTCAGCTAATTAAGGAGCTCAACAGAATGTGGTACATTCTATGCATCACAGAACTTAATCATACTAACTATAAAATCACTAAATTTTATTTTGTTCTATTTCCAGCTACTGAAGCTTTTAAAGCTGTTTTTAGGTTTGATTCTGTGACTGTATGGTGAAGTGCACAACAGTTTGGAACGCAGATACACTGACCATGCAATTTGAAACTGCTGTGGATATTCAAAATTAGCCAAATTTAATCCTGGCTGTTAAGCCCCTCAGCAGAAGGGATCAGTCTGGACTGGCAGTTCATCTTTACAAAGAATGCAGGTTTAAGACTTCTGAAAGAAAGTTCCTGATTTAGACATTTCTGAAAAGGGATGTGAAACAGGGATGCCACAATAATGGAAACAAAGCTCACAAAATCTCAAAAAATAGTGAAAAGATCACAGAAAAAAAAAAGCAGCTAAAGCAAATACTATTCTACCATCAATATTAGTCTCAAATCCTGCTCTGGACTGTGTGGCTTTATCTTCCTCTCTTGTCCACTCTCACCCTAATCAGCCATTCTCCTGACTGACCTCCCCTCTGGAGCAGGGCAGGGCAAAACAGGCCCTGACCCCCCTCTGTCCCTCATCCCACCTTGCCAGCATCACATGTCCCCCACCCAAAAATGACAGTGAAACTCACAGTTTGTAAAAGGAGGGTCTGTGGAGCCTGAGAAGAAGATGGATTGAAATATGGGATATGTTGGGTGAGGACTTCTCGTATTCTGAAAGAGATAAAGGAATCTGGGGGGACTGGGAGAAGAACTGGCTGTGCTCCAGTCCCTGGCCTGGAGCAGGATGCAGTCAGTCCTGGGATAGACACAGAAATCTATGCTGCTAGAGAGGGCTCCAGGTGCTATGGACAAAACCAGAATGAAGTGACACCCTTCAGGCTGCCCGGCACTTGTGCCATCATCATGGAGCGACAGCACCTCACAAAACCCAGTAAGTTGACAGAGGGTTAATTCAAAAAGGTCTACCATCATTCAGACTTTACTGTCAGCTTTTCTGCAGGCTTTAATTACTCTGCAGTTCCTGTAATTTTTTTTTTTATTGGGGTACACCAGGATGGCAAAGAATTCAAATGCTCTTATTCACCAGTGCTGCTCAACAGATTTGATGACTTCTAAGAATACTTCTTTACTGATCAGATGATAATGACCCATTTCACTTCCTTCTAACCATTACAATGGCATTTTAAATGCCAGTTTGGCCCATGATACAATGAATGCACCAGTTTGGCCCATGATACAATGAAGAATGTTGTAAAATTTCACATAAGATCTATATGGACTCCAAGAAGATATAGAAAAAGAGACTGTTCTGACATGAACATCTATGTAAATGAAATTTAATGCTCGTCTCCTGTACTAAGGACATTAGGCATAAAACACTGACCCATCTACACTTCAGTACTATCCTAATCCCTTTTCAAAAAAAAACAAAACAAAACAAAAAAACAAAAAAACAAAAAAACAAAAAAAAAAACCAAAAAACAAAAAACAAACAAACAAAAAAAAACCAAAAAACAAACAAACAAAAAAACACCAAACCCACAAATGCTGATGTTATTTATGCATAAGAAAAATTAAGATCATTTTCTCAGCATAACTAGATAAAAGCATCTTCTATAATTTCGAAGCCTGGTAGTTGGAAATTGCAGAGGAACAGAAAGAGCTAAGGGAAAATGTGAACAAAAATACAAAGAAGGACATAACAACTAGTTTCAAATAATCTTGAACATTAGGTAGGCATTAGCTGGGAACATTAATTCAGTATAGCCCAATAATCAGTAACAACCAAAATCCTGACCAGGAATCATCAAAAAAGTGGAAAAAAAATCAAGAAATAAGCCTTATGAATACATTGTCTGTTCACACATTTTTAGAACTGCTTATAACTCTGATAACCCATCTCAAAAACAGTATTACAGCAACCAATTATAAAACAATTCTGTAAAAACTTTTGGACAGGATAAGACTAAACTGACTTCTGATTGGAAATAAGTGACTGAGGTGACTGAGGTTTAAAACAAAAGTAATATCACTAAGAGAAAGTAGAGAGTAAGATTGTTAGTTTTTCTCAGGACAAATATTAGCAGGTATGAAATTAAACTAGACAGAAAGTACAATTCTGTTGTTTTCTTTACACACTTTTAAACTGCAATATATATGTCAAGTGATATCAGGAATGCCAAAAGTACAAGTTCACGTAAGTTCTAGCAATTCCATATTTATTTTTGTTAATTAAAGATCTTTATTCCATATATGTCTATGCCTTGTCCAGTGAAAAACTGGTATTTTACAACTCCTTGTATCCTGTAAATCTTCTCAACTGCAAGGATTTCAGATCTTTCTTTGTACAGACAATAACTTTATAATCTCCCATCTCAAAGCTCTTATGTTTAAAACATAAATATTAAGCCATCTTTCATTATTTCGATTCATTCTGCACTAATTACTTTTTCCATGCCATTTTCTTTCTGGTAAACAAATTTGAAATGAGGACATTTCACAAAAGTAAACATCACTCTACAGACATTTACTGTCCAGATTTTCTCTAATTTCTTTTTCAAAGAAACATGGCCAGCATTATTTGGACTTTTTACATACTTTAAAGATCCTAGAACCATTTAAAAAATATTTTTAGAAGATTAAAATTCATATGAAAAGGCTGCATGAAATTACTAAATATTTAATTGCTTTTCATTTTCCCAAAGCAAAAATCAGGAGGACCTGTTTTCTATAGATGCCTCTTTGCAGATGAATTTACATTAGCCCATTCTCAGATCTAGCTTGGTGTTTGGGATTTTTCTTGAGTTCTCTTTAAGGTATATAGGCAGATCTCAAATCAGATCAAAGCCTATCGATCCAAAAGTTAACATTAAATTGTGCTGCATAAGAACAGCAATCCAGCTGCCATTAATTCTGCTTTAAAAACAGCTGTGGTGGAACAATTTAAGCTAGTAAGCAAACAGAATTCTAAAGGAAAGGGAAAAAAACATGCAATTATACAACAAAAAAAGAAAAAAACACAAATATGGGAACCACAAAGCTTTGCCAACATTGTCTCTGCATCTAAAGTATCTGCTTTGCAGTTAGTTCACTATTCAGTTACCAACAGTGAAAAACTGCAATTCTTGGATCTGAAGCAAATTACAGATTTTCACTACAAACAAAAAAAAGAATCATTTTTAACTTGGACAGCATATCCTTTTCAGTAACACTTGCTTCGGAAACAAAGACAACTCTGAAGTAGTTACAGTTAAACTTCAGATCAAAACAGAGTAACAATAATAGCTGCCCATTAAATAGATGATCAAGGAAAGATGCCTTAGTGAACCCCATAGTACTGCTTATCTGTCTTCTGTTCTACATTTTTACATTTTCAGGAGCTTAAATTCTGAAGGTTACCAAGCAGTTGATATATTTTATGGTTTTAAAAAAAATACATATTTGCAATACTATTGTCCAGTGAGTCTCATACAATAAGATTTTCTATTTTGTCTTCTTCTAAGATCTACAAATAGGCTCCAACTACAAATTCATGCTTTTCATCAGCACAAACAATAATGGGATCAAGACAGAAGTCTAACAAGTGTGAAACAGCAAAGCATTTCTAAAAGCCAATACCCAAATTTTTAAAAAGTTCTTTAATTACATTGTAATAGAGTAGTCATATTCACTTGGAATAAACCCAGGACCCCAATGCTAGTTACCAGGCTCAGGTTGTAAAACCTCTTTTGATCTTCAATGTTATACTCATGCCACAGTATTAAAACAGACCCTTTTTTTAAAAAGAGAATGGTGAGAGGTCAATGCCTAGGATTCTGTCCTCGTGAAGAGAGAACTCAGAGACTAAACTGACTGTTATGAAGCTTTCCAGTGGAAAGAGGAGTATTTTCCCAGTAAAACTTAATTTAAAACAGTAATGGGTAGACATATTTTTGGCCAGGCACTACCCGAAAGCAGAGTGAGGGTTGAACAAAATCAAACGTATTACATTAATTTAGCCTAGAGGGAAAGGAATGCTTCCCTGTTCAGCAATTTCTTAAGTCCCTTGCCAATTCTAACATCCCCTGATGTTTTCATATTGCTCATGGTGCTTTTCATTTGCGTCACCCAGAAATCATGCACAAGAGTGAGCAGGTAAGTGACTGGAACTTAGTGGGATGCCAAAGAAGGTGGAAATAGCAATGTAACAGAAAAGGCAGGGCAGAGCAACTGGAATTACAAACAAAAAAGCAGGAATTGTTCCATTCCCACTGAAACCATAACCAGGCTCCTCATGTTAGTCTCACAGACCTCATGAAAGCACACACCCCTACCCAGCATCAATCTTAGAGCAATTCAGAAGCTTCCTGTCACCAAAACTCTGAGTTGTTCTCAGAACGAAAGGCACCTTGCCTTCCATGATTTGCCTTTTCAGTAAATTTCAGCAGCATCATCAGACGTCTCCCTACTTGTTTTCATCTAAGACCTATAGAAGACATGGATACCACCAAAAAATTCTCATTAGGTGCTTAAATAGAAATCTGTTCACATGACACTTTTAAGAAACACCAGAAATGTGAAGTTCAGTACAGGGAATAATTTGAGAGGTGCACAGGGCCAGAGATATCTTCTAGTAACTCTGAGTCAAAAGAGGTGGACTAGAACCTAAATCTCCCTGATTTAGTTCTCCTCTTGCCATGTATAGAAACCATTTTAAAAGGTTTTAAGAAAAATAAAATATACAGCAATCATGAAAGCATGTGTTCAGTAATTTGGGGATAATTCATAATTACAACATTTTAAGGAAAACAAGAAACCTCATGCTGTCCACTAACAACAAAATTAGGTATTTTTAACTATTTTCAACTATTCACACTTATATTGAATTTTAAAATGCCTTATGGCAGCATAAAGAAAATTCATATTTTAAAAGTGGGTTTGCCAATTATCACAAAATTAATCACAATTCTAATCTGTGAGCTGAAAACATCATCACTAAAGGGAAAACGAAGCTCAAAAAATGTGTTTACTTGCTTGTAACCTGAGGTCTGAAATGCCATATCTATTCTTACTCACAAGAAGCACTTCCCAGGCTCAGTTCTGAAAATGCAATTTTAAATAGATATGTTCACCAACACTTTCTCACATCTGCTCTCGTGTGCTGTACAATTCACAAATGTTTTGTAAGTGCAGCTATAAAATCTGGAAGTACTTTTTGCCCATCTTACCCCCCACTAGCATTGAACAGTACAGCATATTTTTCAGCATTACATGCTGTGATCATCACTGTTTATCTGCACAGCAGCTCTGCTAGAGCAGAACTGCATCCAGGAACACATGTAATGAAAATTCCAAGGAAGATGGTGTTTAATATGGAAGTACAGAGTCCATCACAACAACCTCTAGCTTTGGTAACCTTTTCTCCCTCTAGTGGCTTCTGCATTCCCACTCACAGAATGTTTTACCTTCAGTATTGATGTAAAAGACAAAAACCACACCTCAATTAAAAGTAATTTAAGGACTGTTCTGCCAAACGAAGACTTAGACTCGTCCACCAGGTTGTAAAAATATGAACATAATCCTATGTGGCCACTTTATACACTTTATTCTGTGACTGGAATGAGTCTGAGCAAGCTGTGTAAAGTAAGTCCTTACCACTTGAAAAGGTCATAGGAAGCTGAGAAAGTGTAATTTTCTAGAACACAGGATCTAACCCACCCGAATAATGGTTTGGAATGGGCACTTCTACCTCATCCCTTCAAACAAAGTAAAAAGGAAGTCTGAATTTCTCTCTTATGAAAATGAACTAGTGCTCTAAGATGCAAATACAGATTTTCCCTATTTCTGCAACACCTGAAGAAGTACAGAGTTATGTTCATCAGTAATGACATCCCCTGACTGTTTTCATTAAAGATTTAAGATGAGAACATTGTAAAACTCCATCTCTGTGAAATACTCCAAATAACCTTTATGAGCTTTTCTCAACAGTTTCAACAGCCTTCAGTAATACTGAAAAATGAAATTAAAATGCAAAAGAGGTTCTGTAGCCTTAATAAAGGGATTAAATGCTAAAACCATGTAGGAATATTTTAAATGTGTCTTGCAAACAAATATGTCATTAATCAAAGAACAGAATGCCTATTTTATTATCAGATAGACTTAAAAGAGAAGATTGAGATACTTTGTGTTAGTTTATGCTGATCTGAGTGATACAGTAGGTGAGATACTATTACTCTTTACCCACACATGAAGCATCTTTCATCTTAAAGTGTAAAATTTTCTATGAGATTTTAATCAGTATAATCTTGACCTCCATGCAATAAAATGTTTCTGAAAAAAATCTAATCCATATTCCTATCATGGACAACACTGCAGACACAAACTTATTACAGAGATCCCAAAGGAATTTCAGCAGCATCCAATGCAGCTGGTTCAGATTCCAGAGAGCACTTGGGACCAACATCCATCATGCACCTGCATCAGGTGTTTTCCTTGGTCCATCAGCAAAGAGATCATGGAGCACACAGACTTCAGAATTGATCCTTAGGTGGTTTGGGTAGGCAATGTTTACAAATTTAGTGTTTCTGTTTTGCTAACTTCTGTTTGGTTTTTAAAAGTGTGACTCACCTTGTAGTTAAGAACACTTCAAATTTAATTTTACTGTAAGTCTAGAAAACATTGCTGCCTGTAGCAGTGTTCACCTTAACAATACACTAGTGTATAACCATTATACACACTAGTTTATTTCTTTTTATTTTCACCACAAAAAGCACGTACACAGAAGTTGCTTGCTTTACAGTACAGGAAAAGCAATAAAAAATGATTTCTCTTTCCACAGCAAACCCAAAATGTTCCAAAGTTCTGCAACTTAATCCCCAAAATGTCTGACTGATCATCACAGCACTGCAAAGGTTTTGTTTCTATCAATATGGAACAACTATTGAACCTCTGCTGTCATACACTTGAGCTGCAGTTGCATATTTTTAATCAGGTGAGAAAAAACCACATTTTTCAAAACATATTTGGGTAGCATGAGGGACATCTCAAACAACCATTAAGCAATACACAAAGCTTTCACATATGGTCTTGTGTACGCTTTTTGTGCTGAAAATAAAAAAAAAAAAAACTAGTATATATAATAGTTATACACTGGTGAATTGTAAAGGTGAACACTAATATAAACATGGAATGACAAAACTTCTAGAAGGCTAATTTGGACTATAAGGTTCTGTCTTTCCCTGGAGTCAGCAAACATTTCAGATACAAAACTGCTACTGATCCTTTTAGTATCAGAACAATGGCCTCCACTTCACTGGAATTCCAGTTATCAACAACAGACTCCCCTGAGATTAGTTCCCTCAGCAGCAAATTGTGTGTGTCACAAAGGGTATGTAATCATGCTGAATACTCCTCCCACACCTTTTTTTTTGTTTAAGTCTCCTCATTTTGTCTAATAGTAGACAAAACAAGAAGAAGAAACGGTAATTTGGAATAAAATTTGAATTACAGGCTTGCAGGCAGAATGTTAGATTTGTGACCTACCACTAACAACTAGTTTTATATGTCAGTTTTCAACGCTGCTTGTATTGAGAGGTTTGCTGGAGTGAAGTTTTGTGATAAAAGTCTTGCTCAGTTAAAAGTGTATAATCCAGTTTTTTTTACCAATTATTAGACTATGTCTCTATAAAAATAGATATAATTAAAATAAGAACATTCACAAGCCAGCCTTCTACAAAAAGGAACCAGACTAAAGATGCAGACTGTTTCCATTCTTTTGCAGCTGAAGGTCAGAAGAAACTGAAGTTGCTAAAATGTCATGCGCCTCCTTTTCATTTCTGTGCCACTGCAGCATTTGGAAACAATGAAGAGACAAGAAGAAAAGTGAGAAAGCCCTAACAGACAACACTTCCAGCAGAAGTACAATTCCAGAGCTGCACTCAATTAAAGAGGAATATGCAATGCCTCTGCAAACGAGAGAGAACTGTATTATTTTCTTCATCTGAAATTTGTAAATTATATAATACATGTTTAAATTTTAATATGCAAATCTTACTGCATAAAAGTACCATAGGCAGATGGGTTTGGGTGTGGGGTTTTTTAACACAGTTAAGAACCAACACCAACATATTCTTACCTTTTTATCTTCTTTGGATTTCCTGATACTGTGCGGAGGGCCAAATTTGTTCTGAATGCAGAACATCTTCTTGGACCATTCACTTTTGTGAGACTTTAACTGTGGCTGACCAAAGCTGCCATCGACCCTGTACCTGTCAGCTGGAATCTTGCTCATTGGTGGGGGAAGGGTCCCACAGTTGACACTGGACCAGCCATCTGTGGAGTCTGTGTACGACTCCTGGTCGCTGGCATTTCCATGCTGCCACTCCTGTAGAACGTGCACAGGCAGCCACCTCTGATTGCCCGTGCCTGCAGTGTTTTTCTTTGATGGGGGTACTGAATTTCGGGAGGAAACCAACGGAACTTCAATACGAGCAGAAGGGCTCAAGTGTTTGCTTGCATTTTGGGGCTTATCATTCTGAATTACTTCTAAAGGGATGCTTCCCTCTTGCTCATGACAGAAGCCATTCCAATGGGAAGCAGGTTGATTTTGTCCCCTTCCTACTGGATTTTCCCATATGCTGCTAGGAATGTGTTTACTTGGATTGGTCCCTAAATCAACCACCAGAACTCTATTATTCTTTTCTTCTTGGTTGAAATTTCCAATTCCACTATCACTGTTACTGCTCGTACTGTTATTCTGATGAGCATCTGCATCACCATCAAGGAAAGCCCTGGCACGCATCCCCTCAATCAGTTCCCCCATATCCCTATAGAGGACAGAAATAAACTGCAGGACAGGCAGGGATGATGTTGGAAATTCCAGACAGCCATTTGTATCTGGATCCGCTGTACATTCCAGTCCAAAACGTCTTGCTATACCCTGGTGAATTTTATGATGAAATAATTCAGGATCCACCATAAAAACATGGCAAGATGTCCTCAGGACCCCTTCATCTTCCTGAGCCAAGCTTGCATCATCATTTGTCTGCATTGTAACTAGTCCAAAGAATCTTCTATCATCCGGGCAAACGGCACTGAACGCCAGTTTCTCTGCAGGATATTCTGCCACGACACCTGATTTGTCACTGCAGAGCTGAATACAGTCGTGCATGATCTTCATCATCACCAGGGAATGGATTTTCTGCTCTGCCCGCAGACGTCTCATGCACCCACGAATGGCCTGCAAACTCTCAGTTTCCAAATTCGAGGTTGTGGAAGGAAGTTCGATTGAGCCTAAGTAGCCCACAATCATGGCAACATTCAAAATGCTTGCATCCAATGCAAAGTCTTCTGCACTCTCCAGTCCAATCCTAAAAACTGAATCATCAGTCAGAATTTTGGCTATTTCTTCCTTTGACAGTAGGTTTGGATTGCTTACACTTTCATTGCCAGTTTCAAATGTAATAGCAGCAGAAACTGAAAATGATCTTTGTTTTGGTGCAGAATTATCTGAGTTTCCAGCACAAAGAGCAGGATTCTCAAAGATCATGTTGAAAATGCCACCAGACTGCATTTCTTCAACAACTTTCTCTGCTCTGTTTATACCTAGAGCTTTAGAATCAGGTTTAGGTTTCAGCCACCCCTTCCCATCATAAAAACCAACTTCTTCATCGCTTGAACATGAATCTATATGACTAATCCCTTCAGCAATGACCATGTGCAGGACTCCAGAACATTTCCCTATAAGTTTCACTACATCTTCATGAGAGGCTTTTTTCACATTGATTTCATTCACAGCAAATATCTGATCTCCTGCTTTAAGTCCAACATAATCTGCAGGGCTTCCTTTCATCACACAACTGAGAACACAAGGAGCCTGGCCAGAAAGGGTAAACCCATAACCTGCTCTTCCTCGAGCAACTTCCACACTTCTTATCCGTGGAGGAGCGTGCATGTTGAGTCGACGTTTCACTGTTTCTCCTGGTCTGTACATTTTGGATTTTTTTTTTTCCTGAAATAGGAAAAATTTTACTTAGTCCAGTTTTTTGTCATGTTTCAAGAGTATCACTCCATCTGATGAAGACCTAAAGAAAGAAAGAAAAAAAGACATTTTAATTCTCACCATATTTCAGGGTTTTTTAGTACCCACTATTCCCTTTACTGTTCAGAAGAACTGCTAGTGAACTCTACCAGAAACTATTGCCAGAGGATTAACAAAACACTCAAAACAGTTTGAAAAGAACACATATCACAGTCTTAATTCAAGTGATGAGAAAGGAGTTGGAAATGCAAATAAAGTGGCTGTCCAAAATGACAAGGTGACAGAATGGTAAAGAACAGAATCCAAGTCTTTTGATGTACAGTCAGTGTTTTTTATATTAAGCATGTTATGTCTTCCCCAACTCCCCCACCTTACCTACTACTCAGTTACCTTCTGCCTTACTGCACTATTGTACTACCACTGCATTTTACAGCACAGAGAAAATCTTTAATTAAGCTCATCCATCCTTTCCCAGCAAAATAAAAATGAGAGGTCATGCCCAGTTACTCAGCTACACCTCACCCCCGTTATACTCAGAGTACAGAAACAGGTACCACATGTATCGTGTGAAACAGATTAATTACCCCTAGACTTGCCTGTATCTCTCCACTGACTGTAAAGGCAGCTTAAAATAAATATCTCAGACTTCAGCTCCCTTACATACATTTCACATATGCAATGACAAGTGGGCATTCAGTCATGTATCGGACCAAGGGGATCCAAGATCAAATTTACTGTTACACCCATCAATAAATCTACTCAAAACAATTTGTCAGACAGCAAACACTGTAAAAATGCATTTCAGACCATCATTCCAACATCCATGTGTTTTAGTTTAGCTTAAAAATTCAAAAAAAGGAAAGAAAAAAAGGAGTGAAAAACACACATGCTGCCAGTACTTATCTAGTCATGACTTTAGAATTAACATGTAACAGCTTTACATGAACAGCAAGAAATAGAATATTTCACTACATTTTGGTGTCAACACTGAAGTCTGGATGTCTTGTTCTAAATATACTTGGGGAAATTCCATTGTTTTAGAGAGGTTTCCCCCACTAAGCAGGTTAAAATGCATTAAAATTACTAACACAAATGAAAGAAACTTGTTCAACTTTGAAACTATCCCCTTGTTGCACAGTGTGAACCCTCACTTCCATAGGTCTGGAGGATGACTGACAGAAATAACCATGCATAACCAGCTACATAAAATTGCAATAAACTCCATCTGAGGAAGTGAGAACTACTCTGACAATAATTACTCTGAGTTGGTCCAAAGGCTTATTCTTAACTCAGTCACACTGTAACATACTTAAAGTGTGTCAGGTGCTTGAAGGCCAGTATCTTGCATATGTGGGCAAAATGCAGGCAACATTTTAGATAAATACATTCACATAAAGATATAAATGTACATACACACAGAGACAACACATTTCTTTATCATTTCTAAAGTGCTAAATTAGTGGTGTCCCACCCACTACTCGTATGGAAGAAAAATGACCAAGAATTCTTACTGACATTGCTCTCAGCTACAGAAATAACAAAGAAATCACACTCAGAATGTGATTAAACCCACAGCACACTACTTTCACAGTATTTCTGCCCGGCTTAGAAGAAACAAGGCAATTAAGTCAAAAGTTTTACCAACTAAAAACCAAACCAAAACTAAAATATGATTTAGGATGATAGTGTTAACTACTTATCTACATACGAGCTCCTTGATTACCAAATTTAAGAAACTACTGCTGTCTCTTGAATATCGTGCTAAATACTCAAGTGAAGGATGTAATTCCCACAGGAGCCTTCCAAACCCAAATTAGGACAGACTTCAAGATATCAGAAAACATCCAGTTGGCTTTACTTTTTGGGGTTTAGTTTTCCTTTTTTTGAACAAGGGGACATCAGGTTTTTATGTCTCCATGGTGCAGCTGTGACTGTACAGTGTACTATGGTTTCTGCAAATTGTTTTAATATGGCAATTATCCAGCTTCATTAATGATACTTTTCCTATAATTTGAGACAAAAAAAAAAAAAAAAGACAACTTGGCTTTAAGAAGTAATGAAACTTCACACTTAACCTTTAAATGGAAATCATAACATAAGAAGTGCTTTGCAAACATTTAACCAAACTTAACTCTTACATTGCTGCAATAAAGCCTCATCAACTTGCATCCAATCTCATTTCTTAAATGGAGTTTGACCCTTTCCTGATGGGGCTAAACTTGGGAATCAAGAGGTCACCGTGCATTCAGTTATCTCTAATTAGGTCTGGTACTTTTTGAGAATAATCATTGCATATTTCAAGATATAGTTCTCCAGAAAAAAAATAAATTGAACTAACAAATGGTCAACAATAAATAAAAACCTGCTATCTAGGAGCATGAATACATACATGTTTTCACTTGCCTTATAGTGAATATTTCTGTTCTCAGCTGTCTGGAGAAGAGCCTAATGTGACCCCTGGGTAACCTCTGAAACTGTGTTTTTAACCTGGTCAACATAAAGCTCAGTAGTATCTGGCACCTAAAACTGTGCTACAAGCTTGCAAGAGAAAAGGAAACAAATAAGAGAGTATGAGATTATAAATAATTTCCTTTTAAAAACATAATAAAAAGCAGTTGTTACTAAAAAACTTAAGATTCAATATTGCAGTGTTGAAGTGGCTGATAAGAAAAACAGGTTTTTTTACAGCTATCTCTCTAATCTATAAAAAAATACCCAAAAACACACAATGAAAACGCAGTTAGGCTGCTCTTGGGAAGAGGCAAACCCCAATGCTGTCTTACCTCACAATTCCACATTTGCCAAGAGAAGTTTTCTTTTTCACTCTATCCAGAAGTCAATTTACCTACTTGCCTTCCTAACCTATGACCCTTACACATCAAGCATTTATTGTAGATGATAAGCACTGATAACAAAATGTAATTCAAAAACCTGACGATTATAAAAACAAAACAGCAGGCTGCTAACATGTTAATTTCCTCTAATAAATGTTGCTCCAGAGGTGTGAAGACTTTCAGCTATTAACATATTTGTGAACTTTTGTAGGTGTAAAGGAAACAATTCAACGTTAAAGGGTTTTTGCTATTAATGTCTTAATGCATTAATGTAATTAATGTCTTTATTTAGTGTCTATACACTAAAAAACCCCCAAAAAAACCCAAAAAACAAAAAAACAAAACCAACCAAAGAAAAACTGTATTATTTCACTAGAACAATCACGTCTTTCCTCCCTCGGTACCTGAATATTACTGTGCAATTTTTATGCTAATTACACCCATGACAAACAACAGCTCATTAAATTTATCCAGGAAACTTCAAGACAAAGGACAAATGTATCTCTTCTGCAAGAACCCTCAGCATCCAAGTACGTTTTACTGCAACAACGGCATGACAGGCAAATGGAAAAATTATGAAAAGAGTGTTTCTCATTAGCAGAGATTAGTTGATTGTCAAACAGACTACTTCAAAACTAAATTATCAAGTTATCTAATTTCTAACTTTTCTCCTAATTTCTTTGCGGATCTGAAAACACAAGCTGAAGAGATAGGGTACAGAAGTGGCACAAACTTCCACAGTTCCAAAGTAATCATGTCTGAATATCCTTTTCCTGTAATAAATTACAAAACATGCAGTATATTAAGTGAAACAAAAATATCATTTTACTTGCACTGATATAAAGTTTTGTAGCTTTATGACTATAAAATAGTTCATAGAATGTTTCAGGCAAAAACACTAATATATTCACAGTAAGAGTTGTTCAAGTATGTTAGAACAACATAATTTGTCCATACACATCAGCTTTGACACAGAACTGCAAAACAAAACAAAACATTCAAGTTTTCTGCCAGCATACATTCTGGTCCACCATTTGAATCAATTATTTGTGGGGTATAAACCACCAAAAATACCAGCTACAACTGAATTTTACTGAATCCCACAAACACTGCATTTCTATATGTGATGTTTTTACATGTCCATGCTAGCTTTCCATGTCATTTTCAAACCTTCTACTCCAAAGATAATAACACACATTTGCTTACTTTAAAGGGAGAGAGGTGGTTTGTTTCCTGCTTCTGCTCTTGTTATCTCATAGCAACAAAAAGAACAGAAACAGGAGGCACACTCCTGGTATAGTCTATGTTAAACTGTAACTCAACAGTTACAGAGGGCAGCGAGGGAGCCCGTGAGGATCAGGAGTACATGGCTGACCACCACTACCTCCCAAAAAGCCTCTGGAAATGAGCTGGTACTCAGCACTACAGGATCCATGCTAATGTGCAGAGACACAGCAGAGAACTGTCTGGCTTCATTCTGTCTGGCTTCATTTTGTTTTTCAATAGTGGGGCTGTAAGAGAATAAAGTATGCAAAGTGGAAGTGCACAGAGGAGAGAGACTGTTCCCTTATCCCTCACACAGGTCTTGAAGTAATGCAAAAGACTCTACAGCAAGGATGCCAGTTGTTGAGGCAGAACTGATGCCAAGTCCCTACAAAGCTCAAATGAAGCCGTAACATTTGAATTCCACTAACTATTCAAATGTTGTACATGTTTATAGACAAGTTACACAAGAATTGTAACAGCACAACCTGTAAAAGACAGCTACCACTTGTTTGGGAACTTGGGCAGGACAATGTTTTAATGAAAAAAAAACATCTCATCAGCATTTCACAATTGGCAAGACAGACCATTATGCTTCCTTTAGGTGCACCTAGTGTGATCATTCAAAAAGTACTGACTGTAATTATTAACAGCAGGCTAAAAAGTAGTTGTTAGAAAAAACTCTTCTCCCACTTAAGACAGCGTACGGAGTGTAAGGAACACAAATAGGACATTTGCTGTTTTGTCTGACAAGACTCACGAGTAAGGACAAAGTTTTCTAAAGCTCTTGCACAGACAGTCATGCGTCTACAACTCAGACTAATTTATTTGCTGTATTTAAGAAGGTGGAAAGGTTTTGTTGGCAGTTAGGCATTTTTCTCCCCTTCTTTTCTTGCGAATTCGCTCCAGAGCAGTTGGGACGCGGCGCAGAAGGGCAGCACTCGGGGCGGCAGCAGCGACAGCCAGGCGGGGTGGGCTCAGGGACAGCCGGGAGGGCTCGGGGCGCTTTGCCGGGGCAGCAGGAGGGGCACGGCGGGCTCGCTGCAGCTCCGCACGCCGCTCTCACAGCCCCGCTCCCGGGGAGGCTCCCGGCGCTGCCCTCGGCGAGTCCGGGGACACCCCGCGGGGACCGGGGGGCAGCGGGTGCGCCCCTGGAGCAGCGGCCCGCGGGGTTACCCATTAACTGCCCGGCTCCCGAGGCAGCCGCTTCCCGGGGGGTGGAGCTGCGGGGAGGGGAGAAGCGGCACCTGAGCCCGCAGGGACGATTTGAAAAATCAAGCGGTAAAAGACGGGAGGGCTCGGAGCGCCCGCGACCCCCCCGCGGGCCGACCCGCCGCCCCCTCCGCGCTGCGCGCCGGGGGTCGCGGGCAGCGCCGCAGCCCGAGGGGCGCGCACAGGGGCGGCCGGGGCTCCCGTCTGCCCCCTCCCTCCCCTCGGCCCCGCCGTCGCGCTCCCCTCCCCCCTCATCCCCCTCCCGCCGTCCATCTGCCGTCCCCGCTCCTCCCGCCGCATCCCGGCGGGGTCCCGGGCCGGGCGCTCGGCGGCGAGGGGGATGGGAGAGCCCGGCGGGCTGCGGTGGGCGCTGCCCCGCTCGGACCCACTCACCTCTGTCCCCCGGGACTCCGGCTACTCCGCCGAGGCAGCAGCTGTCCCGGTCACCGGGGAGACGGCGCCGGGCTCGGCCGCACGGCGCTGCGGCCACTGGCTGCCCGGCGCTGTCAGTCACCGCGCTCGCCCGGCGGGGTGGCGGTCGGGTTCCCGGACAGAGAAAGGGGAGAGACAATACCCCGCGCCGGAGGACTACAGCTCCCGGCGTGCCCTGCGAGCGGCCCTCTCGCTCCTGCTGTGGGGAGCTTGACGCGCGGAGCATGACGGGGCGTGTAGTTCGCTGGTCTCCGCGAGCCGCCTCGCCTCGCCCTGGGCTCCGGCGGGGCGGGTAGTGCGCAGGCGCGGGCTGGCGGCGGCCGTTCGAACGGGGCTGGCAGCGGCCCCGGGCGGGAGCGGGACCGGGCCGGGAGCGGGGCCGGGGCTCGGCCCGCCGGGACCGGGAACAGGGCGAACTTCGAAGCCCCGACGGTACGAGGGCACGGACTGACAGCCCGCGGCACGGAGCGCAGGTGGGTCAGGGAGGCGCCTCAGACAGGTGTGCCGTGCCTTTGAAGGCCGGGAATAAAGCGAGACAGAGCGCGCAAGGTGAAGGTGAGCGAGCGAGCAAGCAAGCAGCGTGGCGCTGCCTTTATCCGGGCTGAGGGGGCAGGGGAGGCACTTGGGAGTCATTGAGCACCTGAAGGACAAGGCGTGTGTGCGAACGGGGAGTTTTGCCGCCCGGATGGAACAGGGCACAGGCAGCAAGTGCTCAAAATACACCAAGAACCGCTCTTCAGAAGGGCAACACTGTTAGCTCTTATTCTAAATAGGGGAAATCTTAAGAGGGGGGGAAAGTTATCACTGTTAAGAAATTCGTAAGGAATATAAGAGCCAGAAAAAGGGAAGAATTAACTAAATCTCTTTGACTTTCCTGCAGAACCCGAAAAGATTTTGTGATTTTAGCGTAAGAGTATGATCTTTAATTGTTAACGTGTACTTGTAAAAATCCTTTGCGGGGTATTTAATTTTATTTCTCTTTGCACAGAAAACCTGACACTGAACCTGCCAGGTACAAGCTGAAGGAGAATTCTTACCTTTTTCTGGTGTTTTGTTGGTTTTTCCCCCAGTTTCCAGAGTGGGATATCTATCACACAACTCACTGTTGCTGTTATGTCTGTGAGATAACTTCTAAATAGTAATACTGTGGCTTAATGGTTTAACTTCAGTAATTTGTCTAATTTTTCTCTCCAGTCTAGGAAATTGTTTCTTCCTGAGCTGAAATGCTTACAGTATACGAGCATCTTCAGGAAAAACAAAAACACAGGACAAATGAAAAAGCTCTTTGGAAAAACAGAGGATCCTGCTCCTCCCCTCTGGCCTTCACCTTCTCATTCTGCTGTTTTATTCTTTATTAATCCATCCCAAGGAGATTTCTACCTATCTGAGACATTTCAGATTGACCTAGATCCCAGTGTTGTGGGAAAAATACTCAAATAAAATAAGCATTGTATCTTTTTCTCATCCTCACATTATGGCAGATCATTGTAACAGACTTCCAAACTTATTCAGACGTACTGGGTCCTATAAAAGTAATTATTTATTCCTTAAGGAGGCTAAAATTCAAAATTCAAGGAAGGAAATTAAGAGGCTGGTTGATTTTAAACCTCACAGTTGATTCTTTCAGGTAAGGTACAGTCATTTTAAGAAACACTCTAGAGATTTCAGTTTGCCCAAAGAAGCTGTAGTTCTTTATCCTTTTGACTGGGAAGCTGTCACAGGTAAAGAATTGTATTCCACAAATCAAAGGTGTAGGTTTGGATTGCCTTCCCTAAATAGCCCAATTATTTCCAGCTTCCACATAAGGTTGTCAAGACTTTGTCTTTTACCACTACTTCTGTTGCTGTGTTACCCCAACAGATCTAGGAGTGACTTGCACGACCTCCTTGCCTACAGAATGGAAAATTGATCAATGTATTTCAGTCTGACCTTGTAAACAGCTGTAACTGAAGGAAATCTCTTGGAAAGTGACAAGTAAAGGAGAATTGTAAGTATCCCACAGAGGTAACTGCAGGTCTTTTATGGAGCTAATACACAGGAATTATGCTTTATTTTGTTCACAAGAGGAGGGGTGCTAAAAAGTGCCATCACTGCTAACTATAAACTAATTACTACATGGCAGTGTCAGATTACCCCGTCCAAATATACTGAACCTGTTACATTTGTGATAGCCAGAGAATTGGCTGGACTTTTGCAATAGCACAGGAGCATGTAATTAGCCTGGCTTCACAGAAGGCTATTTTCCACTACAGCAGAATTTCCTATGTAATAGTCAGGAAGGAAGAAGTGAGAACTGAAGACTGGCATGCCAACAGGTGTGCTCACACATTCTACTTGCTGTCAGAAAAATCCAACTCATCCAGAATGAATTTAGTGCTTTGCTTCAGTGCTTTTGGAAATGCTGATTAAGACTTCATGTTATAATCTGGAACAAGGTGATTAATGGCCTCTCAAAAATCCACACAAGGTCTCAGCTGTAACTTACTGTTCTCACCACTGTTGGAGACAATAAAGGAAGAAAGAGTGTGAAACAAAGTGATAAGGATTTGTGGCTTTGGGGCTGGAAAAGCTTTGGCTTATAAGGCTAAGTAGCTTAATGTTGGGCATACCGACATCTCAATCACACCGAGGGTGGCTGTCACCAAACGGCTTGTCAGACTTCATCTGGAGAGGTTTACAATGCATCCTGTAATGGAGTGTGATTATTGCTGTCAAAAACACCAGATGAGAAGTCAGAAAATAAACACAGTCCAGCATCTCACACAAACTCTGTGCTTTTAATTACCATTGCTTAATTACCTTAGTTAAAGGAATGGAAGTGTTGGTCGTTCCAAAAAGGTTTTTAGACATACAGAAAAATCCTCACATAAATGTCACTTTTATCATTTAATGTTTTCAACCTGCTTAAAATAAAAATTTTACATGATTGGCACTATCAAATGCTTGTTCAGTTTACAAACATGATTCCAGCTTTCCTAGCCTGATTTTGTTCTGAACAGCAGGGAAGACTATGTATCATATATATTGTAGTTAGCTTGTGTTGGCCAGCTAATACATAGTTGGGAGCAAAACCATTCTTACAGAATTTATTTTGTAATTCCAAAAGCTCATCTGCCTTCTGTTAACCATCCACTTCAAAGGGTCAGCAAAGGTCATGTTTTGTACATTGAGGACTGTATGAACACACAGCCATCAGGATCTGCCTTGGTTTACTAGTTGATCTAATATTTAGCAATACCTTTCCTTTTATTTTGAACATAGTTTTCTACCTGGTGTGAGACACTCTTGGCAGTAGGAAATGAAAGAAAATATTTTTGTATACATGCATTTTGGTTTGGATGGTGGTGTTTCCCATCCTTGCAGGCTGATGTACAAAATACCCTTACAAGGAGCTGTGAAGTATTAAAAATAAAGGGGGATGGATACTGATCTTGTTAAATCTTGACTGGCCAATAGAGGACATATCCTCCCAAATCCTATTTAGGGTTAAAAGGATTGATCCTTGTGCATCTACTTGGCTGTGTAATTGTGTCCTTACATACTATGACATTTAATTAAACATTAAAATATAGTTAAATAGTTTTTGTGTCGAAAGGTTCTTTTGTGCACTTAAATATGTGAATGGTGCCACTTGCAAAATTGAAGGTTCAGATGGTAAACTGTCTGGAACATTTTTTGGGGTGTGAAAACAGGCACAGCCAGGCCATGGCCCAGACTGCATCTTTGGAAAGCACTGCAATATAAATAAAATTATTTAATATCCTAAGGAAATAGATTCCCCTGCAATAGAAAGTGCTGTATTTATTTTCCCAAATTCACTAACAGATTTCAAATGAAACATTTTGCTGTAGTCAAAAACTGAAAACACAAAGTAGTACTCGCTGATGTCAATTTTTCTTTCCTTAACTGTGGCTACATGTTGTTAAAGCCAAGTAATGTTAAACCTTCAGTGCTGGTGAACAACCCTAATATATAAAACCAAAACTTCTGCTAAAACATCTACTTCAAGGACACAATTATATTTAATACACTTCTGTCAAGAACTGGAAACCCAAGAATTGAGTTTGGCCTTACTTGTATCAGTGAAAGCACAGAAACTTCTACCCCACTATTTGTTGTGGACAAAGAGTTTATACCCAAAATTCCTCAGTTCCTGATAAAAGTCTTGCTGAGCCTAAATGAGTGTAATTTTTTTTTTTCATATTGTGTCATGGACACTTTCTAATATTGTTAAAACACACACACCAAAATGGAAAAAAATTCTAGTATATTTCTTTCCCTTTCTTTCTCTAAAGGGATTGTTGGTTTTGTTTGTTTATTTGATCTTTAAGCCTCGAAGCTTTAATTTTCTAATTCAAAATTGCCTGACTAATTACCCTGCCATGGCTTTGTGGCTCCATTGAAGCTGTGTTTCCTGTCCCATTGGGCTCATTTAAAGCAGAGTGTCTTCAGTTCCATTGGGCTTAAAAATGTGTATCATCCAGCAGCTGAATTTACATGTTCTGAAGAAGTACTATGTATTTTTGGTGCTGTAAGGAAAAGGGATACCTCAGGGAGGAATTCCTCATGGCTCCAAGTACCATGCCAAAAAAATCATTATTGTCTTATTCTGCAATACTCACAGAGCAAGTGAGTTCTATCCTTGCATGTAAAAAGCAAGCTAAATTAGCATCATGAATGATATCCTCCAGTGCTCTACTCCTGTCTCCCTCTTTTTTTCCTCTTTGTAGCCATTTCCAGTGTGATTCGCAGGTTCATGCACCATACCAGGGTGACACATCAGGATTCTGCTGGCTGAGGTATCACTAAGCACATGTCCTAAGTGATGAGGTACAAATGCCAGTCTAAAAATGCCCCTTATATCCCTAAACCTCAGGAAAAACATGCTGAGAGTTCTCCATATTCACATATGATTACATGAATAGAAACTGAGTGAAAATAAGAGCCTGAGGCACTGAAGAGGTGACATGAGTAACAGACAGAGAGATCGACTTTGCATATTCCTATTTAACATAATTCCCCTGATAAAAGACCCTGGCTCCAGGACAAACTATGCAGCATTAAAGTGAGGAGGAGGGGTGCTCTACTCTCAGCAGTTAATCCAGGAATCAGAGAACACATTTTACCTTGCTCCAGTCAGTATGTGGCAAAGTCGAGTCCAAGCATTTTTCCATTTCCTTATTCAAGCTTTTTAGCTCCAAACTTGGAGAGGACAGAAACTCCTTTTGGACCAACTTCAGTCTGTCTTTATGACAGCTGCGAGAGACACAGCTCTGCTTGTGGTAATCTCTTCTGAAGTTCAGCTGACAAGGCACAACATGACTGCAGTGACATTTAGGTCCACCTTGGCAAAGGTGGTTTTGGTACAATCAGCACCCATTCCTAATAACACTGAATGACAGGATTCTACCCTGGCTCTTAAATCTGCTTTAGCTCAGACTGACTTCATCTTCCCCCCACCTCATAACTAGATTGTAAATGGCTTTTAAATTAGATTAAAAGATACTTGCGCATTCCAGATAAAAACCATCGTGATTATTTGTATAACGGCAGCAGTTAAAACTAATAAAAAATGCACTGAGATATACTTACATAAAAGAGGATAATTTTTTTTGTGCTCCACCAAAACTTTGGTTTCATCTAAGACCAGACTTGCAGTTATTCTAAATGACCTTCTGAAATGAAAGCTCATTTGTTAAGAGTCATTTTGGCCTTGAGAGCATCACTTCTTAAGTTCCTCTCAGAACTAGGTTAAGGTCTTGCCTCCTACTAAAATTTCAATCCCATGGTAAAAGTTGAATGTTGATGGATTATTTATTTCAACCTGTGGCAGCCTACTTCCTCTTTCACCTTTTTAAGGATACATCATCTGTGGTGACTTGCATGAGGCAGGTGATCCAGGCAGTTCCTGCTAAAGTCCTGGTGATTATGCCTGGTCTTCCCTAAGCATTCTCGCATTCTTTCCTTGATAACTGGCATCCTCCAAGTTATTGCCTGGCATAACATCCTAATTTCATCTGAAATAGAAAATTAGCCTATGCTTCTTTTCATAAGATTTATTTTTCTTAATAGCAGACTTAAACCTTACCCATCAAATGTATTTCCTTTTCATTTGGAGTGGGCAAGACAAGATCACAAGTCTTTGCTATGTCTCCAGCTAGGAGATTCAGAGGCACAGCTGTAGCTGGTTGTTGGTGTTTCAGCACAGGGCTGTCAGCTGAAGATGCTGGTACCCTCGTGCAGGCAAGCCACGACGTGTGTGGGATATTGCATGGAGTTTATTGCACGAATGAACGCATACAGATAATCTTACAGAAGGAAAGTCTGCTTAACCATAAAGCTCTTCAGTGTATAGTATGCCTATTTTAACCAGCTTCCTAAAATAAGGCCATGGATTATTCCCATGAGAATGCACAAACCAAATCACGAGAACTTCTTGGCAGCAAGGAGAGACAAAACAAGTGCATCATTTCTGGTATAATCTGTATTATGCCATTTCAACTGTGGTGAAATTCGGTCTCATTTTTTACTGAATGTTAACCAGTGTGAACTAGCTCTAAATAGGCTTAAATCCTTGAATAGTTGAGCTGTAGATTTAAACCCTACGTGGACAGCTAGTTTTGTTAAACATTTAACACTGGTGTATTTCATCTTCATTTAGTGAAGTTCTAAGCGAAGTCAAATGAGAAGGAAAGATATAATACTTTATTCATGTAAGTTTAAAGAAAGCATAGGCATTATAGTTAACATAAGTTCATGTGGGCAAGGTTTTATGCATTCATAAAAGAGATTGCATTTGATCTGATTATATTGAATTAAAGATAAATTATAGTTAAACCTCTAGG
Source organism: Eopsaltria australis (assembly GCA_034509425.1). Taxonomy (NCBI): domain Eukaryota; kingdom Metazoa; phylum Chordata; class Aves; order Passeriformes; family Petroicidae; genus Eopsaltria; species Eopsaltria australis. Next base: position 3,000,065 of record JAVTVJ010000094.1, on the reverse strand, counting down.
GAGAAGAATGAGGATCATGGAGAGTTTTTTAAGTAGTTTTAATTAATTTTCTAAATATGTTTACTTTGCAGTTCATAGAAAATTGATATTCCTATAGCTTTCCTCAGTGAAACAAGCCTTCCTCAAGCTGTGATAAGTGCTTCTCAACATTAAGTCTGTTGGAAATTTTATACCTTTAGTGGTATGCATCAATTCATTTTTTGTTCTTGTGATGCATAGCAATCCAGAACTTACCACTAAGGTAACAACAGACAGTCAAGAATTTTAGCTTACTCTGAGCTCAGTTGAGATAGATTCCCTGGGAAGCTTCCATGGAAGATAAAGAAACTGAGCGCTGTCAGTTTTTTGAGGACACTCTCCTGGAATCACAAAACCAGTTCGTGCCCTTTAAAGGTAAGGAAAGTAGGTGGGGTAAGAGAATCCCTTGGCTTAAGTGTGAGCTCCAGAGTCTGCTCAAAACCAAAAAAGAAGCATACCAGAGATGAAAAACCCATGGAGAACTACGAGGGCATTGCAAGGGTGTGCAGGTGCAGTTAGAAATGCAAAAGCTCAGCTTGAATTAAATTGTCCAGAAAGGTCAAAAAAGACAAGAGATGGTTCTTTGGGTACATAAGCAACAAGCAGAAGAAAATACTGGCCCACTGTTAAGCAGAAGAGGTAAAGTAGTCACCCACAATGCTGAAAAGGCAGAGGTTCTCAACACGTCCTTCACCTCTGTCTTCACCTTGGGACACAGGTCCTGGGATCAAAAATCCAGGTTTATGCAAACACTGACAAACACTGTCAGTGAAAGAAGAGCTGGTCTGTGAACTATTACAGGAGCCTGACCCCTAGAAATTGATGGGTCCTGATGTTACACATCCAAGTGTTTTAAGAGAGCTGGTTGATGTCATTCCAAGGATGCTCACCATAATCTTGGAGAAGTTGTAGAGATCAGAAGACTGGAATGTCACCCCATCAACAAGAAGGGCTTAAAGGAGGATCCAGGAAATTACAGGCCTGTCAGTTTTACTCCATTCCCTGGGAAAGTTGGGGAACACATTCTCCATGACTGGGAAAAGCCAGCAGGAATTGACCAAAGGCAAGTTGTGCTTGACAAACCTGATCACCCTGACAACACAAAGCCATACTCAGTTGATGTGGGATGAGCAATGGACTTTTTATCTCCAAGGCTTTCAGTATGTTTTCCCAGAGATTCCTCCAGAAGAAATGTATGCATTAGGATCTAGACAAATGGTCCATGCACTGGACAGGGAACTGTGTGCCCAGACACAGCCAGAGGATGGTGGTAAATAGCTCCTTTTCAAACTGGCAGCCTGTGACAAGTGGAGTCCCCCAAGGATTGATATTGGGCCCACATCTGTTTCATAAGTGTTCTGGAGGATGGGATCAGGTGTATCCTGATGAAGTTTGCTGATAATACCAAGCTGAAGGGGAAAGTGGACCCTGTGGGAGGGAGAGCCACCCTGCAGGAGGACCTGGATAGGCTGGAAGAGTGGCCTACCAAGAAATTAATGAAATTCCACAAGGACAAGAATTTGCACCGGGGAAAATACAATCCAGGAGTGAAGCACAGGTGGAGATCTATCCTGCTGGGGAGCAACTCTGTGGCAAGGGACCTGAGGGTCCTTGTAGAAAACAAGCTCAGTATGAGTGACCAGGGTGCTGCTGCTGCAGCAAAGAAAGCCAAGAAAGGCTGGGCCAGGGTCCCTTCCAACCTGGTACGATGCAGTTCTGACATCACTTTTAACTAGGATCAAACTGAGCTCTTACAGGTAATAATTAGTCCACCCTAGATAATTGGGTGTCATTCACTGTGGATGACCAATCTGCTTTTTAAAGAACGTATCTGAAATTATTCAACCTTATTAGAAATGTGGTTCAATAAACACCTTAAAATAAGCTGTAGCAGAATGAAAGATTTCCAGCCAGAAAAATTATGCATAGGAAGAAAATTTCACACCCAAAATGGCAAAGTATTTCAAAATGTTTCTGTTAAAACACTAAAAAAGATCAACACAAAAGTTTAATGATGTAGTCTCAAGCTTGCAGACACAGGAAGCATGCTACCATAAAATCAGGGGAAATAGATTAGCAATCTAGAGACCAGATGGTTAGTATTTACTTGCTGACATAACACCACCAAATGTTCCTAAATTTCTTTTTTAAATTTGTCTTTCACATTACATTATCAGCATAGGAATTGATCTTGCAAACATATACATAAAGATTTCAGTACATTTATTCATTTGAGTAGTCCCATTGACTTTAAAACAAGAGACTGTTCACAGAACCAGGCTACAGAGTTGTAAACTATTTGCCTACACCGAACTGAGCAGGCTAAGTCTGGGGGGGAAAATCCTGTATACGTGTTTTTGTTCTGGTTTTGTTCTTTGCAAGAGAAAGCAGTCTATGGAGAATATGATAAAAGACATTCCCTGTCCATAAATATATCTCCTGGTCTGGTGGATAACTGTTAAACTTGGCAGGGCCTGAAATAAACTGAAGTCTTATAATGCTTCTTCAATTTGAAGTCTAGGAGTAAAAAAAAATAAAAAAATTACAAACATTTTTATCCAGGAAATTAATACCAGCATGAGAAAATGCTGTTTAATTATAACAGAATCCTCCTACAAATTACTTAACCTCTCTCCTTTGTGAAAAATGTCCTTGCTTCCAAATATTTGTTTAGAGCTTTATTTTTCTCTGGTGGGAAAAACTGTCACTCCTTGCTCTACACTGTTTGTAACTTTAAGTTATCTGCAGGGGCTGTCTATTCAAAACATACAGAATTTCACTAGCATTAGCTTTTCATACTCGAACTTTTCTCCTTCAACTTTATGCTTTTTCTTTCATTTTCACTTTTCTAAAATGTTGTGTTCCCTCATCCCTGTCATTACTGGGTTTTTTTTTTGGAGGCATTTACATTGCCCCTTTGTCCAACATATTTTTTCCCATCTTTCATCAAAATCTGCTTCTCAATTGCTTGCATTTTTCTCAATGTCTCATTTTCTCACCTGCCTCCTCAGGTTCCTTTTCCTTTATCTTTACATCACTTACAAAGTCACCTGCCTCCAGGCAGTGTATTTCCTCCCCTATTTAATTTTTCCATTTGCACCATCTGCGTGTGTATCTGTAATAAAGGCACTTCATTTGGTGAAAGTGATATCAAACTGAGTTGACCCCGTTACTGCCCTGAAAATAAGAAATTTGTTTTCCTATGCTACAGTTTTCTTTGTTGATCACACTTCTAGAAGCCATGAGGGAGTTCCTTAAATGTCATAGTTAAAAAGATAAACTTGAGTAACCCTTATGTGCTCCCCTTGAATACTTATTACACTCAACTCCCTACTCACACAGACACAGAAGCAGTGTCTCTGTTTTGTAAAACCAGGAATTCTACCAGGAATTTTAATTCTAGGCAGATCTTTTAAGTTATAATTTGTCTGAATATCACAAACATTCAAATATCTAAACTGCAGCTAACTGTCCCATACAGATGAAAAAGCTGTGACTACCTTAAACAAAAAAAAGAAATCCCCACAAAAAATACTCAACCTATTTTTTCAAGTTAAACACTCAGTCATTACAGGGACAAAAGAAACAGCAGCAAAAGGGAACTACAGGTAGGTGGGAAATTTTCAACCTGTTGTCAAATAGTATTGGAAAAATCCTGTCATACATGAAACTTGTAATATTGTTCTACAGCTTTGCTCTGTTCACTCTCTAGGCAAAACCAGGGTAGAACCCAAGTAATCTGCATGGATGGGAATAAAGTCTTTTGTTAAAGAGGTTATGATTTAAAATTGAATTTCTAAATGTAAAAGTGATGTTATATATAGAAAAACATCCACCAGAAAACACCATTTCCTTAAACACAGTTATGTAATACAATGTTCAGAGTCTCATCTAGAATGCTGTGCATCATTCTGGTCACTCACCTTTAAAATGGATGAACTCAAAAGAGCAAAATTAGCAAAACAGTCATCAGAATCCTTCCTTATAAAAGAGTATTATTCATCAGAAGAAGGGTTGCATGGGACATGACCTCTGGCTCTCAAGAGTAAATGCTACGTAAAGCAGCAAAATCAGTGTTGATACAAGAAGAATTGGTATAAATTAATCAGGAATAATTCTAAAAGCAATCTAATTAGCTGCATTTACCTGTCTGTAATGCAGCTCTTCATATAATTCTTGGGACAAAACACCTAACTCATTTTAAGATACAGGTCCACACATTTACAAAAGGGACTGCATAACATGGTTCCTTGTGGTAGCAAGAAAGAAATAAGATTTTCTCCATTCTTGTGTTCCTACAGATCTGGAGCTGCAATAACAGGGAAGGAGAGGGGCTACCTACTCTACAGTACAAGGTTCAGCTGTGCTGCCATTGTTATTGCTCATTAATTGGATTTAATTGCTATATAATTCAAGTAGATAGTAACAGTAAATACTATTAATTCCTGTGGAGTCAGGGGAGTTTCTTTATATCTTGCTGTAAACATGTTAAAGTGTCAGGAAGCACTGAACACGTAGCCTACCTGAATCTGTGACAGATCTACACTTGAAATGTGTAAAACTATCTTTACAGAATCAGAACAGACACTTGGCATTTTTCCAATCATGCAGTCACTGTAGTAAAGGTGGGGTGAGGGAAAGTTACTTTGGTTACATTTCAGCAGCCACCATTTTCTGCAAGTTCAATCTTCTACCACATTTGCCTTATCCTGTTATCATTAATTAAACTCTGTAGGAGTGGGCCACATTTAGATATTTAATAATTCTTAATCTTCATACCTAGAGGATCTTCTAAGAAATATTTCCACATATTATTAATTTGCTTGGTGAGTATAACATTTATCCTGTTCAGCAAGCATAATTAGAAATTAATTTGTTGTGTCAGGGTTTTAAAATATTTTAGCTCACCTTTACTTAGGCAACAACACATTGAATTATATAGGAGAATGCAAACACCTTCAAATACAAAGTTTCAAGAGAGGACATTATTCAATAGCAAGAATGGAAAATGGCCTGAGTTCTTTGTACTAATTCTATAATTTCTATACTGGAATCCAACCTTTCCTTTTGCCTATGCAGTGAAACAGGCAGAAATATGGTTTTTAAAGGAGAACACGAAAGGAAATGGCACATAGGAAATTCTGCCGGCCAATTTTCGAATTGAAGTGAAAGATTATTTCAACGTCGTGTTTCATGGAGGAGCCAACATGAGCTGGTGCTTCACCTCAGCTCCCTGAGCAGAGTCCTCCGTGCCTGCGGCTCCCTCGTGTGGTGCATCCCTGTCCATCTGGGCATCAATTGACTACTGCAATTGATAATTGTGAACCTCTCACTGTGGTTTTCACTCCCAGTGTTCTCTGCTGTCCCGAAGCACACTGTCTGCCCAGCAATAAGGAGTAAGTTTCTTCTTTTTCTTTATTTCATTTGATAGACATTATATATATGTATATACACACAGTACAATACTTTTCTTTTGTGATAGAGAATAAATGAAAGTTTTCATTGCTGGTTGTTTGTTAAGTCAACAGATTCCAGTTAATAATGAAAAAAAATTTAAACGTTTAATATCAAAAGCAACTTCAAGTATCTTCTATACATTTTAGTATTCAGTATATAGTAAGTATATAGTAAGGTGTTTGGGGGGCATTCTTTTCATATCAAAAAATGTATTTGAATAGAGTATTTTTACCCTCATACTTTAGAGTACTATTCATATCAGGCATGTAGTTTAAAATTATGTATCTCATGGTCCCGACTAGCTCTTCACAAGAACCATAGGTCACTTATACAATCAGGCATATGTTTCAAATCAGGGTTTAATCATCAGCAAAGTCAAGGTGCAATAACCATGTTTAGAAATGCATTGTTTCATTCTCCTAGAACAGATTAAGCTGCAGTCCTTGATGTGAAGCAATATACAACACCACTGTTTGCAAAACAATACCTGACTTAGGCATAAATAGTACTTCATTTCCCCAAGCTCTTTATCCCTTAACCATTCTGTATAAAAATAATTCAACTTAGGCATATATTGCACTAATTTTATCATACTGGATAGCTCTCACCCTGCATTATGTTTGCTTTGCTGAGCTAGGATTACACTAGGGTTTTAATTTCCATGGAAAACCTGGGAATAGGGCAACAGACACACATATGGTGTGCAATAAATGGTTATCTATAATAGTAATAGTAATCTCAGAGGCATTCACAAAGGAAACTACACATTAGACTTGGAGATCATTTTCTCCAGTAGATTCATCATTCTCTCCTGTAACTGTAAGCTTTGAACTTGAATGATGTTCTGCTGATCCAGGATCCTGCGCACTTCTCTACAGGTTTCTTCCATAGCTCTACTCAACTTCTTTTGTTCTTCCAACATGGCTTCCATTAATTTTAGCTTCTTCTTTTGGAAACTGCAGTTTTGCATTTTTCTTTTCTTGACTGGTCTTTCTTCAGCTCTGAAATGTGAATATTTGTTAAAAATTAAACTCATATTTATAAAAAAAAAGGAACCCAAAATTCGATAGCATATTCTTGGCCAAGCTACAACCTAGTCATATTTTTAAACCCCTGTGCTCTCCAATAAATTTCTTCTCAAGTTTGTGCCAAAATGTAAGTATTTAATGTATTATTGCACAGTGTTACAGGCTGTAAAAAAAAGGAAGAAAAAAAAGAGAGGCTTTACATCTCATTGTTTTTAATAAGAATTTTCCCTGCAGAATACCAGGCTTTTTTCTTTTTAATTGTTATGTATCTTACACATTGAATTTATACACTGTATTGGGAGAGACATTTGGCTTATCTGGCCATTGAAAGTCCAATTTTAAAGCTGCAATAATCATCCCAATTCAGAGAAAGTGCTGCATGGTTACCTGTGGTGGTATCTTACAGCTTGTGTTTTAAAATACTGCATCAGTAGAGCTGGTCCCACTCCAGAATATGAGTCTCAGAATTTGCCCTTGCACCAAGACACAGCAGTGGCACTGACCACTCTTTTATTTATATTCCATCACAAAACATTAGAAACAACATAAAAGCCTGAAAAGACAGAAAAGACAGAAAAATCCCTGGGGGTGCTGGTTGAGAGTGGCTGAACATGAGCCAGTTGTGCCCAGGGGGCCAAGAAGGCCAATGGCACCTGGCCTGGATCAGCAGCAGTGTGGCCAGCAGGACCAGGGCAGTGACTGTCACCCTGTAGTCAGCATTGGTGAAGCCACACCTCCAATCCTGTGTCCATTTTTGGGCCCCTCACAACAAGAAAAATATTGAGGGGGCGGAGCATGTCCAGAGAAGGGCAATGGACATCCTCATCTGAAATATGCAGAATTGCTACGTGGAATTTGAGGAATATTTTAAGGATTTCCTCTATGCTTTATCATGCTGGGTTTCTGTTTTGGAGTAGAGATAAACATGGCAATAAAGACAGTGCTCTCAAGGTGCAAAGTTCACATGACTGTTCTAACTTGGGGTGACAGTGCAACACAGTCAAAGCAGCCCACGTGGCATACAGGTGAGACCACACACACACAGATCTGTGTCTCTTAACATGCAGCCTAAGAAGGAAACATGCTAAAATGTGAAAGAGGAAGAAAGGCAAGCAGAAGGTAGATGTGTAAGTGTACTACACATCTGAGAAACCTCCAGTTAGAGCTGGATAACTCCTTTCCTAACTTAAAGTGAGAGACTATGTGTTCATTTTCACTTCTTGTAACTCCAGACTGGAGTCCCCAACATCAAAGATATCTGATGATGTGTCTTGAAGTCCCTTGACACAAACAGCAATCTCAGTCGTGTTCTGCCAAATGCAGTATCCTTTCTAGGAGAAATGCAATAATGAGATAGTACAGTTGTGACTAGTATGCCATGTCAACATGCTGCAGATTTTAAGACACCCTTGAATAAGGATAACTTGAACTCTTGAGGGATGTGTTTTTATTAATGTGAAGAAGGGTAGTGGGGGTGAGGTCACTCAGCTGTGGCAGATTTGTATCATAATTTGATTCATGTTCTTATCCTACTTGACAGGCTTTGTGCAGCAGTGACTGTGACATTCAGATCTGTCAGCAGGAGAGATAAACAATCCTTAGTACCTGAAAGGCTTAATGCAAATGCAAGAAAAAGACATAAACCCCTTGCCATTTAAGAGTGCAGTGACCCAAAAAGGGTGAGATCTATGGAAAGAAACAAGTGGATTAAATTAAATGCTATTGAATTCATAGAGACAAAAAATAGAAGTGGTCATGAGGGAAACTGAGTAGTGTTTAATCATTTGAATGTGCTGTCCCCCTGTATACAGGCAAGAAGGAACAACAGTCTTCCTTCATATACACTAACAGGGTGAACAAAGACCATTGGCTTTCAGAGTACCCAAGGCTTTAAACTTACTTGTGCAACTCAAAGAACTTCATCAACATTATACTGGTAAAATGATGCTAAGGCAAATGAGAAGTCATCAACTTTATGCTAAATAAAACTTTGGAAGGTGTACAATAAACTCAGCTTTGCAGGTTCTATATAACATTTGATTTGGGGCAAGAAATAAATAAGAATAAAATAAATAAATACTGCTCTGCTCGAACTGTGGGTTAAGCTTGCTGCTGATCTCAAAGTCTTGTGAGAATTGGCTTACACTAAATTCTGTTTGTCCCCCTAAGGGCCAGAATTACTTCAAATGTGATTCTCAAAAAGGTCAAGCAAGTGGAAAAAATCTACAGCAGTACAAGGACAACACTGAACCTGTTATTCCAAGGTTTCCATCACTGCACTCACATGTGTGCTTTCTGGTAGGCAAAGCAAGAAACTTTCTGGAATTGTGGTATTATTTTAGCCAAAGTCACCTTTTTAATTTAAGCTTGTCTTCACAGAGGATTTAAATGTTGGAAACTTGATGAATCTCTATTCTTTTCCCCATACAGTGTTAGAAAGTAGCTCTGGTAAGACCTCTTGCTTGAAACCAGTACGAACTCACTCCACAAGAGGGCTTGTGTGTTGTCAAAGTGAACACTGGTGAAAATGGTTCTTAAAAAGGAACCAGGGAGAAAATCTGAGGCTTGTCAATGATACTGAGATGCACTGAGTACTGGGTATCTTTCTTGGTAACAGTAGCCACCATTTGGGTTTTAATTTCAACTGAGACAACAACAAAAAACCATAAGAAACCGAGATGGAGTGATTTAGATTGAAAGATCTAAAATAAGCCTTATTTTCAAGAGAAAAGAATCTTTGAAGTGTTTTCCTAGAGTCTGTAAAGGATTTTACCTGTTTTTCACTTAAATCCATCAAAGAACTGTAAGATATGAAACCATACATCCAAGACAGTAAATGCCTTGCACGGCTCCAGAGAGAAAAGAGCAGCAAATTTTTACTGTGTCAGCAGTATCTGCAGTCTGCTAATAACTAAAAAAAGTACTTGCTAAGAGTGCTAGCTCAGAATCGTGTTTCAGCACAAAGAAGTACCCCCAAAAGCAATGACACAAGGATTCTTCAAGGTCTCCCAAGCACTCTCTATATTTGTTTACCATAACAAACACAACTTGGTAACTAGCCTTCACCGAAAAGAAATACTCATTTCAGAAATTTTCAGAAAGCCCTATCTTTGGTGATGGCCCCAATCTCCTTTTCTCTCCACTGACTGATAGTGAAAGGGTTCTACGGTCACTCACAAGTTCACTGTGAGGAATTGGCACTTAAAATCCTCTCCTCTTGCAGAATAGCTGCTGAAAGGGAGCTCTCGAGAAGGGCCCTACAAAAGAAGGCTCTAAAGAATCTAATTTATGAGCAAAGAACACTCACAACATGAAACAATGTAAAATGTCCAGTGATGCCTAAAGGAGTTATTTGAATACTGAAGTGTTTCCTCAGACACTGAGCCATCTTTCTTGAGAAGTTCTAGGTGTCCTGGGCAGCATATCAGAGACCCCTCTCTGTCAATAACTTTTTATAACAAATTCAACAGGAAAGAGGGATAGGAATATGGATTCAGCACCAAGTAACCCAACAGGCATCAGTGTCCTCAAACAGTTTCAGCTAGGAGCATGTGTAGTTCACCAATGTAGAGGCACAAGAATAAGCAACAACTGAGGATTGCTGTAGCATCAATCAGTTCCTGCTGCCCGTTCTCCACGCTGCATTACTGTGCAGCCAACACCTCTGTGGCAACAGGGCTGCAACAGATCCTGACAGCATCCACAACCTGCTGAAGAAGCACCTCCCTCTTTGCCAAGCCTAGCCTCTGAAGGTAGATCTTGAGGAAAATCTCAGGAAAGAGGGGTCTAGGGAATTAAGGAGCTCAAATATAATCTGCTGGAACTCTTCTGCTGTGCTTGCAGTGTCTATAGCAGGGAGTTTCCAAGAGATTGTCATTTCCCTGACCACAGGAATGAAGTGTGGAAGTGCTTTGGCTTTGGGACAATATTCCAAACAGAACCTCACAAAGCTGTCTCCACACTATGCTCTAAAATAGGCAGGGTTCCAAGGAAGCAAACCCAGGGGAAGAAATTTTTCCATCTCACCTAGGAGACTGAGCAGAAATGAGAGTGTGTAATGGACACGAGGGGGAACAAAGCAAAACCTCCAGATACAATCAGGCAACAAATTAGGCAAGTCTCAAATGCATTTGCTGTCTGCCTACCTAATACCAATTTAATACATTGTTCAATTAAAAGTTCCTAGATTGATTGCTTACACTTATCCAATACAGCTTGTTTCAGGGACGTGTGTGGATAATTAATGAAGCAGAAGTTGAATACAAAGAGTTCTCTGTTTATCAAAAGGTATTATCTCCACAAAACCCTAACAATTCCTAACTTTTGACTACTTCATGGCAAACAGGTCTCCAGAACCATCAGTTCCTGGAATTTATGGCTTTCAACAACAAACAGCTGTTTCACACTGTTTTGTGCTTTTTTTAGCTACATATAAATCTGAGCAGACCTACATAACCCATATCTTTATGAAAAATAAAATAACAATGATCTGGAAATAAACAATATTAATATTAGAGATTCTAGAAAGATTTTCAGAGCATAAGGACTGAGGATGAGGCAACCTGGATCTTCTGGTAAACTAGGCTCATTCAATCATTCAGATGCATTCAGGAATTAATGAGACTCATCCTTGAAGTAAAGCACAGAAAAGAACCACAAAAATGGCTTGGAGCCTGGGCAAAGCACCTTGCTAGGATAACAAGTCTGCATAATGAGTTAAGATGCACTACATAATGCACATAGCCTAAAGCTCAAATTTCTTTGTAGATGATGCCCATTCAGATTTAAATAGCCGTAGCATAATTTTAGAAATACTAAAGGCTTTGCCAAAGATGTTGCTCCCCAAATTAGCATCATCACCACCTTTTAATGCACTTCTTATAATCCATATCTTGGCTAATTCATGTTACCAGTTCTTACTTTTTCTTCCTGTGTAAACCCTCTGTACCAAATTAATTAATCTACAGTTAAAAATAAAAAAATACCTAAGATGGCACAATCATGGCACACAACTGCCTTGCCAGAAAGCAAAAAATACCAAAAGGTTCTCTAATATGCTGGAAAGAAAGGTAAGTAGAGGTAACATCTGAAATTTTCTTTCACTAAATTCACATTAGAAACAAGGGTTTGCTTGTCACTAGAAAGAAGGGAAGAGTGAATTCTCCATCTTCGGAATCTATCAGGTCTAGACCAGACATTTAGTGTTTCCCACAGTCAAACAAATCATAGAAACAAGGAAGTCAGACCAGATGACACAGTGGTTTTATTATGGTCTTTTAATCTATGAAAGTAACTCTTTCACCCCCATTTTCAGTACAATAGAAATGGCAGAACACATGAAGTCTGAACTACATTCATAGCCTTTATAATTATGTTCTGTCATTATTTTACTATGAAAACAAAAACCATAAACTAATCCACAGGGTGAAAAAACACTGTTTTCAATTAGATTTTAAAAAATTAGATTTATAGTGGTGTCAGGAATTTGGATTTTTAAAGTTTAGGCTGCAGTACAAGACTCCACCACATTGCATTATATTTTATGACCGTAATAGAATAATTCTATTATTGTCAGATGTTTTGTACTGTATAATAATGTTAAAGCAGTGTTAGAACAATACTAAAAAAATAGCAGGCACCCTTTTAAAGGGATTCCAAATGTTTTCCTCATCTACACATTTGAAACAAAAATTAAAATTAATTTTATCTCACATTCATTCTATTATCACTAACCAGCAAAATTTGGGTTTTGTAAAAAGCTCCCAAACTCAAAGTTTTTCAAACAGAATGCAAAGAAAAGCAGTTTCAACTATTTTTAGCTTGACAATATGTATGTACTGATTGAAGTACAAAACTTGACATTTTCACTATCATGAAAGCTAAACATTCAATTGATTTTTTTTAAGTTATAATTTATATAGCCAAGTAGCCTCCTGCTATGTTCAAAGATACTGTGGAAAACACAAAGCTGATACTCTAAAGCTCTGTTGGAGAGTTTAAAGATATAACAGGAAAGTTTTCAGAAGTTTAAAAGTTGCTTAGAAAGAACTACTGTTTGAAAGTTTTTTCCCTATCAATTGTTGCCGTAACATTAGGATTTTTATTACTGAAGAAAAAAATCCCATAATGTAAGTTGTAAAATATACAGCTGCAAAACACATCTGTATTTTACAAATAGACATGTGTGTGCATTTTTCAAAATGTGTTTCAAAATAATTGCTTTGCATAGCCATAAAGTAGACAAAATAAGGAAACTGAGGACCTAAAATGTTCTTTTGATTTGAATTCCCAGAATTTTCTTTAGTTCCTTTTTTGAATCTGTTGGATCAACTGTCTACTGTTTAGATGAAAGGGCGTTGATAAAATAGCCAAGATGGACCCAAATTTTTATGCTAATTCTTTTCTCTCTTGTTGGCTATTTCAAAGTGTTTTTCAAATACAGGATAATACACTAATTGCTTAAGCTGAAAATTACTTCCTCAGTTCATAATTTTCCATCAGTAACTCTAAAAGAATTAACTTCCTTGTCTAACCATGGCAGCTCTAAGTGATTTTAACCCATGTGGTATCATTAGCAAGTGCTGTATTTACTCCTGGCCAAGAAAGGGTTCCCTACTCTCCTCTTATTCATCAGGCTAAATTAAACAGGTCAAAGCTGCACAAGCTTTTCAAACCCCCTATGACTATTGCAATAACACTTTTTCTCCTTCCAGACACATGCCCCTTTATCACAAGTGCTTTTTAATTTATAATCCAATCACGATGCTCACCTGTAATAATACACTGATCTCTCATGTGGTATGTACTGCTCAGCTTCTTCTTTTAAAAGCAGGGGAACTGCATTTTAACTTGTGACTGTGTACCTATCTTATTGCACAAAATTCTTTCATAGTGGAGACTGTGAGAACATGGCTGCATTCCTAAGTTACGGAGATCCTACCACCCTGAGAGCTGCCCTGCCCTTCCCTCCAGCTCCCAGACCATCCTAGCAGGCAACAGCAGCACTGCAAGGGCTGAGTGGCATTACCTGCCCCAGACTTGCAGCCAGCTGAAAGCCAGCCTGTGACACTAGAGGCTAGGTTTAAATGAGCTGCAGTTTCCAAGTTTATTAGTTTCAAAATTTAAGGTTTTAGCCAAGTCAAAATATTTTTTACTAGAACAGATCAGGTAGTTTCCTTGGACAAAGTTAAAAAAAATAAATCACTGAACCTGAAGCTGGCTAAAATGCATCATAGCCTAAGTTTTCCAAAACTTATCACTATAGAAATAATTTGGTTTGAGTGAATTAAGTCCACTTTAGCTGTAAATGAAAGGATCTACATGAGAGTGGGAGTCCACCTGCACACTTCAGGCACAACAGACGTGGGTTTGGGGTTGGTTAACTTGACTTCTGTGAGAGCTGTCTGTGTTCTGTAGTGAAACCTCACGTGGTGACCTCCATCCTCTCTTATGCTACAAAATCTGTGTAGTCCTGGAGTTGTCCCTAAGCTGAAAAAACTTGAAGTCCAGCATTTTTAAAAAGTCTTAAGTTATCAAGTAGTAGAGTGAATAAACCCCGCAACATTTGTGGAAATGTGACCTTCTAATTAAATATTAAATAATGTTATTGCAAATCCAATTGGGAATAAAGTTATTGCATCTGAAATGTGACTGTGGAGTTTTCAAATCCTAAAGCCAAGTGGGTTTGTGTATCAGGAATATCAACAACTTACAATGAACTAATGAACTGGGAGGAAAAAAAATTGTTGTTATAGTTCAAAAGTTATGCACCCTAATAAATATTCATTGCCAAAAAAAGAAGAAGTTTTAAAAAAATAATCAGCTATTCAAGGGCTATTTGCTTGAATGATTGAATGAATTTACCCAGTTTTATTCATCCAAGAGTGGGTCTGGAAACAATAATTCAAACTTGTTCGGTTGGTTCTTCTTCCAGCTCAACATCTTTACAGTTGCATGACTGACAGGTAATTTTACTGTTACAGTTAAAGCCTCACAGACTCATGATAAGGATCTCTAGGATCAACTTTTTTCCTGCCAGAAAACTGTAATCAACTCTTATTTCACACAACTCTGGATGAAAAATGAGACCAGTAAAGCCTAAAATTTCTATCAAGAGTACAACCCTGCCTTTTGTTAAAATGCTGCCTTCCAGGGAACTCCAATCATATTAACAAAAAATAAAAAAAAAAGAATCACATGTTTGCATCTCAAACTAGCATTCACTTTGAAAAAAATTGCATTCTCAATTGTATTTAAAATGTTGCAATGTTGTTTCTGTGGGCAGCTTTTCAGTGTCCACAGAAATACTTATTTTGCATCTTTTCACCATTTTAATAATAACTGAAGCCAGAGAAATTTCATACTCATATCAAAAGCAAAACTAGAGCAAGCCAAAAATCATCTAAGCAGTATGTTATATCTCTGATTGCACCGCAGGACTCTCTTGAACATGCCTGTACTCCTTTTATGAACACTCTCCCTGATGTGAGCCGTGACATGCATGCTGAGTTTTGGCAATAATATACAACTTTTTGCCCAGTTCTCCTACTCCCTTCCAGTCTTTCATAAAGGAATAAAGAAAATGCCCTAATTCAGCAAAGTGGCTGAGATTGGGGAACAGATCTCATTTGTGATTTACAGAAAAAAACACCAGAGCTGTTAGAGAAAAATGTGTGAGGGTGTTCCCTTTACAGAGCAAATTCGGTTCATTCTGCAAAATACTAAAACGAGGGGAGAATAGATGTTACCTCAGCTTGTAGGAAAGTAAGCTTGATGAGCTCTCTGAATGTTCATCTTCAAAGCATTCTTCCCTTCCTTCATATGTAAACTGGTTATATGGCAAATACAGAGGTGTGGACTTAGCAGATGGGGACTGCGAGGCCTCTGTCTGTGATGTAGAAGGACCTGGCTGCTGATTTTCATGCATTTTCACATCGCTGTGGTCTGTCACTTTGGATAAGATCCTATCAATGGTTTTGTAGTAAGGCCAGTCAGGTGCCACAGTTTCACTGTCAGTCATGCATTTTAATTTCCTGTAAGAAAAGGCACAAAACATTAAAGCTTTCTTTCTTACAAAAAGTACTTTTCATAAAGATCTATCTCAAAACATTTGTTCCGGTCACATTTAGGAGTCAAACAGAATGCTTTTAATGAGAATAAAATTAGACACTTTTCTTCTTTAACCTCTAGTGAAGCCTTTCAGGTTCTTTTCCCAGGTTTGACCTGTGATAAAAAGTTGCATGTAAACCCAAAATTAAATTCAATACAAATAAAGAACATTACAACTTCTAATGGAAACAGGACTGTGTTGGTGGTTGAATAATTTTCTTCCCCTTACAGAATATCCAAATAACCAATCTGACAGCACTCCCTGACAACTGGACTAGGCAACACACCACAGCCTTTACTAAACTGTGGGCAGCCCAGTCCTTCTATGCTTTGAAGAATGAATATGTATTTTCTATAATGAATGCAAGTGGCTATAAATATAATGCATATCCTTCTTCTAGTATTGCCTAAAAGCCCTGAAATGTCTTGGTACATATCCTTGTAACAACCACAAGATAGAGACATCTGTCCATTTGTTACAGAATAAAGATCAGGGTAGGCAAAGGTACAGAATTTCACTAATTTAAAAAAAAAAAAAAAAAGAACAAACTAAAACAGTTAATAATGCATTAGAAACAAGCATGCACAAAAACATTACATTACAGTGGACTATCAACCATGACCTTGTCTTATGAGATTTATTATTCAGTCCTCAGACAAGTTCACTGCTGTCCCAATAGTTACCCAGTGTTATTTTATTTTCTTTTACTGAGAAATATAAAACTGAGGTATATAGATGTAGTATACATCTCAAAGAAATTCCAGAGCCCAACTACAGTCCCAAACTTTCTTTTCATTTGCATTTCCCAGTTCAGATCTTGTTACTCTTAATCAAAATGCAGTAAGGGAACACAACAGGAAAGGCAAGACCAATGACAAATGCTCCATTTTCATAAACCAGATTTCATTCAAATTAACAAAAAGCTGAACCAAATCTGATTCTCACAGCTAGAGGTTTGCATTTGCAGAGGGAAAAAAAAAAAAAGAAAAAAAGTGGGATAAAAACTATTCCTGGACACCTGGCCCACCCTTTTTTTCTTGAAGCCTTTCAGGTTTTTCCTTCTCAGAATCCATCCTGCTCACACCAGTCCTGCAAGGGATAGAATTAAATAACATGTAAACATGAAAAAAATGGTGCCAAACTTAAAAGTGAGAACTTGAAGTTCTTCCTTTTAAACCACTGTCAGCCTAGACTAAGGGGAAATCCACAGTGAGAAAAGAAGGCAGTAAGATTTGCTTAGATTTTAAAACCACTTAAGGATTCTTTTTCCTTGTCCTTGCAAGGTCTGATGAGCTTTTCCAGCTGTTTAGAAATGCACATCATAGGCCTGCAAAGCAAAGCCTCACAGCCATCCATACTTTTATGCCCTCTATGCATTCAAAATTTTAATTTCATACATATTTCACAACCTACTGCTGCGATTTCATAGTCAGAGAATATCAAGCACAGCCTACAAATACATGCATACCCATCCAGCACAGAGAAAAAATAGCTAAATGCAGGCCTGACAACAACCATCAGTTAATATTGATTATTTTTAGTTCAATTGTTGATGTTATTTGCATGAAAAATATATCAATTATGCCACTATAAGCTAGTAGCCAAGCCTACACGCCGTATTTGTTGGCCTGTGTTGAAACCCTCAATGTGTTCAGGCTGTGGCATTTAAAACTGAATTGCAATAATTCAGAGCATTCACTGTGGTCAGTCACCCCCATGGGTGAGATGGCCAAAGCCAGGGCTGACCACATTTCAGCCAGGCCACTGCCAAGTCCAGCAGCTGCATTGAGACTTCAAGGGACATGGTTTGAGCCTTCAGGACTGCGAAACATTGTGCCAAAAAGGGCAGGACAAGCTTAGAGCTGATACTCTGCTGGCTGCTCTGGGGACAGGCTTGTATTCAGCCTAAAGTCAGCCAGGAGCCCCCATCAGCAGAGCTGCTGCCCAGCCAGGCTGTCCCCTGCCTCTACCAGTGCAGGGCTTTCAGCCATCCCAGGAACAGGACTTTGCTTTTGTCCTTGTTGATTTTGATGGGGTCCCTGTCAGCCCATTCCTCCAGCCTGTCTAGGTCCCTCTGAGCGGCAGTCCTGCCCTCGCAGTTCGGCATCATCTGCAAAGCAGTGAACATGCACTCCAGCTTCTCCTTTGGAAAGTTGGTATTAAACAGGGCATGTCCCAGTACAAAACCCCTGCAGTGCTCCAGTGGGAATGAGCCTCCAGGCAGAATACAAGCCATTAACAACTACTCTCTGTGCCCAGAGATCCAGTTTTCTACCCAGCTGACAGTCCTTCCACCTGGAGTGTAACATCCCAGCCTGGATACAAGGATGTTCTAGGAGACTGTGTCAAAAGGCTTTGTACTGTCAAGCTACTTTGCTCTACCCTCATGCACAGATCTAGTGTTTTAAAAACAGAAAGCAAGCAGGTCAGCCAGATGTGATTCAGTGCTGGTAAATCCATTCTGGCTATTCCCAGTCACCACCTTCTCCTTTACGTGACTGGAAATTGCTTCCAAAACTTCTTGCTCAATGATCTTCGAAGGAGTTGAAGAGAAGAACTTTTAATTCCTGTTCCTGCCTTTCTGAAGATTGTACAGCCTTTTTTCAGTCCCCAGGGACCTTCCTCAATGTTCACAACCTTTCAGAGATGATTCCTGACTCAGTCCTTCCCTAGTGCTCGTACCCTGATAACCCTGCTGCAGGCACACCCGACTGAGACATCTGGGCAGTGAAGGCTGAAATAAAGATACTGAATATCCTCAGACTCATTACTTGTACCTGCTTTCATTAAATCACCCACCCCTGAGGTGATTTTGGGGGCAACCCAGGTATAAATACTGGCTGAGAGATGAAGAAATTCAGGGTGGTCCGACAGGGAAGGAGTTGGGGGTGCTGGTCAGTGAGAGGCTGGGCATGAGCTAGCAATGTGCTTGTAGCCCACAAAGCCAACCATTCTCCTGGGCTGCAGCAAAAGCAGCATGGCCAGCAGGTTCAGGGAGGGGATTCTGCCCCTCTGCTTTCCTGAGACCCCACCTGGAGGGCTACAAAAATACTCAGAGGGCTGCTGGAGCAGCACTGCCATGGAGGTGGCCTGAGTGAGCTGGGATTGTTCAGCCTGGAGAAGAGAAGGTTCCAGGAAGACCTTTTTGTAGATACAGGTTGGATATAAGGAAGAAATTTTTAATAAGGGTGGTGAGCCACTGAAATGGGCTGCCCTGGGAAGCTGAGGATGCTGCATCCTGGCAGTGTTCAAGGCCAGGCTGGATGGGGCTTTGAGCAATCTGGTTTAGTTGAGGTGTCCCTGCCCATGGGAGGAGGTTGGAAAGAGATGGTCTTTAAAGGTCCCTTCCACCTCAAACCATTCTGTGATTCAATGGGAAGTTTCTAGGAGTAGATATTTTGCAATATGACAATTTTGAAGGAAGAGCTGCTGTTTATTTTCTGCTTACAGAGCTGTAGAGTTGCAGGTATATAAACCCAGGTATTTCTCTAGCTCTCAGTGCATTGAATGGATACTAATTCTTCTACTTCTGACTTCTTACCACACCTCTGAGCTAAATAAAAGGGATCACTACCAGGAGGTAGACAAGAGAACCATGTTTGCTTAAAAGCAGCACTAGCAGCAATCATCTACCTGTATGGAGTCTGGCTCAAACACACAGAAAAAAGGATGAAACAGGGGAAGAGATGAGAAGATAAGGGGAAAGGGAGTGTCAATCCTTTGGAAGAGAAGTAGAAATGCTGCAGGTGGAGGTAAATGGGGAGAACATTCACTGCAATAGTGTTGATGGTTTAGCTTTCTGGTAAAACAAACAAAATAGCTGCCTTCATAATACGAATATCAGGTTCCAGGATTTACTGACTTTTGAGTTTTTCTATAGCTGCCAGAAGTCCAGAAAACCTAATGAGACAGCTGAGAGCTTTTGCCTGCATTGAGGTAAATGTAACCCTGGAAAAACTGGAGTCTAAAGCAGAGATTAATTTACTGCCCTCAGTCATTAGCGTAACTCATCACAGCAATCTTAGCTGCTTCCAAGAAATGGAGATGGGGTTTTGTTTGTTTTAATGAAACATGAGGATGTTAAAAGAAACAGGACAGTATGAAAGCTGGAATGCAATAGTCCAGAAATGAGAGAGCAAGATGAGCCAAACATTAACATTTTGAAATTGGGAACATCCCTGCCTGAATGAGCAAGCCAGGCAGGAAAAATGAGGTAAGAAACAGAGGTAAGCGAGAAAGTCAGCAGAGCTTGCAAAATAAATTCACACTGAGTTTATCTAGACCTGTTGCTGTTTCATGAGGCTCTATTAAAATCCAGCTGAGAGCAGAGGCAACTGAGAACTCTTTCCAAAAACTCTGGGATCAAAGTCAGATTTCCAGTGGACAAATACCCAAAGCAAGCCAACCCAGTTAATTTGAAAGGTGATTGTTTGCCTTATTCCAGAGAAGTGAATAAATTAATGGACTTTGAGATCCCACTGCCAAAATGCACCATTGAGGAGACTGAGACAACTGCTGAGTCATTTGTGCTGCCACTGATCTTTTTTCAGACTTTATTCTCTGTGTCTATTAATCCACCTTTTAAAATAAAACTATCACAATATTATGTTCTTAAGAGTTTTCTTTAAATCATCATTATTTAGTCAGCAAAAAGCAAGCAATCTATAACTTGCTTCATTTTTTAGACTTTGCTCAAAGCAGTATTGCTTCTTTATTATTATTGCAGCGTTTGATATTACTACTTGCCTTAAGGAATGGATACAAGATCCATCTCCAGGGGTTTCTAGGAAAAGCTTTCAAAATAAATAATAAATAGCAACTGTTTATGAACCAATCCATGGTGAGGAAAGAAGGATGATGAAAGTACAATACTAACTTGTGCATCTGCCATAAATTATTGAAATTAAAGAGAAAGATAGTAAAATATTCTAATTCAACTTTTTGCAGTAATTTGGCTGTACTCATATTTTATCATTTGCTGTAACAGAGGTCAAATATTCCAGTTGCATAATGTCACAGAATATAGCAATGGATTACACAAGCAAAAATGTTTAATTGCTACCATGTACACATGAAAATAAAAAATTAGACTACTCTTTCATTCAAATCATGAGACTGATTTAAATTTACCAATCATTAACATTAATTGACTGCGATTCAAATCAAAGAGCAACAGCTGCATCCTGTTTTCTAGGCTTTGGGGAGGGTGATGTTTTTGAAAATAATAAATTTGCATTCACACAGTTCTTATTTTTAAACATCAGAAGGAATCAGTCAAAACTGTGGACCACTGTGCAAGCTGTGCAAACCCTGCTTCCTTTTCATAAGCCAGTGTGTTTTGTGTCAGTGGCAGTATTATACCAGCAGTCACAGCACTGTGGCACAGTGAGATCAGCACATTGGCAGTGACAGGACAGTGCTTTCTTTTACAAGGAATAATTACAGGTTCACATGAGCTGATAGCCCTGAGTGGCTGCACAACACAAAGAGCTGGGCACATACTCCAAGGGATGCTAAACCTCAAGAGCTGGCACGCTAATCTCAGGAAAAGTTTTGATGACCAGCACATCTGAAAGCTTAACTTTGAATTCCAGGAAGCTTGACTCAGCCCTTCCTTCTTCCAGGATGGATAAATTGGGAGGTTCATGCAGCTCACCACACAGGTATCTTTGAAGTGGAACATTAAAAACCTGGTGGCTGATCTATCCACAGCAGATATTTCAGATTTTACAGCAATGCCTAAAAGCAGAACTTTACTCAAACACACCTGCAGAAAGAATTTTCCTTCCACCTATGGTGCTGTGCAGAATTTTCCACCCAGTCAATTTCCACGGTGGATGAAATGGTCCCTTAATATACTGAGACTCCAGTAAGAATTACTTCAGGTCACAGTATATTTTTCCCTGATTAGTTTCCTCCAAATGCACTTGGGCTACAGTAATGCAGAGGAATACAGGAACCACTGCCAGAGCAGTCCATTGTCTCACTCTCTTCTGACAAAGGTCACTGCTGAATACTTCAAGAATGCTTTAGACAGACAGCTTTTGAGGGCACATTCACCCATAAAAACATGATTATTTTTCCATCAACAGCCAGTAATATCCTGAAACTCGTTGTCTTTCATAACTTTACATAATTGGAAGACAAACAACATCTGGTTTTTTTTATTTAATAAATCTAATCTTTAGTAAAAATAAAAATAATAATAATAATACTAAAACAACCTGCTCCTCTCTTGGCGTCAATGATTTTCAGTGGCAGGGACTTCCACATGCTTATTATGCAGTGCAGTACAGATTTATATAACTTTAACTAGTTTTACATTTTTTGCCTTGCAATTCTTATAAATAACTTCTTGTATTATGGCAAAAAAAAGAAATCTGCTCTAAATTCTGAAAAATAGTGCATAATTTTATGCACTTCCAAAACTCCTTTAGCATTCACAAACTTTTGCACTTCTCTTAATAAAGAAAGCTTTCCACATCTCAGCCTGTTTTCTAAACATCTTCTCATTCTCTTGTCACCTTGCTGAAATATAGGGCAGGCAGAAATAAACACAAGAATTCAAGGAGGAAATAATGAGATAAAATAGATTTCCGTAGGGCATTTTAACATCTGAAACACATTTTCACCTCAGATGTGGAAGAGTGGGATATGATCACCCTAAAATTGCTTTTGTGAGGGATGCTCATGCACACTGAGCTGCATCTGAAGTAACTTTGCCTGGCAGCACAAGATCCCACATGGGATCCAAACACAGCCAGAACCAGGGTGAATACCTGGGCTGGGAGCCCCTTCTGAGCCCCCTGCCACTGTACACACCCATGCAGGTTGCACTTGCTGCAGCAACTGCAATAATTATTGACCAAGAAACACTCCTCCCCTACTTATGCATTTGTTTGTCTGACTTGGACACCTTCTGCTCATAATGAATGGCTTGCACTGAGCAGAGTAAAGAAAACAATATTTACTGAATGGCCTCTTCATATGCCATGGCATCCTCAGACTGGAGAGCACCATTATAAACATGTTCACTGCTTTCTATTTCAGATCCTTATTTGTTTCAGACCATCAGTATCTGTTTTAGCAGGTGTCCCAGGATAAGACACACCAGTAACAGCACTTTTAGAACTGAACCTGGTTAAAAAGACTGGTAGAAATATTCAAGTAGTGCTTTTTCCTTTTATGGAAAAAATACACATATATGTATTCATCCATGTGTAGTAATTAGTAGGACAGAGGTTTTATGTTCCTTTTTGAAATTGTGGCGCATAGTTAAGTAATATTATCTGATTAAATATTCTAATGCAGTTTATTTCTGACTGTTAAAGGAAGAGTAGAGGCCACTCCACCTCTGCAGCACTGTTAAAAGTTGCCTAAAGAAGTACAGGATCCTGAAGTGAGGGAAGAAATAAGCTCTTAGATGCAGAACAACCCCCCCTCACTCCAGCTACTGGGACTTCTCCCATGTCACACTAACCCAATGTAATTGTTAGAAAGTATTATCTCAAAATAGAGCATTTTCCTACTCTCAGGGTCTTCTTTTCCAGTTTGTGTCACAGTGCAGAGATGATGCTCAGAAATACAATGATGTAAAGCATCTTCCTCAAGTGTTCTGCAGGCACCCAAACGTGGGTTAAAACTCAGCTGCCTGACAGCAAAGACAGCAGTTGGTGGGCCCTCACCATTTACAGTTTCACCACAACCCTCCCTATCCTCACACACCACCAAAAAGTACCCAAAAAACTAGAAATTGTAAGTAACAGCTTCTGCTTGTCCCTGCTCTCCATACCTCACCTTGACAGCAAAGCACACAGGCATGTGAACAAACAATAAGAAGATGCATTTTATATTCCAGAGCAAAAAACGAAACAGCTCTGTGACAGCACAAGGCAGTTTTTAACTCTCCTAAATTAGCATCTCAATCAATAAGCAGGGAGCTGCAATGCACTGCAAAACAGAAAAGCAGATTGACAACATGCAACAGAAGCAATCTTAGAAGTCCACAGAAATAGAAGGATATTTCTTAGAAGTGCAGTTTCTCACACACAGTGCATGTGTGCGAGTGATTTTATTTCTTCCCTTCCCCCAGTGCAACTTTAAAGTAAAAACATTAATTAGGAAAAAAAAAAAACAAGAGACTCTCTGCTTGATGACAACACTGTAAATTTAGAACAAAGGCTGACAGAAATAACCTATTCCACTTGGCAATTACGGCACTTAACTATCGTGCAGTGTTGCTGCTACAGACACCTGTAAAATCTCAGTGCTGTGAGATGCAGCTCCCAGCAGGGAGGACTGCAGATTTAGCAGACTAAGCAAAAGCCTGGTAGCCAGCAACTCCCGACTTCTAAATATGCATCCGAGTGTGAATTGCTGGGTGATGCTGGACAAAAATTTATCTTACTTCCAGCTTTCTCATCTACAGGCTGGGTGAAGGAAACAGTAGGGATTACAGCAGGGTTGGTAAAACATTCTGGAGACGTTAGCATTTGCTGCAAAACGTCAGGTTTTATATTATGGCAAATGGTTTTAAACACTATGCTTGTGGATCATAGATTTGTAGAAGGACAGTCAAAGTTAAGGGGTTTACAGGATTTCCCCTAGTTTTCTATTTGATGAGCAGTCTCTGCATTAAATACAGTGAGGGTGCCTTACAGAAAAGCGAGCAGTTTTAACATGGTTGCCTGCTGTAATAACCTTTTTTATTATTAATATGAGCTTTGAGGAGAGATTAAATAAAAGAGTCATATATTTGATTTTCTTGCATTACAAGCACATAGCTCAAATCACCACTCAGGATTTCCAGTATGAGGCAGTTTGTGCTTCACAGAGATAAGAATTTTAAAAAAAAATAAAATAAAAAAGAGAGATGGCAATATTTCTGTTAAGTTCTAACTATTTTTCTCCCTGCAAACAACAAATGCACAAATGCCTCACATTTTCTGAAGGCAACTTCCCCTCCTGACTGCTTGCCTGTTCTTTATCATCCCCTCGTAGACACCTCCGCCCTCCCCCCGACTCCTTTGGAGCAGTATTGACGGTGCACATTGATTCTCTCTGCAGATATAATAGTTCTTTCACTGCTGCTTATAATTATAGCAATGTGTGTCACTCAGTAATAAGACATTCAATTATTCTTGGCCCCGTGAAGTGTAACCCTTCAACTCACGAGACCAAAATCTAGGAGCATCAGCCCCCCGCCCCCCCCCCCAAACATTATTCTGTTCTAGTTTTCTTTTTTTCCTTTTTTTTTTTTTTTTTTTTTAACTTTGTCTTGCAATTCTGATCCTCAGTGGCCACTTGAAACTGCAGGAGTTTCACTGCAAGGAACTGGCTGCCAAGCTAACACAATCAGTCCCCTCAGCAAAGAGCAAAAAAAAATAAATCTCTTTTCCCCATTAAATACATTTCCATCTGTCTGCATCATAACAACGCCAGCTAATTTTAAAGAAACAAAGTTGTCCCAGAGTTTGACATGAAATGGGGGGGGGGAAATTAACAATGACGTAACAGCACTGGCAAGAGAGAATTTTAAAAGCGATATGAACAATCTTTAATCTTTTATCGACAGATTTCCTCTAGGAGACTTCTTTCTGAAAGGCAAAAATCACTGCGCCGTCCCTGCTAAAATCTCTTAAAATAAAAAGAATTAACTGAAGCTTACCTGTACTGGAATGTCATATTTGTAATTTTTATCTTTATTTCCTCTCCGTGGCGAATTTCTCCAGTCATTTCAAAGAGTTTGTTAGCCATTTTCTCATAAACTTTGGCATTCCTTTTAGTTTGTTTCAGCTCATCAAAAAATTCTTCCCAAACCAGCATTAAACCTCTCATTTCTGCATCAGTCCAGTTTCTGGCCCTCCTGTGTTTCTCAGTCTGAGAAGAGACAATGTAACTGGGAATTTCTGCTGCAGCCATTGCTGACTGACCTAAAAGGGTTTTAAAAGAGGACACTTAATATAGATTGAGTTTTTAGTTTAGGTTTTTTGTAGTGCAAGACATGCATATGTGGATAAAGAATTTGAATGACAACAGAACATATGAAACCTTTTTGCAACAGCTTGAAGCTTGAGTGCACAAAATGGGGCCTACATCTGACAGGCAGGAATTTAGTTAAAAGCTTTTAAACAGAGAAACGTCATTTTGATGTCACGTTTCCATAGCAACAGAGCAACTGCATAAGCTACAACAACAAAAACCTTTTAACTGAAAGCCAAAGAATCAGGACAAAGTTGACAGGCCATCAATATTAAAGCTTTTAAACACTTTAGGTTTAACAAAAAAAAAAGATCTATGCAGCCTTTGAGAAGCTACTTTTAAGTTTCTACTTCTTTTTTAGCTTTCCCTTACCTTTTAGGCAGACAATCTGCTAGCAGGGGGTCATGGTCGCCTGAACGAGCTTTTAAGTTGTGCCTTGACAGACTCTCTAGGAGGTTGCAAGGACTGAGGCCATGTACACAAAAAAAAAAAAAAAGCTTTTTTTTGCAAAGATATTCTGCAAAAAGAATCAGCCAGCTTTATGAAAACTATACATCTCTAAGCTAATAAATGTTTAAGCAGGCAGGCTCATTAAAAAGGAGCCCGCATCTGGGCTTTAGAACGTGCAAAAAATAGTATTTAAGTGTTTATATAGAGAGAAATATATACAAAATTTCAATATAAAGCCACTTTTTTTTTTCCCCGAGATGTTTTGCTGCTGATAAGCACACACTGCAGTCCTGTCAGAATGAATTTGCCTTTGTAGGTATGTATTACTGTATGTGTATTTTGTATTCCTAGTAATTTAGATGCTATTTATGCAGCCTGTGTTCTGCCTTAGGACTGCAGCAGAAGCATTTCACCTGCTTTATGGGCAACCTAAAAGGATTATTCAGTGAGTTAAAAAAAGGCTGCGAGATGCTTAGAACTGTGAATAAATTGCTTTGCTGTAAAACAAGCATTTTGAGCTGGTTTTTATATAGGGCTAAATTGTGCCAGCAGTTATATCAGGGAAGCAGGGCTTATTCATTGTATTAAACACTGCAATACAAGCAGAGGGCCAAATCCTGCCCCACTTACACTCCTGCAATCTGACAATAATCTTCCACAAAAGAGTGAGATGCAGGAACTGCATTAATTCCAGCAGTACGACCGGCTAAAGAGAAAGATGCTCGTTTCCTACAGTCCCAATAGAGTCGTGTTATGTAAAATATAAATAAATAATCCACGGACCTTTCTTATTATTATTTTTCTGTTTCAGCATATAACAGCAATAACGACCTCACTGCAGGGCATTTCCTGAAGATTAATGGCAGGCAGGGGTTAATGGCCTGAGGCTCACCCAGTCAGTCGTTAATCCCCAGGAAATGTTCTGTGCCTCAATCCTTAATGCTTAAGTATCCTATAAATTGTAAGTCTTCTCATAACCACATCCTTGATCTTAACAATAGTTTAAAAACGCTCGGCTTGGTTTGCATCCTGGAGATGGCAAAGAGAGCACACAGTGTTCCTAAAAGGTACACTCGTGACATTTGTGGTACCATTGCCTTCTTTCTATTTTATTTATTCTACTGCATATTACAAAAGACACAACAGCATACCATAGAACAAGGTGGGGGCATGAGGGGGGTAGAATTACATCTACTGTACATAGGAACTTCCACTGATCCAACCCTGAACGTGTCTCTGTCAGAAATATACCTGCTGAGTCACTGCCTTCCTAAGGGGAAAAAAAAAGGAGAGAAATAAAGGAAAAATCCCCTAGCTTCCAAATAACTGCTTTTAACTACTAATATGACAGCCTAGCAACTATTACCTTTAAAAATGTGTAAATAGCAGCATATGTTGTGATGATGATCTTGCATGGTTTGTCTCTTGGGTGGCCAGCTGGGAGACGTCACATGATCAGGGGACAGATGGTGGTCAGAAGAGGATCAGCTGATGACACATTCATTTTATTAATTTATTGTTTTGTTTTGAAATTCCTGTCACTTAACCTTGGGCTTCAGACAGTTCTGTTAACAAAACCCACCAGCCTCGGCTGCCTGTGGTCGCAGCCAGGGGCTGGGGAGCACCAGGACAATTTTAAGGAAGCAAAGCAGAGTCCAAGAGGAAAATACCATCACTCTGGGTCTGACTTGGAGCTAACACACACGACTGCAAAGCCAGGCTTGCTTTTCAACCTTTAATCATCCATTAGAGGTTCGTTTTTCTCCCTCACACATTAAACCACCTACGTTGTGAAAACGCTGATTAACACCACTGAAACCCATAGCATGATACACACAACTTGTCAAAACCCAGAGATATGTGTGGTCTCTGCTTTAAGGATATTTTTTTTATCCAGTTTCAAGTGCAGCAACCAGGACAGGGTGGGTGAAAACCTTTCCAGCTGCACCAAGTTTTTTCTGTCGTAGTCCACAACTATTCCTTCCCCTCTCCATCCACATGTGCCTGGCATATGTGCGGCTGCTCCCTGTGCCCCACACTGGCCCCAGACCCCGGGATCCTGCAGAAGGGGGGTGGTTGTTTCCCTGTGAAATTCACATCTCAACTTTTCTATATATGCTGTTTCCTATTAGTGTATCTGACAGATTGATATAGTGGTATAGTGCTATTTAACATCTGTTAAATAAAAGAAATGCTTTCTAATAATACCTCCCTTATTCCCCTCCTCTCAGCACCTGAAGGGAATCCAAGTTTCAAGGACTCAGGTTCTACCCCCTCCTCTGAAAAAGTCATTGATAATAATTATGGAGACCCCACATGCCTCCTCTTCCTCGCCAAAAAGCACATTGGTTGATAAAGTGACTGTTTTCCTACGTGGGTCAGAAAGAAAGAGAAGGTTTTTTTTATCCCCAAATAATTCCTGCAGTCTTCACCAGAGCCAAGGGAGGGAAAATGCACCTCTCCATCTGCTGATGTTCTGCAGATCTGTGCAGTCTCTAGGCATCACTGAGCCCTTGTCCTGGTCCCTGATGTGGGACAAACAGCTAAGACAGGACCAGCAAACCTTTTAGGGGAAGAGCAGCTCTGTGTCAGCAAGAGCAGTCCCTGCCCAGGACGAGGCACTGGGAGGAGAAGCTCTGTTAGCATTTGGCTGCTTCTTGCCCCTCTCAACTTAAAGGCCAGTCAAGATCTGTCATCTGCCTCAAAGACTGGCTGGTCAAACAAATCCAGCTGGTCAGCAAACCCAGAATAGCTGCTGACATGACGAGCTGCAGCTCTGCCAGACTGAGGGCACTGACACCCCTCCTGCACTCCCCTCTGGCACCTGAGGGCAGAGTCCTCCAGCACCAGCCTCCTCCAGATCGAGGACCAACCTGGCACCAAGCACCCCCCAAGCAAATGAAGCTGCAACTGTTCTCATCCATAAAATAAGGACATTAAAGTCTTGGAAACCACTGATTTACATAGCAGAGCTACTGAGTACATCTTTGTACGTGACTTCTCTCCCTAAGGGAAAGTTGCTCTCCTCCACTCTCCTGCTCTCCCCTCCTCTGATGGGCACTGCTGTGCCAAGTCCAGGAGATATTCTTGTGAACACCTCACTGTGCTTGAGTATCTCACTCCTGCCTTTGCTCTCAATGCACACCAGCTCAGAGGAACATGAATTTAATGATCCTCTGGCAAATCTGTTCTTCATATCATCTGTCTAAACACCCTACCTTTTTTGCAATCATTATATATCAGCTTGAATAATAGCTCTCACAGCTGTTCCACCTTTCATGGTGATCTCTAAAGATAGCAAACCTCAAACAGGGTAGAAGGGTTTATAATTTGCAGCTGTGGATCTGATGAAGTTCCCCTATAAATGCTGCTCTCACAGAGTGCAGACAACTCCATTAATCCTTCCATATCTGTTGACTAAACCTCAGGTGATCTGTGCTAACTGGCTGTGCATACAGCCTTCAGCTTTGCAAGGGTGGGCTAATGCATGCCAAATAAGACTTCCTTTGGCCAAGTTTTAGGGAATGGTGTTTTCCCCTGTGCCTGCAGGGGAATAACGGCTCCAGTCACTCAAGCACCAGAGCCCAGCCCACAAACTGAGCCATTACATCGTGATTACAGAAGAGCATGTCCCATCCTGCTCTTGGGGACTGTGGGAGAAGTCAGGCAGAAACTTCTGGGCAAATCAGAATTTATTCCGTTAGGACAGAAGCAATTTCTCCAGCTTCTCCTAAATGTACCTCTGTGTCTGAAATCCCCATGGGAGCTGTCTGCAGGGATGCTGACACACAGGTCACTGCCCACTGGGATTTTTAGAAATGGAAGAACACTGGCTTTGGTTCAGGAAAATCTTGATACCAGCTGGCAGCAAGCACCCTTTTAGGCAGCAGCTTGGAGCAGTGACACTGGGAGAAGGAGTCTCCTGCTGAAGGAGCATCATCCCTGAAAGACACAGGTCCAACTCTACAACACATGGGTATCTCAGCAGGCTATTTTGTAATGTACTGATTATATAAAACTAAAAAGAAAAAAAAAACCACCAACCAAACAAAGCTGCTTTCACTCTTTGTGTATGGGGCAAGGTGTTGAAAGCAAGATCATCCAAAGAACAAGCTGGTCACTGCTCCTTGCAGTCCTCTGGTCTGGCCCAGCAGGAGCATCACACGTGGGTAATAACAAATCTTGGAACTGGACAGTGACTGCACAGCATGTGTTCATTCTCTGGGAATTTCAGTGCAGACACACCTTGGTAACTCTGCTTAAAAGGGTGCAAGACCCTGTGTGCGTTTGTCTAAAAGCATTAGGAGTTTGCATTGCAGGGGGATACTATGTTGTAAGCTCAGAAAGGCTGTGTGTGTTGGGACACTGTCTCCTGCCCCATGTTTTGCCATCTACTGGGCTAGAATGCCCACTCTCTAAGTCCTACTGAAAGGTGTGGGTTTAGTATCTCTGGTTGCTGCATACTGCAATTTGTAAAGATGGTTAAAACAGCAGTGCCAGTACAGACAGGCTGGGGACCATGACACTGGAGAGCAGCAACTGTGGAGAAGGGCCTGGGAGTCCTGGTCAAGGGCAAGTTGAATATGAGTCAGCAGTGTTCTGGCAGCCAGGAGGGACATCCCTGTCCTGGGGGGCATCCTTGTGGATCCCTTCTAACTCAGGATCCTCTATGATACTATGATCCTCTATGAGAGAAGAAATACTTTATGAAATACTCTGTGGGAGAGGAAATATTCTTCCACTACTTCTGAAAAGCTTGGTCAGAGGAGATAGGCTGGGACAGACGATCAGGAGGAGAAGCTGCCTTTTTTTCTCCTCCATTAAACCAGCAATGAAGCTGCTGTGCTCAGGAGAGTGCTGGAAATGAGGAGCTCACCCAGAGGGTCGGAAGCACCTTGCAGGCAGTGGTGCCTAGCTTAGGAACTCCAGTGGGGTCCATGCACTGGTCAGTCTGCCAGTCTCCTTGGGTGATGGGTCATGGGGGTTTGTAAAGGCTCAGAAGTGACAGAAAACCATAAGGCTGTGAACACAGAGCCAGCAGGTCAGTGCTGTGGAGCTGCACATGGACACAGCTCCTGCCATCCTACTGCCTGTGAGGGAATTTTAACAATACAGCAGCATTTGCAAAGGAGGCCTGAAGTAATGCAAACTGCAGGAGGGTCTGTTGCAAATAGAGAATGAAAAAAAAATTATTCAGGCTGAGGTAAAACAGTAGGTGTCTCGAGACATAAAAAAAGGGCAGTCCCTTTTCTCAGAGGGCCTGCAATTTAATTGGGACATGCCACAAGGGAAACAAACAGGAGAGACAAGAAGGGACAAGTGACAGCAACACAGCACTGAGCAAAGGCCATTGCATGGCTGGATAGCTTTTATGTACATCTAAAATAAATAACACTGGCACAGAATTCTGACAGCAGGAATGGGTGCTGTGGGGGAGGTTGGCCGAAGGGAAGGCATTCTGGCTGACGTGGGGCAGAGAAGATTTTGATATGACAACACTTAGAACAAAACCAGAAAAATAAAGGTTTCCCCACAAAAGCCCTGCCACAGGGCTGTCTGGGTGTCAGGTCTCCCTGATGGTGGAGCAGGGCACTGGACAGGAGGGCTGTATTCTGGGAAGGTGCAGGTGAGCTGGAGGAAGCTGGAGGGGTCTTTTCCTTTCATTTTGCAAGAAACATCCTGCTTAAATTTCACTGTATTCAGAACATTTCCCTAAAGCATTTTGATCTTGCTGAACTGGCAGATTCTGACCAAAAATATCTCCTTTGCCTATTTTAGTAGTAACCATGGAAGCCAGCTTTGCACCGACATTCAGTTGGAGAGAGGATGGCGAGAGACAGCGAGGTGAATGCAGACAAGCTGGGAAATGAGGCTTCAGCAGTTTTTGTGGTCAGATCAGGAAGCATTGGCAGGCAAGGGGGAGAACTGGAATTACGTGGGGCTTTAGAAGAAGGAGCTCAGGGACTGCAGGGAACCCAGAGAATTCACTGTTTGGAGAAACCAGGTAAAGACTGGTACGTTCATAGTAATTAGATTAAAAATTACAATACTGAGATCTTTTAAAATTACTTTCTTTTTTTAATTTTAGCAGAAACACAGACACTCATGCTACAGACCCTAGTTTAGCATATTGGAGAGGGAAAAAAAATCCCTTATGTCCAGAAGGTACAAGTAATCGCTGCCCAAACGTCTGGCACTTACAATATTATGCAGGCAGGATGCCAAACTAGATGGACTTTGAGTCACACATGTTCTTAAATTTTCAAGCATACAGGAAAAGACAGGCCATGTTATTAAAAATTTAGTTATATAATATTGAAATCAAAGCACATCACAGTTCTACATGTGTCATACCCCCAGTTTATAACAAACAGAATTTCCTAGATTTTCTTACTCTTAAGAAATAATTTGCAGGTCCTTAGCATATGGAACAACTCTGCAGTACATAGTATCAGACATACTCCTTTTCTGGCAAACAAGCAACAAATCATATTACAATGAAAATCGCTCAGTTCCCAGTGAATGGTTTCCCAAATCCCACTTGAAAGAAATTGTTTTAGCCCTGCTTACTTACTGGGGCTAGTCAATAAGTCCTCCTGACTTGTTTGGTTTTTAGCACATTCGAGCAAGCTACATGCTGAAAAGTGTCTAATTCATTAAAAACTGCTCCTACAAATGCTATGCAAATATTGCTCTTCCAGAAGCAAATTCCTCTGAGAACCTGTTCTAAACACTTCCCTTTAGACATAAACCATGAGCTAATCCAGTTTGGATTTGAGATGTGCCGCAAAAGAAGAAAACTAATCCGTGTTGTGCACAGGTCTGTGCCTTGTGCTGAGTGACGCTGCCGTGACTCAGCGGGGCAGGAGGAAAAAGCCGTGTCACGGAAACTCAGATGACGGCAGCTGCTCTGATGGGCTGCTGCTGCTCACAGCATCGCGTGTGCCCCAGCAAGAGTGACCGCTGCTGGTGTCAGCCCTTGCTGCAGCAGCCTGAGGGGCAGCGGTGTTCAGGTAAATGCTGGCAGGTTCTGGACGCATCGATCCCTCAGCGAGGGGCAGCCCCGGGCTCAGGGAGGGAGCCAAGCGCAGGGCTCGGCTCAGGGCTCGGCTCAGGGCTCGGCTCAGGGCTCGGCTCAGGGCTCGGCTCAGGGCTCCAGCTGAGCGCGTTTGGGCGGCTTTGTGGGAGCATCAGAGCTGCCTTGAATAAGTGGCTTCCAGCTCGCTGTTCCTCCAGAAAGAAGAGCGGTGCGGGCCCTTTTCCAGCAGCCTCAGAGGAGCTGCAGCGCAAGTTGCTGGCAATTCGCTGCCAGAAGCCCGGCCTCGCTGCTCAGAGCCTGCTACTGGCTTGGCAGCCGGCAGCATCCACCTCACAGCTGCTCGCATCCCGCGCTGTCTCTCCCTGACTCCCTGCCAAGGCTGGCGATGGACGTGGGAAGGCCCCTTGTGATCCCTGCCCTGAGCCCGCAGCTCCGCTCCAGGTGAGCCCGGAGCTCCCGGGGAAAGCCCCGCACCGGCTCCTCCCTCTGGGGACAGCGATGGGATCAGCTCCTGCTGCTCTGCTGTTTAATCACCCACTGGTTTTCAAAATAAAAAGCATTAAAATCCAAAGATGTCTGCCAAGTGGAGAAAGGCAGGAGCTTCTCTGTCTTTTATTTCTGCTTGGAGACCCAAGCCTACCCCCAGCTGCAGCCCTTTCCCCTCACAAGGGTTCACTCAGCTCTTGAGCCCCTCAGAGGAAAATTTAAAGATTTTTAAAAAAATATTTCAGATAAAATATTTAGGGCACTGGAGATTTTCATATCAGTTCATAAAAGATTTAAATACTAAAATGTAAATGGTGTTTTGGGTATTACTGCGAGGCAGCCTCAGGAATGAAAATTCAAGAAAAGTGCTGCAACCTATGAAGTTCAGACAGTACTCTTAAAAGTGTTCTTAAAAGCCTGCCTCATCTGAGAGCTGCCAAAAAGGTAAGTAAAACCAAATTCAACAGCAGCCTCATGCCATGATAGAAAATGAGCTTATCTACTTAAGTGGTTGCTAATGGAAGTTGAGACCATAAAAGAGGCAGCTGCCATTTCTGGGATGGGCTGACAGCAACATCACCCATCCCACAGCATCCTTGTCCTTATATTGGAAGCATATACATCTTCCAAGTGAACTGCACTTTATTCCCAATGTTGTGCTCTAAGTGTTTCAGGGGAGTTAAGTTCCCCTAAGAGTTACTGATGGGGCCTGTGAAGTCCTGTGTGGTCTGTGTTTGCAAATCCTCCCCCCAAACTGGTAACTTCTGCCTTTGTGCAGATGATCCACACAAATTCTTCAGCTACCACTACACTGGGTAGCATCTCCAAGACAAAGACAGGTTTGGGAAGTTAAGCATCAGCTCTCAGGTCTCGTGGTAGGCAGGAGGATGACCCATCTCAACGTAGAAAGGTTTATTGCAATATGCATGTGTAACACTGCCCCTTTTCACACAGAGGTTTGCAGCATTCGGGGTCCTGTGATCCCTCCTGCTTAAAGGATACTCAATCTTGTTCCCTGGTCATCCCAGGGACAGCCAGGAGGGGTCATCCACCCCTCACATCCAAATGTGCCCCTCCAGCCAACCTTCTGCCCCAGGACCCAACATCTCCCCTCGCTGCCTTCACAATAAGCCCGGGCTGCAATTGCTGTCACTTTCCTCATGGACTCCTGGCTTCTTCCAGCTGTGTTCCCCTCCCACTGGCT
The DNA here is from genome assembly GCA_034509425.1 of Eopsaltria australis. NCBI lineage: Eukaryota > Metazoa > Chordata > Aves > Passeriformes > Petroicidae > Eopsaltria > Eopsaltria australis. The sequence goes on along the minus strand of JAVTVJ010000094.1, from coordinate 2,965,293 downwards.
CTCTGCTGTTTATCACACACTACTCTGCTCCAATCACCCTCCAACCCACCAGGGTTCAGTTTATACTCCAGCCTAACTTCCATTGTTCTGGCTAAAACCAAACCAAGGAGTGTGTCCTGGCTGCCTCTCTTGGCTGCAGTGCCAGGCTGCCTGCAAACCCATCAGCCCACAGCCCAAGGACACATTTCCCAGCTGGCACAGGAGCATTCTGGCCAGCCTGAGGAAGCCCATCTGCCTCATTTCATAAGTTCTCCTGAACTAATGCACACTCACAAACCACATTTGGATGTAAACTTCTCCAGGTCCAAGACCAGCTGTCCAGTGCCACCAGTGGTTTTAAAATCCTGCCTGGTGCCTTTCATTCAAGGTGGCATTCAGTGTTGTAGCCCAGAGGATGTGCCCCAAGTGTAGGTATGTGCAGGGAAAACAGCATCATTTGTTTGGCTATAAATACCCACTGCAGTGTGGTTATTCACAGAATCATGGACTATCTCAATTGGGAAAGGACCCATCAGGATCTTCAACTCCCTGCTACTCACAAGACTACCAAAAACTGAACCATATAACCAGGAGCATCGTTCATGGCACTCCTTGAGCTCAGCCAGGCTTAGTGCCATGACCACTTCCCCAGGAGCCTGTTCAGTGGCTGACCACCCTCTCAGAGAAGAATCCAGTTCTAATGTCCAATCTGGACTTCCCCTGATGCAGATTTGGATGCAAGCAAAGCTAAGACTACAGCAAAAGGAGTGACAGTGTACCTGCCACCAGCCATTTCTCAGCTGAGTCAATCACGCAAGTGCAATCAAAAACATTAATTTAAATTATGGATTAACTGGCCTCAGTTCACCTGTGGCAGATTAGCAAGCACTCAAATGACTTCTTTTTAGCAACAAAGCTGCCTCCAGTGGGTGAGCAAAGATTTTTCTGAAGAGTAACAAAACTGAAGAGCTACAGATCAGATTTTCAGTACTGGAGAGCTGAACCTATTTCCAGTTGAGCTTCATAGGGCACCAGGCACATACAGCTTAGATAAGGAACCTAACCAGGATGTTTGAGGGGGAAGTGCAGACCCAAAGTGTGTGGAACCTAAAACCACACAGATGCAGGAGACACGCAGCGTGAAGATGCAAGTACAGACAAGCTGTCTGAAGGGAGTTTGTGGCAGATGTGAATGGCACCAGGGAATTCTTATTTTGTTTCATCCCTGAACATTCAGTTGACAGATTTCTGCATAGCCAGAAGGATCCCCATGTTCTTAGCAAGTCTTCAATTGCTCAGAAGGTTGGAATTCTTTAGTTATAAAATACAGCTTTAATGACTGTAGGACAAGGGACCTAAACGAAGAAACAAGGAACCACCATGTGGTTGCAGAGAAACAAGACTAAACAATTTACAGAAAACCAAACCAGTTCCCAGTGCAGTGTCTCTGTCACTCTTTTAGTGGCCAGTGTTGTCCATTCTCTGTGCAAACAGGAGGACACAGTGTGTTTCCCAGGGGAGGCCCTCGTGCAACTGCTATTAGAGGCAATTGGCCAATTCCGAAGGACTTAAAAAGTCAACCCTCTTCTCCCCCCACCTCAGTCCCCTTGTAAAAACCACTTGGACTGGTTTTAGCTCCTCTTTTGCTGTGGTTTTAAAAGAACTCACCAGCCTGATCCACAAACCTTGCCAAGCAAGGGCAGAGAAAGTACAACTGCCTCTTGTCAGCATCATCTCACCAGCCATACAGATGAAAATATTCCCCATGCTGACTTTAATGCCTGGTAGCAATATCCCAGCAGCTGAAGCCACTCAAGCAGACCAAAAATGCATCACAGGCATCAGTCTAAAACATTCACTGCTTGTGTCATGGTTTTCTCCATGTGCAACTTCTTTCCTGTCTGCACACTGCACTTCATGATAACTGGACAGACAGATTAAATTGAAGCTCATGCTTACTCTGTCAAATGATTTCTCATCAAGGCTCAGCAGGAACTAATTGAAGATTAAACTAATCATTCCTTGAGGCCTCTTCTGGAGTGTTTTATCACTTTTTGCGAATCCATTAAGGAGAACTTCAGTGGAGTGCTGATCTGGCAGGACCAGTGAACGCACAAGCTGGAGTGACTGGATAACCCAATACATGTGTGAGAAACAGGGACTTCAGACATTCTCTATAAATGGGCCAAGACCAATCTTTATCCATTTCTTCTGGCTGTAAAAACCAGCCTAGCAAAATGGCAATAAGTGTTTTCCAAAATACCATCCTGCCTTCCTGAAAACAAAGGAGTGAGTCTGACAAGAGCTGCTTGATGTTACACGAAATATTCCCGTGGAATTCCCTGAACTTCTCTACCTCCTGAAACCTGGAGAATACCACAAGCAGCCACCAATTACCAGCCACTGTAACTTGTGTTGATGCCTGCTTTAACCTGCTTCCACAATAGCCAAATTCTTTCATCAACTGATCTGCAGCTTCATCCCTGACCTCTGATCCGCCCAGCGCCTCTCTGGGTATTGTACACAGCTATCAGATAACAGCAATTGACATCCAGGCTTCCTCCAGCCTCGGGGTAAACGCCAGAACCACTGGGGCATGGCAGACCCCCAGATGAAAAAATTAATGTACTTTTTCTGCAGTGCCCTGCAGGGTTAAAGGAGTCATTTAACCAGAGATGAAAGCTGAAAGAAAGGTCCAGAAAGCTTTTTTTGTTTTGAAGCAAAAGGAAACACCCCCTGGAATGGCAGAACCAGACGCTTCACTCAGTAATAAAATTCATGGTCCCAAAAGCAGGATAAGACTTACACTTAGTAATGTTTGGTTTGAAAGAAATACAAGTTTTCAAGCCTCTTCTACTCTAAAAGCTGAAGAGACCCCTGGATATTGGTCACCACAACTATCAGGATTATTTTGAGAGCATTTTATACATCTCATTACTGAAAATGTTTTAGAAACATTGTGCTATATTCTACTCTGCCTCCCTATGTTGTTTTTATCTTACAAGTGAGAACTCCTTAAGGCAGGCATCACTTACAAGTTCCCATCTGAGCATTTAAAATACTACAGGCAGTGTGAGCTTCTGGAATCAGTCAAAGTTTCTGGAATCACTCTCACTTTTAAGATAATTTAGATGCCTCTCAATACTTTCAACATGCTACCATACGGGAAAGCAAGATCAGCTTTGGTTTAGATTATTAACATAATATGATTGCAGTGCACTCAGAAATGGTAAAAAAATCAACTCTCTTTCATTCCCAATTGCTCAATTCAGTATGAAACCACAGTAAAACTGTAAGCAAATCTTGTGAATAAGGTTTTCATTTACACTTGACAGAGAGCCATCATCTGTGTTGCTATTTATTTATACACACACGCACATATAAATACACACAGTTTTTATACTTTTATATATATACACATGCACATTATTTTACCTGGTTGCTTTCTGACAGTAACTATTCCAACATAAGGCTTGGAAGAGGAGTAGGAAGAACAGCTGAAGCAAGACTGGGTCATGGCCTCACCATAGGGTCCAGGGGGAGGTCTCTACGTGCACATTAAACCTCACAAAGTGGAAGAGCATTGTATTTTCCCTCCAAAAATTCAGACGTGCATTGCATGTCCTTACAGACTGCACCGTCTCAGGACAAAACCAACACTATTAAAAATCAAAACTGGGCTTGGATGCCACAAGTTGTTTTTCTGTGTCTTGTAGTGTTACATAAGCATCACCAAAAAAAGAAATTACTTTGCCTGTCTTTAAAGCAATATTCTCATCAGGGATTTCTGCAGATAGAACTATGGAGAAATACTAAGTCCAATATGGACCTGCAAGGAGGCATGTCCCCCACGAGGCACAAAAAGTTGTTGGACTCTTAAAACCATGAAGAAAAAAGTCAACACATTTTAAAATACATCTCTCCAGCCTTCTGGCTAAAATCTCTGAACTGGTCCATCCACAGAGCACCCTCAGAGGCAGTGCATCAGAAGGAATCAGAAGGTTCAAGGACAAAGCACTGACCAGTTAAACCCTGTGAAAAGCCAGGTCAGTGATCCCAGGGAGCAGGTGTGTTTTGGGTCTGACTGGGGTCAAGCTCACAGTCCTTACAGTGCTGTACTTTGCTTTGGTAGCTGGTGTTGATAACAGAGCAGTGTTTTGGCTACTGCCAAGCTGTGCTGTCCCTCTGACATTCCTTCCCCCACTGAAGGAGATGGGGGTGGGCAAGATCCTGGGAGGGGACACCAGCAGGCCAGCTGACCTCAGTCAGCCAAAGGGATATTCCATACCATATGACACCAGCTCAGATATCTAAGGGAAGGAAGAGAGGAGGAGGAGGAGGCATTCAGGGCTGGCCCATGTTTGCCTCCTCGAACAACCACCACGCATGCTGGAGCCCTGCTTCCCAGGAAGTGTCCGGACATCGCTGCTGATGGGAAGTAGAGATTGATTGTTTTTCCCTCTGCTCTTGTACGCGCAACTCTCAGCTTGCTTGTTCTATTTTTCTCCCCGCTGTAATAAAACTGCTTTTACTCACCCTGATAGTCTTTTTCAATATTATCCTCTCCCCTCTCCCAGTGGGAGAGGGAGTGATAGAGTGACTGAGTGAGCACCTGGCACCTAGCTGGGGTCAACCCACGACAAGGTGTCACATCAGAGGCTCCTCTGCCCAAGAGGTACCAACCTGTGAAGTGACTCCTACAAGGGACTGGAGCAGTGACCAGCTTGACCTCCTCTGGATGAAGAGAAGACAACCCAGCACCTTCTACACACTCAGAAATTGCAGCCCTGAACCACTTGGCTCCGTTCCCTTCCCCAGCTTTTCAGAGGAGCAGAAGGAAAGCACAGGCTCAGCACACAAACCCACCCTTTGATAACTGTAAGAGTTTTATGGTGTGCAAGAAAAGCTTCAGTACCTGCTGTCCTGGGAACAGAAGATCCTCCATGAGCCTTAAAGTCAACGCAGGGCTCCTCACAGCAGATCACTGACCCAGAGCAGAACTTGGCATCTGGGGAGAGAGAGCTTGGCAGGACAAGGCACCGTGTGGGGAGGGGAGTGAGGAGACATTTCCTACCATCCCAGGAGGGTCACCCAGGCTCTGCCAGGGCTGTCTTGAAAAGGTCCAGGGAGGTGGGTTTGGTTCCGTTTTCAAACTCTAACGTTTCAAACTGCGCCAACAAAGACCTTCTCCATGCTATACAGTCCCATCCCAAATAACCTGAATCAGCCCATAAGCCTTCAACAGACTCATCCCTGTGTGCTGAAAGCTGCTCGCTTGAAGCCTAAAGAATATGACAGATATTCTCATCTGCACATTTTACCACTGCCAGCCAAACATGTCTCTTTAAAAGTCATTCCAGTCTCACCTGGGGCACCAGCAGGTGTAATTTTTCCTGACTTGTCTCATCTGCCCAACTTTTCCATTAGCGAGTTAACACTCAATGCTCAGCCTGCTGTCCTTCAGAGGATCACAAATCATTCTTTAACATATGGTGGGTCCTGAAGGTACTGTTATCTCTATTTTACACAAGGAGAAGGCAGAGACAGGCAAAGGGGGAAATTTCTAAAGCTTCTAAATGACTGTGAAACTGAAGTAATTTTCAAAAGAGAATTGGACACTCCAGAGCTGAAGTTAACCTTGCACGTCCTTCAGTCACATCCCACAATGAAACACTCTCAATCTCAAAGCCACACAGGGACCTGAAGGGTATCACAACAGGAAATTCCAAGTCTAAAATGCAGAGGTGAATGAGCCATGACTTCTCCCCTCCTCCAACCTAACAGTCCACAGGAACCAACTTTTTCACCAAAAGAAGGTATTTGGGTACCTCAAGTTTCCTTTGCTCCGTGTTGAGATCCAAGCATTGTGGCCAAGCTGAGCCTTTCAGCACTGGTGCCTGTGAAGCCCCTCGGGCCTGGGGAGCTGTGGGCACAGCCAGCTCTCCTCAGCTGGCTCTGGTTCCCTGTGAGGGAGCAGCCACTCCGAGTTCCATTTAAAGATGTGTCTGGGGGAAGAGGGAGTGGCTGCGGTGGCCCCAAAACGGCTCCTGCTGCCAGGGCAAGGTGGTTGCTCCTCTCCCGTGGAGAGAGGCACTGGGTTTGGGCTCTGCCTCCAGGGCTGGTTTTGATTTTTATCCAGAGATGTTTAAATGCAAATTATGTAGTAAGCAGCCTTGGGAATGTTGCCAGATACCTGCTCCCCACATCCCTTTAGGTAGGCAAGAGTCAGGCCCCCACTTGCTTCTCCTCTCCGGGTCTGTGAATCCTTCTCTGCACCATGGCACAACTTCAATAGGAAGGGCTGAGAGGTTGCCTACAGCCTGGGAAGGGACAGGTGGATTTGAATATCCCTTGGGAGAAGGAGGACCCAAACCCAAGTTGACCACTTCTGAGATGAGTATTAAAACCATTAAGTTATTATATGAAAACCACCACACCAATCATTTGTATCTTAAGCAGCAAGTGCAAGGCTGTGAGCTGAGAGCTGAGCAGCAGGGGCAGGTTTGACTCACCTGGCTGGGTTTGGAGCTTGCAGAGTGTGGGAGCTGCTCGTGGGAGCTGGCATGGGGATACAGGTGGGAAAAGGGTCTCCAGGAGTCTGAGCAGACACCAAGGAAAGGACTGGGGAGAGAAGCAATCCTGCAAACAACTCCTCTTGAAATCACCAGATATACATCTGCTCCCACCATTTGAAGCCCTAACCTTACTTAGGGTTAAAATGTCAAACTAAAACCTCTCTTATCACCACCAAAGTGCTCTTACCTTGAATTTCTAAGCATTTGTTTAAGCTGAGGCTAAAAAGAGTCTGGGCTCCTTGACTGCTAAGCAGATCATAAAACCCTCTGGAGTACAATAGGCTGTAGAAAGTTTCTATAGCTTCCCCAATGACTGCATGCCTAGTTAGCTTCCTGCACCTTCTTCATCCTCAAAATAAAAGAGCTTAGTTGCAAAAGTTTAACTAAAGGCATTTCTTAAAGGAATTTTTAGAGTAGCTGTTAGCCAATGTGTTTTTATCACAACTCAACACAATAAAGTGTCAGCTAGCTCTGCATTTTATTGTTAGGAAAAAGGCTTTAATTAAACAGCAAGTCTACACATGTTTTTAAATACTGTGAGCCTGATTTTCTTCAAATTCATTGTTTCTTCCAATTCTTTAAATATGCATTTGAAAGAAGGGGAGGGCAGGCAGCACTGTTTGGAATTTGCAAATAAGTATTTTGAGGAAATAAATATATTTTAATCTCACAGAAAGAGACTACCCATAAAAATAGGAGGTATGAGGTAGAAAAGTAGCACTTTTTGACAAAACAGAGGAGGTATCCCTCTAAATAGGGATAGATGAATAGGCTGAGCAAATGAAAGTATTTTCAATTCACTTTAGATATTTAGCAAGATAATTTTGTAGGTAGTTATGTGCAAGACCTCCAGAATTTGTTTCAGGCCCATTCAGAAATAAAATCTGGCACAAGACTTCGATTAGATTTCAGACTCATCTCAGTGACACAGCCATTAGTTTATCTAGCAGCATTAAAAGTGAACAGCAAGTGCCCTAAACTTCCTCCCACAGAATAAGAAAGTGAGAGGTAAAAGTCTCTGTCATTCCACGCTGATGATTTTTAGACAGAATTTCCCACTCACCTTAGCAAGGTGATAATTAAAAAATCTCTGCCAAGGAACACAACCTCCTCACTGGACCCCCGCAGCTCTGAACACACCTGCTGCTGGGATTTGATATCCTGTATCTAGAGCATCACAAAGTGTGAGGGAGACTTGTGTCAGGAAAAAGTACACAGTTGCAGAGAGATTAAATTCCTCGGAGTTCCTTTTTTCTTTTTTATTCTAAAGAAAAAGAAGAGAGAATCCTGCATTTTGCTAAGTCTGAACATAAGGACACAAACACAGCTTATGGTCCTTCCAGCCAAGCACCTGATGGCTACAGAAGAAATACCACACAGCTGTGTCTCCACTGGCTTGCTGCAGCTATTGTTTCAGCATTTGCAGTGGTGTGGGAGCATTACAGAGTTTAATATTGCTTTTTGTCTTTCGGAGAGCAATGCCAGCCAATCCTCCTTGCACTCTCACATTATTTAATTAAATAGCCAAAAATTAATTATACATGCCAATACAGAGTGCAGTCTTACCAGCCCTAAATCAGGGTCAGGTTATGCTTTTGTAACCAGTGCCCTCTCTAAATTTGCTCCTCTGGAACGAGCTGTACCCTCTGCCTGTTGAGGAGGATTCCCATGTGCATTTTGAAGGATGGATCTGCACCCCACAGGGGATATCTTTGCCCAGGGGTTATCTTTGCCCAGGGGGTTTTTTCCCCCACAGAACACCAAGGTGCAGATCACAGCTTGCCTGATATCCACAGCAGTTGCTGTATTAGCTGTCAATGTGTGTTCTGCACCACAAAGGAAGAGAACACCCTGCTGCACACACCATCACCTTCCTCTGAATTCTGCTTTGAGGAAAGCCTTTGTGCCCACTGTGTCACCCTCCCAGCATGGGCTGCCACCCAAACCCACAGCTGGTACCACCACCACCCCTCACTCAGAGGCAAGCAAGCTCTCATTGCCCTGTATCCTTCCTCCTCTTTCACATCTCAGTCAATACTTTTCCCCCTTGGCACTGGAGCTCAGCATTGATTTAACTCCCCACAATTTGGCAGAGTTTGTTTTCCCCGACCAACCATCATCATTCTCCCAAAACATGGAAGGCAGCAAAGAGCACGTAAGAAAATCCTGCACTCCCACACAGCCCTGTGGAGCTTTCCTGCAGCACTCACAAGCCTGTCCTTCATGCCAGCCTACAAAACCTTCAAACCCTTGAGCCCCTGCTCCTGGGCAGAGGTTCTGGTGAGATGGACATTCACTGCAGAGCTTCATCAATGATTCAGTTGTTTCTGTAGCTGCAAAATACAGCCAAAATCTGGAAAAAATATCCCCTCTAGTCCACACTTCTGTCTAGGTCAGTCACTAAAGGTGCTCCACATAACCTGGATATTTGGTGTTGAAGCAGCACTCAGTAGCCCTGAGAAGCAGAAACTCCCAGTTAATGCTAAAAAGACATCTTCTAGTGAGAGTTAAGCTATGTCCCTAGACAGAAAGGGTGGGGCATCAGGAGACTGGTCTGGCCTCTGAAACAAACGCATCAAATTCTAAATATTATTTGATTTGATCCAAATGGATGCCTTTTCTGGGCCTGGCACTATCCAAGATAAACCCATGTGCTGCAAACAAGAAGCAGCACCAGAATTGCAAATGTCTTTTCCACAGACCAGAGCAGCACCTCACCTCTTCTCTTCAGACATAATCCTCACAGTCAGAGAGTGCCCAGGGCCTTCCCAGTTCCCCTGACTCCCAGAGAACAATCTCTAGGATGTATTGTAATAGTATAGATGTAAAATGGTTGTGTGGATCACTGAAGGCCTCCTCCACTGATTTGTGATGCCTTTCAAGAACTTTACAAGCATGAAAATAATATGCATCAAGCAATGAAAATGAAGGCTTTTTTTTTTCTTATGTGGATTATATAAAAAATTTTGGCCCACTTAAAACAGACATCCTCAATTAGAATTTTATCTGGCTACAATGAGGTAGTGGTTTTGTTATGGCTGATTCATTGTTGCACAGACTTGATTTTTAGTATGGCAAAAAAGGGGGTTCACTGATGTGGAATTGTTTCTCAGATAAATTGAGAAAAGGAAAACTGATATAACAAAAGGGAAGAATTCCTTTAACTGCAGCTATATGGGGGATTTTGTCAGCCTAATTATTCAGCGATAGAAACAACCATGAACCCCTCTCCCAATGATTATCTCAAGCATATCACTGAACAGTATGAGCAAAAAATTCCTCTGTACCTTCCTTCCTTTAATGAGGACTATGGGAAACAGCAGAGACATCAGACACTTTACATGCTCACCTCTCCCCATATGTCCCACAGATGCCAAAACTCAAAAATTTCCCTTCCCTGATGTCAAAATAAATATGAAAAAGGATTTTCACAAACATAAAAGAGACAGGGAAGGGAAAATTGGGCAGCTTTTCAGTGGATATGATAGATAATTCAGATGCAACCCAAAAAACATAGTTTTAGAATCTAGCTCAGTTTTCAGGATGAATGGCACTGCTGAGCAAGGGGGGAATGCACAATGGGTGGAGTAACAAGAGTAGGACAGCTGTCTACTGACATGTAGGCAGAGTTGAACAAGCTTTTTGCATTCAGGGACCAGACAGTTCTCTGGCAGCATTTGAGAAACACAGGAAACACATGAAAAAGCTTTGTGTGTGCCATGGTGCCAGCAGGAGCTGAGTCTGGACACGGTGATCCCAGGGGTCCTTTCCAACCTGTGTTTAAATCTCTTGGCAGAGAAACCCTTCTATGTCTAGGACCATTCCTGCAGCTTTCATATTTCCTATTTCTACTTCTACTGTATTCAAGATACAGTTACCACACTGTGCAACACCAGGGCACATTGTGGATTTACACACAAATCTTTTTTTTGGTTTTGTTTTAGGCCTTCTTTAAAATCTTTTACATCCTATTTATCATCCTGATGACTCCTAAGGATTGAGCTGGTATCTTCCAAGAACTACTTGCAATTGCATCAAGATATTTTCCTGAATGGTGACATCTCTGTGGATGCACATGTATAGTTCTTTTCCCTTTCTGCATTACTTTGCAGATGTCTAGATTAGCTGAGAAAATGGAGAATAATCACAGCAAATTTTAATTTTAACCTACCTTGAAAATTTCTTACTGGTAGGTTTGTCAACTCTCCTTTATTTTTTCCTAGAGCTTTAGCAGGTAATTTAACAATAGAGAAACTAACAGAGATTGCCACACCTGGTGATGTCCTGCAATTTGAAAAAGGATGACTCAATCCCCACCCTCTAGTCTATTGTCTTTAATTAATTAAAATCATAACCAGTTCAAAACTACAGGAACACATTCCTTTTTATTTCTTGACTTCTTAGGGGATTTGATGACTATTGGTAAGAGACCTTGGAAGTCCAGCTATGCCTCATCAGTTGGATCACCTCTGCACAAGGGCTGCTGGGCTTCAAAGTATACAGACATGTGACAGCTCCCTTCTACAAAATTCATTTTTACATTTACCCAATGTGTCATATTTACAAGTCTTCATTTTATTTTCCATAAATTTGACCAAGGCAGGCTTGATTTACCAGTGCACAGAGCCCTTTAAACATCAGTTCCATTTGCCACCTTCACTTGCCACATCAATAATTTAGTTCATATCAAAGGAAACCATTAATTTAAGAACTCCACATTTGGGACTCTTGGGTGGCTACCATGGCTACCACCTATTTTTATCCATAGTACAACGCTTTTATCCAATTGTTATAAACCTGTTCTGCTGACACTTCAGTTTAAAACACACTTTTAGATGCTTTCAGATACCAAAATGCTCCAGAAAAGAGAACTCCCTGAGATGTCTTATAATGAACAGCAAAGCAAAGATTTATTTAGCCTTGCTGTAACAGCCCTGTGTACTTTGAGTGTTCTTATTACACTGCAATTGCCAATCAAGCCTGCTGATGGACAGGCTCCCTACCCTTCATGTGTTTGAAGCTTTTCTCATTGTTTTTATGAGTTTTGCAAGTTGCTCCTCTAAATTGATTTTACCTGCCTTGTTTAACTTGCCTGTATGCTCTTTTCTCTGTTCAAACACAACCTCCACTTTCTGAAAGATGTCTTTGTACTCCTAACATCATTCTGCTCTTCTACTGAACAACACCAGCTTTTCAGAGTCCTCCTCAATCCTTTTGATAGAAGAGGGTACACGTTTCTTTCAGCTCATATTATGAAGTCTTCTCAGCAGCTGCCTGTTCTCTGCAAGTATTTTACCCTTTTAGCAGCTCCTTTGAACACCAAAATTCATAGACTTATATTTACCTATTCCACCACTTAAAAGTTGTATTGTTTGCACAGTGACAAAAGAACTGAGTTTGTCATGGTCATTGCACATTGCTTGGGGTTAAAATCAGCATTGTCTTTTTCCCGTTACATTAAATCACAGAATCATAGAACAATTTTGTGTTGTTTCACACCCCTGCATTGCTTTCCCTGTTGCCTCTCACATCAAGGTCTTTCTCCTTTTCTGATCCTCAGTTCAGAGTCTTTGGTATTTCTCCATTTACCTCTGCAGAGAAAGGCCCTTTCTTCCCTTGTACCTCACTGATCTCTCTGGATAACAACGTCTCAAACAAACACCAGTCTCTCCTCCAAATTAAATTGCTCCACTTGCCAAGGCAAGGGCAGCCCGTATTTCCAAAACAGAGTCCTCATATTTTCTCAGCCAGCATTTTGATGTAGAATTTTCCAGACAGTTTCATGACCACTTTTCAGTCATCACAGTGCAATGATACCAATTACAAACACAGTCAACACCAATATCAGCACTGCCACCTCCATACCTCCCTGAGACAAGAAATGTATTCCTATAGCCTTTTTTCCCTTTGTTTCCCACAATAGAACTGAAGTTCCCTGGAAGGGCAGTTTCTTCACACCTCCAGGATAGTTTGGATGACAAGCCTAAGAAGATTAGCTTCTGTAATGTTTTCTAAAAACCACTGTAAGGAGGATCACTGACACGGATGACTGATTTTCATCCAGGAGATTCTAGCATTGTTCCACTATCTCATGCATTTATTAGGATTTCATTTCCTTCTGGAGCCTCAAGGGAAATTTCATAATCAGCACACCTGGTATGTGTAGTATAAATAATTAAGGGGATGCCTTCACTAACGATCTATGTAGAAAGGCTGTTCTGCTGTAAGAAACGGCCTGGATCACAGCCTTGTTAGAAGAAAGAGCTAGGATTATAAGATCCTTTCCATTTTCAGACTCAAAAAAACTCTTGAACGCTTATTGAACCAAATGGAGTCAAGGTAGAGGGACCTAACTCAATCAGTGTGTTTATGAGTTGTTTCAACATTATTCTTTCTGTGTTGTCAGCATAAATGGTACTTTGTCACCATTTTTCTATCCCACAATTTAATTTATTGCTTGCCTTAAGAAAAAAAGATCATGACACCAATTTAACTTATAATCACATCAAGAAAAACACTTTATGTGACAAATCTGGCAATAAGCCAGCACGGCATAAACTGGTTTGATGACAGAAATACTTAGGGCAGACCATGTAAAAGAGGATAGAGATCATGAGATGCCCTCCACGCTTGGCTTTATCTGTACAGCAATTTGCAAGGGCAGTAGTTGTTACAGCCCAGACTCTGGTGGTTTTTGGTGGCTTTTCCCTGAGAAACTAAGAGCATTAAAGTCCTCACAAAGTGGGCATTATTAGAAGAAGGAACTACTTTATTATCACAAATGGATAAAATATTCAGGACATACAAATTCCTGTCCGACAGCTCACACCAACATGGTAGTAGCATCTGCACAATTTTGATCTAAAAGGGTTCTTTTGATTGATTTGGGGTTTTTTCCCCTTAAAGTAAAGCCCCTCAGTAGCTGGACATAGATTTTATATCTAGAAACTCACTTAAGTGTTTTGTGCCTTTCTCTGCTTTATCAAAGGAACCCTTTGTTCTGAATTCTTCTTTCTGCTACCGTTGATCAATCCCTTGTCTTAATCTGTATTTATTACTTACTCTACAGATCCTTCATTGGAAATATTTTTTTTTTTCTTTCCCTAAAGCCAAACTCAAGTTTTACTTTAAAGCTTCTAAAAAAAAGTTTTATCATATCATGTGCTTCACTTCATGGTGCCATCTGTAACTAGAGTACAGCACAGTAAATGACATATTTGTGATTTGGAATCCAGTTTTGCAGATAACAGAGGTTAAGCAGCTCATTTAAATTTGGCTCTCTGATACATAACTGAAATAGATTCAAACACTGAGATTTGCTCACCATCATTACTCCCACTTTCCAACACTTTAATTGAATATAGGAAGTCAAATCAAGAAAGCCAGCTTCTCATCAAGGACTGTGTTCTAAATTCTGGTTTTTTTTACAGCTGTAAAAACGCTAATGAATTATTTGTGACCAGAATATTAGACCTGATATGAACGGCACCACACATGCAACATTGTGTAAACACACTCTCATCCTTTCAACTTGCCCAGTTACCTCAGGTCCATCTAAAGCTCTTACACATTTTTCTAAAGCAGATTTGAAATATTATGACTAATTAAATCTATTGCTATTAGTGTGAGTAGGCCATACTTAAATTAAATTTTTAATGTGTTATGAACCATAAGCATATTCATTACCAGAATTTCTCTCTTTCTAAAATATAATTGGACACTATAATTGGGCTGATGGGGCACATCCTTACACCTGCACGTTGCTTCAGGGGGACTCTGCTTGGGTGCAAGTGTCCTCTAGAACCTCCAGCATGATAAAGTACCACAGGATTACAGTCATTCTGCCAAGACAAATACAGTCTCACCTTAATCTTCTAACTTTGTCCTGGCAATATCAAAACCTTACTCCTCAATTTCGAAAAAAAGAAGGAAAAAGTTACCAAGGTAGAAGGATCCAGGCACCCCATGATAAAACTCAGTATTTGGTTTCAGTGCAGGCCTCTTCTTACCCTACACAGAGCAGCAGGATGCACGGGATGTGTTAGACCCATTTCAGAGGGCTCAGCAAAAAGTGGGTTTCAGTTTAGGAGGTGATAACAGGTGAGCTCTGGGCATGTCTGGAGTGAACAGCCCACTAGCAAATCTTCACAAGCTGAGCAATATTTTCCCCCTCTTTGAGAAGTAAATGTGTGATTTGAAAAGGCACAGAATGGATTTACTTCCACAGAACAAGCACCTGACAGCTTCAGGTGCTCTGTGAAACTCAGGACTCACCTTCTCCTCTGCATGCCCCAGTGGGATCCCCCGAGCCTGCAGGGCACGGCTCTTTGAGCCCACTGACACCTCTGTGCTGGGAGTGCTCCCAGGCCATGGGGACTAAGGGGTTAATCCAGCTTTTAGGCACACATTAAACCGTGCTAAGAGCATTCCACAGAAATACCATCCCAGCCCAGAAGGAATAGCCAGCCCGACACACTCTGTGTCCGGGCAACAGACACATCCACTGCTTCTGAGCTCTGCAGCAGCAGGGCATTTTGTGGGGCACTCATGGACCCTTAGAAACCCATGGGCATGGAAAACTAGCCACTGTATGGGCAGCTGCATGGGGAAAAACACCCTGGAAAGCCATTTATGCAGCATTAGCTGTGAAAGTTGTACTTTGCTTTAAGGAGACTCATTTCGAGTTCTACCACCTGTTTAAATGGCAAAACACTTCCTCATTCATTTTAAAATCTGTGGCTCTGTCCTCACTTCTCTTTGCATAACATGTGGCAAAGTCACACACTTAGAGGAGAATAAGGAGCCTGTAGCTGTGAGTATCCCAGATATTGATCTCTATCAGGCTATATAAACCAGAGCTTTAGCAGTCTCTCAGGAGTTTGCTGTAAAAGCAATTGGAACTGCAATTAACAGCAGCACATCTTAGGATCGGGAAAGACTTCTAACTGGAAGCTAATTAGGAGGGCAAACACTGAAGCTTGTTAGCTGAGATGCTAATGAGAATTATACTTGAGTGGCAGCAGACTAGCTATTCAGAGTTAATTAGAAACCTCAGCTGATAGTATATTGCTCTTAAGAGCTTTCAAAACAAACAACTGGAAAAACTGTCCTGCAGCTAAGGATCCAGCATGCCATGCTGAGTAATTCATGGGGACAGGGAACAGCCAGAAGATTACACTGCATCAGGGTAATTTAACAGCATGTGGAAATGGAAGAGAGGAGGTTTTTAGGAGATGCATGTTCCTGTGGATTTTCACAGGATCTGTGGGTGGCAGCCCTGATGCTGCATTAGGCAGTGCTGGTTAAAGCAGCACCCAGTTGCACTAGAGGGTGAGCAGGGGAGCTGCCACATGCCCAAAGTGTCCTCACCAGCCTTGTGCAGAAGCAGGACAAGGACCTGGGCTGGCTCAACAGCCCCTGGCAGATTTCTGATCCCATCCCCAGCCTCTCCCACCCCAGCCCTCAGCTCTCACCCAGGAAAGCTTCTGCAGGGAGCTGTACCAGGTGAAGCTGCAGCTGTGTGCAAGTTGCTCTCACCCTGCCTTTGCCTTCCTGGGGCATGGGAGGGGTTTACTCTCCCCCCCTCTTTGTGCAGTGAGGGGGCAAAGAGTAAATCAGGGCACTCAGGGGGGAAAAAACCTGTTAAATGTAACATGGCTGCAATGGGGATGGTGAAGTGTGGCCTTACCTGGGCTGAGTTGCATGGCTGATTCCTGCTCTGAGCAGAGCCAGGGAGGCTAAGCAAAGGGGCTGCGTGTTTAAATGTTTCCTCTGAGCCTGATTGGAAGCACAAGAGCCAGTCAGGGGCAGGGGAGAGGCTGCTAAACTCAAAGTAGGTTGCTTGTTTCAGGAAAAGGTTGGATACTGGAGAACCTCCACACGGCGCTCATGAAAGCACATGAAAACGTTCAGTCTCACAGGGGAGAGAAATGCTCCAGAATAATCAGGGGATTTTCAGTTTTGCAGAGGCAACTGTTTTGTTTGCATTAAAACTTGCAGCAATTTAAGCAAAACCTGGTTTTAATTCTACTTATTGAAACCAATTGCAAACCCATGTGGATACTCTTAAACAGATTCAGCTTTCCAAAAGAAAAAACACAGCAAAGCGGATTTCAATTAAAGCACAGAGGAGCATCCACAAACGGTTTAACACCAGTGTAATTAAATAGATTTCAAAGTTTAACTTTAGTTTAACTAAAGATTTCAAAGTTTAACTTAAAACAAATGTGACTTTTAATGCAGATGTGACCTGGCAGTCACTGGCTGTTGGTATATGGGAGGGTAGAGAACTTTGCATACTGAAACCTCCCTATGAGAGTCCTGGGAGTGAATAGGTGTAAATATACCCTTCACACAAGCCTTTTAGTATCTGCAGTTGTAAGGGTAGAAAGTATAAAAATTAAGAGTAGACACAAACACTGTCAATTGTAATCCATACATCCATTTCTTTCTTAAAGGAAAAAAAAAATTCCTGGTGCATAAGCAGTATCCTGAAGAGACAAATTTTCTTCACTAGAGCTTTGGGAACCCTCATTTTCACTCAATGTATTTGAAGCAAGAGTCCTGGATTGTGGTTATTCAGGTTTAACAGGACTTGGAAACGCTGACTGAAGCTAGAGGCAAAATTCCCCCCACACCAGAGTGATGTAGCTCTGGGTTTGACCACGCTGCAGCTCACTGGAGATCATCCCAGCCACAGCCACACAGCTGGGCTCAGCAGGAGCAGTCCACTGGTGACCAGGACATGATGGAGGGGGGTTGAGAAACCATTTCACAAACTCAAACTCACCAGTGGCTGGTGCCTGCCATTCCAGAGCTGGATGCATGGGCTGGGGGGTCACCTTGCACAGCTGCTCTGGGTTTAGTGCAAAGTTTAATAAGCTGCTTGGCAACTCAAACCAGGCTAAATAAAAGCAACAGAAGAGATTTAAGTAACTCATATTAATGCTTCAGAGAAGGTTTACTAGTGGGGAACTAAGGGTAGGAATAGTGGTACGTGTAGGCAGTGCTAACAAACTGCCTGGACACGATCCAGCCAGCAGAGCGGGGCAATGAAAGGCAGCTGCTGTCCTCTCCACCCCTCATCACCTCTGGTAGATATTCCCTCTATGAGAGACTGTGAAAGCAGCCTTCCCAGAGCTGCAGCCCAGCTTGGAAGCAAACCAGGGCAAGGCTCTAGGTGTTTCTGGGGTTTATATTGCTGACAGCAAGCAGGTACAGCCACAGGAACAGGTGGGCAGAGCTTGGATTTGGCCATAGGCTCATTTGTGTCTGTCTTCCCTTTGTGAGTGCCTGGAGTGGAAGGCTGGGACACTGTTATCAGCCACAGCATCATCCACAGGGCATGTATCTCCATGGAGTACTGGGCAGTAATTCCAGAGCCTGAGCTGACAGTAAAAAGTATGTACCTGTAAACTGACCATTAAAAGGTCAGTTTAGCTAAGACTGATCCTTTTCTCAGAGTCATAGCTAAAAACCAAGTTCTGTGGATACTTCATGTTACTTTGCTAAGCAATCTACTTGCTCCTCAGACTCTCTGAACACAAGAATCAATTTTCCCCCACAGATTCAGGAGGATGACACGCAGTCTTTCAACATCCTAGCAAGCATATGCTGTAAACTGTAACTTTCCCCATTGGTAATGTGTGCTTGTTGCCATCTTCCCTCTGCAGGGATAAATGCACAGCTCTAACCCTGAATTTCATCTGTTTACTCTCTCCTGACTGTGAATCCCTTTCAGTATTGCTAACTTCACACTGGCTTGCACACAGCATCCAACTCCACAAGAGCCCAATTTTCCTTTCAGGCTGATGATCTCCTGCTGCAGCAACATGAGCTCCCTCTGCCAAGGAGCCCTCCTCTCCTGGCCCACGCTGTACACCTGCAGCAAAACGACACAATCTGTGGCAGATTTAAGCTCTTTTCCTCCCCCAGAACTGGGCTGCTGCTTGGCTTGCATTGCAGCTCCCTGGGGATCTGTGTTTTAGCTCTGCAGGACATATTACCCCAGGTCTCTCTCTTGTAATGGTTTTAATATTTTATCATGCTCAGAGCACTGCCTGCTGTCTTTTAAACTTTCATAGGCACTGGGGAATTTCCTTTGCTTGGCAAATATTCCTGGGTTTATCAAAGATTATGTCTGGGTTTTCTAATAATGGGGTTTCTAGTAATGCCTCTGAATTGACTTTTTTTTCCCTAATTCGCAGTCTGATCTCTCACAACTGACATAATGCCCCAAAATTGCAACACTGCACCTTTAATCTTAGATCACTCACCAGTCCTCTTTCTCTTCAGGGAAGAAAAGAGAAAAAAAAAAAAAGGTAGTATCAGGAGCAGAAGTCTCTTCTTTGTTGAAGTCTTTGGCCTCAGGTCAAGAAGGCTTTTCATGGGAAAGCCCTGCCGTTCCCTGGAGAACTTGCATAAAACCCCATTCTCTGCTGCTGCCTTCACCTCTGTGCCCTCCAAAGGCAGGGGCTGTATCTGTTTTCCTGTGCTGCTTCCTTCCCCTCCACACTTATTTTTTGGTAAGCAAGTACAGCTATTGCATCACATGGGAGGTGACTAAAGGAACTTTCAGCCTGAAGAAACTACTGAATTCATGATGCTGTTTTCACTGTTCTATGAATTATTTGTATCTGTTTTGTTTGGCTATGTATTATTAAAACAATCTGGCCACAGTTTAATATAGGTAGGTTTCAAATTCCATGTGTGTTAAGCAGTGCTGTATTTTTGGCATGCCCTGTAATCCCAGCATGCTGGATTTCCAAAACACCCTGTGTGCCACTTATTCTGTCCTTACCACACAACAATCACACTGTCATTCAATTTTCACTCAGCTTCCTGCAAGTTTCTCTTCTCTCACATTAGGCAGAGGAAGTCTCTGGATCCCACATGTCCATCTCTGCATCCCTGCCCACTGTAGTGATGGCAGCAGTGCTGCTTTCCCCGAGCACATGGCACTGCTCTGCACTTCACTAATCATTTCTGCAGCTTTGCACCACTCATTCCTGTACACTCTCACTCTCTGAGCCACCACGTGTGTCTCGATGCATTTCTCATCTAACTTTATTCATTGCATTTTACTTCCTCCTCTCGACATATTCATGCCTTGCCTTTGCACAAACAGAGGAGCACTACTCAAAGTACTTTCCATTATGTCTCTGAGCTACCTCATAAATTTTCTTTGCTTGCATACTTCCTTCCTTCCCAGAAGTTCTACATAGGTCCTGCAGGCTGTGGGAGATGGACAGGAGAATCCACATTATATACTGGGCAGAAGAAAGTTTATTGTACCCATGGCCCACCAAACAATTGCATCAGTGCAATGCTGGGGCAGAAATAACACATCCTGCTCCTCACTGGGACTTCTCATCCTGGCCTTGATTCTGTAAGAAGGGCAGCACTTCCAGTGATCACTGGGCCCACATCTGCCCAGTTAATACTTGTACAAGCACCATCAGCAAGGTGATCAGTGAACTAACAAGTTCAAGTTCTCCCCATCATTTTTGCTCAAGTTTTTATTCCCATTAATCACTGCTGAGTTCATCTTTGAAGATTTGTGAGAATACCTTGTACAGGTTGGCCATTTAACTGCTACTTTTCCTGATTCTTGGTAATACTTGTCAATTTTCCTATCAAAACTCATTAAAGGATTTTTTCCCTTCATTTTTCAAAAATAGGATTTTCCCTTAGCTTGGCAAGTCTATTCCTGTTCTCATCCTAATCCTGCTAGAGAATGTGCATTGCTCATTACCCTTAACAACACATTACTCTTTTTCTTGCTTTTCCTTTTTCTGCATGTCTGGCAGTTCTGCAGCTTTCCTCTTGTAAGCTGAATAAAGCTCAGTTTCTGCACCCATTTCTTATCCTACAAATCCAGCTGAGGCAGAAATCCCCCAAGCCTTCACTGTACCCTCCACTCACAAAGCAACTCTGAATTTCTGATTGTATCCACTTGCCACTGCCAGCTCACATCTGCCACGGGGTGCAAGCACAAAAAGGAAACCTGCTCCAGAACAACAATTCAGTTTTATTCCTTTGAGTGTAGGCCATATATCCACATGGAAGACAAGGTGGTGATAGCAGCCAGCATGGATTCACCAAAGGTAAATCAAACTTGACCACCTGACTGCCTTCTATACAGGAGCAGCTACCTGGACGGCTGAGGGGAGAGCAGTGGATATTGTCTACCTTGACTGCAGCAGGGCTTTCAACACCGTGTCTCATGACATCCTCATAGGCAAACTCAGGAATTGTGGCTGGGTGAGTGGGCAGTGAAGTGGATTGAGAACTGACAGGTCCCAGAGGGATCAGTGGCACAAGGTCTAGCTGGAGACCTGTCACCAGTGGTGTCCCCCAGGGAACTATACTGAGCCCTGTGTTGTTTAACTTGTTCATCAATGACTTGGATGAAGGAACAGAGACCTCCCTCTGCAAGTTCCCTGCCAACACAAAGCTGGGAGGAGTGGCTGATACCCCAGAGAGCTGTGCAGCCCTTCAGAGGGACCTCAATAGGCTGGAGAGATGGGCAGAGAGAAACCTTCTGAAATTCAGCAAGGGGAAATGCAGAGCCCTGCCCTTGGGCAGGAACCACGCCATGGACCAGCACAGGCTGGGGGCTGACCTGCTGGAAAGCAGCTCTGCAGAGAAGGACCTGAGGGTCCTGGTGGACACAAGCTGTCCATGGGCCAGCAGTGTGCTCCTGTGGCTGAGGGCCAATGGAGTCCTGGGGAGTGTCAGGAGGAGCAGTGACAGCCGGCTGAGGGAGGTGATCCTGGCCCTCTGCTCAGCCCTAATGAGGCACAGCTGGAGTGCTGTGTCCAGTTCTGGGCTCCTCAGGACAAGAGAGACATGGAGATCCTGGAGTGGGTCCAGCAGAGTGTGACAAAGATGATGAAGGGTCTGGAGAGTCTTGAGGAAAGGCTGAGGGAACTGGGCCTGTTCAGCCTTGAACTGAGAGGGGGCCTCATCAATGTCTGTCAGTATCTGCAGGGACCAGGCTCTGCTCAGTGGTGCCAAGCAATAGGACAAGAGGCAATGGGCAAAAACTGATAATCTATATCATCTGTAACAGGAAGTTACACCTGAATATGAGGAAGAACTTTAGTGTTCTGAGCACTGGGACAGGCTGCCCAGAGAGGGTGTGGGGTCTCCCTCACTGGAGATATTCAAGAATGATCTGAACACAATCCTGTGCCATGTGCTCTGGGTTGACCCTGCTTCAGCAGGGTTGGACCAGACACCCCACTGTTGTCCCTTCCAACCTCACTCACACTGTGATTCTGTGAGTCTCCTCAACCACATCCTGAGAGTTCTCCCTCTCCAGTATAGAATCTTGTTGCAGCACTCCCTGTCAGAGAATTGCCATAAAAACATCTTACCTTTTGCCTGTAAGTTACCATATACTGCAAAAATCCCCATTGAAGTATGTACAGGAGTATCCCTCAGAATGAAAGGTTCTGTATGCATTCAGTAATGAAATACCCATTTCATGTTTAGAACCAGATGAAAGGACAGATAAGAGCAACTGGAAACAGCTTGGATATTGCAGCTTCAGCCTGGTAAGACTATGCTTTTACCCTACTATTCTAAATATGTCTATTTTCAAAACAAAAATATTTCATAAGGAATTTTATAATAATGGGAGAGCTTTCATGTCCCATCTGAAAGGGCTCCTTGAAACAGATTTAAAAAGAAAACATCAAGGAAGACATTAGGACTGTAGCTCACTCTTTCATCAGTATATATAGTTCATAATGCACATCAGGTGCCACGGGAACTGCTGTTCAAGGTTAAAGCAAGGTCCTTATGAAAGGGACAATTACTCTCTAGTGACAGATAAGGAGAAGAAAGTCAAAGCTGAACGGTGTGAGCGGGAAAGGCGGGAGTGCTCAAAGTGAACTGGAAAAGCTACAAAAGCCTTTGCCTCGGGAAGAGGCCACTTCAGCACCTAGCTGTGAATTCAGGTTTTAATCTGCCACCAATAGTCCCTGACAGGCTCTCCCTCCCCAGGCCTCAAGGGCAGCTGGCTCGAGCCCCAGCGTGGAGCAGACCTGCACGGGATGGGAGCCCCTGGGGAGCAGTGGGACAGGGAGCCCTCAGCTGCCCTGAGGGGCTGTGCCTGCACTCTGCTGGGCTGCTGGGAGAAAAGCCTACATTCAGCATTCTTGTTACGTATGAAAAGCATAATAAAAGAATGGTTTTCAAAGGAAAATGAAAACCAAAGCTCATGTCCAATTGCACTGAATTTGGTGGAGGATTCCAGGAATCCCAGCCCCACCCATGGAAAGGTCTGGAGCCACAAAGGTTCACCCTTAATGGAAGAGAATGGAACTGGGGAACATTTAGACAAGATGGGCATACACAATTTCACAGGATGATCTGGGATGTATCCATGGGGCTGAGGAATCTGGCTGATGTCAGAGAGGCTGTGGTCATCAGGGGAGGTTCCTGAGGACTGGAAATAAGCATCACTTCTGTCCTCTAGGAGAAGGATCTGGGAAAACAATGTCTGATAAGCCTTAACGTTGCAATGAATGTTGGCACATCAAAACCGTTTAACTTAAAGGTAACATCTTTTCAAAGAAGAAACTTGCTGGAATGTGATCAAGAAACCAAATAAGGCAAGAATATTACCTGTGAAAACTCAAAACATCAGACTCTCACTACAGAAAAATGCAGCAATATGAGGAGATGCAACTGTAACTAGAAAAAGCAGAAAAACTTTTAGTATTTTTGATTTTCAGGAGAGGGAAAAAAGCACATTTGCTTTCCTCAAGTGGATGAAAGGCATCAGTAAAAAAGAAGAAAGACAGTTCTGGCTGACTCTGGAATAGTAATTTACAGGGAAAATTGCAGTTCAAAGAACAAATTAAGTATTTATTCTTTTCATAATCAAATATAAAGGAACACTCAAGTTGAGGTCTAAGTCTAAGGATAAAGAGCACTACTGAGAAGCAGTTTCAAGTTCTGCAACCTTCCTTCAACTTACTATCACAGCTTACTGAAAATGCGTTTCTTTTCCTTGCTGCTCTGTAAACACCCATGGTGCAAGAGAAAACTAAACACAAAAGCTGGGAGCAGCCTCAAAAATGCTCTCACACCTTTAACAACAGGAACCTTCAACATTTTCAGGCATAATGTGGTGAAGTGGACACGGTCATTGTAGGTGAAGAATGAGAAGATGGTCTTTCCTACCATTCCTTGGTCCCTGGGCTGCATCTTTCAACCACATTACATGAAGCCTCCCTTTCCCAGGAGAAGCCATCCTGGCTCTGTCCTGTAAGGCCCATAAAAGTGTCATAGATGCTTCTCTGTCCTTGGGTGCACCACAGCTGTTTGATCTCCAAGGAGACCTCTCAAGGTCCACAAACTGCCTCAACCTTAATATATTATATATGATATATCCAGGTGATAATATATCATATATTTGCATGCATATATATTTGCACAGAGAAAAAGTAACGACCTGCAACAGGCAGCAATGAACCATCCAACTGGTTGAAGCTGGGGATATTTTTTTTGAAACAAACATGGATACTTTTCCTTCTCCATAACTGGCCCTCAGCAGACAAAAGGTCCTTTACTCATATATAGCACACAGCAGGCTGCTGCACAAATCCTATCCTTCCTTCCTTCCTGCATCACATCCTGGAGCTTTAGAGCAGAAAAGCACAAGGGAAAAAACATATGCCACACAACCCTCATCACTGCCCCTTTTTGGGCCCTGCTAAAATGTCAACTTTTAATTCTTTTCTTTTGAATGAATACCCATCTCATGACAGGCTTTGAAAATCCCTTCAAAATATGTAATTTAGGGCTAAATTCTTGTTTATGCTACTCAGCTTCTAAAGTTATCCTGTCTACATGAGATTTTATAGCCAATAAAACATGACTGAGTACACATGAAATAATAAATTTGATCTCCTGTCCTGATTTTTTTTCATGTAATTAAGCCATGCAGAACAATACAGTTTAACCACTGTTAGTTTGGGACTGGCATTTATATTTCATCTAGAGTTAATGCAGTCAAACTGAGAACAAAAGCAGCACAGACAAAGGAGAGCCAGATTTCAGTAAGTTAATAATTAATAACCACTTTGATGATATTTAACCCATCACAAAAACACAAAAGAACTTTAAGCACTGTAAGCCTCACTGCAACAAACTGGGCACCTCATACTTTCACCAGTACACATGGTGCAGCAATCTTTTCAAGTGTAACACGATAACTCAACATGACTTCTCACAACACTCCATCATCACCACTGGATTCATCATTATTTTCAAAGGTAAAATATGCAGTTTGGATTTTTATGGATCCAAGAAACATACATTTGCTTAATTTTGTCATCTGAGACAACTCAACTCAAATCAGACCAAGTTTGCTGTATCTTTCCCATGCAGGGATACTTTCAAACCCCACACTAGGCCAGTGGGAGAGCTGGAAAATTAACCCGTCAGCATAATACAAGCCTCTGTTTACCACTAATAATGTGACTTGGTGCCATAATAATGTTTTCTGAAGCAGCAGGTCCTTTCAGTACTACTGTTAGTGCTGCCTGCAAATTTCCCAGCTGCCAGATCACGTTTCTCACATTTTTTTTAATAATATCAGATCACACTGCAATGGGAACAGGTATTACCCACAAGCTCACATTTAAGTAACTGCAGTATATAAATCTGCTATTTCAGTGAGCACAGACAGAACGATCCCCAAGACAACCACAAAAGCAGTAAAACAGCAAAGGTAGAGATTGAAACATCATTTGTGAAAGCATTTGATTTTGGTACTGATGAAGATAAACATCTGAGCAATATTCCTAGATTGCTACATTAGGTAGCAAAAAAATTGCAGGTTTATTTGGTCCCCTTCTTAAGATTCACTTCTTCAGGACTCCCACTTAATCCATAAACTCCAGGTACTTTGGATCACTCAGTATTATTCTCTGTTACTTAGTCACGTACCAATCTATTGATGACACACAACTTTTATTTTAAAGAATTCGACAGGGGAAATATTTACTCTGGCAGCCAAGGCAGAGGAAAGAAGACAGGAGAAGGAATGAGCTTAAGCCACTTTACCAAGAGATGGAAGGATGAGGAGCCTCGAAAGCACTTAAAAATATCTCCCAGCTCTGCAGCATCCAGTGTTCATTTAAAACAGTGGCAGTTTGAAGCAGTTAGAAGGCAAAGAAAAATGACTATGAACAAAGTGTAATTAAAAGAGTAACTGCCCAAACTTGCCTGAAATAAAAGTTAAACAATGAATTGTGTTATTTTCATAGATGTTAAATCAAATGCCAAAGATGGTATTTGAAATGTCAACATTAACAAGACACACCAAAGAAAGTTAAGTTAGCAAGCTTTACACGTGCCTTTCCATTGGACAAGACAGATGCTTCAATCCTAAAGCCATTTAACAGTAAGACAGGGATGAAAACACACTTAGTGACTCTTCCTCAGGGGAGGAAAGGGGTAGAAAAGACTAAGATTCTAATTTGGAGATGTTATTTCAACATTGACTTGAAGTTTTACAGTGCATGTAATTCAAGATGAGCTAGATTAGCAAAAACCTCGTATTCAAATAGTCTGACTTAACCTGGCTCACAGCTCTGTGGGCATCTGGTGCATGGTCAAACCCAGCCCTCAGGGATGCATTTTGCTTGGAGTCCAAACACTGCAGCCTGGCTGAAAGAACTCCAAAATGTAAATAATGAGGTAAAACAATCAGGTTGCACTTGATCAAAATCTACCCATGACATTTGCAGTTTGAAGGATATGGAAACAGCACCTGGGGTAAGGACTGCTCTGCCATACTTGGATGTGTACACCATGGGAAAGATCAGAAACAAAATTAAGGCAAAATTACGGCTGCAATAGAAGAGCAGAAGCTTTGGCTCACTCAGAAGATAACATTCTATATAAACTATATGAACTTTTTCATGTTCCTACTTCCAACTTTTTAACAAACCTACAAGTCACATATCTTTTCATCTCTTCAAACAGTTATGCAAAACTTATGGTATAATTATGTATAATTCTACAGGCAATCAAGGCTTTTTGTCTTGTAACTGGGGTGGAGCCATGCCAATTCTCAAATGATGGCTGCAATACTCTTTACAGCTGCACTGGCTAAAAAGTAGGAATAAAAAGCACAATACCTATACAGGACAGGAAAGGCAGTGGGGAAAGCAGAGAAGTTCTAGCAAACCAAAAAGTTCTAGTCTACTAAGTGCAATGCTTCATGTCCCTGTGCCTGGCAATTCATCTTTAGGGGTAATATTTTCAGAAATTAAATGGGTATTCTTCTCTGAGTGACAAGAAGATGAAGACTTTATTACTCAAACAAGTCTCCAGCTCTGCAGACAAAGGCACTTACCACAGCACAGCTCTGTCCCTCGGCTCCACAGCCACACTAAAGGTGACACAGCGGCTGATCGATCGCCACCAACGCCGACAAGGAAAAACAAGATGCAAAAAAAGTTATTTTGACTAAGGACAAAACCAGCACGTGCTTTCTACATTAAGCTACTACTTCAAACTTTATGCCAGAGTTTCCAGGGAACAGCCAAGTGCTGCAAAGCTAATCAAAACAAGATGTCTCTGAGCCGTTGAGTACTGCAAGAGATCCTCCAGTGTGCAGCAGCAGGACCACCCAGAAATTTCTTTTAAGATGCAAGCCCAACAGCTGGGAAACCAAGCTTCGGCAAGTTAAACCATTTCTTCTCCTGTGTAACATTATCCCTCCTCCCCAGGACTGCTGTGGATAAATACACTCTCATTCACAAATACAGCTGTACACTTAAATTTTGCCTTTTCTGATCTCATCTAGAATCTCAGAGAAGTTTTGGCAAGCATGACTATTAGATACAATTAAAAGCTCAACTGTGATAGTTCTTGGTTAATTGCAAACAGCATCGTGATTGTGCAGCGTAGCTACATTTGCAGAGTTCAAGTATTCTTGCATATCTTAATAATACTCAGTACTTGACAGATGCTGAAAAGGAGA
Source organism: Eopsaltria australis (assembly GCA_034509425.1). Lineage (NCBI taxonomy): Eukaryota > Metazoa > Chordata > Aves > Passeriformes > Petroicidae > Eopsaltria > Eopsaltria australis. The sequence continues at coordinate 2,937,729 of JAVTVJ010000094.1, read as the reverse complement.
TACTGGGGAAAAACTCTAGTAAGAATGCATCAAGTCCCTCTTTTTAAAATAACCAGAGAAAAATCGCTTACAGTAATAGTTGCATTTTATTTTCTCTTTTAGTTTCAATGTGCAGTATTTTCAGCATTTTTTTTAACTTAAACATACATCTAAAATTGTACGCTTTCCTTTTCCCTTGAGTACAATTGCTTTTCAGGTTGGGGCTCCAAGCTTTTGCTCATCACTGCCCTCAAATTATACCCCACCACAGGGTGTGTTACCTTATCCTTGTCAAGTTTATCCAACTTGATGGTGTGTATACACGGACTGATGGGAATGAGAAGCTCACACAAAATGCACATGACAAAAGCAGCACATGCTTCACAAATGCTCTGCAGCATTTATACCCAGTTACCTGAATACAGCTAAAAACTTGATATGCAGTAGAAGGTCTCCTGGGTATGACTGTGGGATTCTCAAGCTTTTTAAATGGATACTTAGGTAGCATGCACAAAGAGTTCACCCAAAATCTCAGTATTAGGTTAAATTAACATAATTAATTTCCCCAAAGTTTTTCTACATTGCTTAATCTAGTTTTTACAGCAGCTTGTTTTCACTTTAAAATACTTAACTACTTAAAAACTAGCAAAGTATTTTTCCCTCTTGTAACTTTCAATTGTGTCCTTATAACCAAAACTGTTTTAAAAGAGCAAAGCACCTACCATTGTCACTCAGGTAATTTGTACCTTTAGTAGAAAGTTTAGTTGGGATTGTACAAGGATAAAGTCTGACTTATGCAATGAATGAACTCAATTAGTTCCCTGTCTTCTCCCATCCCTTTCAACCACTGGGTAAGATCCTGAATGAATTTAATTAAACTGCTTATTGCTATTATTTATTGCTCATTGTACCCTAAAATTTCTTTTATTATGAAAGCATAAATGCTCAGCCCTGACAGCTTCACAAAATCTTAAGACAAACCAGGTCTGCTGCTCTTGGAGAACTGTCTTTGCAGTGTTTTTGACACAACCTCTTATCTGCTATACAGTTAACAACAGCCAGTGAAAAAGGAGAATGGCAAGACAGAATGCTCTTAAGGCAAATCTAGTAAATATCAACAAATTACTTTTAATCCAAGAAGTTCCACTTGTTCCCCTCTTCATTTGACCTAAATCTGTTCACTCATTACTCAACACTTTCCGAATGCTGCTGGTGGTTAAGAAACAAGCAATGTCTTGGTGCTAAGAAGGCATTCCTACCAAAGCAAAAGCAATACACAATCATTTACTAGATGCTTTAGGCAAGAAATGACATCTGAGTATACACTTTAGAGATTTAAATAAACTCACATTCAATTGCAACTGGAAAACAACATAAATAGTAAAGAAAATACTTTGAATCTCGCAAATAAGAACTGGTTTACAGTAAATTGTCCTTTGCAACTCCTCACTCTTGCACTCAGTGCAAGGGAGGGGGCACGCTGAAATGAAACACAAAGCAAACTTCATTTAATGGGCCAGTGTGTAGCTGGTCCAAAAGCTATTTATAGCAAGTTGGCTGGCATACATTGTTCTTAGGGGAGGGCCACGTTATATACTTAATAACATAGGTTCTTTGACAACTGAATAGTAACTGGAATATTAAACATGAATCTGTCTCAAGTATGCTCCCAGTCATGCCATACCTCTCATCTTGTAAGGCTGCAAAGAAGCCACTTTCACTGCAAAGCACATTAAAGATGCTGTCTGCTTTTTTTAGCCAGGACACCAAATGTATGCCTTAAGACCAAACACATTTCTACCCTGTTCTCAATGAAAAAATGAACAGCCTGATTTTCAAAATTAGCTTTCTGTTTACAGCAAGTTAAAAACACCCTGTGAAATAAAATCTTGCATAGAGTCAATCTCAAAGGACAAGCAGAATTTTTATTTCCTTTAAATCCAACATCAGAATCCCTTAGTGGCCACTGTTCTGCTGTTACTGCCCCTACGGCACACCTCGTGGCTCATGTCACTAAAAGCAGACAGGAGTGATTTTGAGTATGATTTCAGTCCAAAAGAAATGAGGGTGTGGAAAGAATGTCAAGGAAGAAGACAGGAAAGTGTGCTGCAGTGAATTGTCTGAACTGAAGCACTACTAAAGCGTGTTCCCACACAAGGAAGAGCCTTAAGCTACAACCCCTTCAGGTCACAGAGAAATTCCTAAGAGGAGGTGCCCTTCTTGAAACACTTAGGACATGTTACAGGAGGTATATATACTACAAATCTCCAACAGAGGTTAAAACAGATAAGTTATTATTACCAGTGAATCTGTGTGAGGTTAGAACTGAGTGCATCAGCTCTAGAGCTTGTCTTGAAACAGGTAATGCAAATATTTGCTCTAAGGCTGGCAAGAGGCATTGGGGGAGTCTGTCACATCAAATGTTTTTCACTCAGCTGTGCTGACTGCTTAATTCAGTGTATTTTTTCACTGACTGGAAAGATTCTATAGCAAGTCCCAAGCTGGTTTGGAAAGTTTCATAAAGGGTCTAGCTCCTGTGATCCCAAGGTAAAGTAACCAGCTTGTCTGTGTTAATCATGAGGAGCTTAAAATTATGAAGAATTTAATGGCTTCATAACACAACATATACTGTTATATGGTGAGAATTTGACTAACCTGATGCTTAAAAAATATATTAAAATCTATTTTAAATTCTGGAAAATAGCTTACAAAAATATCTTCACTTAAACTATATATCATACAAAAACTGACTGGTGTGTGGATTTACTGTACAAAACGATTACTGGTGATTACAAAAGGGAAGAGTGATCTATACTACCCCTTAATGCGAGCACAGGGCATTATATCTCACTGCCTGGAATTAGACTTTTAGCAGAATTAAGATAATTTCCAATATAACTCAAAAACTTTCAAACAATTTCTATTTTATTAAACCTTTTTCTGAAATCCTCTTCAGTTTCTTTTAAAAATCACCACAGTGCTGTGGCCCAAGGAAGAAGAGTAACCCAACTAAGGACAGAAATCATTGCTCTAGATAATAAGACCTGTAGAGAGCTAAATACAGCAACATCTACAGTTGTTTCTACTGCCCATACTATCAATTTCCTCTACCAGTTTCTAAAAGGAAGTGACACCAGCGGACAATTCCTTTGTAATCAATTTACGGGCAGAAGCAACAATTTTTGGTCTAGATTGGAATTAGTTTAAATACATGGGTTTAATAAATACAAATATACACATCTGTATACATTAAATGTTGTCACGTGTATAATTTCAACATATACATTATATACAGAAATACATACAGTACATGCTCCTCCTGACAACACTATCTCATTTTTCCAAGTGTCACCAAAAGGTGTGATAAGAAAATGAAGAGAGGTTAAATGTAGGATCTGACTGAGAACCAAGGTATCATTTCTCTATAATGAAAGACTTATAACAAACACAACTAAAGACAAATGCTGTGCTAGATTTCCTCATGTAAAGCTTAGGAGTCAATGGCATTCCCTGGGTGATGAGGAAAAGCTAAATCTGGCCCTGTGTAGTGTCCTGAAATTCATGAATATTTGTGTTGGTGTCTAAAGCATTATGGATCCAACAGGTAATTAAAGAGGTTGTGTAATCTAACACTTTAGCCAGTCCCAAAGTAGACCACAGCAGCCTTCTGATTCTTTACTGCTACCATATATTTGTTTACGTGAGAGTGGTCCAGATGACTCCATGGTCTCAGTTAGGAAAGGTCAAATGGTTGTTGACTACTGGGGAGCTTGCACCATTTTGTCTCTTAAAATGCTGTGCAGCAAATAAGAGCAGTTTTTTAAGTATCTAAAGTTTGATCCAGAGTGACTAGTCCTCTTTTTTACCATTATGTCTGAAAACAAAGGAATTCAAAAGAAGCTACAGTAAAGTGGATCACAAGAATGCCTCCTTAGTACAGTTTTTCAAGACAAATTAATCAACATATTCCAGTTTTAAAGCACTTTAAGAAAAAGTGAGATGCAAAACAAGATGTAATCTGTACATTAAGATGGATTTCCAAAAGGAACATGAATTCAAGCACGAGGAAAAAAAATGAGGACAATACAGATGTCAAGACATTCAGTAGCATGGCTTTTGTTCATCTCCAATTACAGCACAGCTCATGCACCACACATCTTACAATTTTACATACTGTACATAATATAGAAATATTTAAGTTAAAATTTCTTTCACTGATATACTGTACTCAAATTTGAAATCCTGAGAAGAAAAAAGAAAAATGCGTGGTTACGTATGTGCACTATATCTCTGGTATCACCAACACATACACCACTGGGTATCAGAAAGTCCAGAGAGAGAAATTACATGCTGGAAGTGTAAATCATAAAAGCCATTTTCTCTTTTCCTTGTTTGGAAGAGACAAGAGAAACAAATTCTATTCTGTACTACACAACAGTATATACAGGTACATAAAACTATGAAGTTGGCTAACGACTGCAGGTTGCAATAACAGTCTGTCAGTGTCTCACTGGCTGCACCACAGTGGCTTCAGCCGCACTTTGGGAAGAGGAGTACCAGCTACCCTGCATGTGCTACTAGCTTGTATTTTACAGCTAGGATGTGTGGCTCGCATTAGTCCCCGACACCACTTGAAAAACACTGACATACTTCTTTCCACTTAGAGGTGCTTGGTGTCAACAACTACACTTGACTTGGCAGGTGATTTCCAGTGCTGCAGAGCACGTATCCATGCGTGCTGGAAGGAAAACTGACAGCTGTGTATTTATCACAAATGCAACCCCGGGTATTTTCTTGATCTTGCATTCCTCAGAATTCATATTCCAACACTAGTCATGCAGTTCCACTACACATCAGGATGTTCAACATGCTGTGACCTTGTGGACATTTTGCAAACAAGTCAGTAGGCGATGGTATGGGGTTCCTGGAGATGCCACCACCTCAAACACCGACTGGAAGGCCCTCCGGTCCAATTCTTCATCGATCTGGTGTCGGTAGAAGTCTATGGCCACCAAACAGAAGATGTTGACATCCACTTGCTCTGATTTTCCCATTCTGCTGATAATATGTGGAAGACTGAAATAGAAGTTAAGGTCATAAAACGACAGACGTTGCTCTTGTTTTGGTTTAGGAGTTTTAAACACTGTTCTCCATTAACACAGTTTATTCTTAAGTTCACCAATGATGTTCAAGTGCAAAATACTGTCATCTAGCAATTAACTGCTACTACATAAATCCTATTTCTTCATTAACATCACACAATTTCTTATCCTCACAAATTAATTTCAAGCTAGCAGTAGTTTTCTTTATCCATTGGAGCAAACAATGCAATCAGCAACTGCTGAGATCAAAGAGCACTGCTGCGATTCAGAGTCATTAGGATGTTTTAAACATGACAAATGGCCACTTTTTTGTCTGGTCACAAAATGCAACAGTTATTTTTCTGTCTGTTTCAGGGGTCTGTTTATTTGTTTTTAAATAAATAAACTCAGCACTAATGCCACCTATATATACATATATCTCTTCTGTCTGTTCCAATTCATTTGGCTGATGCCATTCCACTGCCAAAGCTCAGAATTACTGCAGTGCACAGCCACGGGGATAACTGCAAAATACAGTTTGTACATAGAGGATAATTCTCTTGAGTTTGTTGGCTTTTAAAATTTTTTTCAATATATTTTATCTTGCAGAAGGAATACAGAGCAAAGCTTTTAAATGTCACAGCAGCGCTATCTTGGTGAAGTGCTTAAAAAGTCCTTCAAAGTAAAGACTTTCCCAATTATCTTGTATAGCCAAAAGGAACTGATCTTAAAGAAGTAGTTTTAGATAACTTTGTTTTCATAACCTGTTTAAAAGTTCTCTTTTTTCCCCACAAACCTGAGGTACCAACAGCACAATGCAAGGTACACCATTACTACCTGCAGTAAAACTGCCTTTTTTGTATGTTATGCTTGCACTCTTATCCTTCAAGGCTGTACAATATAATTACCCAGAAATGGCACACATTCAATCTTTTCAGGATACATTGCTGAAATCCATTGACTGGTGGAAGCACTGACAAAAAAACAAGAGAGACTCCACATTGCCATTGCCACGGGTGTTCTTTGTGTGAAATTAGAGAGAGAGAGCATCACCCAGTCACGGACCATCGAGGACTGTCCAGTGCTATGCAGTGTCTGGAACACCTGCAAAATATTGTACACAGGAATAAAGACAGGGTGGATGGATATGGGGAAAACTTCAGTTTCTCTTGTAAAGGTTCCCTCCAGCTACAAAGCTCTGAGGGTCACAAACTGGATTTCTGGAGACAACTTTGAGTCTAATGAATTAGTGAACTGGACTTGTGACAAATGTGCCAAACTGAAGTAATCATACAGAAATATACTTGTGTGGTGTCTCTGTTTTTACAGATCAAATGTGCTGTGCACATGCACTCGTCAGTGATGCACAAGTCCAGCAGGTGCTGAAGAGCCAAAACCCAGCTCAGTCCAGCTGACCCCACAAGGGCTTGCGTATTGGGTTTCGCAAGGTGCTGGCTCACTCAGATCTAGAATCTGAGCACCAGGATCACAACTACTAATTTTCTCTTTATTTTCTCATTATCAGTGACTGAAGTTTCCTGCTGTAAGCTTTGGCCTCCAGGTGACATGGCAATGCTAGCCCTTGATGCTGCCCAGAAGCCAAAGCTCACAGCAGGACAGCTCAATCACTGTGACTGGTTTGTTAGATCTAATTAACAAAAGTAGTATGTGGCCCTTCAGCTGAGCTGTCAATTATTTAGAAATCTTCTGAAACATTTAAGAAAAAGAAATGTACCTTATAAACTACTGTTGCCATGAATTGTGGGTATGGCTGCTGATTGGACAGAAATTCCCCAATGACTTTGTTCATTACATCTTGTGGGGGGAAGAAATCATCAAGGAACTGCGGAAGAATCCGAGCCACTACTCGAGCTTCAAATGGAAATCCCTTCCTGATCCTGAAAATAATAAAAAAATTCAATATTTTATGATTGAATTCCAATACATACCTTGTTCTTTTCCAATTAAATTGGCAAAGGAAAGAACATTTTACTTTCACCTCTGAGTAGGCAAGTTCTCAACACTGATGAATCCAAATCTTCATGTAATCTTAATAACAGACTACCCAAAGAGGTCTGTCAAAGCTGTCAGAAGCTGCTACAGGTGTGTCCTTACCCCACACTCTCCCTTTTTCTTTTTTAAAGTCACATTTTTTGAAGGTCTGGAATTGCATCAGAGATGAGACTTACCAACAGGTATGCTGAGAAAACTAAACAAGAACAAAAAAATTACAGGGAGATCACTCCCTGTTATCAGAGAAAAGACCATTTATAAGCAGAACACTAATTTTCATTCATAACATCTTTGCATTTTTTATTCAAGATCAGAATGACCAACATATCAAACAAGAAAAGCAAGCTGCGTTGCTGTGTACAGTGGGGAGAAGATACTCCAACCTACAGACAATTTTGTTTAAATAACACTGATTAGAAAGTCTTTCTAATAAAGGCTGCATCTGTTGATGTCTCAAGACCAAGTTACCATCATGTGATTCTTCCTTGAAAAGTTATTTTTTGCTTGTAGTAGTCACATTTGTTTTGCTAGCTCTTCAGAGTGATATATTCAAAAACACTCAAGCACAGCTCTAGTTCTGTTCTCACCAAGTGAAACCCTCCTCCAGTTTTATGGAAAAACCACTGAACACTTTAAAAAATGTAAACCATTACCCACAAACTACTACACAAAATCTAACATGCTATACTCGCTTAAGACAGCTTGAGATTGTCAGATCAAAACAGGGGTTTTGAAAGGTTTCCATTAATGAGTTCCATGTGAATACAGAAGTTTTACTGTATCCTTCCACTGCAATTACTTGACAGCCTCAGAAAAGCAACTCTTGTGAGGGGGGAAGGGGGAAAAAAGTTTTCAGCTCAGGGTGGTTTGAAAGATTATTTCCTGCAAACTGGATTTATATCCTTGATTATGCAGAAGACATCCTGAAAAGCACTTAAGAGTTTGACCTGAAGGGAGCTGGAAATACATTTATGAAGTATTAGAGTTTGTGCAACACACAGTATCAGTTAGGACATGTCTGGTTTTCATTTACATTCCTGTACATTTGTGCTGCCTTCAGCAATTCCATCAGTGTTACTGTGTATACCAGGAGTGTAACTTTTAAGCAATGGTAAGTAGAGAAACATCATTAATTAACTGTAAGAACTGCCAAATAGAGAAGTGACCACACAGTGACAGACACAATCATTTCCCTCCCAGTACCCCATTTACACATTCTGTCCTCTTACCTATCAAAAAGGACAGACACTCGTTCCATAGCAACAATCACAGATTCACTGTCAGGAGCACCAGGATTTGCATCTGGGATACGGCTGGGGCTGATTTTCTCCTTTCCTAAACCAAAATAATTTGTTACAACTTCACTGTGGATGTTAAAATACACTTCTTTCACTCTTGGTAACAAAAATAAATTACAAAAACTAGCAGTGTTATTAAACCAGTCTCCCAGCACATCAGAAGTACAAAAAAGTGAATACCTGTGTACATGCAAGTCAGCATCAATCCAAGGGCTGCCATGGCTCTGTGGGGGCTCTGCACATTCACCCTGTCAACACTCAGTTTAACCAGTGACTCACTGTCCAGCCTAGAAAGCTGCTCTGAAAGAAGGAGTCGTTCCAATCCTCTCAGGACACAGTGATAAATAATGGATGGTGTTGATTCATCACTTCCAGACACCATGACTCCACACATCTGAAATAAAGCAAAAAAGCCAACTACTTGGTTTTGAGGTGTATTTAGGTCATCTTCTAGCAGCATACCCCAATAGTATGGAATGGCATCAGGTATTAAAAAAAACTACTGAAACTAAACCCAAAAGTACCCAAGTAATCAGGGTAAGTGTTAAAGACAGCTATGTGGTGATCTCAGGTTACGTGATCACCCCTGACTGGAGGCATCACAACATACCTGGATAATTCCTGCAGAGAATTCAGGACCTACATCAAGTGGGTAATTCTCGATCAAATAGAAAGCAGCTGCACACATTACCAAAATGTGCTCTTGGTTATGGATATTCACACAACTGCAAATGAGCAAAAACACTAGTGGTCACATCGAAGTTGTCTAGGTCACAAATAGAGACACTATAAACAATTCCTAGAAACACGAAGTATTTTTGCATGTGAAAGGTAAGCCCTTTTTAAAATCACAGAAAGTATCACTGAGATGCCATAAGAGAACACTGATTATCATGAAAATGACAGAAAAATGAGGTTTAAGTAACACAGTTTACCAAAGACACAAAAGCCTGTACTACCAAACAGTTTTCTCACCCTCAAATACCATTTCACTCTGTAAACTGAACCTAAAATTGGATGATATTTTCAATGAAAATGCCAAAACCTGCTTGATACAGCAGCCTGCTATAAAATGTACTGGCAACTGCCAACAACAGAGAGCCCTTTTGTTCACACATAAACATGCAACAGTTTGGAGCCAGGGGGAAAGAGGGAAGAGTCTTACTGTGCTACTCCTCTCAGATTGGAGAGCAGATACTCGCTGATAATTGGAATGAGCTGCTTGGCTGTCTCGTCAAGCAAGTCACACTCAAGGATATAAAGAATTCCATGCAGAGCTCCAATCCGACTTGGCATATGGGTGCTTCTTAGGGTTGATTCCAGCAGTCGACTCACTGGTTCAGCCACAGCTTTATCCTAATACATCCAACAAGAGTATTCATTAGAAGTCAACACTGGTTTAAATACTGGCAAGTCTTGACATTCAGAAATACTTGGAACAAATTAAAGAGCAGAAAATAGGGAACAGACCAGAGCCTTGCTTAAAATACTTAGAATCAAATGTCACAAGATTAATAAAATCAGATAAGAGATGAGTTGCAGATTAATTAGTAAATTGATGCTACTTTATTTGTACAAAGTTATGTCACAATTTAAAATTTAAAAAACCCAAACAGGACAAGGATTAGTTCAGTAAATAGTACGTGCTATTAAGAATATAGGATTTGAATGATAGAAATTTTCTGGCCTTCCAGCTAAGCACAAAGGATGCTTCCATCTGAAACAGACTGGTACCAGACAACTGTACTCAGCCATCTACTATCTGTCTACCTAACTCATAGCACATCATTCCATTTATTTATTCTCTGAGACCACTGGTACTCAAACCTACACATCTTTCCCTCCACCAATCCTGTGATCTGGATGTGGGAATCAAGTGCACTCTCAGATGGGCAGGAATGTTGATCTGCTGGAGGGCAGGAGGGTTCTGCAGAGGGATCTGGACAGGCTGGATCAATTGGCCAAGGCCAGTGGTCTGGGGTTCAACAAGGCCAAGTGCTGGGTCCTGATCCTGGCTCACAACAATCTCTGCAGTGCCACAGGCTGTGTCAGAGTGGCTGGAAAGGCCCCGGGGGAAAAGGACCTGGGGGTGCTGGTTGAGAGTGGCTGAACACAAGCCAGGTGTCCTAGAAGGCAAATGGCACCTGGCCTGGATCAGCAGCAGTGTGGCCAGCAGGACCAGGGCACTGACTGTCACCCTGTACTCCACAGAATCATTAAGGCTGGAAAAGACCTCCTATCCTATTACTTCTTACAGCCATGCAGATCACCTAAAAGATATTCTTAGAGAAAAACCACCCTTACCAAGTACACCAGGTTTTGCAGCAGAAGCTGAGTTAACCTGGTCTCTCATGAATTTGCAATAAACTTTTTGAGAGTTTCTTACCATTCCAAGAACAGCAGCAGCTTTACAAGTAGCTGGTATCAAATACTGTACAAGAATCTCATCTTCTGATGGATGCACCTTTCGCAACTCTGTCAGTGTTGTGTACATCATCTCAAACTGATTCCTTTCTGTGAATAAGTCTGACACTGCCAGAAGCTGTACGGAAATTAAAATTGAATATAAAAAATCCCATTAGCAGACAGCCAAAAATTGACTCTCCCTTCTGTTATAACTGTGAGCAAAAGATTCCTCAATTGATCTATTAAATGTGTAAACATTTACTCAAGGGTCTGAAATAACTGTGAACTATTGTTGTCCAGAATTAATTCCTCCATTCATCTTGGATAATAATGACCTCCAAGAGGTCCTTTCTACCAAAAGGTTTACAGAATCAAAACCACTATAGTAAGGAACTCTGGGACATGAACAAACATTGCTATTTACAATGTACTAAATCATCCCAAAACACACAACACACACTTCTCTTGCAAGGATAGCTTCATTTTTAGTCTCTTATGACAGTGAATAATGGCTGTCGAGACACATTCCACACCTATGTTCTTTAGTTTTACTTCTACACTTAATAATCAATTTAATTCTCTAATACATTTTTGTTCCATCTTCATTTTCTTACAAAGGGATAGGATAAGCAAATGTTGTTTTAGCAAGCAATTAAAATATCAACTGTCATTAAGTAACAATGAAGTATTTGTAATGTAGCAGCAGAATACACAATCCAGATGTTTACACAGCCTAAATCTGTATAATGCTGTAATTGCTCAAGTTATATCTCTGTACTGCCCACAGAATAGCACTGGCAAGAAAATTCTGTGTTCCATACATTAAAAGATGCTTTACAAATGCTGCTCAGCTCTGAACACTTGGTAACATATATTCAATTATGACTCTGATTAATAATTCAGACTTACTGATCGCACCACTTCACTGATCAGAATGACTGGTGTTCTCTTGCTAGGGTTGGATGGCAATATCCACTGACTGTACAGTTCAAGCAAGAACTGAGAACAGGAATGGATATCTACACCAGCCCGGTGTTTCCTGCAAGGAACAATAAACAAGTGTTAAAATAGCTATTCTTAAGCCCTGCTAAAATGCTTGATTTGAAATAATACAGTGATTTACCAGCATTTAATCTATAAACCCAGCTTATTGAACTCAACGTGAAGAAATAAAACCTTTTCTATGACTCAAAAGAGAGAGGAGAGAAAAAAAGATACCTGGTGTTGATTGGAGAGGTTGGGGGCGAGGAAGGAGCGGGTACATCGTTCTCATCTTCTTCATCCTCACCCCACTCCTCTTCTCTCAAGGGAGTGATATTATTTCCTAACCATATGGAGTGTATAGAGACCTTGCAACACACAGAAAAGAGAAAAACAAATAGCAAAGAAGCGCATATTTAACATCCCCATAGTCAGAGTAGAAAAATCTTAGAAGTCAGATATATTTTTCATTTAAATGACAGGCAACACAGTCTTCTGGCTGAGGAGACACCCAGTTATGACCTACGCTGCATCACTCACAGCTTTTAGTTTCTACTTCATGTCAAGCAATGCTTCTTAACTAATTTTTCAGAAACTGGAAGAAATGTAATAAAGTTTCAAGTTAAGCTTTTAACAAACAAACAAACCTGTCCCAGTTTATAATCCATGTCTCCTATTTCTCGTTCAGTATTGATCTGCAGTAAGAGTTTTTCATGGCTGATAAGAGCACCTGTAATGAAACACAAGATGAACTTTTTTAAAGCGCATAACAAAGCACATGTGAAAATGGCTTCATTTCCCGCAAACAGGATTTCAAATTTTCCTGAGAGCACCTTTTCCACTTTTTAAATGCAAAAGAGATTCCCTCTCCCCTTCTCCCCCACAAACAAGCACTACTTACCTGTAGTAGCAGGAGAAAGTGATGGAACAGGGTCCCAAGCTTGGTATAAGTGATGAGTAGCAATATTATCTCTCTTAGACACCATTGCCTGGATTTCCTGTTCAACAATTCCCCTGATAACACTTAGCTTCCTCCCAAACCTGAAAGCCCAACAGAAATCAATTTTAGACAATTTTTTCTTTAACAGTTTTGTGCAAGTCTGGCTTACTCTGCAATGTTATATGTATATTTTCAGTATCAGGGAAAGGAAAATGTTGAAAAATACATTCTGCACACTGTTTACTAGTATTATTAAGATGTTATCTTTTTCAGATAATCTTTTAAGTCAGCAGGGTCACAATGCTAAGTCCAAGCAACTTCTATGTAAATAGATCTACCCATATATACTCCTAGAAAATACAATCTAGACATATTTTTGCTACAGCTAGACTAAGCAACTGTCATTATGCATTAACCACAAGTTTTATGCATTTGAAAACAAATACCTTGTGTCCAGAGCTTTTAAAGCTTTGTTGCGGGGCTGCTGTTCCAAACAGCTGACTGCTGGATTGCCTGCAACAGGTATGGTCATTGCACTCAGCACCAGGGAGGTTATGGCTTGTACTGCAAGAACATTGATTTGGGTCCTCTCTGTATCTTCCTGTAAAATGAATTCACTGCCATTCAAATTGTTAAAAAAAAAAAAATCCCAAAAGCTCTGAATATCAGTTCATCAGGTTTCACTAAATTATCATTAATAAGCCTGACATCTACTCTTCTTCCCATCCAGAAATCTATGTGACATAAACAATGCACACAAAGCACTGACTGCAGCAGTAATGCATCCCTCCTTCTCATCAGTGGTTCTGCATGCATCCTCTCTTTTCCCAACAGCATTAAAACCTCCAGATGTCCATTTTGGAACTTGTTAAAAAGTGTTTAGCTTCCTCCTCTGCAGCTACCCGTTAGTTCCTTGTTGAAACAAAGCATCAGACTACAAAAGAGTCTGATCCTTTTTAGAAGATGTAAGATGGTAACCAATGTCCAACTTAAAAAAAATTGTATCTTTATTTCAGAAAATATTAACATACTGAAATTTACAACAGTGCTCAAAATATTTGGAATTTTGAACATACTGGTCTGCCTTGGAAAGTAAGGGAGCAATATTATTCTTGCTCCAGAAATACTCTCCATGTGACAAATAAGGAACAACTAACAGCTAGATTGCCCTGAGTCTGACCCAAATGGCCATTATGCAGAAAACAGTTAAGTGAAGATGTCCAAGCCTGTATAACTAGCAGAAAGTGCTAACCCAGGGAAGAGGGATGATGAGTCCCTCTTCCTTTTTGCAGTCTGACACGTAGGAAGCAAAAGAAGCAAACACCTTTGTGTGCTCCTCAGGATCCACAGTTTGTAAGCATCTGTCCTCTGAATTCTCCAAAATACTTTTGGCTCTGCACCTACTATCAGGACCATGAACAAGCCCAGAAAAACAACCTTTCAAGTCAAAGAACTAGAACCTAGTAAAATCAGTTTGCTAGCAGGTTACGACAGCTGAGGAGAGAAAATCCCCTTCATGATAGCCAAGTTCACTCTCATCTTGACTTTTTTCACAGAATCATCAAGGTTGGAAGAGACCTTCAGAGACTATCCAGTCCAACCATTAATCCAGCACCACCATAATCACCCCTAGACCACATCCCTAAGTGCCCCATCCAGATCCTGAACACTTTCAGGGACAGTGACTCCACCACGTCCCTGGGGAAATTATTCCAATGGCTAACCCCTCTTTCAGTGAAAATTATTTTCCTAATATTGAATCTGAACCTCCCCTGGTGCAACTTCAGGACTTTCACTTGAGAAATGGCAGACAAGACCAACCCCCACCTGGCTACACCCTCCTTTCAGGTACTTGTGGAGAGTGATGAGGATCCTGAGACTTAACACCCCCAGCTCCCTCAGCCCTAGCCCCAGTTTTGTTGCTGCCCTTTGGACAAAAATATTTTTGGTAAAGGAATTGGTATACAAATACATATATATTGGTATATAAATTGGACATGAATTTTTCTATAAATTTCTACAGCTCTGATCCCCAAACACTCTCCACTGAATTTCGAACGTTTACCTAAGCTTGAAGCTCAGATATCCAATTTACAGTCTACAAGTGGGAGCAAGACACATGAACATGCATCTTCAGGTCAATTAATTTCTAGTCAAGAATCTTACAAAAAAAAAATAATCTGTGTTGAGTGATGTACTAATAAAGAGTTGACACAGCTTCATTAATTTTTTCTATATTATTACATGCATGCAGAGGCTCTAAGCCAGAAGATGGATGTGTCTGAACTCACCAGGATATGAAAAAAAGGAAATACAAAACAGAAAAAAATCCTTAATGTTAGTCACTTCTTCTCTGCTTTACAGTTTTATTAATAGAAACACTTTCCTTGGTTTAAGTAAAACTTCATTTAAAAAATACAATGGATGACATTACCTCTTGCTGGTTCTCCTCCTGGTCCATTACAATGGGCTGAGTTACGAGCACACCAAGCAAAGTAGCCCAAGTCTCTTCAAACTGAGTACGGCTGATCCATCCTATGGAAACACTCAGAGATAGCCATTTACACCTCAATACACAGTTAAACAAGGAACAGCATTAATAAAAGGTATATTGTTTCCACAGATTTACTTTCATACCATTTCCTATTCATTTCAGCATTTTTTATAATGGAACAGGCTTCCAGGGAAGTGGTCACAGCACCAAGCCTGACAGATTTTGGTAAGTGTTTGGACAACGCTCTTAGGCCCAAGGTGTGACTCTTGGAGATGGTCCTGTGCAGGGCCAGGAGTTGGACTCAATGATCCTTGTGGGTCCCTTACAATTCAGCTTATTCTGTGATTCTGTGATCTACTAGGTGTGGATGGGAACGGCAGAGAACACCACCACAGCTTCTCTCCTTCAGCTCCAAGGAGGTGGAGAGAACTGGAAACACTGTGCTAAGACAGTCATAGAATGGTTTGGATTGGAAGGGTCCTTTCAAGATATTCTAGTCCAACCCAAACATCTGATGTCTGAACTGAAGGTAGGTAACAGGTATCTTATCACAGGACTTTATACCATTCATTAATAAAAAAAAGTGGGAGGGGGAAGCAAAGTATTTTCAAACATGCTGTCAAGTGTCTGCTCCAGGTAACAAGTGGTCATTCTGCAAGAGCACACTGAAATCTCTCTGCGTTGGAGTTATTTTTAGCTTTATTCCTATAATTTATTCTCTTTATTGAACAAAATGTAAGAATTACTGCAGCACAATTACTAACTTGCTCTGAAATATTATCTGTCTGTCACATAAGTAACAGAAGTAAGCAAACAGTTTCAGATGAAGTTATTCAGTAATTTCAAAACACGGGTAAATGTCCGATACGAGTCAAGTATATTCATTTAATTTTGTACATACCAAGTGTATTAATGCGATAGATGAACTCCTTAAAGATTTCCTTTTCTTGAAGAAATTCTACTGGGATTTCAGGAAAAACCGTACCGAAGTCACCTAGAGGCTTTGGTGACCAGCCTAATTTCCAGACCTAAAGAAGTATAATGAAAGTATAATTATCTAAACCAGATATAGTACATACATTACAGCTTTAAATATACAGGCACCATTCAAAGACAACAAGACACCAGTAAATTAAGTAATTCTCCAAAAAGAAAAGTACTCGAAGATGGAACATCTAACAAAACCTATATACAATGTACACCATATTTCTTATTTTAGGGCTTTTTCCATCATTCTTCCCACTGTAAATTAGTTATCCAGTTGTATGGTCCAAGTTCAGATATAGGAGCAAGTAAGTTCCTGTCACATATTTCAGTTTAGAGATTGTGTAGAAACGATGCTGAAATGGAATTCAAGGCAGACAGTTCACATACTATCGATGCCTGAAAAAGCACACTGATACATCAGAGAGGGAGCAAAAAAGTTTCAACCAAAAAAATTACTTTGTTTTGACAACCCCTCAAAAACAGAGTGCTGAGAAACAGAGAAATGACCTTGCACATGTTGTTACTCAGTGTTTAAAACTACAAACTGATTGATCAAACCAGCTTAAGGTTGAAGTCGTACTGAAGTAGAACTTAAGATGCAGCATCACGTTTGGTTGTCAAAGTTTCTCAATAACTTCTAAAGTCCTGAAAGCAAAGCATAATAAACATACCAAGGGAGGTACTCTGGTGTAGCTGTTCACTAGAGGCAGCCTTGCTAAACTGATGATGATGTTCCTGAGGACAGGAGTGAGAAATGCAGGGATGCTGCTGTTCCTTTGGTGCCCCAGTGACAAGACAGTCTGTAAGCATTCCACCATCTCAGCTATCATTTCACATGCTGCAATAATGTGTTTTGTTTCTTTGTTGGGAGAGAAAGAAATTCAGTTTTAGGAATCCACTCAAAAGACAAATGATTTTAAAAGACAGAAACACAAAAAAAATCTTGACAAAAGAGTACGTCAACTAAAAAGGACAAAACCACAATAAGGACACATACAAAGAAATTTTAAAAATTTAAAATCCCACAACACTTTAAAAAGCTCCATCTGTAGCATGCTGCACAGCTAACAGAATCCCCCAAAAGAAATATCTGCATTAATGGATAACTTTCAAGAAAAAACAACTATACCTGTCAAAAACATGTCAACCTATATTTAACAGACATTTACCAAATACAAATAAGGATTCAGAAGAACTTCCATTGTTAAAAATAATAGTAATGAAAAGGTTACCTAAAAATATTTCTTCAGTGAAAGTTTAGGGCAGAAGCAAAATTCACTGTTTACTTACTCTGTACATTTGAATCAACTTCCCCTTCACTTAAAGGTTTTGAAGTATTCTTCTTTCTTTCAGGACTAAGAAGTTGATTACCAGGTTCCACAGCAACTGAATTGGAGAAAAATATTCTAATGATATACCTATTACAGATTTCATATTCCATTTTTTTAATCAACACCACACAGTAGTCAAATGTTTGTCATATTCAAGGCATTTGATAAGTTCAAAAGTAAACACTTAATTTTAAACAGAAAATCAAAGTAGTAAAAACTAAATTTCTCAAACAAATAATTAACAAGGACTGAAAGAAAATATTCCAGATACACAGCATTTGATCAACGATGACTGGCAATCTCCTAACAAAATTCTTCTCCTAGTTGGTCAAACTGTACTCACCTGCTTCTATGATAAATCTAATGCAGTTAATTAAGGAGCAAGCATATGTCACATGAGCTGCAGAAGACAGCAAATTCCAGAGACTAGGCTGCTGTAGTGCCAGACAGCAACAATCCAGACCAGCTTGAAGATCTACACTTAATGGAATCTGGTCATGCACTAAATGCCATGATAGTGCCTGTACAAAAAGAGAAGTTCCCCATTAATAGCAAATTCTCACAACAGAACAACTTCTAACCAAGGACAACTTTTTTATTAACTCAGCAAAAAGCAAAGTCTTAGTAGCAAATAGTATGGATTTTTTTCCTGAGAGAACACTATTTAAGTACAAGAAAATTATCACATTTATATACTGTTTATTAAGTGTCCCAAAAATCAGTGCAGGACCCATTCTCCCAAATGCCAGCATCATTCTATCAATCAACAACCTCTCTTTGCATAAAACTGTCCTTGTCCCACAGCCCAAATCTGATTTATTAGCACAGGTTAAACACAAAAAAACACTGAAGAAATTTCTACAGTTAAGATAAAAAAATTGCCCAGATTTAAAGTTACTCAGTGGCGATCAGTTTAAGATAGAGTTGTTCCCTCTCCCAACATTTCATCACATCTTTAATTATGGTGTAGTTTCTTACCTCTACTGCCATCACTACGAATTTCAGGATATCATCCTCTTTGTCAGGAGGAACACGGAGACCAGCTGGTAGTTTTGAGAGTAACAACAAATACTGAGCCAGTGCACGACAAAGTGTCATCATAGACTGATACATCACCTCATCTCCTATAAAATAAGACTGGATGAAATCTAGCAGTTTGAATTTTTTTCCCTTCAATAAATGCTTTTCAGAACTATTTCATAAGCGCTTTTATGCCAGGTAGCTTGATTTTTTTAAAATAGTAACTTCATGTATTCACAAGACATCTGTAAAGTATCTTTGCAGAGGAAAGAATAAACTTTAAAAGACCATTATTTCTATTACCAAAGATATCGCTCAGTTTTTTCCAGTAGGCTGATGGCTCAGTTGGCAATAGTGGCTGAAAAACCTGGTGGTTGGCTGGAAGGTTTTGTACAGCAGAGGACACATGATCCAGAGTTACCCTCCGAGCTGTCTCAAAGAGGCTGCTGCTCTTCTGGTCCCTCGAGAGCTCATTCATGCCAAGGCTTAAACAAGGTGCCAACAAGCTTAGGTTGAATTCCTGAAATCAAATAGTAAATAAAAAGAAATTGCTTTTAAAGTGAAACTAAATATCTGGTAATATTATTCTAACATACTAATGTGGTGGCAAATTTAAAGTTTATTGATTAACTAACTTATTGTTAGCAGCTCTGCTCTATTGTGGTGTAACAATATGGTTAAGCCCATATTGGCTCCACATTTAAATTCCAACCTGTACTCTACTGGAAAGAAAAATCAATACGCTTATTCTAAATTTTCAGGACAATAAGTGAATAAAGCTTAAGGATGACACATACACAAGGAATCTTCAAGTAATAAGTTTTCAAACAAACAAGTCAAATAGCTTTTTAAAAACAGCTTCCCCACAATTATTTCTTCATACCAGCAGCAAATATGATGGTGAGAATTTGAACAAAAGACATTCTTAGATACAAGCTGTCCTTTATGCCAGATTTTGTGTCTGTAGGCTCTTACTGGCTTACTGAAAATCATCCAGCACAGATACTGCAGAGGTTATAGAAACAGCTGGCCTTGGAAGAGACTACGGCAAAACAAGATTATGTAAAATGGTAGAATTGGATTATTCTGATTGCAATACATAAATAAATTTGCTTCTACTCTATCTACTCAACCTGTAATACTAGAAAGTTACTATGAGCGACATTGCTAGACACAGATATCCACTGTTTTACACAAATATCTACTGTTTTAGTTTCTAAAATTAAGTGAATTAGTATTATCAGTATACATTATCAGTAACAGTATTATATAAATTTACAGTGTTTACATTTTAAAATGTAAACACTTCAGAATGTAATCTATTAATACTACCAATAGGAACACTTGAACTAATTACATCCTCTTTCTTTGACAAAGAAGTTACCTTGCTGGTCATGAAGGAGCTCAGGTCAGGCTGAGGAATCCTATTTACCAGCTCTGCTCCTTCTAGCAGTGCTGAGTCAGACTTGATGTAGCACTGTGACCGTACCAGTGACACGTACCAGTCCTTTAGTGATCAAAAAAGCAAATTGATTACATACTTGTTTTCAGAAAACAGCACAGTATATGGGGGGGCAGAGGGAGAACTGCTCATTGCCATTGAATGTCTAAGACACCCGTAGGCTACATTAATATAAAAAACCCCTCTCAAATTAAAAAGCAAAGCAAAACAAACAATGGATGAATGGAAATTAACATTTTAAACTAGACCAATGGATGTTCACTGACAAGTTGTCTATTTCCATTAAGTCTGGACAGGAAATGAGGAAAAATTAATCTTAATATGTAGTGCAGATACTTGTATTAGGATCCTAATGCTGAGCAGACTATCAAGAAAAAAAGCATGGAATACTCAGTAGTCACACAAATTTAACAGTAATAACAGAAAAACCAATACTATAATCAAGGAAGAAAACTCTTCAGATTCAAATATATTTGCTGTCATTAATTAATTAGAATACAACTAAACCTGACAGAGTTCAAGGAGTATCTGGACAATGCTCTTAGTAATAGGATTTATTTTTAGGTAGCCCTGTGAGAAGCAGGGAGTTGGACTCATTGATCCTTATGAATCCCTTCCAACTTAAGATATTCTATGATTCTGTGAACTATGCAGAAGCTGTGGGGGAAGCACACAAAAACTACTTCTTTTGTTTGGAATTTACAGTGACAGATAAAGGAGATTATGGGGTAATTTGAAGACAAAGCTATGGGTAAATGGTTTCTGGGCACAGCATTTTCTCCTGCTGTCCAAGTAGGTCTCAATGTCTCCCCTAAGCCAATGACTGCTCAGACTGATCCAAACCATCAGCTAATCAAATAATTTTTGCCATCTCAGTTAGATAAGTTTCCTATTACTGTGTATCACTGTAGAAGATGGGGGATGAAAAGGAGAAATTATTTGTGCTATGGGACAAACTAGAAAAAAGGGAGACACAAAAGGCCCCAAGACTTGCTCTTAGCCTTTCACTTCACTTGGAAATAAACACATCTAAATCCATGAAAGACAGAGACAGTTCAGTGTTCTTGATTGTTCTCTGAAAGTAATTTAAAGCTGAGAAGGGAAAACTTAACAAGCAATATTTAATTTCCAAGAGACAGCCAACAACTTTCAGCAAATGAATAAGACTAATAACTGTAGTAAACATATTAAGAAAACAAGGTTATTTATCTGTCTCTATTGAACCGTATATAAATCTTTCCATTAAAGTTGAGCAAAGAAACCAAACTTGGTAAATTTTTCACAGCACTGTCAATATAACAAACATCTATGCTTGTGCTAATTATCCATCCCAAGTCCAACAGTCAGCCAACACACATGAAATTAATCACTGATCTATATTTGAGATACACTGACAATCCTGAGAACATTAACTGTATAGTAAAAATAAGCTACATTTAAATATTTTGTAATGAGTAAAGCTTGTTTATAGCCAAGGCACTTTTAGTGACTCTTTCTAAACATAAACTTACTTTGTCTAGAACTACATTCTCTAAAGCTGGTTGTTCTTCTCCATCCAGTGGGTGTGAGGTAACCAGAGGTGAAGGACTGGTTGTGTCTGGTGCTACCATAAGACGAAACCTATCCAAGAGCGAGTAGAGTCTTTGGTGTCTGAAAACAGAAGAACACATCAGCAGAGGGCTATCACAGTTTTATAAATAATTTAAAAACAGAAAAACATCCAGTGACTCAATTCCAACTCCAGGACAGAAAAGCAGTATGGTCTTCAGTTTTTTGTTAGATACATGCAGTCGTATGATGCAAACTTTCTCCAGGCATCAATGGCCAAAATTAATTAACTCAGCACCACCAACAAATTCAGATTTAAACTTAACTTAGTGTTAAAATTTGTGATATACTTAAGCATAAAATACAGCTTTCTTTATGCAGCAAATCTTTTAATAAGTAAGAAGAATAAAAGTTAATGCACAGATTATTTGACTGCAAAAAATACATTCTAACAGATGTTAATCAAAAACCCACTAAAACTATACTTCTATTTTAAAAATCATCCTTCACCATACTAAGAACTCCAGTTGCTGGACTTATGACAGTGTCAGAGATTTTTTTTCTTTTTTGGTATAGGTTTTTTTGTTTGGGTTTTTAAAAAAATTCCACTACTGCTATCAAGAATGAAGTAATTTTTATTTGGTTTTTTTAAAAAATTAAATAGAACATTACCTATGTAGGACCATTACTATTGATCTAGTGCAGTCTCACGTTTTTAGGTTCTTTCTCCTACTAATTTCAGTCAACAGATATTAACCTCAAACAGCAGTAACAAGAGTAATAAATAAGGATCTTTCCAACATCAAACAGAAATTTTTCTAAAAATGAGTAATTTGCTCCTTTTTATACCAGCAGTTTGAACAGCCAGGAGACTAAACAGTTAAAACTTTTAACACAGTTGTCTAGGAAAAAAAAAAAAACAAACTAAAAAAACTCAAAGCCCACTTAGCTTGAACTGACAGTATTTTGCAAGTTTGAGGAAAAGAGAGTTGGCTTTAGTAACATTTTGTCAAGAAATTAATGTGCAGCTGCTGTCCCTCAAAAGTTAAATACTGAGTGCGATGCAGGAAAGCGAATTTGTTGCAAACCCTGTAGAGCTTGCTTTAGTTCTTATATAGTCCTTACTCCAAATTCAACACAGCCAACACAATCACCCCTTGTGCCAGAACATGCCAGCATCTTATGAGAGGCTTTACTCCTGGTTTATCTCCAAAAATACCCACTATCTGACCTCTAGGAAAAAAGCCAAAATGCAGGAAAACAGAGGTAACACGATTTGTATTTGAACATTACTTAGTTTGACATTGCAATGGTATTATTGCTATTATTTACCTTGCTGCTAATCCACTGTTTTGAAGGTACTCCTGAATTCTATCCAGTTCTTCAACTGGTAACTGAGCAATGCTGTTCTATACAAAAGAACCACAAGAACTTTACAGGACAGAAATATGTAAAATCCCCAAAAATACTTTTACCAGATTAACAGAGTTACGGGCAGATAAAGTGAAATGAAATAAATATTCACATAACTACATATAAAATTTAAAAATTAGTCAAATGAAACCACTTAATCGTATTTGGATGTACTTTAAATCATTGCTCTTGATTACACTGGCCCTACCCAGAGTGTTTGGCAGGCGTGGGTTGTGTGTACCTGCAGGGTTGCTGCCAGCAGCATCTCCACGCGGCGGCAGGCCAGCGTGTCCACCATGCGCGCCAGCACGCGGAACGGGGTGCACAGCAGCTTGTCCACGTACAGCGTCAGCACAGCCCCTGACTGGCTCAGGTGGATCCCCTCCAAGCACTGCAAGGTCTTCTTCAGGGTTGTGGGCTACATGTTGAAACGCCACAAAACAGACAAAAAAACTGCAATCAATTTGGAATAGAAAGAATTTGTAGCTAAGAGGAAAGACACTCAGAAAAAACTACAGCTGACAACTACCTGATCAATATAATCATCTCTGTGTGAATGAGTTACTGGGTTATTTAATTAATATGAAGGCTGACTTGCATGATGTGTAACTGTAAAAGATTACTCTTACAGGAGTAAGCAAAACACAGGGAGCAAAACTTAGGGGAAAAAACCTACAGTTTTAAGTGAAATTGCAAAAAGCTTTGAATACAGTGAAATGCTTCAGCTCTTTCTGGAAGAAGGCAGGAACATGTGCATAGTCAAGACAAGTGACAGTAAAGAAATTCAGACAGTCACTGGGGGTATTCTGAGCACACGTTTAGAAACAGCAGTAGCAACTCAGGATTAAATGGGTGTACAAATCATTTTTTCAATTTTTTTTATTTTTTTGAATATGAGCACAAATTCAGCATTAATATTCTAAAGGGAGAAACACAAAGACAAATTAGTTTGACTCATGAAACTCATCTTGGTTTAGAGAAGTCTGTTAATACAAGCTATTTTAATTTTACTGTCTTTCCTGATAATCACTAAGCATTTCACACAGTGACTACATCTTCCATTCAAACATCTTAAGTTTAGTTCATTCCGCTGATTCCCAGCTACTGAAGCTCAGATTAATCTCACATAACTTTAAAGCTGCTCTAGATTTGCACAGGGACAATGGAAAGAGACAGGAAACAGCACTGAAGCTACTCAGGATGCAAGTGGCATCTCCCACAATTATCTCTAGAGAAAGTCCAGCAAATGACATTTCCCATGATTAAGAGAAATGCATACAACCTTACATCCCTATGAAACACCATGCACTCCTTTTAATTTGAAAACCGAAATAACCAGCAGAAATAATACCCTGAATTTCTTGGTGATTTTCACCAAGTGGCTACAACTTTCAGAACAGATCAATGGGGAAGGCATAAGCTCACAATTCATTTTCAATGGATTTCAACTCCTGCCTCTGCAGATAGTAGTTTGTTACTTCTACTACCAAGGCACTGAAACCAAAGTCAAAAGTTACAGCTTTAATTTACCCATCAGATAGTGATTATGTGGGATAATATCCATGAAGGAAGAAAAGCAGCTTAACCATCTCCACTTGAATTCATAGATTTGATGGACTGGAACACATCTAATACTGAAGTTGCTAATATAAGGTTCACTGTTTGCATTTTTAAGTAAATGACTTTAAAAATAAAATTAGAAGTTGATAAATGACCCAGAAATGTCAAACTCTGCATACTTATCAGTTAAACTTATGCTGACATGAAGTGACTTTATTCTTTACAAGAAGTCAAAAAGTTAAACTTACAGCTGCAAGATTCTCACAACGTGACTGAATGGCCTGGATGAAGAGACCACTGGCTGCTGAATTCCTGTGAACAGCACTAATAAAGTCTTGTACTGGAGGCTCATGGGACAAATTAATCAAGTCTTGAACATGATTCACAATAAGCCACGTCAGGTGTTCTGAATCATGTAGGTTTTGACACTAAAGGGGAAAAAAATTAAAATCTGATTGCAGTAACACCAATGTTAAGATTTTAATTACTAAACACAACACAACATGAAGCTTCTCATACATAATTCTAGTAACACCTTGAAATAATGGCATAAAGTGTCTGTATCTAAATACTACCATCATAATTTTTACACGATAAATTTTCCAAATGTTGCGATCTTGTTGCAAATTAGGTATTTACCATGAATGTGTGATTTATTTTTCTAAAAACACTAAAAAACAGGTTAGAAACAAGTAAATTGAGAAGGCTGATTTAAAGATGCTGCTTTTAATGAAATGGTGTTTGAAATAAACATGCACACACAGTTGTCGGGTAAAATGCAATTTTCATTTAGGCTTCTTAAAGATTTCTTATTACTACTCGCCTTTAACACAAAATGAAGTATTTCTGGAAAACAAATCCAAAGAGATCTGTCAATAATTAATGTCAAACCTCTAGAGGCTTGTGTATATTGACAAGCAATGGAATGCAACACAAAAATATCTGTAGAGTTAACCAGGCGATGCTGAGAGGTTGTACAGTACCTCAGTAAAGAGGTTTTGGAGGATTTAACCTTGGATGACTTCTAATCTGACTCTAGTGACTGTCCATTGGTACTTGAAGTGCTTCCTAAACATAGGTTTTTGTTCAGTTGAACCTGACAGGAATGCAGTTTCCTTACCTCAAAACTGACCTGAGGTGCAAACACAAGTGCAATACCTCCTACTACTGAATATTCACTTCAGAAGTCCCCAATGAACTAAAACTCTAATACTGAGGCAGCAAAAAGCCAAGGTCACAGAAATTGTTCTCACTGGAGAACCAAAAAGGAAGTTTAAATGTTAATGTAAAACCTCTCTTCTTAAGGTGTAGAGACAGAAATTTGCTGTCTCCTGGACACTGTGCATTGCTACTGATGTTGGGAAGTCTGGAACTACTTAGTGAGCTCCAAGCACCTGCCAAGCAAGGGATGTGATACCCAGAAGGTAATTCTATTGCCCACCAGGTAACTTTTACAAGCCGAGAGACCTCTCAGTTCAGAACAGAAAAAATGAGGTCATATCTAAGCTTACAGTAGCACCACCTGAAAATAAAATTACTAGTTTCACAAGTCTTCATTTTTCACTTAACACACTTCACTTTTCAGTTAACACATATCAGTAATAAATGACTGTCAGCATCATAAAATAACTCAAAACTGTAGTTATAAAAGTCATAATTCAAAACTTACGACGTAGTCACAGAAGAGAATGAGCGCTCCTCTTCTCACTATCTCACGATTGCACATGCCACGCTTAGATTCCAAATCTGATTCATCACTGTCTCCAGATATATGAGGGCTAAGCAATTTAGTAGTAGAAAGGCTGTGTCGCCTGCAAAAAGGACATTACATTTTGTTACTATTTTCTTAGTATGGTTACTGAAACATGAACAACCAAAGTGCTTGGAGTATCTTACCAATGTCCTTACATGACATCTTTTCCTATAAACTTCATTCTAACATTACACTTCCTTGAAGTAGACACTTTGCTTTCCATCAGATCTTTATTTCTTGACAATTAGTAATTACTGATATTGTTTATTACTTCTTCAGAGAGTCTAAAGAACTAAATGAGTTATTTAAAAGAAACCCATGGGATGTTGTGTCTGGCAGGATAACAAATCCTGCTACTGTATTTTCTTCTCAAACAAACCAGTGTTCTTGAGCACTTAGTCTAGTGTCAGATTAGAAGTGATGCCCAACCCAGAAAAAAAAAGAGATTATACTGGTAAATTAAAAAAACCACCTGCTATTTTAGTTCATAGAATCATCAAAGTTGCCTATAAGATCATCAAATTCAACCTTTAACCTAGCACCACATCATGGCTCACCACTAATCCATATGCTGAAATGCCACATCCACACACCTTTTCAACACTTGCAGGGATGGTGATTCCACCACTTCCCTAGGCAGCCTCTTCCAATCCCCGAGTAGTTGCCCTGCTTTGCTCATAATCCTGGTAATTCCATATTTCCACAAATTAGAATAATGTATTTTCAATACATAAGGTTGAACTGAAGCAAGAATCTCACATTTGTGAAAGTACTGATGCACTTCAGTTGTAGAACAAGATGAGTCTGTCCCAACACTCACTGCACAAGCACCAGAAATGTCACTCCAGTCATTTGTTCACCTTCCTCTACAGTTAACACAGAGGGATACCCACCCTCACAGGAGGTCCCTTCCTTATCCACTGAGGACAAATCACACCAATGCCTGACAGGTGGGATAAACTGACTTCAGACCAAGAGAATACTCATTTTAGAACAAATCTCCAAATTTCTGACAACTAGTGTTAAAAGAGGTTATTACAGTGCTCAATGCTAATGAACCAGCATGGTGCTAATACCATGTTTTAACAGCATTTAGCAATAAACCCACTGAGAATAGATAATCCTGTAGCTCCAGTTATAGTTATACTGATCAGATTGTATTGTCACAAACACAACAGTGCCCATCATATGCACTGGCTGATTATTTCCTAGAAGGTGAAATATGAGTCCTCTATATAAACATGAAACACTGAGTATTTTGCTATAGTTATTTCCACAGTTCTAATAAAAAGTAGTACACAGATGAAGTTTTCTTGCCTTAGAAGTGGAGAGATTACCTGGCAGTTCTTCTGAGGAACAACTGAGTGCAGGACACATTTCCTTAGTTTGGAAGTCACACCAATATCAGAACAGACAATATGTAAACACAAAGTATGTGCAGAACCACATTTCAGAATCCAAGCAGTGCCATTCAATGGACTGACAGGCTTGGCAGAAAGCAGCTGGATTGTTTTAGTATGATCTTAGAAAATATAAGAAACACACTACTACTACTACTACTACTACTAGGGAACAAAACCAAAACTTACTTTGGGGTTTGATGCACTTCTGACCACCAGTTGTAGTTGGTATAATTGACAAGAAGCAGGATTTGACACCAGAGGAGAACTAAAGAAGGATGAGTGGGAATCATGGACTGAACAAGGTCACTCAGACTTTCAAGGGTATAGAAGCTACCGTCAGATCCATCTCCTGTAAAAAGTCTGGTGGCTGCAGCTGTGATTCTTCTAAACATCCCTGAAAACAATAAAACCATGTTAGAGTAACAAAGCTCTAGACTGAATTCTGAAGTTTTATAATTATTCAGGGTAGAATTCCTGCAAGATAGGTAAATTCTAAGCACTTTTACAAATTTAAAGCAAGTGATGAAGTTTGTTCTGGTTGTGTAAACCAGAAATCACCAGCTCTCAGACTCTGTAAATAATGTTTAGCTAGGTTTTAGTGCAATTCTAATTTAATCTAATATATGAAAGAATTCATCAAACTTAAAAGTGTCACTTGTGGACCAAGACTAGTTTGTTTGTTTGTAAATTAAAACACAGATGTTCTACTTAAGAACCACGAGGTAACTACGACTCTGCACGTTAAGGAAGAACATCTATGAGTATTCAGAGTATGGCTTTCCAAAAACATTCAATTGAAACTAGATTTATCCTCTTTCATCCAACTGCAAAAATTAAATGTTTCTGTCATTACCCTGCATACGGAACACTCAGCAAAAAAGCAGAATTTTACTTTCTGATTTGCTGATTCTGTGTTTGCATGCCAAAACAAAGGTTGGGGAAAAGAAGAACTAAGAAAAGATGGGAAAACAAGGAAAGTTGTCTAAAGGTATAGGACTTTTTGAGTTTCTATGAGAAGACAAGGTCAGGGGAAAAAAAAAAGGTTTCTTCAGAGTTAGTTAGAAACCAAGAGTTAATCAGAGTAATGAAGGAAATCTGCAGTGTTACTTGCTTTCCATGCCGGACATACAGAAGAATGAAGCTGTAAATTCCACAGCCATGTGGACCAATTTAAGCTGCCCCCAGGGCTGATACACAATGTAAATAGCAAAGAATGGGAAAAATAGCTGAGTCTTAAATCTCTGGTTCCACTTACTAGCAAACCAGTGCTATCCCCATACCAGCTCCCTGCATTTGCAGAAACTACACCATCTAGTGACTTCCTACAGTCATAAAAGCCACTGCATGCTCATCTTTGCTCTTTGTCTATGGCTTTTATTTCTAACTTCAAAGGAGCACATTGAAAATGTTCACTTATAATATTGCAGCTTCCTACAGTTGGAAACACAGGAGTCAGCAATGCTCACATTTTGAAAAAATTGCAATGGGTGAGAAGACAAAACATCCAAGTAGAACAGTGGTTAGAAAAGACAGAATACAGCCTTTGTTTCCAGACACAAATTGTTATAAGCTACACCCATAGTTAGGAGAATATAACTTAAAGAGAAAATAATTATGGAGGTTCTAACTGAACAAAAGAAAAGTATTATGAATTCAGGCAGTTAGTTAATCCTCAAACGAAATAAATATGTTATGACATGAAAATAGAGCCCAGGTGCCTGAACAACTTTTCTTTTACTCTGTTACACCACACCAGTTCTAGTAGTAATAATATACCTTAAGTTATTTGTAGTTTTACATTAAATTAATTTCTAGAGATCATCCAATCCACATATTCCAATGCTCTGCATGAGTATTTTAATACTTAATTTTAATTTTGCATGAAAATTTCTACATAATTCCTGGCAAGACTCCCAGTGTAGCCTGGAAGGCAGTCATGGCAGCAGAACTAGCTGAGTCTTCCTTTCAATTATCCTGAGATCCCACTGTGGAAGAACCCACTGCTCCAATTTCAATCACCAGCTTCATTTTCTGATTTCATTGCTCCTGGCTTGACACCATTTAATCACTTTATGCCAAAACACCCTGGTGTAAGTTATTTGTTATAATATTTGTTTTAAATATTTCTCCTAAGCAGAAATTAATATATAATTAAAATATATAATATTATATTTTTATATCATAAAATAGTATGAAAAGGCATAAAAATTATTACTGTAACAGACATGTGGGAAGAGAGCTGTCACTCTCTGTCTCCAGAATTCTGGGCCCTAAAGCACATCTAAAACAAAGAATAATTTTGTGCTTCTTCACACACACTCCTAGAGTCTTTGCACCAAGAACCTTGGTTTGGAGGACTCCTAGAGTTCCTTGTCCCATGTCTGCAAGGAAGCCTATGAAGAATCAGGTACTTGTGCCAAGACCTTTTAAACTGCAGACAACTAAGAGTAAGCCAAGGTTGCATTTCAGCTGCAAGCTGAAAATCAGAAGGCAAAAGGGGCAGTCATAGCAAAGAAAGAATAAAAGAAAAGCAAGATAGTACCACTATTCAGAAAATAAGACTAAGGAATCAAACTATGTACTAAGGAATTACCAAAGGGTTACAGACTGGGTGTTCAGCAGAAAAAACCTACAGCAAAATTTTCCAAACGTGAAGAAAGGATCTCAAGACCAGCTAGCTGGAACAGTGCTACCTTTCCTGTTTTTCTGGGGTGGTTTTTTGGTTTTGGTTGGTTAGTTTTTTGTTGGGTTTGCTGGGGTTTTTTTTGCTTGTTTTATATATTTTTATTAATTATGGTAAAACCCAGGAACCCTCTTTGTCATGAGCTTGAGTCAGTGGTCTGTGACTCAGTATTTTATGCTGGACATAACCACCAACCTCCAAACTGAGAGAAAACATGAGAAATATGGCCACAAATTTGGCATGCTTTGTGCTTTTTGGACAGAACAATTTTATACAGTTAAAAGGAGAGATTAAGAGTCACTACTTACATTTTGTTCCACAAAGACAGATGAAAAGTGCAAAATGTGCCCTGCATGCATGAGCACCATGTTTGGTAAGTTCTTTATATGGAGTAAGATACAACATCTTCAGCACCTACATATTCTTTCTCAGTAGTTCAATGCATTTATGAGCTGTCTTGGAACTTAAAAACCAAACTGCCACTGCATGCTATGACATGGGCAACATTTCAATTATTACCTGATTTGAAGATATGTATTAAGCACATAAGCAGTGTGCCCAGCTCCTGGCAGTAGAAAGTGTGTTGCTGCTCATTCATGTCCACTTTTAACTGCTTGGTAACAATATCTTCCAGTAGAATGCCAACCAGTTGTAGTAGGAATCTTGAAAGAAACACATATAAAAATCAATAGGAAAACTCAATCTTTCAGAAGAAGATGAGGTCAGCCTATGAAACTTTGGTTTGAAAAATAAAATATTAAGTTCTTGTCCATTCATTCTAAGTAACATACTAAGTGAAATGCTACAGAACAGGTTAACCTAAAACAAATAGGATGCTATATGATCACAAGTACTTCAATAATTACATATTAAATCTAGATTATCTACTCATCACCTACAGTCACAGTAGCATTGATACTGGCTCAACTCACTTACAAAGCAAATATTCAGAATGTTGTGGGGTCTTTACAGTGATTTGTTAAAAGCAATTGGGGTAAATAGAACTAAAACCAATCTGTGACAGTCATCACAGTTCAGCTGAGCAGGGGTAAAATTCAGCAAGTCACAGTAATTCACCTGTTTACAGCCTCATCTATCCACACTCTACTGCACAGCTTCTTCTTTATCCAACATCCAGCTGGGACAAGGTGTAGTGTCAAAAGAAGCACCAAAAGAGGGCATTTGAGGAAAGCCATCCCTGCTCCTGGCCATAACCATTATTCCATTACTTACACCACTGCTATTGGACATAAGGTCACAGTATGGGTATCCAGAAGATCCTCTTGCCTCTACCCACCACTCTCAGAGTGAGCTGAATGGCATGAAACAGCATTCTATTCCTATCTGAAGTTACCTACTTGAGCAAAAAGTCCTTATTTTCTTAAACAAACAGTTATTTCAAGTGCTTCCCACCACATTAAAACATAATGCCTTAATGACAAACATGATGTCAGTATAATACCACTGCCATCCCTCCACACTTCTTTTGCCTGAAGTTTGTCAGTCTCCAAGGACATCACCATGGGAAGCTAACTAGACAAAGCTGGGCCTTAAAAATAGGAAAAAAAGAGCAGGACTAATTCAATAAATTTGAATCCCACTGCTGCCAAGTTTCTAACAGAGAAACTGGGCTTTCACTTAAAGGGATGCTTCATCATTTAGTCCCCACACAGAAAGGAAGGAAAGCAGTGAAGTTTCTGGACCTGATTTTAGTAAGTTCAGTATTCACCCAGTTTAACAGCTCCCTTAGGTCCTTTACTTGGCTTGAGGAGAGGTACCAGAACAGTTCAAAGTCCTACTAAAATCTGACTAACATCTCCATCTCTGTCCATCTCAATATTCCTTCCTCCACACACACTTGTCCCATAACAACTTATTAACAGACTTGATTCTCATCAGACAAAAATTTTATACACATTAAATACTGTCCAATGTATTCGTGATTTCTCAGAACTCTCTACCTTTTCCCAGGTTATTCCAAATACCTGGAAAATGTCTCTTCAGGTGGATATTTTGCCTGTTTGATCTCAGTGCGATCCTCTGGTGTGGACACGTTATTTTCTCCACATCTCAGTCTGTTGATTGTTTGACATGAAATCAAGTATGGCGAGAAGGAAAGCTCTTGTATACGAGATAGAACGATGTCTTCTGTTGACTGTGAAATCAGAACTCTAAGGATAGCCAAAATTCCAGAAATCCACAGCTGGACAGTGCTCACTGATGCCTAACACAAACACAGAATATTGAATACTTTTGAAGTTAAACAATACAACACAGAAAGGTATTAAAAAATTAACATTTCCATTAACCTGTAAAAAATCAGACCCTTTAGAGAATGGAGCAAACCAGAAATAAATTTTAAGTTCAGCTCTTACAAAATGCTATTCCTGTGGTAACTGTCAAGCTCATATTCACTGCTAAACAATCTTTCAGCTACAAAAACATTACTAATTCTTGTATAAGAAATTGTATAAGAAAAATGTGATTTACCTATTAAATTGAATTCTATTTTATTATAACAGTACCTTCCTTTACATTCCTGATCCTCAAAATACAAAATGAAGGAAAGTAATTAATAAGCAGAACACTCCTGTATCAAGTGCCCCCAGCTGGTAAATCACATTAGTTCTAGCCAATTTGTTCCTGAATTCTGCTGCAGGTACTTTAACATCACTTAGCAAATTATTAAAGAGAAACATGTTCTCTTTTGTGTTGCATGAAAGATCCCAGATCCTCTTTTCTTTGAAAACAATAGCTTACCATTGTTTTAGGAGTAACAAACATACTCCTTAAGAGCATGTCCACAGGGCGAAGGGATGAAGGAGCCAAAATTTCAAACAAAGTGTTCAGTACTCCCAGAGCATCATGAGAGTCTATATGCATCTGTAAAAGAAAAACACAAAACTAATCTCTAACTGTCCACTAAAGGTAACTTCAGGACAAAATTAACACTCTATGTTTTAAACATTTCTATAACAACCTGTGTGTAATAAAGCTGTTCTTTACAGTACAAAATTCAGAGCAACCAAAAGCTATGAAAGATAAATTTAAGTTTCATTGCAGGCCTTCCTAGACATGAGTTTTGAGAACATGGACAAAAATCTGTCATATGAAATCCAATGTGCAAACCACATATATTTCATTTGGAGAAACAGGCCTTATTCAGAGAATGAGACCAGAAGACTGATTTGTCATAAAATTTAAAGACTTTTCTCCTCCCTGCACATCCTACCAGGTTTATTTATAGAAAGTAATGCTGGTCACGATTAAACTTAAGCAGGTAACTAGGAGGAAGGAAACCTGATCATCAGAAAAGTGAATAGCTACAGTAGTATTAAAGCAACAGAGGTAGGACAGCTTACTTAAACAGTTTTTTAGATTAATTATAAAACAATCAACTGCAAAAAGAAAAGGACTGGAGTACAAATCTAGATGACCCTATTCTGCTTAAATAATTTGGAAGATGACCATGTGCAATCATACAAAATAACACCAATTTCACTTTGTCAGCATTTCAGCTCTGCTCTAAAACTGTTGTCTGATTCTGCTCACTCTCCCCAGCCATGAGATCTCCTCATGGGTTTGGGGAACTGCCATGGTGGAGCAAAGAATATCTGGGGCTAGAGCACCTCTTCTATGGAGACAAGCTAGGACAGCTGAGGCTTTTCAGCGTGGAGAAGCTCTAGGGAGAACTTACAGAACCTTCTAGTCCTTGAAGGGACTACAAGAGAGCTGGAGAGGGACATTTTGCATATGCAGGTAGTGATAGCACAAAGGGGAATGGCTTTATACTTAAAAGAGGGTGGGTTTATACTAGGAAGAAATTCTTTACTGGGAGGGAGGTGGGGCACTGGAACAGGCTGCCCAGAGAAAGTGTGGATGTCCCATCCCTGGAAGTGTTCAAGGCCAGGTTGGATGGGGTTCTAAATAATTTGGTCTGTAATTAGAACCATTGCAGACATGAGGAAAATAATTCTGACATTCTATAAACATGGGACAATCTTCACACCATTTAGTAAGTGTTCTGATATAATCATGTATCTAAGAGAAACAGAATGAGCTTCCTCTGGAGACAGTCTTGATCATATTGCAAATACTTCAAGCACTGAATATGAACTTCATCACTTCAAAGACTCAAGTTTAACCTTGCAGCAATTGTTTATTTCCCAGATATGCTAACCACAATTTCAAGAAAATTTGTCTTCATAAAAAAAAAGGAAAAATAAAATACTGAAAGCCACTACCGATACATACATTACAGCAATTATTTAAGGTGTTTATAGAATTAAAACAATCATATAACCACCTGTTGTTTTGCAAGCATTGGGAGAATGATGTCAGCTATTTGCCGGGACAATCTCTTCCATTTGTCTTCGTTTTCTTTATGACACTGTTGCAATACCAAGATGAACATTTCTAGCACCTGAGGAAAAATAAAAAAAAATGTAAGTAAACACCCCTACTAACAGAAAACATTCAAGTAATACCATGGTAGGAAAAACCATTCATTTCAACCATCTACCAAAAAGACAAAAGGCTAAAACAATCCACATGAGAAATCGCACATATTTTTTAAAACCCCATCTTCAGGTTAAAAGGCTGCTCTTAGTTACGAGTTTTTTGGTGGTGGTTTTTAAAGAACTTTGCAGCTACTTTTATATACTAGGAAAGAAAATGTTTGCTTTGTACTTTTTAAATAGTATTTGTCAGAACACTACTCAAACAACTGGAAAAAGAATCATAAATCTAAATACCACACCACTTACTCAACAAAAAGGGGCATGTATACTCTGTCTTGACCCTAGCTCCAATAAAGTTTAAATTTGGTCAAGGAAACAAAACATTCATTTTTATGGGGCTCATTCACCTGAGCCATGTCACTTTCATATAAAAGTTTTAAAAGATAACATAATGGAGCACACCAAGCAAGGAGCAATTCTGGCAGCTGGGTGTGTTACAGATTTGAGGGTTATAGAGACCACACTTTGAAGGACAGGCAGACAAGAGACATGGCAAGCAAGAATGTTAACATATGGACTGGGCAGTGGGACAGAAGAATCTGTTTCAGGAAACAATTTAGAGCACTTGTAAAGGAAATTCACGTAGTTCAGATTAGGAAGAGGGGGATTCCCAAAAGGCTTTCTCATGAGAGAGGAGATAGGAACGATTCCGGGCTGAATGACTTGACTCTGGAGCTCCATGGGTGGCAGCTACAGTTGCAACAGAAAAAAGCTGAAGGCTGCAGCTCTTGGAACCTCTCAAATGTCCAGGGAAACCCCTGCAGACCATCCCAGCAACAGCCAGGGAACAACAGAACAGCCCAAGGTTAGTTTATACAAACTGCACCAGCAGAACAGGGCAGAATAAGAACTACAAATGTGATGGTGTGGGAAGAGCAGTGCATGGGTGGTCTTTAATAGGTTAAGTGTGTCAGAGGGAGATCTGCCAGCAATTGCAGTACCTTATGTAACACAGAGTTATTCACTATTTCACATCATGTGTCTACAGAGTGTCATTTCATATAGATATATTAGTCATTTTATGATTATAAAACTACAAATTCAAAAGAAAATGTGGATACACAAAATTACCCCAATCTGAACACGCAGTTCTAACAAATTATTTTGACAAGATGTACTGACTTTTTTCAGAAAATACAGTGCTTACATTAGCATACACCAGCACTGCATTTTCACATTATGAAAGAAAGGCACATTAGGTTTGTTAAGCACCTGAATAAGCAGTAAGCTCTCATGTTGATCATGTCACTTCTCTTAAAATTACTTTTATGTTTTTCTTTAAAACAAAGTGTATTGACAAAAGTCACTGTTATACTCCTACAAGCAGAAATATGTTTTCCAAACCCGTGAGGTCTGGGTCAAAGTAGTAAGTCATAACAAATACCTAATAACCAGTGTCATTACCTTGTTCAAGTGTTATTCAAGATATTGTTATTTTACAGCAATAACCAAATCATCTCTGTGCAGCATCTTTCCTAATTTTAAACTTGCCTCCTTTTCCCTTTTTACTCCCGTTCTTTTAAGTTTCTTCTTTACACCAGCCTTCTGTTTATTCTGTATGCAACACAGCCAAGATCATGATCCTAATTGGAGCTTTTTAGTGCTTTGTTTTATTCCTAAGTCTTTGCATAATCTCTCTATAAGGAAAGACAGCACACAGAGCACAGCTCCAGTTTTGTATAGAAAATCATTAATATTGCCTGAATCACTTTTAGCACTCTCAGCAATGTTAGCCTTTCGCAGATCATAAAGAAGGACCCTTCATCCTCCTCTCCTACCTGATGGTACTGGATAAGTCTCAGCAGCATTGACACTACAACCTCCTTCTGAGTTTCCAGCTCTTTTCCAGCATCAGCTTTATTTGTTCCTCTTAACACAAAGAGATCATGAACAATGGGTTGCAGAGCTGGTATTGCTGAAATGAGATGTATTTGTTTTAGTATGAGACAAATCACTCCTGAACAGTCATTTCTTGCACTAACAGTTCAGTTACTAAAAGTAAACTGGGCTCTAGTTCATTAAAGGTTTTACCCATACCTAAAAACCCACAAACCCACATTTATCATGCATAATGATGACTATTATTTTAGTTCTTGTAGAAAATTTAAATTACGGATACCTTTGCCCACTCTCACAGAGTTAAAAAAAAGGTATTTTTATAAAGTATTTCTCAGCAGAATCACTGGAAAGTATGAGAGGGATGCGTCTACTTAAAGGTTGAAAGTAGAACAAAAGGGAAGTGGACCAAAAATTAAAATCAAAGCTTCGAATATACTGTTAAGTTGTGAACTTATTACTGAAAAAAGTTACAAATAAAAGCTTTGTTGCAATTATGAACAATGCAAAATGTGGGGCAGCAGTCTTAGTATGATATAATAAACTTCCTGAAGGAATTAAGTGAGAAGCATTTCATGTCTTAAAAATTTAAAAGCTAGCATCTTCTGGAACACTCAGTAGGGTAACAGTTTTCTGTAGCTCAGTAGTCAACACTGGTTTTATTGCTGAAACATTACTAGTAAGTGTTGATGCCTTTTTTCTTTCTTAATTTATTTTTTAATAATTTTTTTTTTAGAATTACCATGTGTAACAGCTTTCCTCCCACTGGCCATGATACCATCACACAGCTGAATGATCTTGGGAATTCCAATTATTTGTTTGGAATGATATCGCTCGTAAGACAGCAACACCAGGAAAAAGAAGATATTAGGAATAATTGCTTCAGATTCCCTGAAAACAAAATAAAAAATTGAAGTGTCAAGTTTGAATTGCACAGATTTGTTCAGTAAAGCTCATGGTTTTGCTGTCCGGGTTTGTTGAAGGATACGTTGTTCTGGTTTCATACAAAAGTTGTATAATTTTTGTGCCCTGTTCTGTACAATGGGGTTTTTTTCCAGGAATTTCTTTCAAGCTTTGACCATTACAGTTATTGAAGAAGTAGCTTTTCTTTAAGCAATTGAATCTAGCAATGAAATGCTGATTTCTGGAAGGGGGGTCCCAAAGGAATGGGTTTACAATACCAAAATGGAGAAAAAGAACAACTCAGTTGCAGATTAT
The DNA here is from genome assembly GCA_034509425.1 of Eopsaltria australis. NCBI lineage: Eukaryota > Metazoa > Chordata > Aves > Passeriformes > Petroicidae > Eopsaltria > Eopsaltria australis. The sequence continues at coordinate 2,899,803 of JAVTVJ010000094.1, read as the reverse complement.
TATTATTATTTTTCATGTTACTTCCTGGCTTCAGTCACATGGAACATAAAATATCTGAAAGGATTACCACTGGAGCCAGAGAATAAAGCACATTGCTCAGAAGGGAACTCTCCCTTTTTCATAAGGCAGAAGCAACCAGTACATCTAATCACCACTTGTGACAGATCACTAATGTGTCTTTCAGAACAAGACGGATGCAAACCTCATTGTTCAAAGGATCTTTGCTAATTTCATACCTGAACTGTCCCACTTCGATGTATTCAAACTGCTTTAGCACAAATCCAATAAACACCTGAAGAGAGAATAAAGTGTGCATCAGAACAGAGACATTAATTCCCATTTGAAACCATTTTGACAGTTACAGACAGGCATTGAAAATCATTTGCACTATGTTATGAAACGTTCCCTCTGCAGTTAGAGAAGATGGAGAATCCTGTTGGTGTTACAGCTTATTACAGCTTGCATGAACTTATGCCATGTTTTACCTGTAGTCTGTGTATTTTTAAGTATAACTTCATCTTTCACTCATGGAATACACTATTTGAGGTGTTACAGTCAAGTAGTTAAGAATCAGCCAAAAATCTAAATCAAGATAAAATCCAAAGTACTAATGCATTTAAAAGAACTATCTCTGTATGAAATTACAATAAAGTTAAACATTTCAAGTCATGCTCTTTTCCAAACCTGAAAATAACTGTAGCAAATAAAACACTTTTAAGTAAACCATTTAAATTTTATGTTACAAATTCACTGCTTATATGGACAACTACACAGACTACTGGGTTTGCCACTAGCTCCCCTCACTGCCATTATCATCAAACAATAGTTGCCAACTATGATGCTCATTATAGCCATAAGGAAGTCCATACTCTCAGTATGGAAGAAGGTATTTACATTTGTAAATGAAGTTTTATTTAATAAAACTGACTGCATTGTGCATATCATTGTATTCCTAAAGTCAATCTCGTGAGCAGTTCTTAAACAGTTGTTGCAGAACTCAGAAAGTCATTTACATGCAAAAACCCCAGAAGTCTGAATCTATTTGTGGCTGGGGGGGAGAAATTAAGTCTCACCTTTCTTTAAGTCTTTGCTTTCACCTGTAGTACAATGACTGGACTGCTGGAAATATTTTTGCAGCAGATGTTAACTGAGCCTGCTGGTGAGATCCCTGTATGACAATTTGCAAATGTGGTGAGGTACCAACCTGATCTGAATCCAGAAGACAGTAGTTAACCCGCAGCTGAACCAGTTGAGCAAGCAAGTCTAGAACTTGTCTCTGCAGCTGTACCGACGTTGTTGTTGTGTATTGTTTCAATGCTTTTATGACAAGGGGTTCAAATAAACGAATGTGATTGTGAATAGCATTCTGTAATAGAGAGATTTTAAAGTAATCTAACATCTGAACACGTCTCTGATTCAAAGCCAAATTAGATTTAAAAGGAGGAGAAACATTTTAAATCTAAGGTACAGCTCTTGCAGGAGAACACAGATACAAGTACCTTATCAGCACGATGTTTTGCTGCGCTGGAAATGCTAGTTTTCAGCTGAGTAGAAACTTTCTGCAGCACATCAAACCATCTGTTTCAAAAAAATACAAAAAAAACCCACACACATTAAAAAAACAAAAAAGAACAAACACACTGACCTTAAATGCATTTAATTTTGCCAGTGCCAACTTCTATTAATCTACTTGACTGCTTCAAGAATCTTTGTAAAACCAAAGAGTAGAGACAACCTACAATACACTTTGATCAAAGAAAGATTTTCCAGTCTTCACTTAGCTATCCTTCTGCCTTTCTTCTAGCATACTGATTATTTGCTGTATTTAGAAATTCAGGATATACTTTTGAATACAAGCATTTAGAACTATTCCACCTTTTAAAAACTCCAATGATATCCATTTTAATGACTTAACTTTGCTTTGGAAAACATGGTAGTAATAATTGCATTCAGGATGTCCTCACCAAGACAAGTTACTCTGCTTAAGTCTGTATTTTCACATTACACAGCACCCAATGATACTCACATCTACGAAAAACACTAACAAGAGACTCTAGTTCAAGTTACCATTACAATGTAAGGGAAGAAAGTTACCCAGAAGCATCGTGCTCCTGCTCAGCCTGAACCATGTTCCTCAGACTGGCATCAGCAAGGGCCTGTGTGAAGTGTGTGTAGGGTGCCATGAAGCAATAGTGGTAGAGACCAGGCCTCAGACTGGAGGAACCCAAGCGCTGAGCTTTGCCTTGAGCTTTGCTGGGGTTTGAAGACAAGCCGTCATACTGAGAAGCCAGATTTGTCCCAAACAATGTTTTCAATAACTAGAGAAGAAAATTGGAAGGAAAAGAAGAAAAGTTAACATTTCAGGAAAAAAAGACTTGTCTCTCACCGTAATTAAACTTTGAGGACTTGAACCTAAATATTTAACTAGAAGCCTGCAAGAAATCCATCACTAGGGCAGTCAGTTCTTTGCTTTCTAGGGTTTTTTGATGCAGTTAACTGGCTAAAAAACACCTTTGGTAAGGTAGGAAACAAGCTTGTTTACTGAACATCAGCTAAAATAGTTCTGTGAATTAGAAGCAGTTCAAGAAGCAACTACATTATTCAGATAGTATCAAGTTACAGAACAAGTAGTGAAAACAAAATAAAATATGCTCTGTTTGCTCCACCTGGACCAATGTTTCTTCATACCAGTTCCTTTAAATGCATGGCCATTCTTAGTACCCAAATGACAGCCAAAGGACAACAGGATTAACATTCAAGTAACACACAAAAAAGTAACTCCTTACCTGCTGTACACACACTGTTGCCATTGTTGGCTCTCTGTTGAAACATGATTTTAGATATCCCAGAATTTCTTCTACGCACTAGAAAATCAGAAAAACAAGTACATTAAATCGCTTTTTTCTTCATTATATAAAACATTTCAGTGAAAACTGGTCAGTACCACACATTTTTGTACTAAGTAAAACTACACTATTTTAAGGGAAGGTACAGAAGTACATAAAGAAATAAAAACTCAACGTTTTCGTCCTAGTCTTAAAATACTACAATGTCTAACACGACAGTTAAGGAGAAAAAACATCAAGGTACAGGAGAGAGAGAAGGGCAGTACATCTTCTGACATTTTGTATATTTAAACATATGAATAGAAGGAATGACTGAAGGCAAACCATTTGGCTGGGAAGAAAAATCCCCACGTGAGATTTCAAAAGGAAAAAATTATTCCAGTTTTCAACAGCAGCAATTTTACCTGGGAAACTTGCTCTACCACTTTACTCAATTTTGTGGAAGCACAACACTTCTAGGACTACTGCCCACTTGAAGAGTAGCAATTTTGAAATCAGTGATATGTGCTTTCTCCCAGTAACAACTATGGATACTGGAGAAGTTAACTACAAAAGAAAAAACAAGTCAGTCTTATACCTTTCCAATGTCCTGAAGAGTGGCAAGTTCCAAGATTTGAGACAGAACATCCAAGGCAGACCGTAAGAAACATCCAAACTTCTCATTAGTGTTCTGAAGATCCAAAGTAACCTGTTCCCAGAAAATAAAACCACATCTTTCTTTAACAATTACTTGATAAGGAGTTACAAATTACTGGAAGAAGTGGGCATTGACACAAAACCATCTTTTGTATGAAATTTCAATCAACACTACTAACAGCACAGACTGCCTTATGCATTGCTGGAGAGGCAGGACTCCATTCTGACTAAGAAAAAGAAAGGGATCTTGCAGCTTGAGGAAGGCCTAGGATGGTGACAAGCAACAGAGTTGGATGATGCATTTCTGATAAACACGGTAGGTGTAATAAGAACACAGTCCTTGGAGTGTACATATCAGATGACCAACTCTCTAGGGAATGCATCTTCTGTCATCTGAACTAAAGAGGAAAAAGCTTCCCCATCCTGAAATAAAGTGCAGAGAGAACAGACACGGGGATCTATTCTGCATTGCCAAGCTAGCAAGGAGTCATTTGCTACCAGCAATAATGACAGCAGAGAAACAAGCAATGGGGTGACAATGCCTATCACAGGTTCTTGTTTGGTCAGCTTTTGTTTTTACTGGTGGTAGTTTCTTTAATTTTTTTTGTGTGTATAAACTGTTTACACAGGTAAACAAGCGAGCTGACAGAAGCAGAGCCTCTTTGAAAGAAACAAAGTGATTATCCAACCCCACTGAAGTTCAATCAAACAATATCATGCAGTACCTTATAATTAGCATGGGTTGCTTTCAAGACATCATATAACTTCAGGTATGATGGAAGATGATAAAAGCTTCCTACTGAAGATGATTTACTTGTTGGAACAGGCCCTGTAGCATCAGTTTGCCTAGAAGCTTAAAAGAGTATCACAGATTAGCACAATATGCCTTTTCTAGGTTGCTCACGACATGTACACTCAACATAATTTACCACATCTGCACTATTAAACATGATTTTTTCAATTCACATGTATATTCCAAACTCCAGAAACACACTGTGCACAAATGGAAAACGAACAGCATTCCAACGATCCAGCCTACTGTAGTGAGAGAAATTAACCCAGAGGGCTTAGTACTGAAGTGTATGTACGATTTACAAAACAGAATTAACATGTGTTTCCTTCATTCATTATTAAGGAAAGAAAAGGTTTCAAGATTCAGAATCTCATTTCCAAAATCAATGTAAACCAGTCCTGCCAAAAGCTGGAAAGCACCTTTCAAATTTCTTTTAAGTAAAATACGTGCAAAAATTACTTTAGTCAATAGTTGAGTACATTCAGAAAAAGTGAGGAAAAGGATTCAGCAGTGCTTTGGTTCTGAAAAGTACACTTAATTTTCACAAAAACTAAAACAGTAAAGAAGCCTCACTCACAGCTGCCTTTCCACCAATGCAGTAGCCTGCCAGCCACTTGAACTGAAACTCCAGAAAGGTCACTCATTTCTTCTCTCTCTGCTGTAACTACACAGTGTGGGGCAGGTAGATGGAAGGGTTAACAGGAGGGATGTGCCTACCTGGACTAGCTTCACCACTCTTTTTAGGGCTCATTGGTACCGATGCCTGCTCCACAGACTCCCTCTCTTTCCCCTTTCTCCGAATAGGACTGAGAGAAGGTGGATTTGTGAGAGAAGGTAATGCTGCCTAGAATTAAAAGAAGCTTTATTAGTTTTGTAAGCACAAGTAGTTTTTCTTCTTCTACACAAATACAAGCATATTCTTCTTTTGTTTGAACTCCCCTTTATTTGACTGTCAGTTAAATTAAAAAGTTTCAGGTTCAGGATATGCATTTCCTGTGTGAAAAGGAAATAGTTTCATATATTCCCTGCTTTATTTTCATCTTCAGCACAGGCCAATGAGATGAAATTTTCAGCTTCAGCATAAGCCAATGAGATGAAATTAGAGCTCAATGATAACAGTTCCTTTTGACTGCAGATAAAGGAGTGTCAAAATTATATTCATGCATTTTTAAAATATGAAGAAATTACTGATCTTAATAATACTGTCTTACAATTTCTACATCAGTCTCTAAATGTACATGCCTCCAAAAACCTCAAAAACCCCCAAACCTCAAAGTACCTCATATAAGCTGTTTCAGAAGTCAGAGTATTTTACAGAATATTCAGAAGATAAAAGAGGTATTTTTAGTCCCATAAGGAGCTCAGTGCATTACAACTAGCCAACCAATGCAAAAGTCAACACATCTCCCAGAGCATGCAATCCAGAACTCCATTTATTCTATATACTCCACACTGAATTAATGTTTCAAGTTAGGTCAGCAGGAATAAAAGACCAGAATTTAGGGTAATATTTAAAACACTGCAGAACTAAAGAAAAACCTGTTATGTGGAAGAAAAACATGCTTTGTTTCTTTCATGGTACTTGCTTTACTACACAGAGTGGAGTCATATTATCAAGGAAACCTGTATCAAGTTTAAAACACGAAGAGGTCTATAGCACAACAGTATTTCAATCACATTTTATTTATTTATTTTTAATATATACCTTTACTGCTGGACCAGGAGCAACATCATCCATCACGTGTGCACAAATATTAATGACCTTCAGCAGATGAGAAAAGAGCTGTTCTACTAAAGTGACAAGAGCTCGATCTGCCAGAGCTGGCCAGGGCTCCTCCTGCTTTGCAGCACCTTGGTTTGCATCTTCTTCAGCACTCCAGGGATTCTTTAAGCACTTGGGAGCACTTGCTGCAATTTCAGGAAATAGAAGACAAAACTTGAAATTTAGCACCAGAAAATTTCAGAGCCATATATGGTTATTATCTCTATATGAACAGAAATTCAATCAGAATTCCCAAGCCAGGAGTAGCTGCACAGTTTAAAACAAAAACAACAAAATTTGAGTTCTTTGTACCCAGCTTGTACAAGGCACACTGCACGTGGCCTTTGGAAACTGGATTTTCATTGCATACAATCAGAATAGGGTGAGATACGGGCTTTCTAATGCTAATGGTAAAAATATTAGGACAATCCTACTTTTCTTGTCCTGCCTTACCTGCAAGCAAGTTTCCAGTCAAAATCAAAGCATCCTGATGTGCTGAGAGGTCCAGTGGGAACCATGCTGATGACAGGAGAGACAGGACCAAGCCAGCCATACCAATGGTGCAGCCCTTCTGAGCTTCATCTGAAGAACTTGGCTGGGAAACCCTGGAAGTTTAATTTTGGAATGTCATGACTTTTTTCCCCCTTTTGGCAAATTGAAAGTCTTGAGAAAACCAACAGTCAAGCAGATGGCTAATCTAATGAAGTGAAATCTGTGCTACAGAAATGCACATTTAACACTCAATTACAAATTTAAAAACCAATTTGCAGCAGAGACCTGACAATACCCTGGTTTCTTTAAGAGCCATTACCTTCTTTTTTAATAGCAAATATCAAGGCTATAGTGACATCTGCTGATCAACTGAAGAGTTCTGTCTTTACCTGCTAACCACTACAGTCCTAAACTATCTTCAGTTAAGTCTTGTGAATATGCAAGGTAGGGATGGGACACATTAGCTGTAGTAGTGCAATGTAACAATATAGTGCTTTGAAGTGACTGGAAATTAGTTAAACAGTTGCATTCCAGCTACATTTTTTGAGTGAACACCATCCAAGACGGCAATTTTCTGTTGCATTCTGTATTTTCCTTGACAATGGGACCAGATTTTCTCACAGAAGTCAAGTTTAAGAAAGAGCAGGCAGAGATCACCAGATGTTTTGCAGAATACTCTGTGAGTTACTCAGATCACTTCAAAGCTGCAAGACTTAAATACTTCAGTTTCTTTCAGAAAAAGACTTTATGTAATCTCTAAATCAAGGGAAACCGGAAATCTTTCAAAATATCTTTAAATTTGAAATCATTAAAATCTTCTAATATAGTCACACTAGTCTAACACAACTACAGGAATTTCAGAAAATCAAATTGACACTAAGTATAGCTATTATTTTGATAAAGCTCCAGAGGTAATTACAGTGCCTTCCTTTGGTTTTTTTAAAGTATTTTCACAGGCAATTGTTATTTACTTCACATACAGTTAGAAATCCATGACTTTAGCCATGTTGAGCTGTACAGAGTTGGAATGCAGCAGTTCCAGTAACTTACTAATCATAAGAACAATACTTAAGATAGGAAGGGATTTTGGCAAAATTCTCACGTTACTATCCACGTTACTATATTGTTATTATCCAGAAGGATAAATGTCCGTATCATTCCACAAAAATAAAATTACAATCTAAATTAGTGTAAACACTGGCCAAACATTTGTAAAGAAGGAATCAGAGGAAAGGGCAAAGGCTATGTCATTGGATCACTTACAAATAATAGATACATCTTTAAAAAAAGCATTTTTAAGCTGGGTAAAAGAGAAGACATATTGATTTTATTTCCCAGGTAAGCACTGCTCACATCCTGAATTACTTCATTTGTTACCACTGGATCTATTCTTCAAGATACATTTTACATTACATATGCAGAGCACACCACACTTAGGGCCAGCAAGGGAAGCAAAGGCCTGCTGACAAGAAAAGCAGCTGAGGGACACTTGGTTTTTTGGGTTTGGGTTTAGTTTTGTTCCACTTCTGTTTCACAAACCTGACTTTCAGAAGCTTGATTAACAAAAGAGGGAACATACCCACAGTGCCATCCCACACTCCAGGTGCAGACTGGAAATGTTGTGGAGAGAAGACACAAAGCTTCACAGCAGCCAAACTGAAAAGTAAACACCAAGAATTGAATTGGTTTCGCCATGGGAAGAGTTAACAACACAATATCTTAAGAGTGAGAATTAAATTTATTCCTACTGCCACTGTCACAGTACAAAAGCTGTAGATAGAAGTATAGCCAGGAAGTCATAAAAAATAAAGCAGGCATGCAAAACAAGAAAATGTCAGCCACCATAGCAAGAAAACTCAAAGAAACTCATATTTACAAAAAACTCACATGTAAGAAAACTCACCGTAAGTGCTCTTGTAGTGGATATTGTCAATGCATGGGAAATTGCTGCAATAACCCTTGAAAGGTTGTTTTCCATAGTGACATCTGTTGGGCTTTGCAGCATATTGTAACCTCTGTACGTTCTGAAATAAAAACATTTATACTCACTAAAACGTACTTTAAATACCCCATCCCAATCAAAAATTATTAATTTTGTTAATTAAATACTTAAGTATTTAAGCTTAAATTACTATTATGTATTCCACAGACTGCTTGTAACATGCAAAACCAGAGAATAGTCTAAATATCATCTTATATTGTAATACTTATTAGGGTTGTATTAGTAAACTCTATTTAATTTATAAATTAAATCTCTATGCTAGCAAACAGAAATAGTAGATCAACTGTCAGTATCTAACTAGATACTTAAGAAATCACCATCCATTTAACACTAGTCTTTGCTGTTGCTCAAATCCATTCAACACTTTTGAATGTTCACAAGCTTTGGATGATTGCTGCAGAAAAAGTCTATTTGCTATCCAGAATAACACTGAATCCACGAAGTTCTATTGCTACCATACTATAGTATATATCTTAAGTGACATGATCAAGATCATATATCAAAAAGGTATATAATTAAAAAGTTGTATGACAAACTGATAGAAGCCAACAGCCCCTATAAATGTGTACAATTCATACCGTCTATAAGACAGAAAAAGTAGGGTTGACAGCAAAAATACAACAAGATCACACTATCAAAACTAGAATTTACTTTTAAATTATAAAGGGAGCACAGCCTTCTGCAACTACTATCATTAAATAGGATGTGGAGAGTTATAAACCTAGATCAACATTCCTGAAGAACAGTAACATACAATTAGCTTGAAAAGCTGCACCTGGTTGTGTAACTTAATGGACAAGTAGGGTGACTTCAGGATGGAGAGAAGAAACTATCTCAAAACAGTGACTCAGTGTGTGAGGACATCACCAGTAACTCACAGTGTATTCTTTAAACATGGGTCTGTTTCTGTGGAGCTTAAACCTACTACAGGTGCTCCTTCAGACTAGAAAAAGAATTCGTAAGCATGCAGATTTGCAGGATTTAACTGCAATTCTAGACATTGCAAAGTGAAATTTAGGTCCCCATTCCTTTTGAAGCAAGGCCAGACAGGTAACACACCTGGTGATAGTGCTCACTGCAAAATGAGATGGGGGCTGCGTTTCATGCATGAGGAGTTTCAGGTAGACACTGCTTTGGTCTCGGGCTACTGCCACAACTGGGTCAGCCTGACCTTGATCACAGTTATAAAACAGCTTTGGAACAAGCCTGAAAGAAAATTAAATGTCAAAAAGAAAAATTATTATTCAGATATTATTTAACACCCAGTTTAAAATACACTTAATAAACAGTTCAGCAAGCCACATATGTTAATTACACATGTCAAATTGTAAATAAAAGCTGTTACCAAAATTCATTAAGGTGAATTCATCTTTATATAACCGCTCTTCATTACAATCAAGAAGCTCAAGTCAGGGCAAAAGAACTGCTCCAGATGTATGGTAACTTAAAAAAAAGTCTTTTCTGGAGATACCTCCCCATACATACTACAACAAACACTTATGTAGAGTACTTCTCCCCTGCTGTTCCCTTATCTCCCCAGGTATTTTCCCCGTGAGTATCTATATCAATTGAAAACTAATGTTTACCTGAAAAGAATAATTTTTCACCATCTGATTTCTATGCAGCCAAACATAAACATAAAATCAAATCCAGTCTTCTTTAACAACATCTGCAACTTATGTAGAAGTGAAAAGCTATTGTACACATGTTTTTGTAATTTTAGTGAGAGTACTTCCAATGAATGACCATACTGGATGTTTCCAGGGGTTTCTGCAAGCATGCAGTAGCTTTCTTGGGCAGGTTAAGTCTTTTCCAATCTTAGCATACCTCCTGTCACTTAAATCAGCATGAAGATAGAAAAGAACTTCAACTTGTTACCACTCAGTTAATAAAATAACTCCATTTCAAAACCAAGTCCTTTAATAAAAGCAACAAGCTCTATGATGCAACAGCTCACGATTCCTCCAGTGAGCTGCTCTGGCAATATAAACACTTTTAAACATCAGAACTTTAAAAGTTTTGTTGTCCTTTATTTGTTTTTAGGAATGGACAACAATTAACAGTACCAAAAAACTAGGAGAGAAACTCCTCTGATAATAAAATTTACCAGGAATTCAGTATTACATGCTCTCAACTTCTTTAAACATAAAATTTAAGTCTTTGAATTCCAGTAAATAAACTACCAACTAATCCCTACATTGTGGTGCATTCATCTGTACAGCAACTGTAATTGTAGCAGGTTACAGTAAACATCTGCTTTGCAGACAAAATTAACTGCTGCACTATAATCAGTGAGCACAAAAGTTTTAAGATACACTGTCTATGACCATGTGAAAACTAGTGATTGGGAGTTGGGACAAATCTGTAGAACTGCAATGTTTTAAGTTGATCAGCCACTGCCAGGATACTGAACAAACCACTTCTGTATGAAGAAAAATATTCTGAAGAAGTTGAAACTGAAAGTGACCCTCAGAACGTAATCAAATGTAATTGGATTGCTAATAGAAAGCAAAGTACAATTGTCCGATGAGTCAGAATGATGCATGTTCCAGGTACCATAAAGATGAATTTGTTTCCCATCTCTCTTTTAAACAAATATATATATATATGTGCATATATATATATATATATATATGTGTGTATATGAAAAACAGCCGAGTGATTATTTTAGTTATAGGTACACATCAATGTACAAGTATCTTTCTAAACTACTTTTTCTTTTCCTATAAATAAAAATGTCCCATATACCTCATTAATGAAGCTGCAGCCACGTGTCTCACTCTTGGATCTTCATCTCCAAGCAGACTTATTACAACATTTTCAAGTACTCTCTCCTGAAGCTTTAATAGCTAGTAAATAAATTAGCACAGTAAATACAGTTCACCGAACATTTTCATCATTTGACTGTATTATTAAAAGAGAGTTAACAAGTGAGATTTCAGCTGTCATACAAGCCTGCAAAGACCATCTTTACCTTAATATTGCCTACGATATTATCTAACTACACAAGTGTCAAAATTTTTTAAGTTAAAAGAAAACAAGCCAGAAAACACACACACACACCGGAGAATACTAAGGTATCTGAATCTCCTTAGTAAGTATAATCCCAGTTGTAGTAAGTTTTAGAACATGAGAATATTTACACAAAAAATACAACAGCCATCAGTGTTAACAGAATTTGAAAACAAAGTTATGACATTGCACTGGTACATGAATCCAGAAACACAATATACTGATTGAATAATTTACTTACACCAGTATAATGATGAATACCTCTGTGCAAGCTCTCAGTTTTTCCTTCCAAGAAGCTGACTAGCCTATGACAAAACAGAATTTAGAGTACATTAGTACATTGTGCGTTATTTCTCCCTTCCCTGCTCTGAGGGTTCTCTTCGTTTAATTTTTAAAAACACCACTGTACAGAAAATTTAAGTAGCAAACACTTTTTGCAACGTTCAGAAAAGGTAAGCTATTTGCTAACCTACTATCTGGCTAGTGTAACTGAAGAAAAATAGTACTTATGTTTAAAAAAGCATTATTTAAAGACCATAACTGTATTTTTCCCCATGTACGGGATTATCAGAGTATTTTGGTAAGATAGTAACACATTCCAAATATCACTATTCACAGTAAGTCCACTTTTGTACAACTAAGCATCACTTGAAGAATTTTCATATAAACATATTTTGTCTTTCAGCTTGGAAGAACCAATAGAGAAGCTGGAATGCAAGAAAAGGAACTCAGGTCACGTTTGTTTCAGTATTAAAAAAATCTAAGTGACTACAGTGAGCTGACAGCAAAGGACAAGTCAGGGACTTTCTCTTTAAAAACACATAAAACTGGACAGAAAAACTTTAGATTCCAAATTATATGGTCCCTCTCTGATCGTACATTTACAGAAGACTTAATACAACAGACCAATGAACTAAAAACTCCTATAGTATTATCTTATTATTACCAGGATTGGGCTTGGTTTTGCAGTCAGTGGTAACTTGACAAAGGAATTCATACAGGACTGACTGATTTGAATTAGTTTTATGAAATCCATTAATGCTTCAGAAATAATTGCTCCATTAGAGTTACAGTTTCCTATACTTCTCTGCACTTCAGCTACTGCACCCATGGAAAAATACAAACACTCACCGAAAATCTACCTCTGCAAGTGTTTCCAGAAGTTCTGTCCTTACGAGCCAGTATGAGCTGTTCTTCAGAGTAAGGAGGTCAACAATCAATTGCAAACCTAGTTCACTGTAACTGCTACTGCATAAGCTCATGATGCAATGCTGAGAAGAAAAAACAACTTTCAGTTATATCACAGAAGAGATTCTCTGAATAGCAGAATGAAAGTCATCCAAAAAACCACCTGTTTTCTTTAGAATACTAAAAAAAATTATTGCATAAGAGCTAGGAGAAAGTACCAGAGTTAGGTACCTTGCAAGGCCAGAACACCATGTGAAGTGCTGAATCCTGCTGCTGAAATTAACCTCTGGAGAGGAACGCAGGCCTCACAGAGCAGAGGACAATCCTCCAAAGGAGGGCTCACAGGGTTTAAACACTACAAGCACTATATTCTCATCTGTTCAAAACCAGTCTCCTAATTTCCACATGGTACTTTCAGACACCTGGTTCTGATTTCCAAAGTTTTTGAAAAAGTCATACCTCCATATCTGAATGTTCAACTATAGGCACAATGTGTGATCTTTGGAAAAAGTTATAGAACTCCACACTTCTATGTCTTATTTAACTACACAAAACACACTTTCTCATTTGAGGATTAACAATCCAAAAGGCTTAGAACATTTCTGACAAAATGTATAAAGTTAGGCTACACTACATACTGAAAAAAAAAGAGCTGAAGTTGACTAGTATTAAGCTGCCTGAACTGAAGAATTCTGGTTAAGTCTTCCAAAAAGTCATTATCACAAGTGTAATCACACATGAAATCACCATAACCAAACATGAAGATGGCTGAACAGAAGGTTAAAAAGCCTCATTTACCCCCCTCGATTTCCTTCCCTCAGCTGTATCACAAACCCCTCTTCTTTGCATATAAAATCATAATTTCCATACACAAACTATCTACATTTTACTAAAATTTAAGTAAAAAGTGGTCTTTAAGCTGCAATAGTCAGCCACCTCCTACCTCTCCTTCATAAAAGAATTTCCCTCGGCCTCCAAGTTTGTCCATGTTCTACTTTATTGGAAAAATCCTTAAAGAAAGCTCACTCCTTCATCCCTCTGCTTTTTCACCAAACACCTTCCACAGATTTCATTATAGAAGTAAAATTCACATACTCTAAGTTCCACTCACCAATTCAGCTGCCATCTCTACTTCAACAGTTGCCTGAGGAATCTTTCACCCAATTTGAACCGCTTGCTTTCCTGAGACTTTCCCCACTTTTATTGCTTCAGAAAATAATTACTATTTTATTTGTAATTTCTCATGTTTAGTTTTTGTTGTCCGAACACAGGCTGCAACCAGGCATTACATGTTCACACTCCCCAGTTTAGCCTACATGTCCTTTCTATCTAATGCACTCATCCTACTGTTGGTTAATGTAATGTTCCAGCTCATACCAGTACGTTTCTCATGAGAAACATCATGATTCTATTATAATGCTACACCATCTAACCATGATTATTTTCTGCTTGTTCCTCCATTTCTGCACCAATAAAGTTCTTAGGGAAGAAATCATTGTTTGCTCCATGTTTATACATCTGCACATAGCAGCACTCCAGTAATGAATCACAACCCTGTGACCTGGGGTAGTGCAAATCAATTCCTACTGCTTACCCTCACAGCTGTACAAGCCAGTTTGCATGTAACAGAGGACTCATCTTTCAATGTTTTCTGTAACAGAGGTATGCAATCTATCAAGGAAAAGAGATTTCCTAAAAAACAAAAAAAAAAAAAATTTTGAGCAATGAAACATTGCAATGTTACTTTAGAAGACAAAAAGAAACCCATAAAATGAATTGTTACCTGTTGAGCTTCTGACATTTATTAACCATTTCTCCACATCAAAGCGGGATTTGATTAGAATGGAGTTGACAATTGTTCCACAGAGAATGGCAGTAGCTCCTCTAATCTGGGGATCTCCATGGTCAATATAGTTCAGAATGTCCGACACATATTGCTCCTCTAAGAAAATAAGTTACAACTACTTTATTTTAAAAATACTAGTATTGGACTTTACTGATTCCTAAAAATGTTATAATCTAGGTCTCAACTATTGGACAATCAGTATCAGCACATCCAAAATATGCCCACCATAGTTCTCCCCTTCTGAGATCCCTTTCTGTGCAAGCAATCTACAGATCAATCACACCATTCAGACCAATGATCACATATATAAAAACACTAGTGATTTCTTTCAACTGCACACAAAATGCTCCAGGGCAATGTAAGAAGCATCTTGGTCAACATAACAAACCAATTGCACACGCCAGGTCCCTGCAATTCATTTGCAAAAATGAACCTAATGGCTTAGAAACCATCTATAAGATGGACTGAATTAAACCAGAAAAAAACATTTGTAAAATAAACAAACCCCTTCTACATACTCATTGTTTTAAAACAGCTTTGACTTCTCAGAAGCTCTACAAGCTCATCCACTGAAACTTAAATCTTACTACAAAAAATATACCTCCCCACACGCACAGCCTGTTCATTCCAATTTGTGAAATATTTTTTCACAAATACTAAACTGGGTTTGGAGTTTCCAGTGTAGATGCAGCCTCACTTATTTGAAAACCCAAACACACTCTTAAAATGGAGTATGTGAACTGCAACATACCATACTCTTCTCCCATTGCCTCCAGGGGTGTTTTATACAGTTTGCTGAAGAAAGACTCAGGGTGAAGTGCAACAGCTGCTCCAACACAACTTACTGCCAAGGCTTTTACACTGACTCTCACATCTCTATCAGGAACTAAAGCTGCAGGGAAGAAATAAAAATTAATAAAAAAGGAAGGTATTTAAAAGCTTCCTGAATTATTTTAAATTTAATTAGTAACACTATATAAAATAAAATAGCTTAGCCTGGACAAAAATATGAAGGCACAGCAAGCAGTTCCAGTTTATCAGAGGCAGCAGTGATATATGGCTGCTTTTTTTCTTTCCTCAAATAAAATGTATTTGAAATATACTTGAAATATTCAAATACAGTCATAACATACTTCGAGCTCATCTCCTTCCAAAAACAATACATTATATGGGTACATGAGCAAGTAAGAGTTTAGAAAAAGGAAAAAGAACAAACACCTTAAATCAGTCATATACCATGACAGGAATGTGATTAAGACCCCATCCCTGGGGTTATTTTAAAAAGATGTAGATGTGGTGCTTAGGGACTGCCACAGAAAAACATCCAGTATTCCCAATAAAGTGAGATCAAAACCAAGATAGAGCAAACCAACTACATTTCCAGCTTTGTAGACTGAGAGACACAGAGAAGCAATGAAGCTCAAAGCCAAACATACCTCCTTTGTCCCCAGTGAGCAGGAAGGACGCCGACAGCAGCCGGACACAGTGCACCAAAGGAGCACAGTCTCTGTCAGTATAGTGGCCAATGTCCCCCTTTACCCTGGAGGGCTATTGAAGGCAAACCACAATGTTTATACAGAGAAAAATTATTCTTCAATTGAAATAAAATATCAGTACAAGATTTAGAAATATTGCACATCCTCAAGTGTATAAAGGTTTAAGACAAAATGTGTTTAAGATACGTTCCAAAAAATGGCCTCAAAATGTAATGGTTTGGAGAAGTTTATATTCAGTATCAGAACTGGTTCAATTTTATTACAGAAACACTATATTGTAGGTTTTTCTAAACTACCTAGACTTGCTGATTGCATCTGAAGAGCATACTAAACAACTTGTTGCAATCAAACTTTGGAAACTTCGTATGAAAAGCGTATTATTTCTAAGTTGTTTTCAAAGAAGGCTGAGTTTTCTGTAGTTTCACATTTAGAATTTCCCAACAGTCCAAGCTGATCTAACTCTGCCAGCCAAAAATGAAACTTTTGCCCCAGCTCAGAACAAGATCCAAAGACAAAGTCAAAATAAAGTAAGAGGAAATCAGTAACTTGTAGTTAGAATGGCACAAGACTCAAAGATTAACATCTCAGGAGATCCTGAAATTACCTACACAGCAAACAGCACAAAGATACTTCAAGTAATGAAGTATCAGTGTAGCCTACTAATGCACAGACAAAAAGGGTTTGTATTCTCAGCAGGGTGCTCTGGTATGGCTTTGCTGGTGATTGCATTTAGGATATCAACACTTACGTATTCACCTTATGTTAAATGAAATTCAGGCTATAACTCGGATTCCCTATGCAACCTTACTTTGACCTATAATTAGGTAGGTATGTCACATACACCGGCTTCCCACATTTACCACTAATTTACTTCATCGTAACTGTAATTTTTTTTTAAACTTCATTGCTTTAAACTTTAAAACTGACCACTGTGACTATTTCTCACCTTGTTCTCATGATCACCAGCATCTGCTGCGTCTTCTTTTGAAGGAAATCGATCCACACTGCTATCAGAGGGCTGCCTACTATGGCTCATGGTTTTCAGCAGGTGAGGCTGCTGAAGAGCTTCAGAAAAAGGCAATTCATGAAATACCATTTCAGATGCAAACTAAAAGCACTTTAATTAAACTTAATTATACAAACATGAAAAATAAATTAGCAGTGATCAAAACAAGTGATTGATTAAAAGTGTTGAAATATATTCTTAATTTTACATATCAATCTAATTATTTGTTTCTCATATCCATTACAAGAGTCTTCACTCCCTTGGAAGTGCAGATGCACCTGAACACCTATCTTGATGGTGTCATCAGTCTGGCCCACCCCTGTATTTATCAACATACCAAGAGAAGAATTTCTGAAGGACTCTGATGAATCATCTTGCAGAATATTAGCAGCTTCATCTTCCTCATCCTGTAGCTGCCCAATCTGCATTCCAGAATACTGTCCTTCAGCACCCTCCAAAACCTACACAGAGCAAGGACAGGAGTTAAAATAACTTACCTTTACACAGAGTATTAAATCTGAACCATGCAGTGTTAGTAATCTAGAAATAATCTAAAAGCAAATATGAGCCTGATATATATTAGTGTGCAGCTGCATGCAAACCCCAAGGCACTTCCCCTCCTCCTGCAGCTCTGGGGCTATTGAAGGCCACAGTTCCATCTGAGAGTCTCCCAGCTGAGCCAGGAACCTGGCTAACAACAGAAACAAAGTGGCTCACTCAGTCCAGTGCTCCCCTGCAGCTCCCCTTGCTCCCTGATCACAAATGTCTCTCTCTCAGCAGTTGCAAATCACAACCAACACCTTTACTGACACAAACACAACTCGGTCCTTGCAGTCAAACTCCCCCATAACCTCACTCATCCTGCATATGTGAAGTCAAACTGAGAACACACTGTGTAGGACAAGAAAGGACAAATAAGTTTAAAGTATTTTAATTTCTTCATTCAAAACCAGACTAGTCAAATGGACTCATCTGGAAGAGAGCTTGATCCTTGGAACCAAGGCAATATATAGGCAGCAGATATATGGAAAAATTACCATTAAAATTAATCGAAATGATCAATGATAGTAAAGTAAAAAACTAATTTCACTGATTTTATCAGAAAACAGGACAGTTCTTCAGTTACTTCCTGTCTTCATAAGCATAAGCACCTGGAAATTGTTAATTAAAAAGCTTGTGTGTCAGTAACTTGGACAACCACTTAGTCTGTCAATTATGAGAAGATAATTTTACATGTAATTACTGCTTGCAAACAGTATGCCAACTGACCTAAGGAATAGTCTGACAAGAACATGCATAAACACATTGTGCCAATAAACACACCTTGTCATTAAATGCCTGCTCACTTTGGCCTCTGCACTGCTTTCATCTAATTCAGAGAGCAATTATCATCACTCCTTGGGTTCTTGAATCCTCACATTTTCAGAAGTATTTGCTTAGCATGATTATAAACTTACCATTTTTTGTAGTGCTAAGAGACTATTACTCTTCCAAAGTTACTATCAGAAAATTAGAGTCAGAAGTTTGATAATGTTTGAAAAAGTCTTTAAAAGTTCTAAATTTTCCCCCTTTTCCATTTTCTGCTCTGGCTCCCAGTAATTGTATTTTTGCTGTTTTTATCACAACCTCACAATACATTTCCCCAAGAGAGACAAATGTCTTAAAATAGCTATATTGCATGCAGATTTCAGGTGTTTATTAGATATGTAACTGCTACATTTGTAAATCATGCAGTATTTGCCCACTATAGGAGAAATCCTTACGATGGAATAAAAAGTAAAAAAAAACCCATGAGTTGTGTTGCCATGTGTAAAAGCACAGGCAGAAGGCAGTGTGAAGCATTATGTTCCAAAAATATTCCTTTATCATTACAAAGAAACTGTTCACCCTTTAACACTTCCATTAATCCTCCAGCACCAAAACAATTAATAATATATCTATACAAAATCAAGGATGTACTACTAGAGCATATATTTATGTCAAGACTTTGATATTGCCATTCTTTCAGTGAGCAAAATCTGTAAATGCCTTCACGTGACCTACACAGAGACCAAACTGATTACAGCTTTCTAGTTTTTCATTACTGCTGAAGTGAAAGTGTTAAAAGGAGGTCAAGCTCTCCAACAGAGGTGTGAGCTGCTGACCTTTCCACTGTTACTAGCTGAGGACTGAAAAGTAGAAGACGAGTAAGGAGACGAATCCAAGTCTGGGCCCTCCATGGAAGAGCTCTGAGACATGTCAGGACCCTCAGTAGAAGGAGATGCCCCCTCTGCCCGCTGCACACTTACAATTTCAGAACTGTCCGAAGGGGTTACAGCAGAGTCTGGACCTTCTGTAGTAGTCTGAGAGCTATCACTAATTGGTGAGGAAGCCTGTGTGCCATCATTCAAATCCATAGTGGCATCTGACTGGACAGCACTGATCTGACTGGAGCTTCGACTAAGCACTTCATCATCTTCCCCCTCAGTAGCTGCACTTGTCAGATCACAGCTTGCCAGGTCCACAGAGTCTGACTGCAGCGTGTGCTGGGACCGGGGCTGCTCCGTGATGATGTCGTGTCCCGTGGGATCAGCAGAGGAGCTCCCCACAGACCCAGCTGTCGACACACCTGATGAAGAAGCCAGCTCACTGCTTATCTCGCCCTTCACAGAAGCTGCAAAACACAAGCATCTGTGAGTCAATCCAGGGTTTGAATTTGTGTTTCACTCTTGACATGGACACACACACTAAGCCATGTATTAAACTAGGCTAAGGAAAGTGTGTAATGAACCAGTCAAACTACAGGTAGGAAAACAGGCATCTTATAAAGATGCCATCCCATCTCTACCAGTAACTCCCATTAAAAAAAGAATGCAGTCAATTTCATTAAGTTTTACACTCAGCAGTATTTATGATCTCAGTTTTGTTACCGTGTCTTTTGAATGCCCATACAGTTCCTCACCACTGTAACACATCACTGACACATTGTCACAGAGCAGTAACAGAATGTACTTGCTGAGTGCACTGCTAAAGAGAAAGGCAGGTACCTGCAAAGGATGCTGCGCTCACATCGGATCGGGTTTCGGAATCATCATCCAAGCCTTCTTCTTCACCAAGAAGTACTTTACCTGAAAAGTGATATAAGGAAAACCTTTAGTTTTCAAAAACTATAGTCAGCTTGAAATGTTGAACAGCTGAAATCAGATGCGCAATCTATTTTTTAAAAAGTTTATCCAAATAATTTTTCATAGCTGTGACAGGTAACAGATGAAAAGAAGAAGGGAATGAATGAAGTGCACATCCAGTCCCTCACTAATGCATCAGGAAAGGAACGGGCAGCAGTAACAAGGAAACAGAGTTAAATAATTTTATTCACCAGTGTAACCATTTAGGAAATTACCTACAACCTTATTACTTCTAGTTTATTTTTGTGGACTACATTTAAAATCCTACTAATTCCATCAAGTACGTGCTATTCCTAAGGACTGGATACCTGGCATCTGGATGTCTGCCCTCAACTCTGAAGGGGATTAATGCACCACAAGTAACAGAATTAATAGCCTCTTTCTCCTTAAGGCTACAAAAATTATCAAAGGCTGCTTGGAACTCCAAAGATAACATAAGGGAAAATGCCCAGGGGGAAGAGCAGTGCAGACTAGAAGCACAAGACAACACAAGTGGGACACGATGATGAACCATGGACAACCATTGAGAGCTCAGGATTACTAAGGCAAAAATCTTCAGAGAGGCTTTTGCCATGAGAAACTTGAGAACCACTTCTAACATAACCCAACCACCACAGAGTTCTCTTACTCACAGAGCATTATCTATTTAAATTACAGGCAGTGGAAAGAAAAAGATACCTGCAGATGCACACTGCCTGAAAGCCAACCAAGGACACAACTGCACTGAAAAGTCTGTCCATGGGACAGCACACAGAGTGCAGAGGGAGCTGCTGAGCCCATCCTTCCAGAAACTGTTGCAAGTCCCTTGCCAAGACAGAGGGATTCACAGAAACTGCTGTGAGAATGACCATTTTGCTTAGACTACAGAGCTGCACTGCTAGTGTAAGATTGATAACGCATGATACTAATGTTCAGGTAACTCTGGGTGAATTCCTTTGTACCTTATTCAGGTTAACTGATGTTAAAAAAAGCATTAATATACTTTTGCATTAATTTCTTTTTCTCAACTGCTTTCATACATAGCAGTACCACTGTAGAATTATCTTCCTCTGAAAAGCATGACTTATGATACTCAAACCTGTAAGTAAGGCAGAAAAGTATACTGGGCGTTTCCATATACCTTCTATGTAAAATGACAGCACTTAGAACTACACACTTCTGAGAATGAATTAGCAAAATCCTGCTAGGAGCTCCCAACAAAAAACATGAAATAAAATATATTCTTCTCTATTAATTTTCACATTTACATCCATTTCACTGAAACAAACCAGAATGTTCTTCTGCTCTTCAAGGCTGACCACCTCTAAAAGTAAGTGAAAGAATAAGAACACTGAAAAAGCCATTAGGCACATTAGGCTTTGTATGCTCAAATGAGCATATAACACACGCAGCAGGATAATTTTCCACTATTTGATAAGTAAAAACAATTCAGTTAAGTTGCTTTCAAAACATAGGGTTTGATTTCAAAAGGAGTTTTCAGCCTTTTTCACAAATCTTCTGAAGTTGAAACATAAAAAAACAGTGCAGGCCAGCAGCTCAGAACTGAAGTTGGTCTGATGCAGTAAGATTGCAATGATGTGGAACACAGAGATTTCTGTAGATCAGCCTCACTTTACACCCCTACACACAAAGGAGCATTACAGCTTGAGAAGTCCCATCCATTGCCCACTACTTTATGTGACAGTAGACTGCAAAATGACTTCAAGGAGGAACTGGGAATAGGCTTTGAATTTCCCTTCTTTCTACAATGGAGAGCAGCAGGAAATGAACAGTTCACAATTTGAAAATAAACCGGTACAAAGCACAAAATTGTGAAGGGATTTCTTCAAATTGTTTATGCCATTGTTTTAGACCACAAAATCTTCATACCATAAACTTGAAAAAGGATGAAAGCTGATGACTCCTACATGTTTTCTCACCAAGTGAAGGAAAGATTAGTGTTTTAACAAGTACTTTAATTGAATTTACACTATTAATAATACTTCAAAGCTACACTAAAGACTACCAACAAGACAAAGAACCAAAATTATTATTTACCATTTTTTATTTACATGTGATATGCATTGTTATTCCGTTTTATTGTATTCTGTCTCACCTTTGGATACTGCAGCAGTATCTACTTTCAGACACTCATTCTTTCAATCTGTCCTTTCTAAACTAGAAACAATCACTGTATCCATTAGCACTATTTCATTCAGTTGTAACCACTACTTTACATTTTGGTATACTCTTAAAGCATACAGATAAGGTTGTTTAAGCATTTTAAGATTTCTTGCACGTAAAGATTGAAGGACATATTTGAAAAAAGTAGAAGCTGTAATGGTCCTTCAAGTTCCTGTAATCTCATTTAGTTTTAAACTACTTTTCCTTGAAGTTTTTCTTTTCAGCATTGCACATCTCTTAGCTTACTAATGCTTGCAGTGACTGCTCTGCACTCACAGAGTTTCACTGCAGTAGCAACACTTAGCTCACCTAATGCAGGTGATGAAACTGTTACACAGTTGTACCTAGATTGATTCTGTCTTAGTGGTATGACTGGTTTTAATCAAAGTGTAAACATAACTAAACATTAAGTACTTTCATGCATCAACTGGGAAAAGAATACTTCAGAGCAAACAGTATTCTTTAAAATCCTGCTAAATGAATTACTTATTGAAGAAAGAAATTAAAATTTACACAAGCAGGACAAAAGATGTAAAGAATTAATCATCAAGAACAGAAAAAGAAAAAAGCATCATATTGAAGCATGCGACCATACACGTGCATTAGTGAATTACAGAGAAAAAACAGGCCTAACAAAATCAGGAAATTTAACTATTTTGCAAGTTACATTAACAGTTAAGTATTACCATGAAAAAGAAGAATGCCCTGTTCAGAGACACTATTTCAGAAGTTAAAACTGCATCAATAATCATCAACATAACTTTGCCAGTGAACTACAGCAAAAATAAAATTATATTGCTTTAAATTATTTTAGAATATCTTGATTGCAATATCAGAAATTGCATCAGAATTCTTTCATTATTTATAATGACTAAGATCAGCTGATAACACAGGCAGTTGTGAATGAAGACCCAAGTTCAGCAAGACAATGAAGTGGGGTGGAGGAAAAAAAAACAACCCCAAAAAAATCAGGAAGGAATGCAATTAAAGATTTGTTTCCAAAAATAATCACCTTTATGCTTTCTTGCAAGAACAGGGCTGCATGAAGACCCCCCTCCAGCTGCAAATCACAGAAAGTAACACATCAGGGCAAAGACAGAGCTAATGAAATCATGAAGGAATTCTAATAGCCACAAATGGGAAACAAACAAACAAAAAAAAAAACCAAAGAAAAAAACCAACCCAAACAAAAACAAACAAAAAAAAATCCAAACAAAAACCAAAGCCAGGAAGAAATAGCAAACTTGTTGCTTTTGAAGTCCAAGGCTTTTTGTCATTTGCCACCAAATTACTTTCAATACTCTATGCCACTTGTGCAAAATTTGCTTTCAAAAAGTCTTCTAAATTTCCATACTACAATTTCTTCCAACTAATAATTTACCTTCCAAAAGCAGCAATACTGACTGATCCATTTGTTCAATACAGAATCCTTACAGAAATCCAACCAGAGACTGATTCTTTTGAAACAGGTATGTAGCAGTTAAGAGAATTTTAAAAACATGCACTCCACAGACAAGAAAGCTGGTAAGTTAAGGATAAGTTCAAGTCATGCTTTAATTTCATGCTGGTTTTGGTATTCAGCAAGGAGCTCTCAGTTAATACAAATTCTGATTAGATCAGCTTTTATGAATCACAGTTGTCAGATGATTGGTAAGAACAACATCAATTTTGTGGGTGACAAAAAGTCACCATATTTAATGTGTTTTGTGTAACCAAAAAAAAAAAATCATCAACACAAACTGTAAAAAAAAACCCTCTGAAGTTTGCCATTAATCAATGAATGTGTACCCACTTAAAGGAAGGAGGGAAAGAGCTTCTACTGTACCTGGGAAAAAAAGAATATCATGCATAGCTTCATACATTTCATCTAACCTTCCTGCTTTTGGCTAACACGGAGAACTAGAGTTGATGATGTATGTTCATTTCCCTTAACTCAAACGACCAAAAGCAGAGCTTACCTATAAGTTCCACTATGCTCCCACTGCGGCTCCTGCTGGCAGGTTCATCTTTGGATACACTGACCTGAGCAATGCCCCCGCAGGCGGTCAGGGCATGGAGCAGTTCAGGGGGGGGTGTTCTAAAGAGCTGCTGGAGCAGTTCTAAAGCTCCAGTCACAACATTGTGGTCCTGATGCTGGGTATAGTGCAGAGTCAGTTCATAAACCTGAAAGCCAGCAGAGGACTGGAATAAGTCTCTATGAAGACAGAACATATTGTTGTCTTATCCTACACAACATCAAATTTCAGCAATGAATTAAGAATAACTGATGCTTGGTATATCTGACCTTCACCATAATCTTCCAAGGGGAAAATGTCAATCAATTGTAGCCACTTAACAGCCTTTTTGGTACAAATCTGTTGTTTCTCTTTATTGTTACAGAAGGATCACATCAAATGAACCGTAAGAAGTTTTTGGCTCCTTTGGGCACACCTAACAAGCACTGCTGATTCATTTTGCTGGGATTTAGGATCATTACTTATCAATAATTCCAGTCACTGGACCAACTATCATTTATCAAAATAAACAGGAATTTGAGAATACAGAGAGTTCAGTATCAGACTAACACTGGATCAAGATTTATTTATTTTTCTCCCAATTAGTAGTCTTCAGGTAAGAGTTATTATTCATATTTTACCTGTATAAGTTGTTCTGGTGAAGGTGAAATCTCTGTTTCTTTCCTTGTTACACCAAAACTGCCTTTCAGGCTGGTATCTTTTACTTGTTGTTGCAATAAAGGTATGAGATACCTCAGTGTTAGTAAAACACCCAGAATTAAAAGAGTAGGATGGTCATCTTCTACAGGAACCAACAAGCCTGAGGGGAGAAATGAAGCAACCAAATAACTTACTGACAGTGGTTAGTTTCAATACAAAGGTTATTTCATGTAATCCATATAATAGCTTCTCTAAATTAAAAAAAAAAAAAAAACCCAAAACACAACAACCAAAACCTAGCAGCAACTTAAGAGTGCTTTCCAAATGTACAAACATTTGAAAATACGTATTTTATATTCCTGACAGTCAATCAAGCAATGTGGGAGAATGATCAGAGGACCCTGTCTCACCTTCCCTGTTTTCTACCTCTTTTTACTGCATAAAAACACAATAAAATTTTTTCTCTAATAGCCGATAGTTTCACCAAGTGATCTGCACTCTCTTGCTCCTCTCACCTGCCTGCTCTCTCCACATGACAGCTTATACCCAAGTGTAATTCCCTTGCTCACAGATGCACTACTATCCTAATGGAAGACATCTGCACTTTGCCCTGTTTTGGGAACTGTGTTCCATATACCTACCTGCTAATCACAACCAACCCCAAAGCATATTACAAACTAATAGAAGTTATGGAAGAAAACACAACCTTCTATCCAGGGAAAGAAACAAAAATCAGAATCAATTCTTGGAGTTTCTATTCGTGCTTCTGTTTGAATTCTGCATCATTGCCAAGGACATTATCACACATTATTTTAGAGGAGGGAAAGTCACAATTTGGCATTGGAATTTTTCACACATCTTGAAAGCAGCAAGGCTAACATGATAACACCTTATGTATCTGTTGGTCTTCCTTATCTCTTCTTTTGCAATACAGGCTACATAGTAATGAACCCCTCTTCAACAACAGAACTGAGGCAAGTTTCCACTGAAACACAGAGAAGCCTCTCATCATGACTTGCAAAACAATCCAAAGACCAAGCAAACTCCCCAGCTGAAGAAATATGGAAACAACACCTGATACAAAGTTGTGCGCTTTTAAATAAAAAAACCCCTCCATTTCTGCTCTAAAATATAAGAGAATCTACGTGATAGTCCTTCTAAGAAAGGTTACAGGGTATGTGATCATGGCCCAGAGCACAGCAGAGTACCCTCCACCTCAGACCTGCTGCATGAGCAACCAAGCTGACAGACCATGCAAGTTTTCAGATTTCTGATGCTGCACAAGTTCTTCCAGAATCCTTAGACCTCCCCATTTTCCAACAAGCTACTTGCTTCCCAAGCCTTAGCTACTTCTTTTCAATATTACTTACTAGTACTGCAGCACAGAGAGACACATAGTTCTGGAAGTATCTTCCTCTAACTTAACACCAGAGAAAGTATCAGCAGTGTAACTGGTAGTCTAAGTATCCTTCTTCTACCTGAAAATCTGTATATGCAAAGTGCTATATATTCTTACATGGAAAAACATGCAATGTTACTTACACACAAAGCAAAATAATTTTTTGCCCTGAATCTTACCTAAAAGTACATTCAATAACCAGGCATAAAAATACTGTGTTCTTCGTGAATGTTGACAGATGCTTACTGCTGATCCTGCTGCCGTTCGACGGATAGTGGGGGAACTGGATTTAAGATTAGCTATGAAAGCCTTCAACAAAACCTAAAAAAAAAGACGCCTTACTTAACTTTTTATCAGAAGTGAACTAAGAAGCCAGCAAATGTCTTTTTCCTTTAGTCAAAGCATTACTTCATGTACATCAAGCAAGGGCAACTTCTGCCTTAATTCAGACATGCAGCTCTAACATTGCATCTTACAGATAATGCTGATAACTCACCATGCTTTGGGATATAACAGGGAGCACTAATAGTGTAAAGGAAGGTACCTTAATCTCATTGTCATTTGCAAAATTGCCAAAGGCTGCCATGATTTTGGGTATTGCCGCAGCCAGCGTCTCTTGTACCGATTCTTCAGGTCTCTTACTTATCCGTGTTAGACAGGGCAAAAGGTTCACCAAGTATGGCCTAAGTATGGCACAGGAGAAAAACTAATTTGAGATCAGAATAACTGTACCCTTCTGAGTATTTTTAATTCATACTCAAGTTCTGTGGTATTACTAAATCATACAAAAATGTACCTGTTAGCTATATAGAACATAGGAAAAAAAGAAGTATATTCTGAACGCAAGAGAAGAATACACTTAAAAAATACAAGTCATTATCTTCACAAGTTTTTCCCCCTTATAGTACTGTATAGCATAGAAATAAAACTCCATTAAAAAACACACACTGATCAAATAAAGCTACTTCAGAGAGAATAAGGTGACAGCAATTCCTCCAACCTCCTAATTACATACTTAAAACTTCTGAGCAGTAATGTTTTGTTAACACCGGTATTTCTTTAAAGGTTCTTTGGAAAGTTCATTATTAGAATGTGTTTACCTGCACTTTTGAGGTCGAACTAGATGGGCAAGCTCAGCAAATCTCCAGAGTGCAGCACGTAGACTTCTTGAAGCACCATTCTAGACAGAGTATATAACTATCATATTTCATCATGCAAAACAATTTCCTACAAAAAACTGCCTATCATATACAATAGTGTATATCTTACTTAAACAGATAAAAATATAGGTGTCTGCAAATCAAATTTCCTTTAGCCAAAAGGAAGTCAAGTCAGTTCCATGACTACCTTCATTTTTCTAGCTGGTATTAGGAGTTTTCTGAGTAATCCAAAATGAGTAATAAGGAACACCACAAAAGAAAAGGAAGAGTCTGAGATCTCCGCTCTGCTGAAATCTGCTTAAAATACCACAGAGGCATCAGCCAACAAAGAAACACTGATGATACGAGAGTCTGAAAATCATTGGAACACTTGCAGAGATATAAATACAGCATAAAATTGACAGCAGTGAAGATATGCAAATGAACAACATTCAGCTTCTGAGTGCACCAAAGGAAAAATCAACATATTGATCTGTAGCACTTCATAATGAATTGACTGTTGAAGTTTAGTATCTATTTGCCTGGACTGACACCTTCAGTTGAGCACCTGACAGGAACCTGAATGCCCTTACATTAATGTCTAGGGATATAGTACAACTCCTTAGTACTGCTGGAAATACAGAAAACTATGGAAGTCAATAGATGCCTAGGAGGGTGTCTAGCTATGTAGTTCAAAGCCAACCAAAACGCTTCTCAAATTGAGTCCCCTGAAGACAAAGCTGAGATATTTAAAATCTGTCATTGCTTTATTACTTTCTTTAGCTGGTATATCAAAGGCTTGAGGCCTCGTTAGCATGACAAGTAACAAATGCTTGCATCTGAACTACAAAACATGCATTTCTCAGGTTCACAGCCGAACAACAGATTCTGGCACGGCTTCTGAAGTGATCCTGATGCACAAACAAAATTCAGTCTGCTGGGTGCTCCTGTTGTAAATGCTACCTCTCTCTCACCTATCATGAATCCAAGAGCACCTCTCAAGAAGCACACGCCAACTGAACAACAAAATATTTCCTCCTACACATGGTTATAAATGTGCAGAAACTTCAGAGCAATTTATATGTTGGCTATTTTCTGTTAATTAGGTAATGTCCATTTCCACACCCCCAAAAATATTGCATGACGTTAAGGTACAGCAATACAGTAAGATATCCATACACGGCCCTACATCTAACAGAAGAAAAGCAATGCGTATTGGATTTGTGACTTACCTTACAGAATTCTATTATTCCCCCCAAAACCAAAAAAAACCCACTATCATTACAGTCTGACAAGTAACACCTATATTTTCTGTCTATGCAAGCCTGATTAAATGTTTATAGATGCAAGAGACACAATTTCAGTGATCCTGTCCTAAACATAGCATTTCTCTTCTGCAGTTACAAACTTCAAAAAAGTTATTACTAAATCTCTTGCTGTGGACATAATCTCTAGAGAGATGCTTCAGTATTTTTCTCTACGCCTCTGTAAGAAGCTGTAAGTACATATCACACTTTCATAAAGTATTTGTATCGCGTTACTTCAAGCCTTAATTCTCCACAAGCTTGTGTCAATTGAGAATGTCACTGTCCTTCATCTACTTTTCACCACCCTTTTGGTTCAAGTTATTCTTTCCAGCTTAGTCAGTGGAGCAAACATCATGAATATGCCTTATTCCTTTGGGTGGGGAGTCACTAAGGTTAACTCAAAGTGCTGTTTAAACCAGATGCTCACACATTTTCTGCCACATAAGCTTTCAGGAGGGTTAAATCTAAACAAAGAGGCCAACAGTGAGAAATTTAGTAGAATAATACATTAAACAGTCAAAAATCCTTTTAAAATGAAGCTTTGACCTTGATCTTAAAAGACAAACTACTAATTTACATTAATGCTACATTCCAATAGACTAGAACACATACTAAATTCCACATTTCAGAAGGACAGGAAAAAAAAAATCACTCACCTTTTTAATCTCTTTATATAGTTCTAACTGTAACCTGGGAAGATTGGAATCCATCAAAGCCTGCAGTAAAATGCATTGAGAACACACTGTATCAGAAGGCAGGCATTTACAGGAACAATGTTACACTTGCAGTAAAACAGCTTCAAACAAGCACAGAACTATCCAACGGTCCCTATATTTGATGTATGACTAAGAAAGTGATAAATAGTGAGAAGAAACACCTTTATCTTTCAGACAAATGTGGACAAACTCCACAAACTCTAACATTTATTTGCAGTTAATAGTGACTGTTTTACCCACTGTACCTGCAAAAGGCAGTATGGGATCAGACTACAAGCAGAGCCAACCTACTGTGCTTTCTGGCTGTCACCAGGAACAGATACTCATGAAGAGAACATTAGAACACAAGAATAGTATTCACAAGCAGCAAAAGGCATTCCCTGCTATACTCCCCCACTGTCAAGTAGGTTCTTACTATTTCTCAAACTGAAGCTGTATTTGTACCACCACCTTTAACAGCCCCTGAAAACCCTTTGTTTCACAAATCAGCCTATTTTCTGCATCAGTTAGTACACACACCACAAGGAGTTCTGCATACCACAAGTGTGACATCCCAGGATCCAATCAAGCATACAGCAACAGAACATGCACTGTAGTTAGAAGGCTAAGTTGCCCTTACAATACACCTAATTGGAGGGACTCTTTTTTTAGTGTATAGCTATATTTTTAGCAGGCTAGAATCTATAATGTCATCCTGACTGGGGAAAAAAAAGCACAGTCAGCTCTAAACTACTACAATAATAAATTCCAATTACTGAGACCAACTGTCCTGCAATCTGTGTGAACAGTCCCCACCAGTATCATTAGCACAGAGAATATTACAACATCATGCATCGGCTTCAGAGATAAGACAGGCTGGCCTTAGCCACAAACCTGCAAAGTCACAACTTGGTATTTTTTCTCTTAAAGGTATCATCAAGGTTATTTAAATTTTGAGACATTTATGCTGTTTTTGAGGTTCTGACAGGTAAGTGTAGTGGTATTTAAAGAAGACTTACAGAGTGTTTATCTAAAGTCACGTGCTCAACCTTGTCTGCACAAAAGAGTTAGTTTTCTAGTAATAGTAACAAGCATAAACTCCAGACAGACACACAGTTACACAAGTAATGCTTACATCTACAGTCTTTTATTTCAAGAGAAGCTAAAAGCATCACACTAGCAGAAGCATTAGCCTCTAAAAATGCCTGAAATACTAAAAAAGGCTGAACTTCAACAAAAATGCAAGCTTAGGGGCCCAACACCTCTGTTCTACTTACCAAAAGCATCACTAGTACTTGCACAACCAAAAATAAAACTGGACATGTTTCTGTCTCTACATTTACACACAAGTGTTTGCCTAAGTTGCTCCCACACAACATAAATCACAGAAACAGAATACAAAGTACAACCAGCTTCCATAAGAGTCTGATACATCCATGTGTCTGGAATATCACAACTGTTACCACTTCAGAGCTGGCAAGCTTAATGGCTCATAAAAGATGTCATCATTTAAAACCACTTTAATCTTGAAAGAAAAACAAACTATCATACAAAAATTTGGAAAAAAATTAAGTTGTTCAAGTTACTTTGAAACATGCCAAGATCAAATAGATTAGAGAATTTATGAGGTAAATTTTATATCAAGCCAATATAAGTGTTTCATGGAAAGTAGGAAATAAGCTTACATTCTTTAGAACTGTTTCAGAGCAGCTTTTAAAGCAAGGTGAGTTAAATAACAACGTATGTGTTTCATAGAGTGCTCTCCCTCAGAAAAACGTTTAAATCAAAGTGAAAAGAGGAAAGTGCTATTGGGCAAACGAAAAAGCAAGGAACTCACCCTTCTTCAACCCCTATCATTATGGAACACACTACACAATCTGTAAGCTTTCTCCATACAACTTTCAGCCCCAAGATCAATCCCCAAAATTTAATTCATTCAGATATCAATGCTTAGTTCACTTGCTTCTACAAATCCTTCATGAGAAAGAAAATTAATATTTGCGTATTTCTAAAGCACTTAAGCTTTGCATCAACTAGATTACTTATGCAGATACATAACAGTGTCTTAAAGTTCAAGTATTTCAGAAAGAAAACAAACACAAAAAAAGGGAAGTGAAAACAAGTCTGTTATGGAAGCAGCAGCTTCCACAAATTACTCAAAAGATTCATTTTAAGATACTTTGAATCAAGACTTAGACCTTGCATGACCTCCAATGAAAGCCCATCTGCTGTTCTCCAACAAGTTCTTCATTCTGGATTACAGCAGGAGAATAAACATTCTCCAGAACACCATATTTATTCTAATTACTGCCTGAAATCTCCTCCTCCAAGTCTCAGCAAATCACACTACCTTTCAATCAAGTTTTAAATAATATTTTTACCTTTCCTCATGCTAAGTGTCTTTATGTTTACAGAACAATAATAGGAGTGCTCCTCCCACACAACAAGATGATTTCAGAAAAGCCCACATTCCTGTTTTGGTTAACTTGAAGAGAACAAAGTTAATGAACAACTGAAGACAAGAATAGATCAGAACAATGAATTACATAAGACAACTTAAAGTTAAATATGTTGATCTGAGCATAAAAATCTCTCATAAGAGAGAAAGAGAACATACAGAATTTAGAAAAGAAGTTTATTTAGCCTCTTACATTATGATATATTATCAACAGTAAGAAAGGCAACTAAAAGAACATTGGTGTGAATTCAGTCAGGACACTGCATCAAGAAGAGACAAAATCCGATAGTGAAAGCTCTTACTTTAATAACTTTATTAAGGCATTCATCTGCAACCATCCGGACATCAGATTCTGCATCCTCACTGCAGAGGAGAAAGAGTTCCATAGCAATGCCCAGCAGTTTCTGAAATTCTGGGGAATTTCTAAATAAACAAACATTAGAAAATTACAATGTGCACTATGAAAATGAAACATCAATGATGTTTTTGAAAGGGTTTTATAATCCAACTACATATATACTATACACACAAAGACAAGAGAAGAAGACATTCAGTGTATTAAAGCACTTCATTAGGAACTGGGAGATAATTTCCCTACTCTTTCCTACATAACCTGGTAAGGTATTTGACTTCTGTGACTAAGCTTCTCTGTCAGCAGTAGAAGCAAAGTGCCCACTCCAACAACAGGTAAACAAAAATCCTTCTTAGACTTTGAGTTGGTTAAAAAAAAATTACATTTCAGTTTTAAACAGAAGCTCAGCATTTAAAACAAATAATTATAAGGAATCCTCCCAACAGCTAACACTCCAAAGTTGTTATTCATCCTAATGAATTAAAGATATTAATAAATAAACAATAAATTAAAGACATAGCCTTACCTTAGCGACTGAGCAACTATGTTTTCACATATTGTTAGACAATGATTCACTCGATCTTTCTTGGTAGCTGAAAGTTCTTTCTTTCTAAAGGAAGAACATGATGATAATGAGTGTGAGATAAGAGTTCAAAAGTGGCCACTCAAACACTCTTGCTAAAGTAGTGTCTAATCATTATACAAGAAAAAAATGCACGTGCACTTTCTGGTCATTACATAAAAAGCCGTACACCAGCTACCTGCAGACCCAGGACTGCATCTGCAACTGCTGCAGAGAGCACACGGACACACAAGCAGAGGAGAAACAGAAACTTAGAAAAAGAATGTAGAATCAATCATTTAACGGGGAGTATCACATCAATTTCATAACTTTCACTGACAAGATACTTGGAAAAGAAAACTGAGGAATTAAGAAGAGTGAAGGGAAAGGATGAGGCAGTCCTAGAACAAAGCAAAAATAAAAGAAACTGATAGAAAGAAAAAGGTTGGAGAAAATAAGCCATGAGAACAAAACACAGCTCTTTTAAAAAGACCCTTGTCCCACCTAGTATCACCTTAGACTTTTTTTGTCTGCCAATGTCTTGAAACTTGAATTCTATTATATGGACCATTTTGCATCTGAACTGCATAGGATGCCAAAGCAATACTATCATACACTACATTCCTCCAAAGGTAATTACAAAACCAGCAAATCTCTAGGCACATTTTCTGCCCATTGAGAATAACATCCCTATAGTAACACTTGGTATAGCCCAGGAAAGGCCAAGCTGAGTGTACAATAAAGAGAACAAAATGCACAGAAACAAAGAATGTGTATCTACAAACAATAGAGAGCACAACATGAAGAGCTTCTCCTTTGCAAAAGTGTTTAACATTCACTTCAACATGACACAAGCCCTTGGAATAGCAGCTCTTCCCTGCTCCACCCCCAGTAAAGGAACTGAAAGAAGAGAGCTAGACAGACTCCCAACTATCACTGTGAAATTTTATTTAAGTGTGCAGTCTCTCCTACTCCTAACTTTACTGACACAGAATCATTTCTAGGAAAGCAGATGTTACTTTTAAATAATTAACCAGTAGCAATACTGGAGCATAATCACACTCTCAAAGGTATCTCTCCTGATCTGTTTCACAATAAAGAGTTACCAGCTTCTTCACTCACATTCACAGAGAACCTTCCCTTTTGTTTTCCAAGTGAAAATTCATCATTTTTAGCATTTAATTTTCTGTCTTCTCAAAAAATAGAAAAAATCATTAAATAGTAAAACAGTGTTTCTGAACTAGAAACTGAAAAACAATGTGAACAGACTGGAGTTACACTAATACCAGTAACACAACATTAAAGTGTCAATAGCAAGTAGCCAATAAGCACATTAAATTCAGCTAACTCAAAGTACAGTGTTAAACAAGTATTTTTAAAGAATTACACTGCATTATTCAGGAACTTTAGCTCAATTAATAGTACAGGTTTTGAAAAAAAGTCATTCTTTGCCAGTATCCCTATCCTTTTTCTTCCATCAGGCTGGAAGTGAGGGGTTCAAAAGTCTGTGTTCCCACGATTTCAGTTTTTCCCACAAAGATCCTGTCATCTCACCCCAGAAATACTTCCTACTTTTAAAAGTTTAAGGAATAGGTCTGAAAAAAGCCATTTTTTCTGTTATAGTTTGGCAGCATTTTATTTAGGCAAGCCAAACAGTAAAGAGGATCTCTTCTTGGACTTAAGACACTGGCAGAATATGAGCAGACAACTTGAATTTGTTCAGGAAACACAATGCCTTTCTTTCTCTCCATCTTGAAAAAGTGCCAGAGTCTTTAGAAGCATTTAGATCATCTCTAACAAAACACCAAATACTGCCCAAGATGTCCAATGGATTTTGCAACATCAGCACCACCCATGTGAGCAGGCACCTCAGAAAACTATTAAATCATTTCAACTTTCATGATAATTCTACCCAGCATTCCCAATCTCTTATGAGCACCATTTTCAGTACACATTCACCCCAAAAATAGAACAGGCACATCTGAACCTGCCCATAAGCTCACTACTTCAGTTACATGAAGCATTAAAAATACTGCTGACAAAGGCTACTTTCAGAATAAAGTTCTCTATTATCTACACATAACTTAGCCCTGAGCAAGGAAGGCAGTGCTGTTCAATATTGCTCAGACTAGTAGAGATCAATCTCTTGGGCAAATTTCTGTAAACAGAGAGCTCCACTAACATATAATCTACACCTTGCTGAAATAAGTAACTTCTAAATTTAAAAAAGCCCAACTAGAGAAAATATAACTTCCAAAAAAATAATTTAAAGAAATGAAAGGTGGAAGGAAAACACTTAATGCACATGCACACATTTCTGTGCCTACAGAGGGAGAAGGGTTACAGTATCCAGAGAGAAAACACAGGATTTTTTTAGTTTAAAAAAACAAACAAAGCTCTATTCAGAAGTATCATGAAGTCCACAGGCAAACTGCTGATGAGCATACCCAGGGGGGCAACAACAGCATCATGCATTTGATGAATCAATCACACACATCTGATGAATAACAGAAGGCAGGAGAGACTGGAAGCAGCAGCTACCAACAGGAAAGCTCCATCTCACATACAGAGGAGTTTAATCTCCTGCGTACTTCCACAGACCAGGAAGATTAACAAACGTAAGAAAACCAGCAAGCCCAGATAATTTTGCCCTCTGAGTCCAGATGAGCTGACTACAAGGAGATGCAGCTCACCAATGCTAATTTTTATTAGACCTTGAAATTAAGAACATGTGAAGAGTACAGGAGTTATAAAGCTGAGCCAGTGGTAAGAAAAAGGGCCAAACCAAATGGCTTGACATTAATCTTGACAAAAGTAATAGAAACTGAACGCTGTTCTTTTAATAACAAAGAGAAACATGAGTGGATAAAGAAATAAACTCAGTCTAAATATGGGGGATGTTGGAAACAAGGTGTAGTAATACAGGCAGTGATGGATAGCCAAATTAACTAGAACTGGTCTACCACACACCCTAGGCACAGTAACGCCAAAAAAACATCAAGGAACCACCTCTGACAAGCAGGGCAATAGGTATTATCCATGCAGTTTGTGTGATCTTCAGTGAAGCAAAAAATTAATGCTAGGCCTCCATATGGCCCTGATCAAACCAACCTACGACCACAGTTCCAGTCAAACATAAAAGACCCAGAAAAATTGAGGAATACAGAAAAAAGCACATTGCTTGGGCTTTTGCAGTACCTTCTGCTATAAAGGTAATGGTTAGAATCAAATGTAAAAAAAATTTGAAAGTACTTACAGTGAGTGACTATTAGAATAAACTGACAGGAGAAAATGTAAAGATTTTGGATTCACAAATCAAACTCTAAATTTTTACATCATACTAGTAAACTTTTAAGTTAGGGGTGCTTTGTGATTCAAAACAAAACATCCAATTTCTAACAAAATTTAAGAGTCTGAAAGAGCTAAAAAATATAAAGAAGAAAATTAGTTGCCTAAGCAGAAGTATAAAAGCAATACGACATAGAGCTCAAGTTAAGTCTACATAAAAGGGAAAAAAAACCCAAAACAACAAGAGAGAAAAAAGAGAGAACCAGAGACTGACATCTGACTGGAAGGCATAATGCAAGCATAACACATGATTAGTGCTGATTAAAGTCTCTTGAAACAGAAAAAGCTCTTACCTTCTTGGTAAAAGCTTGGATTTAATTAATATTTTAATAAAAAAAGACAAGATATCAGTATTATCGAAAGTTCTGGAGTCACTGTCGTACAATAAAGTGAAGAAAGATATAGATACCTGCTGGGTAAACCATTAATTTTTCTCTACCCCAATCTCTCTGATCTTAAAACATTTCATAGCAGGAGACAGTCCTCAGTAGGATGATAGGAACTTACCACATAGAACTACAAGAGATTTAAGCGTTATTTAGACAGAACCACAACAAAGATGAACACTTCTCCCCAAACACAGAGACAACTTTCCTTTCCAGTCTATTACAAACAAGAAAAAATGAACACAGGTAGTATTGTGAATTGCATTCAATATGTCACCTGCTGTTTCACTTAAAGTCTGGGAAGCCTCAGCAAAGGCTGCCACAGTGGCTTTTCACTGGCTTTTATGAGGCTCAGTGTTGTCACTGAATTTGTACAGTTCCTGGGGGCATACAATTCCATCAGCTTTCTGAAAACAGCCTATTTTTAAACACAGAGCAAAGTCAACAAGGACAACTCCAACACTAATTTTTTAATGCTTGCAGTAGAATATGCCTAAATTTAGACCATCCAACCAAGCACAATATACCTCAGCAAGCATCACAAATAATTTTCAGGGTTTTCTCTTGAAATACCATGACCTCTCTCACCAGTAACTTTCAAGACAGAATTTTTCAACTGTCCATAGGGAAGACTGGAAATAGGTGATCATCCATGTCACATGAAGTATTAGCACAAAAAAATGCACAAAACAGAGCAATTATTCCCTGCAGACCAGTAAGACACTTAAAAACAACTAGCTTATGAAGAAGATCAGATTTTTCACCTATTAAGCATCACAAGTGTGAATCTGTGTGATTGTTTGACACAACATCTTCCAAAGAGCAACAGCACCAACCGTGATAATTGAGTTGGCAGCCGTGTCAGAATGTGCAGTGGGAGCAGGTGGCCAAGAGCCCAGTGCCACTGCTTTGCTTCCTCTGCCAACGCCAGGAAACTGCCAAGTTAGAAGTTACCTGCTCCTCAACCCTTCTGCTTCTCCCTGCTCCCCAACAGCAGGAGAAAAAGCAATCATGTGACTCACGTCTTTATCCCGGTTTAACAACCTTACAGCCTTCACACCTGCCCAATAAAAGCTGAATTTAGAGAATGCAAATGCGAGGGGCAGCACCGTGGTACTGAACAGCTCCTTGCCTTGGTCCTGCAGTGATGCCTCCCAAAGGGAAACTTGAATATCTCATGGATCTAACACATTTGTCCCTTACATCTAAGAAAGGAAAAAGGTATTAGGAATATTTAAACTAACGCCTCTTAGGTCTCCGTGCAGCAAGTCACAGCACGAGACTTTAAATGAACTTTGTCACAAACAGACATCCACAACAACTCCTTCTGAAAGCATCAGAGCTCAGACTTCAACTCTATTTAAATTTTCAATTCATAAATACCAAAACTTGCTTTTAATTTCAACATGAACTTTCAGGGCACTGTTCTGATACAAAAGAAGAAATCCGACTGAACAACAATCAATGCTTAAAAATATGGAAAGTGAATTACAGAGCAGAAGAAATTTCTCTTGCTCAGTCCTCAATCCTCGTTTCAAGAAAGCTGCACAATCAGCTGGAGAGAATTCAGAGAAAAGACACTCATGCAGAAAGCGTCAAGCACAGAAAAACAAGGTCTCAGAGAAAGCGCATCAGGAGTTATCAGAAGAGAAAATGCTGAAAGCAGTGCTTCATTCAACTTATGCTAAAGGATGTTTGTCTTTTTTGCAGCCGTGTACTAGGCGAAAATAAAGTTTTCCTTCCTAGAACCAGCCTGCGGAGCCCACCCAGCATTGCTGTACCTCCCGTTCACTTCGCGCACTGGTGAGTTTCCAAACGCACTTGCCCCAAAAGTTACTCCGCGTCTGAACTTCGGCAGAGCACGGACAGCAGCAGCCCGACCCGTCTGCGGGAGCCGCCGCCTGCCAGGGGCAGGGCAGCGCCCGGGCCCGGCTCGGGGCGGCCCGCGGGAGCAGAACCGGGGCGGCCGGGCCGGGCGGGATGTGGGACACGCGTGTCGGGAGCCCCCCAGTCTCGGGCACGGGTCACTCACGGTCTCTGGAGCGGCTCCTCGGGGAGGGCAGCCGGGCCCTGCTGCTGCTGGAAGGAGCGCAGCGACTCAAAGGCCTTCGTCAGCTTCTCCATGGTGGCCATGTCCGCTCCGCCCGCGCCGGCGGCACCGGCCCGCGCTCCGACCCGCCCTGTCAGGGGCGCCTGGCGGGTCCGAGTGCCGTCCCGCTGGCGCTGGCGCTGCCCCCGGGCTCGCCCCCGGCGCTGTGCCGGCGCTCTCGCGGGCCCGGGCCCGTCACAGCCGCGATGAATGGGGCGGGCACCGCTCGGGGCCGCGGGCGCCTCCCGTCCCTCCCGCCGCCATCTTGGATCCGTCCCGTCGGCCCCCGCGCTCCCGCCCCGCCCCCCGCGGCTGCCCGCCCCTCCTGGAGCGGGCCCGGGGATCGACCGCGCATGCGCGCACGGCACCCCCGGCCCGGCGTCACGCGCACATTGACGTAGGAACACACAGCGGCACGCGGGCCGCGGGAGGGGCGGGGCAGCAGCGAGAGCGACGGGCGCGCCGGCCAATCAGAAGGAGGCCCCGCCCCTCGCCGCGTGTCGGACCGGCCGGGCACTGCTCTGCGGCGCCCCCTGCCGGCAGTGGCTGTGGCGCCCGGGCGGCCGCGGTGCCGCGCTCGGCTCCGGGCAGGGCCCGGGGTGCCGGGGGTGCCGGGGGTGCCAGCGCTGTCCCGGGAGGGGAGCCGGCCCTGGCAGCCCCTGCCACTGCCCCGCGGGGAGTCGCGTTCTCAGCAGGACCGCCCCAGCAAGACGGGAGCATCCGCTCTGTGCCCGCCTGACGCGGGTGCACGGCAGGTAACGCGCCAGCCCCTTCAGCACCAGTGCCGGCCAAAGGCCCTGCCGGCACGCCAGGTTTATTTCAGGCTGCAGAGAGACTCTTACAGGAACAGGACACTTAAAACTTGGCAGTGTACGTGCTGGCTTTTCAGCGCTCCTCTCCTGACTGGGGACTTGCTTTATCAGACCATTCTTCCTGCACGCACATATTAAACATACAGGATACGAGACAGACGGTACAGAATATTTAAATCATTGATTCGATAACTAAGCACTTAGAAAAAAATCAACAGTATTATGCAACCACTGATTTTAATACATCTACTTGCTAATAAAGAACTGGCAATTCAATTTATCTTACACACATGAAACTGGTTCCAGCAATAAAAATGGAGAACAGCTCTTGGAACTTTTAAGAAAACAAATTTCCAGTAATTCAACTTGGTTATTGTTAGCAGACGTGAACAAATGAACCAAAGCTCATGTTTCTGAAGATTCAGGCCAACAGAAGTCATGGATCACATTCTTGCCAAATATTCACTAGAACAGTGCTCTGCCAGTCAACTTGATTAGCATGTTAATGAAAAACAAACTATTCGAAACAGTCATCTGAAAGGACTCCTATCCTTAGTCCTGAAAGCTATTCAACTTAAAGCAAAACTTTATTTCACTATAGAAGTGCTACAAAATGTGAGCTTTTAAGGTAAAACCAGTATTTCTCCCGATTATTTTCTCATAAAGCTTGCAGAAACGTTTCTCTGGAACATGTGGATGATCATGAATTTTTTATTTCGCAAATGATACGTGATGACAGCAGAGTTGGAATGCTGCACACACCGTGCATGTGCCACTCCACAGTTCGAAATAAACTTGAGCACATTAAAGAGTCTAAGCTCTTATCAAAGGTTA
Source organism: Eopsaltria australis (assembly GCA_034509425.1). Lineage (NCBI taxonomy): Eukaryota > Metazoa > Chordata > Aves > Passeriformes > Petroicidae > Eopsaltria > Eopsaltria australis. The sequence goes on along the minus strand of JAVTVJ010000094.1, from coordinate 2,859,362 downwards.
AACAAGCCAGCAGCCAAGGCAGCCCTTGCAGGGCTGTTTTGAAGCCTTCGATCAAAGTGTGCCAGTCCCCATGGGCTGCTGACGCACCGGCGGGAGCGCCAAGGCACTGCCTGCCCACAAGCTCAGTGCTCTTTGTTCTCCCGGACCTTCCGAGATCTGTCGGCACTGAGAGGCTCATTAACTGCGAGCTGAGATAACCATTAGATAACTCAGGGTATCGGGTTTTTCTTCGGTACCTTATCAGTGGGTTCTCGCAGTCCAAAGTGACTGATCCATGGTTTTGCGTGTATCACGTCACTGATGTTCCCCACGAACACCCGCAGTGGCAAAAATAAAGCGGCGTGAAACAGGCAAGGGGCGAGAACAAGCAAGGCAGGATTAGAGAACAAGCGTTTTTGTAAAGTCGGCATTACCTTAAAGAAAAATGAAGTTCCAATTAACAGTGCATACCTGAAATTATCTGAAATTTAGGGGATGATAAATAATTAATCTCAGCCTCCAGGAGAAAAAGAAACATGCTCTTACCTTGTATGTAAAGTTACCTCCTGATTTAAATGTTCTTAAGAACTGGTTGGATGAGCATGTCAGGAGTATTTTTCATCCTACCCTGAGGTCCCACTTTGGGCAGCATTTCTGCATTTCCATGAACAATTCAGCAGGTAATTGGTGCTACTCCAAGAGAATGCTGGCCCGAGTGGTTTGGCATATGCACGGATAATATGCAATATGTCACTGCACGGTTGTATCGTTTTAAGGTCATTTAATTTGAAGCTCTTTTCTAGAGCATTTGGGGGCTTTGTCCTTCCACTCATGTTATAAAATTACAATAAATGTGCTAATGAAAAACAGCCCATCCCGATAATTCTCTTTTCACATGGAAATTTATGCAGAAATCTAAATCCAGACCATGAGATAAGGAATCAATTGAGCCAGTACAACAGAACTAGGACACTTTTTCCTGGATTCTATCTTACATTGGTAAAAAACTTCACTATGCAATAGACATTTTCTACATCAAGAAATTGCATTTTTTAAATTAAAATTTTCCTTTTTTTTTCTATCCCAGCTACCACGATAGACATGGTAAATAAATCACATTAGACAGTAATACATGTGGTTGAGATATGTGGCAGTGTTTTGCTTTTATTTCAGGAATTACAATGCTAGAACATCCAGGAAAACAGCTCACACAAAAACAGTCAGTGGTTTGGAGATGCTGGAACTAACACATCACATTTAACAGTCAGCTTCCTATGCTTGGAAAGAATTCTGATGGTTTGGACACAACTGGATCATGAAAAAATGGTTACCTGTATCTCATGTGCAAAACAAGTTACACCACAAGAACAATTATGAAATAAAAAAGAATTGTTCATTCAGCAGAAGAGACATCATCATCACTAAAATAAGCCCAGTGAGTACTGCAAATCAAAGTAAACGTGACTTCAGCTTAAAGATGCTTTCAAATAATTCAAATTTCACTTCTTAAAGAGAAGTGTACTCTGAAAATCTATACTAAAATGAAGATGACAATTCCAATGTTAAATTCATATAATGCTAAATTGCAAACCATAGAAAAATATTACTTTTGTTGTCTTATTTTAGTAACTTGTAAACAAATATTCCGTTTGTACAAACGGCAATGAAAAAATTCTTACATCAATGAAGTTTGAAAAATAATTGAAGTGCATTCTAAAAGTGGATTGTTAGTTGGTTTTAATAGTTTCCATCATTGATTTATAAACTAGATGATTCTATTCTGACATGGACATAATTCTCTTTCATACTCAAAAACATTCAGGACTACTGTTTTCAGAATGATTTGGGGGAAAAAAGGAGACAAGAGCTATTAAAGGCTAAGGTTTGTCAATAACACTCTTGTTTGTTAGACATACCACAGGTTTTCCTTACTTACTATTAGCTTTAAGTGCTCATTTTTTCAGCTGAGACTGTTCTGTTGTTGTTATAATCCAGAAACAACACCATCTCTATTATGAACACACCTCAGGGGGCAGGGGGAAGCTGACAGCTTTAATAGAAAAAAATCAACCCTGAGGCACGAAGATTCTTTTCTGCTGGTCACAACATTGAAAAGCATTAAGTAAAGCAATAAGACACTGGTACATTTCACAGTTTCTGAATGTTGAGCTAAATAGAGAGGTTTATGAGGTACACACAAGCAGACATGGAGATTTACATACACAAATGCCTGGAAACACACGCCACAGAAAAGGGGGGTTGATCTCATGCAAATAACTCCATGGAATTCCACAGGTCTTTCCAAATCTTGCATCAGTAGAACATTGGATTGTCTCACTGCTATTAAAGCCTTCTAACATATGGGTCTAGAGAATGAAGTCATGCTGAATTACAGTAAGTTATGTTGACTTCCCCCATCCCACCCCCGAGTTTCATGGAAGTAAAAGGCTACATAATCAGTAAACACAACCTGCTACTTCCCCCTTTCTTTATCCCAGTTTTGGCCTAAAAAAAAAAAAAAAATTCAAGTGCACAGTTCATATTAAACTTATCACACCATGATATTTTTCTTTCAGGTGCTCTCCCCTCTCCTTAGCCTTTCACTGCTTTCAAGATGCATCTCCAAGCTCCTAATACTCCAGGTAAAGACATTTAGCCAATGTCAGACACCTTAGATTAAACAGCTTAACATCTTCCCCTCCATGTACTGTGTAAGGAGAGCTGATTGCTGATCCTTCCAGTTCCTTGTTTTTTCATATTTTTTAGGGGATTCCCCTCAGATAAGATCTAGTCATTATTACGTGCTTGTATTTCTAAAAGGGACAAATTTATAGTAGAATAATACCATCTTGAGCCTACTGGGAAAGAACTAATCAAAAGAGAAAAAAAAAAAAAAAAAGGAAATCCCAAACCCAATGGAATTTAGGTTGTAATCCTGCAAACATGTACACACACAAAAACAATTCAAACAGTACTATTCTGAACTTCAGAGAAAACCTGTGAAATTAAACTAAGTAAAACTTCATAAAAACAAACAAATTCTCACTTTTTACAAGGAGTTCCAAAGAAGTGAACATGTAAATAACCCTTCATAGCAATTTCCCTTTTCATCTAGCCCTCTTTCTTCACAGATTCCTGGAAAATGTGTTAAGCCTCAACACTCCAAAATAGAGAACCTGATTTTATTTTTTTTAAATTCCTCTCCATCCAATACAGAAAGAAAACTTGAAATACATGATAAATAGACTTTCAGATTTTTTTTAATTTATTAAAACCAATTCCTATATTTTCTTCATAAAAATATTTTCTTCAGCTTGTGTCCATGGTATTCTTGCCCGAATTTCAAGTTCTTCTACACAGACATTAAATTTAGACTGTCACCCTTTATGTCTGGTGTTTATACAATCACCTTTGCCTCACAACAGCAAGCCTAAGATTTAAAAATTCAAATCCCTTAATCAGAGAAACAATGACTCCTCCAACCATGTAGGTATTTATAAAACATTTTTTCACTTTTTGTTACTTGCCCATTTTTCCATTCCCATCTTTTTAGAGTTCTTCTATTGCTGTGGTACAAAATAAAGAGGGTCAGGTCAGACTGCCAGCTCATTGTCTCACACATAATGCTTCTAGCCAACACCCTTACTTCAGATATTTCTGTCAAGCCTCCCATCCCTTCACTATTACATCAGACTATCTTCCAGTAATTCATTCAAACTCTCCCTCGCTCTGCCAATTTCTCCCTTTCTACTCTCTAAAACAGTCATTTTGTTGTCTTGTGTGGTGTTTTAGACTGGAGGAAAAATGAACTGAAAATGCAGGAAAATAGTCTCATTCCTCATTTCTGTGGCACAGTGGCCAACAGGAACAATTTCAGAGAGAGACCAGATGAGCCCCAGTAGGGTTCTGCGACACACTGGTTTTCCAATTTTTTCAAATTCTAATCGGTTACAACCTTTGTCTTTAGAGACCAAATACAGTGAATTAAAACCTGATGATAGGCTTGAATATCAATCATATCTTGTGAGTTTCTCAGAAGCAGCTGAAGTTTCTTCCAGTGGGTCTGCAGATCCCAAGAGAGGTGAGGGGCTATTCAGTTGCTCTGTGTGTACAATACATGTGTGGCCTGGTTGGTGCCCCAGAGATTTGAAAGGAAAAAAAAAAAAGGCATGCACAGTTGAGACAAATCTTCAGAATACAGAACAAAATATGGAACTAAAATCATGTCTCCAATTCCAAGGGTGTTCCATTACATTTGAAGCACCCAACTCAATTTTGAAAACAGAAGAGGCTGTTAATGAAATGTGCTCTTGAAATTGACTCTCATACCCAGATTAATAGTTTTACTGGAAAATACAAAATAAAAGTTCTGACCTACTGTGAGTCCAGAAGAGTGGAAGTTTGCCTAGCTTTCAAGCAGCTTTTGTCAGTTTTACTAATGAACTTCAGGTAATCATAACAAACTTCAATACCAGCTCCACATTTGTATTAAGCAATCATTAAAGGCATGTTTTAATGCTTCTGTTTTTAAAGGCTATAAAAAAATATTTACATAATTAAATTCAATACTTAATGCTACCTTGCTCTTCCCCCAGTGGCAGTGATCGCTGTCAACCCTGGAACATTGCATATTACAACACAAGCAGAGAGGACATTAGTAAGAAGGGCCCATGCTTTGTTTTTTAACCCATTATAAAACCAAAACATCCTACATGGAGTTAAAAACATTATAATTTACAGAAAATAAAATAAAACAGTGTCCCCACAGGTCAAAAGAAATCCTTTCAGTAAAGACAACAAGGTTTTCAAAATATAGTCATAAAATTTTGGCATAGGTCTACTTGCGTGGTTCATGCCAAGAAACTCTATGGAGAGGATGTGTAAAATGGGTAGAAAAGAGAAGAATGGGATACTTCAGGTTGTTACAGGATTCACCTAAATGTTCGAAGTTCTCTTTATACAGAAATACAGAAAGAGATTCTACAGAGCCAGATAATAAAGAGCACTCCTAATAATAGCTGGCCACAGTGCACTGAATTCCTTTTTTTCTTAGCAGTTGCTTGAGAGATACATTAGGTAATAGCACTGCCATGCTGCTGGATAATACCAGAATCATTAAATTTATCAGTAAAGCAATTTTACAGCTAAGAAAACTGCTAATAAAGATCCTAATGATCAAGAAGAGTTTTACCAGGAGCATACAAAGTCAAGTTACAGTGATGCCATAGATATTATCTCTGTGCTTTAAAATCCTTTTAGTATTTTTAGATTCATTCCACTGGGAAAAAAATAATCAAGATAAATCAAATACATACAGAAACACACTCACTCAAATGGCACTCATTGCTTTTTGTACAATTAAACTTTAGTGAAAATATACATCTTAAAACAAATGAAGTACAAATGTACAAAAATCCTTGAACTCAGATAAAAAATATATATAATACAATTTGCTACAGAGATATAAAACATTTAATGTTTGCTCATCCTTTCTGATGAGCATAAAATGATTTAAAGTCTGGAGGACTCCTGCTCATCATCACTGCAATCAGATTTAAAGCAGACCTGTAAGAGAAGACAAAGAGACAACTCAGCTGCAGAACTGATACCATTGTTTATTTGTGTGTTTTATGGGGCACAGAAAGGCTGGGGGGTTGGGTCTTTTTCCAGCACATTTTACTCCATCCTAACTAAATGCTTTGGGAAACTCAAAGGAATCCACAATCTTAACCTCAAATCTCAAGTCATTGAAGTTTAATTGAAGTTCTGTCCTTCTTTTGACTTCACAAGACAATTAACTGCAGTCCTATTAGTTCAAAACCAACTGAAAACTCTCAAACCACATTCATTTGTTAGGACTTTTTCTCGATACATAGAACCATATCTTGGAACAGTATGAATCCTGTTGATTTTTGGCTGGAAAAGACTACAGTAAGACACAAGCTTTAACTTTAGCAATGTGAGATTATTAGTACACTCAACCATCCCTTCTATTCCATTACTCAAAGTTGGGGTGAAAGTGAATTTGAAAAGGTGAACTAAAAATGACAGTACTATTATACATTCCATTAGCATTGTACCACTTTAGAAAGGTGAATTGCAGCTGAAGACAAAATTTCTTCATGCAATTTTAATACACGGCCCTGCTGTGGCTACTTAACAGTATGCACCTAGCAATTTCAAAATCCCATTTCTGCTTGAAAGCCAAAGTAATTTCTATCCAAGTGTTCACTATTGGAATATACTCCAGCTTCTCAAGATAATTCCTCTCTAAGTGCAGGCACACTGAACAAGCAGAATTGTATATAACTTCTTCAACTGCAAACCTTTACAAATAGTCTATTTCTTACATCCTGTACAAAATTACAATACATGATGTGTCTTCTAGGTGGTAAATTCTCTGAACAAGAAATTCTTCTACTAAAGAGTAGAAGTCTGTGTGTAAGAAAAGGCTGTGCATTATCAGCCATGTAAAGATATATTATGTTGTTTTGGTAAAGGCATTAAACTGCCCAAGGTATTTTAACATTTGTTTCGTGATGCTTCTCATTTATTTGGGGTATTTTTCTACTTACTTACTTGTTTATTGGATATATACTTATTTTTGCTGATAAATTTATCTATTACTAGTTTTTAAACAGTGCCTCAATTACCTCTGAAGACATATCCACAGTTTGCATTAAAAATGGTAAAATATGTAAGAAGCAAGACACAAATGAACCTCTTTGGCAAAGGAAGCTCTACAGCACAGCTTTTAACAGAACCCACCACCCTTTTCCCAGGTAACTAAAGAAGGACAGAATGCTGAGGTAGGAAAGCTTCCTGGAGTTATAGGGATTGCCATAATTTCTGAAATGCAGTGGAGGGGCAAAGCCATAACAAAACAGATTTCATTGGTTTCAGTATGTTCAGTTGTTCAGCAACTAGGTTTTCGTATCACAAGTTAATATTAAAAAAATATGAAAGAAAAGAAATGCCCTTACCTCTCCACTAAAAAGTCTGTGAAAGAAGCCTCTCTTTGGTTTAGGAGACTTCTCTCTGTCTGGTGACACAGTACCATCAGTTTCATATGCATTGATATCTTCAAAGCATCCCGTTTCAATCATCTTTGAAACATATGAAATATAAATGAAATATCCATAAAAGCTTCTCAAACAAGTTCCAGGTATTATCTATTTACTCTGGCTGGGTACTCCTAACACTTAAAAATTCATCAGCCAAACTACACCACTGTCTCCAAAAGGAGGCACAAAGATGACATTGACTCTCCCTGTGCACTCAACCAACTAAAGAACAGCAATGAGAGCACTGTCACACAGGTAACTGTCAGGTGCTCCCTTGCTTTTTTTGCACTCTTGCCTTTCTTCTGGTCATGATGCAATAAAGAGAAGTTTTTAGAACCAGAAACTGAGTTTCCTTTTAGGTATTCTGCTCATTTCAGCACAGTCCAGGCAAAAGAATGTAATATCTCTATGCCCTGGACTGAACTTAATTAATAAACATGACACAGGAGGAAAGAAAAGATGTAACAAAGATGGGTCTCTGGAGAGAAGCAAGGGATTTTGAAATAATCTTTGTCTGTGTACACAGAAACAAAAGAAATAAAACCACAATTACTGGGTGCAGAAAGGACAGCAGGAAGAGTGAATGCCAAAATGTAACCAACAGGCAGGATCAGAAGGGGGGGAGTGGATAATGCCCACATCTAGTTGGCATTTACCAGTGAGTGCCACCAGTACACATCTGTCACAACAGCAGGCAGCCAAATGAATGCACCTTGTAGAGGGAGAGAGGGCATAAAAGGAGTAAGCAAAAATGCAGCCTGCTTTTGTTGTAAACCATATTATGGAATGGCAAGAGAAACTCTTGAGAAGCAAAAATTTGAGGGAAAGTTCAGTAACATGAAAAAATATTAAAAAAAAAAAATAATCACGAATGTACAATGAAATCTGCAGCTCTTCCTTGAAGAAAAGGAATTGCTGTCACAAGAATTCCACAACTACTTCCAACTTTATCCCTCTCTGCAGGGTTAGTTATTAGCTGCAGTGCATTTTTGAATGACTAGATCGTATTCTGAAGTTCAAAATTACAACACAGTATAGGAAGTATTTCTTTCTCCAAGGTTCACTGTTTCTCAGTGAAAACTTGCTATGTCAAATGACACCTTTTCAAATATCCTCCTTAATGTAATGCAAAAAAGCAAAAGAAAAACAAGAAGGAATGTACTTTTTCCTCCAAATTGTTCAGAAATTGCTCATCTTTTGTGTTCAAGCTTTAAATAAAATGCAATCATACTGGGAGAGAAACTACACTAGTAGAATTCAAAACAATAGTAATTTCAGCAAGTCACAAACACCTTATAATGGGGAGAAGACATTCATCACAAGAACTACAATTTTAAGTAATTGTTACTGAGTGCTCTTGTTGAAACAGTAAAGAGGATTTGAATTGCACACGGAGGCAGCAAAATTCTAGTACTCTATGCAGAAAACTAGAATATTCATTCACTAGGCACATGAAAAAACTTGTAAGAGAAAGTCTGACTCAACTGATACTGAACTGTTTGTTTTGAAACTTGAAAAAGGTGAGTCTGCAATTCTGTATTACTGTCTGTATTGGATACTCTATTGATACACAGGCTATTCACAAACAGCTTGCACTGCACCTATTTGCTTTTGAACACTTGGAATAACATCCCATCCCTCTCCTGTGAACAGCAGTACTGAATAACATGTGACAGAAGAACAAGGAAAAGGTGGTCTCACTGATACTAAATACTGTTCTGTAAGCTGTGCCTATGATGACATGATGCCGGATGTTGTTTATGCAAATTTACCACAGATCTCAGTTTTTACCAAGTTGTTTATGTTTTTTTCTGAGGCCTCTCAGCAAAGAAATCTAAAGCAGAAACTTTTTTACACATCCTAGAGAAAATCATTCTATCTTTTATCAAATATTCCATACTGCTGTGCTAAAGAAAATAATCTTCTATGAAATGTACATTACCTCATTTTGCCAAGGGATTGAGACACAACCCGTCACAAATTTGGAATAGAAGTCATCATCTGTGGTATCCAGGTTCACTCCTTTTACTGTTGAGAACTGCTCAATGTCCAGGACATCTTTACAATAAACGGCACGTGGCTGCAGTACAACACAACACACTTCATTAAAGTTTTGATTTGGGGACTTTTTTGTTTGGTTTTATTTTCCCTAGATGAGCAAAAGGGAGCAAAATGTCTGCAATTCTACATTTCAAGTTGCTGATCAGCAAATTACATTATTCTATAAAACAGAATTACAAAGACTCTTCATAAGGCACCTGAGCAATTCTATCTATCCTGCAAGTAACAGAAAAGAAGTATCAAAACCAGAAATAGTTTGTCTGGATCTCTTAATGGTTGTAGTAATTCACTCATCTTCTGCCACCTTCCTTTCAGCTCTGGAGTATTTTCTTCAAAGCTATTCCTCATTTGTTCTGCATTTGAGCAATGGAAGTGGAATTTTAAGGGCTAAGAAACCAGCTACAAAGCTCCCTAGAGAAATACCACTACTGTAAATTGTTCTGTGATCTCAGATGAAATGCCACCAAACAATTAGTTATCATCAATAGCCACAATGGCATTCTCCTACCAATGTAACTAACTTTAAAAGTTTCTCCGAAGTTCACATTGCTAACACAGAATTATGTTCTTGCCTTTTTAGATACTAATCAAAACTGTCTCACCTACTTACATCTGGCAAGAATGGAGGTTCTAACATGTTAGCTTCCAGCCTCTTGAAGTTGATGTTCTTGAAAATAGGATGTTGCTTTACAACAGCAGCTCCTCCTTCAGTGCAACCCAGTCGTTCCCCTGGATCTTTAGCAAGTAACTGCAAATATATGGAAAAAAAGCTGATCCATGATACAATCCCACAACTAAAAAAATTATCTACATTCAATGTATTTCAATCAGTTTATTTTGGCCTCTTACTGGGTAAATTCATAATGTATCAAAATTAACTGGAAACCCAAACAACAACATTCCGGCAACAAATATATTTTCAGTAGACAAAAGAATCCCTGAAAGCAGACCATTTGAAGATTATGCCCAAAGTTATATGAAACTATTTTAATTGATGCCATGTTGAGTAGACTTCACAGTACAGACGTTGCAGTAGGCTTTCCTTTCAGGAAATACAGATTTGGGTTTTTTTCTATGGGCTTAAGTAATGCACATATCTTGCATAAACTAGTACAGAAAACTTGGGAAGCTTTCTGTATAAATTTAAGAACAGGCAAGATAGAAAAAAAAAAAAAAGCCATTGTCTTGTAGATGCTGTTTTAGGTGTGGAAACTTGTGTACTACTCTGCCACTTGTTCCCATGCAGTATCCAGGCTGAGCATCCTGTTGTACTCCATCTATAATTACAAGTGGTCCAAGCAGCACTAGACCATTTCATTCATGTGACGAATAATCAACTTATGCAGCTTTCCCTCATCTTGAAAAAGTTCTGAATTCTTGAAGTTTGATATCTGAACAGTTCATGAACAACCACAAACTTCCACGTGAACTAAAGAAAGGTTTAAGAAATCCAGTTTTGAAAAATTTTCAAGATATTAAAATAAAGTAGTTGCTCTCTTTAAAAGGATTAGAAATTTAATTTTCAAACCTCTATGTCTCTTCACCCACCATCCTGCAGATGGATTTTGCCTCCTCTGAAAACTTGTCTGAGTATGTTTCCTGGTCTTCCTTTACTCTCCGGTCGATCTCATCCCGTTTAACTCTTTCCTTGTGCTTCCTGAATGGAGACTGTCCTTCAATCATCTCATAAATCAAACAGCCAAGACCCCACCAATCCGGACTGAACGTATACTTCTCATTTTTGAGCACTTCTGGAGCTACAAAACAATACCAAACAACGTTTCACTTTGAATTGACTAATTGTATATATTGGAAACACTCTCAGGTACACTCTTTGGGCTCTGTGCAGACATGTTTGTGTCGCTCCTCTGTACTTTGAATGAACTTCAATTTCTACAGAGACAACTGTTTATATCCAAGAGAAAAACTTAATTTCTTTAATACTTAAAATTCTTTAGAGAATGAAAAAAACCTGAGAATGAAGTTTTCCAGAGCATGGGAAGAAATGCATCATCACAGTAATTTCTCTGTTTACCTGTGACCCTGAATCTCTTTGAATCTCAGAAAAAATTAGTTGCTTTCTTAAAGTTCTGCCTAAAGTTAGAATTTTCAGTTAAATTTTCAAGTATATCAGTAGGCTTTTAATTAAGTACTAACATCTACAAATGCATATTACAACCTTTCTTCTTCCCATAACATGTCTAGTAACTAATCCAGGTCCAATACAGTTCTTATATTCACAGAAGCAAATTTTCTGGTCAAATGTAATTCGCAAAGGATGCTTTACATACCCATGTAACCAACAGTCCCAACACGTCCTCGGACAGTTTCACCTTCTGGAATCTGCACGGCTAATCCAAGATCCGAAATCCTGATATGTCCTATTTATGTTAAAATTAATTATACATAGTCAGCAAAAATAATGATCTATTATCACTTTTAAAACAAAAAATTTCTATTGCATACCTCATAAAAAACCCTACTGCAAAGTATCAAAACATTCATATACTCATAGCACTAAATTTATTTAACTTAACTAGAAAAGACTGTTTTATTGCTATTCAGCTCCTCCTTAAAACTGTGAAGAAAGAGAGGCATAGATATAACCAATTTTCTGAAGGTCATACAAAAATAATTTGCTCTTAAGCACTCTAGTTCCTAGCTTTGGCATAGACTGCTGTTCTTGGACAAATAGAAATGCTCATTTCACATTCTGTATCTATGCATCAGACACTTGTGGTTTTCCACTCTGCATACAAGCACTTAGCTTTCCGACTTCCTAATAGAACTACAAAATTAACCTAATCTATTCCAAATGTAAAAAAGCTGTAGCCTGTACTGAGAGAGCTTGTTTTCCTGTAATGAAGTACCCCAATAATGCCAAACATGAGTGCTTGGAATTTCTATCTCCACCCCCACCCCAAAACAAGAGCAGATCAGTCAATAATGTACTCAGAATTATTTATATTGTAACAAGTCAGTTCAATTCTGGGATTTCCCCTTCTCATTAATCACTCTTAAGTGGATAACAGCTTCTATTGCACTTTATCCAAAACTTCTCAAGTTGATGACCTTCCCCTATCACGCATGGCCTTTACAGCCATACCTCTAACACAGAAATCATCTGGCAATAGACTGGTTTGTCATGCTCTGCTCTAGGGGGAACCAGTCCAAGCAGGGCAATGGGAGAAAATCCACCCCACTCTCCCTTACATTGACATGGACAGATAGAGTTCTTTGTTGGATTGACTCATGAACGGTTTCAAGCACACTCAGGATATTTAAAGGCAAGAATTGTATTGACATTTTAATTTAAAAACACATAAGGAACTTTCTTAATAAAAATGTAAAAGTCTAGACAGAAGAAAGGACAGTTACATTTTCAGTTCAATTTTAAAATAATTTTGTAGAAAGATTCATTGCAGAAAAAGAAAAAAAGAGCAAAACCCACACTTATTTCTAATACTAGTCATAAGGACAAGAATACTGTTGTTTACAGAAAAACCAAAGATTCACAGAATGGTTCACTCTGGAAGGGATTTCAGAAGGTCTCTAGTACAACCTTCTGAGCAAGTAGGCAGCCCAAAGTGTCCAAGGCTCTTTAAATACTTATTTAGAAAGCCTCCAAGAGTGCACACTGCACCACCTTTCTGGGCAGCCCATTCCAATGCCCAAGTAACCTTTGTGCATATATGCTCTGACATTCAAAAGGCTCTACAGCATAAATATTAGTTAACAGCATATTAATTTGTTATGTACATGTGTTAGATAATCAGGGAAAGGAGAAAGAGAGAGAGTGCAGAAAGTCAAGTACTAACTACTCTGTATACTGGTTGGAAATAAGTAAATGCTCTGGAGCAGCAAATGCTATTTTAAATACATTCAGATGCTCTTGTATTCCCTGACATCTGATGAACCCCTTTTCAAGTGCAAGATTTGAGCTCCTGAAGCGATTTTCTAATTAGTCCCCTGTGCTCTCTGGAACTAGATCAAAATATCCCTGGCAGAGAGGCAGCATTCTAGTGCAGTCCTGCAAGGCTACATTTTTCCTCAAAGAATCCTTCAGCTTTTCCAAGACATTGCTGGAGAGAAAAATCAAAGAATGTATTTGATGTCTAGCAAAGCTTTAGCTTTTGGAAAGTGACTTCTCCCAGGCATCATCTTTTTTGAGATTTATCAGTCAGAACATGCTGACTTTAAAAAAAAATACTGTGCTAATGACTTCAAAAACAGTTTTTCCTCTACTAAAATGCTCAGCAGTTACAAGAACAAACCTATAATATTAATCCACAGCTTAGAAGAGAATTCCTGCACATGTTCTACAGTCAATTCAAAAGATTCTGGTAATGACTTGCATACAAAGTCATTAAAGAGAATTAATTCGGCTTTTGACAAACAAAAGACTACACACATTTCTTCATATTGTTTGTACTTCCTTGATTCTTTCCAGCCACATATGCATCAGGAACCATCAGACCTCTTTTAGTTGAATTGTTAAAACAGAAATATGCCAGATTTCTTCTTACTGTCTAAACATTCTGGTTTACTGGTTTAAGTGAAATTCTGGCCCCCCATCTAACAAATCATGTTTCCATAGTTGAAGAAAAGACAAACAAAACAAATCCATACAAAAGTTTTAGTGATCTCAAATCAAGAGGAAGGGGAGAAGGAAGAGCAAAAGGGAAAAGTAGCCATTTTAAGGTAGAAAATTGACCCTTCAAACATAACCATGGTTGACCCCCAAAGTTTTCCCTCACTTTCTAAAAAGCAAGACAGTATTTTCTTTGCTAAATTAAGATTCATCAATTAGGTCTGTTTTATCATGAAGAAATCCCTTACGTTTCTGGTATGGTATTAATTAGAGGTGTAATTCCTGATTTCAAAATTAATTTTAATTTTTACTTACCACAGTCATCAAGAAGTATATTCTCAGGCTTCAAGTCTCTACAAATTAAACAACAGAAATATGAATTAAACAAAGACAAAACTATTAGCCTTCAAGTGCAAGAAATTCAACAGAAGACTTCTTGGTTCTGACTGAAGCAATTTTTCCAGTTCCACTTACGTACAAACAAAAAGCTGTGAAGTTGATGGCCTATTATACAAATAATTTAACCAGAGAACTCAAGATCCACTTTCACTGAACTCTTTAATCTATTTATATTACCAAAAGAAACACAACACTAAAATCCTGATAAAGAACCACCACTTACACCCAAATTTGTGCTCCTAAGTGAAAAACATTTCTCCTGAGGAGTATCAGCTGTACAACTCCCCAGTGATAAAACACAAGTGCTTGCTGCAGTTTGATGCTGACCCCTTGCTATATTTCATCCCAGGGCATCAGAGTGTCAACAAACAGTAATATTCCCAAGAGTAAGCACAGGCTTAATACCATCCACTCAAACTCCATTTCTTTAACTTGGACATGTAACTTCTGAAGCTTACTAGACACTTCATCTCGCTAGGATTCTGGTTAGGATTCTTTGCAATAACTTTCTAGAAGTTATCTATTACTTTTCTGTAAACATCAAAGTTTCACAAGCAACAATTTTAGCTATTAAAGGATAGCAGGACTCCGGAAATACTAAAAGGGCAAAAAATTCAGCACTGCAATTTTGCACCTTGTGTATTTTTACTTTGAGAACAAAAGAAAATATTGAATGGAATGTTGGAATTTTCCCCTGCTCAAGGAAAATTTGGGGAGTCATTGAAGCTGAATCAGAAGTTGTTCCAGGATTTATCTCCTAGCATATTCTCCTGAGGATATACATACATATATACAGGCATGAAAACTTGTACAAAATATGTAATGTACTTTATTATTTATAACAGTGCAATATAGTTAGTTAAAATGTATATTGTTAATGTATATTATATATACATATATTAATTTATGGTATGCATCAGTAAGCATGTGGACTGAGATATGGTCTCTTAGATTTATTCCACCATAAATATAAACCAGAAATAGACAAGTAAAACCTGGTAGTTGGCTAAAGAATCAGTTATTGGAATAGATTATTAAAAACAATATTTATATATACAGGTATACATACAGTTGTGACAAGAAGAGACTGAATAACATAACAGAAAAAAATTTAGGAAGAATGACTCTAGAGTCAACATTCTAAATGAGAGACAACTGTTCACCAAGAAATCTAAGGAGGGCTTTTCCCCCAAATATTGATAAATCGCTCTTCAGTAGTATGTATATTCATCTTAAAGTTTCATTGTCTTCTGCAATTACTGTGAAAAAGAGACAGGCGCTCTTTTTCTCATGCTTTTAAGTCTCGACAATCCCTAAAATGTTAATAAATTTGCATTAAATATAAGATTACAATAGCAGAGAAACCAGTCAGTGTTTAAAAAAATCAAAGAACACTAGGATTTGACATGTGTTCGAAGGTCTTGCAGGCAAACAGCTAACAAGTCAGGCCTAACATAGGGCTGTGGTTTGGGGTCTTTAGTTTTGTTTGGGGCTTTTTTGTTGTTGTTTAGTATTTTAAACAATCAGTTTTGTTTTCACTTGGGCAATGTGAAATGATCTACTTGTAGCTGATGAAATCTCTCACCCCTGCTTCCCTCCTACGTATATGCCAAGACACAGTGTAATATTGCAAGATTGGCCAAATTCTCTAGGGAACCACATCCAACCACCAGCAGAAGCCTGATTCACTCTGGTTCTGCCACTTCCCACTCTGTGTGTCTGTGTGTGTGTGTTGGTCTTCTGCGCTGGGGAGGGAAAAGGCTAAGACTCATTATATTGAAGTTATACTTTAAATACTCTTTGAAACAAGTGGTACTTGGTGTTACACAGCAGAGGTATAAACAAAGCATTCTTGGTCCACCACTAAGTTTGTTTTGCTTGTTCTGCAATATTAATGCATACCAGGGGTTAAATGATGTATGTACAGAGACAAAACCAAGCCTTAAAATCATACAGTCTCAATTGCAGTGCATAAAGCTTCTGATAGTTTCTTAAACTCAAAGGCAATATGTATATTGGAGGAATCTGAAATTAAAACAGAAGAAGGAGCTTTTCACATGGGCTATGACTATTCAGTCACCCTTGTGAACATAACATGCAATCCAGCCAGGGACTTGTACAGCCCTCTGTGAACTATTTTAGAGTGGGCAGGAATACAAACCCATACTCCTAAAACTTAATTATTTAAATAATAAAGTAATTTGCTTTGTAAATCATAGTTTAATTTCATTTTACAAACAAACCTTGAATCAACTTTATAGTATTTAAAAATATATCAAGCATGAAGACCTAAATCAACAGTGAGAAGACATGTGAGATAAGTAATTCCTAAGGATATGCCATGAAAAGGACAACTAAGTAATATTTTTTTATTCTTTTACTACAAAATTAAAATATAAATTTGTTTTAGGAAACAATCAATATATTCAATGCTGAAGAGACGTGGAAAAGGACAAGTAACTGTAGATGACTCACCTGTAAACAATTCTCTCTCTTTGCAAATCCTCCAGACCACAGCACAGTTCTGCAGCATAGAAAATAGCCCTTTCTTCATCAAAGCCAGGGTTTCCCATGTTGTATATGTGAAACTTCAGATCTCCTCCATTCATTATGGTTAATACTAAACAGAGAGCATCTTTCGTCTCATATGTATAGGATAAACTAACCTGAAAACAGGCAGGGTGAGAATACAGCCATTATTCACTCATAAACTCCAAAAAAATTCACAGACCTTTTTTCCAACACAATCAACTTATGAATCCTTTTTCAAAGCAAAAAGAACAAAACACGTGAGTGGAAAATCACTCCTGCAGAGTACTGGAAGACACAAAGGAATTCAGACTAATTTGCCTGTGCACACAAACCATACACACAACACAACATCTCAGTGGCAGATCTGTTTAGATACCAGAGCTCCACCCAGAAAACACAGTTATTGATGATGCCCCTCAGCTGCATGTTGTCTGTATTACTCTTTGTCCAGACCACATGAGCATATTCCTTATTTTATTGGTACCTCAGGAATTATGCATTGCCAACCCACCTTCCTGAACGATGAGACTCAGAACTGCCCTAGAGAAACTCAAGAAATTATTTTAAATCAAATGTGTAGTTTCTATTCCTACCCTTGCTTCCCTGCCAAATATTTCCCTGATTTAGAACTTGGCAACAGTAAAGAGTCAGTACAACTCCATACAGACTTTCTTCTCACTGTACTTTAAATGTAGTGCTGATAAGCAAGGACAAAGCACCACATTCTTTTTCAGGTTTTAGGTAAAAGTTTTTAAAGTGCATCTGAAGTTTTAAAATAGACTTGTGAATTAAAAAATTCCCTCCCCATTTAACACAATGTAACATATTACAAAATTTACCTGTTTAAGTTAAAAATTCATTTTCAATAGAAAATTCTAAGCTACACAGATGATCACCTGGTAGGATCTTCAAAACTACCTCACTTGTACTAAGAGCAATTCAAACATATAAATAATGACCCTAATTCAGTAATAGGTCCAAACTCTTGCTTCAGAAGCATGAATCATATAATAAATAAAACTAAATAAATATAGAAATCAGCTACTCGAGGCAAAGATTCCCATTTGATGGTTTTAACTGTTGTGTCCAGCTGTTTACGACTGTAGTTGTGACAGAGGCATGACAAGGTATCTACCCACTTCAAAATCAGTATTACTACACATGCTAGACCTAGATCTTCTCTGTTGCATGAAAAAGCCCCACTAGATAGCAAGAGAAAAATAACTCATGCTGAATTTGATAAAGCAATTTCAAATATAACTTGGATCAATTACTGATTTACAGTGTTTACATGCACTGAAAAAATGTTACTCAAAAAGAGAAATTTCACTGTTATAGTAATTTATGGATCAATTCAGGTACTCCCTGGATTCAGTTTCAATCAATTCAAGCCCAGAAGCCTTATGCAAAAATAACATTACCATATTTATACAAAACCATAATTTACAAGAGTTTAAAATATTAATGTATCTGGCCAGCAGGTTCTTAATTTTTCTTTTAGCTGGAAGTATTGTACAGGGGTTTTTTTAATACATAAAACTTATCAGAAAATACATACATATTTTATACACATATATTTATAAATAACTTCCACTATCCTCTAAAACAGGTACTTTAAAATCCTCTGAACAGCAATACAAAATTTATAAGTAAATGGATTTTAAACCAAAGCAATATGTATTTGAAATTAACATTTAAATGACATTTCAATTAAAAAGTAAACCTTATCTGGGGAAAGTTCTATTTGGTGTATCTTTGAACATTCTAACTTATTTCACTGCTTAGTAATTAGAGCTACTAACAGACCATAATTTACATAACAGCATCAGGTTTCAGTATTAAAACTAAGATTTCCATTACGTGGAAGTTCCATTAAAAAGTTAATTGTTTCACATCCAAGATACCTCTTTAAGCCTTGGTACACAACAAAGCAATATAACCTGAATCAATACACTATTAAAATGTCATATTTATCTTAAACATATCAGCAACAGAGTAAGATATGCTATGAAAATACCTCAGGATATAAAAACTCAACTATTAAACAGAGGACAAAGATTCAGTGGCATCAGCATGCTGAAACACAGCCTAACATTCTGGCTGTAATTGAGAAATAAAGCAGATGGACCAAAAAAATCCCTGTGCACAGAACTATTCACAATCACACACAAAACATGTTTAGTATTGTTATCAGTCATTTCTCTCTACAGTCATGCACTCCCTAAATCAATTTTAAAGAAAGTCTTGCACCCACAAGCTCCTGGAAGAGACTGAAATGAAGTAAACAAAGCGAGATAAACTTCTGAAAACAGATTTGAAGTAGATACTTACTACAAACCTACTATTCACTTTTTCTAGAATTCTTTTTTCATTTAGAGCCATTGATTCTCCTTTCCTCTTCTTTATTCTCTTTTTTTCTAGCTTTTTGCAAGCATACATTTTTCCTGTTGCCCGTACTTGACAGGCACACACCTACAAAAAGAAGGATGGTGCGTCAGAGATGCTTGAGGTCTTGTAGGATTTTTATTTCAAAGAAGATTAAATTTTATTTTCTTTTCAAACTCTTTAATGCTCTCAGAAAATTATGGTCTGTAAGCATCAGAGCCTTTGCTCATGAAACAACTTTAAAGGTTCACAAAAACTGTAACAGAAGTAGAAAAAGTGATTATACAGAGGCAAACACATTTCTGTTGGGGTTGCATAGTTTAGTAAAACTGTGGGTCTTGTGTTAGTGAAACAAGTGACTATGGTAACCGCATGTCTTGAGGACAAATACATCACAATCAAACAGGAGAAACATAAAAGGTAATTTAGTAGCATACCTTCTCCTTCCATATATGGCTCTGGTTAAAATATGTACGGGGGGCAGTTCAAGAAATTATAAACAGAATTAATAAAATCTATAGATTTTATTTTATGGTCATGAATATTCTACATAATTAGCAAATTGAAACTAAATTCTCATTTCCACATGGAATTTCTAAATAGAAGCAACTGTTGTCAGTCAGTACAAATTTTCTGCAGCTTTGTGCATGACCTACAATGCTTGAACTAACACATTAAAACAGTTTGTATTGACAAGTTTGCCAGGTGATGTGTCAAATGCAGATTGATAGAGACAAGAGTTAAACAGCCTCTCCTCTTTTTATTTCTTAAGAATTGCCTTGCAGAAAGATATTTCTGTACTCACCTCTCCAAATCCACCTTTGCCTAGTACTCTGTAATGCCTAAACGTGTGTTTGGTTACTGGCTGCCTGATTAACAGAAAGAAACAATTACTGCAATAGGAATTACAAATGTTAGTAATCCTTCCCCACCCTGAGGTCTGTCTTCATTTTCTCCATTCTGTTCTGACATATTTCTGAGCAAATGTTGCCTTAACCTCATGTAGAAGTACTACAATAAGCTGAATTTCAAATGAAAGCGGTGCTCTGCATAGAAACATGGGCTCCCTCATGTGGTCACCGGGCACTGCCAATAGCAGGAAGAAAAGCTGGTCAGCGAGGCCCTTGGCTGTCACAGTCAGAGCCTTGTGTGTTCTCAGCACAGGCAATTTATCACCTCCTGCTGCCTCCCCTAACTGACACACTGACATGCAGACTGCATTTCAATGGCATCAGGCTTACAGTGTGGCATTAAAAGGTAAACCATTGCTGATTTCACTTTGGTTTTTCACAAAAGAAAGAGCTGTGGTATGCAAGAGCAGTTCAAGAGCCGAATTGTTAAGGTATTGATGTAGAGGAGGAGGAACAGGTAACTGGAGGCAATAGAGCTGTTGACCACTCTATGCTAAAACTCTCCTAAATGTGTCAGAGCAGGGCTATTACAAGGTAGTGGATTTTCCTGCTTTGCTTTAAATGAGCATTCACTTTTACCGTAGCTTTGTTTTCAAGACTACACTGGAGGTTCATTTAGTAGAGAATTTGAGTAACTTCCCTACTTTTCTTACTGGCTTTTGTTACCAATTCAGTAAAATAAAGACATTTAATAATTGGAATTTCCAACTAAATCAGTGCTCAAGCACTTCCATGTTTAAATATGTGATCATGATACCCAGGGGGCTGAATTTGAATCAATTTGTAAAAATTCCAGCCTTCTGAAAGAGTCAGGACACTCAGAGTATTGATTTGAAAGTCCAATATATACATACATATATGTAGATCTTACTATCTTGTAGTTACTAGATCTGTATCTGTGCCACCCTAAAAAACTTATTAGTTATCCAATCACCCAGTGGGTTATAATACTAGATTAATCTGCTTATTAACCACTAATTGGACCAAGTTTGAAATGAAAGGATAAGAGCATTCCCAAGAAAGATTGGTATTCCACTGCACACTTAACAGCCAAACATTTCTAAATTTGCATTTTCCTAATACCACTTAAAGACTTTAGATTTACCACTTAAAGGCTACAGACACAGTTCCATTGGAGTATTGGTTCTCTTGCTGTCCATCAGCATCATCCTTTATATCTTGTCTTAAAGATCATAATTTCTTAGGCAGTCTCATTTAGCATTCAGCTCTACAGCATTTCTAGCATAAAAATCAAAATCTGCCACAAAGCAAAGCTAAATTATAATCCAAACATTATAAATAAACTTACCTTTCCAGCCATTTCCACTGTAAGAAACGGGAAAAATACACACTCTCCTGGTAAGCTTCAAAAGGTCTTTTGCTTAGGTATTCATGGACAATTCTAGCAGGAAAATAGAAAAATAAAATCCATCTTATTCTGAAAAAGGCTGATGAAGCAGGTGATGCTATCAATCTACCACCATATATTTCAACAGACTGATGAAGCTGTAGGCAGAGAAACATTGCCAGTGTGCTCCACAAATTATTTTAACCCAAATGTCTCACAAAGTGAGTGCCTGTCATGGAAAACTGTTCCTATCAAAACACTTGTGAAGGCCAAACTACTGCTTCTTATAGGAACTAGACACTTTGACCTCTGCATTTTTACTGTCTTCAAACCCACTTAGACATCAACCTCTCAGCAGCTATTTTATGCATGTATGACCCTGCAAATATGACCTCTGAAAGTATCTACAAGTTTTCATGGATTCTTTGGAGACTGGTAAATAAAATTTTATTCTAGGATTTGAAATTGAAGTACTAAATGCCATATCCAAACCTTGAACACCAGGTACTTTCTCATTCCCTTAAATGAAACACACCAAGATGGAGGTGGGAAGGGAAACAAGTCATTCAAACTGTAGTCAGGTTTGGACAGAGGACAGGGAATGACCTACATGAGACACTCCATTTGAGACATGTTTTACTTGGTGTTCTCACAAGCCCTTTCAATCTTATAATCTCAGCTTGCTACAAAGCATGCTTATTCCTGTTGCCAGGGAGATGACCCAAGCAGTGACAAAACCTGTAGTCATCCTTCAGACATGATCAAGCATGCCTTGAAGAACCAGAAATATTAGAAACATAAAGGCTTTGGAAAGACATGTAACACTCATAAACATGTACCATCCCTCTGAGAAAATCCTCCCCTGCTACTACTGTGTGAAATGGTACTTCATGACTTCAGAACAAAACCAAGTTGAATTGTTTTGTGTTAACTATCAAAAGTGATCCTCTAATTACACATCTTAACGGAACATAAGTGTTGGCTTCAGTTAAAACTGTTTTCAAGAACCTTACACTGTGTAATACTGTTCAAAAACCTTTCAACCTTCAATTTATAACTTCATATTTTTCTGAGAACCTTCATCATGGAAGAGAAATCATTCAAAAAGTAAGAATACAATGAAGAGAAATATAATTTAGAGAATTCTTGGTAGCAGACAACAGTGTGATTTTATGCAAAAGCAGCATTAAGGAAAAGCTCTGCAAAAGTCAAACATCTAAATCACATCTGAAGGAAACCTAGTCCTTTAATAAATCTGTTCCAAGTTTCTTATAGTCATTTCAGGCACTAAACACTTCTGGGTATAACAACTTCAACTTTCACTTTTCTTAGAAACGCACAAATTTCTCTTGCAATTCTCAAATTTAGCACTAGGCATTTCTAACTTACCTAGTACAGTCCATAAAAAGGTCCTTACAAGGGTTCTTTTCCAGTCTTGCTTTACATTCATTTACTGTTTCCTGAGGTATTTCTGGCAAGTGTGCTGCAGACTTAACAAAAAAGAAAGGAAAGCAACAATGAAAGCATATAAATCAATAGAAAAACTAGAAGTTTTATATTCAAAAGTGAAATTAAATGTTTTAATACAGGAAAAGGAAAGGAATCATTTGACTAAAGAGAAAATCGAGCAAGTCATATTTGAGCAAAATTTTTATTGATTCCCTGCTGCAGAACAATGCACTGAAAGTTATTTCAGTTATTTACTATTTCAGTATCTGCGGAAACAAACTTGGCAATAAGTTAAATTTTTGGTCTACCACCAAAAGAGCAAGTCACCTATTTGACTTGGCAAGATGGAAAGAAGGAGAAAGAAACACAAACACAGGTTGGGAAACTATTTCAAACCAGACCAAAGAAATCTTCTTTTTCTGGAAAAAAAATGTATGTAAGTATTGACTTATGGCAATCCCAAAGAAATTCTCAAAAAGATGTGGCAAATTTAGATTATATCTGTTTTAAAGGCATCTTCAAGACCTTTTGTATAGATGACCAAAAGAAAAAGAAGCAGAAGGAGCAACTATTCATAAAAAGCAAGTATCTAACTAAATACCCACAGAAAAGCTTCCACTGGACACCAAGAAAAAAAAGACTCTTGCTAAATGCAAAATAATCAGCTATTAACAATTACCATGGAAAAGTGAAAGTAACTGAATGCTTCAGAAGAAAACAGCATTTCACTCTGTGAAAAACTGCAGCAATTCTGAAAATTTACAGCAAACTAACCAAGGCCACCAAGGCCACACAGGAGTCTAAAAGACTTCAGACCTCTTCAGACTACAAAACCCTGAGTTAATTGTTTTTAAGTTTTCTTTAAGTGTTAAATGGAGAATAAATTGTAATTGTCATAGTTATAAAAGCAGAGATCAGTCAAGTTTTCTGCTCAAGTTGGTTGAGCAGAATTTTAGAAGGCAGCACACCTCTGAGAAAGACAAAAATGGGATTAATGAAGTTTGAAAATCAATTTACTAAAAACAAAGCAACCACTTAGATCTCTCTGACACGTACAAAGCACTTGAGAAAATCTTTTGCAATATATTTACCCCATTAGTGAAGTACGTCTCCAAAACTTTGAGGCCACAGTCTATGCGCTTTTCGTCTGAAGATACCTCATACTCTGCCTAGGAGAATGGAATTGAAAATTGTATTATGTTCAGAGCCACTTGGCATCTGTTACATGATGATAGGTAAATTTTATCATGAATAACACAATACTCCTAATATAAAAGGAACAGAAGGCTACATAGGGAAACATGTATGAGGAACAGTCCTAAGGAAAAAACAAAGCATATGGAATTCAATCTTCAGAAAACATACAAAACCTAACAGTTAGTCTGAATGCAATTACAGAAACTGCATCCTAGAGGTTAAACTAGATCAATTACAATGAAACAGTATTTATGTAGTATTGTAGGACAGAATGACCTAGATTGAAAATAATTAAAAGCACAACAATCAGCTTTTTCTTCACCGCACTTTTTTCCCTTCATGTATTATTCTTTGCTACGGTCTTGGGTTAAACCAGGATAAAAATACTTTTTACTACTTATAAATGAGATTTAAACCAAGCCCTACGTCATTCTTTGAAAAAATAAAACTGAGTAGATACGAATTTTCAAAGTTTTTGACTTAGCAACATCTGGTACTGAGATGTAGAAGAAGAATTGTGCAACACAGTGCATTTTGCAGATAAACAACTGGCAGCTGAACAGAGCTCCAGAAGTAGCTACTCGTGGAAAAAACCCACAACCAACAAATCATCACACAGATACTACTACTGAAAAACTCCAAGGACTACTTACTATTACTAATTTTATGGAATAATCTAGAAGCAGACATCAGAAGTTACAACATTTAAAGACAACACAAAATCTGGAGAAAGATGAATTAGAAAGGAACAGTCTCAAACAGCAACGTGTATTAGGTTTGTTGGCTAGGCCAACTCAATCAAAGCTTGTATTTCAGGATGTAAATCCATGCACCTAGGAACAAAGAACACACGGTAGACTTCCAGAATGGAGGACCGTATCAAACAAAACAACAGTTGGGCATATTGGGACAACAATCATTAGGAACCTCATTGGAAATTACAAGTAATTGATCTAATCAGAAGTTATTTACCTTTATAAAGAAAACTAGAACACTAAAAAATGACAGTTCAAGAATCAAACACATATGCAATAGTGGAAATAACAGAATCCCTGATTTCCAGTTCTGCCTTGAATCACAACTCATCCACACTGACTCAGTACTAAGCCATCAACATCTTTTTCTGCTGAGACATTACAGTACCAACCACTTCAGCACGATACTCAAATCCATCAATCCAAATGCAAGCCATTATTTCTGCTGTTCAATTCCACAACAAAAAGTCTAATGGTAAGGACTTCTGCAACTGCTAATCAACCTAAGCAGGTCAGAAAAGTTCATCAACCTGAAGTTCAGCTAATTTAATACAAATAGTTAGGTCTACCATTTTAAGTGGATAGTGTAATTTAAAAGAAATTTGAGAGATGGCCTTTCCAAAAACTTCTGTTACTTACAGAGAAGTTTGAGCTGTCATCCATTCTTTTTCATATATGTGTAACCTTGTCCCTAGCTAGTGAAATGAGTCACTAGATTGGATAACTCTAATTCCTCACTTTAACTTCTGTCACTTATATTCAATTATTTCACAACTCTTCTTTCTGTAAAGCCAAGCTGACTCTGGACTTTTAGGTCACACCTTCCCAAGAACTGGAGCTTACCAGACTCGGTATTCAGTACTGGTAGACAACATAGTACTGATACTATCTTGATTTTGGACTCCTGAAACAACCACACTGCTGAAATCACATTGCTTCATGTAAAAGAGTCAGAAAACTCATTCACTAAGACACGAGGATTTTAAGGCTATGACATTTCATTTTTGGAAATTTTTTTTTCCAAAAGAGTAAGTCTAAAATTTCTTTAACATTTTAAAAAGCTAAACTTGGCAAAACCCAAGTTAAAAACCACACAGCCTCAGCTTTTCCTTCCCATATTGCCTTACAAAGAATACCAACAACAAAACCCCCTCAACCCCCAAAAGAACTTGAACAAGCTTGCTGAAGTCTGGTGCTGAAGTCCAGTCCACAAAAGGGAATCAGGCTAACTCAGGAACCATCTGTAAGAGATAGTAGGTATTTTATCTCACTTCCTTGATCAAGACAGCATGCTAGTTTCAGATCATGGGAGTCACCAAATAAAGGTTATCTTCCTTCAATGATTCCCAAGCATAATTCTTCACCCTGAGTTTTCAAATGGAAGTTAAACAACAAATAAAAAAAAGTAAATTGTGAAATCATCCCTTACATCAGATTATCTCAGCTATGCCAGTCTTTGTTAATTCACAGAACTGTTGCAATCCATACAACATTATAGGTTGCATATTTCAAGACAATTCAAATTTTTCAGTTAGTGAAAAACAGTTACTTCTTAGAGACAGTTTTACCATTTAGACTCCAACTGTCAAACTAGTCTCTGGAATTTGGTGCTCAAACAGCTCCTGGGTGTCACAAAAGTGAAACACACCTGGGGAGTGAGCCCAACTACACACAGATTCATTGACAAATATAAACAATTCCACTTATTTGACACTCAGATTCCTTTTTTAGCTGATCTAGTGCCTCAGTTTTTACTCCCACAGGGGAAGAAAGATACAGTGAAATAGGGGGCACAGCAATAATCCCATGTACTTCCTCACACCCTGCCTCTTCCAGAGCCGTCTTGCATTCCAGTATTGTAGTTTGGGATGCATGCAAGCAGCAGCACTACCCTACTTCTGCCTTCTCTGGTCATTTGTTCTCTGAATCTAAGAACAAAAATGGCTGGAATGAGAAAACCTGTTCTTTCAGCAGCAATCTCAGTTTGAGACTGTATCTTATTGCTCTTGGATTAACTGTGAGGGACAAAGAATGAAAAGCTCTGAGCTATTATTCTCTCCTCTTAAGGGCTGTTTTGTGCCTGCCTAATCTTCTCATTACTCTCCCCCTCCCCAAGAGGGTTTTGGGCTGAGGATTTTTTGCAAAATATAGCTGTGGGCACACTTCCTTCCTCCCCTTGTTCTTCAGCATTAGATATCAAAATGTACATGCATCAAGACTTTTTCCCTTAGTCTCTAAAAAACTGGTTTTTTCTCCTTCCATAGATGGCTCTCTAAATTTCCATCTCCATTGTATTGTTTTTAATTAGCACATGCTGTGTAGCCTAGGGCTTCCATACAAGTTGCAACATTTCTAAGTCTATGTTTATAACATTTTAAAGCCTGAGTATAGCAAGCAATATTCATAATATAGACATCCTTTCAGGCTCTAGAAGCCAAGCAGCATGTCTTCCTAAAATTGCTCCTATCTTTCCCATCATGCCCATTTCTGTAGCTCTGACCATACCAAGATGGCAGAGACTTTACAGTAAACATTAAACATCTTCCTTTAAGTAACAAAGAGTTTTTTGACATCCATCAGAAGTTACAGCTTTACAGTTGGCAAGAGTAGATCACACTACGTTTTCAAGTTCGCAGCATTAGGAAACTGAGGTATGTAGAGAAAATTAATAAAATGGTTGTGTGTTAACCCCAGCAGGCAGCTAAACCCCACACAGGCACTCGCTCACTTCCCCCCACTAATAACCAAAAGGTCAGAAGTGAGAAATCTTGAAGCTTGAAATAAAGACAGTTTGATAAAGCAAAGCTGCAGGGACAAGCAAAGCAAAGCAAGAAATTAATTAATTTCTTCCCATTGGTAGAGAGATATTTGGCCATTTCCAGGAAAGCAGGGCTTCATTCTCATGCATCACAGCTAGCTGGCAAATTCTAACTTCCCCCCTTCCTCTTTCTTTCCCCCAGCTTTTGGTGCTGAGCACAGCACCACTGGTGTGGGACATCCCTTGGGCACAGGTGTCCTGGCTGTGTCCACTCCCAACTTCTTGTGCACCATTGGTCTCCTCGCTTTTAGGGCAGCACAAGGAACACAAAGGCTTTGAAGCTGTGTAATCACTGTTCAGCAAGAACTAAAACATCCTTGTTATCAACATTATTTTGGTCTAAAACCCAAAAAATAGCACAGAATGAGCTACAATGAAGAAAATTAACTCTATCCCAGCTGAAACCAGTACAAAAATCAAATATTTACATACAAGAACATATAAGTAACTGCCTAGTGATAGCCATCATCCATTTCTCACTGCTTACCACTGCATCCAGAAATTCAATGCATCTTTTCAATTCTGGTCTGGAATCACAGAATTGTCTGAAGAGAAGTCTTCCTATTGGCTGTTTGTCACAAAGCTGGTTATAGTCTCTTTCTGGGAAAAAAATAATATATAAATATCTCTATTTATTTTTATTTTTGTAATAGGATGGTCATTACTCCCATTTGAGGTTGGAAAACCATCACTAACATGTGAAGATTTTACATTAACATATTTATCAAAGATCCCATAAATATGCAATGATCCCAAAGAATAGCGAAACACACTTCAGTCACATCTGTGTTGTACTGACTATCCCATTTACTAAAAGCACATTGAGTTATATGTTTGAGTTTCATTTAGGTTAAGGTGCAAAAAGCAACCATACGGTGAAACAGCAATACAAACAAGATTGTTTGGAAAGGGGGAATACAAGGTAACAACAGAAAATGTTAGAAAAACTATAACAAGACAATAAGGTAAAAGATAAAATGTATTACCATCCATTTATAATGTGATTCCTTTTTCTAATTCAAGGTTTTGAAAATCTATTCTTTAGGAACAGTTTCCTTTAACAAAAAAGGAGCAATGATAGAGTTTTTATCTTCTCATAAACTGCATTTTCTCCTAAATTCTCTATCACATTAGATATTTAATAGCTTTTTTTTTTTGCTATTTAGCATTTAGAAGCAAGATAAAATCCTTTCCATTAACAGCACCAAACTCTTACCCCCCTCTCTGAAAGGAGAGCCTTTATTCTACAGGACACTCACCAATGGAGCACCGAATACCCTCACAGTGACTGACAGGGGGCAACTTCAGCATCTCTTTCCATTTTTTACTACGCCCACTCCGTTTGCCTAGAAGAAAATATGACTAATGTAAAACACAATACTACATCAGAATAAAACTGAATATAACATTAACAGCATGAGATTAGGTCAGTTCTACACAGATGTGTCGGACTGCTTTTCATGCCTAGAATCAAATCCATCTACAAGGATGTCCAAACCAATAACAAATGTGATACAGAAAAACTTTAATGCGTTTTTTTCATGTTTCATGTGAAGTCTTTTCCAACACAAATATTTCACATTTTGGCTGTGTACATAGAATATCTCTGCAGAGAAAAGGCAAATATCTAGGTATTTTGAGAATCACAAACAAAACTGGAACATCAAAGATGGAAGCAACAAAATTTTGAGAATTATCTCTCAACCATGGTAAAGAACGTAAGAAAATAAAGTTGAGTAACAAAATACCAGGAATAAACTTCTTAAACACATTTTTGGATAATAAAGTTGTAATAAATCTTCTCTCTTTAAGGGCAGTAATAGTAGTAAGAGTAGACCCCATTAATAAATGAGAGGGCATAGCTCAAATACACACTACTTATTCTAGATGATACAAGGATACCAGGAAGAATTTAGCTGTTGTAAAACTTAGATATTTTCAATGCTTCAGATTTCACAGCACTAGTGTTAAATTAGTATTGATTAAAAAAAAAAAACTACCACAGTATTTTTCTCAGTTTCATAAAAAATATATCTGTGCTACATTTTCTGTATTATACTGGACTTTCAACACATTACCTTGGCCAATTTCATTTACAGAAGATATGCATACTTATCAGAAAAGCAGAGATAGACAGGAACATATACACACTTTCAGATCCAAAATACTTCTGCAGAAGAGTAATTTAGTGCTGCAAAATATTTTAAAGTATTTTACTAAGCAATATGATCAGGTGCATTTCCACATGACAGAGCAGCAGCAAATCTGCACAGAAGCTTTCTAACCATAGCAAAGCAGTGTGTACTGCTAACCACAATGGGAGAAAAAGGAAGGGAGTTACCCAATGTAACCTGAATAGAAACTAAGCAGCAAAGGGTACCAAGTTTCAGAACTAAATTGTTAGGGTGAAAGGAACTAACATCTTCAGAAAACTAAAGATGTGTTTTTTAAAAACCCCTCTTTACTCAAACATACAGCTTCTTGAACCATTCCACCAATGCAGTTAGACCAGTCCCAGCTTAGTGTGCCTTACTTTATACCAAATTTCCATGACCCTTGCTAACAGGAATGTTGACATCTTACTGTGCTGCTGCAACAAAACATTCTCAACTCAAGTATCCCTAGAAAGGTAAAAAAAAAAAAAGGAATAAAACACCTGTAAACATTGGCTTGTGGACATTCTTTGAACTCTCTAAAAACCCCCAAACTTCTTCTGCACTTCAATTTCTAACAACCACTTTGCAGGTCATTTGCCTTCCATAAAGTTTTAAAATACAAAATATGGAGTCTACTTCCCATCCCATATTTCAAGCAGTACCAGAACTAATAACAAGGCAGTAATTACCAGAATCATTGAAACAAATTGTGACTATTTTAACAAAGTATTTTTGATCTTAAAAAGAAGTTGAATATATGCTTGAAGAAAATCAAATCACACAAAGCACAGAGCCTTTCTAAGAGAACTGAACACAAAGAAAATCAAGGAATATTAACACAGATAGTCTATACACATATATTGAATAACAAGGCCTGGCTATTACACGATCATGAAAAACAATGGATAGAAGTGTCAGGTTTAGCCAAGTAACTGAAAAATACACTATGCTGCAAGTCCACAGAAGTTAAATTTCTTGTGTTAGAAACTGCCCAGAAAGACTCAATTGTGCATGACACCATATAATCAGTACTGATCAAGAATGATAAACTGACCCCAAATTCATATCACAGTGCTGTCTGGAAAATGTAAAATGAACTGTGATATATATCAAGAATACCATCTTCTGAAGCACTGTCAAACAAAAAACCCAACCCATCCCAACCCCCCAAAAAAGGAGAGGATCACTGGTGCACAATATTTCAAGTCCAACAAAAAAAGTGTTGTATTTTGCCCAAATATTTGGCCACTTGCTTACGATGTGACCATTATGAACTTGTTTTACAAAAAGAGACCACAAGCTAGAATGCAACTGAATTCACCATCCTACAGAAGTCAATAAAGGCTACATATAATTTATTAATGACACACAAGAATCAAGTGCTTAGCAGTATCAACTAAATCAACATGCTCTCACTTTTCTCTGAACTGCATGTTCTCGTATTTACAGCAAATGCACTGAAAAAGTCTGCAGGTCTCAGTAACATAAAGAGTAATTTCTGGTAAAAGTTATGGCAGGAGGCCAATTTGTTTGTCATGTTATTCCCTAATTGCAAAATCCCTTTCCATTTCTGAAGCAGTTTAAAAGAAGTATCGAATCAAATTATAACAGTTGTGGTTTGAAAGTGTCTTAATATTGATTTCAGAGGTTCTATTCTGGATCTCATTCTAAAACGCTTCAGATAAAATTCTTCCAGAAAGAACAACAGCTCACTTTCCAACAGAGAGCCAAAACGCCATTAGGTTAAGGCGCTTTCTGGTTGACCCCTGCGGCTCAGATGAATTACTGCTTTTGCCTCTTTCACATGGAATCACAGCTAAGAGCAATGCCCAGCTCGAAGAGACTCATCTTGTACAAACAGAAGGGTGGATGCAGAGATACACCATTACATGGAGGAGAAACTTCAATCACATTTTCAGGTACACAAGGGCCTTACCTATTCTTCCTCCCAAAATTACTACTTAGAGTTACAGTTTCAACATTAGTTCTTTTTCCATTTTTGCTTCTTAAAAAGAGACATACTAAATTCAGTTAGATCACTGCACCAGAATATGGTATGGGCAAAATGTTTAGACGTTTTATTTCAACTTTGTTTTTTAAACTTCGGAGAAATATTTGAAAAATGTATGTAAGGCAATGCAGTTGGCTTAATCACCAGTAAAACCACAACTAGTTGCAAAAAATGAAACTGCTGTGGCCGCAACCTATGTCAAGAAATAAGAATATGTTTTAAGTCCTCAGATGCACTCCACAGAGCCACAGAGATCTTCCTTGCAGGCCTGATCCGCAGACTGACTCTCATTTCAGTGAGCACAATGTTCACCGAACATTATTAAGTCAGTTTTCCTTGAGACAAAAAAATTTGGATTTTGTCATGCAAAATCCTACGTTACTGACTACTACACTGACCCGGAGATTCTGCATGGAGTTGTTTGGGGACATCTGTGCCTCAGCTCTCCTGCCTGTGCAGGGCAAGCACAGTGTATCTGACGCTGAGGAGTACTGGGAGACTGAGCAGCACTGCCAGGCTGAGCAGCACACAGCTCTGTAGCACTGGGGTGCACGATTGCTACAACTTCATTCTTGCAAAATGGATTCCACAAACCAGATTGTCCGATACCAGCTAAGAAATTCATACTAGACCACACCCAGATAAGCTCTGAAAGCCTAAGACTGCAACAAGATGACAACCTACAGCATGTCTTTAGTGTATAAATCAAATCAGTTGGTTCAAGGAAAAATGCAAAACAATTCATGCAGGAGCTCTACGTCATCTACACTGAGACACATGAAAATAAGCTGGGTACATACACTGCCTTAAAGTATGTCTTTACCACAACAGAGGCAGTTGCAGGCAAGTTTCCTAATAGATTTAAAACTCACATGAATTCAAATCTGCTCCTAGTTCCAGACACATTTTCCTTCAAACCACTCACAATAAGGTTTAAAACCGTTCCCTAAAAAACCTCAAAACATTCCCGTTTAACTATGGCGTTATGCTATAGAGACATTTATAAACACTGCCCATTGAGTAACAAATTTTAATTTTATGTCCTTATTGGGCAAGATTCACCTTCAAGACACAAAATAGTGTGGAATTAATACCTCAGCTCCCCAAACCAGATCATTGCACTGGAATAGCACCAAGTTCAGACTAGAAGACAAGCTCACACATACCATCACTTGAGGAAGGCTGTCATGCTTCCAGTTCTAGAGACAGTTCATAAGGTGCTGCTGTGGGAAGTCCCCACAACCTTCTCCATTCTGCAGGTATTTTTTGACATCTCTGACAAGCCTGGCCACAGCTTAACAACTACATTAAACAGAGTGGCAACACTTTTCTACTGAGAAAGATTTTTTTTCCCCAGACATATGATAAATAGAATCTGTCCGGTTCTCAGTAAACTTAAAAGAATCACCTGGCTGAAAATTCGGGTTTCTGCACAAGATTAGCACCCAGCTAACCAGCATTACAAAGGCCAAGGTACTTCTCAATGCAAACAGAAGCAAAAACGCAAGTAGTACAATAAATAAACAAACCAAAGATATCGATAGATTACAGATCGTTACGGCATTTATGAGATAATAGTCCTCACATTCCTGAATTCAAGTACATGGAGTTGGACTTCAGCAAGGCAGTACTCGAGTGCTCCTGCTCATCTGAGTGTCAAGGCAGTAACACTGCAAGCAGTTAAAAGCCCAGCTCTCTACATGAACATTTGTGCCGTTTGTTTATGTGCACAATCATTTATTGTTCCCACAGCTATAACCACTCGAACAACTGGTTCTTCACATGGCCTCTCTCTCCAGCTCCAGTGATCATGTGCACACGTAGGAATGCCAGTGCACACACGCTGCACAGCCTCTGCACTTCACCAATTAGGTGTGAATGGAAATCTTGGATCAACTCAAGTAAATGTAACTGATCTGAGCTAAAATTTATTAATCTAG
The DNA here is from genome assembly GCA_034509425.1 of Eopsaltria australis. Taxonomy (NCBI): domain Eukaryota; kingdom Metazoa; phylum Chordata; class Aves; order Passeriformes; family Petroicidae; genus Eopsaltria; species Eopsaltria australis. The sequence continues at coordinate 2,825,766 of JAVTVJ010000094.1, read as the reverse complement.
TCTCGCAGGCAAACAACATGACATCTCTGTATACATTTCGAGATGTCTATGACATGTCAATGAACAGGGTTTACTACGGGAAAAAAACACCAAGAACACTGCAATTCTACAGTCAACAAACGAGGATTTTTTTAGCATGATAGTACACTAAGAGTGCAACAGATATTAAAGAAATAAAATTCCTTTAAGCTGATTGTGAAACCTCTATTGTAATTGCCAGATTTGGAATAAGCAAAGCAGCAGCGTATCAATAACTAGACCTCTCGTGTTGTGTTTATTTAGTAAATGTAATTATTTAAGATTCCAACATGCCCACATGCATTCTTCTTACAGTTCATTAAATAAAGGACAAAAAGGCAGACATTGTGCATAATTCTGTACAAACACAGGAAGACATGTTTCCTGCCACAATGAGTTTACAGCAATTTAAAGCACAATGCAATAAGAGTGCAATAGAACATAGAAGGCAAATGAGGGAAGAACTGACAGCAATCAAAAACTACAAAAACTCTCAACACTCTCATGCTAAAATTCGTATTTGCTGCTGGTGGACTTTCTGGGTATGAGTGTGCCTTGCTTTTCCCCCTTGTCCATACACCTGAAATAATTAAAGAATTTAGTTCAGTTCAACAGTCAGACTACAGTGATCTGAGTAACCTCTATAGCATTACTTTCCTAGCTACAAACACACACAAAATAGGATACCTTCCTTGCATCATCAACACTATACTGAATTATTACCCTATTCTGCAAGCAAAAGTAGGATTTATTTTGCTTGCAGAATTATTCCAATTGCTTTCAAGCCCAGACAGATAAAACTCACTATTTGAGTGGACTGCTTATTTTCTGTGAAGAATACTTCATTAAGACAATTATTCTGAAACAAGTATCTTGGGGGATTCACTTAAGCCAAACTGTGAGTGATCACATTCTGCTACTGAAAGGTTCCCTCCTTCTAAATCCATCCTTGGACTGCATCTAGCAATTATCAAATCTGCAGGAGCTTACTGATCCATCTGAAAACTAATTTTGGGAAGAAAACCTCAAACCCAAAACACCGAGCAACATAAGAAAAAAAACCACCTCAAAAACCCCACATACCCTAGATTGGTTCATGGATCCAGCTGGAAACAACCTCACACATTCTGCAACCACAGGCTAGAACCATACAACCAAGAGCTGGGGAAAAGTTGTTTGGGGCATGACCTTAATTTAACCAAAATCAATCATGGCACAGAGGATATTCTATGCCTAACAGCAGACCCAATCCTCAATCCCAAACTGTTCCTGACATAGCAGTATAAATGAATTTTAAAGCGGATGCAAATGGACTGGGTATGTTTAAAATGTACTCTTGGCATGGATCCTCACCTGGAGTAAACTGCCACTGACTTCAAAGGAACAACATATCTACCCTTTGGGTGTATTTTTTTGAGACTATTACTTTAGGCAATGAAAAAAGAAAGGCTCCTAAGCAGTTTAAAACATACAGGGATTAATTTCTTTCCTTTCCAACATCACAGGCTATGTGTGGGATGCTGAAATGAATTTGGGGCTTATATATATTCAAAGGATTTACTGAAAGTGAGTGAACTAAAAACAGAAGAGATAAATCTAAAAAGAAAAGTAAATACAAAAAATGGGGGGGACCTTTTTTCCTTTTTAGAATAAACCTGTTTGTATTTATTATTTCTCTCCATTTAGGGGACAAATTCTTCAATGTCCTTCGAGTGAAACTAATTTCAAATCATTTTCTGCTAGGAAAAAATGAATGTGTTAATTCCTCTGCTCTTGTACACAACTAGAAAACATATTGTTGTACACTACTCTTTCACATATAAAAAAAATATGAGTAAGGAGAACATGGAATAGCCAGTGTGAAAGCTTGCAATCTCAGTTCATACATCACTATCACTTAACACTTACCTCGTTTGGTATCTCAGTTCCTGCACTTCAGCACTCATAAGATCAACTTTGAGTTTGCTTTATAATCTCTTGTTTTTCTACTGAGTCACTTGTGCTCGTTCCACCATTGAGTTCACCTTAAGAGGAAGTTTCCCCATTTTCTTTCCCACATACAGGTTTCTCTCAAAAAGTAATGTATGCACAAGAGGAAAGAGCTGGATTGACACAGAGAGCCACTTAACCCAGGGAACCGGGATAGGGAATCCCAAAACACCTTGCACTGCAGTTGCACTGCAGTTTCCGTCTGAAGACAAATCCCTCCATGGACAGGCCAGCTTTCAGCACAAGCAGGTCAACCAAAAAACAGGACAAGGAAAGAAAAACCTCCCAGTACAGCTTCTGACTCTTAAATCTTTCATCCAAAGGGTAATTTGTACCATCATATAATCTTCTAGTTGTAGGTACATTCAAGATTCATATACTATGTTATCACTAACACCCACATGTACAAAAAACTAGCATTTGATTATTTACCAAGTCGCTGTAAAAGAAGATAAGGAATCCTGATGGCTACCCTTCTTGACAATAAAGAAGTGTTGCAGTTGCTACAGAGACATTACAAATCTTTAAGGAAAAGAAATAGGCTTCTATTAAAATGGTGTTTTATTAAAAGCTGTGAACATCCTCTTACAGACAAAATTTCAAGTTTTGAGGTTGGGGGAAGCTGGGGTTTCGTGTGACCTGAAAAATTGAATTAGTAAACTCCTATAAACAGATGTTACCCTCATGCAAATTGAATTAGAAGAGTCACACCTGTAATGAATATATCAACAGTAAGACTGAGAAGGTAGAAGGTAGACAGTCTAGAAACAGACAGTAATAGCACTTTTTTTTATTGTATAGGAGAAGAAAGCAGGCAAAGATTCATTTTATATGAGTTCCTTGCTCTCTGATGACATAGATCACATCTACTTTCTGTGTATTAAATCAGATTTAAATGGCAGACATGAACCTGGCTGTTCAGGGTGTGCTGATTCTGCATACCTACAAATGCAAAACCCAAATGATATTCACATCTTAACAATATTCACATCCAGAAGTATTAGAGTACCTAAAATTAGAGGAAAATCATGTGTACAATCTGGGATCATGATTGTAATTGTTAAGTCCGGTTTATGTGCTCAGGTAAGATTTGGTGCTATTTATTGGGAATTTCTCAATTCTCATTAGGCATCTGCCATACTCTTTCACCAAAGTGCACAGGTGCATATCTTTTATTGTTTCTATATTTGCAAAACAAAAATGACATATCTCTGAGGTTAAAAGACTTTGTAAGATGTATACAAGGGTTCAACCTTTTACTACTCTCATCCTCATCAGGAAAGTCTCAAGTTAGACTGACCCATGAAAGCTGTTATTCAATCTCACTGATTTCTTTTGACATGCACCACAAACAAAGAATAAGAGCACAGTAGTTTATATGTTATTTTATTTGCTTGTACAACTGATGCATTTATCCAGGTAAACACCTTCTCTCACCTGCACTGAGGAGAAGGATTACTGGCATGGCTCAAACCTAAATAAGTGAAGCTGCTATTGTATATCAGCTTTGGATTTTACTTTCTTCCACAAGATAATTCTGCATTTTTCTATGCTATCCCATTTCTCCATACACTATACAGTGTGATAATAGAAATGTGGGAAGGAAAGTAATTTGAAATTTGCTCTTTTGTCCCACTTGTGAGGCCCTTTCAGCAAAGAATATACTTCAGTAAAATATCTCACACACCAACTTCGCCAATTCCATTGCCTTGCAGTCTATCAGGCACATAAGAACAGAGCTGGGACAGGGATTTTATGGAATGGTCTTGACAGACAGAGTAAACCAGACATTCCCAGACCAGCCAGAGCATGCAACAGACAGAAAATACTTTCATTTCAAGGAGTGTTTTGAAAAACATGACATAAAAAGTACCCCATGCACAGGGATTGAGACCTGACAAGGTGAAAGATCTTCTGTCAATTGATCAATGGAGTTGTAGAGTTTCAAAGCCAGAATTAACTTTTTTGTGCATGCTTACACAACAGAGCCCAGTCCAATTGAAGGTACAAAGAGAGTAACAGATTATTACCATTACTTTTATAAGTTTCACACCAGGTAGCACTGATCTTTCACATCAGCTGCTCTCAGACTTTCATTTAGTTCATTAAAATACCTTGTTTGGTCAGTTCTACCACTATAATTTATTTTAAACATAGTGAAACCTTAACTAAAGAGGCAGCCTGACATTAACCAGCCACTTAAAAGCCTCTGCAGATTACCACTCTGCTCTTTGTGGTGAAGGTTTGGGCACAGTAAAGTTCTGAGCCAGATTCCACTTTCCCTTCATTTCTCAGATCACTTCAATGCAAATTCCAAATTCAGGCAGCACCACCACAGACAAGTTACCGTCAGTGAAACCAGCCAAAACATGTCCTCTAGTTTGAGGTGGTCTCCTCAGCAAAGGTTGGAAAATGGCCCAAAATTGTGATCACTGTTCTGCTTTTTAAACCCCACTTCAAAGTCAAAAAGCTGATTTTCCTCTCTTGCTGCTTAAGGCAAATTTAACTGGATACACATATGGCGTAAGTGCCAAACCCATTCAGAGTTGGAAGAACTTGCAAAACATACAGAGGCAGATTCTGCTGTTCTTACTCACTTTAAACAGCTCCAGCTTAACTAATGGGACTTCTCAACACAATTAAGACAAGCAGGATCCAGTCCAAAAAGAATATGCACATTTCATAGTTGAAAAACATACTCTGCACAAAGTACACTGGTAATCCGGGGAGACTTTCAAGTGGCCATTTAATGGACAGTTATATACACGAAAAAGCAGCAGGACAATCTTAGTTCAGGATGTTTTTTTTAAACAGCAACCACGTGCTATACTAAAACTAATTATCTACCTAAAACGTTTGTTAGGCGAGGGGAGGAATCTTCAACTCAAGGTGTTCCGTGGAGTCAAACTGTAAGAGTTAATCTAATGGCAAATAGCACACTTCTGTATTAGGATAATACAAAATATTCCGCTGCAAAGTACAGGTCGCATTCAACAGCTACGTTTTTCACAGGCAGAAATTTCAGCAAGATGGAGTGCAAGGTTTTTCCAGAGAAGATTTATGTCACTTTATCCTTTATATCCGCGTGCGTTTATATTTATAAACAAACTGTGAACTACAGATTAACGACCGTTTTAAAACATCCGGTAAAAACACTATTGGAATCGAGGGGGAAGGAGGAAGGGGTGTTTTTTCAGAAGCAAAGCCACAAGCCAGTAACTCCAAACAGATCCCGCGGGAGGAGCAGGACAGGTGCCTCGGGGCATTGCCCGGGACTCACTGCCGGCCCCGGGAGGGCTCCCGCCGCCACCCCGAGGGTCCCCGCCCCGCCCGGACCCCCTGCCCGGCAGCCTCTCCTCCCTCCCAGCCTCTCCTCCTCCATCACTTCCTCTCCCCCTCCTCGCGGGCCCCTTTCCCCCTCACCTCAGACCCTTTTCCTCCCCCGACATACGTCCTCAGCCCGCCCCGCCTCGTCCTCCCGCTTCTCCTCCCTCTTCGCCTCGCCCCGCGGCTCTTACCCTCCCGGGCTTTCAGCAGCACCGTGTTGGCCACGATGTTCTCGATTTCCATGGTCGGGGGCTCCTTCCCCTCAGGGCAGCCGGAGCGGGGGCCGCCCCTACAGCCTCCTTCGCCCCCTCCTCCAGCCCCGCCACCGCCGCGGCGCCAAGCCTCGGCTCATCCGGCCCCGGAGGACCTCACCACTGCGCTCGCCTCTTCCCCATCACCCGCTGCTCGCCCCGGCACCGCGCTCCCCCTCCCCGAGGGCGGAGACGGGGAGCGGGCAGCGCCCGCCCGCCCCGGCCATGGCTCCTCCGCCCGCCTCAGGCAGCCCCGCCCCTGCGCTGCCACCCCCTCACCGCCACCGGGACTGCAAGTCCCAGCAGGCAGAGCGCGGTGTGCGCCGAGGACACGCGCGGGCTGTCTCCTGAGCCTGCTGGGATATGTAGTGCGCCAGGCCTTCCGCGGCCTCGGCCCAAAATGGGCGGGGAGAAGAGCTGTAAATATCGCGGTACTTGGTGAAAGCTCTCGCGATAGGAGGCGGCTGCCGTGCGCATGTGGTAGTGCTGGGCACGGCGGGTTTCGGGGTGCGCTGGGGCCGCGCTGCTCTCTCCTGTCTCTGCTTCGTCCTCCCCTGCGCTCTCCGCTCCGCGCCCCTCTGGCTCTCACGGAGCTGTGGCGGAGGGTAGAGGACAGGCCGAGAGGGAATTCGGGGGGTTTTGCGCCCCCCCGAGCGCCATTTTTCTCGTCTGGTTCGCACCCCCAGGGTTGGCCCCGCACACTGCGGGCTAAGCCGCTGCCTCCCCACCGCGGCCCCACGGGCAGCCGGAGCAGAGATGGGGAAGGCGGCGAAACGGAAGAGAAAGGCGTCAGTGCCCTCCACAGCGAAGGGCCCCGTGAAGTCGGCGATGGCCGTGGTCAAGAGCAACCCCTTTGAGGTGAAAGTCAACAGACAGAAGTTTGACATCTTGGGGAGGAGGACCAAAAATGATGTGGGGCTGCCTGGTGTATCACGGTCCAAGGCCATCAAGAAGGTAAGAGGGCATCCAGAGCAGGGGGGAAGGACGGTACCTGTGGATGTGGGGAGATGGTAAGACTGGAGCCCTCAGGTGAGATAAGCGAGCACCTCTAAGTTCCCTAGGTCTAGAATACAATGGCACGTGCTGTCGGCGAGTAAGTACTGAAGCAGAGTCTGTTCATTACATTGGTCGGTTCTGGTGATCACGGGATGTTAAGCTTCTCTGTAATGCTGTAACGTGGGTGTAATAGTGAAAGATTAAACGGGCACTAAGGTCGGGATGCAGTGAGAAATGTGTAGCTACAAAGAAACTACTTTTGATCTGGAAAACAACTGCTGATGAATTTTCGTGCACTGGTTAAATGGTCGTGTTGTAGCAGTGTGTTGGGATGTAATGATCTGTCTTCTGCTGTCATAAGAATGACCATACAACTTAAGAAGAGCAAATTTTTTGTCTTCAATCCTTGTACCATTTTCAAAATGCCTCTTTTTCTTTCTCTACTTCCATCAGTAGCTACCTGACCAAAAATCTGTAATGCATAAGGGAGACGAGTGTGTCATGCTAGGCATCTGGGATTCCAGCAGCCTACTTTATTCTTGGGTGAAACACTGGACTTTTTAGTGGTCTGTCACTTCAGACAAACCAGTAAAGAAGTTAAAACCTCTGTAGATGAAGTTAAAGCTGACAAAAGTGTAATTTGAAAGTATGTCCCTGAGATTCTCAATTCTCTGACACATTACATACAAATACATACATACACAAATTCTGTTGTTGAAGCAGAATTTAAAGCCCTTACTGGAAGGGCAAGTACAGCAAAAGCAAAGAGGTAGTTTATCATTTTACATGTATTGTGAAATACTGCATTAAGTATTTTCTTTTTTATCAATAAGAGAAGCAATCAAATAATTGAGTACAAAAAAAGCACAGAAATGCTTTTTGGTACCCAACATATTAAGAGGTATGAATGTTCATATACAGTGTCTCAGCTGCATGATATTTATATGGTCACTGCAAGAAGTAAATAGAAGGTAGAACTGGCACAATGTTGGATGAAACATGAGTTTTAGTGTCATTTACACCAGCAGCTGAAAATTGTGAATGCTCAGTGAGGCTGCAGAGGTCTGCTGTAGGACACTCAGCCTTTTCCTTTAGTGCACCACTTTGTTAGGTCCTGTGTCATTCTGTAAGAATCAGTTAATGTCTTTTAAATAAAAACGGATATTTCTTCTGCCTAAACACAGCCAACATTTTCTTTCTTTAGAAACTATATAATATCTTCAACCTGAAATTATAAATTAGCTTTCAGATTTTGTTACTATTTGTCAAGATTTTAGAAAACTTCATGAATGTTGTACGTCACGTTTTAGGATTTGGGGTTTTATTTTATAATAAGATCAATCAGATGTTTGTCATGAATTAGGTCACTGGCATTGGAAAGTAAACCTCTCTCCTTACATGTCCCAAAAGTAGAGCACGTAGTAAGTACCTTGTATAGGTGTGATAAACTTTTTTACTGACTTGATGCTTGACCTCCCTGTGCTCAACAGTGACACGGGGCTAGATGTGTGGACCCACTTGAGGCTTTATGTCTTAGATGAAATGACCAGAAAAAGTTTAGCTGACTTTTGGTGGCTTTTTTTGCTTTCTTTAATACGTTATTCTTGGTTTACTAAGCTTCCAGCATACCAGAATTCTTCAGCGTAAGTGCACGGGTTTTGTATGTGATAAAGGTGAGATACCATGTAACATTTTATCTTCACATGGGTGCTTATAAGAGAACTTAATCTGAATGTTTTATATGAGCTTCCCATCTTTTTTTCATGTTAATTTTTCCTTCTCTTTCCTTGCATTCTGGTAAATTATTATTTATGATAGGATGGCAATATAAAGATTATTACGTTGACAGGATACCATGGAGTCTTTTTTTACCTTGACTTTGGAAGTAGTTACTCTCTGTTCTTTTAATTTGATCTCCATTTGTCTTTTTCCTTCTAGCGCAATCAAACATTACTGAAAGAATATAAAGAAAGAGAAAAGACAAACGTGTTTAAAGATAAACGTTTTGGGGAATATAACACCAAAATAACTCCTGAGGAAAAGATGATCAGACGATTCGCTCTGGAAAGACAGGTAAGCTATTTAAAAAAAAACAACAACAAACAAAAGAAAGCCAAACACAAACCCACAAGACGCACTTGAATTTTTAGGTTGGGAGCGCCCCCTTAATAGAGGGTTTTGCAGGCTATTGCTTTATTTTTGATTTTATATGTAGAGTTTATAAAAAAGGCATTTTTTATGGAAATAGAAATTTTTTCATTAAATCTTTCTGGTTTTGCAAGACAGCTTTTTGAAGTAGAGATTTCTTTGAGCACTGACTTGCAAGAAAGCTAGTTATAAGCAGATTCATTCATTAGTTGGTTTACTTTGACTGCTTTGTTTTAGGAGTTAAATTAGGAAAAGGCAGTCACCATCATGTACATTCAGTAGCTGAGTAGAACTCTGTAACTTGCTGTCATTCTGTATTGTGAATAGAATGTGCAGTACTGTCCTTTCTGCCTCATCCTACTCAGTCTCCAGAACTGAGTAGTGTAATTTTTATAGGTTAAAGTTTGTTTCATTAGGCCTGAAATGCAGTAATTAAAAATTGATATTACTGATACGTAGGTAAAACTTCCCTAGGTTTTCTGAGTCAGTCCATCTATACATTAGTATAAGAGAGACATGACACCCTCTCACTTAAAATATATTTGAATGAAAATATTTGTCTGGCAGTGCTGTTATTCCAGTGTTAAGTTCCAGCAAAACCCTGGAAATAAGAATCTCCTCAGCTAGCACTAAAACTAAGGGCTGTGTTAATTTGTTGTCTGGGAACTGAAGATCTTCTGATATTTCATTGGTTTGTTTTACTGTTCTTAGCAAAATTATGGAAAGAAGAATATTTATAATCTTAATGAAGATGAGGAATTGACTCACTATGGCCAATCTTTGGCAGAAATTGAAAAGCTAAATGATATTGTTGATAGTGACAGTGACACAGAAGAAAGAGGAACACTGTCAGGTAAGAAGTGTCAGCTGTTGCCCCACTGCTGGTTTTATTACTGGTAAACTTGTCCATCATGAGTTTAGTACTGTCTCTCAGTGAGAGAGAATATCATGTACATGGTTGGAATGTTTAAACCAGATTTGATTGCTTCTTAGCCACACACAGGCCATCTCTGTGGATTTTAGCAGGGGTTAAGTGGGACACATCTACTGGCAAGCTTCTTTACTCTGTGGGCTTCTCAGCATGAACACATACCTGGGTTTTGAGCCCTTTGGCCAGAATCTGAAATGTGAGTTTTCTGGTTTCTTTCTTGTACCTTTGGACCTACCTGTTGGATAAATATTGGAAAAAAACACATTCCTACCTCATACCAAGCACTTGTCAGTGTAAATTATGTGTAATCTCTTTTGGTATGGCCATTCCCATAGGGATGGGAATAATGCTTGATTGATTCAATAGCTAAAATTGCTCCCATTTTCAAAGAATATGGAGATACTGTCCCAGCAGCAGCACTCTTGCAGTCATGTGTGGATTTGAAAGATTCACGTTCTACTTTTTTTTCCTAGCTGAATTAACTGCTGCTCACTTTGGAGGGGGTGGAGGCCTCCTTCGTAAAAAAGCATCAAGTGAGCAGCAAGATGAAGAAGAGGAAAAACCTAAGTCTAGGAAGGAACTCATAGAAGAGATGATAGCCAAATCTAAACAAGAAAAGGTGAGTTTTTAGCCCTAGAGTATAAGTGAACATGATTAAGAAGCTGTCACCATTCCTGTATTTATAGAATAGAATAGTAGTGGCATAGAAAACAAAGAAGAAAGCTGTCTAGGAGAAGAGTTCAAACTCCTTGAATAAAGTCTTACTTTGTAGGCATTTTAGAAATAACTTTTATATCTGCCATTCTTTTGTATCCTCAGATCTCCTCTTCACACCTAACTTGTTTTCTGTATGCAACCTTTATACCATTCAGCATAGCTTCATACTGCTTCTTGCACAAAGAATGTTTGCAGCTTCAAAATGTTAAATATTTGAAATTACTCATTTCGTTAAAGACAGCATTTTGGTTTTATGTTGTAAATGCTATGTCATGTCCATGTGAATATAACTGTTGCATTTGGTTTTATTTTTCTAGCAAGAGAGGCAAACTCGGAGAGAAAGTGCCTTAGAACTGACAGAAAAACTTGACAAAGACTGGAAGGAAATCCAAACCCTTATTGCCCGCAAAACCCCAAAATCAGAGAGAAAGGACAAAGAAGTAGAAAAACCCAAGGTGAGGTTTTGACTAGACTCATTTCCTTGGTTCTAGTAATGTGTAGTTTTGACATGTAGTGGCTGTCAAAAAAAGCCACTTCATAAAGCAAATGTTTGCTGCTATTCACATTGAAGGAGTGCTACAGTTTTAGGACAGTTTGATTAGTTGATGGAATACAGGGTTTTGTACAATTTCTCTGATTTAATTAGTTATTGCTTTTCTTTAGTTATCGAGTGAGAAGGCTGAACAGCACTCCTGACTGCAGCTTATTTGTAGGACAAATAAATTTTCTGGAAGAATTAAAATTGTTGGGAACACTGACTTATTTTGAGTGCCTTTGGAGTGTTCTTTGGATAAAACAACTTGTACTTGACAACAGACATTTCCTTGTTGAAATTGGGTTCTGTCCCTTTCAAAAAGGGTATGAAAATAATTTACTTTTGAATAGTTATCTTGTGGTCTCATGCTTTTTCTATCATTTGTGTTCTATGCTAAGGGAAATAAACTTTTAAGTCTAAGAATAGACATTATATTGAGCTTTTTTTCTGTTTCTTCTAGAAATGTGTATTATGTTGCAGAGCATAGTGAATTTCCATTTATTGTTTTGCAGTAGAATCCAGATTTTATGACATCAGCTGATCAGTTCAGTCTTGCATTAAAACTGATCTCAAAGTACAACAGAAGATACTGGACCAAAAGTTCATATTGATATTTGGGTTTCAGTTGTTTTGTGCATGCTGAAGCTCATTGAATATCAGCATCCCTTTTTATTTTCTTTAAGCTAGACTTCTGTGCAAGGGAACTAGCAAAGGCTTATCTCACGTGACAGTGTAAAGTGAAATGTAAATTATAAACTTGTTAATTTAATAATTCTGGCTGTGTTTTGTTAATAAGAAATATTTTGAAGGTTTTTAAAATAATAAGTAAGCCAGTTATCATTAGAGGTATTCTTTTTAAGTTTTTCAGTTGTGAGTAACTTAAGGAAAGAAGGGGGAAATTCCAGGAAATTTCTCTTCAACTATTCTTACCATTCCTTGTCTTAATTTTGAGTTAAGCTGTTCTTGCAGCTTGCTTTGGAAGCAGTCTTTTCCTTTTATCGTAACAGTCTGATTTCTTAGCTGTTAGCCTGGCAGAGGGATGTCTGCAAAGCAGAATAATGAAACTTAAGATAATAAACAATTGCATAAATATTTCTTTAGCCTGATGAATACGATATGATTGTTCGAGAACTTGGATTTGAGATGAAAGCAAAACCTTCAGAAAGGCTGAAGACAGAAGAAGAATTGGCCAAAGAGGAGCAGGCCCGACTCCAGAAGCTCGAGGTATACCATTTATGGCTGAGATTGTTTGGGGCCTGTCTTTTGGGAGTGACTGCTTATGTTCATTGCTTGACGTTAGATTGTAAGTGGCTGTACTAAACTGCAATTCATCAGAGGGTGAATTCAGGAAATCTTCTGTTTATGTTTGTAATCTGATATTAAAACAAAACAAAAAAAACCCCATAGGCCTAGTATGTGACTGTGAAGGTTTATGAAATGAGTCAATCTTCCGTCAATAAAAATGTAATGTTACTTCGATTTGCCTTTAAGTGTTTTAAATTATTTGGAGTAGAGAGGTGCTTCTAAGTCAGTGGAGTATCATGTTGCACAGCAGTTGAATTAATATACTGGGCAAGTCTTTTACTGTTTTCTTCTGATGTTGCAAGAGCCTTTCAGTGGTAGCATGTGTATAGCTTTGCTTTGCAGAGGCATAGGATTGTCTTGGGAAATGTTGCATGCTACTTCTGTTACATGGAGCTCTGAGTCTTATGGGAAGATGGAATTATTTGGTAAAGGTTTCGGTCCTTTTTTTGTTGTTTTTTGTTTTGGTGTACTAGGAATATATTTAGGACTGCAGGGAATTCAGTACTTTAAAATTGCATAAGAGCAGCTCAGTATCTAATAGTAGAACAGAGAGAGATTTTTTTCTTTTCTGCTCTTGCCATCTTGTTTGATGCTCACTCTATATCCCAAAAATCTTAGGATGATATGGTTGTGTTAGCTACAAGTTTGTTACACACGCAGGAAACATAACGCTTCTGAATCCTGAAACACTTTAGAAGCTTTTGATTTCTAGTAATGATGTCCCATAATCAAAAGAATTAAACTTAAAACTTTAAAATAAGAGAACATAATGCTTCTGGTTAACCCAGTTTTAAAGCCTTTTAAATAAGCTAATCCAGTTGACTGTGCGCTCTTATCAGATTGTACTCCCTACAAAAAAGTAAGGTATTGTCAGCTTTTGCCTGTAATTTCCCACGTTCCCAGGTTTTTTCTTTTCAGCAACTTTCTGAGTAATCCAAATTAGCTGGTTTTTCCTTGCATTTTCTTAGCTGTAGTATTTGAAAGATCTTCCATTTTGGTGTAGTTACCTGATTGGTCTGGATGTGTCACATCTGTGTGTGGTATTTCTTGTGAAACACAGGCAGATCGATTGCGTCGAATGCGTGGAATAGATGAAGAGGCAAATAAAAAGAAACCCAGCCATGTGTCAGCTGATGATCTAGCAGATGGCTTTATCCTGGATAAAGATGACAGACGTTTATTGTCTTACAAGGTAAGGTTTAAAATTTCTGAATTTTCAGATGTCTGTAAAGAAAATTAGGAAAAACAGTTGGCAAGTAAACTCTGTGGAGACTTTTAGTCCAACCTCCTGCTCAGAGCAAGGTCAACTATGAAATCACCAGTTTACTCAGATCCAGTCTGTTACTGGAAAATATCCAGGAATTGGAGGCTGCTTAGAGAGATGTACACTGGCTGCCTCTACTGTGAAGAGATTTTTTTAATATCTAGGCTGAATAAGCGCAGGTCTGCCTCTCCTCACAAAGCAGGTGCCCCAGCCCCCAGTAGTCTTGGTGGCTTTCTGCTGAACTTGCTGCAGTTTATAGATACCTTTATTGTATTTGAAAGCCCAAAACTGGATGCTGTGTTCTATGTGGTCTTACAAGTGTCAAGTCTACTGACTCTATTCCTGCTATTAGAGTAGCCTTCTCTGCTGCTGGCCCTCTGGGTTGAAGAGGAGGCTCTTTAGCCTTTCTGGTATTTATTTTCTTTTTTATTATCACAATATTTGATACAGCTTCCACCAGATTTCAGTCTAAAGATGAGTAGATCTCTGAAAGAACCCTTCCCCTCTGAAACAGCTTTGATTAAGGTGGCAGAGCAGCATAACCTTAAAGCTGATGTTATGAGTCACCCTGACTGTGGTGCACATGTGTGTGCTGATTCTCTCACACACAAGTAACAAGGGAGCTGCTGTTCTTCTTGAGGGGACAGTGTGAATTATGAATGTGAATTGAAAGTGATGATTAATAAAATCAGGATGGGACCAAATATGTATCTGCTATTTTAACACATAGAAGGAATAAATATATTTTTAAATGAATGTGTTTTAAGTGATGTTGAATTCCTTTTCATACCATCTGCTAGTTTTTCTTCTGTGTGGTTTCTTTTATTCCTCATATACTACCTCTTCTTCCAGTTTCTTACAGCCCCTTGAAAATACCCTACTTTTTTATATCTTCATGTATGTTCTCTCCCTAATATTCCTCCTTGGCACTGCTGGCATTCACTGCATGGTCTGGGTAGCAAGGCTCAAATTCTCTTCATGCACATTTAAGATAGCTTTGCATGGTGTTTCATCAGTATTTTAACTGGCTTGTTTTCTCTATGGATAGGATGGAAAAATCAATATTGAAAATGAGGAGGAGAAAGAAGGAGAGGAAGAAGAAGAGGAAGGAGAGGAGGAAGATAATGAGAATGAGGAAGAAAGTCAGGAAGATTCTGCAAGTGAAGATGAGGAGGATGATGGTGCAGATAGCCACTCTGATCTTGAATCTGACCTTGAGAGTGAAGAAGAAGCTGCAGGGAATAAAGAAGAGAAGAAACACAAGGCAAATGAAAATGAATCACAGAATGCGGAGAAATTAGATCCAAAGAGAGAAGCTGCCAAATCAGAGCTTCCCTATACTTTTGCTGGTAAGCAAAGGATGGATCCAGAGACCCCTTATTGTCAGGGGGTTTGTAACAACCAGTCACTTTCTCTGCCCTGTAGGTCTTACATGAAGTTTTGCTTCATAGTTGCCTTCTACTATTTGAAGAGTAGTCAGTATCTGCTGTTTTTAGTAAGCAGCCCTAGTTGTGCTTGGAGCAGTAGGAACCAGATCTGTTTCATCCCACAGCAGTTTCTGCGCCTCTGAGCAGCATCAAAATTGGAAGATAAACACAGGAGAGTAAAATAAAAATACCTGTGCTCCTTTCTGAAGGCAACCAGCTTATCCAATCCAAAGTGCTACTGTTTTACCTAAGAGAAGCCAGAACAGTATTCTGTGATCTGTACTTACAGTTTCTCTGGTGTTTGGACTGACATTTTTGTCAGAAGATGCTTGGAGAGGCAGGATTCTGAAGTTTAATCCCTGTGATGTAACACTGCATTATTGTAGAGACACTCAAAGTTTGACTGGTCTTGGGTCCATGCCTAGCAGGAAGGAGGAGACATGTTTCAAGTAGTAGACAAAACATTCATTCATGTTAAGTACATAATTCATCTAACTATTGTCCTAGTATAGATTTCTCTAACAGAAGTATCTGCTGCAGGATTAAACAACCTTACAAACAACTTCCTTAAGTGCTTGTGTTTTTCCATCGAAAGAAGATGACTTATTACACAAAGCCTTTTAAATTGCATTCAGGATTTGCTTTAACCAGAAAACAGTCATATTGAAATAACTCAAAAAAACACAGCTAGGTAGGATGTCTTCTAGCATGTCTACTTCTGTAAAAAATTAAATATATGCCTGGGTTTTGGAGGGGTTTTAAAATAATTTTCTGTTAGTGGCCATATTGTTACTTTTCTTAATGTTCTTCATACAAAAGCTAATTAGAATTAAACATAAAGCTAGTTGTATTATGGTAAATTTTTAGTTGAATATGTGTTTAGGTTTAATTCTGCTTCATGCAGAACATCTTGTGCTGCTCAGCATAGGTGGTACATAGAGGATGACTTGAGTTTTAAGCATTGAAAAACGTTCTTTTCTGACTTATGTTCATAGATATAGTGCTACATATATGCTAATAGATTATTAGTGTTTAAAAGGTAATTATTTAAAACTTCTATGGTGCCTTTTTCTTCTGAACAATAGCATTTTCAGATTGGAAATTCGTTGCACATTCACTTGAATTAAAGATGTAAAGTTTGAGATTTTTGTCTGATCAATCTTTGTTTTTATTTTCTAGTTCCTGAGTCCTATGAGACATTTAAATCTTTATTGGCTGGAAGAACAACAGAACAACAGCTTATTATATTGGAGAGAATTCAGAAATGCAATCATCCAAGCCTTGCAGTGGGAAACAAAGCAAAGTTGGAAGTATGTTTTGTTTTATGTTTAAAATAAACTTTAATTTCAGAGTAATTTTTATTAAGTATTCAGGAAGCAGTATAAAATCTACGTGCATCTATGTTTTGAATAACAGTAGAATTAACATGCTAGTCTTCATTTTCTAAGTCAGTATCATTGTTTAAGGATATATATATATATATATAAGAAAAACTTAGTAATTTTAACATATTATGCTTCTTGCAGAAATTGTTTGGTTTCCTTTTGGAATATATTGGAGAGTTAGCAACTCTGGATTTACCAGAGCTCAGAACAATTGACAAACTGGTCCTGTAAGTATTAAATCTTATATTGCTCCTTCAGGGTTTAAAGAGAAAAGCTACCTAGAGTAAAGCATTTAGCTTGTTGCTTGTTTCAACTGTCCTGTAGAACTTGTTGGCAGCTGGTAACTCTCAGCCCTTAAATTTTGTTTGTGTTACTTGATCTATTAATTGTACCAAGATATTTTCAAAACCTCAGAATGTATTTTTGATCTGCAAAATGATTTTTGTGTGTAGTGGATAAGTAATACCTATATATGCATGAAACTTCTGTATAGGAGGTTATTTAGACTGCTGATAAAGAATTTTAAGCTTTGCACGGACACTGTGCAGTTTCTGTTGCAATCTCTGTTTTTTCCATAGGTTTTGGTTCTGTGAATTCACTCAGGGAACTAGATGAAAATAGAATCCAAAGTGCTATGGAAAGCTCATACAGATGTTCCAACTAAATACTTTGCAGGAAGCTGTCAGGTTGGCATTGTTGTCTTCAAATACCTGACAGCCAGTTAGGCTGTGAGGAGAGAGCCAAGTTTGTCTCAGAGGTATTACAGCAAAGGACAAGAGTCAGTGGCCAAGGGCTGCAACAAGGGAAATTGCAATTAGATTTAAATAAAAAAATCTTCTCAGTAAAGGCTGAACATTAAAATGAGTTTCCCAGGGAAGCTGTGAAGATGCAAAAAACTCAACAAAGCTGTGAGCAACCTGATCCAGCTTTGAAGTTCATCCAACTTTGAAGTTCATCCTACATTCAGTGGGTTGCATCAGATGGTCTCCTAAAGTCCCTTCCAAACAAAATTGGCCTGTGGTTTCCATCTTGACTTTGCAGGATAGACAGCTTTCTTTCAAGGAGTTATTTTTATGTTGTTTTCAGCATATGTTTTTTATTTCATGCTAAAGTCAGTAAGTTTTTTAAAATCTGTTACGTGCAGCATTAGCATTCATTGTTGCATTCATCAGGAAGAGCTCTGACCCACTGATACTGTCACACATGGTTTCTACCAAAGGGTAAATAGGTTTTGGCTGTCTTTCAGAACTGGGATTTGTTAATATCACTGCAGACATAATTCACTGAAAATACTGGAAGACCAAACAGATGCAGGCTCCAGACTGCATATGCCTGTAGGCACTAGCCAACATCCAGGAGCTGATCTAACTTAGTTTGGGATTTTTTTCTTGTTTGCAGTAATAGTTTTGCTAACCACATTGCTGCCTTACATGTTGTTTAATATTGCCTAAGAGTGTTTAGAATAGTGGGCTGTCTAGTATAAGCCAGCATCCTTCACTGCAGTAATATCTAAAGTTAGGAGATTCAGAAGGATATGTCATAACCATAGCAAATGATTTAGGAGTGTATTTTCAAGTTTAAAATAATCTTTTATCTATGATTTAGAAACCTGCAACTCAAGGATTCTCATAAGGCCTAATGAAAAATACGTGTCTCTGCAAACTAAAGTATCTATATTCTAAAAAAGAAACATTCTTTGCAGGCAATTTGTTATTGTTACAATGTAGATGAAACACTAGAAATCTTCCTATGAGTGCTTAAAAATCAATTTTTTATTAACATCAGTGGTGTAACTTGATTATGACTTCAATTTCTTGTTAATAGGCCATTGTACAATCTTTGCCAGATGTTTCCTGAGGCAGCCAGTGACAGTATCAAGTTTATCCTTCGAGACGCTGCACATGATCTGGAAGAAGTAATTGAAGTCAAAGGCCGTGCAACGTTTCCAGGTTTAGACACGGTAACAAATGTATATTGCTGGGATAATCTCTTGCATTAGCACAGAATGGTAATAAGTGCAAGATGCCATTACGTAGTGAGTTATTAGCATCTATGACTTCCTAGGTTATTCAGTATTTTAAATTGCCTTTCTGGAGATAAGTTGTAACAAAAATCCCCACAACAACAAAAAAAACCCACCCCTAAGAAACAAACAAACAATACACACACATTCTTCAGAGTAGAAGTGTGACTGTGGAATTAATAAGGGGAAAAGATCTTAAAGTTGTCCCTCCAGTTTTCATAGCAGAACTTTGTTTTCCTGATGAAACTTGAATAGGTAGTTTTAGGGAGAAGTGATGTTATCAGTTATGTTGTGACTTCTTTAATTGTGTTCAGTACAAATGTTTAAAAAAAGTGCTCCATAGAAGTGCAGTATCTCTGCAATATCTCTTAGGTTAAAAAAAAACCAAAACTAAAAAAAACCAACCAACCAAGAAAGTATTATTATGGATACAAAAATACAACATTTCTTAGTACTTTATGTATGATAATGGCCAGATTAGTGACTTGGAAAGAATTTCTTTCCTTGTTGTATTGGTAATATCCCATTTTCACTTGCCATGCTAAATGTGGATAGATTCCTTTTACAGTTTCTAGGTAAGTGGCTGTTGGAGAATTCAAGAAGGGAGCATATGGAAAATGAGTATTTTTTAAATTGTAGTAAAGTTTCAAAGACAAACCACAGATCTAATTCAGAGGGAGCTACTTGTTTTCTGTCAGCTTGATGAATTGCTGCTGCCTAATGGGATAATTAGACTATTGAAGGAAAATAGACTGAAGGATTTGTTTGGAAGGCTTGATTCTTACAGCTTGCAAGATACATTGCGTCTTTTGAAGAGTCTTTATTCGGGATGTTTCAGGTTTTGCAGGATATGTATTGTAGAGAGCTTTTAACTTCTATTTTTAATTTATCACTGTCACCCTTATAACACCAGTCACCTTTCTGGCTTTCATTCCCTTCACTGGACTTTTCCAGGTTGTAGGCCATCATTATCTTTTAGGGTGGAATTCTATCACTTTGTATTCTCAAAGCACTTGTTTGAATGAATATTCCATAGATCAGTTGTCTTAACAGGCTTTTCATATGCATACTGTTATCTTATCCTGCAATTCAGATTATTTAGTAACCAAAAACTTCAGGAAAGCATTTATTCACAGTAGAAGAGGAACTGAGAGGAAGCAATAAAACTTCCATCTGCTTTACTGTGTAAATATCCACTTAAATGATTTTCATAATTACCTTGCAGCTGATGTTTAATTTCCATATGGTTTTGACAGGTCGCTTGTAGCTCTCTCAAGTCCCCTTCTGTAAAAGTATACCCTAATCACTGCTTAGTTCTTTTGGCTGCAGCTGTTTGTTGGTGTGTGCCAGTGCCTGAGGATTCTGGTCACTTCATTGTCCTTGTTGAGGACTGGTTGAGAGGTGTCACAGGTCCTGTGTAGCCACTTGCTTTTGTGCTTGTGGTGTGAGACTATGTGATTGTGGTGAGCTGAAGAGGGTCAGATGTTCTCGTGGAGTAAATGGGGTTGGCAGGCAGAGTTCCTTCTTAGTTGTTCTTTCTGCTGCCTCAATTAATCCAATGTTAGACCTATAATGGATATCCCATAATGGATATTCCTTTTTCTTATCTAACTTAAACAGTTGTCTTAATAAACAGATCATGTATCACACCAGATTTCTCAAGGTTATGTATATTGTAGTATTTTTGACTACTGTGTGGCAGTTACTCATTTGAAAGTTACATATGTATAAAGTCAAGATCTGGGAGTAATGTCTTAACTGTATTTTGCCTTATTCTGTTTCATGTGCAATCAGCTTATTTATTTGAAAATTGTGTCTCTACTGTTTCCAACTTCTGACTTCTGGCACCCAGTTGTAACACCAGCTTTTATGTACATGAGTCAGCTACTTACTAAGGTATGTCTGTGATGTTGTACCTCAGTATATAACCTCACTTATATTATTTCTTCCTGGGACTCCAAATGTGTATGTTAGCATTAATGTGGAAATGTACTTGAAAAGGCAGTTTTGTGTTTGGTATAGCCACAGAGAGTAATTGGAAGAAAGGGTGAAGAGGAAAACACCCTTGCAGGATATTTCCAACTCACAAAACCATATCTCTTCAAATTTTCAAGCTGTCACACAAGAATTCCTTCCATGGAACAAGCTGAATACAATCTGAAGTCATTCATTAGTGGTTTCTTTTCCATATATTGCATTTCTTCATACTTAAGAGAGGTTATTTATGTAAAAATTGTTTTCCTTGAAAATGTACCTAATGCAGTGCATTGAGTTAAAATATGTCCTTATTTTTCTATCCTAATATCCTGTTTATGTTTCGAAAGTCCTCAGCTAATTGCTGTATTGCTGCCAAGTTGCTCTGAGCCTTCTATTTCACTGGTTCATTTCTGAAGAATTTATTGTTTGTGGTTTAGCACCTTCTAGTGGCTAAATGAATTCTGATAAACCTGTTACTCAGTTCTGCAGATACTCTTGAGTTGAAGACCAGGGAAAGCCAGTGTGGTTCTCATCGAAGATCAAAGACTGTAATTTTATAGATTCAAATGGTTACAATTAAGTTAATAATTCTTCTTTTTGGGAGATTCTGAATTTGTGATGTATAGACTTTTAATTAGGAATATTTTGTTCTTTTTATTTCTTTTAGTGTCGCATTACAACATTGCAAGATGTTATTAAAGGGTTATTTATATGCTGTTTGTTCCTGGAATATGTATCTCTCTCCAGAAGATTTGTACCAGAACTCATCAATTTCCTGCTTGGAGTACTTCACATCTCTCTACCCAAAAACCAGGCCCAGGGTGAGTTTGTTTAGAATAGATAAATATTTAGTTTAGAGTCAGTTTTAGTATTGGGGGTTATCTTTTAGATTTTTTTAAATACAAATATTTCACACTGATTTCATTGTTTTTGAACAAAGGGCCAAAATCATCTGCTAGTTTAGCCAAACACAACTTTGGTTCTTGGGCATCTTGTTACGAACTGGATCCTCTAATGCTGTTGGCAGGAAGGAAAGGACTGAAGTTAATAAAGGAAATGAAGTCACGTTGGCCACACTGCAGTATTTTTGCAATGTTGTTGTTCTAAAGAGATTGGACTGTGTTCTGAAATTGCAAGTTCCTAATGGATTCCTGATGAGTACCCTGTAACCTCACAGTGAGACAGCAGTTCATGCTGCAGATACCCTTCATCTTCAGCTCATATCACCTAAATGAGAGATGTATATCACAAAGCTGATATTTTTCCTTTTTATTTATTTGACATGGATTTGTAGTAGTCTAACAGAGGGCAGCTATCCCCACAAGCAGAATTAATAATGTAAGTGTATAAACTTGACAATTTTCACTGACAAGGATAATAAAATTATCTTCAGTGTGATCCCTACGTTAGCAATTTTTTTTTAATTTGCCAGTCTCTGTTCAATTTATTTTCTTTTATTAGTTCCTGTCTTTAAAATTATTCTGGTTCTGGGGCTTTTTTTGCTGACCAATTCAGTGGCAATAATTTACTTTGGATAAGTTTTGTCAGAGCATAGTAACTGATTCATGTGTTCGTACCTGTGTCTTGACATAGCATGCAGGAAGAGCCTCCGCAGGCAGGATATTACCAAGTGAACAATTCAATTATTTGACAAACTCACAAGATATCTGGGATTTAATGGACTATAGACTATGTATTAGTATGCTCATCACTCTTGAGAAGACCCTTAAGAGTTTGTTCTCTAAATAGTCATCAGTCTGGTGAGGAAGGTTTAGCTTCTGTCAGTATTCCAGTACTTCAGCAGGCAGCTCCCTTCCTTTCCCTTCAGGAGTTTTTTGCCTTTCCGTGCTGGCTTTTTTTTTTTTTTTCTCTTGAATTTTTGAGCTACCACTGATCCCTTTTCTCAACAAACTTATCACTACCGTTTCACCTTTATTATCTGGCATGGCTGTACTCTGCAGGCCTTTCCCCAGCTGCTTCTCACAGCTTAGCAGTTTCCTCTGAAGTGTGAGCCAAGGTTACACAGCTGGGCTGCATCAGAGCTAAGCCCTGGATTCTCAGAACGCCAACAGCTGAACTCTTGGAAGGAGGTGGGAAGAGGTTATGGAGTGGGTGGGTTACGTATTACTAAAACTATTTTCTCATTTGTGTACTCTCTTAGGAATATTTGATCTACAGGGGGTTTTAGTAAAGTTAAAATATAGGATTCTGTAAAATTAGATAAGAAACTTGAAAAATATTTAGTGATAATTAATGATCAATTGTTACCTTGTTTAAAATATTTCTTTGAATTTCTGTTAATGATTTTGCACTAGTTAAATTTGCATGGTGTTGGTTTCTGTTAGCAGTGAGGAAAAGCTCAATAAAAGAGATATATTAGAGGCCCAGTTTTCTCTTTGAGAACTTTCCAGTCAATGTTGATGTTTTGAAGTTCCCAAGGTATCCAATTGTGTTTTTAAATATTCATGGTGGAAGTATTGCTGGTAATTGTGATGGTTAAGCTATCAACACAGAATAATTTAAAATGAGCAGACATGCAGCTCTCTGGAATGTTGATGCACCGTCACACCAAAACAATTCTTGGGGCTCAATTTTAACATTAAGTAGAGTCAGCAAATAAACTCTTAATGTTTTAATTTTATGATCTTGATACATAAATTTCTCGCTTGAGAAAGATATATGGAATGCAGGTTCATAAAAGACTGAAGTACAGTCTGATTTAAAGTAAAAGCTATTAACTTAAAAAAGAAAAGCTGTAGGTGGAGGGAGTGGGAAGGAGTTGTCATGGTTGATAGCTTTAGCTAATGGAATTGTTAATGAGATCTGCTATCCTCTCACGAGTAAAGCAGATAATAAAACTCACAAATCTTAGTTCCTGATCTTGCATAAGTCTCTGTGTGTCATAATCTCTTACAACTTTGAGTCTCAAACCTTACAAACCTTTATTTAAATATACTGTCTTCTGGCCTGTCTGTGAAGAGCCACGTACAGGTTTTAGAGCATGTCAATAATCTGAACTTAGAGTTAAAAAAAATTTTGAAGGAAATTCCACTGCAAGCTTGCAGGACATAAGGAAAACAAGGAGGGTGAAAAAAAAACCCAAGGTCCAGCACAGAGAATGCAAATTATTTTGTCCCTTAGCCATGAAATTCCTCAGATGCTTCTTTCATGTTGCTGTCTAAGTAGTTTCACAGATCAACCTGTGATTTGTGCATAGGGATTGTTCAGTGTTTTCCATATGCCCTGGTCCAGTATATATTCTGCATTCCATGCTCCTCCTGTTTTAAAACCCCTCAGCTGGAGTGGAAGAGGACTTTATAGTGTGGCTGAGGGTTTCTGCTGTGAGCTCACAGGAGAGGCTCCCTGGCTGCAGCTGTGGGCTCTTCCTGCTCCAGGTCACCACACCTCATAACCACCTTCTGGTCAAAGCCTTCTGCTTGTGACCCCACAGGAAGGTCCTGTGCCTGTCCTATCCTCTTAAGCATATCCAGTGCTCCATCCTGGATCAAACCTGCGGTTTAACTGTGCATCCTGCTTGCCACAGGGCAAACATTTACCTAACATGTCCTGACTTTCCCCATCCACAGAATGAATTAAAGAATTGCAGAAAGGGTTGAGTTGGAAGGTGCCTCAAAGATAATATATTTCTAACCCCCCTGCCATGGGCAGGGACACCTTGCACTAGACCAGGTTACTCAAAGCCCCATCCAACCTGATCTTGAACATTTCCGGGGCTGGGGCACTCACAGCTTCTCTGGGTAGCCTCTTCCAATGTCTCACCACTCTCAGTGAAGAGTTTCCTCTTTTTATCTACTGTAAATCTACTCTCTGTCAGTTTAAAACTGTTACCCCTCATCTTATCACTACTCTTCTGATAAAGAGCTCCTCCCCATCTTTCCTATAGGCCTCATTTAAATACTGGAAAGCTGCTGTAAGGTCTCCTCAAAGCTGAGCAACCCCAGCTCCCTCAGCCTGTCCTCATATGGGAAGTGCTCCAGCCCTTTGGCCATCTTGATGGCCTTCCTCGGGATGCCCTTGAGTCAGGTCTGTGTCCTTCTGTGAGGTCCTCAGAGCTGAACACATTCCTTCAAGTGGGATCTCATGACAGTGAAGTAGAGAAGTATCCCCTCTCTCAAACTGCTGCCCACACTGCTTTTGTTGCAGCCCAGGATGCATTGGCTTTCTGGGCTGCAAGGGCAACTATCAGCTCAGAATTCAGTTTTTCATCCACCACTATGCTGAGTCCTCTGCACAGCTGCTCTCAATCCACTCATATTGCCTGGTCTGTACCCATGTGAGGGATTGCCCCAACTCACATGCAGGACCTCACAGGTTGTCTTATTGAACTTCAAGAGGTTTGCATGGTCCCACTTCTGAGGCCTGTCAAGGCCCCTCTGGATGGCATTGCCTTCCTCTAGAGTATCAAGCATACCACTCACCTTGGTGTCACCTGCAAGCTTGCTGAGGGTGCCCTCAGTCCCACCGTCTGTGTCCCCAGCCAGGATGTTCAGCGGCACTGGTGCCAGGGCAGACCCCCTGACATACCCTGCTCATAACTGATCTCCATCTGGACACTGAGCTGTTGGCCACAATTGTGGCTGTGACCATCCAGATAATTGCTTATCTGCTGTGTCATACACCTGACAAAGTCATGCCTCTCCAGTTTAGAGACCAAGATGTTGTGCAGGATAGTCTCAAATGCTTTGTGCAAATCCAGGTAGATGATATCAGTTGTTCTTTCCATACCCAGCAAGGCTGTAATCCTATCATAGAAGGCCACCAAACCTGTCAGGTACAATTTATGTTAATGAAGCCATGTTGCCTGTCACTGAGCACCTCTGTGTTTTGCATGTGTTTTGTCGTGGTATCCAGGAGGATCTGCTCCACGATCTTGCTGGACACAGAGGTGAGGTTGATCAATTTGTAGTTTTTTGGATCTCTTCTCTTTCCCTTTTTAAAAATGAGGACTGTTTTTCCCTTTATCCAGTCACTAGGAACTCCAACTTTTCATATTTGAAAGTGGTCTAGGAGCTTTATCTTGCCAGTTCCCTCAGAACCCTTAGATGCCTGAGGTCCCAGGGACTTGAGCACATTCAGGTTCTTTAGTCTCAAGCCTGACCGTCCACAGTGGGCTGTACTTGGTTCTCCCAGTCCCTGCCTTTGGATTCTGTGACTTGGGCAGTGTGACTAGAGCACTGACCTATGTCCCCATGCTCCAGTGTTTGCCATTGTTTTAGAAAAATTTAATACTGAGAGAAGTATTTTTAAGGTAGTACAATTAAAAATGTAAAATGAGTTGGCTGTTTTTCTTCAGAAAGAATGCAATTGATCTTGTTTAATGACTGTTGTTCTTGGTTTTTTAGGCTATACTGTAGTGCATCCATTTACACCAGTGGGGAAAAATTTAGAATTGCTATTGGTGTGTGAGAAGGAAGATCTGAAAAGTTGGGAGAAGCAAAATGTGCCACTGAGTATTGTGACTAGATTAAAGGAAACCAGTAGAACAGAGATAAATCATACCAGGTATGTAAGTGTCAACAGGAAAAATGCGAGATCATCTGTTGTGTTATGGCAGTGACAGTGCTCTTTAGAAGTCAAAACAGGAGTAGTGAATAGTTCTGCTCTGTTTTTATGATGCTACTCTGTAGCATAGGACATATGCTAACCTTTTGCCAGAACATGATGCAGAGCACTTGTTGGAGTGCTCAGACCTTCCATTCCTTTTTGGTCCAGCTCTGAAGTGGTGAGGATGATGTAGGGACAGAGGGGGTGCTCGGTACTTTAGACTGTCAAGTTCTTTAGACTCAAATAACTATGTACGTACAAACTCTACATTAGGAAGTGTAACATAAATAGAACAGTGAAATTAGGGAAGACCATAATTAAACATGTTTGCTAACCATGGTCAGCCTCATTTTTCGTCTTGCACATGTGTTACGGTATAACTTTATTCCTGGCATAAGTAAGCCTTTTGTTAAGTTCTAAGAGAACTGAAAACCAAAGTTACTAATTCTTTTTCAACAAAATTTTAGAACTTCAGAACCAGAAGCAGAACGCTTTTAGAACCAGTGTAAAAACTTCCTACTCCTCATAAGTGGCAAAGACACAGTACTGGCTTGTGTTCAGTGCACTGACATAAAGATTTGTTGCTGATGGAATTGTTTGGAATTGTTTTGGTATTTGCTTAGGAGAGTGAAATTTTTAGTCTGAATTAACAACTATTTCTAGTTGTAACTGGTTCTGCCAAGCAGTCTTAATGGATTCTGCTAACAGTGCAAATTTAATTCATTCAGCTGATTTTATTTGAAAATCTGCTGCAATTTTTGCAAGTGAAATGGTTAATTTTGTTGTGCATTAACAGGTTATCATGTCTAGCCCTGTGTTTTGACCTTATTAAAAAATGTGCGTCCCTCTATGAATCTTTACCATCATTCCATGAAATAATGCATCCTGTCAGAATACTTCTTACACAACATGTACCAGTTAATGAATATCCTGAAAAAATGCAGGTATGTATTCCTCAGGATTAAATAATCAATATGTTTATTTTATTAATAAATTCTGTTATCTTCATCTGTGCATAAACAAAAAAACCAAGTGTAAGCATTAATTTTTCTGGGCGTCAGGCATTTTGATATTCCTGTGGAAAAAGAAAAGAACAGAGAATGTTTGGAAAAGTTACTTTTCCATTGTGTGTAGTGTCTTGCCCATCTAAATGACCAGAACAGCACTTGGCTTGTAATAATGTAGCATTCTAAGAGTGACATAATTTATAAGAGTAATCTGGGCATACGATTGCTCTTGTACTTCCACAGTGAATCTGTAAGACCTTGGCAAAATAAATACATGTACCAAACTGGGGAGGTAAAACTTACAACTGTATAAGTAAAATGAACATAAATATGCCTGGTAAGTACCTTACCTAGGATAGCTGCTTATTTTCTAGTAATGAGATTTACATTTTTAATCTGTCTCTTCTGAATGTAGCAAAATTGTCTTCTCCTCAAAGAAGCATCATAAAATGTCCTTAGAGAACAAAGTTTTATTACATAGATGATGCTAAATGGCCTATGTTTTTTGCCATCAAAATAGAAAAACCCCAGTCATTCTTAAAATTACCATGAAAGGAAGAGTCTGAGTTAAACTGCCTTTAGTCTTGCTTCTTCCTCTGTTAGGTGAAACTACCAGCGGGCAGGCCTTTCTGATTGTTCATGATACCATTTTAATAGAGTTCCAAAAGCTTTTAAGAATTACCCAACTTGGATCACAGCATGTCAGTGTTAGCAGTGTCCTAATGAGTAGCTGTGACTTAACCCAGGAAAAAAATACATGGGGAGAACATTACTGTTGATTCAGTTTACAATAGCTTGTGATTCATAGTGGTTTTGATATGCTTTTACAATTGTAATTTGTTCTGCATTTTCAGGAATGGTATCACAGTGCTCTGAAAGAGCTGGAGAACAAAGTAAAACACTACACCCCATTGATATGTGAGAAAAAGAAGCCAGTGCCATTGAAACAGTATACTCCTAAAATTGTGAAAGTGTAAGTAAAGAGCACTGGATGCAAAGGGAAAGGTGCATTTAAACCTTAAGATTTTTAGCCAGCTAGAATGGATTTGGAAAGCAGGACACAGAACTGTTTTTCTGCTAGATTTTGTGCATAATTCACACGGGGCCAGCTACTTGTGTGGTAGGGAGGGGGAAAAAAAAAGGAAAGGAATTTTAAGAGCAAACATTATCTTGTAGGAAAAATAGCACTGAAAGTCAACTCTTGCCCATATAATGAATTGTAAGTTAAGAAATTTCAAGATGATTAGATGGTTATTATCCAGTCAGGTGCTTTACTGAATGTTCTGTAAGGCACTCAAGTCAGAAGAACAAAGTTAGTAGTTCATATGTGTATGAAATTTATTAATATAAAAGATGGATGGTGAAAAACGCTGAATTGGTTTTGTAGATAATAGAACAGTGTTTTGATTCAGGAAATCTGCTTTATATTGGCTGCTGACTTATTTAGCCATATTGGTTATCTACAGGGGCACAAAGTACCTGCTTTATTTATTCTAGACATTGAAGAGGACAGCCTTGTTCTGCCATACACGCTTAGCCCCAAGTAACTGATCAGACTTTTTCTGTAAAATGAGGTCTGCAAAAATTTAAGATGTATGGGGAGATTCCATCTTTTCCCAGATGTCTTCCATTCTTCTACTCCAGCTTTTCTAGGCTGTTCAAAGTGCAGGCTGCATGTGGGGAATTGAAGTGTGGTCATTGCATGATGATCATGATGTGCAGCTAGAAGGTCTGGTACTTGTTCTTCCAGGATGTTCATTGGGCAGCTCCTTATTTTGCAACTTAATCATACAATATGCAGGAAATAAAATACTGTGTTAATTTTTATACTAAAACTCTCCTTATAAATATGAAAAAGTTGTAGGTTTAAGGTGTTCTGTGCTCACACATACATTCTCATTTCAGCTTAGAGTTTGGAAGAAAGCAGGCAGGCAGCAAGAAGGAGCAAGAAAGAAAGCAGTTGATCCAGAGGCATAAACGTGAACTTAAAGGAGCCATTCGTGAGATTCGGAAAGATAACCAATTCCTGGCAAGAATGCAACTGTCAGAAACCATGGAGAGGTAACACAGCCTTTGTTTCAGCACTTTGGGGGTTGTTGTGCTGTGTGTTCATTTCTTTGCTGTGTGCCAAGACTGACATTAATGATCAACCATAGTAAACTTAAATAAAACAGGACAATTTGAGGAAAACCAAACATTTTCAACAGAGATAATTTAAAGTGTTTTCAACTTTGTGGTTTCATTTCTCTAGTTTAAGAGAGTGCAAAATGTTTTTATTTAAATGATGTGTTGGTGAAATTTAAGAACTGTTGGGCTTTTCATGAATTAATAATTATTCTCTAAGTATACTTACTTTCCCTAATATGATCTTTCTGAAATATTTTATATGTTGATTGTTTGTTTTACAGAGATTCAGCCAGAAAAAGAAAAGTGAAAGAGCTTCTTGGTAGCCTTGCTACACAGGAAGGGGAATGGAAAGCAATGAAAAGGAAAAAATGGAAGAATTAATTGGGACTATCTACAGCAGGAAACTTACTGCCATAGAAAATATCCCAATAATGGCTTTTGAACTTACTTTATTTGCATTTTTTGGATGCATTCCTTTGGAGGAGACAACATCATCAGATCTGTTTTAAAAAATGAACCTTTTTATTAGGAAAATCCACAACCTTTCATAAGGAAAATAAAAGTAACACTTTTGTATGTGGCATGCTTCTGTTTTATTTTAATGAGAACATTTTGATAAATAATCAGAATTCTAAAACCTGATCACACACACCTAACTTGACCTATACACACAGAGAAATTCTACAACAGAAACCTTCTGCTACTTCAGGCTGTTGACAGGTCACTAGTGAGATTCCATTTCAGGGCCAGTTCTCTTCAACACCTTCATCAAGGACTTGGCCACGGGACTCGAAGCTACCCTGAGTAGTGTTTTGCTGAAGACACTGAATGGGAGGAGCTGCTGACTCCCTCAGAGACAGAGAGGCCCTGCAGAGAGGTCTTCATAAATTCATCAACTTTGTGAAGTTCAGCAAAGGAAAGTGCCAGATTCTGCCCCTGGGATGGAGCAACCCTGAATGTATGGACAGACTGGGGAATGAGATCCTGGAAAGCAGCACTGAGGGTCCTAGTCGATGGCCAGTTGAACATGAGCCAGCAGTGCCCTGGCAGCCAGGTGGGACATCCCTGTCCTGGGGGGCATCAGGCACAGCATCACCAGCAGAGCAAGGGATGGGATTGTCCCACTCTGCTCTGGGCTGGGGCTGCCTCACCTCGAGTGCAGGATACAAAGCTACAAGAGAGTGCCCAAAGGAGGGCAACAACGATGGGGAAGGGCCTTGAGGAGAAGTTGCTGAGGCACATGGTGTGTTCAGCCTGAAGGAGACTGAGGGGAGGTTACAACTTCCTCCTGAGGGGAAGGGGAGGGGCAGACACTGATCTCTGCTCTGTGGTGACAGTGGCAGAACCCGAGGGAATGGCCTGAAGTTGTGTCAGGGGTAGTTTGGTTTGGATATTAGGAAAAGGTTCATCTGGAACATCTCCCCTGGGAAGTTGTCACAGCACCAAGCCTGACAGAGTTCAAGAAACTTGGCACAGGGTGTGACGCTTGGGGATAGTCCTAATAGGGCATTCTGTGATCTTTTTTCAGACGTTGAATAGTTGCAGGCAACTTTCGTAATGGTGGTGTAATTTAAACAGTAACATTTTAATTAGTCTGTAACATCAGGACATTCTAAATTGTGTATTGAGTAATGGAATCAACTCTTAAGTAGAAGTCCTTTGTTAAAGCTGAACATCCATTCATCTTTTCAGTAAGTTTTGAATTGAGCACAGCTCTGAAGTTATTAATAATCTAGGGTGATTAATTAGAATTCCTCAGTGTGTTCAAAACTGTCTGACTTAAGGGAACAGTGATATCCTTAACTTTCTTCCACTTAATTTATTATGTATGTCTAATCACTGATTACTGCCCAGCATGACTTTGAAAAACATCTGCTCTTTAAACAGAGCCAATAAATACTTCTAACGCTTTCTTTTTATACTGTATTTGCAAAGAAACTTTGCAATGGGACAAAGAGCATTGCAATTACTGATAGGTGCTAATCTGAACTGAGTTCACTGCTCAGGTATTCACTTAATATTTGGTAAATTCAGTGATAGTTGTTATGTGTTGAACAAAATTATAATGTTTTCATGGAAAACTGTTAAGAAAATGAAATTCCCTTTTACATTAATATTTCTATTTCAATCTGAAAGACAAATATAAAATAAGGTCTGTATTAAGAATGAACTAATGGCCATGAACTAACCCCTAAAGCTCCCTTCATTTTCAAACAGTTACTAGATCTGATCTGTGTTTTGGCCAATAGGTAACTGAGACATCATAATGCTCTACCTGCTGTTCATGAAGGAAAATTTACATGCTGTCAGTAAATCTGATTTAACAGTTAGGCTTGGTTATTTTGGGCTGGCTTACAATGTTTTCTTTGTTCTCTTTTCTGGGTTTTTTGTTTTGCTTTTGCTTTTTGAAGTTTTTTGGGGGTGTGGGGTTTTTTGGGGTTTTTTGTTGGTTGGTTGGTTGGTTTTACAATTATACTTGTAATGGAAACAGGGCTAAAACTAGGAGGGGATGAGTTGAAACACAGCCTTTACATTTAGTCTCTAATGATGAGACTCCTTGTTAGGTAAGTTTTGTTTCTTAAAAGAGAGCAGCACTTTATTGAAGGAAAACTGTCAGTGTGACTAGTAAGGCAAGTAATAAGTGATTATCATCAGCTTTTTTTGGCTTGCAAAAGCAGTTGCATTAAGTGTTAAAATAGGCCTCATGCTAAGTACATGTGGGGAAGATACTTGTGTCATGCAAAAATTAGTAAGAGTCCTATCTTTGAAATCCTTTCACACCTTTAAAATATAAATTCATTTTCAGTTAACTTTGCTGATTTTGGAAAAGTTATCTTCTGAAACCTCAAAGGAATCTCAGATTAGTATACCTCCTGTTTTATTTGCATTTGGCACAGTATGAATTCTTTTCTTTAAAACAGTCTTTTTAAGTCAAGAACTTGAGAGTGAAGTAATGACAAAGGAACTAACTTCCTATTTTATGCTGTAAATCAGTACTTTCAGTTTGCAGTTTTAGTCCATACAGCACAAATAAGCTGTTAAAAAGTATTATTATTTATTTATCTGACTTCAGCAGTAGCTTCAGAGGTTTTATCCAGCAGGGTATTAGAATCAGAGAGGCTGACAGAGGCACTTTGATCCTGATTTTTGATACCACTTGCAGCTGCTTTTTATTCCTCAGTAAGGGAGGTAAAGAAAGAAGGTAGAGACATAATGAAAATGTTTCTGGGACAGGACATTTTTTGGGACCTGTCTAGTTCTAGAAACAGTGTAACGTGTTTACATGCAGGATTGTATGACATGGTTGACTGCAGTAACACAACTGGGCTCAGTGATGTGCAAAAGCTTTAGGCCAGTAGGTTTAACAGGAAGAGCTGGTATTTTTTGGTGTGTCGTTGGGGTTTTTTTAATGTATCTGAATTCAAATGGGTGCCTGATCAGTTATATACAGTGATTAGCAGCTGGAAGAATACATCTATTTATATATTTTCCAGATATTAAAGGATTATTCATACTGAGTCTAGAGCACCTCAAAAAAGAAGTTTGCCTCCGAATGGCCTGCAATTGTTGTGTAATCATTCAGGTTACAGACTATGTACTGGATCTATCGTATCTCCACCAAACCAAGTACATAGAATTCTCAGGTGAACATGAGATTAGCAGCTCACTATTTGAGTTGGCCAGTTCGGTGACTATTTGATCTAACTGGCATGTTAATCCTGATGTTGCACTTACAGAAGCTCCTCCAAGTCTAAATCAGCTAGGGATCCATGAGAGAGATATCACTGAGTAGAAGTTCTGTGTCCAAGTGCTGATAACTACATCCACCCCAGACTGCATTGCCTTCGGTGGAACCAGAAGTCTTTTCAATGCATCTGTTAATTTGCTTTATACACTTTGCTTGCAGATTCTTACCTGTTTAAGACTGTGGTGATATATCTGCCTAAGTCCACTTGTAACCACATCCTCCCATTTTAATTAGGCAATTGGACACCAGACACGGCTGGATAAGGGAACAGTGCTTGGTGGCGCTTCCAATACCACAGCTATTCATGTTCTCCGGGCTAAAAGACGGAGAAGTTTGGTTTGGGAATAGAGTGACATCTTTTGCAACTACCTTTTTCTGTTTGAAACTAGCCCTTATCAAAGCCGCAGCTAACTGCTGCTGTGGCAACAAACGAAACATCGCTCTCCTCTTGGGAGAAGGGGTCCAAGAGCTGTCTTTAAGGGCGGAGGAAGGGCTGTGGTGGGAGGTTCGCGGTGCCCCCGGGCCGGTCCATTCCCGGGGCCGCGGCGCTGCGCTGGTGCGGGTTCGAGCCCCGCTGCGCGGAGCCGCTCGGGCGGACCGGCTCCGTCCTCGGCGGCGCCGGGAGCGGCTCCATTCCCGCCGGAACAGGAAGGCGGCCGGGCGCCGCGGAGGGCCGGGGAGGAGCCGCCGCCCGCAGCATCCCCGGGGAGGCTCTTGGCAGGCGGGGGCCGCCCGCACACCCGGAGCAGCGGTAGGTGCCCGGGGCGGGGGCGGATGGCGGCAGGGCAGGGGGAGCGGCGGGGCAGGGCCGGGCGCGGCTCCCCCGGCGGGTGCGGGTCCCCGGGCGCCCGGCGGGACGGACCCCGCGTCCCCCGCCTCGTCTCTGCCGGGCCGCCCCTTCCCTGCCCCGGGGAGCTGCGGCTTGTCTGTGCCCCGGCCGAGCGCCTGCCCTGCCCTGAGCCCGGGCTGTGGGACAGAGGCACAGGAGCCTCCCCGGGGCTCAGCGGGTGATTCCCGGGCCCGGGAAATTTTAGAGGGGGTTAAGGTGAGGTAAGAAAACCCCAGAAGGATGAAATTCTGGCTGCTGGCAAGTAACAAATCTCAGTTCGTGCATTAGGGCAGGGCCAGCTGCGGTGCTGATCCCTTCCTGGGAGCCAGGGCGTCGAGCCCCGGCCCTGCGGACGGAGGACGGGGACAGAAGCGAGGAGACCCAGCTGGGGAATGCCGAGGGAAGGGCTGGGAGAGCCGGGCAGAGGCAGCGAGTGCCCGGGGCTCACGTGTGCAGAGAAAGAACTCCCCACACCGAGAGCCCTCCCTGTCCCAGCGCCCCTCACACAAGGCAGATGTCGCCGTGGAGGTGAAGTGCTCTGTTTTTGCTGTCAGGATGCCAAGGGCCTGTAAAATGTTTTATGGTTTCCTGCCTAGCAAAACATTATGGAGAGGTTTGAGCAGCAAAACCGATGGAGCACAAAGGCAGAAATAGGCAGTACCTTGGGATATTGCGTAGGGGAAATGGCAACCACGCAGCCAAAACTGGAGCAGAGTGAAAGGTCAGCGCAAGCGTCGATGGCAGAAATGTTCCTGACGGAAAGGTGTGAAGGACGTTACCTTTGTAAATAACCCTGGAATAAAGTTCAGCTTCGTCATACAATTCAGTGGACGAATAAACAAATTGTGAGGAAAAACAAGATAGAGTCTGCCTCAATGAACCCATCCCTCAGCTGTTGGCTGGACAGACGTAGGGCCAGAGAGTATTTGCTTAAAGGAATGGTTATTTTAGCTCCATGTGCTCTTTTATCAGTTGGGTAAGCAAATAGTGCTGAATATTTGTAGTGGTGGTGATTTGCCATTTTAAATAAAAGGATCTTAAACATAAATCTGCTAGTGATCAGATCAGTTTGGTTAAGAGCATTATGCCAAGAGTTTCGTAAATGGATTGCAGGTGGCCCCCTTCCGTGTTTATTTACCTCATGGCATTTGAGCTTTAATAATGCTTCAGTGCTAATAAACTGACTTCACAGGTAAAAAGAGTCACAAAAATATTTATTGCTAAGCATGACAAAGTGTTATGGCCTTCAATTAGTGTGGTGTTGTTTTCTA
This sequence comes from Eopsaltria australis, assembly GCA_034509425.1. NCBI lineage: Eukaryota > Metazoa > Chordata > Aves > Passeriformes > Petroicidae > Eopsaltria > Eopsaltria australis. Next base: position 2,790,926 of record JAVTVJ010000094.1, on the reverse strand, counting down.
TGCACAAGTGCCTTGTGTAAGTAATATGGTACATCTGGTCTGGAATAAAATTTGTATTAAGAATTGCTCACTGTTTTCAGTCCTGACTCATCAAAGTCAGTGAATGTTTTTGTATTAATTGGCTTTGGATGAAATTCTGTCTCCTTTTTTACTCTTTCAATGCAGTAAACTTTCAGGGACTTTTCCAGTAGAAGGGACTGGAAATTTAATTATTTTATGACTGAGACATCCTGTATGTTTTACAGTTCTGAAGTTTGCAGTTCTGTGGTTTATGTATTACTCCTTGATTTTGATGTATGTTGAAAATTAGTTTATTTTTGGGATTGAGACCAACTCCTTTATTTGTTAAAGACTGAACTATAAATGGTCTGCATCCTTGTTTAGGGCTTTAAGATAGTTTTGGAGTATTATCAAAGAGAGTTAGTAGTTCTGATATGTCTACAAAAGAAAAATGCTGCCTTAATCATTTGATGCCCCAGCTCAGTGGCTATCTCCTGGAGAAAGAAATAAAAAATGAAGTTTAAAAATTTTCTTCTTTTATTTCTTGTGTTGCTCTCTGGGGTTTATCTCAAAGATAGCATTCTTGCAATAGTTAGGAAGTCTGTCTCATTCTTTTTTGTTTTGTTTTTTTAAAGTTGTTATTGGTTTGGTCATTTCTAGTATACACTGTAGACATAAATAAACTCTTACTTGGGTGTGAATATTTGGAATAGAGTGCCCTTTCATACCTATTTTACTGTAAAACTGAGTTGAAAACATATAGGAAAGTCATATTAGTGTTGCTCACATGTTGACAAACTTCAAGTGCTCCTTAGTTCTGTTCTATTCAAGGTGCTCTTATCATAGGGTTTGTTGTTTTATTGCCTTTGTAGCCTGTTCTTGATGGGAGCAAACTTGGTGCTGAGCTAATAACCAAGACTAGAGAGTTGAGGCTCTTGTTCCCTTGTTCCCAGGTAGCTTAATATAGCCAGAACTTACTTTTGTGAAGTCTGTAGAAAGTAGGAATGAATCAGCACAGTACTCTTATGAAAGGTCTGCAAAAAGCTTCCTGTTGACTGGATATAAATGTAATTTTTTTTAGAAGCAGAGCACTGGGAACATGGCCCTGCGAGAGGGAGGAACCAGCAGCAGCTCCAGCAATGACAAGCAAGAGCAGAACTATAACCGCGTTATTACAATTGTCTTCCTGGCACTCTTCATAGACTTGTTGGGATTTGCTCTCATCCTGCCACTCTTTCCTTCCATCCTTGATTATTACAGCCAGACTGAGGTAAGTAACAGAGGAAGTCAGCCCACAGAAAGTGTTAAGAGCTTGAGGGCGGAATGGAAGAAAAATCACCTGCCTTGGGGCAAACCAAACATCTGCAGGAAGATTAATAATTACTCAGCACATATAAATGGTTCCATGGACTGAATTCATTTTTGAACCTGCATAAGACTCTTCACCCTTGTTTTTTCATTAAAATGAGAGATTTGTTTTGATAAAAATTCAGGCATTTCTTAGGGACTAGCCCTTGTAGTTACCAATGCTTTTGTGTCTTACACTGATGTCACTTGTGAGGCAATTCATAATGGATCTGCATGCTGGGGTTTATTTAAGAACCAAAGAGGTGAGAGCTTTTACACAGTCACTTGCTCCCTCCCCCAGTGTGGAGTTCCATCTCAGGTTCCATTCCTAGCAGGGAGCTGGCTGCTGCTCCAGGAACAGAGCAGAAGGTCCTGTTGGATCCTTGCTGTGTAGGTGCTCATTGTTACCCTTCTCAGGTGCTACTGGTATTACTGGTCAAGATAAATATGTTGTCATGGGAGAATTGTTTTTGCAGCCCACACCTCTGTCTCTCAATCCCTTTCTAACCCCATTCCAGCTGCAGCTGTAGGCTTTGTCCTTCTTGCAACTTTATCTCTAACCCAAACCATGGGCTCTGATCTCCAGGGTCTTCCCCTGCTTCCAGTGTATTTCCAATAGCCAAGATCTCCACCTTCTTTTCCAGACCCTCTTCTTTTCAAATCCTCATCCTCTTTTTGAGAATAATTCTATTTTTGCCCCACCTTTTCTTTCTGCATCTGCAAGCTTCTGGTTCTCCATGTGCAGCAGGATAGAGTGTGTCTCACGTTGCCTTTTTAATTGGAAGATTCAGGACATGCCTGTTTAATTCAGGATTTAGCAAGTAATGGGCCTGAAGGCTTGAAAAGTTCAAATTCAGACATTCCCCCACCCAAACTAATACTATCTGCTGTCTGTTAGCATTCACAGTTTAAGCTATTTTTGACCTATGATCAGCGAGGAAATTTTCCCTCATAGGGAGGAGGAGGGAAGGAATCATCTAACATTGTCTCTAGTTCACTAAGCTCTGATGCTGTTTTTGAAAATAAAACTGTCTTCCTGCTTTTATTTCCCTGTTACCTGTTTTTCAGGATGGATTCTACTTGTCATTGCAACGTGGTGTGGACTGGTTTGCAGTGATGGCTGGGATCCCCCCAGAGAGGAAATACAACAGTGTCTTGTTTGGAGGTAGGGAAACTAAACAAGCAAGCTAACAGCCAAAAAACAATGTTCTTCCCTAATTATTTGCAATGTTGATGTGGAGAATGACAAGACATACAAACAGCATGCTTGCCTGTTATTAGTTCTGGATTTAAGTAACACAGAAAATGTCTCTTAGAGTAGACTATAAATATTTTGTTTTCACCACACTGATAGCAATGAAGAGTTGGACAGTCCCATGTGTGTCACTTGGAGTCACCTAGACAGGCAGGAAGAATGGTATAACAGGAACCTTATGAAATTCAGTAAGAACAAATTTCAAGTCCTGCCTGTGGAAAAGAGTAGTCCTTGCAATGGTACAGACCAGATGCTGGCTGGTGGCCCTGGGGGTTGTGGTGAGCAGCAAGCTGAGCATGAGCCAGCCCTGCCAGAAAAGGTGCCAACAGCTCCTGGGATGCATGAAATGAATTAGAGTAAGTGGATTAAGGGGTCATCCTTCTGTGCTCAGGACTTCATAGACCACACCTGAATTGTTACACTCTGTTTGGATCCCCAGTACAAGGAAGGTGTCCTTACACTGTAGTGAGTTTAGTGGAGGGCTCTGAAGATGGAGAGCCTGGGGCCCTTGGCTAATCTGCAGTGAATGGCAGCTTTCCAACACCTCTGGGGAGGTTTTGGAGAGCTAGGATCTTCACTGAGGTGTGTGGGAGAAGGAGAGGCAGCAGGTGTAAGTAGAAGCAGGGGAGGTTCAGGTGGGAAATAGGGAGGAACATTTTTCCACTGGGGATGGTCAGTGGAGCAGGCTGCCCAGAGCAGTGTCCATCCTCAGAGATTGTCAAGCCCTTATTGGGTAAGGCCCTGAACAATCTGCTCTGACCTCACAGCTGACCCTATGAGCAGGTGGTTGGAGTAGGTGACCTCCAGAGCTCCTTTTTAACCTGAATTATCCTGTGATCTTACTCAGTTTGTTCTACAGATTGTTACAGAAATACAGGCCTGCTGTTCCTTGTTGTCAGACTGCCAGCTGAGGGTCAGGAGCTTGCTGTGCTGGGCCCTGGCAGTCACAGAAATTACTCTCCCTTCACAATTGATCTGCACATGATCAGAGATCAATCAGTAGGAAGCACTGGAAATAGAAACTTGTGAGTTCAAGCCTTGCTTGCCCCTTGGGTGGGTATAGTGCAGCACTGCTTCTAAATCTCATTAATCTTATTAAAAGCAGCAGAGCTGCTGGCTTGCAGGAGCCATCAGCATTTGCTGTCACTGGGACACTGGTGTGGATGAGCTCCAGCAGGAACAGTGAGGGAAATATGTCATGTTACACATCAGAGACTCTTCTGGCTTCTTGCCATCTAGACAGCTGTGGTAAAACTGTGATTTCAGAGTATGAAGATATGAAGGTGTCTGGGTTAGTTTTAATGAGACCCTCTTTCCCCTCTCTTTTTAGTGAGCTGAGGCCTCCCCCAAGATAAGCATAAGGCTTTTAAAATAAATTAAATGAAACACAAAACTTAATTACAGTATGTGTGAATGTATTGTTACTGTTTAAAGTAGTTTAATTGGGTATAGCAGCCATTAGGAAGCTTATAAACCATTTTCCTCTTTCCCACCATATCCTTGCAGGCACATTTTTCTTTCTCTGCTCATTTTTTAGTCAAATTACTGGCTTTGAATGCTAGGAAATAGTTTTCTTTAATCCCTCAGAAGCTGCTTTCTGACTCCTCTAAGGCTTGACCAAAAGCCTCCTACTTTCAACTTCTTACCATCTCAGACTGTTTAAACAAGGAGTGGGAACTCCCAGTCAAGTCTAACTTGTTGCTTTTCCTTTTACCTGCCATGTCCTGTACTCTTGGGAGTGCTGTGTGGAAAGTTTCATTATAGCTGTGATGTTCAGCAGAGGCTGCTGCAGCTTTTCTGTAGCCTGTATTCCTTCACTGCCCTCATCTGCCACAAAGAGCATTGGATTGGGAAGGTGCTTGCAAGATCATCTTGCTGTTTCTCCCAGTGCCAGATACACTTTTCTCTTTCATTTTTGATTAGACTGCAAGCTCCTCAAGGCAGAAACTTCTCTGCCTGTGTCAGGGCCCTGAGGGCACCAATACTTAGTTGCTGTGACCAGTCATCACCCACACATTTTCTGATCAGTGATGCAGAAGCTGTATTTCAGACTTTGTCTCCAGGGCTTTCTCTGTCCCAATCTCTTGGATGGGCCTTAGACCTACACTGAAGGTGTCTTGTGTCCCAACCTACATCCTAGTGTTGTTTCCACTCCTTTCTCTGCCCCTGACTCCTGCTGGTCCAGACTGGACTCCCTGGAAGGATGTGTTGAATAACCCTTGCCTTGTCTGGGAGCGCCCAGCCCATCAGATCGTGTGGCACCCAGGCTGGTGAGGGCACTGCCAGTGCTGTGGTCACCCTCAGCTCCCAGCTCCTTCCCCCATGTTGAACAGCCCTGCTTTTGCTGCATGCTGGCTTGGAAATATTTGGCATGAAAGGGTGTTTTTACAGTGCTAGAAACACAATGAAGGGAACTGTGTGTCACAAACTGCCAGTGTAAAAGTCTGTAAGATTTTTTACAGTTTTTTTGAGCCTTGAGCTATCACAAGCAGCTCTTCTCCACAAGGTGTTCAGTATCAATATTCTGCCTCCCTCAAAGTTGATGGGAGCAGAACTTCTGGTCTGTCTCTCCTCTGCCTTTTAAAGCTTTGATAACTGAATGATCTGAAATGTATAACCCAGTTTTTCCTTTAGAGAAAAGCTGTGACAGCAAGGCATCTTCTACCTGCTTGTTGAGAGTGTAGTGCAAATTAATAAGTCTGTGAAGCTAGAAATGGCAAGAGAAAAGAGGAATTAAAGATCACAGAAGCTGGAGGCAGATTTCAAAAGACTCTTGGAGTCTGTTGAAATCACTCCTACCTCTTAGGGTGCCTCACTAACAGCAGTGCTTAAGTTCTTCTTTCCATGATAAAAAGGAAAGAAAAACTAATTAAGTGTGACAGAATCAGGTTCAAACAGTCAAAAAAGTCTTAAAGGAACTGTGACTGTTAAAGACTGTGTTATCTCTGCTTTAAGAACAGAAAATGTATGTAGTCAGCAGGGAAGCGTTGGAGAATCATCATTCCATAATAACCAGTGAGTTTCAAACCTTTTCTCACCAGTGAAGTAACCAGAAATCATCCAGTTTATGCCTGTTGCTCTGGTCTGGCTGTGCATCTGGTCTGCCTGTATTTGCTGCCTCAGTTAAGTAACAATACAAGGTTGGTGTTCTGAGAGTGGCATGGTTTCAGAAACAAAGCTGTTCTTCATAGCTGCTGTTTTACATTTAATTTCAAGTTTTTGTCACACATTATAGTGTGATAGATCTCAAACAGCTTGGCTGTTTTTGTATTTAAGATGAAAGCAGCAAGCCTAATGATACATTTCTTTTTATCTTTTTTTTTTTTTTAGGTCTGATTGGCTCTATCTTTTCCATGCTGCAGTTTTTCTCCTCTCCCCTCACCGGTGCTGTGTCAGACCACTGGGGCAGAAGGCCTGTCATCCTGATGACAGTGGTACGTGTCACATGCTGGTCTTGGTCATGGCATCTCAATGTACAGTGGAAGGCACCATGGTCTTGTGCTTAGCACAGGAACTGAATTGTGGGAATTGTGACAGTCACAGTCCAGTTCTAGAATTGAATTTTCTAGATCTGTTGGTTGTTGACTCTTTCTTGCCGAGTTGCTTGGCCACACTTCCAAGTGTGAGTGCTTAAACTGAACTTCCCAGACCCAGAACTGTACATAGAAGAGTCCAAAATACTTATCTGTTTCTGTCATTTTCCAAAATCCCTTTCCCCAGTGTATGGGAGAATGACTTCAGATGTTGACAAATTTAGATGTTAGACTTAATTCCTACGTATTTTAGATCACCAAGTGGTTAATGAGGGCTGATCACTTCATGACTGTTCCACAGAGCCTGGGAATTGTTGGTTAGGAAGTGCTTTATAGCACTGCAAAATTTATTTCTTAAGAACATGAACATTCTCCTTATTTTGAACTCAGATTTCTCTTGAATTTGGAAACAAATGGAGTGGGATGTACAAAAATGTTTTGTGCCCAGGACTGCTTTAACTCTCACAGAGTTTTGCTCTTCTAATTTTGTTAGAAATATCACAATTTATGTAGTTTGTATGGCCTGGTTTCTGCTTCTTTTATATCACTGTTCAAGACATAGTGCAGTGCCAGAGTATTCAGCCATTTCTGTTACATGGGGTTTGAAACAGCCATTGAAAACAAACAGAAAAATGTGAATGTTTAGCTGGGAAATGTGCAGAAATTATATCAACTTTGCTTTGCTTTATAAAGAACCCTTTCTTGCTTCTGCAGATGGGTTTGATAGCATCATACTCACTATGGGCTGCCTCTCGGACTTTTGGCGTTTTTCTTCTCTCCAGGATCATAGGTGGGATCAGCAAAGGGAATGTCAGCCTCTGCACAGCTGTCATTGCTGACTTGCACTCTCCAAAAGCACGGAGCAAGGGCATGGTGAGTTACACTTGTGGCGCCCATGTTTAGTTTTAATAGGCAACTTTTAATTGATTTTGGGTGCTCAGTATGTCTTCTTCAGGTGTGCATTCACTGCTCAAGTGAAAACATGACTTTACATTGTACCTTGCTTCTGGAAAGGTGCCAGATCATATTCCTGGGAGCTCTTGGACTTTTGCCAACAACCTTGACCTACAAGTGAAACACAGATATTCTAGAGATGGGAAAAGGATCTTGTTTCAGTTAGAACTGTTAGTCCTGCTGGTGACTTTAATTCTGATTATAATAACTTAGAAATCAGAAGGTTTTATGGCCCAGTTTTGGCAGCTGGAAGCCAGTTACAGGGCAGCCCCTTTTCCTTGATTTCCCAAGCTGTGGAAGCACAGCAGCACAGCACAGTGTGCTCCTGACTCCCTTGCACGCTGCGCTGGCTCCAGGATCTGAGCTCAGTGGGTAAAGGATGTGACATTTGGCTGGATGAGAAGTATGAGCAGCTGCCCTATCCACTTCCAGGAGGCAGTGGCCCAGATGGAAACACCCTGCAGGCTGAACTTGGCCTGTGAATTACCAGTTATATCTTTCATCCCATGAAAACCTTCGAGGACCAGACTTCTCTTAACAGATCATTATTAGCCACTACAGAGGACAGCTGCTTCTCAGGAGAGGAAAGCTTTAGATTTCACAGTGATAGCTAATGAATCTTCCAAGCAAGTTATTATAATCCTGATGAGCCAAAATGCATTTTTATTTCTGGAGAGAGGTAGCCATACAGCACTAGTAAATAAAATGGGCCAGGGCCTATTTTTAGAGCCTGAGAGTAAGTCACTTAGTGCAGCATGGCTCACATCCACATGGCTTGTGTTCTCCTCTTTTCCAAAGCAAAGTAGGCATGTTCATTCTGCTTTCTGGGAGGCGAACAGCATCTGACAGAAGCTATTCCCAAGCAGTGATGGGCCACTGCCTGTTCCTGCCACTTCCCTGACTGAACAGAAAACAAAATGGGTTATTTGGAAACTGCAGGTTTTTCACACTTCACATTCTTTGCTGTGCACTCCCTGCATTCTCAAGGTGATTGGGTTCTGTACCTGGTTAATCCACATCGTTTCAGAACCTGAAAAAACTGGTGTCTAAAATTCTCTGTCTGTGTTCACTGTGTCCCTGCAGGCCATGATTGGTGTTGCTTTCTCCCTGGGCTTCACCCTGGGCCCCATGATGGGTGCTTACCTTGCCATGCAGACAGAGAAAGGAGAAGTCTTCTACCTTCGTTCAGCATTGTCAGCACTCGTGTTTTCTGTGGCTGATTTCATCTTCATCTTCCTCCTTCTTCCAGAGACACTTCCCAAGGAAAAACGGGTAAATGGACAATCAGTCTCAAGATGTGTGTTTTCTGTGAAAATATGATTTGAGAATTGTTGAAATATTGGAAACAGTGAAGAACAGGCTTAGCCAGCGTCTCAGAAATTTAGCTCATTCCTGGGATTAGGATTATTATTAAGGCTGGTGTCAAAGCAGTTACATGGTCATAGAATCATAGAATATTTTGGGTTGGAAGGGACCTTAAAGATCTCCTATTTCCATCCCCCATGCCATAAGCAGGGACACCTTCCACCAAACCAGACTGATCAAAACCTCATCCAACTTGACCTTGAACACTTGGAGGGATGGTCCCATCTCCTAACCCAGTGTAATATAAGAAGATCTTTATAGTTAACATGACTGCTTCATTGCTGGTTTTGGTGTGTTAGGTTTAAATTTCTCAAAACCTAATGTGAACATGGGAGGGAGATTGTGAAATTTAAACTATGACCACAAGGATTCCTTGGGGAAGAATTTCAGTAAGTCATAAAAGTAAATGCTTCAGAGACTGGATTTTCTTTCATTAGCCAGTAAATGTTTGAAATTTTCTTACCTACCATCTTGTATTTGCTTGAATATTTTGGACACTAAAGTAGCAAATTACTTTTCTGAGCTGTTCTGTCTCCTACCGATAAAAAACATGTGCTAAAATTCAGTGGCTGATTGGATTTGTGGGGCCAAACCTTTATTAACATTACTATTTAATATTGTGTGATTGGACACTGTCCAAGGTATGTCTGATTAAAAGTCTCTTAGAACAATCTCCTTTGTAGAGCGAGAGAGGTGGAATTCAGCCCTGGGTATCTGCCCTTGATTTGAGGCTTTCACTGGACTGGTCTTTCCTGTGGTCCCTGGTTTCTAGGCAGCACTCAGTTTTTGGAGTGTGCTTGGTCCCTGGGTAGTCAAACCCATTTGACACTGAGAATTGTTCAGGAAACTTTTGTCTGCAATGATCCCACCAGGGCAAAACTTTGCACCTTCCCCGAGTGTTTCCCAGCAGGTCGTGTCTCATGTGAAATCTGTTGCTCACGCTATGTTCCCAAGCACTCCAGTTATTTTATTTTCTTTTAGCAGCTCTTCCATATGTCATCTGTTCCTCTTTCCTATTTGGCTGTTTCTAACCCTTCCAGATAAAATCCTGTTCTTAGTTAAAGCTGCACACTCCAGGAAGGTGGCAATATGGTGACATGGGGAAGTGCTGCAGAGCAAATCTGTGTTCTGTAAACAATTCCTCTTTTGCTGTGGAGTGATTAAATGGCTTCAGTGCCTTTTAGGATTCTGTGATGACTGAATAGATCCCTCCCCCTTTTATTATCCTCTTGAAAGTTCTCATCAGCTGGTCTGTTAGTCAACACCACTGAATTTTGGTAAGGAAAGGAGCTCTCTGACACTGCTTTTTGGGGCTCTGCCCCAGTACTGCAGTGGGTGCTGCAATGAGGTGCTGCTCAGGGCCAGGTCCCAGTCACACAAAGTACACAGAGAGTTTGGCTGCTCATGAGAGGGTGGTCTGGGGCTTCTTGTGGTTGGTGTCAGTGCTCGTGTGCTGGCAGCCTCCATCTGGGCATGTGATCCATGTGTTCCAGCATATTTGTAATTTCACTTATTAGGCTGCTCTGCTCTCTTCCTCCCACTTTCTGAGTGGGAGTGAGCAGTTTTCCTGGCCTTTGGTGACAGGAAAGGCAGGTATGTTGGCTCCCTTTCTGGAACTTGGCTGGGCTGAGCTGGAGCAGGTGCTCCCACAGTACAGGAGTGGAATGTTCTGGAAGGACTAAGCTGTAAAAAGAGGGGAAATCATCATGATAACTGGCAGGAGAATGTGCCAGTGGGATCAGACATCTGTTTCCTTAAAGTTTGCTGTGTTCTCATTATGCCCTTGTTTCTCTATCAGTCTGCTTTTCACAGGAGAGAGTATTTTATATTGATTCATGTTGGAATTAACTTGTAGGAAGGGGAAAATGGAGGGGGATGGGAAACAAGGATGTGTTTTCATCCAAAGAGAACAGCATTTTTGCTCTCTTCCTTCCTCTTTTTGTCAACTGTTCCACGAGTTGATCAGGTGAAAAGTCAGACACTGGTGCCATAACTTATGGCAGCCAAAACAGCTCCTGCTGTGACCTGACTGGGAGAAGGGAGGAGTGGGAAGGTCTCAAGTGGAATTGGTCCCCTTTAAGAGCTTTTGAGTCAGGTTTTAGCTAAGCTAGCCATGAGCAAGGCTGCCTAGTTGGAGGGAGGGTCTTGCGACTCTTTTTCTCTGGACTGTGTGTAGGGCTATGCAGTATCAGTAGCAGACTTGTGGAAGGACAAAGCTGTGCTCTGTGCATGCTTAGCATGTCTGGCTTGGAAGGTAAGGCTGCATTCCTGATTTGACTCTGCCTTCCAGACCTGTTATTGAGTCTCTCTGCATTAGAGGAAAACAGAATGAGTGAAGACACTCTGAAAAATGTCTGCCATTCAAGGTGACTTTTTGGGGTGATCATGAAGTAAAATAGAGCAATTGTGGAGTAATAAATCATAAGCATAGAAGTTAAAAAGAGGTTAGATGTTGCGGAGTTTGAACCTGTGAAGAAACTAAACTTCTTGCAGCTGCTGACATTGACTGAAATTGGCAGTGTGTACTTTTTGGGGGATGGTGAAGCTCTTTAACCAGTTTTAGGACAATGTTTTCATTATGGACCAGTGGATGAAGTCACTTCTAGGCCATTGTTTCCATGGCAAAGATAGGAGAAATTGAAAAAAAAATTATGTGCGCACACACAAACACACCTACATTTAAAAATCTACTAGATATATATATTTCATAAAACACTTAAGATTTTAAACATATGCATGTATGATGTATGTCCTCTGTAACTAAATCAGCCTCGTACAAAGCAGCTTGGCATCCTGTCTGACATGGATAATAATTCAAAACAGGTACAAATCCCAGGGTGTTTTTATTGCTAGCAAACATGCTTGCAGGGAGTTGCTTGTGCCCAGATTCTTTGTGCTGTAGTGCAAACCCCATTGTACCAACACATGCAGGATCTGGGGATTGCCACAGGCCAGCTCCAGGAAATCCTCTTACCCTTCTCACCAGCGTGAGCAAACTTGTTGGGTGTGTCTGTTTACTCTCTGCAACAAATGCAGTGGGAGGGAGAATAAATATCTCCGTGTGTTCTGTGTGAATCAGCAACCTCATGGCTTCAGACCAGCCCTGTCTATTGAACTGGTTGCTGTTGTGAGACTGATGGGTTCCAGACTCTGCTGCACTCAGAAGTTCTGACTATCAAAACAAGACAGGGGCCACGTTTAATACCGATATTGAAGGTTGATTTGTTTACAGCTTCATTAAATCCAACCCGTAATGAGTCCTCAGGTCATGCACTGAGATTAAATTCCACTGATAATCTGACCTTTAATCTCTGCCCTCAAAGGGATAATAGCTCCCTCCCTCCTTCCCTATCTGGGAAGAGAAGGAAGCTCATCAGCTAAAGCCTGTGCAGTGCTTTGAAGGCATGAAATACTACCTGTGATTATTCAGGGTTCTTGGGTGTCATCCCTCTCCCTGTGACTGTTGTGTAAAGTGACAGGCTAAATTCTCTTCTAAAAAAAATTGTTTCCCTAATGATGTAGGGAATTTGATTTCTAACAATTTAGACATTATTTCTTTTAGTGTTTTCTTTAGTTTTCCATATTTTAGAATAAAAAAAAACCACAAAAATGTAAATTATCTGTAGGTGGAAGAATAAGCATCTTCAGAGTGCCTATGGGTAAGGAGCAGGGAGAGTGCCACTAGGTGCATAATTAGGTTGAGATGTACTCAGCACAAGGCCCAGAAGTGTTACAAAATAAATCTTCCTCTTTAAAAAGCCACACATTGTGGCTGGGCAGAATCTCCTTGGAAATTCCTCTAAAATATCTCCAAAGAATCTCTCTAAAAATTATATTTTCCTTCTCTTCCCCAGGAGGTGTCACTGGCTGGCTAAAATAGGGACCAGTACCAAAAGAGATCAGTGCTTGATGTGCTGCACATTCTGGTCTCAGATTTGTAGCACAGGAACAAATCCTCAGCTTCCTGTGAGCTTGCAGGCAGATGTGCCATTATTTCCCCAGTAAATGTTCTTTGGACATGAGGGATGATGCAAAAGGTGAACCAAATGAATCCACCTTCAAGGCTGTGGAGAATGAGCCTCTTCTGCTTTGTAAGAACCCAAAGAAGAATTTTTGTCTTCAGTGAAAGGTGCTATCAGTGCTCTACCTTTCAATTACAGTGCTGGTGCCCTTTCTGAGTTCAGAAAGTCTGGGTTGTTATTGGGGCCCACTCAAATCTCAATGCCAGGTGCCTTGTTTCATCTCAGATGATTTGTGTAGGTGTAGAGGCACATTTGGTGGTTACTGTCAGTTCCTAGCAGTGGTTATTCCATTGGGGTTTTAAATAAACCTCTTTCTGTTCTTGATCAGGTCTCTTCTGTGACATCTGGATTTCAGGCAGCAGTTGACTTGCTCAGTCCTTTGGCTTTATTTCAGTTCTCTGCAGTCACCCGAGGAAAGGAATCCCCTTCAGAGCAGAGTAAGTGTCAGATGGCCTTTTACAGTAATGCTTTGTGTCTTTTTGTGTGTGGCATTGGTCTCCAAGTGAAAACTGTACTCAAACCATTCCAGAAGCAGCACTGTTTGCCCATTTAAAACCCATCTTAATAACTTAATGAACAGGCTCTCAGAAGTTCCATTGGACCATGGTCCTTTTATTCCCAAAAGAAGGTTCTGACGATGAGTATTTTGAAGATTTCTGACTTGATATTTGTGTTTTCCTCAGCCACTGGGGTAAGCTGCAGTAAGTGAAGTGATTTGAACATAGATCAAGGGCATGAGCAAGGGAGATGTGAGTTTGCTTATTCAAGCTGCAAACCAGGAACTTCAGACTGGAATTTTATTTCTCAGTTGATGACTTGGAGATGTAGGATTCTCTGCATCTCTATAGGACTCATTTTGTGGCATGTCTTGTACAGATATTTAAAATCAGCAGCTGAGGTGAGAACATTTCCCTGTACAGCTGATAAATATTGCTCTTCTATTGTGATTTTTTTCTCAAGCTTTCATTAGAAAACACCACCATGTTTTTCTCCCCATCTGCCACCCCCTTGGTGTTTGTTTGGTTTTTTTGTTTGTTTAGATCTTCAGAATCTCAAAATTCTGGGCCTGGCTTACTTCCTGTACCTCTTCCTGTTTTCCGGCTTGGAGTACACGCTGAGTTTCCTCACTCACCAGAGATTCCACTTCAGCAGGTATTGCACACTTTGAGTATAAATGTTGTGTATTTTGACTAGGATATTTTCCAAAATCTTGATTTAAAAATCTCTTCATATATTTTCAAGAGAGGCTTACTGACATTAGTAAAACCATTCAGTGAAGCCACCCCTGAGTTCAGTGGTATTTGGGCTTTGTGAGAAGAATTTATGAAATGCAGGCACAATGTTTATCATGAGAGGAAGTATTCAATCCACAACTTCTAAAAATTAGGGAATATAAAAATCCAGATTAAATTAAAGCTCCTGAAATAGATGTAGTTGTGCTAGTTGTATTGATTATAGTAAAACCTTTTCTTGCTCAGAAGAGTTTTTGGGTATCTGGACAAATCTTGAAGCTCAAAGAGGTGAAGGATGGGGGGATATCTGTGTGATGATATTTGCTCACCAGCAAACTCTGCATTGCACATGGTGTGCAGTCATGTCACAGAGCCTCATTTCCTGTAGTCAAACACCAGAGAAGAAGAGAACAGAACCCACCAACAGCTCAGCTTGAAATACTTTTCCTGCCAGCTCATAGGAAGAATTCCAGCCAGGAATGTGAACTTGCAACTTGATTCCTGTGTGTGTCCTTGCATTTGAGTAATTCTCAGGGGGTTGCCTCATCTTTCCCTGTCTGTCTTTCATTACAGTTTGTGGTTTAACTAATCCATGTGTGTCAAGGAGAGGTTTTGTAGTGCACTGAGCTTTGTTGTGTCCTGTGCACGCAGGGCAGCCCTCAGTGAGCTGCAGAGCTGTGTGCCAGCAGTGCAGGCTCTGAGGCAGCAAGCTTGCTGTGGAGGTGAGGCCCTTCAGTTGAGAATATCCACATAGTTCATAGAATATTCACAATGAGAGAGGGGAAAGGGAAAATTGAAGAAAATTGAAGGGTGGAGGGAGTGATGCCTCAGACTTCCCAGTGTGACACCAGATCACCACTGTATTGTGCCTTGCTGATCTCCATCAAACCCTCCATGAGTTGCACCTTGGATCCCAACATCTCCCATGCCCATGGCACAGATGTTCACAGCACAGGGTCATTCATGTGTTGAGTCTTCGTGGGCCACCCCAGGAGCCCTGAGCTACCCTGCAGCAGTGCAGAGGAGGCTGCAGCACTTGCCAGCACTGTCCCATGTGCAGGATGAGACCTCAGAGCTTCCCCTGCTGCTTGCCATGGCAGCTGCTGTCAGTGCTCTGGGAGCTCTGCAGTGCTGGGTGAGCCCCAGAGGAGTTTTGTCTCCCTTGCTCAGGAGAGGGTCAGCATGGGAGGGTGAATCCCAGGGCAGAGCACTCCGTGTGTGACTCCCTGATCTGTGTTTTTGTCTCCCTTCCAGCATGCAGCAGGGCAAGATGTTTTTCTTTATTGGAATAACAATGGCTGTGATCCAGGGAGGTTATGCTCGTCGAATCAAGCCAGGAAATGAAATCAGAGCTGTAAAAAGGGTAAAAAAAAAAATCAATATTTCTTTTTCTTCCCTCCCCTTCCCCCACCCACCCAAACTGATATGTTAATTTTCAGTCTGAAATGCAGGGAAGGGTAGTTGAAGGTTATAATGGTATTTGTCCAATCAAAAGAAATTTCTGTCTCATCTATCCTGCTAAATGACTTCTCAAAACTGGTTATTGGGCACTTATCTGTCTAACTAAACTTTGAAACATTAGAGCCCTTTCTTATGATACGAGCAACAATATCATTGAAACTTTGTGTTCTTCATATTTAATTGCAGTAAGGAACGAGAACAAATTGTTCATCTGTGCAAGTTAGGTAAAATACTGTGAAGAGTATGCTTTATTTCAGTGATTTCTCTTGCAATGCAAACGTTGAAACTATTAAAGCTGCTTCAGGGCTGATCTCTGACTCTCTTTCTGGGAAATTATTTTCAATCTGGCTTTGTGCTTGACAGGCTTTCCCTAGAGTATATTTCACTGCTGGGCAGGGAGAAATAGATTCTTTTTCCAAGCTTTGGTTTGTGATCATCAGTATAACACGTAACTAAAGCACGTACCAGTGTTCAGACTGAGGTTTCACTGACAAAAGTGTGCATTCCTTTGTTTTGCTTGGCTCTTGCCTCACAGAGATGCTGCAGCTGCTGTGCTGGGATGACAGGGAACAGCTCCCTGCAGTTTATACAGCTGTGGGGACAGTAGATATGTCTTGTCCTTTATTTGTGTGTGGAACTAAACAAAGCACTACCTTGGCTCCTTGGCAATAGGTTTGCTTGGACTGTTAGAGCCTCCATCGATGTATTTTACATTATTTTGAGGCCAGTGTGATTTCAGTGGTGTCAGGATAGAAGATTTCCAAACCACTGCATTCCAGTGAATTGACTCAGCTTCTCTTAAAGTGCTTTCTGCTGGTGAAACAATCTCCATCCTGGTCCCTGGCAGGCTAACGTTGATGTCAGGCTGCTGGTGTCACGTTTCTCTGTGGATGAACATCAGCTGTGCTGCCTCATCCTCCCCATCAGCTTCCCCCGTGTGCTCTGCCAGCCTGCTGTGTTTGCTGGCACTGCACTACCCTTGGCACCTCTCGTTTTTACACTCCTTCCTCAGCCCTGCACTGGGAGGTGCAGTTACCTCAAACACTCATTTGCTGGGCTGATGGCTCCTCATGGACACCAGAGTCCACTCTGCAGAGACCCCCCAGCCCTGGGGCTCTCTCTCTGTGGATGCCACTGAGTTCTGTGGGAGTTCCTCCTTTTCTGGCAGTTTGTGAATCTGCACCATATGGCAAACGTGGCCTCTCTTAGCACAGTGGTTACAGTAGCTCATTTATCACTGAATCTTCAGAATGAGGCACTCAGTGGCAGTGAATACCCTCCTTTATCACACATGAAGCAGATCTGATCTGTCCTTTCTGCAGGAGCTCTGTAAGCAAGGGAGACATCACAGGGGAATGGAAGTTCAGCTCTTGAAGGAGATGGAAAATGCTTTTTATTTTTGGGGTTTGAATTTTAGATGCACCCTCTCCCCCCTTTTTTCCTTTAGGCAACAGAAATCTGAAAGCTAAAGATAAAATCAGCCAATACAGCTGATAAAAGGCAGAGGAGCTGTGGTCCTGCTGCCCACAAGCTTTTTCTTGTGCCAGCTGAAGAGTTAAAGCCAGATTTCTGTCCAGGTCAACACAGAAGAAGAGAAAAAAAAAATCCCCCCAAAACGACAGATCTGTAGAGAGAGAAGTTGCATGTGGTGTGCAATCATGTGATAGTGAGAGGGAACAGAAAAGTTCATTGTGCCTGTGTGTGGCCATCCAGGTGACTTTGAAATGTCTACTTGGGAAGAAAGGGCTTTCTGCTTGTAACTTGTGTGCTGCCCCATGCCCGGAAGGGAGCTGGCAGGACACCCCGAGTGAGGCTCTAACAAGCTCGGCTCAGATGTACCCGTGTGACTCATTCCTTTTGCAGGCTATTGTGCTGCTGATTCCAGCGTTCCTCTTAATTGGATGGGCTGCAAATGTGACCATGCTGAGTGCTGGACTGTTGCTGTACTCCTTCGGTGAGCTGTTCAAAAGGCACTGCAAGCTAAGCACTAATGGTTTTTCTTCATGTATTTATTCACACTGTTAAAAAAGATGCACTTCTGATTTCAAACTGCAAGTGACAGAAAGTTGACACTTCAGTTAATGGAATATGAGAGAAACGGTGTCTGGGTTTTTTCTGATGCTGTTTGTATCACAGGAAGTTGCCATGGTGGTGTTTGCAGGCATCCCCAGTGCTCCTGCTGTCCTGTCTCACTGGGCAGCTCTTGAGGATGGTTTTTTTTACCCCCTCTTAGCAGACCTGAAAGCAAAATATTCACTAAATAGCTCAGTTCAGGAAAAAAGCACGACATCAAATCTTTGTACCTGAGTGGTGTTGCACTATCCCAGGACTGGAGACCCACATACTCTGAGGGTGTTGGGGCTGAGGGAGAGTGAGGGTCGGATGTTTTAAGTGTTTGCCTAAATTTTGTTCTGCCAAGATAAGCTGTTATTCAGGGAAACAGTTATGACTGAAGTTGGATCCATCTATTGGATGTCTAAAAAGAGACTGGTATTACCAGTGCTGCTAAATATTGTCAAGCAGCTCCACATATGTCTCTTGTTACAAAAGTGGACTTCTCATTTGCATGCTACAGCTTGATTTAGGAGTAAACTGCAAACCACAGTCTATTATTTGAGTCTATTATTTGTCTGAGGCCAGCTGTGTTTTGGACAGGTGAGGAGTGAGAGGAGATGTTCATTTTGTTTAACCATACTTAAGTCTTCCCTGGCCCCTTCCTGTGCAGATGGCTCCATCTCTTCCCAGTTAAGCCAGCTAGAAAAGCCTCTGGGGGAGTTCTCTTCCCCTTCTCCTCCTCCCTCTGCCCAGCAGTTGGGGCACCTGCAGTTAAGGCAACCTTGATCATTCCTGCTCTCCCCTTCCCATTCCATTCTTCTGCTTTATATGTTCGAGGCACTCCTTTTTTGGCAGAAAAGGCCCCTATTTCAATAAGAGGGCAGTGATTGCTGAACAATTCTTGACTTTTGTGTCCAAAAGATTTTGTAACCTTTTCTTCTTGGACGTGACTGTCTCATTTCCCAAGACAGCCTGTAGCTGCCTCTCCTCCCTGAGTCCAGTGCACAGGGACAGTGTCACTCTGGGTACAGCCACCTCATTGTCTGTTTGGAACACAGCAATTCCCTGCTCCACCTGATAAGAGCACAGTGCTTTGGGAAGCTGCCAGCTGGCTGATCTGCCCTGTCCATCCCTGTCCCGTGGGCTCATGGAATGAGGGATGCTAATGTGAAACATCTGCTGGGAGCACTCAGCTCCAGGCTCTTCCTGCAGGTTGGCTTGGAGGGGGTGTTCCCATCATTGAACTGGATTAAACCTGGTGACTCAGTGGTGCTGGAGTGCCCAGAGCTCAGCATATTTCTCTGCAGTTGTAACCAGTTTGGGCCACATGTTTTTCACTGTTGCTCTTGTGTGTTCTGAGCTCTGCTGTTCACTGACAGTCTCTCCTGTGGATTTTTCCAGCTGCAGCCATTGTGATCCCGTGTTTATCAGCAGTGGTGTCAGGCTATGGTGAGTGTCCTTCCTGCTCTGACCTTTGTATTGACTTGGCTCAAATGATACAGAACTGACCTTGAGTTGAGTGAAGCATCAACAGGAACAGCTGTGGGTCCATCTCAGGCCATTCTGCAGGGCAGCACAGGAACCACCCCCTGGCTCATACCTGTCTCATAACCGATAATTTCAGCATTAACAGCAATGATCTGCTCAGAGTGACCATCAGTATCACACTTGAATTTTGTGCTGTGCAACACAGCTCAGTCCCGTGTGATGGGGAAACTGCAGCAACCTCATTGCTGCTGGTGATGAAGATGAGAAGTGGGCAGAGACCACAAACAGCACTGAGGAGGGAACAGTCTGGGCTCTCTGAAGGAGACACCAGCCATTCCTGCCAGCAGTGAAATAATTTCTTGCTGATTCTTAAGAAAAGACCTTCTAAGGAACCTTCTGAAACCTTGTGGCACTGGCTGCTCTGTGACCTTGTAAAGCAGATGAAGCTGTGGTGCCATCTGTGGATAACACAGCTTTGGGTCAGCTGGAGGCCAGGACTGCAGTGCTTGCTGAGGTGGGAATGCAAGGCTTTGCTCATTTATGTAATTTTTATGTTGCTCCTATTTGACTTGCATCCACAGTTCTGTGTTCATTGTACACCTGGGCCTCCTCTGAAAATCATTCTACAATGTGAAGCTTTTGTTTTGGATAGGTTTGGGGGATTTTGGGAGGTGCAGAATATGCACTACAAATAGTCTCGGTCAAGCACTTGTGCCAGGCCCTGGTGTTGGTGAAACAACACCCTGGTGTTTGTGAAACAGTTGTGAGGGCCTTGGTGGAGGGCAAGTGCAGATTGGGCACCGGGTGTGAAATGATGGGAGGGGAATATGCAAGTAGGAAATACCCCAAAAAACAGAGCTCACAGAGCTACAGCCCTGCCCCAAGCAAACCCCCCCAGCATCGCTCTCTGCTCACACAGGCACTGCCGGCCAGAAGGGACGAGTCATGGGCATCCTGAGGAGCCTGGGCGCCCTGGCCAGAGCCCTGGGACCCATCCTGGCAGCTGCAGGTGAGTGTGGCCTTGTGCTCCCTCCTCCCTTTGGCACAGGCACCCCCTGCATGGGCTCACAGCCCCTGACCATTTTAGGGTGAAGGGACAGAGGGAGGGGAAGCGGCCTCAGAGCTTGAACACCAGAGCTGCACTGAACCTGTTTCCTGAGTGCAGCCATGTGCCAAGCTCCTGGCACCCTCTGGCTGAGCCAAGGAGTCAGTGACTCTGCTCAGCCATGTGGGTACTGTGTGAGAATGACAGCTTTGAGGGCACTCACACATCTGCAAGGACAAGCACAGTAACAAGATGAATCCCCTTTCTTTTGCAGTTTACTGGCTGGCAGGGGCAGAGATTTGCTTCACTGTCTGTGGAGCTTTTTTCCTTGTCCCCTTGGCTTTACTCAGGTCTGTAAAACAGCAGATAAAGGAGGAGTAGAAGGGAACCACAAAACCATCACCAGCTTCCAAGGACCTCTGCAAGACCTGACTCTGCTGAGCAAATAGAAAAAGGAGGATTTTGATCTTCTGGAAGGTGATAGATAATGACCATTTGCAGCAACAACACACAGCAGTTGTGTTTAAGGTGGCCTCCCAGCCAGCTGGGTTAGCTTTGCAAACAGAAAAACACCAAACAAATGAAAACAGACACACACACACCCCAAGGAGGTGAATAAGGCATTAAGAGAGCAGAGAAACAGAGACATCACAACAGCAGCAGGCCTGGAGCCTTCCCCACTCACCAGGTGCTGTTGCACACAGGGCTCTGCTCCTCACCCCGAGCCTCTGCAGGGGCTGGGCTGGCACAGAACAAACCCTCAGGGCCGCTCTGATGGGGTTTTTGTACAAGTGGTACGAGAGCTCTGCAAATGCTGCATCCACACCTGCAAACGTGATGGTCAGACAAAAGCAGAAGCACACTACAGGCTGCCTGGTACCCCACTGGTACTTTGGCACAGGTGGACTGTTTTTAATATACAATTAAATCTGGAGAGATGTTTTATATTTCTAATACTGTGTGATGTTTTTGATGACCAAGCCCTGTTCTTTTTGCATTACAATAAACATTGTTACATTGTACAGTCCTGTGGTCAGTTCATTACAGTTGTAACACCCCTCTGAACTGAACATCCCTGGCTGGCTTGGCCAGAATTTCACCCAAGGTGCCAAAGGCCTCCTTGGGGGAGCCAGCCATGGCTGACAGTACCATGCTGACCGCAGCAAGGCGGGGGAAGGAACCTCTTCCAGCCTCTGCTCACTGCTGAGCTGGGAATATCTGGGGAGGGAGCCCTGCAGTAGCCACTTTTGAGTATTTTCTGAGAATGAAAGCCATCATTAATCAACACATTAATCATTAAAAGAAAACTAAGCAAATGAGGCTACAGAATAAGAATGTACAAGTTTTGAAAGCAGAGCATGATTTTTTTTTCAAGAGTTTTATTTGTGAGTAGAACTTAATGATACAAGAAAGAAAGAAAAATACAGGACTTTATTCTGCCCCAAAGTGTGTAACCATACCATACATGACTACATTTCATATTGTAATACAAAGAACTAAAAGAACAAACTACAAAATTAGAAATTAAGAGTCATTGCATATGTGGTCAAGATAAATGGAGGGACTTCAGTAAAGAACAGAAACATACAGCAATTAGTCATTTAGTTACGACCCTGCAATAAAACACAATTTAGCAAAATAAGTGTTGTTTGCTTCCTAGTGTACAAGGACATACAAGGTTAGAGTAGAAGCTGAAAGCCATTCGTGCCATGCAGTCCTGCCTGAGCGCTGCTGTCCGGGGGCTCCTCCCAGTGCCCGCCTGCTCTGTCCCACACAGGCCCTGTCACCTTTCCCACGGTCCCAGTGGCCACCTCGAACCTCTGTTCTCACTTGAACACTGACAGCTCAATTCCACTTCCAGCTGTTCCCCTTCCCTGCCCAAAACCAGCCCGAGGCATCGGCACCTCCCAGCCCGACACAGGCCTTGCTCTGCCCTCCCGCAGCTGCCTCCAGTCGCTCCCCCCGCCCGGCCCTCCGTGCTTTCTGCTGCATGAATGTAAGGCATTAGTTCTCTGCTATTTTACCAATTGCAACATTTAATATTGTCCTAAAAGGTTACATCCATGTTCTGTTGTGTTACAGACACTTACTGTGAGTCAGTGTGTTGCCCTCACCCCCGTGGGCTGTTGGGGTTTGCTGCTGTTAAACCTGAAATGCAAATTCTAGAAACCAGAACCGGTCACTGCCCCGCCGGCCCTGGGCCGGGTGAACAGCGCCCGCTTTCCGGAGAATTCCGCAAGCTTGACCTACCTGATCTTAGACTACTTTTATAATTAGTGATAGACAGAAGCATGGCAATGACTGGGAAATAGTGAACTCAGTGGCGAGAGTGATTTGCCATGCTGCACATTAAACAAACATTTATAGCAAACGGTGAAAATACACCTTTAAGGTTACACGGGATTTCTGTACTTGACTGCCGGCAACAACAACAAAAAGATTTAAAGAAATGCCAGCTTTTGTAAGTGAAAATATAATTACTATGAAACAAGGTGAAATACTCAGTGTAATGCATTTACATTTTTATCAGTGGGAAGGAACAAACACAAAAGGCTGCACATGGGGTTCATGCACAGCGAGGCTGCATGTGCAACAAAGGGATTTTTAAGAGGATGAAAAAACCTGTGCTAAGGCCCAAAATACACCTGCCCATGCTCCACACCACCAGCTGAAAAACTGCTGAAATACTTTTACTTCAGTTACTTTTTAACCTTTTCTAACAGCCAAATCACCACATGACTCAGCGAGGCAAGAGCAAAGACACTTCCCTTAAACTGTAATTCACTAGAAAGAAAAAAAACAGGCCAAGATTGGGCTCTTTGAACACACAACATGAGCAGAACACACCATGGACATGTCAGTCCTAGACATCAAAGACTGATTTCACCAGCCAGTTATAAAATAAAACAACGTGAAAAACATCTTCATTTTGTAACAACAGTGAGAAGGGAGAAAGAGAGGAAGCAATGGAGAGCCTCAAAGCTTGGCCAAACCACAACCTGTACTCACAAGCTTGCAGAAGTTTACATGTCAGTTCAAGAATTCACCCCCCTTGAGAACACCACTGCAAAAGCATCCTCTCTAAAAGTCAAAATTTAAGAAATTTACTTGTGACTTGGAACAGAATATTGGAAAAAAACACTTCTTGTGGTAAGCAATGGGTGTTTTATTTTTGTGAGTTTTTTATATTCTTTTGCAAAGCAGTGCAGGCTTTAAATTAAAAATAGTGAATCAATGCCTTCCACATGGAAGTCATTTACATTTGATTATTCACTAGGGATCAGATCTGTGGCAGCTGCTGAACACACAGGATTAGCACCTTTTTGGACATGAGTTTCTGGTTATAACCCTAAACAATCAAGCCATAACTTGAGGGGCTGGTTGGATTAATTGTGGCATTCATTTACATAGTAAGACAAAACACTCAGTACGATCTGGTACATTCTAGTGGTTAATGGATTTTAAAATATGACAGTGTTTCTGCAGTGGGTTGGCCTTTAGGAGTCACTCTTCTTTTTGCTCTTCTTCAGGAAGGAAGGAGTGCGAAACTTCTTTTTCTTTTTTGATGGGGACTTCCCTGGAGATTCATCACTACCTGCATCAGCTGCTGTCCCCTCCTCAGCTGTTGGTGTTGCTGGCTCTTCAGTGGGTTGGGACTGGGGTTCCTTATTTTCCACTGCAGGTGGTTCCGTTTGGCTTTTGGGCACATCGTGATCACATCTCCCTTCCTCCTTTCCTAAGGGAGGGAAGCCGAGTGCTTCTGAAGGCTCATCAGGGGTGAGATCTGGGAGGGTTTGCTTGAAAGTTGCAGCATCACTGTCATCTCTGTAGGTCTGGTCCTGCCGTGTCTCTGGTGGATGGACAGACAGTGACAGTCAGTTACAAAAGTGTCCCTGGAGCAGGGCAAGCAAAGCAAGTGGATGGTGAGTGCGCTCTATAAGAAACTAATATATTTACTTTGCATAAAAGCCTTTGTAATAGGGCTGTTCTCCAGCTTTGGGCACAGAAGAAATAAGATATTCCAAAGTTCTGTTGGTTTTTAAGCTTCTTTGCACAAAACAGATAAAGCTGAATTGCATCAGCAAGAAAGTAACTGTTCAGACCGTTCAGACCTTGCTCCTGTTTTACTTGTGACATTCGCAGGCAACACCAGATTTTAGTGCAATAAAGCAGGAATTAAACCTACAGTTTTCATTGGCACTGAGTAGAGTGTTTTTCAATTCCACATCTTTATTCTTATTTCTTTTGGAGAGATAAAACTAATTGCTGATTTGCAGTGATCCCATACATGCAAATCCATTAATTTCTAAGTTGTTGGGTTGCCAATTTATAATCCCAATGAAGGGATTTTCATAATATTCTTCCATGAGATCTAAGTGATGTTGCTTCAAAATGTAATTTCCTATCACAAAGGCTTCACTTTTTTTTGGCAAGGTATGAGTACATATTATGGATTCCTATGAGTAAAATCCATGTAGATTATCAAATTAAATGAGCTCAGCAGGTTATGCGATACAGCTTTTGTTTATTGTATGTGATGTCAACAGCAAAACTCACCCAGTAAAAGGGAACATCAAGAGTCCAGTGGTAGCTGCATGGCCAAAGGGGAACTGAACCACTCCTCCCTCAACTGCAACACTGTCCCCACTCACCGCTGCGCTTTAGGGATGTTCTGTTTAAGGCTCCTCTTTGTGCATGGGTTCAACAAGGAGCACTTTGTGGAGTTCCCTGCAGTGCTCTCCGTGCACCGCAGCCGAGCAGTGTCCCGTTAGCTGTGCCACATCTATCCCCACTGATGTTACATAAGGAGGAATTTAGAGCAAAATCCAGGCCATGCTCATTGTGAGGCACAAATGAAAGGCAACTATTTTTTCCTCCTTTCAAGATCTTGTTCGTTTTAGTTTGAAAAGACTGAAGGCTTTCACAAGAATTTACAGAAAATACTTTATACTTTCACATTTTTCCTATAAAAATGACAATGTTCTTTTTACTTCTGCCAGATGGGATTAATATTCCTCTGATATATTTTAGAGGGCTCTGTTCTGTGAATACCTGCTAGGAAACAAACATACCTGCTAGGAAATTTTTGCCTAGAGCACCATGAACTTCTAAGAGGTTAAATAAACACCACACACTAGTATCCAGTGCCAAACACTCGGAATGCACAAGTTAGCAGTTTAAAAGTTATAATGCAGGCAGGATTTAAATCAGAGCAAAAAAGAGAAAGCAGTTATGTACAGTACAAGCTGCCTCCTGAAGACGTAGTTTAGCCTATGTACGGGAGACACAAATTCATAAGAAACACCAGTTACAGTTCTTCACCACCACTACACTGCTTTTGGATTTCATGATAACATTGCTGAGCTCTTCTCCCTGGGATCCAGTGACAGGACGTGTGGGAATGGTTCAAAGCTGCACCAGGGGAGGTTCAGACTGGACTTTGGGAAGCATTTCTTTACTGAGAGGGTGGTCAGACACTGGAATAGGCTTCCCACCTACTGAGAGGTGGTCAAGGCCACAGGCCCATCAGTGTTCAAGAAGCATTAGGACAATTAGCTTTAACTTTTGGTCAGCCCCGAATTGGGTCAGGCAGTTGGACGAGATGGTCACTGTAGGTCTCTTCCAAGTAAAAAATATTATATTATATTCTATTCATAAGTTGGCCCAATTTTTAAAACAGGCACCATGTTAGACTGTCAGGTTTATTTTATTTTTTTAAAATTAAGTTTAAAAGAACGTTTTGAAGTTTTAAAAAAGGGATTAGAGATTCTTCAAATTAAAGAATAGGAAGCTACAGGCATTCAAACAGCATTTGCCAGCTGGCCTGAGTGTTGAATAAATATAAATGGGTTTATAAACTCATTAACCCAGGACTGCTATCCTTCCCAGTTTGTCAAGTTCCCATCATCCTTAATAAATAGATTAACGTGATGCTGGAATCAAGCAAACATCTGTTTATCTAGTTTGCTAAGGGCAATATTTTACCAGAATTAAGAAGATTTACAAATTCCACATTCAATAAAGCCAGCATACAACATGTAAACACCCTACTACTCTACTGGATGGATTTCAGTAACATAACTAGGAAGCTTTAAAAACATAGTCCTTGCTGTAAAACCTATTTACAGTTTAACAACTCTGCAGTACCTCAACGTTTTTAATTTTTTTTTTTTAATAATATTTACATCCATGATCTCCCATTATATTATACTGTGGCTTAAGAGTTTAAAGCATAACATCATACTGGTGCGTGTTTACCATCACATTATTTATGAAAATAAAAGTTTATGGGGTTTTGGTTTGGTTTTTTTTCAACACAAAGATGTGGACAAACATACAAACTAGGCTATAACTGAGTTAACACAAAACACTTGACTGATTTCAGCTACACTTAAAGAGAAAGAATATGATGAATCAAAGTTGAGAAGAGATTGTATACAGAGAACATTGTCATTCAACAGAACCTCCCCCAATCAAAGTCATCATGGTGTGAATTTCCAGTTACTCTCTAAAATAAGCTTTGTATGTTTGTCCTGGAAAACTTATACAACTAGAAGAGTTGGTTGAACACAATTCTCTATTTGAAAGAACTTTCAGGTTTTAGGACTTTATCAGTAACATCACAGGTGTCTACAATATAGTTTGACTTTCACACCTATGACAAACACACTGACTTTCAGATATAACAGGACATACAAACATCCTTATTCCTTTAAAGTATAATCTGAAGGAGCCCTGCAGAGCTAGCCAAAACAGCTGTAGAAGTTTCTGCCACCAAGTACTTGCTGTTATTCCTTGGTTGGAATTTGACTTCCCTACAGTTAACACAAAACATTGGAGTAGTCCCACATCCATTTCCATGCAGAAGTCTTCCAGGTAAATTTAAATCCATGTCACTGGATTTTGCACTGGAATAGATTAGGAACTCTTCCGTTTTGTTACCAGGCCCAAGCTGTATGGGCAGCAGTAAAACTGTTGGAGCAGAAACTCCCAGGGCTGTTTCAGCTATATCTGCCAGGCAGCTTCAGACTATTCCTTTTTAAATTGAGGAGTCGGACACACAGATATGGAAACACGGAAGGTGACTTTCACAGTCTCTCAAAGGGGGGGTGTGTTTTAACATGAGAACTGCAACTTCCTGGAATTACATGGAATTGAGAGCTAAAGAAACCAACATCTCAACTGAAAAAACCTGCTTTTTAAAAAAAAAAAAAGCAAAAGCAAAAAAAAAAACCTTAGTAAACAAAGATGCAAGAGTGAAGCAAAGCACAAAAGCAGGTCAGAGTATGGAATGATACTTACTATGGTAACAGGTATTCTTTAGCATATCCATCTCCTGTTTGTAACGCAGCCACAAGAAGAAAAAAGCACAAGTAGAGAATCTATGCATTCATCACAGCCATTGTGTTACGTTAGAAGAATGGTTGCAACCATTCTTGTAGAAAACAGAATGAGATGAAGTAGTGAATGGCAGACTAACAGACAAGTGATATATCCAATGTACAAGGTAAAGGAAACAAGACAATAATTGGATTACACCCGATCAATGTTAAAATTTTATCCCTTTTTTAGGGAATTATCAACTTTAGGAGCCCTGCTCTCATTTTAGTTGAAACTATGACATAAGGTGAGCAAATAATCAAATTTAGATTCAAGTTGAGTAGGAAAAATATTTACTGAGGTGTAATCCAAGTACAATAATGTTTAAGAAATGTGCAATCAATGAAGAAGATTTACCAAAGCATCTAGATATGTGTCTGGTTCACCATCAGACACGATTTCATTTAGTAAGAGCAATTATCTCATAGAAAATGTACAAAAAGGTAAATCAGTTGAGAAACACCAAGAGATGAGAAGGCAATTCTGAAGAGATGGAAATTTGTCTTTATATTAATGCACACTTCTTTATTATTGTAAACAAAACTCCTGTTAGACTCACAGTTCAGTGGAGTATCTGGTAGGTAGTACACCAATGAAACACAAGAAGTCATTGACTGTTATTAGCTCTAGTTCAGGTACTCCCATGGTCAGTCACTAAGGATGCAGTTACTGGCTCCCCCGCCCCAGGGCAGCAGAACGTACCTTCCTCTAATTTAATCGGCGTGCTGGGAGGAGTGCGAGCTGAAGTGGGGTCAGGGGGGCTTTTCTCTTTCTGTGGCCTGCCATCTTCTGAAGGCTCTGCAGGTGTAGGCGAAGCGAAATTAAAAAGGCAAATAAAACCTCTCAGCATGTGAGAAAACAAGTGTCCATTTGCTCCATGCACGAAAGATACCAATACATTTTTCTGAATCAAAATGCTGCCAGGATATTAAATAATACCAAAACAAGCAAAAGAAAATTAAGTATTAGTTTGATACTAACAAAACTATTCAAGTCTCTGTTGTGCTCTGTAGCTCTTTTTGAAGGATTTTTTTTTCTTTAAGAGGGCATGAATAATGAAATAATTTATGAACTGGTTTATCATGTTGTTATAAAGAAAACTTGTGAGGAAAAACCACAAGGAAGATATAACAAATATGGAGGAGGGGATATGCCAGGCCTACACAAGAAAACACTCTTTTGCTTGCTTTGTATTGCTGAAATTTGGAGTAAACAAAATTGCATCCCAAAAGAAAAGAAGACTGCACAGATAATCAGAAAAACATGCAGTAATTATATGATTCCAAACAGATTTCACAGTGGTTTGAGTATTTGTTATTAGTAAGGAGAGTCCCCCTTGCTTCCAGCTTTAAATAGCCCTAATCCAAAGGAAAATATTAATAGAGTACACCGTACATTGGGAACAACACTAAAGCGTTGTTCATCCAGTTGACCTACACAATTAAAGTGAAATCAGTCCCACAGATGAGAGTCAACTGACAGAATCTCCACATGGTGTAGATAAAGAGGTTGTTCCTTGGATTGCAAGCACAGCTGTACCATGTTAGTAATACCTGAGGCCTCAGCCAAAAGGTCAGGATCGGACCTTAATGCTTTGATCACTGCAGTATGAAATTCCTTATGGGAGGACTTCTGCCCATCTGGCTCTTCTCCATTTAGATGTGGGATGATTTGCTGCATGGTCTGACAAGAAACCCATGCAGCAGCAAACTGAATGTTATCTAAAGACTTAGACAGTGATGATACGTCACGATCCTGCAAAGTCTTCGTGTCTGTTCCTTGAAAGGTGTTTGATCTGCCTTTCAATTCCAGAGATTTTTTATCTGACGTGTTTTGCTCACTGATGGTCTGATTTCTAAGCACTGCACTCTGTTCCCCAGCTGGTGTCTGTCTCAGTAACACAGTCTCTCCATATTTTGATACCTTATCTAAGAAGGGATGTGGCATTGTTACTGAGAGAATAAAGGTATGCAGTTAAACAGGCATGACAGCACAGCATCCCACCCCACCCCACCCAGCACTTCAAAAACCAAATACAACAGTTCCTACATTGTTGTCCCAAAAAGCAGCTGCAGGGAACACACACTGCAAAAGAAACAGCACTTTGGGTTCCTGCATCACTCAAATTCAAAACCTCACAACAGATGAGCATTTTAAGTATCATCCCTTAAAATTATGCAAAAGTAAAGCAGGAGAACCACTTCAGATGCAGCAATGGCCTCATTTTAGAGCAAAAATCTGTCATAATTCTAGGATAATTGAAAGAAGTCCATTTTGGTAGAAGTCCCCAAGATGTCACATTTCCAAGCAACAATCAATGTTATTATGTATCTTCTCCATTCAAAGTATTTCTCAAATCCACAAATTTCAATGACTTAGAAACCTACAATGTTGCTGCTGTAAAGCACCACCATTCCCTCCCCTTAGCCTCCGCTCTAGGGCCAAGGGAAACAAAACAGAACAAAATCAGTACCAAAACACGTTTTTGACTGGAGTTCAAGCTTTCAACTTCCTACCAGCAGGAGGAACTGGCCCTACTGCCCAGTTTGTCTATAAAGACAATTTTAGAGTGAGATCTATACGTTTTACAGAACACACTTAAAACAGTTAGATCACACATTTTATCTCTAATATACTTTTCAAATTTCTAATTCACACTGGAAAAACTGAAACACAAAAGCTGGGTAATTTATGCATGCCCTTGGCAGGTAACCCACCTTCCAATTACTAAGAAACTTGCTGGTATTAGTCTATTGCAGAAAAAACCCAGAGAAACCAACCTTCTGGTCCCTTCTGCTTTCTTTCTACTTCTTTGCGATATTCTTCCAGTTCTCGATCAGTGAGTTTATTGAAGGGATTTGGTCCTGTTGTGCTCACTATGACTTTTGGTTGATATTCTTTCTCAATTATTGCCTTTGATGCAGTCACCAGTTCTCCCTGGCAAAAGAAAATCAAGATACATCTGCAATCAAGCAGTAACTCGCAGAACTTTTAGAGCTATGGAGACTACAAAGCAACCAAAAACAAAACAAAAATATAACCTGGAAAATGCTGCTTTTTCCTCTTTTAGATTAAAAAAAATCTATTGCAGATTTTTTTTTTTTTAATTTGATTCACTGGAGGTTAATATAAAGGAGAAAAGAGATCTCCACCAGGGAACATCCACCATTAAGCAGTAAATCAAACAGCAGCCAAACAGTCTAGCTGAATTATATCTGAAGTCACAAAAGCATATCAAGTTAATTTTTCTCATCACAAAAGAAACATGATACCAGGCCCACCTGCATGGCAGTCTGGGCACAGAATACTTGTAAAGGGCCAAGAACTCAGCTCATGGGTATTTTTGTTTCTGTTTTGTTTTAGTTTTTTATTAGTATTAATATTTTGCTTTGGTTTTTTGTTTTGCTTTGTATTTTTTTAATAACAGAAAAGCCATTTCTAGCAGCTACTACATTACACCTAACAGATGTTACAGTAAAAAGCCATCTTGTATATGTTCTACATACACCAGATTAACAGTTTATTATAAGCCATTTTAAAGTAATTAAGGTTAACTGTAATCTGATACAAGTTAGCATATTTACATCTATAACATTTGTCATATAAGCCAGATAAAATATTATACAAATAAAAATATAACATGAGCAATTTTAAG
Source organism: Eopsaltria australis (assembly GCA_034509425.1). Lineage (NCBI taxonomy): Eukaryota > Metazoa > Chordata > Aves > Passeriformes > Petroicidae > Eopsaltria > Eopsaltria australis. Next base: position 2,760,134 of record JAVTVJ010000094.1, on the reverse strand, counting down.
TACAGTAAGTTCCAGTGGACAAAAGCAGCTGCATCAGAGATTCTCTAATGTTAAAGTTTTAGTTTCCTTCTCTAATCCTATAGTAAAGGCTACAGCCACTGGATTTTCATTGCCTCAGGTACAGAAAATGCTTGCCTGGAGATAGTTGCTCTATCTCTCAAATGACTTATCTAAGCATTTGGTTTTTTCCATTGGCTATACAAAACTCTGATACAAGATTGGAAATGACGGATGTGTGACCTGTGCCCCATGTCATGGTGACACTCAAATTGTCTTCATTATCAAAAAGAGGTATTTGAACTCCATTACCCAATAGGTATGGGTTACTGATTGACCCAGGTCATCTCCATATTCAAATGTTGTCTATACCAATATTTAGAAGAAAGCATTAGAAAGCACAGTTCAAAAATATGCAGTGCCTGAAGAGAGAGACAAACATTCCATCCCATGTCCACTCTTCATGGACAAGCATAGGATGGCCACTGTAAAACTGATGATGCAATTAGACAGAATGGCAACAGCTGCTTTGGAAAAGTTGTCAGCACCAGAGGTGACAGACAAGAATGTCTGGATGGAACAAGGACAAGAGCAGTTCTGAAAGCCTCACGAGAGATCTCCAGAAATCTGGTCTAGAGCAATCCAGGGAGGTAAGATGGTTGTTAGAATCTATGCTGCTCTTCAGGAAGCAAACACCAGCCAGAAGTACCAAAGAATGAACAGCATAACAATAAATCTCCACTGTAAGACCCTGAAAGGAACTGGAGGAGAGAAACATCTCTAAAACATTGCAGATCACTTCAACATCTCCACAAAATAAGAGGAAATTTCATTTTATAAGCAGAATGTCAGTAGAATATCAAAAGCCTTTTCTCAACTATATCCATGAAGTACTGGTTTGATAGTAACAGCTTTTCTCAGAAGATAATGCATAAAAGGGTCAGAGAAACATCAATCTTTGTACAAATCCCAATTGTTTTGTAGAAAATTCGAAACACCCCTAAAACTACAGATTTTAATCATGGCAAAAAACTGATGCCCGTGGAACTTTTATATTTCCCTTTCTATCTTTGTCCAGACTTCAAACTAAGTCCATAGTTTTAACTGAAACTCAGCATAAGTAGCAGGACCTTGTAAAGCACTGATCTTAGGCAGGGTTTCTAGAGCTTTCTGGGATTACAAAAGTCAAGAGGGGAACAAGACACACAGTACCCATTGGTACCCCTGGAATTTCTAAGAATCTTTGAATGTTGCAAGTTAAATCTAGAATCACTGGGTAGAACAACCTCTAATGAAACAATGTTAATGAATGCCTGTTGATTTAATGATGACAAAGAGCAAGACAGGCAGTTTGCACTGTACTTAGGAGAGTAGCTTTGTTAAACACTAGGAGTGAAAGCATCAAATCAAGCTAATCACGTTTACTAGATTAATAAAAAAAAAAGAAACCCTCTCAAAAACCACCCACAATCAATGCAAACAGTATTTGAACTTGCTGAGTAGCTTTGACACAAGAGAGGCAGCATTGAAAAGATCAGAGACAACAACACTGGATCATTAAAGCAGAAAAATGATACAGAAGAGACCAGAAACGAAAACTTTTGATTGGCTGACAGGTGATTCCAGATTAACACATCCAGTTTTACTCAGTATCAATAATAAATGATATTGGTGGAGGGACTGAGTCTACGTGGGAAATAAATTATAGTAGTATGTTAGTAAGTTCTGCAGTATGATTACTCTAAACCATGTACAAATCAAGAAGCAGTCATATTTTACTTCACAGAACAGGCCACAAAGCAGCCTTCTAAGAATGCAAATAAAAATATACAACACAAAATGAAACATGGGACAGAAAGAGAACAAGTATAAAGGACTAAAAAGACAATACAGAACATATTTCCAATTGTTAAACGTGACAGTAAAATAGACAAGACTTTGCAGAGCTATCAACCTGACCATGCCACTCAGAGATTCCTAAGAATGTTCAGGAAAACAGAAGAAAATTGGTCTGGAGTTACTTCCAGTATTAAAGAGCCTGTAGAGAGGGAATACATTCCCATAGACTCACACTCTGTTTCGACATAAGATGACATGAAAAAAAATCAATGTTTTAGTCATCTCATCAGGATTGTGTTAGTCCTAGTATTACTTTGATGATGATTCCAAAAGTATTTGGATGACTATTTGAAATTTGATTGCAGGTGTATGCACCCAAAAATCAACAGCATTCTCTCCACTGTAGGAAACTCTAGATAGACTATATTAATGAAGATAATGCATTTTCACTCTGTAAGGGCACACATTCCCACAGACACAAAGGTAAAATCATTTATAGGTAATGATAGACAATATACTTTCATATTAAACACGGACATCATACTCCCGACATGAAAATTTTAGATAAGCAAGTAAATTTTGCAACTTCTACACCAAATCTGGCTTTTAGAGAAAAAATCAAAACTGTCCATTATTAACAGGCAAGCACTTCACCTTGTTCTTGGGGATAAATATGACCAAAACTGGCACTTTATATATGACAATTCTTCTCTCAATCAGATAGAAGGCTCATAAAAATGGTCTAAGTTAACAACTGCTCCTAACACCATCTGACATTAATGCAGTGCCTTTATCCAAAACACCAAGATTCCTGAGGTACTGTTCATGTAGAAGTCACCACTCAAACCCAGAGCCACCTCTGGGGCAGCACTGAGAGGGTCTGCATTAAGAACAAAGCCACGGAATTTCCATTCTAAAGGAAGAGACAAAATAGATGAATTCCCTTCTGTTTAAAATGACTGAAAATTCATGTGAATTTATTTTATTTCTTATGAAACTGCAGAATGGTCGTTGGTAAGAATAACCAACATTCCCTGTCAATCAGCCAAGACTGCAGCAGAAGCTTGGTTAACCAAGTCTGAACAGGAATAAAATTACATGATGCACAAGGAGGTTGTGTTGCAACATGGCCAGGACTTCTCAGAACATGGATAAAGCAAGCAACGAGGCAAAATGGAGTATTCACTGCTGCAGCCATAGGCACAGGAGCTCAAAGCAGTACATGCATACTGTACACAAGGAGGGATTTTTTTAATCCAAAATAGTGTGCATTTGTATTTTATATAAATCTCAATGTTAACTGAAAACGTAATACATTGTGTTACTGCAATTACATGAAACTTTTTACACAAACTGTCATTGAGTGTCAAAGAATTTGTCAACTGAGAACTTGTAGTTATCTAAAAGTCCTTAAGTCTTGATGTATAGGATTCTTCAGTTTCATTGAAATTTTCAAGTGAGGTTTGTGTGGGCATCATAAGATTGCTCACACTTCCTTTGTTCCACAAGACACAATTGTTTTATGGCAGAATCTTTCTAGGAAATGTCTCTGGTGGTTTTCTTTTGTTGCTGTTATTTTTTGGCCATTGGATTTTCTGGTTTGGGTGGTGTTTTTTTCCAAGGAGGTTGCTTGGTTTGGGTTTGGGGTTTTTTTTTGCTTTGGTTTTGTTTCTTGGGTTGGCTTTCTTTTTTCCCAAACAGGAAATTATTAAGCATTCAGGTCAAAATCCATATTAAAATAATAAAGATTATGAAATAGGCCACTTCTATTTCATAATTACTCCTGTAATTTACATTGTGATCTAATTTTACACACTATTTCAGGCAGAAAGCACTTTCATGACACCACAAAAAAAATGAAACAAATAATTTGGACATCTAAACCCTAGTATGATACTACTACACAAAATCACATAACCAATAGACCATTTGTTGGTTCTCTGCCATCTATGAAAATGCATGTAAGCTATCTGACTACTTTTATAGAAAAGTTATGTCATTGTTTGAACATAATACTTGAAATGTATCACTGATAAAAAAACACCTGTGTTGTGATAATTATCATAAAAGTAATTTTTCACTTTGAAGGTATTATTAAGCAGAAAATAAAAGCCATGCACTGCCTAGAAGAATTTGGCTTTATTTTTCATCTTAAATCCAGAAATGGTTTTATTATTTTTCCTCTCAGAATATGGACAAAACAAACTGCAATGTGAAGGACATGACTAACATATTCGCAGTATGAACCAAGTATCTGTAACACCGCTGGAAAGTGTCATAAAATCACAAGGTTTCCAACAATGGTGTTTCAAAGTATTCTGGTTTTTTCCATGCAGAAGCTATTCTGACAATGAGGCATTTAGGCACAACCTAAAACCAAGATTTAAGAATCCTTTAGGTAAAACACTGGAGCAGAGGAGGCACTGATGCTTACTTACACACTGTGCTTCCACACTTTATGTGCTCTAAGAAACGTTATTTGCAGTGTGCAGCTGCCCCATTCAGTCAGCCCCAAGGACTGCCCACCCCAGCGTGCCCACACCTCTTGAACCTATTCTGTATTTAACAGATATTATGTAAGCACAAACATGACTACAAGTGCGAAAGCAAATTGATTTTGCAAGTGTGGGGCATTACTTAGCAACTCTTGTAGCTAACTGCAGGAAGTTTTAAGGAAGCCAGGCATCCAGCACTCAGATCAAGAGTTGACAGTGTTTGTCACACAACACACAGAGTATGTGGTACCATCAGAATTACACTGATGTAATCAGGGATTAAGCTAACTCTAAACTGATCTCAAATTAGAATAATTCAACACTAACAGCATGCATAAAGAAACCCTCTATATGCAGGACTTGATCAACACCTTAACATCAAAAGTGTTTCCTCACCAGCTTCTACAGACAAAGATCAAGATCCTTAAGACACTCTTAACAGAGAAAAGCAACTGTTTGCATCATCGCATAGACATAATGTGAAGATCCATCTGTTTTCATTTTTCTAAATTTTCTAGCCAAATAATTTCTAACAGAGGAAAAAGGTCAGGGTAAGGAGAGGTTAAATGAAGGGTGAACAACAGTATTGAGAGCAGTATGACAGGGCAGTACCTTTCTAACAGACAGAGATTTAGCGGGACTAAAGGCCTGCTCTGTGAGATCGAGCCCTTCAATAGATTCCGTACAGTCTGAGAGGGGAGCATCCTGCAACAGTAAATTGAGTAAACAGAGCAAACCGAGCCTGGGCTTTAAAACATCAACCGAAAGCATTGTGATGCTTGCTAAAAACATGCAAAGAAACAGTAACTGGTAGATGAAATTGCATATGACAATGAATTGACATGCACACAATATGACACCCAACATGAATAACGCTGTGGTCATGATAAGACTTGCCAAACTTTAAAAAGTATATCAGAAAATACTTATCTGGGGCAGTTGAAAGCACTTGGATATAAAAAGCTTTATTCAGCTGTACAGTATAACTGTACAGCTCTAATTCTTACTTTACTTTAAGCTATGATTTATAGTCTTTTGTATATCCAGATATACTGCTTTTAAGTTTCATTGATGTAATAGCTTTTTTCCCAAACTGCTCTTCAAATAAAATATTATGAAGCATGAAAACCCATATTTAACACAAAACACTACTGCCCCACAGTGAGCTGGCTGTGCCCAGGATTAATTCTTCAAGATACATAGACTCAGAAATCAAACAAACAAAAAGCTGTCAACAGAGCCCAACTAGTTTTGAACAAGAATCTAACCCATATAAATAAGGCTTCTAAATTTCATGCATTACATTCAGCAAAAAAACCAAGAAGCATCCTCCACAGACATGCTTGGGCGACACAGCTAAAGCCTCTAAATTTCTGACCCTGAGCACTCTTGCAAAGACAATGTGTTACCTCTAAGACTTACCTTATAAACAGTTACTTTCTGCCAGTTAAAGAATAATTTCATAGTGATATATTAGGTGAAAGCAGAGGATATTGTAGGTTAAGGTAACAGTTTTAGGAATTTAATACTCTCACCTGTACAAGGCTCCTGTCCACAACTACCCCAGAAAGAACCTGCGACTGAGGCCCCGCCGTTTTGATATCTTGCAAATTTTGCTCTCGGATCTGTAAAGGAAAGCACCAGAATGAACAACAACCACATGAACAACAGAGAAAAGTTGATCACATTTTTGTATTAGAAAAAAGGGGTGAGGGAACCTGCCAACGGGCAACAACCAGTGCTGATTGCTGTGGCCATAAGGCTGTCAAATGAAGCTGAGCATATAAACACCACTTGAAGGTAAATGTTCAGGTTCTTGGCTGTTTCCTCACATTTCTCAGAATTTACTCTTTAAGTACCACAGAAGGTGTTATCCTTTGTTTTTCAGTACTGGATCATAGTAAAACAGGCAACAGACAACTCCAGTTTGTGAAAAGTGAGAAGAAATAGAAATATTAGCTCTGTGCTTTTCTGTCTATTGTACATGACCAGTCATTTGCAGGTTTCTGCCATTAGCCATTAGTTACTGATATGGCACCACAATATCATCTTCTTATATAACTTACTGTAAAACACTGCACAACTTTTCATCTTTGCATCTAGTCAAGATCATATCCTCAAAAGCACATATAAATAATTTCTCTGTGCATAAACTTGCACTCTGGAGTTCTCAAAAACACTCCTTTTGTTGCATCCTAAATACTTCCCAGTTTTTTCCACACAGAAAATGGGAACAGAAATCATATCTTTAAACCTAGGTATCATCTATTTAAATTAGATATCCTACAGTGGTAAAGAATTCCCAACAACTGACTCAAAATTTATTTCTAAAATATTCTGGTTCTTGTTCCAAGACAAATGAAGAAAAGCATGCATCTCAAAAGACTTCAACTTTACAATTAAAAAGGACATTAAGTTTATAAAAAAAACATGCATACAAATACACAAACAAAAAGTATTACTGATATTTGGTATTTCAGAAAGTGCAAGGATTCCTCATCTTTTTCACTTGTTTCTAAGTTACTACCCTTCTTATCATTGACAAAGTATAAAATTTGAAGACTTACTTGTCTTAGTCACTTCATTCAAGTTTTTAAAAAAGTAATATTTGTGTTTGAAACACAAAGAAACTGCTTGGAAATTTCATCGTAATTCTCATTTCAAGTGATTATTATTTTACAGTGCCAAGCATAAGGTCTGTCAGCCATATACAAGTTATTCCAGATTCCTGCTAGTACCCCTGCACACAGCCTTTCTTTGACAGAATGACAACTCCCATGTTCCATATGGCCATCAGTTAGAGGTATCAAAACAATCCAGAACAAGTATTAACAAGATACCAGGGCATATTTTATACTGTAAAAGAAATAAAGTGAAAAAAACCCAATCCATTCAGTGCTTTCCTGTTAGTAGATTGGTGACAAGAAGATGTGAAATTCAAAACCAGGAAAATTAACTGCAAGCTCATTCCAAAAAGATGAACTTGCAGTTCCAAAGACAAAAAAAGAAGAAACTGCAACAACTATATCATATTATTATACAGTAAATTGATATATGGAGAGATATATAGACTATTTTGTCTAGGCCACAAAATTTCAACTGGTGTTACCAAAACAGGTCACTAATGTAAAACTATGATCTCAGGGTACAGAATTACTACCATAAACTCAGGACTGGCTGTTTCAGAGGTACCCAGCAACTGGTCTAAGAAAAATGATAGTCTTCGTGTAGTGTACAAAAACACCAACTTTTTCCAAAAGGAGTTCAGGGCACTTAGGAATTGTTTCAATATTTAGTTACAAA